>WFKR01000002.1:3410833-4901666 GCA_025331145.1 Rosa persica | reverse complement strand
TTGATGCGTATCAGTTCTTTCCATAGAAAGAAAGAAGCAATTTAAATTCGATCTTCTTCAATGAAACAGGCGTAACCTAACAGATTTAGAAATTGCAGAATGAGAGGAAAACGGCAACACCGACAGCCTAATTTTCGAGCGTTAAGCCCTAGGGTAGGCTGGAACTATAAGGGGTAGTTATAAGGCTTTCATCTAGTAAGATGGCCGGCTTCAGATTACTTCATTTCAGCTCTTCAACTCAAAACATTTTCTAGATTCAATCTTGCTTTTTTGCAAACAAACTTGTTCAATGACCGGCACAATTCTATTTCCTGATCAGGATTCAGGCCATCTTCCAGATATGATCAAAGGATGGTGAGGATACTCTGTCGTAAGTAACTGGCATTTAGATTAGCGGTAAGGCAATTCATGAATTAAAAATAATAATTCAAATTCGAAAAAAGGGAAACACTATCTTTTTATTTTTTCTTCCTTTCTTTCTTTTTTCCTGGGGTGAGTTAATAACTAGTAAGGAACATCGACTAGTTTAATGAATTAATAACATATTCATTCAGTTAATATTGTCCACAACCATATATAAATAAAATATATATATATATATATATGTGTGTGCGCACGCGCGTGCAGGGCCCGTCTAGTGAGGGTCCATTTTTTTAGTCTTTTCTAGGAATAGAGCATTAAACCAACTTTTCGATCATATTTTCACATCTCAACCGTTCAGTTTTTAGGTCCTAATGTATAGATCACTTCTCCAAATTTTCAGCAAATTTAATTATCATTAAGACATCCAAAACTGTAATTTACCATTATAAACACGAACGGCTCCTATTTGACAGATTAGGTCCGTTCATGTAAATTATAATTTTGGATGCCTTAACGATCACCGATTTGGCTGAAAATTTGCAGAAGTAATCTACACATTAGGATATAAAAAATGAACTATTAAGATACCGAAATATAATCGAAAAGTTTGTCTAATGTTTATCCCTATAAAAGACTAAAAAAAATAATCTCTTAGCGGAATGATCGATGTGTATAACTTGAATAAAAATGCTTTTATAAAGTAAGCGCTAAAGTACGGTGACGCGTGTGCATCCGTCACATTAAAAGTGCGTGGACTGAACACACAAACATCAGTCTCCTCGATACAGACACACTCTGAGAGAGAGAGAGAGAGAGAGAGAGAACCAGAGAGAGCGAGAAAAATCGGGGACACACTACTACTAGGGTCCGAACCACCACCGAGGGTTTCAAGCTCCGTCGCAGCAACCACCACCATGGAAACTCCGTCGCAGCAGCAGCAGCAGCAACCCCCGGCGAAGAGGAAGGAGACCCGGGGCCGGAAGCCCAAGCCCAAGGAGGACAAGGAGGCCCACTCGGCTTCGAAAATGAAGAAGGCCCAGCAACAACAGCAGCAGCAGCAGCAGCACAGCGTCGACGAGAAGTACAGTCAGTGGAAGTCGCTCGTCCCCGTCCTCTACGACTGGCTCGCCAACCACAACCTCGTCTGGCCCTCCCTCTCTTGCCGGTACTACTCCACCTCTAAACCCTAACCCTAGAGCGCTAGGGTTTTATGCAACTCAATTTTAGGGCTTCTGGTTCGATTTTTAGGGTTTTTGTGTGGGTGTTTTTTTCAGGTGGGGCCCGCAGCTCGAGCAGGCTACCTACAAGAATCGCCAGCGGCTCTACCTCTCTGAGCAGGTAAGCTTTCATTTTCAGATTTACAATTTTCTGTGTTTGGATTTTGCGACTTAGAAATGATGCTCCATTAGTAGGTTTTGGTTGACTGTGTAATTGACTTCAGTGTGTTTTTAGTGGATTGGTTGATCGATTAGTACCGAAGATCTGTAGTTAGAGAGTGTTCGTCTTGAATTAAAGAGATAATTTATGAGTTTTTTTTTTTTTTGGTTGGCAGACTGATGGCAGTGTTCCGAATACTCTGGTTATTGCAAATTGCGAGGTTGTCAAACGTAGAGTTGCCGCTGCAGAGCACATATCTCAGGTTTGTGAGATTGTTTTGGTTTTTGCATGTAGAGTAGAGTATTCATCTGGTAATATTATTAATAGCTGGCTTTAACTGTTCAGTTCAATGAAGAAGCGCGCTCACCATTTGTGAAGAAGTACAAGACCATCATACATCCTGGGGAGGTATGATTTGACATGAAAATGAGAGCTGTTGCAATTTTTTTCTTTTCTTTTGGGGAGAATCAATAGGTGTGACAAATGCTTGCCATTGACACTTCAATTGGTGGTTGTGGAGTCTTTCTTGCTCCCATTTGGTTCTAAGGGAAGATTTTCAGTCTCTTGTAGTGATCTTTTCATATGATTTGGCAGGTAAACAGAATCAGAGAGCTTCCACAGAACACTAAGATAGTGGCAACGCATACAGACAGTCCTGATGTAAGTGTTTTTCATTCTATTATCTGCGTTTGAAAAGTTATGTGTTTGTTGTCTAGGTTTCGTTAATGTATGAATATGAAGTTTTAACTCGTTTTGGAATTTTGCCACAATTCAGGTCCTTATTTGGGATGTTGAAGCTCAACCTAACCGTCATGCTGTCTTTGGGGCTACAAACTCTCGTCCGGATTTGGTAAATTTTTGCTACCATGACTTTTCCTCAACCTCAGTTAGTAATTTCTTAGGTAAAAGCTTTAAGAAAATTTGGAAGTGTGTATGTACTAATGAGATGAAGCAATTGAGTTTGCATTACATCCAGAATTGATAATTACGTGATTCGTCAAAACTTTATAGGTTTACATGATTTGCTATGGAGTTCTGCGCATCATTGAGTAACTAATTATCATGCTCTTTCTTGATTTGGAGTTTGTGCATTAGATAAATAAGTTCTGCGCATCTGTTTAAGAGAGGGAACCGAAGAGTTACTATTTAATTTTATAAAGATTTCAGTTTTCTAGAAAGTAATAAATCTACTCTCAGAATTCATAAGACAAAGCTTATTATGCTATATAGCAGTTTGAAAGAAAAAAGATGCACGGTTTGGAATGGCTCCCCTAGTTTCTTTTTCCATAACTTCCTCTTTTGTCAAATCTCTAATGTAATTTGCCTGCTAAATTCTATAACTTCTGGGGGTATGAGAAATGCCACTTTTCTTTCACCTTTACTTACTACCAATTATCCCTTTTCAAATCTCGACTGTTTTATCCTTTCAGATTTTGACTGGACATCAAGATAATGCAGAATTTGCTCTTGCAATGTGTCCAACTGAACCCTATGTGCTCTCTGGAGGTGGGTTACCTTTATTTTATTACTGTTATTCTGCTTAGCCTTATAGGTCATGATAGTCCTTTTGTTTTAACTCTAAAACATTTTGCTCACAGGTAAGGACAAAACAGTGGTTCTGTGGAGTATTCAGGACCATATAGCAGCATCTACCACAGATCCAGCAGCAACCAAGTCTCCAGGATCTGGTGGATCAATTATTAAGCCTGGGGATGGTAATGAAAAGACTGCTGATGGTCCTTCTGTTGCACCAAGGGGTGTCTACCAGGGGCATGAGGATACAGTGGAAGATGTGGCATTTTGCCCAACTAGGTAACTTGTTGGCTGTAGTTGAACTTCTGTTGAGTTCAAACACAATGAGTCACACGACTTTTTTGCTAAAGATAAACTTCATGCTTCCTCATTTACCAAGCCACATTTCCTTCATATAGCAGTAGCCATAGACTTAATCAAACTAGTAAAATAATGGAACACCCATGTTATTGTACACCATATCAGCTGTGATTTCTGTTGTTATTATGGGCTTTTTTTTTCTTTTCCTAACGATGCTACTACATCTCTACTAAAGCTCGCAGGAGTTCTGTAGTGTTGGTGACGATGCCTGCCTTATACTATGGGATGCACGTGTGGGTTCTAGCCCTGCTGTAAAGGTAATGTATCTCATGCTTACTTTTCTCTATCTTCTGTTTGTTCTATGGCTTGGTATTGTATTGTACCAAGGGTGTGAATAGACTGGCATACGTGTTGTAGAAACTTCCTGCTAATGCCCGTTCTATCTTTGATGTGCCCGTTTTGTAATTTGAAGAATACTTCTTGATCTTCATTATAATAAGTAGAGTTTGTACGAGAATTTTATAGGGTCTGAAATCTGTTACTCAAGAAATGGTCTTTGCTGTAACTATACTTGATATGTCATTTAGAGTCGAAGTTTATTTTGCCTCTTGATACCATCAATTGGCAAGCGGTATCTCAGGACTGAGATGCTGATGCATTGAAGTCCAGCCTGAGTCATGTTATAACTTTCTCGGTAATTCATGTTAAGCCAGTTGGTTATGTGAATTTTGGTGGGAATCCTCATTCTGCATGTTTAGGGGTTTGCTTCTGGCCTAATTATATATTCTTGTGGCTACAATGGGGGTGACTTGGGTAGAAATTTTCAAAGAGATCCAGTTTTATTTCACTTGGTTGTTTTATGTGATGTTGACCAGACAAAAATATGCAGCTGCTGATGATGTTTGTCTTTGTTATTGAAGTTAATTTATTGGAATTTATTTGGGGATGTTTTCTGGTTCTGTATGTATTTAGAGATAACTAGAGTTTGGTGACTCTTGTAAAATCCTTTTCATTGCATCATTTCATTCGTATTTTATGCGCCTTTTTCTTTTTTCTTGCTACTTCTAACTCTGATCCTTAAACTTGGATACTGCCCTTTTCTTCTAAGAAGAACCTTTTGCTCTTATTTACTATACACGTTTGTGTTCCTTGATTCTGACTTACAGGTTGAAAAAGCGCACGATGCTGATCTTCACTGTGTTGATTGGAATCCCCATGATGATAACCTTATCCTAACAGGGTATGATCTCATGTCATACTTCTCTTGGTTTTCCTGCATTCCAATTATTGAATTTTGATTGTGCTTTATTGTTTGCGCGGATAAGAAGATATGACAGTCATTTAATGCATCTGTATTGGCATGATTCTTAACAGGTCAGCAGATCATTCTGTTCGCATGTTTGATCGGCGGAATCTTACTTCTGGTGGAGTTGGCGCACCTATTTATAAATTTGAGGGTCATAAAGCTGCTGTTCTGTGTGTCCAGGTAATAATGTGATTCCTGGTTTTTATTGTTCAGTTTTAAAACTTTCAACTCTTTTTAAGGAAGTATATCTGCTACAAGCACTGCGGACGTGTCTGTTTTTATTAAATCGCATCTCTATTTCAGTGGTCTCCAGACAAATCATCCATCTTTGGAAGTTCTGCAGAGGATGGTCTTTTAAACATTTGGGATTATGAGAAGGTATGGAGGTTTCTTTTTGACAGAAAAAAGTTGGCTTCAGAAAATAGTTTGAATTAAAGTTCATATGGTGATTTTATGCATTTTCTTCAATGTAATTTTTGACATGATGAAGTGTTCAGATAATTTATCAGTATTCTTACGGAGTGGATTGTCACCTTTCCCCCTCTCCCATCACTTCACCAAACATCTGATGTAATAAATTCATACATAATACATTGCAGGTCAGTAAGAAGGAGCGAACTTCCAAGAACACAAGTTCTCCTCCTGGTTTGTTTTTCCAGCATGCAGGGCACAGGTTTGAGACTTGCTCTTCGAATTAAATAGTTTAAACTGTACTATACTAATCGTTTCCAAATTCCAACTTTGATGTGTATGGTACAAGACTATTGAATCTTTGTTCTTGTCGGTCAACTTCAGATGTTTTAAATTCTGGATTTATATCTCTGTTATATGATCAGGCTCAAACAATTATAATTTGCTCATGCGACCCATATCCGTTGGATTTTTAAGCTTCATCTTTGCATCAAATGTTGGTTGGAAGTTTTACATTAGTGAAACTCATCCAACTGACAGGCCAAACTAGGAAATTATTATTTTTATCTGTTTCTGAGTGATCTGACACTGTCGAAGTTTTCTTGTGTGAAAATTTGATCCTTGCCTCGGTCATTTCATAAATAAGGTATTTGTTCTCATAGTCTTGTAGTTTTCCTCACATGCTTTTCCTTATTTCACATTTTATGCAGGGACAAAGTTGTAGATTTTCATTGGAATGCATCTGACCCATGGACTGTTGTTAGTGTGTCTGATGACTGTGATACTACTGGTGGAGGGGGGACATTGCAGGTATCAGATCTTACTCTTATTGAATTTTTTTTCTTTCTAAAATGATAAATTATTTTTAAAAACACATTTAAGAATTGAAATCAACACAATGCTGAAGGGAGCTGTAATGACTAATGAGTACCATATGAGATAAATATAAGGACTTGGACTTATTACCCTGTCTATATCATAGATGTAAAATGATTTTCAAAGCATTTGAGGATGGAAAAGACAAGTTGGGAAAATATATCCTTTTAAAGCTTGAGCGTTAACCGTGCAGCCATGTGTTCATTTGAAAATGGGAATTGATTTCTGAAACTGGCAATTTCTGTGCAGATATGGCGCATGAGTGATTTGATCTACAGGCCTGAAGAGGAGGTTTTGGAAGAGCTTGAGAAGTTCAAGTCACATGTTATTTCTTGTGCGAAGCCTTGAGTATCAACACTAGTTGTTAGATTGCCGAGGAAAATTTCCATTTGTAGGTTACTTATGAGCATCCCAAGTATTATGTTAGAGAGAGGTAGGAGGATTTTCGTGTGCTGTTAGATAATTGCCAATTGGATACGGTAGATACGAAATGAGATCAAAGTCATGCTATTAAGTACTTGTTATGTCTGGGGCACATGCTTCAGCGATGAGATTCTTTTAACCTAGATTGCTAGAGGCGCCTAATTTGTTTTGCCATATTTGTCAGGATTGGTTTTAATTTATTTTTTGGACATATCAATATCGAAGTCCTATGCATAGGTATATTATAAAAATTTTGTTTTGATTTTAACTTTCTTTCAGTTTATGGACCATGACGGTGTATTTTAATCAAACTTATTTTTCCAAGGAACTTCAAAAATATCATCCAGGGCATTTAGGTGATTCTCTAAATGTGGGAATAATTTTCGTGCTCTGGTTTGATTATTTCTGAAATCCATATTCAGAGTATACTTTCAGAATCGAAAATCTAGTCCCTTTTATTGGATTTTGATTCTCTGCTGTAAAATGAATTGCTAGGATCTGCATGGCTTTCTATGAGAAGCTGCCATGTCATTGTAGTGTAATCCACGGTTATAAATTTAGAATCAACTAATCTCTAAAAGCTGGGAAAGACTTGCATGGGGCCTCACACCGCCACGTGGTGCGGTAGGTCAATTACTGTCTAACAAGGAGGTCTTTTGAGTATTGTACATTTAAAAAGCATAGACAGTTGAAAGAAAAATTTCTGGTTTTTAATTGGAGGGTTCTAAAGCCACGTGGTGGGGAAACCCCCACCTAAGAATTTCTCCTAAAAGCTCAACTTGTAAATGAATCCGAGTCCAAATGGATGATGCAAAGTTCGAAATTTCAAAGTCGTCGTCTGCACTGACGAAGATACAAAGTCCTTAGATGGCAATGACTTGTGCCTTGGTCTTATGAGTCTGATTTACTGCAATCTCAAGCTGAACAAAGATGATGAGTAGCTTCTTCTTCTTCGTCTTCGTCCTTCTCCTCTCTCTCTTGCCTTAGTCTCACTCATTCTATGGCACTTTACCCCGGAACAAGGTAACTTTGAAAAACCAGGTCTCAATGGTAATGTAGAAAAGCTTAGTCCTTCTGTTTGGCTCCAAAATAAGTCTGGTGCAAACTGTCTCTTTTGAGTGCGCGAGAGTGCCAACACCATGGGTGCAGTCATCGAGGAGTCCCTTGACCTGACTTCTTCTCAAACGATGTGGACGAGGAGAGCACCAACCTCGTCACAAGGCTCTTTTCTCTGCCTTTCGGAAAAGGATTTCTTGCCTTACTGATAAGGGATTTGGTTGTGATCTCTTTGCGTTCACCAAATCGATACTTAGTGTTGTAGACTAAGCAGAGCAATCACCGGGAAGTTGGGGAAAAAGCACACAGTTTGCTAAAACGTATCTTTAGCTTCACTGGGTTACAAGGGCGTTACTCTTGCTTCGCTGGTAGTATCGGTGGCTGTAGCACTAACAATCGGCTCCTGGGGAGACTGGGACTGGTAGTACGGTCGCCTGGTTGGTTTGGCGGCACTGACAGAAGGCTCTTGAAGAGACTGGGATTGGAGTGTGGTCACCGGTAAGAGAGGTTGCTCCGGGGAGACTTGTATAATCGTAGAGATTAGTTGATTGAAGAGTTGTGTCTTGTATATAGTCTTTAGCCTTTATATATAGGCTACTGCAGATTTACTTTCCAAATAGGAATGAAATACTATATTTTAGGCCACAGTTATTGGTCTTGAATCAAATCAAAACTCTTAATAGTTTTGATATTAATAATTGTCCTCCTCTGTCGCCGCTAGAATGTAGGCAAGGATTACCTTCTAGAGTCCTGGACGTAATCTTCTTCTTGGATGCGAACTGTTTGTATATGCATTAATTACATATATAGCGTCGCGAGAACTCTGTGGTTCGCGGCATGCAATTAGCTTATATATATATATATATATATATATATATATATATATATATATATATATATATATATATATATATACAGTCCTTCTTGGCTAAGGACCTCCTTAGTTTTTCTTAGGTACGGATTTCCTGTTTTAACCCACTTTCCGATCACATTTTCACATCTTAACCGTTCAGTTTTTAGGTCCTAATGTATAGATCACCTCTGAAAATTTTCAGCCAATTTGGTGATCGTTAAGGTATCCAAAACTGTAATTTACCATTATAAATACGAACGGTTCCGGTTCGACAGATTCGGTCTGTTCGTGTAAATTGCAATTTTGGATGTCTTAACGATCATCAAATTAGCTGAAATTTTGCAGGGGGATCTATACATTAGGCTCTAAAAACTGAACTGTTAAGATGTGAAAATATGATCGGAAAGTGGGTGAAAACACCAAATCCGCACCTAAGAAAAACTAAGGACATCCTTACCTGAGAAAAATCCTATATATATATATATATATATAGTCCTTCTTGGCTAAAGACTTCCTTAGTTTTTCTTAAGTACGGATTTCCGGTTTTAACCCACTTTCCGATCACATTTTCACATCTTAACCGTTCAGTTTTTAGGTCCTAATGTATAGATCACCTCTGAAAATTTTCAGCCAATTTGGTGATCGTTAAGGCATCCAAAACTGTAATTTACCATTATAAATACGAATGGTTCCGGTTCGACAGATTCGGTCCGTTCGTGTAAATTGCAATTTTGGATGTCTTAACGATCACCAAATTGGCTAAAATTTTGCAGGGGGGATCTATACATTAGACTCTAAAAACTGAACGGTTAAGATGTGAAAATATGATCGGAAAGTGGGTGAAAACACCAAATCCGCACCTAAGAAAAACTAAGGACATCCTTACCTGAGAAAAATCCTATATATATATATATATCTTATTGACATTTCGCGAGCACACTTTATTGCACAGCACCATGATCCCTTGCATCTTATTGGCAGCGAAGGATGATAGCCCATCCTTCCTTAATTGTCTCACTATGCATGAACCATTAGACATGATATATCCTTTGATTCCTTAATCAATAAGAGCTCCTGGCCTCCTACTTTCACGTCCCCTTTAATTGCATGGGAATCTAGATTTCTTCCTCAATCTGCTTGGCGTATCCCAAGTAATCATATTATTATATATGCCCTGTTAATTGCAATCAATGATGATTGATCGTTCATGTTAATTGCATGTACACATCATATATCCATATATGTTCCTTTTTGACCGCACGCTTATATATATATATATATATATATATATATATATATAGAGATTATGGATGAAGGCTTCATCAATTCACGTACCGTGCATGCCAGTATGTGAGTATACCGGCAACTTTCACGCAACTAAGGAGAATTAAGGGAGATTCACCTTCCTAATTGATAAAACCATGACACCAAGACTCCTTGCTGATCTTTTGCCAAATATGTCCATTAGAATCTTAGCCAAACATAATCATGAGGCCATCTTTACTGCAAAGATCTTTCCATATGCTTCGTCTTCGCAGCCGAGTAAACCACTATTAATTATCAAATATCTTGATTATTAATTGTAAACCGATAAGATCACGATTTGTCTTAAGATTACTTGGTCTTCAAGTAGGCTTTACTTAGCCTCTAAACAATATATTCCGAACTTGTCGGAAATATATAGCTTGGGCCACTGATATTGGCCCGGTTATCTTTGAGTCCCCCTTGTCAGGAAAAATATTCATTTTGGGTTCAAACACCTTCTGTGTAATTTAAACTACTGAGTTTGGGTGTAAATTGAACTTCCAACTGGTGGTATTTAACTTTTTTTGTATGTAATTTGTAGGGAGACACACTTGAAGTAAAGGTTAATCAGCTTTAATCAATCAGAATACAGCTTCCATATGACTACCATTTCCTCAGCTACTGCAAACCTCCAGTAATTATCAACAGTTCATTAAGCCTTGGACAAGTTCTTGGAGGTGACCGAATCAAGAATTCGGTCTATTCTGTGAGTGTGCCTTTCCTATTTATAACAGGAAGTTGGAAGCTTGATGCTCCTTTTGCTTATTTTACTGAATCTGTTTACTACTGTGTCACAAACTCTTTTAGTTCAAGATGAGAGAGGCGGAGTATTGCAAAGTTGCATGCCGTGTAAAACTGGATGCTCATTCTGCGAAAAGTTTTAAGGAGAAGATTGATGGTGAATATCAAGTTAACATGTGAGTTTTTAGTTGAGTGGTGACTAATGGCCACTATAGTATACTCTGAGCTTCTAGTTGAATGTATACTAGTCCGTTGCATTGCAGAGGTTTAGTGGCAATTTTCAGGAGTATTGAACAGAATACAGTTTGCTCATTTTGACTTTTCATTTTTGTAATTGATTTATAGGATTCTTGATGATCTCCCTGTAGCAGTTGCACACAAAATGAGAAACTCTCAAGATGATGGTCGATCAAAGATATATAAGCTTGGGTTTATGGTTGGGATGAAGGGACATTATGCTGGAGTGAGTTTTCTTCATTTTATCCCTGTTATTTGTTCCTGCAGAACAGTCTGGTGCTTCTTGATAACATTCTAATTCACTGACACAGGAAAAAGAAGAAAGACATTTCTTTAACAACCACCTGAGTTTCAAAGTCATGCATGAGGATCCAGAGACTGATTATGCTCACATTGTCGGTTTTGAGGTCACGCCGTTCAGGTTCAGTATCTAGCTATGGCCTCGTTTTATCTTCAATCTAAAATTCTTCATCTTCTGTTATCTAGCATTGTGTCATTAGTATATCCTCCCTGTTTCAATACCGTGCTCTCCCTTGGTAATTGTAACGGTTTTAATCACGAGTACAAGGAGTGGAATGGTGAGAAGACTAAGCTTGTCACATGCCAGCCGAGCACCAATACTTACATCGAAGGTAGCAATAGCCCACAAGAGATTCATACTGAAGAAGAAATTGTTTTCACATATGATGTATCTTTTGAGGTAGCAGTAGCCTCCTTTCTCAGCTTGTATTTCTTTTTCTTTTTTTTCTCTTTTCCTTCCGTTCATTTTCTTTTATGCATATTTCCACCTGTTCAGTCCAGTGATATCAAGTGGGAATCGCGTTGGGACGCATACCTCTACCTAGGTGATGATCCAATTCATTGGTTTGCTATGGTCAATTCATTGATAACTGTGATCTTCCTTTCCGGAGTGGTGGCCATGGTTGTGATGAGAACTCTTTACAAGGATATTACCAACTACAATCAGTTGGAGACCCAAGTTGAAGAAACAGGATGGAAACTGGTCCATGGAGATGTCTTCAGGCCACCCATCAATGCTAATATATTGTGTGTTTTTGTTGCGAATGGTGTCCAAGTCTTTGGTACAGTGCTCTTCACAATAACTCTTGCATTGCTGGGTTTCCTTTCACCTTCGAACCAAGGTGGGGTGATTAAAGAAATGGTTCTTTTGTGGATGTTCATGGGCTTATTTGGGGGATACTACTCGGCGCGCTTGTACAAGATGTTTAAAGGCATTCAGTGGAAGAAGATTGCATTAAAGACAGCCTCTATGTTCCCTGCTACATTTTTCGGAATATTTTTCATGTTGAATGTCTTCATTTGGGGGGAGGAGTCTTCTGCTGCAGTGCCGTTTGGTACAATGTTTTCTCTTGTGGTTTGGGATATCAGTGCCATTAGTATTTGTAGGCAGTTACTGGGGGTTCAAACAGCAAGCAATTGAGGATACAGTCAATACAAATGAAATCGCAAGACAGATTCCAGTGCGAGCATGGTACTGAAGGAATAGATGGATTTCAAAACTTTTTTAATTAGTGTGGAATTAGTTTAACAATTAAACTATTAACTAAACATAAAATTCATTCCTTTAACCCATGATCTTGGCTTATTGTGATATGTATATAAACATAGCATACATAGTAAGGAAGAACAAAGAGGTAGTTTATGTTCTACTCACCCTTGGAGCGTGATTTTAATCAGATCCAAGTGAACCACCAAAGTTCCTCTTATTGATCTCTCCTTGTGTGTGTTTCCTCCACCTTGAAGCACCTTGAATTAAGAACTCCTTCTTGTGCTTGTGATCTTCTCCTTGATGTAACAAGTAAAGCCACAAAAGTATATGGCCTCTAAGGATCTTCACCAAGTGAATCAAGAGATGAAGAAAGATGAAAGAAAAGAAGAAATTATGTAAGTGTTCTTTTTTTCTTTTAATTTTGTAATGGACCAAGGGAGAACTCTCTCTCTCTCTCAAATCTGAAAATAATAGTGTGGAGACACACTTATCATTTTTGTCCATGCTTTCACTTTATATAATAGGAAATAAATCCAATTACTAAAAGAAAAATATTGACTTTCATAAAGCTAATATATTGGCTGGTCCATACATTCTATTGGGCACTAAAAATGTGTCTTGGGCTTTCATTTAAATCTCATTTAGTGAAGCCCAAGTTCACACCAAAAACCTGACAATCGTTTAGGCCCAATAGGTTCGGTTTTACCCGAAACTCCTAATTATGTTCAAATAATAAATCTAATTAATTATTTGATCATAACCAACTCTTGTTTAATCTTCTTCATATACAATCTCAAGGATCCACTTATATGGTGTGCGATCTCTTAGGTTCTAATTAACAAGGCAGTGAAGTTTATAGAAATCATTCTATTTTGTTTACGAATCAAAAACTCCATTTTTGATTATCCCTTGTTATTAGGATTATAAATGTTTATTAATCCTCGGGGACTTCACAATTCATGAGTGACATCTTACAACATATCATGACTACCCTAGTTAATATAGAATGACAAAGAACCTATTCAATTGGAATTACAATACAATACTGTCATTCTCTAACACTATGTTCTAAATCACATCATCAGGGTATGGAATCAATATGTCAATCCCCTAATGTGATTTTCATTCTTATGTGATTCTTAGAATGTGATTAGAAACTCCTTTTTAATCTCTTCAATGCTTTGGCCAAAGACTCATTGAATCACATCTTTGAACATACACCTTATTTACTTAAGGATAGAGATTCCTTATTGTACACTCACATGTCTCCATGACCGAATTGATTATACAAATGAATGCATCTATTATATCCATTACGGGACATAATATTATTGCATCATCAAGAGATAATTCATTCACTCATAAGACAACTATGATGTCTCAGGTCAAATGACTAATTTGTATTATTGCAATTTAGAGTTCAAGTTTGACATGTAAGTAAGACTCCATACAAGAATTCTAATGATCGAGTTAAGTGTACTCTTTAAGTTAAGATCACCCACATACTTGTATTAGTGTCTCTACACAAATGACAAGAGACATATCATCCTCCATATTGAGCATACATAGTATGTGCTAGTCTTTCCGGATTATCAATGTCCAGGTGATAATCCTATGACTAGCAACTTTTTAGGATAAGAGTGTGACAGAATAAAAATCTCACACATCTAACTCTTTAGATTACTTTCTCTTTAACTCATATTCCTTGGACGTTGTTCAATCAAATATTAAATATAAACAATGAACAATAAACTTGCCCTTTTTTATTAATAATAATTACGATAATAATTACATCAAAATTATTGTTTTAGGACACAATTCCTTCAGGTACAACATAAAAATGGTCTTGTCTGTGCTCATCGGAGGCATTCTACAGTTCGGAGTAGTGTTTGTTGAGTTCTTCTTTATGTGGACATCCATATGGATGAACCAGTTCTACGACTCATTCGGGTTCCTCTTATTAGTCTTTGTCATCCTTCTAGTCACTTGTTGTGAGATAGCAATTCTACTCTGCTACTTCCAACTTCGCAGCGAAGATTACCATTGGTGGTGGAGAGCATACTTGACTGCCGGCTCCTCTGCTCTGTACATGTTTGCATACTCCATATTCCTTTTCTTCACCTGGCTGTGGAATGAAAGGTTTGTTTCTGTCATCCTTTATTTTTGGGTACATGTTAATTGCACCTTTGCTTTCTTTGTCTTGACTGGGACAATCGGCTTCTATGCATGCTTCTGGTTTGTTAGGAAGATCTACTCCTCTGTCAAGTTTGACTAATCCATGGCCATCATCTATGAGGACTTCAGCAACATGCTATTGACAAGTTGTATCAAAGTTGGGACTATCAAACTGTGCCTTCTCCAACTATCGAGAATTGCTTTTCTAATTATTGAGAATGAGGAATTATTGTCATGAATTGTTTTGCATGAAGCAAACAAAATTGAAGGAAAATTTCTTGTTACAGCACACAGTTACTTTTTGACATTGCAATCCCAAAGAAACAAACGTTGCGAAGATTGAATGACAAACAACATCAACATGACACCCTAAACCCTAAACCCTGCCCAAAGGGAAAAACAAATAGAGAAAGTACTTGTCGTGACTCGTGACGACTTGTCGTTGGGAAGATTGAATGATAGAAACTCGCTCTAAGATCTTCCTTGATCTAAAAATACATTTAGTTTGATTTGTTCATGTGGGATCATAACATTTTAAATTGGATATAGACAAGTCAACAAGATGCAGATACCGAGTTGGCGGATTGCGCACACTGAGATTCTCAAAATCATTATTTTTGTTTTCCTATGTTTCTGTCACTCACTCACTCTTAGCATACATGTGCAGTCTGCAACGAAGTCAAAAACGATGCCGATATAAAGTATACTACATATTCTATCAGAGTCTAATTCACTTGTTCTTCTCAAGTTGAAGAAGGATGGGCAGCCTCTTCTTCTTCATCCTTCTACTTTCATTTGTTCCTCGGTCTCACTCTTTCTATGGCGATGTAGCTCGGGATTTTAAGAACAAGGTAACTCCCTTCTTTCCTATTAATTTCAAAAGCTTAACCCTTCTGTGTTTTTGAGAATTAGAGGAAATGATCGTAGTGCATTCTAGGATAGCAACGATTTTTTTGTAACATGTATTTGTCTGAACTACTGAATTTTGTACACAATTACAGTTTGGTTATAATATGAGTTCTGGAATTGGTGTATGTTATTGTAGGAAGATACACTGGAAGTAAAGGTTAATAAGCTATCATCCATCAAGACACTGTTTCCCTATGACTACTATTCCCTTGGTTACTGCAAGCCTCCAGTAATCACCAATAGTGCTTTAAGCCTTGGAGAAGTTCTTCGAGGTGACCGCATCAAGAATTCTATCTATACTGTGAGTGTGCACTTCCTAACCGGATGCTTGGTTTCCAAGCTTGTGACTTGTTGTTAAGTGTTAACTGCGTCAATAACTGTTCTGTTCTGTGCATCAGCTTAAGATGAGAGAGGCAGAAACTGCAAAGTTGCATGCCGTGTGAAACTGGATGCTAATTCTGCCAAAAAGTTTAAGGAGAAAATTGATGATCAATATGTAGTTAATATGTGAGTATTTAGTGAATGTTTATAATGGTATGTGACTGTGTGTCTGTGTATTGTTCTCTAAGTTTTAATTTCTGTACATACATATAACATTGCGAAATATTAGTGGCGTTTTTCAGAAGTATTAATTGATTATAGTGCCCATATTGACCTTTTTCTTGTCATGGTTCTGCAGGATTCTTGATAATCTTCCTGCTGCAGTTACATTCGAAGCAAGTGACTGGAATGGGAAT
Source organism: Rosa persica (assembly GCA_025331145.1). Taxonomy (NCBI): domain Eukaryota; kingdom Viridiplantae; phylum Streptophyta; class Magnoliopsida; order Rosales; family Rosaceae; genus Rosa; species Rosa persica. The sequence goes on along the minus strand of WFKR01000002.1, from coordinate 4,885,554 downwards.
AAATCAAAGATACCTGTAACTGCACTCCCAGTTGGGTGGAAGGGATATGTCACTGAAGTGAGTTTTGTTCATCTTCTCATGTTAGTTGATTTTGAAGAATTGTTTTTGCTTCTTGTTAACATCTAAATCACTGGCTCAGGGCAGTGAGGAAAGACATTTCATTTACAATCACCTGAGATTCAACGTCATGTACCATGAGGATCCAGAGACCAAATTTTCTCGCATTGTTGGTTTTGAGATTACACCATACAGGTTCAGAATCTAGTTTTGTCCCCGTTCAAATTTCAATCCAAAAATCTTCATTTTCTGTTATTAGTGTTCTAGTAGTAGCTATAAGTCTTTTGTTGTTCTGATGAACTTCCCTGTTTCAATATCTCCTCCCTTTCCTATCGTAAACAGTGTTTATCATGAGTACAAGAAGTGGGAAAATGAGAAAACTGAGTTGGTCACCTGCACACCCAATTCTGACCTTTTAATTAGCAATTTACCGCAAGAGGTTGATACTGATAAAGAAGTCGTCTTCACATATGACGTATTGTTCGAGGGAGCCTAATTACTCAGCCTGTCTTGTTCATCTTCACTTTAATGCTGTCCAGTTTCTTATTTGCAAGCATCCATCTGTTCAGTCCAGTGATGTCAGGTGGGAATCGCGGTGGGACTCATACCTCTCCAGGGGTACTGATTATCAAATCCATTGGTTCTCTATAGTCAACTCATTGTGGACTCTGCTCCTTCTTTCTGGAGTAATAGCCATGGTTGTGGTGCGAACTCTTTACAAGGATATCAACAGCTACAATCAGTTGGAGACCCAAGATGAGGCTCAGGAACTAACAGGATGGAAACTAGTCCATGCCGATGTTTTCAGGCCACCCCACAATGCTAATTTATTGTGTGTTTGTGTTGGGAATGGTGTCCAAGTCTTTGGGATGATGCTCATCACGATCATATTTGGTTTGCTTGGTTTCCTTTCACCTTCGAACAGGGGTGGGTTGATCACAGCAATGGTTCTTTCGTGGATGTTCATGGGCTTATTTGGGGGATACTACTCGGCGCGCTTGTACAAGATGTTTAAAGGCACGCAGTGGAAGAAGATTGCATCAAAGACAGCCTTTATGTTTCCTGTTACATTGATTGGAATTTTCTTCATGTTGAATGCCTTGATTTGGGAGGAGAAATCCTGTGGTTCAGTGCCATTTGGGACAATGTTTACCCTGGTACTCTTGTGGTCTGGAATATCGGCGCCATTGGTTTTCTTAGGCAGTTACTTTGGCTTCAAAATGTCACCAATTGATGATCCTATCAAAACTAATGAAATTCCAAGACAGATTCCTGAGCGACCATGGCACAACATAAAGCAGCTCTTGTCTATGCTATTTGGAAGCATTCTACCATTTAATGTAGTGCTCACTGAGTTCCTCTCTATCTGGACGTCTATATGGCCAGACCAATACTCTTTCGGGTTCCTCTTCATGGCCTTTGTTATACTTCTAGTCACTTGTTCCGAGATGGCAGTTCTACTGTGCTACTTCCAACTTCGCAGCGAAGATTACAATTGGTGGTGGCGAGCATACCTGACTATTGGCTCCTCTGGTCTGTACATGTTTTCATACTCCATATTCTATTTCTTCACCGAAATGGAGATTGAAAAGTTTGTTTCCGTCATCCTTTATTTCGGGTACATGTTAATGGGATCCTTTGCATTCTTTGTCCTAACGGGGACAATAGGCTTCGGCGCTTGCTTCTGGTTTGTTAGGAAGATCTATTCTTCTGTGAAGTTTGACTAATTTATGGCCATCACCGTCGATGTGGATGTAGTTCAGCAACATGGCTGCACCGACAAGTTCTAGTAAAGTTGGGACCATCAGAAATTAATATAGGACTCCAGAAAGAAAAAAGTTGTGTTTGTTGCAGCTATTACATTGCGGGAAAGCTATTCCCATTCTCATTAGGAAACTAGATTACTAAAGAAGCTACTGTAGGTCTAGTTTGTATTGTCATTGTAATAATATCTCCGCATTGAATCTTCAGCATCTTGTGGTTTTCTACAAGTTTTCATTGTTACTTCAGAGTCTATATTGTGGCCTTAAAAATGGGAGAGCATTTACAGTAGGTGAGACGTCGGTTTCGCCCATTTACAGTAGGTGAGAGTTGCAATTTCAACCTTTTCCCTAAAATGAGTAAAATCTTAGCAGATCCATTTTAGGCAGTGCCAGACATTGCTTGGACTACCCATTTATCTTTCTCAGGGATGAATAGTGTACCAGCAAAGTAACGCACTAGCGTAGCAGCCAAGAAAAGCCTCAATGATTTTCCCTCCAATTTTCGTAATGACAGTCTAACGTTAGAGTTAGTTAATTCATCACGAGTAAATAAGAAGAAAGTAAAATATTCTAACTCCTCTTTTTTGGTTACAAAATATTCTAACTCCTTTGTCAAAAAGGGCGGTTGATAATGATAAAAAGTCCCACATTGACTAGAAGAAAGCTCTAGTAGCCTAGCTAAGTATGAAAATTTGACAATTTGTTTTATGGGTCAATGCTGAATTATAATGGAAGTTCAAGTTCCTCAAGGGCATGAAGCCAACTTTCCAGTTTCCAAGAGAGTGACAAGCAAAGTAGGCAACAATGCTATGGCTATTGGGCTGTGATTGTCTAGCAAATTGAAAGATGGGTAGGCTAAATGGTTAGGTTTCTCAAAACGTGAGAAAGGGAAATGGAAGTGTAACTAACATGTCTCTCAAAATGAACAAAGATACAAAAAAAGGAACTAGATCTTTCTTTTCTGCAATTTTTGTTAAACATGTAACATGTTTTCCATGTCAAAATCAAGTAATTATTTGAAGTAGAGAGTTGTATTGTTTTGTGGGTTTATTCTTTATTTTTTGAGAAACAAATGTAAAATTTTATTTACATGAAATACAATTTACTTCAGATAAGGGAGAGCTAAAATTATAAACTAATATAAAAGTCAAGGAACAAGAATCAGAATTCCCTAGTAAAAAATGTCGCTCTCGAGAGAGAGAGAGAGAGAGAGAGAGAGAGAGAGAGATACAATAAGGTCGAAACCGGCCTTGCTTAGCGGCGACGGCGATGCAATCTCCCCGCCTCTCGACAAAGGGGTTTCCCATTTTCGCGGTGGCTCTGAATCTTGGATTTGGAAGGGCAGCGACGCCTCTCTTTTTCCTTCTCTCCTTGGTGGCGACGGCGACTGGCTTCGACGCCCCTTAATTATATGCCTGGATCGGTCTTGTGTTCTTGATCGACTGAAGCCTCTGATGGCGGTCATCTTGGCTGCGATGGTGCGAGTTTCTTCATCCTCAACCTTGTTGATTGGGTTAGGTGATGTGGGATGGGGACTCGATGATGGCTGTGTTGCTCATCGATTTGGTTGAGGATGACTGGGTCGGTGGCGAAAGGGTTTCTTCTTCGTCAGCAAAGATTGTAGCTGGGTACGATGGTGATAGAGCTCTCTCTCCCATGCTGGAATTGATCTCTCTCCTGTTGGGCCGAAGCATTGGTGGCGGGGACAAAGACTGTTGCAGTGGTGATGGGAAAGGCTGCGGCGGAAGTGATGCAGGTGGCTCTGCTGGGGGGGGGAGGGGGGCCTGGGGTTGCTTGGCGACTATAGAGCTGGATGGTGACATGTCATCCTCTACTCCAAATATTATTTGATTTTTGATCGTGGGCGCAAAGACCAGTAGGTCTGAGGGTTTTTTTATTCCTGCTTCTGAGTTCCTAGGTGTTTGTTTGAAATAATTGTGTGTGGACTTTCTAAAAGGTGGGTGTATCGGATGAGTTCTTGTTCTTGTTTTATAATAGGAGTCTCAGGGTACTCTGAGAAGCGATTTTCTCTGTCGACTCCATAGGGGTGTTTCGTTTTTGTACTACTTGTTGAATCTATATAATGGGCTGATCTCTTTTGATTAAAAAGTCAAGGAACAGGAAACAAAATCTTGTTTAACCCAAAATAGGTATTTTTTTAATGTTAGATTATTGTCACATTATCATGTTTGTCTCATCCTATAAAAATTGCTTGTCAAATAATTGCAAACCATGACCTTTTAACAACATTCCTTTGTGATAAGGTGTGGGTATGTGACTGTGGACTGTGGCTTCTAAGCGTTCACTGTTTAGACCTTATCAATAATTATTATTTAATTTTGAGTAAAATGTCTAAATTTGTCTAATGATTTCATATCTACCTACATCTAGGGCTCACCAACCATACATTTATCATGTCACCTAATTTAAGTTGTTCACATATCACTGTATCACGTCACATGTGACAAAGTAATATTATGAAGAATCGCTCATAACGTTTAAGGTATCTTTACTTATTGCAAGTTAATTTGGGTCTCGCACCTAATTTTCTTCGTAAGCAAGAAAGCATATTTATCTAAAGGAATAATATCCTTCTTAAATGACTGTTATATTTCTAGGGTATGTCATTTCCAACTTTAAAATAAATTAATGGGAATCAAAGTTAATGGCAAAATAACGGCATTTTTTCATATATGGAATGTAATATGGCTCTATTATCAATTCAAACCACGTATTTACCATGAATGTATTTAGTCAATGAACTTATACATTCATCTTAAAATCTTATCTGACTAATTACATAATATTAGTAAACTTTCCGTTATTTCAATAATAATGAAATTTAACGAATCTGACAACAAAATAACGCGTTAGATTTTTGGACAGATTACCTTCCGTGAGAGAGAAAAATGCATCATTATCCAAAGTGATCTAGGTCAATTGGGTCATGAAAATGATACCATTCGGTTGTTAGTGGTCGCATCACAAACATTCCCCTACCCTAAAAACTTGCAAAGCAAGAAGACGATAACGACGAGAGCCTCTAGAAATCTCCAATTTTACTCAAATTCCCAAAAAACCACTTCACGAGGCCGGCTTTCCAAATACCCAAACGTGACAAAACCGTCTTATCACACCCATCCATCCCCCCTTGCCCCCGTCACAAAATCCTCGCGCCCTTTTCCTTCCCCACACCACCACCCCCGCCCCACCCCCCCCAGCTACCCTCCACGTCACCACATCCTCCACGTAGCACCACACTCCAAACAAAACCCCTCACCCCCTCACCGTCGGATCCAACACCAACGGTCCAGATCTATCAGAACCCTAGGGCCCACAGATCCGTGGGTCCCAACAAAGGGAACATCGGGTCGGGTCCTTGTCAGGTATAAATACAAAAGCGCTACCCACACTACTCTCACTCTCTCTCAGCTTTTTCTTCCGTACTCTCTGAATAACAATGGAGGACATGCGGAAGTGGCCCGGAGCTGACGTCACGACCGACGACGCGTCGTCCTCGTCCTCCGCGAAGAGGGGGCGAGATCAGGCCGAAGAAGGCGGTGGCATTTCGGTTGTTCCTCCGGTAGAGAACTACGTCGTCGTTGCTGACAGCGGCGACGTTTCGGTTACTCCGGCAGTGAACGACGTCGTTGCGGACAACGGCGACATTTTGGCTCCTCCGGCAGTGAACGGCGTCGTTGCGGAGAGCGGCGACGAGACGGTGAGCGAGCTCTCGCGGCTTCTTGACGCGGACTACCTGTCGCGGAACGCCGTCACTGCACCGGCGAGATTGACGTTCTCGGAGCACCCTTCCAGGTCGCCGAAGGTGTTCCAGACGATGTCGACTTCGTACATCACGATAAACGGGAACGAGGAGAGCTGCGGCTCGTCGTTCTCGGACGCCGAGTCGTCGGTGATGGCGAGCGTGGACAGGACCGGGCGCGACGTGGAGCAGGTGAGGCTGGACTACGAGTGGTACGCGGCGGAGAGATGGGCGGAGGGGCATGGCGAGTCGGGATTCGACGACCGCGCGTGGGATGCTGCCGATCAGTCGGCGCGTGAAAGAATGGTGCTCAACTTGGACTTGAATTCGGAGTGGGACGACGCCGCGCTGGCCAGGTTTGTAGGTGAAGACCTCAATTGACAGCTAGCTCAGTTTTCCGGTACCGGTTAATTTCTTTAGTGTTAATTTTTGGGGCTGTGATCTCAATTTTAGTGGTCATTTCGGTGGAGCTGTACACAGTGGTAAACACAGTCTAGTTTAGTATTATCTAAGCTAGAATTTAAATTTTAATTACAAAAGATTTAGGATACACAGAGATGATGAAGAAGATGGTGATGATTGGACTATTATGGAAATTGGGGGTTAAAAGTGCATGTGGGAAAAGTTAATTAGCAATTAGGCAGGTGCTAATTGTAACCAAAAGCTTGGAATTAAAAGGAGCATGTTTTCGTTGCCTGCCTTTTTGATTTGCTTAATTAATTGTTTAGAGGTTTCTATACTTTTAATTAGTCGTTAATCTATTGTTTAATTCTTGGGAGACTCTGACTGTGAGTCTGTGACCCGATTGAAATGAGTGCATGGAGTTTGGTCGTGGTTGTTTGTACACCATTGACCGGCCAGAACAACCAAGAGGACAATGTACATGTCCAAAATGGGGACAATATATGGTTAGCTTCCGGAATATTGATCCTTCGGTAACTATTCTGAAATTGAGAGTTGTTAAATTAGTAATAATTTATATTCTACACAATGAACTAATATGGTGATGGTCTCCATTTGTGTGTACAGAGACTGAAAACAGCAGGGCAAAAAATGGTACACACAGGCGTCCTTCGACCTCGACCTCGGGTCCTTGCCTGCCATGGGGTCCTAGACTCTTACTGAGATCCTACCAACTTTGGATCCATACCCATCTCTGTTATTTTCAGTTCATGGATAACATAGGGCTTTGTTTTGGACTAACGTAAGGCCACCTCAAAGACCATGTGACAAATACAAACTATAAACAATGGAATTTGTGACTTAAATTAGTATGTGATTTTTTGTTGAGACCAGAATAAATCTTGAAGTTTGGGTCCCAAATAAAGAGACACGTGCATGGTTAATAAACTTAATATTATTTTTGGTGCTAGTGTGCTACACATGTTTTATAGCTGTGCCTTATTGTGCATGGGGGAAATGTTGGTCACATCAAGCCCATTATATTGGAGAGTTTCAATACAAAAGGTCCAATAATATGAAAAAGCCTCTAACATATCATTTTGGATCAAGTACGTTATGAGCACGGCCCATTTACGTGGTCCTATAAGGGCCATGTTGTGCTACTCACATCCCAACTGATATCAACGTGCATTGGCTACTTTTGCGAGACCTTTTCCCTCCGCCCAGTCACCCATTCATACGGAGGCTGAAAGCTCTTAAAGCGGGGTTGTTAATCGCAATTCAACAGGATTGGAAGGAGATCGAAGTTGAAAGTGACTGCGTGAACTTGGTGAGTGCATTAGACGGTGGTGATTTTTCAGTCATCGGAAGGATCTAGGATGATTGTAGAAGGTATGTTAATGCTTTTACTTTATTTCATTTTCAACACACACACACACATATATATATATATATATATATATATATAGTGAAGTAAATTATATGACCAATAGATTAGCCCACCTTGCTAGATCTAGTAACTTATATGAGTTTTGTTTAGAGGAGACGTCTTATTATTCAAAACATTCTCTATAAGGATCATTGTGATCTTTCTTATGTAGCTCGGAGTTCAGTTATATGTTTCCCGGTTGCAATTTTAATTCAATAAAATGGAACTGGACGTGAAGCTGAGCTCTCAAGTAGGCTGGGAGGGAAATGAAAACAAAGAACTACAACCCCAAAATCCAAAACCTCCTCTTACCGGGCCTCTTTGTTAGGCTTATCACAACAATGCCATCATAATCTTAGTCGTGTTTAGTGACAAATTGTTTAGAATTTTAATTACTCGGCATAAACTATCGGATAAGAAATTATGTTGCACTTATTTTGAGTAAATTGTGACAAACGTCAAGAATCTCTTCTTGTTTTCATGTTTCTTGTATAAGAATTTTATTGGACCAAAAAGCTTGTTGCACTCATATTTTCTCATCATTTGATGTCCAAATCATTCGCTAACCATCATTGCTTAACATTGCTAAAAGCTAAAGTTAATTGAGAGAATGAATCCCTAGATGTAAGTGGGTGGGTTATCTATCAATAGAAAATTACATGATTTCAAAGAATGGGGTAAAATAAAGTTCGTAGGTAGTCACTAGGACAATAAGGCCACTTCATTTGATATCCTAAACTGGTGAGCAAACCAGTCAAAGGAAGTAGGGGTACCCAACAAACAAACAAGCGGGGAAGAGGGGAAAACTTTGTGGCTCAAGAACCCTAATCCTAAACTCTATTGGTCTAGAAGTGCTTTTGGTCAAACTAAAAAGGGGTACTCAAAGTCTCAAATCAACAAGGATACTTACAATAATTTGCAACACTTGCATATGATTTCTATATCATATATACTAAAACTAGAATGTAGTTAGGATTGCATCATTTATATGAGTACTCTTAAACGTTAATGCAATCAATTCAAGATGCATTTTTTATTTTTTTTAAACCCCACCAATCCCCACTCTTGATGTAACTCAAACACATGACCTCCTTAAATGAAAAATTATTGCCTATCTGTTTTATCACCTTACCAAACACACACACTCAATCAATTGAAGATACACACACATTAACCCACCAATATGAAATGTGATGTCATTCCTATGATTAAAAATGGGAGATCAACAAGATTATTATTTAAGCAAGATGTCATTCCATGGCTGCTTTTGTACCCCATTCCAAACCCATCATTCTCCTATCAATTCATCACCACAAAAACAAAAGGTGATATATGGGTCTCAATCATCAATGTCATTATCTAAGAAAGCAAGTATAAATATTAAAATACCTCTTATTTTCCGCAAGCAAAATGCTCATTCTGTTACAACATTTTAATGCCATATGGATTGTGGAGTATGTAACACTCATATTCTTTTATGGTCATAATAATAGAGGCTAACTCAACTAAGAGACAGTTTTTAAAAGACTGAGAAACAAATAAATCTAACCGTTGAAAACAAACACATAATTTTAAACTGTTATGATTTAAACTTTAAAATTTAATATATATGATTGAAATATATTTCTCCTAGTTCCTTAAAACTATCTCTCAGATGAGCTGTACTTTAGGATATATAACACTTGCAAAAGTAAACATTGCTTGAGCAATAAGTACAATTTATATCTCTTTTCTAATATTGATTGGCCTGGCCCTATGATATTGTCATATCTGCACTCCCTTTAATGAAGATATACAAGAGAGGTTTGGATATGGTAAACAATTGAAGGAGAAGTCTTTGGCAATTAAAGGAACTGATAAAATATGCATCAAGATTGGCCTAGTTTATAATAATACAATTGGGTCATGATAAATGCCATCTTGGTGCTTATGGCCACCAAGATTCGTCGTAACCTTTACTTCTCCCTCATACAATCCAAAGCATAAGTTGACCACAATATCCCAATTGTTTATAACTTATAGATCCCATGAGAAAAAGCAGAAATCTTTATACAATATTCCTAGAATTGCTAGAAATACTATTAGTATAAGTAAATGAAATATAATTTAGCAGGAATCGACTTTGCGGGTTTACAAAATTGTTACACCATTTGAACAATGTAAACGGAAGGTCTTTGCATGTCAGTCGAGTCTGCATATCCACATCCCATCGATTACTTTTTCGATGTAGAATCATAAACATGGCTTTGATACTAGTCATTATACAACGTGGCTTCAATCCATGTCACTTTCTCCGGCAGCTCTTAATGTTTGGAGATCTTTACAAATTACTTTTATGTTAATTTAACAGTAGAAACGCTGGAGTTTTTGGCGTTTCATCAAAAGGGTTTCTGTCAAAATTACTTGGGTCTTTCTAGAGAAGACCTAAAAGTTCTGTCAGAATGTAATAATTTTAAGAGTTCTGCCAACAAAATGTCTGCCAACAAAATGTAATAATTTTTGCACCAGATCAACACACTCACCATAAACGAAAAAGAACTAAGAGCCATGATTGGTAAATTCATAAGACGATCAATTTCTGAATGATCCAGTTGGTAAGTTTGTCCCTTCCCCAGTGTCCATGTGAGGGTTGGTGAGAGGCTCTATCAACCTTTAAAAGCTTCGGATATGTTCTGGGCCTTCCGGGCATCACTAGGTTTTAATCTTTTTGCTTTTGCCTTTGGGTAAATTTGCCTCTGAGATCTTTACGCCCAAAGCAGTAAAATGGGGTAATCAAATGAGTGTATATGGAACAATGATATTATTTTGGACCCCCATTTCCTTAAAAAAAAAAAAAAGATATATGTTATTTTGGACAAAAATGGCAGTAGCATTTAGGGATACTAGGACAAGATTTCATCAGCACTGGTCTTTTAAGTATATGAGCCATATAATTGGGGCATCTGAATTGAGCTCAAAAAAAGTAGAGCCCTGTCTTCATTAGAAAATTTAATAAAGTCTAGTCCTTTAACCTAAATACCATAGAGAAACATAGAACCCATAGAGGCATAGACCCCTTATAAAATCCTCATCTGTAATTCAATCCCAACCTCACAGTCCTTCTCTTCCCCTATACCCTTTTGTGCCCATACACTCCTTTTGTTATTTTGAGCTAGTGAAAGATTCAAACTTTTTTTTTTTTTCTTTTTATTGGGTCTGCAAAAGATTTTCTTTTTATTGGGTCTGCAAAAGATTTAAACTTGGTGTGAAAGATTCAAACTTGTGCTAAAATGGTGGCCAAGAAACCAAGAATTGTGGTAATTGGAGCGGGAATGGCTGGTGTGACAGCAGCCAACAAGCTCTACACTTCTGGGTGTGAGGACTTGTTTGAGCTCATTGTTGTGGAGGGTGGGACGAGAATTGGAGGCAGAATAAACACTTCAGAGTTTGGTGGTGACCGGATTGAGATGGGTGCTACTTGGATCCATGGCATTGGAGGCAGCCCAGTTCACAAAATAGCTCAAGAAATCAAGGCCCTTGAGTCTGAGCAACCATGGGAGTGCATGGACGGGTCCTCAGACGAGCCCAAGACCATTGCTGAAGGTGGGTTCGAGGTGAGTCCGACTGTGGTGGATCCCATTACTACTTTGTTTAAGAATCTGATGGATTATGCTCAGGGCAAGAAGGTGTTCGAACAAAGTGATGAACAGGATTGCAACGGAGATGTTGAGTATATGAAGCTTGGAGATGAAGCTTCCGGGGTTTGTTGTGGCAATGGTGGTGCAGGGAAGCTTAGTGTTGGTTCATTTCTTCGGAAAGGGCTCGATGCTTATTGGGTTTCGAAGAAGAGGAAGGAGGAGGTGAATGGTTGTGGTGAATGGAGCAGAGAGTCGCTAGAAGAAGCGGTTTTTGCAATGCATGAGAGCACCCAAAGGACTTATACTTCAGCTGGTGACTTATTGACCTTGGATTATAATGCAGAAAGCGAGTACAGGATGTTCCCAGGTGAAGAAGTCACCATTGCTAAAGGTTACTTGAGCATAGTTCAATCACTAGCCTCTGTTCTACCACCTGATGTGATCCAATTAGGCAAAAGGGTCACCAAGGTTGAATGGAAGGCAGAGTCTACCCAGTTACGCATGGATCAAAATGGCTATGAGTCAAGGCCTGTGAAGCTACACTTTAGTGATGGGTCAGTTTTGCTGGCTGATCATGTTATTGTTACTGTTTCTTTGGGGGTACTTAAAGCTGCAACACACCAAGATTCAGGTATGTTCAGTCCTCCCTTGCCTTGTTTCAAAGCTGACGCAATATCAAGGCTTGGTTTTGGAGTAGTTAACAAGCTGTTTCTGCAACTGAGCTCCACCCATGTTACAAAAGGCCAAGACTTCAGAAAGTTCCCATTTTTACAAATGGTGTTTCGCAGAGAAGACTCAGAGTTTAGGCTCAAGAAGATTCCATGGTGGATAAGGAAGACAGCTTCTGTTTGTCCACTGTACCACAATTCCAGTGTACTGTTGTCTTGGTTTGCAGGGAAAGAAGCACTTGAGCTTGAATCACTTGAAGATGAAGAGATCATCAATGGAGTCACAGCAACAGTCTCTAGCTTTCTATCAAAACCCCACAAGAAAGAGAGAGAGAATTCTCATTCCCAATTAGGCAATGGGCATGTGAATCATGATGAGGAAAACTCTGACGTGAAATTGGAAAACTCTGAAGTGAAATTTGCAAATGTTTTGAAGAGTCAATGGGGTAGTGATCCCTTGTTTCTTGGATCCTACTCTTATGTTGCTGTTGGATCAAGTGGTGAGGATTTGGACACATTGGCAGAGCCATTGCCAAAGTTAAGCAGTTGTGATGAGGCTGTTAGTGCTACTTCACCTCCTTCACTTCAAATTCTGTTTGCAGGGGAAGCAACACACAGAACCCACTATTCCACAACCCATGGAGCTTACTTTAGTGGTCTTAGAGAAGCCATTAGGCTTCTCCAACATTACAACCACCATGTTGGGGTTTAGAAGGACTTAGTACGACTTTTACTTGTTTATTTTTGAAGATTTATTGCTATGATATTAATCATATATTGTCATTTTGATCAATTAGAACATCTTTGTTTCTCTTTAAGTATAAGTGAATGAGAGAGTAAAAGAATTACGGGGAGGGATCAAAGAGTGAAAGATATGGGGACAATTTGTCAAGACATGTACTGCATGAATTAAACAAGCTTCTTTCATTTTTCCATTGCTTTCAGTCTTTAGTATTGTTTGTGATCTTACTTTTCTTCATTGTTTGATATTGAGATTAAGTTTGAAAAGTACCCTGATCAAAACAAGTTCTAGAAGTACAAAGAGAGAGATAGGGCTTTGGATGCCACCTCTCTTCCCTACCAAGTGTCTTATTTTGGATTGTTCAATGGACAGGATCCGATAAACCCGCCCTTTCCAGCTAGGACTCTTTTCACCAGTTCCTTTCTTGCACTGACAATTTGTTTCACTGCCCATGACATTGTGTTCTTGAATCCACATCCATACAAAGCCCTTCCCTGCATTCAGTTCATGATTGAGTTCTTATCTGTTTTTTAATACCTTTGATTTTTCTTTCTTCGATGGGGGTGAATGATTCCTCTGATAGAGTTAGACCTTTGACAACTTGGGAGAATCAATCAATGAGCTTGTGTTTTCACTGAACAGTGAGATAGAAACCACAGCTCTCTCATGTCCCATCTGAGCAAATCTTGGTGTTTTTTGCGGCAGAAAAAGGGGTCACTCGAATAGGGAGTGATTTAGCAGATCACTGGTCTTTCGGAGTTTCAATATTCTGAAACACCATTTAACTTTTGTCAGTCATACATGGTAACTGTGTGTTCTATAGTCTGGAATATTTGAACTTTGAAGGTAGGAGCCGTTAGATCATCTTATTGTGAGGAGCATCCCGCATGACTAATATAACAGTTTCCAAAAACTCCGGAATATTATTGGATTTTCGCCCTTTAACCACATTGGCTTTAACAATAAGATAGAAATAGAGATGCTGTTGTTGTTATTGGTATCCGATCTCCCTGATCTTTTGAACAGAATCCCTCTTGAAATCAGAATGATATATTTGGATTATTAATTTTTTATTATTGCAGGTACCCCATTCCAGGTAATTGAATATATGCAGACCCAAACACACACGTGTGTAGAGTGTGGGTTTGATTTGCAGGACACAATAAGACAGTGTAGCTCTTAAATCTTAATACATAGCAGTACCCACTAGGTGCCATAAGATTTCACTTCACAGCAAATCCATCCCCAGTGCTAGAGACAGAATATCACTGGTCACAGGCAACAGAAACAAATTTTACCCGATTCTTATGTTGAATCGATACTTAGATATTTAATATTAGATTCAAAAAAGTCTCATCCGGAAGTTTGCATATTAGTCTATTTTAGTCTTTTAGCACTTTAATTTAATTGAGATAAGTAATCAAACACTTTAATAAGTGTGCAACACTTTACCAAATGATCAAGACCTATAATGTCTTTGATTGCCATCACTCGAAACATCGGATCCGTGAAAGATCCCATCCATTAGATTGTCTCCTTTGAAACTAATCAGTGGTTTTGATTAGCTTTCAAGAAGGTCCACAAACCTTAGAAATTGATGTGTGCTTGTTTATTTTAGTGATCAACAGGGCACTAGCTAGCTAGGTTGTTGATGTGGGATACTCTGAAGTCCAAACCTCTTGTGCTGAGGTTTTGAGGCTTGAAAGGTATAGGGTATCTGTTTGGAAGTGGTGTATGGTCAAATCAAAAGGAGAGCTATTCATCATAGAGAGTATCTCTCTTTCTCTATTATTGTTGTAAGATTTTGCAATGGGCAAAAAATTGGGGTTTGGCCCACTTGGTGTCTCTTTTTACCTCTTGTGGGCTTCAATCACTCTTTGATGATTGTGCAAATCACAGACCATCTGTCACCAAGTCCTTGTCTGGTTCATAAACAAACAATTGAGAATCTCTATTTGCTGCCCTAACCCCACTTCCCACCCACTGCTAATCCAACATGTTTATTACGTACCTTGACCGTCTTTTGCCTAAAATTATCATCATTCTACTTTGTGAATAAAATTATCAGATATTACGGTTAAAATCCACAGTGTACATCAAGTTAATATTATTTGAGTATAATTTGATGTGAAAGAAAGAGGAGCGCTCAAGCTAATCAGTTAGCTTTTTCCTAACCATCTTTTAAACCAACTTTCAGTCACATGTCGGTATCTTTATCCTTCAGTTTTTAGGTCCCTATAAGTATATCACTTCTATAAATTTTCAATCAAGTTGACGATCTTTTGGGTACCAAACTAGATCAAATCAATAAACGAATCAAATATGTCCAACCTGACCATTCATGTTTATAATTAATAAATTACGATTAGTTGAATACCTAAATAATCATCAACTTGGTTGAAAATTTGCAAATGTTATCTACTCAAAGGGACCTAAAGAACGGTTGAATGCCGATATATGACTAAAAAGTTGGTCTAAAAGATGGTTAGTTTCTTAATATGAAGCTAATCAATTTACTTTCTTAATACGAAGCTAACCAACTCTAGAGCGCTAATCGTGAAATAAATAGACAAAAAGAAACTTTACCTTATTTTTTACATATCAACAAAATATAAAAATAGTAAAGAACGAGGATTTTAAGTTTAAATGAAGCCTTGAATCCATAGATGTATTGACAAAATTCTCTAGTCGCATCTCACATTGTGAAGAACTATACACAAAACATATATGAAATAGATGAAAAAAAAAACAAAAACAAGAAAAATTTAGATGTCTCTTCTCTTTACAACTTACAAAATATGCAAAAATGAGCAAGAAGTAAGCAAAAATTCTATAGCAGTAATTGTATTTGTTTGGACCCAAAATGATATTGATGTTCCATATTACATAACATCATCTTAATCGTTTGTGTGATCATGAGGCTCTAATTTTTTTAACCTTTTTACTTAAGAATCACTAATCATGTAATTTATAATATTAATTACAAAATTATTTATTTATTCTCAAGGCAAAAAATAAAAATAAAAAGTTAAAACTCATGACAATTCATACTCCAATCTCGTAAAAACTAAAATCTATAATTTTTGAAAAATGCTTGAGAACCCAAAAACTCTTGCATACAAAATTATGTGGTAGCTGACATGTAATCGATCAGTGTTTGCCTTATCAATTCCACTATGTCATTAAAAAGTTTAAACATTTACGTATTCAATTAAAAAAATTATTATTAAAAAAGAAAAGATTGAAAATTCTCTCCACCATCGCCTTCCTTCTTCTCTCTCTTTTTTTGGTCTGATCCCTTCTCCTCTTTTATGCAGATGTCCCATGGCCGCAGAATGACAAAGCATCCTCATATTTTTATTCTTCTTTTATTTCAACTCTCAATGACATATATCATTCATATAGAACAAGAGATATATCATCCATATAGAAGAAGGCAGAAATACATGTAATCTATGAGGATAAATTTTTCCAGTTTCTAATAAATAAATGAAAGAAAAAGGATTGCTAGGGCATTTGAAGATCGATCTTGGGTGGTGAACAAATAATAATATCACAGCCCGCCCGGAAGATTCTTTCTCCCTTTCAGGCTTCCCAAATCGTAACATCAAAATCAAATCTTCAATATTCTAATTTATAAGGTCCCTAAATCAATAATATTTTAATCTATTAGATCTCAATTGGGTAAATTTGAATCGATATATAGTTATCTAGAATCAAATTCCAATCAAATTGATTGAATTCAAAAGACAAATAGATATTATAGTTGATCTGTTTGTATAAAAATATATATATATATAATTTTTTTTTTGAGTTTTGGAGTTTTAATTAATTAAATTTATTTTTGAAAAAAAAAATTATATATATCAAAGATATGTGAAAATTATAAAGTATGTCAATCTAATAATGTGGCACATACCACATCATTTGGTATTCAAATTTGGTAGAGATAGAGATTCCAAAAATCTCTAGCATCACTCATAATTTTCTCCAAAAAAAAAAAATCTCCAAGATCATTATTAATACAACAAACTGTGAACTATAGCACATGATTTTTGGACAAAATCACATACTTTTATTTTCTCACTCACAAATAATGATTTTAAAACACTTCTCGAACTGATAGAACTCAAAATTCATAAAATATAATTCGTTCGAGGTTTGGTGTTTTGTCAATTGAAACATGTTCTAAAAATTATATTCTATGAATCAAGCTCACTATACACGTGAATTTTAAGAAAATAGAGTTCTTACAAAATTTAACATGTTTTGACATGTCAATTAAATTTCAAGAAAATAGACGCAATAATCATGCTTGTTAATTACGTTTATATTTTTATTTTTTGTTAAATAATCATTGATTATATTTCATGGTCGAAATATGTATTTTGTTTAACTATTTACTTCTTTATCCATTATTATTTAATTTAAATTTAAATTAAAGATATAATTACTGTGAAGACGCACTAAAATTTGATGCATAGATGCACCTAAAGCACTATAGCCATTTTTGAAAATGAGAAATTAAGTTTTCAAATAGAAACCAAAATCGATCTATCACAATAGTTGTATATATGTAAATGTAATTTTTTTTTGAAGAATAGAAGTAAATGTAATATTATATCCTTAAACAATTGTAACCTGATTTTACACATGGAAATATAAACATAAGACAAATGCCAGAAAAAAAAAAAAACATATAGATCCAACCCTGACACCTTGCAAAATGCAAATAATCAAGAATAAAAGAACGAAAATAAAGCGAGATCATAATTAAAGTGGTTCAATATCAATCTTAACAATGATATAATGTGCGATTATGCAAGTCATACAAAGATCATCACGTATATTCATCCTTGAGATACATGTACCAGGTGAGAAAGAAAAACTGAAACGTATAGATGTGATCGCACTCTGTATCTTTTGCATTAAGACACAGATTTAGAAAAGATAATCGAAGTTTGAAATATCAGACAGTTGTACATATCGTATCATATGACAGATTACTAGTATGCTTTTTCAATTATCAAAAGCAGAATCATATCGCAATTTCGCCAACCAATGAGAAAACTACACAATAAAGGGTAATTCTATACAAAGCTGGTACTTTCTTGGTCGATCAATTATACAAATCTCATGTCCCTCTCATTTTCGATTCTCATTGATTGTTTAGAAATACTGTTAGTTACTGATACCAGTGGCTACAGTGCTACACAGTCGTGCGATAGTACGGTACATCTATGAATTGACCACACCTTCAAGTTGTGCGGTTGACAGTGCACTCATTTCTTCATCACATATATATGACTAGGATTCCAATTTTCTTGTAAAACTAGAGAGAGATTGATGCATGCATCATTCACATTTAACCCTTATAACGGTTTAAAAACTACAAATATGCGGGGGTACGCGGAAAATTCAAGTCTTGCAACTTTTACGCTTGTCTTTCCAATAATTGTTGGATACGTAAACTTCGACGTGGTATGAGAGCCCAGCTATTTGTGGACTATTTATCATATCACTTTCTTCGTGCACTGTGTGATGTATGTGTATGATTGACCTAAGTTATTTCCAGATGTGGTTCCAAGTACGAGCCAAACATGAGTAGCAAATGAGAAGGCTGAAGGCGTGATGAAGAATATATATATATAATCCCACGTTAGAAAATCTATATCTTAAAGCGACTTAACTTTTTTTAAGCTTGCATGTCCACCTATTACTAATACATATTAGGTTGAAATGTTGAATGAATGAGGTTATACAAGCTATAATCTTATTAAATTAACGATTTAACAACATAATATATAATATTCATAGATAATTTACAAAGATCTATGACCTACCGATTGCTATTTATTCATATTATTATGATCTATGTCCCATTTCTTTTCAAATTGTGAGAATCATTGTCTTCCACCTTTGGACAACACATTTCTTTTGCTTTGTGCCTAACATCTTTAAAATCCAATGATCTCAATAAATGTTTTGCTTTTTCTCATATCTTTAGATTGAAAGTTGTGTTTATTGATACATTATTGAAGCTGTCGCTCTGCTTTTCATTATTCTCTAAAAATGAAAATATCTTTTCAAACTTCAGTGAGGCAATGATGCTCAAAGCCAAGATAGACAAAGTTTTAGTAACTTATCTTGTTGGTATCTAATAAGATTTGCTTTAACAAGGCATCAGGGGAAGGGCATCCCTTTGAACAAAAAGGATGTGCCCCATATCTGTATTTCTTTTTCTTGTGATGGAATCTAGGGTCTACTCATAGGGAATAGGGTTTTGGGGACTAATCTAGGAAGAGTTTGGAGGCTTCAAAACCAACAATATGTTAATGTCTGGTTCCTTCTTGTGTAGCTCCTATATGCCCTCTGGAAATAAACAATATACGTCCTTGATAGCAATCAAAGCAACATTTTCTGCGGATTTGTCCTGGTGATAAATAATGGTCCATCCATGTTTAACCACTCTGCAGAGGACAAAATGTTGTTGCATCGATCTCCAACTTTGGCAAGTGTTGTTATTTTAAGATGTTGGTATGTAGTAGTAAAATGGAAAGCTAAAGTTACCAACTTACCATTAGGGTTTTGGAGTGATAACTGATAATCGACGTCGCCCAAATGGTTTAAGAAGGTCTAGTAAATACCGTTAGGGTTTGCAAGTTATACCCTAAAGAATGTCGAGTAATGTTGTCTCGATCTTTGTTTCATTTTATTAGCACCGGTTGAATACATATATGTCTCAAGCTCTCATAATTACTTGAGTAAAAGAATGTTGAATGATTGGTTTGATCAAAACGCTTTCAATGTATTAATCAAAATAAACGAAGGGCAATTTGTAGAACAGATACAAGTATATCTTAGCATGCAGGAAGAAGTACAGACCAGAATGCAGGTAAGTACTCGAGGCTTCAGCACATAAGAGTATAAGACTCGCAAGCTTCCTACCATGTTCATTGAACCATTGGAGCATCAATGCCCACAACAACTGTTAAGCAAGGGACTAGACGACTAGTACAGTACTAGCTGTCCTGCCAAATCGTCGACCATTTAATAATTTACATGCATAAACCGCTTCTTATAATTCTTAAGTAAAAAGAAAATAAAAATCTAATAACGTCTCTTGTCAACGAATATTTAGTTAGAATCGGTTTTAAATTAAGTACTAAGAATTCATATAGACTATAATTAATTCCCTGGCCAGTGAAACGATCGTCCGGTTGATCAACTTAGATTTCCAACTCAACCATCGATACCCATTCTTGAATTTTCATTAAATTTTGAAATCACAAAATTTCTCATCAACATATGTGCTATAGCAACCAAATTGTCTCACATTTTTCATTCTTAAAGACAAGACGTAGCTCTGTTAGGGTTGGGGCGGCAGCGTCTCCGTTGAGATCGTCCTTCCTTGTATCTACTCCACTTCAATGGAGTCATTTACGGGCTTTGGTCCGTCTCTTGCTATTCTTCCTGCCGTCTGCAAAACATCTGCTTATGGAGACTCTGGGATGGAGGCTCTGAGTTCTGGCCTTGAAGGAGTGCAAGGCCAATCATGGTCTTCTGAGGTCGTCCGCAATGGTGTTCTGGCTGATGGTGACGACGGCTAGGTATTCTCTTCGAGCTCGATTATTGGGCAAATATAGGATCATGGTGGTTTTGGTCTTTGGTCTTATTTATGCAGGTTGGTTCATACTCTCTCTTCGAATTCTCCACGTCGATGGTGGGCTGGTGATCAGGGATCGAGCCAGCGGTGATGGTGGGCTGGCAATCAAGGATCAAGCTGGCGGCTTTGCATAAGGATCCGGATCTGGGATCCAGGTGGTTTTGGCAAACGGGTTCGGATCAGGGATCCGAGTGGAGATTGGGCTTGGTCTATGGCCCACTATCTTTGGTGGGTTGGATATCAGCTACTAGATTGATTTGGGACTCTTGTGCATTACTGGTATTGGATTCGAGGCCCATGTCTATGGTATCTACTTGTGAAAGATCGCTTGCCAACATGGCCATGTTCTGACACCCTTGGTCAGCTTCGATCCTTAGGTGGGAGAGTGCCTTCATTCCGGCACCAAGTTGTTTTTTGTCAATTTGTGCGTTGGAGTTCGATGGGTAGTCAAACCACCGACTACTCAATTCAATACACGGTTGCAATCCGTAGTGTAAAATTAGCGTTTGGTTTTGACGTTATTGCTCTTGTGTTATTAAGTTTTTATATTTCATATGTAATTTTCATATTGTTCATGTCTTTTGGCATTATTTTGTTGTAATTTTTTAATTTTAGTAAATGGTTGACCTCCTTCCATTTCACAAAAAAAAAAAAAAATACATGACAAGACCATTTCTGACTCTCAATCTCAATACAATTTCTTAGGTTCATTTTCGGTACTTGTAATATCTCCATCACGTGCCCTGGTTCAACTTCAACCTATTTCATTTCTTAAAATTTTACTATGAATAAAAATTACTAACAATGCTCATGGCGACGGATAAGTCATCAGTAAAGGTTAAAGAATTTATTTACAAACAAACTTTCGTCGGAAAAAGGTCGTCACTTAATTTGTTTTTCTCCTTATTGGAATTATCAATGGGCCGTGGGCTTGCTGTATAGCGGCCCAAAAAAGATAATGTTAAATTGCCTCAATTTGGCGCGAACCCACAAATAATCGCCGTCTTCTTCACGATGACCTCCGTGCCGGAATTGACCGATCTCTTCGCCGGGCTCGCTTCCCACTTAAACGACACGTCGTTGCCTCATCGCACTACCCAAGAAGAGCAAGACGGAGCCGCTCTGGACCTATCGATTTCCAATCTGAACCATTCCCTAAACCCCAGCGACAATTCTAGGGTTAGGGTTTTGGACACAGTCCTATCTCTGATGTGCTTCGATGCACCCCAGGTCAGCTCTCTCAAATTATTGATCTAAAGTAAACGAAATTGTTGGTTTAGGGTTTCTTATCTGTGGAATTTTACTGTAATTGCTTAGGTTTTTGAGTCGGTGATTGAGTATTCGGTGAAGACAATTGTCACTGTTTTGTCGTCTTCGATCCGTTGCGACGTCTTTCGGTCTCCGAAAGATGAAGTCTTGATGATTGGGAGCTCTATTTCTCACCGAGATTGCGGTAATTTGATCGAATCGTGTGCTGAGATTCTTGGGAAATTGGAGGGGCATGGTGGGTATATAGACTCTAATACTAGCTCACATTTTGAGTTCAAATTGGTATTCAATTACTAGTTTTGTGATTGAATTCTAAGATGAGTGTAGTTTCGATTTGTTTGAAGGTAAGCTTTCGGAGTCTTTACTGTGCGCCATTGTAAGAGTTGCAAGTTCGGCATCTCTATACCGGCAGCTGTCAATGCTCATTCGTGATGCGAAATCCGTGGATGCGAGGAATAGCTTGATTTCAAAGCTGCTATGTCATTTGCCTAGAGCAACCTTGCTTGATAACAACAAAATATCTCTCAGGTACTTGGAAATGGGTTTTGGCTGGTTTGCAAGCTTCTTTAGCATTGTTTTGAGCTCTTGTAGTTACAAATTTGGGAGTTCTGATGTCTGCAGATTGCTGGTCTGGTATCTTGATCCGCTAGTTTTGAAGCGCGATGTTTCAAACATCTTGCAAGAAGCCATGAGGAGGCCATTCCTTTGTTTGAGTAAGGAGTTTCATGAGAGTACTGAGTGGCGCTCCATCATCATATCCTTGGTACTTTCTCCCATTATGTTTGTTGAGGCCAGAGCTCTGTTACACAGATGGTTTTTAGTCACGTGAGTACATTCTCATTGACAAGGATGTTTAAGTTCTCTCCATTAATATATGTTGGTTTATCATTTCTCATGCTTGAAGAAATTGATGTTGTTTGCAAAATTGATTCGAGGTGCAAGATTCTAATCTAATTTGATATGGTTTGTTGACTTACTTTTGCATCAGGGGTTTGGCTTCTGTGCTTGAGCTTCTAATTCAATTGGTCTCCGTGACATTAGATGTGGTTTCGAGACCCATGTTCTGGGACATATCAGCAGAATTGGGAGGAAGGTTACCGTTTTCTAATGCTTATTTTCCCTACAACCACCAGTTGTTAAGGAACTTGGCTGGACCCCTCTCTTATGATGATTTCCTACAATTGGTGCGCCAGACAAGTGAACCAGTACCTTCTTCCAAAACTCAACTTTATCCATCTACTAAGTCACCTATGCTGAAGGTTGCGACAGTCGATCACAAATCTATCTGGTAATTTCTTACCGCATTATTCCATGTGAAAAAAAAAAAAAAAAGGTTGTCATGTGCACCATCTCAGAGTCCTACATGAAAGACTGATCCACAACATGTTGCATAGTAGGTCTCTGGCCATCAACTTCCCAGATTGGTTCTACTTCGCTTCTGCATTGCTTTTCTCAGGGAAAGGTTCCCACGACATTTGTCATAAACTATGCTTATTGGCGGCATCCAAAGTTGGGAAAACACATTATGAAGAGCTACCTTCTATTGCTGCAGCAAGGTACATTGCCTGGATTTTGAGTCCTGTTAGTATTTCTCACCGGGATAGGCTGGCTGATTGTTTGATTAAACATTCAGTGTCCCCAGCTTTTAAACAGTCACATGACAAAGAAACATTCTACAAGAAGAAACTCAAGAAACTCAAACTCTGTGAGGAGGACCATACTTCCTCAAGAGAGTATGATGATGAAAGCATTGCAGTCTGGCTCAATGGATTCAATAATATATGCACAATGTACTGTAGTGAAACTGTTAACAATTATACATCATCTGAAACAAAACCATCCGGTGGTCTTAGTCTGCAGAAAAATGTCTTGTTCCAGAGAATCCCACTAGGTATCTTGCTTTGTTGCCCCAGTCATCTCAATGAAGATGGATTAGAACTGCTGCTGCATTATGCCACCACAGGTAGAATTTTTGAGTCAAGGGAAACTAAGATTCCCGGATTGAAGCATGTAAAATGGAACTCCAGAGGGAATAAGAACCCAATTACATGGAGTGATGAATGTAACAAAAAAGAGGTTGTAGCAGGTGCCTTTCTTGTCTTCAGCTTAACCGATATTGTTGAAAGCATGTGTTCTTCACTGTTTGAGACTGAAGAGGCTAGCAGAGACTTTATTTGCCGGGTGAAAATGCAGGTCGGCAAATACTTGATAAAATGCATCAAGAGGTTCATTCAACTCAAAGTTGATGATGAAGATGTGGTGGTGATGGATCTCTGCCGTAGATTGGAGCAGTGGAGCCATCAAGGACGGGTAGTATTAGAGCTCCAGAATGATCTTGATAATGTCATTCAAGCCATTAATCAGAGATTTGCTTTTTGTGTTTCATGAATGTGAAAAAATATTATTGCATTACAGCACTAGTATTGGGATTTCATTCGACTTTGGTTGCAAAAGATCTTGATACTGAAATATATCATATTATTGCATTATTATCGTAGTCTGTAGTTTGTACATAACCGAACCAGACATTTTTGACAGTCTACATTTGCAATCTCAAATGGTTGGAGCCGCCCTCTATGTTATAGAGGGTCTGCCCTAAGCTTTCATAGCTTCGTGCTACCAAAGAAATATTAGTCGGGTCACCACCCCATTCTTCAAACACCACCAACAAATTTTCACTCCGGTTCAACCACGATCGCGGAACATGGTACCTGAAAACAACATCTTTGTTATGATAACAGTAATTCACAAAACAAAGAACAAAGGCATAACATTAAGAGGTTCAACTTTTCTCACCATCTCTGTGACGGCTGACCACAATTTGTTCGGCATTTGTTTTCAGTGTAAGTTCCAGCATAAGAACAATTGCCACAGCTACCACGTGCTATGTATCCAGGCCAGTGGCGTCCGATGCTCTGACCATTGATCCATACTTGACCTTTGCCCATGCTAACCATATCTAAAGCTAATGGAGCATTTCCCGGTGGTGCATGAAATATAGACTGGAGATATCACAGCACAAATTAGCATTTTGCTTTTGATTAAACCCTTAATGGTATTATTAATTTACAATGAAGTTGACTTACCTTGTACCATGTAAGGGGTTGTTTTTGAGCCAATATTGGTCCTTCTACCCATTCAACGGAAGAACTTCCCTTAACAGTATGGAGGCTTAATGCTTCACCTTTCATACCAGTCTGCTCACAAAATACATGCCAACAATTTTAAGTCTGGTTCAATTCTTTCCAAGGGGAAAAGAAAAGGGGAGCTGCATAAAAAGTGGAGGAGAAATGCTGAAAGATAACAAACCTTGTAGGTCCATTTCCACCGGGACATGTCCCATGTTCCCGAATTCAGACCCTTCAATGTGACCGGCCCTAGAACTCCAGCATTCCGAGTCTCAAAGTGCACACCAACATTCTGCATTATGTACAACAGAAAAAGCATTCAAGTCAATTGCCATCTCTAAATGTTTTTGAAAACAATGATCACAAGAGAATGGGGAAACTAACCGGCAGACCAACAGCAATGCTTAGTAAAGCAAGCTTGTTGGTGCCAGCTCTGAGCTTCACAGTGTCATTAAATCTTAATTTAGGAGATGCCAATCGTGCATAAACAGTTCCTGCAATTAAGGTATACTTTCGTTAAAACTTAACACCACTCCATGGATTAACATAAACTGTCATTCTATTTCATCTACCTGATAGTTGACCATTGATGAAAGCATGCAAGGCATGTCCAGCTGAATCGATAGTCAGAAGAGGGTAAGATCCATTCTTTAGAAACTCTTCATTAGGACCTATTGTGATACTGAGTAACAAAAATTTAAATTATTAATTTACAACCCAGAAAAAGAGGAGTGTATGGTTCTTATTCTCTGAGGCATTGGCTTAAAACACTTACTCTGTCATGTACCATAAGTAGTCTGTTGCATCCCTAGTGATATTTATTTGCTCATAGAGCCCATCCAATGTAAATGTATTGTCATCAGTAGAAGAGGCAGCATCTTCGATGTACGACTGCCAAGAAAGGGTGGTATTTACTGGTGTCATATCCACCGGCGGGCTCTGGCCAACCTTTACAAAGAACAGCCTCATGTCAAGATACATAAAAGAATCTCCAAGTAAAAATTAACTGGACTTTCTAGACCGAAATGGAAACAAATCAAATCGTCAAACATAATGAACTACAGTTCCTCCTCACCCTTCCAGTGTTGAGAACTTCAGTTTTGCAGTCAGGAAGAATGCTTATAGACCAGGGTGGCAGCTTATATTGCCTACTCCCAAAGCTCACTCTTGATGAGTATTTTGTGTCGTAATTTGCAATAAATGCAGCACACCCAGAACTTGAATTGAATACATGAGCCTGCACCATTAATCATGACTTTGAGAATCATAGTAAAGAAGCATAACTTGGTGACATGTAGTCATTTTCTAGGTTGCTGCAAAACCGTACCTCTTGACTTTTTCCAAGTGATGTCACTGCAGGATCAGTAGCCACTAAAGCTGCCTCAGCTAATTTGATGGCTTTGTGCAAATATTTCAGATGACTCCACTTTGGTTCCCTTGGTAGTCCTGGCATACATATGCAAATCAGTATCTATCAATAACCTGTTTTTGCAATATTCACTTCATATTCGATACTTGAGAAACACAACAGACTTTCTCTTAGGTTTAGTAAGGTAAGGATCAAATGTTTAAAGTAAGAATTATGAACCTAACATTTTATAACAACCACGTATACAATAAGGATGCTAATAATATCTGCATACCATATTCATCTAGAGGTGCATCATAGTCATAGCTAGTTGCAACGAAAAGGCCAGAAGTTCGGTCAAAATTAGTTCCTCCATGATACTGGACAAATGGGTAGAAGACAATAAAAATCGGAAGATGTAGTCTATATTAAACATCATAAAGAAAAAAAATAACTTGGAAATATAAATGATAATAGCTAACCATGTAATAGTTAGCAAAAGAGCCACCATTTTGTATAAACCTTGCAACTGAAAATGCCAAATCTTGTGCAGGTCTAGTAGGAACTGCCCCGCCAAATTCTGTATACCTATATAGTTCATATAAAGAGGCAGAGTTGTAAAGGATTGAAGAACATTCATACAAGAAAATAATAATGTACAAGCAAAGATATGAGACTTACCAGCCAGTCCACACCTCGGTCCACATTTTGGGTTTATACTTCTTGTTTGGAGTGAAGTTTTCACAGTAGAAACCGTTGCAAGTATCGATCTGTCATATTATAAATGATAAAGAGTTAGAAATTAGGATAGTCTTCTTGTAATTATTGGAATGTTAATATTTATCCAATTACTGACAAACCAACCCCCTAATAAATTGATTTCTAAAGTCTAAACCTTCAGCAAAGAATGTGACAAGCAAAGTTAACAGAAAAGAATGTGCAGAACAGCTTACAATTGGGTCAGGAGCATCCTCTTGCTTGCACATTACCCACGGGACTCCAGTGTCAAGACCAAGAGCCATTTGTGCTGTCCAATTGGTATATGCTTTACCAGGGGCGCCGATTGTCCATTCCACCGGTCCATACTCATTTTCTATCTGAGACAGAATAATGGGACCTCCCTGAGTTTGGAACAGTCTCTCTGCCTTCATCATACCAACAATCTTCTCTGTAAATGTTTTCATTGCGGCCTTGAAAGGCTCATTGTCTATTCTAAACTCAATTCCCGGAACATATTTGAGCCAAGCAGGGAATCCCCCAAAGTTCCATTCAGCACAAACATAAGGACCAATGCGGAGATGAACATACAGGCCTGCTTCTTGTATCAGCTTGATGAACTTAACCAAATCATATCTATCCTCAAAATAATACTTCCCCGGAGAAGGCTCGTGCCCGTTCCAGAACACATAGGTTTGTATAACATCCAAGCCTCCATCTTTAGCCTTCTGGATTAAATCAGGCCACATCTATAACCACATGCAATAAAAACTATTAGTAATTTGAATGCAATGCCTTTGATATCGTATAAGTCCAAAAAGGCTAAAGAAACCAGTATGAATACGAATTCACATAGCATTATTAGTACCTCAGGTGTGCTTCTGGGATAGTGGATGGAACCAGAAATGAGAATTCTCTTCTGTCCATCAATTATTATAGCTCTGTGGTCATAACTCACAGAGGCTGTAGCAGAAGACAGCCACGAAAACAGAAACAATAGCAGGAACATGTTGGCATTGGCCCTCAACTTGTTACCGTTCCACATTGACTGCACTAATAGCAGGACAAATAAGATTATGATTAACTAAGAATTCTCAACCTCGAACACCAAATACACTCAACTCTCCAGAGAAAACGAAGCAAATAAAGAGAAATTGTTCAGAAAATCTTGAAGTTTGCAGGTGGCTTGAAACAATGAGTCTATGCAAATTTATAATGCTTTTTCTTCACCTCCTGTTTCCAGGACCAAATAGGAAGGCTTAAAGAGCAAGTAATAACCTTATCCTAAGCCAAAACAATAACCTTAATTATCTAAGCAGTTAGTTACTTTCCTAACTAAAACCAGAGACTGTAGAACAATTAAACCATACTGAGCTCTTTTAAGCTGTAGCTTACTTTCCATAACAGATCATATCACAATGACAACCTCTTTCAAAAGTACGAAAAACTTTGGGTCTTGGTGAAGGCATGTGGTATTTTATTACGTGAAGCATTTTACAGGCTTAAAAGAGAATGGAAAACATCACAAGCGTAAAGGTTCTAAAAATATTGGCCTAAATGGGTGCCTTTCACTCCTTGAACTCATCTTTCTTACACAAAGATTTCTACAGGAAAGTCCTTTGAAAAAAAAAAAAAAAAAAACTTGTTGATTGCACTAAAAAAAAAAAGAAGTTTTAATTACCAAAAAACCATTATCTATAACGTGAAGGAAAAAAAAAACCAAGTTACTACAAAAGTCAAAGACAATATACATAAAAAAAATGACCAGATTACACTATTCTATTTTGTAATGTGTTTCGATGTAAAGATACTTACTCCTTTATGTTTAAAACGATCTTCAACGAGCGTAAGTCAACCAATATAACAAATGCACGGTGGATTTTGATTAGTAAGCATACTATCCACGTGGTTCGGGGCCTCATTGAAATGTTTTCTACCACTTTGGTCAAACATTTTTCTGCCTACATGGATGCCACCTTGGCACCACGTAGACAGAGACAAAACCCAGCAATGCAGAGTGGAGACTGTAGGAACTGATATTTTCAGAAATTGATGGATTTTCTCAGACCAAACATACAAGGAAGAAATAGAATGAATGTTAAACCATAGTTTACTCGGTTCAAATTTAAAAAGAGAGTACCTTTTTCCGCCGTAGTTCTCACCAAGGGCCGGCCGGTTGAGATCAAAGTGCGGGACTTGGGTGGCGGACTGTGTTTGTTGTGGCGTTGAGGTCATTCTGGATTATGAGGCAGAAAAGGGTTTCTTTGTGTTTGGAGGAGGAGATGATTATTTCATCACGGGTTTTGATTCCTCATATCAAGGTGTCAATTTCAACTACCAAAGATTTTTTTCTTTAATAGAAAAAGAAAAGAAAGAAGCAATCTTTAATAATTGAAAACTGAACACGAATTTCATTTTGTTTTTTTTTTTGGTATTTTCAATTTTTTTTTATACCGGGCCACCTGGATTGTGTAGTTTGCAAACTCTGCAGCATTTTTTGTGGACTTGCGGTTAGAAATGTGACAAATACTACTGCATCACGGGTCTAGCTTCTGGGATTGAGCTTCTAGCTAGTTCAATTTGATCAAAGATGCCATTTTGCTGATGGTGCTTATATTTTTCCCACACCCAATTTGACAGTGTGCCAAGAAATGACTTTGTAAAATTATTGAGCCCGCAATTACAACCCAGAAAATCTGTGTCATTTCTTACACTCCACGTAACTTAGACTCGGCGAGGAGGATCAGATGGATTCAATACACAAAGTAGTGCAATGTGCATTGATCTGAAGCAAAACCATGTGGTTCTTGGTCTGCATAAAATGTCTTGAAATAGAGAAACCTGCTAGGTGTCTTGCTTGGTTTTGCGTGGTTGCCACCATTGTCTCAATGAAGTTGGGTGCGATTTTCAGCCAAGGGAAAGTAAGAAGGGCGGATTGAAGCACGGCAAAGGGGATGAGAAGTTGATTTCAATGAAATCATTTCATGGAGTTAAACTGGTAGTGTTTGTATGCTTCACTGTTTGAGGCTAGAATGGGATTGCAGGGCAGCAAGTACTTGAGCCTACTCCAACTTAAATCGATGATGGAAATTGGGCACTGCTACATCAGTAGAGGCATCAAGGAAAAGAAGTATTAAAGGTCTACAAAGATGTATAAGATGTCATGCATGTCTTGAGTCACAGAACTCTATCTGTTTTAAAGAAAACCATGCTTGGTCTGTTTTTCTGCTGTACTAAAAGTACTTGTAAGGAAGGCTAGTTTCTTAACTCTCTCAGTCTCTCTCTCTCTCAGAGACCGTGATATGAAGATCATTAAGCTAAAATGCCATTCAAAATAGACTCTATTAATTTCTCAATTTATTCTTACAAGCAAAAAGAAATTGCTTTGCTCTTACCACACTTTTTTACAGATACAGAAAATGCTTGCGCATATCTAAGGAATACATACTTTGCATGTAGACCTAGTATACAATACCTATGTGGCTACATATATAACCAAACATTTTCACTATTTACATTTGGCTTATGGTTGTAAAGTAAAGGCGCATATAACTATATATGTATTGAAGACGAATTAATATGAGACTTCATTATTGCTGTAATCTTCAAATCGGCTGGGACCTCCTCCAGAAACTCAACTTCTTGCTACCAAAGCAATCTTAGTCGGATCACCACCCCATTCTTCAAACACAACCAATAAATTCCCACTTGGCTTCAACCACGAGCGGGGAACATGGTACCTGAAAACAACAACTCTATCATGATCATTCCGATTCACAAAACAAATGCATAGAAATGAAGAAGATGAACTTTACTCACCATCTCTGAGAGGGTTGGCCACAATTTGTTCGGCATTTGTTTTCGGTATAAGTTCCAGCATAATAACAAGCACCACAACTACCGCGTGCTACATATGCCGGCCAATGGCGTCCGATGCTCTGACCATTAATCCACATTTGACCCTTTCCCATGCTACCCATATCTAAAGCTAATGGTGCATTTCCTGGTGGTGCACTTAAAATAGCCTTGTACCATGTAAGGGGTCGATTTTGAGCCAATAGTGATCCTTGTACCCATTCAACAGAAGAACTTCCACTAATGGTATGGAGGCTCATATCTTCACCTTTCATACCAATCTGCTCAACAAAAGTTAAGAAGTCTTAGCTTCAATTCTTGCTAATGGGGTTAACAAAAACTTAAAAAGAAAGGTTTGCTGGTGAAGAAAGTGAAAAAGAAAAATGAAATCACAACAAACCTTGTGGGTCCATTGCCATCGTGACATATCCCATGTTCCTGAATTCACACCCGTCAATGTGACCGGCCCAAGAACTCCAGCATTCCATGTCTCAAAGTGCACACCAACATTCTGTTTTGCATATATGTCAGTTTCTATATCTAGAATTAATAAAAACCACGATCATGATAGAGAATTGAGGAACTAACCGGCAGACCAACAGAAGCACTAAGTAAAGCAAGCTTGTTAATGCCAGCTCTCAGCTTCACACCCCGATTAAATTCTAACTTGGGGGATTCCAATGATCCATAAGCAGATCCTGCAGTAAAGGTAGATAAATTGTTAAACTTAAGCTAATTCACAGGAGTACTCCAATGTTCCATTAGTAGATCCCCTTTCAAACTTTCATTTACCTGATAGTTGACCATTGATGAAAACATGCAAGGCATGCCCAGCTGAATCGACTTTGAGAGTGGGGTACTTTCCAGTTCTTAAAAATTGCTCATTAGGACCTATTGTGATACTGAGGAACAGAAATTTCAATGAGTAACTTGGAAAAAGCAAATAACATGAAGGAAGTCCAGAAAAGATTGTAAAGTACTTACTCTGTCATGTACCACAAGTAGTCTGTAGCATCCCTAGTGAGACTTATTTGCTCACGAAGTCCGACTAATGTAAATGCTTTCTCATCAGTAGAAGTGGCAACTTCTTCAATGTAAGCTTGCCAAGAAAGGCGACTTACTGGTGTCATCTTCTTTGGCGGGCTTTGGCCAACCTTTAGAAAAGAACTCTATGTCAAAATACATTATAGGAATTTCCAACTAAAAATGCCATGGAGAGACTAGAAAACATTTAACCAATAAAAGAGAAAGTGGATTTCGTAGACTGAGGAAAGCAATAAGTCCAAATATCTCCTCACCCTTGCAGTGTTGAAAACTTCAGTTTTGCAATCAGGAAGAATGCTTATGGACCAAGGTGGCAGGTTATATGGCTTATTCCAAAATGTCACTCTCACGGAGTATTTTGTGTCGTAATTTGCAAGGAATGCAGCACAACCAGATCTTGACTGGTATACATGAGCCTACAAGTATTTAATCACCACTTTGAGAATCACAGTAACAAATCACAGAAGTGAAATTTAATAAGGTTTATAGCACAGTTATTTTATTATGGCTTTGTGCATATTTCAAATAGCTCCACTTTGAAAACCCTTACCTCTTGATTATTTCCAAGTTTTGACACTGCGGCATCAGTAGCCACTAAAGCTGGCTCAGCTAATTTGATGGCTTTGTGCAGATATTTCAAATGGCTATATTTTGGTTCCCTTGGTAGTCCTGGAATAAATAGTCAAAAGCATGTGTTGGGTAAGTAATAGGCTTCCTGTAAGTTGGTAACACACCAATTCCCTTACTTCACACATTTAACAGTAGGGAAATGTTAAATGTGTAAGGTGAGGGTTATGAGTCAAAATTTACAGAGAACCTAGTCAAGATGCTAATCCCCTATTTGCATACCATATTCATCTAGAGGTGCATCATAGTCATAGCTAGTTGCAATGAAGGGGCCGCCAGCAGTTCGGCCAAAATTTGTTCCCCCATGGTACTGTAACAAAATCAGAGTAAAAGAAGGTAAAAATCAGATAATTTTACCAACATCAGTAAAGATAAAATTAGCTGGGAAATATATAGAAGGAGAATAACTGAATAATTACCATGTAATAGTTGGCAAAAGAACCACCATTTTGTATAAACCTTGCAACTGAAAAGGCCAAGTCCTGTGCAGGTCTAGTAGGAACTGTCCCACCAAATTCTGTATACCTGTGAAGTTTACATAAACAGTCGGCATTAGAACGATTTGAAGAACAATACAAGAAATAGTACCCACAGCAATCAATTCTAGATTTCTGTCAAGAAGCAACATGTGAGACTTACCAGCCAGTCCAGATTTCTGTCCACATTTTGGGCTTATACTTCTTGTTTGGGGTGAAGTTTTCACAGTAGAAGCCATTGCAAGTATCGATCTGCCACGTAATAGATGAAAAGGTGTCAGAGATGAGGATAGGGATACCTTGAGTCTTCCTTTTTGGAGGGGATACAATCTTTAAGCCTTTGTTTATTGGTTTTAAATGGCGTAAAATAATTGGACAGTACAGATGCGTTTGTTGACTAAACCAACCCAAATAATGGACTTACAAAATCACCAGCTTTAGCAAAGATGAGTATTTAAGACAGCAAATAATGCGGGAAAAGATGTTCAACGAATTGGCTCATGAGAACTAAAACAATCGCAAATCAAATTACTGTGGGGACTTCGACATCTAAACCAAATTCATAAAAAACTCTAGACCTCTGGGGACAAGCACAGTCAAGTTCATTATATGCTGTTTAACACCAAACAAGAAAAAATGGCCACACTTAATGAAAGACAGATATGCAATTCTTGTGAGAAAATAACTTGAAAGCGTCAAAAAGAATGTGCAGAAATAGCTTACAATTGGGTCAGGGGCATCTTCTTGCTTGCACATAACCCATGGAACCCCGGTGTTGAGACCCACAGCCATTTTAGCTGCCCATTGAGTATAAGATTTACCAGGTGCACCAATTTCCCACTCTACCGGTCCAAATTCATTTTCAATCTGTCAAAATCATGTTGAACAAAAAAAAAAAATACAATATTAGTAACTTTCCCCTTTGACTGCCTGATACCAAATTTTCCTTGGCGGAAAAAACAAAAGGGTAAAAAACACTTAAAAATAGAGAAATTGACCCAGTGCTGAAACTATAGCAAAGACCAAGTGGAGCAAGTTTTCTCACCTGAGACAGAATTATAGGACCTCCCTGAGTTTGGAACAACCTCTCTGCCTTCATCATATACACAATCTTCTGTGTAAATTTTTCCATTGCTGCCTGGAAAACAGTTATCAAAAATTAAAATTAGCTAACTTTGTTTTAGTCACAATAAAATAAGAGCATTATATGTGATGAAAGATTCTTAGTGCCCCAAACCATGAAAGGACGATTGTCTGTTCTGAAAACCATTCCAGGAACATATTTCAGCCAAACAGGGAATCCTCTGTTTCAGAAAACAGAGCAGAAACAGAGTCATTAATATGGCCATGTTTACCTAACAAAGACAAAAACCTTGATCAATGTTTGGGTGCTTACCCAAAGTTCCATTCAGCACAAATATAAGGGCCAATCCGGAGATGAACATATAGGCCATGTTGTTGAGCCAGCTTGATGAACTTGACCAGATCATATCTATCCTCAAAATAATACTGCAATTTTGAAAAACAAATAAAGCTCCCAATGAGTATAAAAGCATAGATATTTTGGAGGAGAAAACAGAAAATTAAAATGCTTTTGAATATTACTTTTCCTGGGCTTGGTTCATGCCCATTCCAGAAGACATAGGTCTGTATCACATCCAAGCCTCCATCTTTGGCCTTCTGAAGCAAGTCCGGCCACATCTGTAAAACCCAGAACATCAAAAATTTAAGCTACAAAAGACTGACAGGAATTTGAATGCTTTGTAAACCCAAATTATATATGAACTGCATTGGCATTTTAGTACCTCAGGTGTGCTTCTGGGGTAGTGAATAGACCCAGAAAGGAGAATCCTTCTCTTTCCATTGACTATAACAGCCCTGTGGTCATAACCCACAGAGGCTAAAGCAGGAGAGAGCCATGAAACCAGAAACAGTAGGAAGAACATGTTGGCCTTGGCCCTTAACATGTTAGAGTTCCACATTGTTTGAGATAATCTAATGAGAGACCCAGGAAAGCCTGTCTCAAAGCAATGAACTTTGAATTTGTTTTTTCTCACTATGGGACTTGAATATTGTATATATGGGGATTTGGTTTTGGTTTTTGCACACACACACACACGCTTTCCTTTTGACGCTTTTGATATTTAAAAAGAGAGGAATGGCAGAGTTGAAGTCTATGGATATGATGGGGGTGGAGAATTTGAGAAAAAGTTTGGTTTGGTTTAGTTTAGTTGCTGTGAGAGAACGGGTGGCAACGCAACTGCTTTATAGAGACTCTAGGAATGTAACTGTGCAACAGAAAGGACCCACTTCTTGGTTTTGGGTGGCATCCTTCATTAACTAAAAGGAAAGAACTGCTGATGCAGATCTTTTCCTACAGTCAAATTTGAAGTGGAGGTCTGTTCCGGTCATAACAGAATTGTGGATTCTTTTCTTCAAAAATTACCAAAAGATAATCATGTCAAAAAAATCAAATGATTTTAGATAAAATACAAGGAACAGAAAACAGAAGATAAAGGAATTGGTTGTCCTAGTTCACCAAACCAAAGAAGGACCAAGAAGTCTACCTAAATTGGAGATTCCGGTTTCCGAGTTATTATTTGAGGCCATTTCCAACGAAGTCGGCTTAACATAATAGTTGATGAAGCTTGTAAGGATAAGTTTTTGATTGAAGGTTTAGAGGTGGTTGCTCTCCTAATGATACTCCCCTTCAACAACTTAATTAAATATGAGTATGGAGTTATCTTTGTATTGCAGTGCAAGTCAAAACTATGACATTAAGGAAAAAATAATAATTTGACTCAATATGACACTAAGAATAGAGAATGTATTCAGGTACGAATTAGTTGCATTATGTTGATATCAAAACTCAAAAGCAACTGGAAGGTGCTTCAGCAACCTGACTAAACTTGGAGTTATCATTGCATTGCAGTGCAAGTCAAAATTCTAATATTGAAAATGGAGATTTTATTTTGGGTACGAATCAATTGCATTATATTGATATCAAAACTTGAAAGCGATTGAAAGGTGTTAGTTCTAAACGTCAAAAATGTATTCAATTCTAAAATCAAAATCAAAAAATTTCCAAAAAAAAAGATTAGTAAACTATACAAGGGAGGACTTCCCAGACCAAATAGGTACGCTAAAAAGCAAGTAATAAACACTTGTAGGTTGTTTGTTACACTAATTCCTACTTTAAACCAAATACTAGCAGACCAATTAAATCACATTTTTCTCATTTAGTAGGGAAATTAATTCTCTCCTAGTATAGTACGGTTATTGCCTCTGTCACACGTAACTAGGCTTTACAAAAATTAAGCCTACTTAGGGCCTTGGTACATATGTGGTAGTCTATAATTAAGTAAGGAATCTTACCCGTTTAAGACAAAGTTAATTGGTTAAAAAAAAAATAGTTACTAAATAGGTTGTCTTTGTTTTGGATAAAAAATTGACTGCGTCTCATTCATTCTTACATGAAGATTTCTAAAGAAACAATCATGTTATCAATGAGTTCATATATTTTATTTATATCCCAAACAAGTCGCTATTTTGCTCATAATGTTTAATAAATTAATTGAATTATTATTCTGTTTAATTTAATCCAAAGTGTTAGGCATTTTTTAAATGTTCTTAGGGGAAAATAAAAAAAAATAAAAAAAACTTATGGATCGAACTGTGGGAGCTTATCCTTCTAGCTAGGGATATCCAATAATTGACCCATGCATTAAGAAAATAAAATAAGTGATTTTGAAATATGAAGTTTGAAGAATTATTCCATGCCACTCAAATTGTTAATGATGCGTCTATTTTATTTGACATAAAAGGAAAAAGGAATGCATCAATGGGAGCTAGGCTTTATTTAGAACATATAAGAAAGCACTGCGTAGTGATTGTCCATGCCGGCAAGGGAATCTGTTAAATATTGTTTGAGGACAAGAGGCGTTAAAAGGCACCATCTATTTTTGCTTGAGAAGAAGCTTCCTCAGTCGTATAACTCGATTATAAAAGAGACCCTAGCAAAATTTTGCTCATTTAAGATAAGGGTCTTTTATTTTTTCATTTATATGAGAAATTTGACAATGAAAGATCCTTCCTCTATCCAAATTTTTTGTAACGAAAAAAAAAAATTAGTTTAGTAGAATATGATAAAAAAAATTCCCATTTTCCATTATTGCCTTAGAACCCCTTCACATTGGATCCATTTGCTTGCCACCAATTATTTTCTTTTTAAAAAGAAGATGGTCAATAGACTGTCTAAATATGAATATAGCAAAATGAGATAACTAAATCTCATTCCCTATACATGAAAAGTTGAATATATCTCGAGCTCCCAAAGTTTCAGATAGTCGACATATATATGAATGCATGTGAGTTTATAGTAAGATTATAGCACGTTATTTGTTGACCAGATTAGGAAACAAAAAATGCATGAAACACATCAACAAAAAGTCGATGTTGATGCATGTGAAGGAAAGTTAAAATACAATAGTAAGCTTCAAATAAAAAAAAAAATTACCTTAATTTCATGATTAGTTATTTAAATACTTTCATTTTCTTTTCTCAAAATAATTGGGATCAAGTTGCCACCCTGTTAGAACTAAATGGACCTATCATCATCTATTATGCAGAATGCAAATTGGATTATAACTTGATTCATTAATAGGAGTTGTAAGCTAAGTACAATACCTAGAAACCTATTGAGACAATTATATCAAGCTCATAGGTTAGGAATCCATTAGTTCGATTGCAATTGTAATTCGAATTAGTGTTGCATTAGGTTTTATAATTGTTGGTGATTGGTTTCTAAGAAACATATTTATGGGAGGATTCTTAGGAACATAATCAATATATATAGAAGTGTTGGTCCCTACTCTCTCTATTACAAAGCATAAAGTCCTGCCCCATAGAAAGGAGCTTAAGTTCAGAGCTGAGGAGAAGATCAATTCGTGTTCGTTGTCAAGTTCGGTTAGTGCTACTGCAATGGCTCCCAATACTGAAGAAGGTTAGTAAATAAACTTGTATTTTGGTTCATGTGGGATTGGTTAATATTCAGTGTGTTTATGTTCTTGTGAATTGATCATGGTATTGTTTTGCTCATTCAGTCTAACACATCCTGGACGTAATATCTACCAATCGTCACTTACCAAGTGGAAAGTGTATACTAAATTGTTTCTCACGTCTAATTACAAATCTATCAGTCCCATAGCCAATGAGAAAGATTTCAGACTATTTGTTGGCCTAAATTACTAAAATGGTTTCATAGGTGGATCTTTCATAAATCAAGAAATACACAAGAGCTTTTACTTCACACAACCTCAACAGTTGTTCATGATTAGTAATTACAATTACATTAGAAATAAAATTACCAAATATAGTAACTCTTGACCGGTTGCTCCCAATGAAATTTTAAAGAAATTCAAGTGATTGACATCGACATATGCACCCAATTTTTTATTATGATCACAGTTGTTCGTTCGTGCTTGTACATGAATTTACGTACACGATTTTAAATCATAGATGGTGAGAAGCATATTATGTTGGTGCCTACAACAATCAATAGTGGGAAAACATCACAAATGGTCATTGAGTTATGACTTATTCGACACTTAACTCACTGTATTTTCAACAATAGCACTTAATTCACTCAGTTTTACATCCGTCTTTCACTTAACTCACTGTCGTTAATTATGCCGTTAAAAGTTATTAAAATTGAGGGTATATTTGTCCAAACACTGAAAAAATGCATTTTTAATTTTTTTTAAAAGACATTTTTTTTTCAAATTATATTTAAGTTAAAAAAAATCATTTTTATTAGAAATCTCATAAATTTAAAAATTGGAAAAAGTCTAATAAATGTAAATTGAGGGTATATTTGTCTAAACACTAAAAAAATGCATTTCTAACTTTTTTTTTAAATGACCATTTTTTTTTTCACATTATATTTAAGTTAAAAAAATTATTTTTTATTAGAAATTTCAGAAATTTAAAAAAATTGAAAAAAAATCTAATAAATGTGGTTTCTTAAAGTAAAAAATGATTTTTAAGTGTTTTGACAAATATACCCTCAATTTTAATGGCTTCTAATGGTAGAATTAACGGCAGTGAATTAAGTGAAAGACAAATGTAAAACTGAGTGAGTTAAGTGATATTGTTGAAAATACAGTGAGTTAAGTGTCGAATAAGTCACAATTCAGTGATCATTGGTGATATTTCTCTCGCAAAAACAGCATTCCTCTTCCTAAACGTTGGACATAAAATGCACTAAGTTTGGTTGGCTTTTGGTCTTGATGTCTATTTTATTGGCTGAATGAAGCAATCAGAAGAAAGTTTTCCAAAGAGAAAGAAATTATTATTGAAGTTGTTAAAGAATGGAAGGTTGATAAAGTGACTAGTGACCTACCACCGAGTATCAGTTGAGTGTGAGACAACAAGTCTATAATTTTGAAGAAAAATAAAAACAATTTCAATCATAAATTCAAACTTGTTAATTCTTTTTAATATCTTCATAGAGCTACCTCGAGATCGGTCCAATTTCCGAGTCATTATATTTATTTCATGCAGGTCGTTAATTATAGGATTACAGTTTAATGCATCTAATTAATTATTGTGGCACAAGACTTTATTTATCAAACAATCAAGATTAATTATATTTAAAGCTTAACATTAATTATTAGAATACTCATTTGATTCTCATGGGGATACACAGACACAACACTCAAAACTCTAAAGCACACGCAATTGTTGTTTGTACATGATTTGCATGTTTGTACATCAAGTGTTCTCTGATAGGTAATCAAGCAAATTAATTGGTGGTATTTGAATTATCTTTTTTTTTTTTTTTTTTGTAATTTCTTAATACTTCACTACCCAACTTCTAGTGAGGAAGGGTCACAGGCTTATCTTTGAGATTTGTGGTTAAGATTCTGGTGGAAGGGTTAAAAGCTGATTTTGTGATGGCAGTGGTTGTTGTTGTTCGCTCAAAACTTCTGGGAATAGTCATATACAAATTGTTAAACAACGGAGTATTATGGTTTACTATAATTGACTCATATCGGTATTTTCTTTTAATTAATTATATCTGTTAGTGTATGATAAATGAATAGTGAAAGATGTACAATTTTATCTAAAAACAAAGTGATACCTACTGTTCTAATTTATACCGATGATTTGACATGAACACGAAATATAAAAATGGGATGATCTAATTGATTCTTTGATGGTATGAAGATTTTCACATACATAAGACATAACTTGGGTAAGCAATCCACTAGCAAAAGAGAAGACTTGTTTTACAATTAAAAAAATTCATGACACAGATTAGATTAAAGAGATGATAAGACATAATTTGCATGAATACTTTGCTTGTTAAGTGTTTAGACTTTCAAAAAGTGATCCGTGAAAACAATTCTTGTCCTTCTCTAACCCCAACTAGATAGATAGATATGCATCTTTTTCTGTCCTCCAGTCCACGTACTTCATGTTTTCTTAGGATTAAAACGAGCTTAATGCCTGTCATAAAAAAGAAAAGAGCT
Source organism: Rosa persica (assembly GCA_025331145.1). Taxonomy (NCBI): domain Eukaryota; kingdom Viridiplantae; phylum Streptophyta; class Magnoliopsida; order Rosales; family Rosaceae; genus Rosa; species Rosa persica. The sequence continues at coordinate 4,845,451 of WFKR01000002.1, read as the reverse complement.
TAATGCTAAAAGTATTGTATTTACTAAATTAACAAAGAAAAGTGTATCAAAGTGCTTTGCCTAATTTGAATTTGTTAACATAAAGAAATTATTGTTGGTTATTTGGTTCGATCAGTGAGGAAAACACTACTACTTTTTCATCCGTTGCACTACCTAATGATCGTAAACATGAAACAAGTAACCAAACCTAACAAAATCCTTTAAGGAAAGAAAAGATCGGTTCCAAAAGTGGTAAGATGGCTGGGTTCTTTTTCATGCAACTTCATTTCGCAGCAAAAGCTATAATATGGTGGGTCCCAAAGATTCTTTTGTTATAGATTCGTACGCATTTCCCATTTTGATTTGTTAATGTTAGAGGTCAGCTAAATCAGTCTCTTATTTGTTTCATTTGTCACTCTAACATATTTTTTTTTTGAATAGAAGAGGTCAACATCACTCAACATATTATAAAAACATGATTCCAAAAGATGAAAAAAAAGAAGTTTATATATATATATATATATATAAACAGATCATATTCAGAATGAGGTCTTACTCTGAAAATAATGTGTGAGGTTAGAGTTTAAGATCACTTTTCGATCTGATATTCACATCTCGACCGTTTAGTTTTTAGGTACTAATGTATATATCATCTCTATAAAATTTAAGTCAAATTGATGAAAGTGACATTGAACTATAACCTCACAAATTAATTTCAAAGTGAGGTATCACTCTGGATATGATCTGTATATGTATATAACATATTATATCATGATTTGTATATTTGATAAACGATTAAAATTAAGAGTTATAATCTCGTATAACTGTACGGTCACGACGTGTTTTAACTTATTTTTTCTCAATTTCTAGCTCATAAAATCTTTTTTAATATTTATATGACTACTGCTTAAATAATGTTGCGGAGTATATTTAAAGAATATAATGTGAATTTTGTTATTCGGTAATGTGTGCACGGTAGTTTGTACACGTTCACCAATCTAAATCCGTCTCCGATGCCTTCTATAACAAGGGAGCCACCTCCTTGATCGGCCAATGCATGTATATCTGTCTCGACGTATGGCTAAGATCTAAGTACGTGTGATGCAACATCTCCATCGACCTTTAAGCTAAGATTACGGATAATAGCGATTAGCGATTTACGGGATGACGACGACGACTGATGATGATGTATTTGTTTGCCATCCATCGCTCTCTTTTGTGGGCCGGACCCATCAGTAATGTCCCATGAAATTCAGAACCTCGCCGGCCTTATATGTTGTTAAAAATTTGAAACCCTAAAGCAACCCCTTAGCTATGTTTCATCCGAGTACCAAGTCGTTAATAAATCTTTTCCAAAACCAAAATTGAATCTACTGCATGGGTGCACTTGAATCCCCATCAAATTTGGCTTTCCCCAGAGCACAAGTTAATTCGACGAAGATGCCACAGGAGCTCCTCCTGCTGATAGAAAATTCCCAGTTGCCCTAGCTTTTCTCCTTTTCCTTTTTAACCCAGTTGCCCTAGCCAGTTGTTCGTAGATATTATCTGGGGACCCTTAATGTATGAGACAAAAATGAAACAATAACCGCGACCAAATCTAGAAGATAAATTAAAAGGAAAACACAAAACGTTTAGGTTTCACCAAACAAAAGGGAGATAAAGGGAGGCCGGCCATTGGCTAATGAATTTGGAAAATTAGGGCTTGTTTCTTGTTGTGGATGAGTTTGCCAACGTTGAATGAGGGCCAGATTGTTTGGTAATTATCCAAACTTCTTGGTCTTGTAGGTCCCATGGGCTCCATATTATCTTAATTATCAATTGCTTGGATGGAGGGAAAAGGAAAACCAGCTGGTGCAAAGGTTGATGATAAGGTGCTGCTGTCTCAAGCAAGAACCTTCGTTCTCGTTTCTGACCTAAATCATCTGCGTCTGAGCAACATGCATGGTGAGAGCTAATTTTGATTTGACGGAAAATTGATAGAAGCATCTGTTACTGCACATAAAAACTTTTTTTTTTTGACAAGAGTGAGATTTCATTTAATCCCAAAACCAGAATGACACATACAAAGAAGCCCTATATGCTTGTATCCTAAATCAGTGGTCAAGCAGGTAAGGGAATATGGATACCATCCATTAGTACAATGAAGCTCACTTATTTAAAAGCCTACAAAACTATGAAAATTCCACCAACACAAAGAAAATTACCGTGAATCTCTCATCATCAATGCACTCAATTATAGTACTCCGGGAGATTCATTAACTAGGTGTAAAAAGAACCCATAGCTTGTAAGCAAAACAGACATAAACTTAAGAATTAAACTTTCCCCTTACCCTTAATATTTGGGCAAGGAGAAATAGTAGGATAAGTCAACCTTAAAGGTTACAGCATTAGACTTCTTATTGCACATCAAAACTTGAACGCAAACAAAAACAAACAAAATAAGTAAAAGCATTATTGCATGGCCTCATCTAGAAGATCTTTGAATTTTGGTTCTTGGGCAGCCTCAAGCATGCATTTCTTGATTTTCAATTTTGGTCAACTAAAATTTTTAATTAATATTATATTTTTATTCTGATTTGCCTAACAATGAAAAAAAATGACGACGCATACTTATCAAGATAGTCACACTTTCAATTATCCATGACTCCTGAGTCATATATGATGTGATATGATAAGTGTTGTAAATTATACCAATATGATTGTATGATCAATTGAATTAGCTAGCCATCTAAATCTTAATGTTAATCACTTCATCCCCCTTTTCATGTATCCTTATAATCTAGTTTGGCCAACGACTACAAATCTTTGACCTTTTATATTATAAAGTCAATATCATTTCCGTACATATGACCAAGATAGTACGTATAGTCTAAAAATTTCGATATCAAATAATTCATGAGTCACAGTTATCATTATGAATCCAATAAAATTTTAATTACAATAAATATTAGATTAACAATCAAACAACATATACAACATATTACATGCAATATATTTTAATGTTAAATTTTTCATGTACACATTTTGGTACGGCATGCTTATCCACCACGCAAAACATCAACTTGCACGTTCACATCCTTGGCGGTATCATTTGAACTTTGGTGCCGCCCATTATTCATACATGCTATTCCAAATTCAAAAGAGGTTTCCAGGTTTTAATCAAAGATGTTAAAAAGCATTTGGGGCCATAAAACAGAAAGCAGTAAACGGTTGAATATGGCAAAACGATGTATCCTATTGATATTGACGTACGTGTAGTACTTTAACAAAGTTATAGCCGGAAAAGAAAATGATCCATTTATCCATATCGATTTGTTATTTGACGTGACAACTATTTTAGTAATTAGGTATACAAATAACCAACTCCCAATCTAATTGCTCTGGTTACTATGATGATCTGTGTTCCTAAATTTCTCCGCTCGTGATTAGTTATATGACATCCAACTGCTCAACTTAATTAATTTCCTAATTGACAATGAGAGATTGAAAATACACCATTTCATTAGTGAAAAACCCGACCAACTCCGCCTCCACGAGTCTCCAAGTCGATCTAGTACCAGTTTCTGCTTTCAATTTTGTTGAAAAAGTAACTGAAATTTTGTTGCAGTAGTCCAGCAGTACCTACCATTTTCCCAACCATTTAAAGTGTTAAGTTTTCCTTACAGGAGAAGTTGGCTACTTGGCTCAGTCTCCCTATCACCTATGTTATGCTTCTGTTGGTTAAGTTGGGACCCGACCACCGTCTTGGCTTGTTGCAATTGGATCAAAACCAACCAACCACCAAAGTTATGGAGTAATGAAAATGGATTCAGCCGCTTTCTTGGTACTTGACTAAACTTACCGGCTCACGTCTCCTTTTGATGACGTGTTGCGTAGACAACTTTTGGCTTGTTTGATCGTCCGGAAGAGATCATCGAGAAGGTTTGAACTCCGGTCTTCAGCGGAAGCTCTCTCGATCGACTGTGCTATATCGAATTTTGAGCTTTCATCGAAATATAAAATTTTGTATTATCATTAACTAACAGGGTTCACTCACTATGTGTGTGGAGAGAAGTTAAAGGTAGTGGGAAAACTTTTAGTACAACTACCACATTTTCTGTTATTTTTTATATATTACAATTTATTATATTATCCCTATTGATTAATTATATTTAATAATTTTTAATATAAAAATGTTAAATTGATAAAAAAATTTAGTTTTGGAAAGCAAGATTCTCTTATCTTAATAATAGTACTAGAAAATGTCCACACACCCGATGGGTGTGAGAGTAGTAGAGAGTTATAATTCTGAGAGTGGGGAGTTTGAAATAGTTATTATTATTTTTTATTGTTTTATTTTACTTTTTACATTTTTATCCATGATGTTAAAATGTAATCCATAATATTTTAATATTTGAGGGTTACAAAGGTAAAAAAAATCAGTTTTGGCTAACAACACTTCTTCTATTAATAATAGTATAGATATAAATAAATTATTATTAAAATAATTTAAGTTACACAATAACTAATTGTTGGTGAATCGAGTTTAAAACAATATTTTTATATGTCAGTGGAGTATAAAATTTCATATAACAAAATGATAGCAAGGAAAAAGATTAACTATACAATCAAGGACAGAAGAAAGTTTTTATTTATCAACAATTCTCCATCACAAGCTAATAATTAAGCTGTGGAAGACATCGCATACATGTAGACAGAACAAGCCGTCATTATTTCATATTGAAGTCACACAACTGACAGGAGAATCATATTGACATTGATATGATGCTTTCCTTACGGAACTACAAATGATTTTCTTAAAGGGATAAGAAGAAAATAAAGCCTTTTAATTTTGATCCATTCTGAGTCATGCTTGGGATGGAAGAAGAAGAGGAGGAGGAGCTAGCGAGTTCCTTATCCTGTGTGTTCCATAAGGTGATGAATTTGATTTTGACACATATGATGGGCCTATATATGATGACCCTTTAAACCCTATCCAGTCTTCTTGTTTAATTAAGGCTGGCATCACAATCCATAATCTTAAATTTTAATCCAATCCTTCACAACAGTGAACAACCTCTTCTTTGCAGATATAGATATAGATCGAGAGAGACCCGATCGATCTGGGGCGCATGTGTGCGGTGTGAACTTCTGCTAGCACTCAAAACATTAAAGTAAATAGAGGTAAATTAGAGAATCTCCGAAAATTTCAATATCTGGCATGTTATTCAATTATCGGAATTGATATCTTTTAGCATTTTTAATATAAAATCAGTCGAGTCCGATACCGTTTGTATTTGTGACTAAATCCCACTTTCACGTTTTTGCTGATTATATGGCCTTCTCTACTTGTAGGGTGCATAAGGATTCACCACCAGTACATGAAAGACTACAGAATCAGCAAGCAAACCTAGGCCGTAAAAGGACTGTCCGTAGGCTCAAGAAGCCTCTAAGCCCATCAATATCATCAAGACCAAAATACCCAATTAGCTCAATAGGCCCAACTTACAGGTAGAAGCACATGCTTGAGTGACAAGAAGCATGGGTGGAATTTCTCATACCCATGCATGAGTGGTATTTCTCTAACAATATTTAGAGCGAGTATATATAGGAGAAATGAATGGTTAGTTGAAGAGAAATTTTGTACTTTTTCTTTGGTATCAACTCGAGGCTGGCTTCTTGTCACTCAAGCGTCTGCTTCCATCTGTAAGTTGGGCCTATTGTGCTAATGGGTATTTTGTGTTGAAGAGATTGATGGGCTTAGAGGCTTAAAGGTTAGTTGGAATTCATTTCTCTTTAATCAAAATTTTCCACCATTGAATCTAAATAAGTAAATATTGCGACTGTTATCTCAATCAGTTTTGCAGCCCTAGCCTTCTCTTTGGTTCATTCTTTATTTCTTTCATTGTTAGAGTTGGCTAGCTAGCTAGGGTTTCAATATGGAGGTTCGAGTACTTGCTACAATATTTTTGTTCATGATCATTCTGTTTGCTTCTTCACCGAGTTCATGTGCCAGACTTATTGGTTTTCCCACAACAACATGATGCCATTGGTTACTACGGTGATCAAGTTGCTGCTGCAACATCAAATTTATTTAGTAATAAGGAATATGGTGATGTTTTTGCAACACCAAATACATTTGATGAGTTATATCGTTCTCTTGCAAATCGCCAAATCGATGATGATTTACAAGCATTCCCAGAAGCATGGAGATCAATGCAACAAGCACATTCAATGTGATAAATTAAGGCGTTATTGGGAATGGCCAAGTTGACGATACACAAGCCTTTCTAAAAGCATGGGGAGATGTTTGTGGATCCATTAAGACATCCCTACACTTATCATACCAAAGGGCAACAGTTTCTTACTGAATTCTGTGGTGTACGTTTCAAGAAATAAAGGGCCTTGCAGGGCTGCAAGAGTAAATTTCCAGCTAAATGGGTACGTTGTTGCACCAAATAATATGAATGATAGGAGAGACAAGGATAAAGCATTCAGTTTGAAGATGTTCAAGGTCTGATAATCAATGGAGGAGGTCAAGTTGATGGTCAAGGTCAGGTTTGGTGGAGAGTTTGCGGCAATATATACAGATTGCCAACGACTGACTGCTCTCCATATATATTAACAAGTGTGATGGTCTCCTGTTGAGTGACATTACGCACATTAACAGTGCGAAAAGCATATAAGTATCCCCAGCTGCAATAACGTCGAAATCTCTGATATCCATATCACGCCTCCTGAAGATTGTCCAAACACTGATGAAATTGACATCTCTACATCAACCTATATTAACATTCAACATTCTTTTATAGGCACTGGTGACGAATATTTTACAATTAAGAATGGTTCATCTCATATCAACATTACTGATGTTGTGTGGTCTAGGCCATGGTATAAGTGTTGGAACTTGGAAGTCTTGGTGAGCATAGTTCTTATAGCATATATAGTGAAAGATGTGCAAGTGAGAAAGTGCACCTTCAAGGAAACACAAAATGGAGCAAGAACTAAGACATGGCAAGGCGGGTCGATCAGGGTCTTCTAGGCACATTATTTTTCAGAATATCATAATTCAAGCTGCCAAGAACCCTATCATTATAGACAAGAAGTATTATATTCTGACGATCTCTTTACTGGATTTGGAACTTTGCTTGACCAAGGAAAAGCCATACAAATGAGCGATATGACGTTCCATAACATTTCGGGATTTGTTGTTGGGGATATAGCCATTTCTCTGGACTGTGACGATCGAATTGGTTGCAAAAATATAGTAATGGATCACATTGACTTAACTTCATCTGTTCCTGGCAAGAAGATTTCTACCTCCTGCAAGAACGTCCAATTAAGGATTATCTACTTCATTATCTCCTAATGTGCCATGCCTTTAATGTTTACCTTAATTAGTTTCTTTAACTGTGTTCTTTGTCTATACTGACATAAGAATTTAGGGTAATTTTTAGGTGTGAGCCCTTTTAATGAGGACTACTACAATAAGGACTAGTTGATGACTTTTGTGAAAGACTCATTTTTCGATTACATTTCAGTAAATCAACCGTTAGATGTTTAGATATTTATGTGCAGATAATTTATATAATTTTTCAACCACATAGAAAATTGTTAAGACATTTATAATCGTGATTTATTAGTTATGAACATAAACGGTTCATGTTTGACAGATTTGGTTCGTTCATTAATTTGATCTAGTTCGGTACCATCAAGATAAGCAATTTGGAAGAAAATTTTCAGAAGTGATCTACCCATGCATACTTAAACATCTAACGGTTGATTTGCCGTAATGTAATTGAAAAGTGAGACATAGAAAGTCCTCAATTAGTCCCTATTTTAGTGATCCTTCTTAGAAGGGCTCCCGTTTTTAGGTTTGCAACAGAAAAAAGTTATAACTAATAATAAGTGAAATATCAAAATATATATATATATATATATATATATATATATATTGTATTTGTTTTTTTTAAGGAATTCAAGACTTCATCAAAATGTCAGCGATAGAAATCGCTTAAAAGGGCATCCCGTCTAAAAAGGGGAGCATACAAGAACCAAAATCGGCTAGACCCTAGAGTTAATGTAGAACAAATAAGGAGGAGTACTACACCAATAGTTTGGCTATTAAATGCGTATAAAACTTCAGTACGCGTATAATTGAAAACAACTTCAGTACGACATATTGTAAATGTAGACTTAGTTTTTTCACGTATGATTGAGTTCGACCTTTTTAAACGCGTTTTATACGGAGTAAAAATACTTGAAAGTTGAAAAAAAAAAACTAAAACAATAGTTAGTTTAATGTGTATACAACTTCAGTACGCATATAATTAAAACAAAACTTCAGTATGGCGTATTGTAATTTAAGTGCCTGATTAGATTATACTTGGGTGTCAAACAATATACTTGGGTGTCATATCATTTTATTTCATGTTTCGTCACATTTCATAAATGATATAAAATAAAAGCAAGAGTTGAGAGTAGATTGTTAGTTATTTTCTTGCAAAAATAGTGTTTTTTATATATTCGTATTTTTGAACCATTTGTGTTTATTACTTGCCGAATTATACACGTATAATTCAAACTTATAAATTTGTCGTATCGCGTTTTTTTGACCGAATCATTAGATTAGGTAAACTGAATAATACATGTACGTTTCTTTGTCGAATAATACGCGTCCCGTTTTTTACTAACTATGGTCGCAGGCCAGCCGTTAGCATCTTGGCCACCAAAAAACCCACCAGAAGCTGCCATAGTCCAAACCCTAAAAAGAAGCACCTTAGGTTTGTGTGTGGCTCTGCAAAACCACCGCTGCCAACTGTGATATGGATACCTCCATGATTAGCTACTTGATACTCTTTGAGTCTTCCTCTTTGCGGCCGTATCTTCACCTTAACTCCTCGACCAAAACCAGCAAGTTTTCTCTCATGAGTAAGCTAACAAGCAACGATAAATGAAAAGAACATGTCAATAGCCATTCATGCTAGAAGCAATGGTGGATCTATGATATAAAATAGGGGTGGGCTAATCTAAGGCATAATAATCTATTTCTTTTGGTTGATAATGCTTCTAATTATGAGACACTAGAATTAAATAAAGAAAAAATTTTAGAAATTTTTTGAAGAACACTAATGGAAATGTAGAATTAAATAAGAAAAAAGTTAGATTATTTTTTAAAATTTTTATTTAAGAAACACCAATAGAAAAGTAGAAAATTGGCAAAACAAGGAAAGAAAATATAGTAACAAAGAAGATAAAAAAAAAGGAGAAAAAAATGGAAAGAATGAGAGAAAAGACATTAAATGAGGCAAACTTGCCTGCTAGGATTAAGCTGACAAGCAACGATAGATGAAAAGAACACGTCGATAGCCATTGATGCTAGAAGCAGTGGAGGCTAGGATTTAGGATATAAACTAGGGGTGGCTAACTAAGGCGGAATATTGTTTTTTTTTTTTTTTTTTTTTTGGGTCTTGCTAAATAAATCCAGTAAATTTCTTAGTATACCAAGCACAAAAATTTATCATTTATTTCCAACTTTACCCCTAATCATGATTCCACTTCCACATAGCTTCAATTCTTTCGAAGAACCACCGTTTGTGTTCTCCCTCCGAGGCTCCGATCATTGGCCCATAAATATAGATTAATAGTTCCAGTTGGCCAAAACTAGATGGACATATATATTTTCATCAATGAAAGTTTAGTGCAGTGCAATTATACGCCCACTTGATTCTTGATGAAACTTAGTTTGCTTCGTTGCATCTAGATGTTTATGGAGAGTTCCTTCTTATATAGTTGCAATTGATTTGCTACTGGGCAGTGGGCACTATTACTCGCTTTTGATCAATTGGATCTTAAATGGTATTTTCCTCTTGACATGGAATTCTTTCATCTAGAGAAAATAACCTAAACAATGGAAATCCTCAACAAGCTAATTGGAATGTACTCAACTGTTGAAATCATGCAACATGAAACATGAGTGTTTTTACTTCAGTTAGAGAATTTCACCAAATGGAGTGTTGATGGATTTCTTGGAAAGATCAGTTCAAGACCCTCGGTGGTTTCTTTTGTTTCAGGTCGTTGTCGGCAAACAATAGCAAATCTAATGACGATTGCTTGGGTATGCACCAGCATCAAATTAAACTTGAAGAGGACGTTCTTGAAATATAAAATGGGTGTATTAAAACGACGGCAAAGTTGGAAAATATAGGAGAATTTTTTATTTGCTGGGTATACTAAGAAATTTGCTGGGTTCAAATAGAAACATTTTTTTTTTTTTTTGTGTTGATAACACTTATAAGAATTATGAGACACTAAGACTAAATAAGGAAAAAATTTCTTTGAAGAACACTAATGGAAATGTTGAATTAAATAAGAAAAAAATTTAGAATTTTTTTTTTTAAAGAAACACCAATAGAAAAGTAGGAAATTGGCAAAAGCAGGAAAGAAAATATAGTAACAAAGAAGGGGGAAAAAAGAAGAAGAAAGGGAGAAGAAAATGGGTGGGAAAATGGAAAGAATGAGAGAAAAAACATTAAATGAGGCGAACTTGCCTTAACTGTGACTCAGACTAGTGAAAAAATTAACAGAGTTACAAAGCCACAACAATTTAACCAACTGAACCAGAGCAGATTCCGTAATAATGTGTCACTCATATAATATATGTTATAGTTTCAAGAATTTAGGTTGGGCTACAGCCTGGTAGCCCATTACATAGATACACCACTGGCTAGAAGGCGACCAGAGAAATCCCGGTCAACGCTGGTCTCGAACAGTGAAGGCATCGTTGAAAATCCCATCCATGGCGGTTAGGATTTTGTGGCTGCATCTTTTGTCTCGGCCGTTTTATTATTGTATTAAATACTGTAATTGTTGTGCAGCTGAATAAGAAATTAATTTAGCAAGTAAATATAATTACGCTACAATTAAACTAAACTGACACTCTAGAATGGTCTCTTACAAAATTGGCATTTGAAAATAAGTAAATATTAATTTCTATTAAATTAAAAAAAAGGTAAAAATCTTAACAGTACCTCGTTAATTTGCGTCAGTTTAGGAATATAATCCATTTATTTCAATATTAATTCATTTCCTTCCCTCAATTGGATCCCGTACCATTCAAAGAATTTCAATTTAAATTTTGGTCATTTACTGTATTTCATAAAGGTTTAATAGTTTGATTAGTTTCCAAAAAGAAAATTATTCTATGGTATAAGTATAGCATTAATTTAGATGGGCTAGGTATAGTATATATTAATATAGATGGGCTAAATATGGTATAAAATAATTTAAATAAAGAAGTTATTAAAACAAAATTGGCCGGGGTCCCGACACCCCCTGTATATAAACTTATATATCTTTCAGAATTGGAAAAGAATACACAAATCGGATTCACTGTAATTTGCCATCATCATCATCATCATGATTTCCCCTATCTTCCTCTTCGTGTTTTCTTTTGTTCTTTCATGTTCCTATGCTTCACATGTCCAAGACTTCTGTGTTGCAGACTACGCAACTCCCCAAGGCCCCGCAGGCTACTCGTGCAAAGACCCTGCAAAGGTTACCGTAGATGATTTCATCCACTCGGGCCTTGGGGTGCCTGCTAACACTTCAAACATGTACAAGTTTGGATTCACAGCTGCATTTGCTTTTAACTTCTCCGGCCTCAATGGCCTAGGCGTTTCCATTGGTCGAGCAGACGTGGAAGTTGGCGGCGTTGTCCCTATCCACTCTCACCCCGGAGCTACTGAACTGGTGGTTATTGGGGAAGGAAGTTCGATAATTGGAGGGTTCATTGCTTCGAACAACAAGGTTTATCAAAAGCCACTAAACAAGGGTGACACTATGGTTCTTCCTCAAGGCTTGTATCACTACTTTGTGAATCAGGGTAAAACTCCGGCGGTCATATATGCTTCTTTCAGTAGTGAAAGCCCAACTGTGCAGCTTTTGGACACATCACTGTTTAAAAATGATTTGGCTACTGATATCATAGCAAAGACTACTTTACTTGACGCTGCTCAGATTCAGAAACTCAAAAATCTCTTTGGCGGTACTAATTAATATGTTTGATGTAACCGGTAGCTATGAATGTTATGAATTAATGATGATTTAATACTGTCTTTTAATCTCTTTTCTCAGCCCTGATCCAATTCAAGTGTTGTTTCCCATAACCTTGTTTGTGTCTGCAAAACCGTAGCAACCAAATAACTTCCAAGCAGGGGTGAAACTAGGATAGAAAGTTTAAGGGGGTCCAAAATGCAATTTTTCTTAAATGCAATTATGAAATATTCAAAATAACTATAAAGCTAATTAGCAAAGAAGTAACTAATAGTTTCATATAAACATTTATGTTTGAAACTAATTGGGTGGTTCTATTCAGACCTCCTTAATTACTTTTTGGACCTCTCTATATTTTTGAAAATTTTAAAATCCTAATTTACCCTTATCATTGAAAAAAAAAAAACTCTCAAAGTTCCCAATCCAGCAAGATCTCGACGGCGATCTCTCCTCTACCGCTCTTAAAATCGCTGTCAAAACAAATTACAATATATAGATAGATGAGTGGTGGAGAAAATTGAAGGTATTTCAAATCGAAGGCATGTTTCTTGTTCACAATTACTTTGCTTAGATAGGAACACATCAAATACTTCCAATGGGGTTATGTTTGTGATGTTAAGATAATGAGAAAATGATGGGTCATAACCAAATGCTGATAGAAATAAATCAAATCATGATTAAAGCAAATGAATGTATAGATAATGAGAACCTTCATAACCAAACGCTAGTTAAACCCAGCAACCCCAGTGCGGTTCATAACCAAGTGATCTTCAACCTTGATCTTCTGCTTAAAATTTACCCATTGGCACCTTCAAGAATTCACCATCATTATCGATCATAACGTGAAATTAGAGATGGTGTTGGAGATTGGGATGGGGTCATTAGTGGAGATTAGCGGTGTGAAGTGGGGAAGAGGAGGTGTAGGGAGAAAAAATATTATAGGAAAAATTGGAAATTTGGTCATCAAATATATCAAAGGAGTTCTAAAGAGCAAATAGGGAGGTCTGACTAGAACCACCCAAACTAATTTTTAGTAAGAAAAAAAAAATTCATAAAGTCATTGACCCGAAGCACCAAAATTGGCCAAAACTATCCCACTTATTATGGCAATAGATTTTTATTCCTACTAACCCAATTTAAAGAGAAATGATAACTTTGCCCATAACTTAAGAAATTGCATTATCTTTCTCTCTCTCCCTCTCCCCCCCTGTCGCTCCCTCCTTGTTGGAGTCAGACAAACGACGTCGCTGATCTCTATGCTCGACGATAGCGGCTTCTGCGGCGGCGACTTGCAAGAATGGGAAACCAGACGTTAACTCCCCGATTCGCCGATGCTCGAGAACTCATCGTCGTTTGGGTCAACGTCATTGTCTTCATCGCTGGCCAGTTTGCCTCCGATTCAGGTCCACGGTGGGAATAGAGTGCAGGGTCAGAAGGTTGGGATTGGAGAGCCCGATCTGCGAAAGAGATCGGTTATCTCCTGCGAAAGAGTTCACCTCGATTCCATTGCAGCCTGCCGCAGATCAGTTTCGGTGCTCGACCTAGACCCCTAGCGCTCGACCCAGGCTGGTGGTAGAGGAGAACGATGATTTGGTGCGTCGGTGGCGGAGGAGAACGATGATTTAGTGCCCAGAGCTTTTCTTTGGTGCCCAAATCAATTTCTTTCTTTTGTTTGTTTTTGGGTAAAATGAGGGCAAAAGGCCCAGAAGGAAAGAAAAATGAAAAAAAAAAATCTATTGGGACGATAGAGATCTGTTAGAGTCTATTAAGGGGCAATAGACGTTTCGAATTGATGTAATATCTTAGTTTTTTTCTTTGTTCAAATTTTTATTTGTCTTAATTTAAAGAAATTAGTTTCCATTTAGGCGACTGAAAGTTCTATTGGGGGGCAATAAACATTTTGACTTGATGTAATCTCCTCTTTGTTTTTCTTTAATCTAAGTTTATTTGTCTAAATTCAGGGCAATTATTTTCCATTCTGACGACTGAAAGTTATATTGGAGGGTAATAGACGTCTATTGGGGGAAATATAGGCTTACTATGAGGCAATAAACATTTCCAGCGACCTATGAGATCTCTGAAGACCTCTTTGGGGGCCTTCGGAAAGGTTTTTAGAGAAGTCCGGTGGGTGCGGCCAGTGATAGGAATTCGGTAGCCGGAATCCCGAGAACGTTGGCCGAAATCCGACGGCAGGTGACCGGACTCCGGCAAAGTCTCCTATGGTTTTTCTTTCTTCCACTCTCTCTCTCTCTCTCTATGTAACAAAGGGGTGATGATAAAATAGTCTAAAAAAATAAAAAATAAAAAACAAAAAAAACATAATTGGGTATTATAGAAAACCTTACTAGAGTCTTCATGGGTAAGGTGGAATTAAAAAAACCTAATGGGGTAAATGAGAAAAAAAAATCCCTAAAATTAGGGTAAATGGTCAAAATCCCTATTTCATAAGGGTTTAATAGTTTCCAAAGAACACAAATTTAATCTAAAGTTAAACCAAATTTGTATTCTATGGTAAATATGGTGTACATTAATAAATTATGAATAAAATAACTTTAAAAGGAAAATATTAAAAAATCAGGGTCTAATTCTATCACAATTGTTCCTTCTAAGTCATACTTAACTATGATTTTCCTAATAAGTCTATTTTTTTCCCCAAAAGTATTATTTTTCTCTATTTTTCTTTTCCTTGTTCTTTTTACTGTTTTGGCCCCCTATTCATATACTCCTGGCGTTGGAGCACCATCATAATGATTTCTCAATATTGTCAAGAGGATTGATTAACATGGCTGCTATTACTGTTCTAGTAACGGCATCGTTTTACTGGACTTAGCAGAATGGGCTGCAAGTCTTTCTTCAGATGTGATGTTTTTGATTCTCGATAAGTTTGTTTTGTTGCCGTCTGCAAGGGATGGAGATCTCTTGCAAAAGACTACTATAAACATTCGCCACAGCTATCTCATAAAGTAGTTCCCACGCTCATGATTCTTAAAGGACAATGATATGCTAAAATCGCAATTTAACCCTGCAAAAGTATCAGATTGTAGTATAGAAAAAATAGGGATCGTTTAAGTCAGGGACTGAAGGTACACAATTAATCACGAAAAACACAAAATACAAGACAATCTAATTCTAAACTAAAGAAAAAATTCAAAGAAGTAGAAAAGGAAAAAAACGATGGTGAGATAGAGAAGGGATAGAAGAGTACGTTGCAATCCTAGAATGAAATTAATTTGGGATTTGAAGTTTAAACGTAAAAACAAGGAAAATAAAGAAAACAATTGCACTATTAGGATTTGAAAAGATAAGATGGATGAAGATGTTAGAGACTCAGTAATCCACCACAATTAAGATCAAACAATAATAAGTTAACCTAGTTTCAATTACTAAAATGTGAAACAGAAACCAACCAAGAAACAAGTCGGAGCTACATGTCTCTTATTATTGTTTCCTTAAGTGTTTAGTCTACGTGAACGCACAATAGTTAAACTTTTCAAACATGCAAGCAAGGTATAGAACTCTATCATATCAAAACCAACACATATAGTGTCAACATGTTTGAAGCATTAAGATCTCATGGAAATGATTGGTTATAGAGTTGCATCCTAGTGTGGAACGCCTACCTAGCACGCTCTTCTAGTTGTTTAAGACATCAACTTTTGTTCAAAGCCGGATACTTGTGGATTATAAAACAAAACGATTAGGTGAATTATTTTCTAAATCCTAGCTCCGCTAACATACTTAAATACCAAGTGTTGCCTCAAAGAACATAAACACATAAAAGTTTTCAATCAAGTAGAAATAAACAACCAATCTCACACCAAAGTTCAAGAAACTAAATTAAACAAAACATATGTTCTACATAATTGAGGCTTCAAACCTTGCCCCTAACAAAAAGAATGTCAGTTACACATTGTTTTGAAAACCAAAATAAAACAAATAGAGAAAAAGAAGAAATTAAGAGATGGTGGCGGATGAAAAAGAAAAGGAGACAAAAGAGAAGGTGAAAGGTATGGTGGTTTTTTTTCACGTTTGCAGAGGCTCTATACATATGGACTACACCACCCAAGTTTCCTTCTCCAATTCTTCTTTGCAAGCCTTCCCTATTTTCTTAAGGTTTCATTTGATTGGTGCACAATTTAATTGCCTTCAAGCCTTAGTAATCTTCCCAAAATTTTGTAGGATTTTTCTAGGACTCTCCTTGACAATTGCAGCATCAATAACCTACCAAAACGTACAAGAAATCCGTCCAAAGAAGATAATTGTCCAAACTACCATGTTTTGATTAGGATTCAATTTTTGTCTCTGAAGCTTCATTGTTGGACTAGGAATGACTTTCTCTTGCAACGTTACTGGATGGTTATCGATTTTTGCATGTTCTAGGATATCATATCTTCTAGAATTATCAATAACCTTCTGAAAAAAACTCCAAGTAAGTCACCGGAAAAGATCTCTAAAAAAGAATCGTGAAAAGCTAATAGTTTATGCCTTAACGGGAAGCCTATTTTGAGTTTGACTTTCTGCTGCCTCATTGACGTTTCTGACCAGTTATTTGGCTCATGTTGAATTAAAACATCATATATTTAAGAATTAATAGCCCTTTCTGCAAAGGTGAAGTTGGAAGAATGCAAGAAATGCTCCCCAAAACCATTCCCGAAAAGCCGATTTTGAAACTGCAGTTTCCTGCTTTGCAGCAATTGTTTTGCACAACAATTTCTGTGGACTTTCCTTGTAATTTTCGGTCAAAGGGGTAATCAAACTTAGTCCTTTGCAGTAGTACTTCATGATCCATGGCTTCATTGCTTCCTTTAAGCTCCTATTGCTCTTGAATTGCATCATGAACTACCTAAAAAGAAAACAGAATTGAATTGGACTTTTTAAAGGAAGAGATAAGAAAAGTGTAAAGGATTGCACATTATATTTGTCGCATTTTATGTTCCTATCAAACAATTTGAAAAAGCATATAGGAGTGTTGTGCAGTGTTTTTGAAGAAAGAATCTACAACAATTTCCAGTTCTAGATTCCTGGTACTAATCATTATGGGATCAAGAGTCACTATACCGGCACTGGCCATGGTTGGTTGGCCAGAGTTGTTCATGATCCGTTAAACAGATTCTACAAATTTCCAAATAAAACACCCAAAATTACGTAAAACTCTCATGAACCCTTTCAGATCAGAAGGGGCATCCATCGCTAACTGTTGCCATCATGAGCTTCTCCATCTACCCATCACTAATTGTTGCCATCATGAGCTTCGCCATGACTGGGCGAGCTCTCACTCTTACCAACCCTATCACCTCTCCACCTCTTCACTCCATCATCACAACCCAAATTCTATGTCACATCAACTTTTCATCAATTTTTAGCGCAAATTTTCCTTATCCTTTGTTATTGTACTTGTTTGACATGTTTGATCGAGTTAGCTTTCAGATATGCTCCATGCTCCACCACTTCTAAACAAACTTTCACCAGTTGGAAAATTTTGTTATCTTAACAGAGGGTCTCCAGATTACCTCGATAATCACTCCTTATTCGGTTACTTAGTTTTTATTGGGCGTTCTTGAGCCCGGAATGTGTCACAACTCATGACCTGTGGAGAAGGTGGTATGATTTGGTGCTGCGGCGGCGAATTCACGTCAAGCAACAACTTGATTACTGTGGCCAGAAGACTTTGTGTCTAATGAAGATGTGGTGGGTGTTAGAAATTTTAGGGTTTCTTTCTTTTAGCTTTAGGAGAAGACTTGTAATTTGGCCAAACACATTATGGGTTTTATTTTTTTTATGCTGGGCCTAGGTGTTTTATTTATTTATTTATATATATTTTTTTTTAAGGGTTTGGAACTCAGCCAAACTGGGAGGCTCAACCCCACGCCCGATTCTGTTTATTGAAAGAAAAGGAAAACAAAGATAGTGAATGGGGGACTAGACCAAAACCATTCCCTGGAACAACAAAAACAGAAACAGAACGAAGAATACAGGCTTGGAACTCATGAATGAAACCCATAAGTAGAATAGTTTAAGCAAATCTATATGATGGGCGACCAGGGAAATCACCACCCAGAGTCGAATGTAGGAACTGAGGCACCACATCCCACCAGACAAAATCACCATGCGAAGCCCCAAAATTAGCAAGCTTATCAGCCACTGAATTTCCCTCCCTATAGATGTGTGAAAAATGAATATTCAACTATCTAGACATATGCAAACAATTCCTTCATTGTGTGCTCAGAAGCCAAGGGACCTTCAGAGGATCATTAATAAAACTGAGCAAAATCAAAGAATCCACCTCCACCCACAAATTCAACCACACTTCTAAACAAGCCACGCGAACTGCCTGAATTACCGCAATCAACTCCGCATCAAGTGCACAAGTGACTGCTAGCTTTTTAGTAAAAGCACCTAAAAAGGAGGCCTCAAGATCTCTATAAACACCACCACACCCTGCCTGAAGCTGATCATGGTATGATCCATCTGTTTTTACTTTAACCCAAAAAGGAGGGGGTGGGAGCCACATTACCTGGATAATTCTTGGAGCTGTAGGCTGCAGTTGAGACAAACCCAAAACCCTAAACATTGGAACAGATTGTGGAACAGAGGATGAACTAAAGATTAATCTAGCAGATTCACTAATTGAAAGGGTCACCTTTTGTTTAAACCTGTAGGGCTCATAAACCCACCCATTATGCTTTAGACTATTTCTCTCAGTCCAGACACACCAAAAAATATTGCAAACTGATAAGAACCATAGTAGCTTAGTGGATAAAGAGAAGTTAGAAGTTAGAGTCTCTTGAAAAAACTCACTGGTCTCACCCTAAGTGCTTCTATTGTTGGGCCTATGTGCCTCTTGTAGTTAGGGCTTATGTGCCTCTTAGTGATTAAGTCTTTTATACCTCTTGTATTTGGATGTACCATTTGGACCATCTAATACATATTTTTCATTGGCCAAAAAAAAATATCAACATCAATCTCAACCAATTACATTCGATTTTAAAAGCTCCACAGGTTCCCTACAACAAGCAACTTATTTATCTCGATATGATCATGAAGTTCCAGCATATCCTATCGAATCAACTTAGGGAGACTTACTATGTGTTCGAAGATACTTTAAATGAAAAACTAGTACTAGTAAGGATGAGTTGCAGAGGACGGAATTGCAAGTTGATGTTGGACAACAAAGATGGATCTATTGTGAGCAAAGTTGAGGTAAAAAGTATTGGAGATAATGCACGTATTGTTCTTAAGTAACAATGGTCAGTGTTTGTTTTGTCTTCAAAGCATCCTGGGTGTCAACCAAATTGTATATGTAAGCATTGCAGCTTATAGAACTTGACACCACTCGAAATACATATGCTATATATATGCAATAAAAACACATGAAGCATGATCCGAGTTTAAAACATAAGTGTATAAGCTTTCAATTAATTCTGTGGATAAGCTTATGCATTATTTGAATTCAAAATCATATTGTAGTTGATAAGCAGTTGATGGTTTGATAAAATAGTTAAGAAAAATGACAGTTTCTTTATGGATGAGATTGTCATGTAAGGCTCTTATATGAATGTCAGACTAGTCCCTTCTGAAACACAAGTTCTTTCTCAATATTAGTCCCATTACTAAGAGAAAATCAAGGTGGATTAAGGAGAAGGCTGTCATGGACAATATTATAGAATCGCTGAAAATTTGTATGTAATTAGGATTCTTATTTAATTATGATATCTTGTAATTATGGAAATGTTGTTTTCTATTGGAGTTAGACTAATCCTTTGTGCTTGTATATAGGTCTGTCACTCTGTCGATTCGAATCGGTTATAAGTATTACTAACTTCAAAATCAAAGCTTTTGGTTTCAAAATTGAGCTATCAATTACCGACCAAAATTTTCAGTTTTTAATCATATCTACCAAATTTAATATTTTGGTTTTTCGATATTACCAATTTTAGAACAACTAATTCTTTGTAATAAAAATTAGAATGAACAAAACTAGGTTTTTCAATTTTATAGTCGTAAACTTTGTATCAATCTACTAATTATAGTTTTCTTTTGTATACATGACATCAAGTTTTAGCCATTTTCAATAAATCTAAGTTATTTAACAATCTGTGACTAGGTTATTTAAAATATATGTACTATTAATGTAGTATATGTAGTAATGTTTCATACTATCATGAAAATTTTTATGTTTATTTCTTAATATACATGTATGTGTATTGAAAACCATAGTATATAAAGCTAATATTAAGACAATCGTTAGATTCGGTATTTACTAAAATCAAACCAACTTTTCCAGTAATTTTCGATTTCGGTTTTATCGGTCTTAGTTACCAAAAATTCGATTTACCAAACTTAAAACATCGGTTGGTATTCGGTTGGTATTCGGTCGGTTTGGTAATTACCAAACCAAGTGGTAGCCCTACTTGTATATATACCCCCATTGTGGGATGAATAAGAATCATCGAATTAACCCTGAATTGAAGTATCCTTGTCTATTTGGTATTAGAGCAAATTCAATCATTTGAACTTGCGTTGCATCCTTTGGATCCTGAATCTCGAAGAACACCACAAACCGCTGCGTACCACCACCATTGAAATCAAACCATCCCTGAATTTCAAACCACCATCACCCTTCTTTTTTCAAAGAATTCAGATCCATCTTGATACCCTAGAAAACCCAATCATGTAAAAATTCTGAATTATTCCTCAATCGCCGGACCTATAATTGAAGGAGAACAGTCAAATCCCAAGAAGGCACTGGTGTCATCCTCACAAGTCATCCATCACCACTACACCACCCAACAAGACAACTCTGCATCTCCAACAAGTGTTGTCTTGAATGAATCCAACTACACCATATGAGCTCATCTCATGTGAATGCCCATTAGAGCACGAGGGAAGGTTGGTTATCTGACCGGAGTGAAGGCTGAACCTGCCATGAATTCTACAGAGTATGAAGCTTGGGCCACGGATAATGAAAAGGTGAAAATTTAGCTCATTGACTCCATGAAGTCCTCTCTTATGATTGGTATATTCATCTTCCTACTGCAAAAGATATTTGGGAAGCTGTATAGAAAATGTTTTATGATGATTCTGATGAAACCTGGATCTTTGAATTGAACAAGAAATGTTTTGAAGCAAAGCAGAATAGACGATCTATTCCTACCTACTATAACAAGTTAGTGGTGATGTTCCAGGAGATTGATGAAAGGGTGCCCTCTCATAATGATAATGTTGCAATTATAGTTCAAGAGACTTCAGCGATGTCTCGGATGTATGTTCACATGTTTTTGAGTGGACTTAACCCAGAGTATGATCAGGCGTGTGGAGAAATCCTGTGCAAGGAACCTAAATTCTCCTTGGAGCAAAGCTATGCTTACATTCTCAAGGTGAAATCAAAAAAATAGGCTATGAGGCATTCGGTACATAGGGAATCTTCTGTTATAACTATTCATCACAAACTGGGTCCTTCGCCAGGCTTCTCAGGTCCTTCTCCACGCCATCCTCTAGGTAAACTAAATCTATATGCAAACAAAAAGTGCATTCTCTGTGGGGAATTAGGTCATCACAAGGAGCGGTGCTTTGAAGTGATTGGTTACCCTGATTAGCAGGACTTCACCAAGAAACTGTGAAAGAATCTGGGCAAGGTCGTAATTACTTCTATAGAGGAAGAGCATCTAGATAATGCCTCTGCTAATGTAGCGCAGTCAGGTATAAAGGGTAGAGTTAGTTTGAATAATACATGGATAATTGATACAAGTGCATCTGATCATATGACCAATGACCATAATCTTGTGAAAAACCTTAGACGTTCCCCTCTAAATGTTGTCTCCACTGCAGATGGTACTCTAACTCCGATCACCAAAGAAGGTTCTATTTCTTTATCTGATATCTTAACCCTTGAATATGTCTTAGTTGTTCCATCATTAGCTTATAATCTTCTATTTGTTGGTCAGATTATTTTAGCTCTTACATGTATTGTGACATTCTATTCGTCTTTCTATATGTTTTAGGATATTCGGACTCGGCGAGTTCTTGGTTATGGTATTAGAAGGGGGAAATTGTACTACTTGGATCTGACAGAGACTGGAGAGAATCAGAAGAATCATTTGGGACAAGGTAATTAGATCAACATGATAGAGAATGCGAAGAAAGCTATATGGTTATGGCATTGCTGTTTAGGTCATCTATCTTATAGTTATCTTAAGAAGCTACAACCTCATTTGTTTTCGGTTATCATTGATTTGGATTTCCATTATGACATTTGTAAACTAGCTAAGAGCCACCGTATTTCATATTCACCAAGTCTTAATAAAAGTCCTATTCCTTTTATGAAAATTCACTCTGATGTCTGGGGTCTTGCTAAAATTTCTTCTCTTTTGGAGCTGCATATTATCTATGTTTATTAATGATTGCACTCGCATAACATGGGTGTCGTTACTGAAGAATAAGAGTGAGGTATTGAGATCTATACCGAATTTCACAAAATGGTGGCAACTCAGTACTAACAATCCATCAAAGTGTTTCAGTCTGACAATGGTGGAGAGTTTGTGAATGGCCCTATGATTGGGTTTTGGTGGTCATATGGAATTCATCATCAAACCTCCAATTCTTATACTCCTCAACATAATGGTTTAGCATAACGGAAGAATAGAAAATTGATGGAAGTTGTTCATGCTTCCTCGTTTGGCATGAATGCACCTCGGTCCTATTGGGGAGAAGCATTGAAATCGGTAGCATATCTCATCAGCCATACTCTTTCACGGGTAATTGAGTTTCAGATTCCTTATCAGAAGCTTCATACACTTTTGACTATCCCCTCTATGCCTAATTTGGAGCCCAGAGTGTTTGGCTGCACAACTTATGTCCATATACCAAAGGCACAACAGCGCAAACTTGTTCCCCATGTAAAAAAGTGTATTTTTATGGGTTATGCGGAGTTTCAGAAGGGCTACAGATGTTATGACCTGCTCACCAACACAGTACATATATCTCTTGATGTCTCATTCCATGAATCTGAGTCATATTACTCAGGGGGAGATTCTCAGTCTTCCCTCAAAGGGGAGAGAGGTTGTGAAGGGAATCCTCATTCTATTGTTGATTTTGATGTCTTTGAAGACTTGGAAAATTTGGAGAAATGATTTGAAGGTAGAAATTCTAAAACAGTTAAAAACGATCGATCGTTTGAACCTAACGATCGATTGTTTAGAGAGACAAAAGCTTCCAGTGGACAAAATCGATCGTTCAGTCCTAGCAATCGATCGCTTCCTGAGGCAGAAGCAAACGATTGATTGCTATGTTCAAGCCATTGATCGCTTTAACAGGCAGAAATTTCTAGTAGCTAAACAATCGATCGTTTGGTTCCTAGCGATCGATCTTTTCTTGAGATAACTTTTTTGGATAGCTTGGATCAAAATCAAGACTTATCTGAAGCTCATACACAAGATATTCCCCCTTCTACATCACCAACTGAAGATCCCGCTCAGAATGATCCACCTCAGGTATCCTTAAACTTTAATGAGTCTTCTGAGTTAGAAAGTGTCAAACCTAGGAAATCACAAAGGGTTACCAAGGGAATTCCTAAGAAACTATATGAACTAGATACCAAAGCCAAAGCTAAATACCCTATAGCCAACTTTATGTCTAACCATAGGATTTCCGGGTCACATGCACTTGTTATTAACCAATTATCTACTATATCTAGGAATGGGCAAACGGGGGCAGGGGAGGGGTTTCCCATTACCCATGCGGGTTCCCCATTTTTTTTTTTCAACTGAGGCATTTTTATAATTTATCTTATTCTAAAAAAAAAAAATAGATGAAAACAGTTCATGAGAGAATCTTAAAATCCGAAAATAAGTACAGTTAGATGCCTCATATTACTGAACGGCGTACCTTTTGCATGATGGGTCAGCGAGAAAATGGGAACAACATCTTAAGCCATTAGGTGTAGGCGCTTTCCAGAGGTGGAATCTTCTAGTTCTTCCCATTTGACCCGAAACCTATCGATCTAGCCATGAGCAGGTTGAGTTATGGTCATTTTCTCATTACTTTGGGTCTCTCATTTTCTAGTTTTAATAAATACCTATACGGGTGTTTTGCTTTCCCCATTTCTTGTTTGGCGTAAATTTAATAAAGTCTCAATTGTTACGAAATGTAGTTTCGATATATTGGCGTAAATGGGTTATGATCCGTGAGGATCAGGCATTCTGATCAACTTATAGATTAGATATATTGATCATAGAAGTGTTCCGATGACTTTGTGTGGTCTCGGATGAGGATCTGACCAGTGGATCTTCGTATAATTGTGAAAAGACGACTGAAAGAAGATCCATGAGGATCCGACTGTTGGATCGTCGTATAATTTTGTGAGGATGATTCTAAAGGCGATCCAGAACGATCCAACGTAGGCCTCATCAAAAATCCACAGATCAAGTGAGCCAATGGAGACCTGCAGGACCAAAAGCCCAGCCCCGCCCGTTAAAAAACACGCCTTGGTGGGTAGAGGGCCGGCCCATCAAAAAGCCCTAAAAAACCCTACCCGGTCCATAAGCTCGGCCCGCAAAAGCCCGTAAACTATTATATATATGTGTTATATAATATAATAGACCATTGATGGGGGCCAAAAAAATAACCAAACACCAAAATAGACCATTGATCATGATCACAACATTACAGTAGCTAAATATTAAAATTGTTTGGAAACTAAGAAAAGATCAACAATTCAATATAGTAAACAAAATCAATAGTAATCTTGTCACGTCCCAAATTTTAGAATAAACATTCAAAATCCGAAACATAAAAATACTACAAAACTCAAAATAATCATCCTGAAAATTTCTTTTCTTAACAACCTCACCACACGAAACAAAATCAAAACCGAATTTAGTCTCGGTTAATTATTACAACTCAAATCCAAAACGAACTGTAAAGCTCTAAATGAGCATACACACCTCACAACTAAATGAAATAACAATAACTGCTGTAACACCTAAGCAGCTCGGTCACCTCCCTAGTTATCCTGACCTGCAGGAATATCCGCTACACCATTTGAATAGTGTACCGGGATTGTAACAACACAAAACCCGGTAAGCTTATGAAAGCTCGTATGAGTAAAAGAAAATACTATTGTGTAATTTAATCATAATCAATTCTCCTCAAGTCAACACTCAACCATTTCCACAACCACGAAGTACTAACAATCTCAATCAAATACCAAATCAATAAATCAAGACAACCCCAACTCACATCTTTCTTCACAAACCTCAACATCATATTTATAAAAATACGGTACATGACAGACTAGAGCTCTAACTGAATCGTAACCCGTCACCTGGTCTAGGTTATGGCATCCGACATATTTATCATTATCGTATTTCATCAATATGTATATTTATATACATATTTAGAATGTCCGATAATTTCACATACTCAACCAATCGTATGCCATCATCCACCCAGGATTAGAGCGTCCGATTACCCCACACCGGTCACTACGTCGACCCTAAACCCATAAATGAGCACAACATATAATATCACATACTGAAATCAACCCAACCAAGATACACCATATTATTATGAATTTACACAATTGAAATATAATCAATTCATCAATTCAACTTAATCATATCATCACTCAACAATCCACTCATCAATATATATTTTCCACGTAAATATATATATATATATATATATATATATATATATATACGTAATCATCCACTCAGGAATGACCACTAATACCATCTATAGTTCACACAAGAAAATCGTGAAATTCATTTGTATAATTAAAATTCATTTTACTTACCTATGGACCGTGGTGATTCAAGTCTATGAAATTTTAAAACAAATATTTAATCCGCAAATATTTTTCACACAATTACCATAAATAAATAAATTTTAAATGCTCGGTTCGTAATATGAACCACGTGAGTTTTACTCACCTCGATACTCCCGCTGCGTTCTCAATACAAATATAATTAACGCCGAAATAGCTCACTCAAATACAATCCGTCAATCACCTAATCAAATGTGATTCGAATTTAGCCAATAATTCCAAAACATAATTGAACTACCACTTAACGGCCGGATTCTAATTTACAATAAAATCCAACGAGCGGATTCTCACGAATCGCTCCCCTAATTACCGTTTTGCACATACACGAAGATCCAACAGTCGGATCTTCGCCCATGACCACACAAAGCCTCTGGGGCAGTCATATGCTTATCATATCAAATTTACAAGTTCATCGGACGGTTCTAATTTCACAGATCATAAATCTAACGATCGAAATCACAAAATTCATAACTAATTCATACGATATCCGAAAAATACGTATAATACGCTGAGATGATCGTATCGAAACATAGAATCATAAAATGGACAGAAACCAAATTTTAGACCTTCGGAGGTGGCCGGGAAAGGCCGCCGGAATTAGGGACAGAGCCGCCGCCGACCACCACCAATGGTGTCGGGGCCGATCTTGTCCCCTTCGTTTCATCATTCTGAGCAACTTTCATAACTAGTACAAGACCAAAAAATGACGGGAATGGATCGAAAAGTACCAATTACAGTCGGCGGCCGGAAATTTTCCAGAAACTAGCGAGCTTGAAACCGACGCAAAAATTGCAACCTCATGCCTTGATCCCGTCTGGAAACTTGTTCAGAACTTCCTTGCGAACTCAACAAGCCAAGAATCACAAGAAACGATCGTGTATAGCTCGAGATATTTGGATCGAAAGTTGGTTTTTCGATCCACACAGGGTCAAGCTCCGACGAACATGAAAACTTTTGACCCAGTTCCGGTCCTTCTTGGTGCTTGTAGAGGAAGTTGAGGCGAGTTCAATGAGCCAAGAATCAAGTGAAATGGTGATCTATAGCTCGAGATATTAAGATCGAACCGAAAACAAGCCTTTTCGGTTCGGACCGTGCTGCCGCCGCTGTCGGCCGTGTCGCGGCGCAAGGCTGCCTCTGGCAGCTGCGCAAGGTCGAGACAAAGCTCTTGGAGGAGGTTTGAGGTCGTCGGGTGGCCGGATGAGGAGGAGGGAGCACGGTGAAACCGTTCTTTGTTTCTGCGTCTCGGCGGCGCGGAAGGAGAGAGAGAAAGCTGCAGTTTCTTTCCAAAAAAAGAAAGAGAGGCCGGTCAAAAGAAAATAGGGTTTCCAAAAAAAATCTAGGGTTTTTTCTATATATACAAGTTTCGGAAAAATTTCTAAATTCAATAACTAATTCAGAAAAAATCCGATCTTTGTGTTCCGCAAGTGTACGGACTCGTATCGACGAGCTCTACAACTTTCATGAAGGAAGTTTCTCCAAATTTTGTACGTAGAAAAAATTCAATTTCTCAAACCCAGCATTTCGAGCTTTTTGTTAAAAATAATCGTTTCGAACCTTCGATGATTCAAAAGTGAATTATTATCGAATAATATTCGTGAAATCGCACAATAATCGTTCACTACAATTACTCGAATTTAAAATGAAAATTGCGGGTATTACAAATCTACATTCCACACTTCCAGAGTTCTAGACAAAAAGAAAAGAGGATAAAATCATAAAAACACCACGGCAAGTCTGCAATTTTAAAGATTCATAGATTCATAATCTAAATTATCTAATAATCCTACCAGTCTACCAGACTACCAGTAGAACAAAATAATAGATTCTCAAATCATGAATTCAATAATCAATACACAGTTTTCTCAGTTGGAATTTGGAAATATACGAGAACAGAGGAGAATAGATAACCCGAACTCTTGAAGAATGAAGAACCGAGCTGGTGAACAAATTGCACTATCAGTTAGGTACTTGTGTTTGTGTTTGACTGTCATTTGTGGAATTGTGCGCTGTGCGCATGCTGTAGAGTGTAGATCTGTAGTGCTGATATGTTTAATCCACCCACCAATTAAAAGGTTTGTGTGTTCTGGAATGTGGGAACACATATAACATGCTTACCGGTTTATGGGCTGTGGAATGTAGGAACATAAATATATTGTAAACATATTTTTGTAGCGGGGGCATATTATTCAAAATCTCCCTCCCAGTTAACAAATGTCATGATCTCAGTGGGGGCAATGGCCCCTGCCCGTCCTTAACTGGCTTCGCCACTGTGTACATATATATTCTACATATCATGACAACGGTTGATCAATTCGATTAGATTCGAAAATATGGTGAAATTAGTTAAATTTTTTTATCACACTCATAATTTATTATAATAATCTTATTCAACAGTCGGTTTTTCCACTTTTATTGAATTGACAGGGGTTACTTTTTGGAATGTATGATATATAAATATAGGTTTATAAGAGTAACTAAGTTTGATCTCGTTGATTGAATTTGAAACGAGAACCAAATTGGTTGAATTTTTTACAACTACCATAAAACATTACAATATCTCCATCGAGATGTTGGTTTCTCTAAATTCATTTTCTACTTCATGGTTGCTTGCTTTAGAATGAACCTCAATAATTTAAATACAATGTACAAGTCATACAACTTTAGGAAGCAAATTGATATAGGCCAATGTCTTTGTAATTAAAATTGAAATTTTTATCTTATGTACACGCACATCCATCGATAGGATATTTACTGACGTGATGTAAAAAAAAAAAAACACGTTTCGCGGTCGTCAAGCCATCGGTCAACCAAGAAAATATATAAGTGACGATGGTTGACCAATTCGATTGGATTGGAAAATATGGTGAAATTGGCTAAATTGTTTACCACACTCATAATTTATTGTAATAACCTTATCCAATGGTCGGTTTTTTCATTTTCTTTGAATTGATAGGGGTTGTTCTTTGGAGTGCATGATATATAAATATAGGTTTATAAGAGTGACTAAGTTTGACCGAGTTGATTGAATTCGAAATGAGAACCAAATATCCTGGATTTTTTACAACCATCATAAAACATTACAATCTCTCTATCAAGAAGTTGGTTTCTCTAAATTCATTTTCCATTCATGGTTGCTTTAGAGTGAACCTCAACAAATTAAATGCAATATATAAGTCATACAATTTTATGAGGCAAATTGGTATACGTCAACGTCTTTATAATTAAAATTGAAATTTTTATCTTATGTCCACACATATCCATTGATGGAATATTATGTAGAAAAATAAGTAAGTTCCGCGGTTGTTACGCCATCGGTTAACCAAGAAGACATAGAAATGACGACGGTTGACCAATCCGATCGGATTCGAAAATATAGTGAAATTGGTTAAATTTTTTACCACACTCATAATTTATTGTAATGATCACATCCAACGGTTATTTTTTTATTTCTTTGAATTGATAGACGTTGCTCTATGGAGTGTATGATATATAAATATAAGTTTATAAAAAAAAAGTATCTTTAAAATTTATTTGTAAATAAAGCCCGCAAGGCCCGACCCAAAAAAGCCCTCAAAGTCAGACCCACAAAAGTCCAAAAAAGCCCTCAAGGCCCCCTTTAGCTTGAATCCTTAGATTTACAATAAAGTCCGGTCCGGCCTGACCCGCTACTATTTAAAAATATAGTAAGGCCCTACCCGTTGATGAGGCCTAATTCCAACCGTTGGATCTTTGTATAGTTTTGAGAGGATGATCCTAAGGACGATCCATGAGTATTCGACTGTTGGATCATTGTATAAATTGGTAAAGATGATCCTCCAGGCAAACCGTGAGGATCCAACTGTTGGATCAACGTATAATTTGGTGAGGATGATTCTAAAGGCGATCTGGAATCCAACCTTTGGATCTTCGTATAATTTTGAGAGGATGATCCTAAGGGCAATCAGTGAGTATCAAACCGTTGGATCATCATATAAATCAGTAAAGATGATCCTCTAGGCGATCCGGGAGGATCCGACCGTTAGATCGTCATATAATTGTAATTTGTGAATTGTATGCTAAGTTGAGACCGTATGTAAGGTGCTAGATGGAATTGCATTGAATGATCATTTGCGATTTTATGATTTTGTGATTTGATTGTTAGAGAAGACGCAGCGGGATTTAGAGGTGAGTCGGTTTATTTACGAACCGAATTTTATTATTTTACATTTAATCGCCAAGTTGTGAAAATTGTTTTACAGAAACAAATATTTGTTTTAAATGTTTCCTCGTGACTAAACCAACAATTTCTTTCTTAAACACTGTCTCAAGAATTTGAAATACTCATTTGACCAGAACAAGGATAAAATAAAAAGAATAAAAAAATTATTTTTTTGTCAAAAAAGAAAAGAAAAAATCTAAAAAGGTAGAAAATTGAAATTTCAAAATAGAAAAACAAAAAGTTCATATAGAGAAAATGTCAAATGCGAGGGTGAGGAACCCATTCCCCGCGGGGGCGGGGTGGGGAATCCCCAATTTGAAAATATCCCTAGATGGGGAATGGGGGCGCGAGGGAAATTTGGGGCCGGGGCCGAGGGCGCGGGGGTGGGGGAATCCCCAGTTTACTCATTCCTAACTGTATCTATTCCTAGTAACATGCAAGATGTATTGACAGATCCAAAATGGACAAAGGCGATGAATGAAGAATTGGAATCTCTTCAGAAGAATGCAACATGGGAGCTAGTATCTATGCCGGTTGGAAAGAAGACTGTAGGATGTCGTTAGGTGTTTACTGTGAAACTTAATGCCAATGGAACTATTGATAGATACAAGGCGAGGTTGGTTGCCATAGGATATACACAATGCTATGGGATTGATTATGAGGAGACTTTTGCACCTACGACAAAGATCAATGCTTTTCGGATTCTATTCTCACTTGCAGCAAACAAAGATTGGCCCTTGCACCAGTTTGATGTGAAGAATGCATTTCTTAATGGGAATTTGGAGGAAGAAGTGTACATGGATGTGCCCCCAGGTGTTAAGAATTACCCAAGTGACGTTGGCAAGGTGTATAAATTGAAGAAGTCATTGTATGGCCTGAAGCAGTCTCCAAAAGCTTGGTTTGGAAGATTTTCAAAGTCCATGAGAGCCTTTGGATACAGACAAAGCAATTCTAACCATACCTTGTTTATCGAACGTAAGAATGGTAAGATTACAGCTCTTATTGTGTATGTTGATGACATGATTGTTACAGGGAATGATCAAAAAGAGATGAATGAATTGCAAAAGTATCTGTCAAAGGAGTTTGATATGAAGGATCTGGGACAACTGAAGTATTTTCTGGGTATTGAAGTTGCTAGGTCTAAGAAGGGGATTTCACTTTCACAGAGGAAGTATGTCCTTGATTAACTTGCTGAAACGGGGATATTGGACTGCAGACCAATCGAGACACCCATTGAGATGATTCATAGACTTGCTATTTATCCTGATCAAGTTCCAACTGATAAAAGGAGGTATCAATGTCTTGTAGGAATGTTGATTTATCTTTCACATACTAGACCTGATATTGCTTATGCTGTGTGTGTTGTTAGCCAGTTTATGCATTATCCTTGTGAAGAGCATATGGGTCTTTTGTATTTTGAGGTACTTGAAGATGGTGCCAGGTAAAGGGTCACTGTTTGAGAAAAAAGAAGAAGATGAATTACAAGTTATTGAGCACACAGATGCAGATTAAGCTAGTGATAAAACTGACAGACGTTCTACATCTGGGTACTTCACTTTTGTTGGAGAGAACCTTGTCACTTGGTGTAGCAAAAAGCAGAAAGTCGTTGCCAGATCAAGTGCAGAAGCTGAATTTCGAGATATGGCACATGGAGTATGTGAAATGTTGTGGATCCATAATGTCCTGGAAGACCTGGGTTACAAGATTAAAAGGCCTATGGATTTATATTGTGATAATACAGCTACCATTGAGATTGCACATAATCCAGTTCAGCATGATAGAACAGATCATGTGACCGTAATTTTATTAAAGAAAATCTTGACTGAAAGGTTATTCACTTTCCATTTGTAAACTCAGATGAGCAATTAGCTACTGTTCTTACTAAAAGAGTGTCCAGGAAGATATTTGACTGCTCAGTTGACAAGCTAGGCTGATAGACATAAATGTCTCAACTTGAGGGAGAGTGTAGAATCGCTGTAAATTTGTATGTAATTAGGATTCTTATTTAATTAGGATATCTTGTAATTATAGAAATGTTGTTTCCTATTAGAGTTAGACTACTCCTTTGTACTTGTATATATACTTCTATTGTGGGATGAATAAGAATCATCGAATTAACCCTGAATTGAAGCATTCTTGTCTACTAATGTAAGTGCATCAAGTAAGTTTTATGAGTTTAAGTTCATGTTTTCTTGAATTCTGCAGATATATATAGGATTAATAAAACATCTTCAATCCCAAATATGAATACATATTTTGTTGATATGCAGTGATTCTATTAACATGATTTGATCTAGTATTGGTTCTTGTTTATGCAGCGCTTCTCCGGTGCGGACGTCCGCACTTTTTGGTTAGATGCGGATTTCCGGTTTTGACCCATTTTCCGATCACGTTTTCACATCTTAGCCGTTCAGTTTTTAGGTCATAATGTATAGATCATCTCTGTAAAATTTCAGCCAAATTGATGATCGTTAAGGCATTCAAAACTGCAATTTACAACAATTAACACGAATGGTTCCGGTTCGACAGATTGGGTTCTGTTCCTGTAAATTGCAGTTTTTGATGCCTTAACGATCATCAAATTGGCTGAAATTTTGTAGAGATGATTTATACATTAGGATCTAAAAACTGAACGGCTAATATATAAAAATGTGATCGGAAAGTGGATCAAAACCGGAAATCCGCACCTTTTTCTTAGGTACGAATATCCGCATCTGAGCAAAGTTACTCGTTTATGTGATTATGATTCAGTATACATCATGTTCTAATTAACAGTATATATTATACGAACAGTTTAATAAATAGATGGGGGCAAGTTCATGATGACATAGTACGTTGGATACATGTGTTTCCAATTTGGAAGACAAAGCCATCAGGCAACTTTGCCCTCAAATTTCTTGGGATGATCAGCACGTTCTACGCCCACTTTGGATTACACCAACATTTAGTGCACTCTCTTTCGTTTCATCTAAGTCTATGTTGAACATATCTATATTTTTATGTCGAATACATTCGCATCTAGCTACGAGTGTGCACTTTATTATAAAGTTTCAAGCTGAATTTTATTAGTGATCATCTGCAACTAAATGAATGGTTGTACTAACAACGTTTCTGTCACTTACCATCACTACAAGGTTTTATTTTCTACCTGATAGCCTCTCAAAACTGCTGTTTATTTTGCAGCCATAATGCATTCTATGAAATTTGTATGTATTGGTTGTTGAATATTAATTATCCGATCAAAAAATATAGTAAGTCAGTTATCACATTCCTTGCAAGTTTGAATATAGGTGCTACCGTCGAATTTCCGATGATGCAATTATGCTCAGAATTAGCAATGGGCAGACTTTCTTTTGTTAAAGCGAAGGGAGAGACGAAGGGACAGATGATAACATGATCCACCTTCTCCATAGAAATAAGTAATGTTTTAAACGCCTGAGGCGTGAAAAGCACAAAATTTCTCTTAAAATGAGTCAGTTTTCATTCCAGCAACAAGGTGTGAAAACCACAAAACAATGCGTGAAAAGCGCTGTCTAAAGCTCCAAAGTGGCACGCCTAGCAGAAAAGTGTCGCTGCTTTGATCTGAATGGTGAAATCCATATATAGCTACTCTGCAAAACAGTGCCTCTCCTAACTTCTTTTCTGCCTCTACCTCTATCCTATTCTGCAATACATATGACTATGGTTTGAGATCGTGTTCTCTTGAAGTCAGGATATAGACTAATGGAAGATAAACTCCTTTTCGGAAAAAAGAAAGAACGAAAAGAAGAATAGAGGATAGGGAATTGCTCTTGGAGTTAGGATATCTGTTGAGTGTTGATGTTCGCTGGTATAGATTCTTAGGATAGTTTTGGTCTATGCAGGAGGGTGTTTTTTGTATTTTATTTTAGTTAAACATGAGTAGTTTCAAAATATAATTAAAAAAAAAACAAAAAAACATGATTGGTTGGACGTATTCCCTATCTAAGAATTTCTCTTTTTCCTGCAAAAGACTATAATCGGGATAGGACGTTATTTCCTCCACTGCTCATGATCCCTGCCAAACCCAAACTAGAGTTGACGACAAGGCAAAAGGAAAAACTGTACAACGTTTTCGAAGCAAAAATCTACAACATGGTAGGTTAGCCAAAGTTGCTTGTCCTGATACATTAAGGGTTCGTATAACTCTCATGAATCCTTTCAGGAAAGGAGAGGTCATTCGTCTCCCTTTCTTTAATTGCGCTTCGCCATATGTACGTCATGAAGGTTATCTTGTCTGCTGATCTAATTTTAAATTCTGACAATTACGTGGTTATAGCATTCGCCACTTATCATGCCCAGATTTCAGTCATTAAAGGGGGATAAACTAATTGGAGATGCATATGATTAAGATCAAGTATGTTGACTGATGCAACATTTTATAAGGACCAAGTCTACCTAGTTCACGGTGGCGGAGATATTCTATCGTTCGATGCTAATGACCCCTATTCAGTGCCGCAATTTTGTAGCACAACTGCGCCAGAAAATTCTTGTGTTCAGGCATGTCTTCTCAAATCAATGAACGGACACTTACTGTATGTTCGAAGATTTAAGAGTGACAATGGGATAAATAACACATTCGGGGTTTACAAGTTGGTGTTTGAGGAAAGATATGAGAGATTCAACTCGAAGCAGATCAGGGTAAACAACATCAGAGATGAGGCTCTTTTTGTGGGTGGCAATCCATTAATGTCTATTTTGGCTTCAAAATTTCCTGGATGTAAGCCAAACTCCATATACCACAATTCCATAGAAGATATAAAACTTATGAATGATCGTCAAGTTTTTTGTGATGTAGGTATGTTCCATTTAGTTAACAGTGAGACTACACAACACTACCCTCAAAATTATTCTTGGGCCAATCGTAGACAATGCATAATTTGGATTATGCCACCGTACGTGCTTTCGATGGACTCTTACTGAATCAACTTCATTTTAGTTAATTATAACTTCATTTATCACCTTTACTTGTATGATGAAAAAACTTAAAAGAATGACTCCCTCTACATTTTAAGCTTTCACTTAATTGGTTACAATACACTCTCCCAGCTTGAGTCACAAATTACTTCTGCATTTGTACCGCAAAATTATATAAATTGATTGTCTTCTATGCTATTTTACCCTCTTTAGTTCATTTTTTTTTTCATTTGTAGGAAACCATGCATTGAGAATAAAACGACCATTTGAGGCTTGAAATGTGAATAATTGGAGCTACGAAAAGAAGTTTATGGGCGAAAAACGCAAATCGGATTTTCCAGTGACTTTTCCGGCAATATTTTCTGGCGAGTTGCCACTCATGGAGGACCCTTTGTCCAACCAAAGAGGACTATGGTTGTGAGAATCTCCCACTATTTGAAATTCAAACATCTTCCTACACCTTGTCCTTTTTGTCACCTTGTAATTTTGGGATCATTTGAGGGATAAGGGTGTAAGAGCATCTCTTGCATATCTTGAGACTAAAGGGACACAACTGATTAAAGAGGCCAAAGATCTAATCTTCATCATTCTTGACTCCATTCCATCATCTTCATCCTAGCCAAGATCCATTTTCTTTCTAGAGAAGACACCACCATTTTCACCACTGAAACACTCATCTCCACCATTACAACCACCATTTCCACCACTACTCAACACCACAACTCACCTTAGAGACTCCAAATTTCACCATTCTCACCAATATCAAAAGTTTGGAGCAAGAAGAAGGAGGTGACTACCACCACATCATGTTCTTGGAGACCCATCTCCACCACCTCTTCTGGCATCATCACTAGTCACTCTTTAACCACAGTCAGCTGGCTTGATTACTTTCATGGAAATTTGAAAGACGCGAAATAGACTCAGGTTTGATAATCGATCTCCTATTTTTTCTACAATGTGTTGTTCAATTATGGCATGGTTTTGGCAATTTGGTTCTCTTGTTCCTGGTTACTATAAGGGCGTCCTTGATTCTCGACTTCTATCTTCCCTTGGGGTGTGCCTTAGGTTCACTTGTGAACCTTTGTTTGTGATTTTACATTTGCATATTCTTTCTAGTTTTCCTCTAGTTTTTCCCTAACTAGAACATGATTTTCCAATTCTCGTGGGTTGGACATCCTTACTTATTCCCCACTAAACTATAACTTGACCCTTATACTTAAGGGTGCCACGCCCCCCCTCCCCCCCCCCCCCCCCCCAAAACAAAAAAAACAAAAAAAAATCACCTCATCTATCTATCTATATTAGTAAATGTATATGTAAGAATCTCCTATTTATCTATGTTAGTAAATGTATATGTAAGAACCTCCTCATTTCAATGTGTAAATTAATCACTAGAATCGTCCATGTTTTGTATCCTACGAGAATAGTTATGATAAAAAAATATTAAAAAAATGTTAAATTAAAAATTATTTAATCATTTGATTACCATATTTATCGTTTCACTGTGATAAAAAAAATTAATTTATCATTTCACCACTATCTGACATACTATATTTGCCTACAACCTGTACAACAAATAGTTGACCACAAAATTTCTAGTTGGACTAATTTGCAATGCTTGAAGAGAAAACTTAAACGATGAACGATTCTTATGATTGAGTCGATAAATTAACTTAGTTATATATATCTTTTATCCCTTTTATGGTAAGTAAAAGTTGATTGATATGTTAAGCACCCACTACTTTCAATATTAGAAACATGGCTACTAGCCACCCCCTTTTTGGATACACTTTGTTAGCTGTGTCATTTGATATAGCAAATGGCACCCTTTTGTATTTGGGGTATTATTTGTTTTATGAGTACTGATAACTGTGAAAAAATAAAAAAATATAATCGACAAAATGGTTTACAAAAATACAAATTTGGATAAACACAAATATCCGTATTCATTGCTAAATAAAGGGCTAAATTAATGTATTATTATTTAATATTCAGATAAATATCTTATATACATACAGTTAAGGATGTGAAGTAATGTTAACAAACCACTTTTACATTTAATTTATTCAAATTTAAAAATTGGAAATACGCCAAAATATATTATTTTTTGACTTTTTTCTATTTATTAGAGCTTTCCTATTAATAATTAATTTATTCAAATTTACAAGTTAATCATTCCTTGTTTGCAGCAATATTGGAAATACGCCAACAATAATATTTTCTATTAAAAATTTTAGTAGAGCTTTTCCTATTATTTATTTAATACACGTACTTGGAAATTAACTACGCATATATATAGGTACTCAATGCACTACCATTTTTTGCATACCAGTATCCGTATTCATAGTTCATTATCCATGGATTTATGTATGAAGGCATATCAAAATTTAGTTGACTTTTTGTGCCGTTTTAAGACAATAAATTTACATTTATATATGTTCCATATAAAAAACAAATAAAAGAAAGTGTTTAATTCTTATTAACCACGGGAAATGGTAGTTGATGTTGAATAACACATAAAACAGTATTCAATATGATTTCTATTTACGTATGAAAAGGATTTCAATATCCAATGTGTTCAGGAGTTCTTTTATCATTCTTCTACTTGCAGAACTAATGTTTAAGCAAATAAAAAGAAGTATTTTCACTATTTAGAATACAATTGATCAGTTGAAAAGAAGAACTCTCATCAGCAGGCTAAGAACTCTCATCAGCAGGCTAGGTATTTTTTCCAGTACTGATCATCTTCAAGTTTTTACTATTCTAAATATATATATATATATATATATATATATATATATATATCCCCAGTCTCAAAAGAGAATGAATCAGTCAATAGGAACACGAACCTATGCTAGTTTGGCTCATGAATATGTAAGGTAGCCTATATTTTTACTTATTTTCCATTTTATTGACTAGAAATTTTGATGTGTTATCTTTATATAATATGTACCATCCTTTGAATTGCACAGGAACTTCTGCATGATAAAGAGCCAGATAGATGGGAATTGTTCAAATTAGCACACCGAAAGGCAGGAACTCAAGAGCCAATTGATGCAGCAAGTGCAAAAGCAATTATAAGCGCTATACGAAATATTAATGTTTATTTAACAAATACGAGACTAGTGTGATTCTTGAATTTATATAATATTTACATTTTGGTGGCGGATTTTGAAGAGGCCGAACAAAAGAGGCTAAGCATAAATGTAGACATCACTGCTCCAGAAATCCGTGAAGAGATGTATGATGAGGTTCTTGGTAAGGAGAAGGGAAACCGAGTAAGGGGTCTTGGAGCTGGGGTTACTTGGGATGAAGTTCCTGGAATTCATGTGGAAGAGCGAGGTGTTTCAAAGGAAGTGCAACTCTTGCGAGAGAGATTAGAAGCACAAACCAGAGAGGCACAAGAGAGGGAAGCACGTCTGATGGATGAATTACAAAGGAAAATGGCCGAACAAACAAAAAAAATGGAAGAAATGTTTGAAGTAAGGTGTGTAGGCATGGCGGTCCAAAAAATAGGAGAGATGTTTAAACAATGTGGAATATCGGTGGATACACAAGATATGTAGCAAACAATGTCTCAATTTGTTCAGAACATTTCTCAAAGGCCGTCAAATGTGATTTTTCCCCCAAATGATGATGTTTACCGCCCCACTTTGCCATTTGAATGTTCTGATATGTAGAAGGATTGAAGACATTGCTTGAAGATTGTGGCCGCTCGTTCAACTCTATCGAAATTAGTTTGATATTACAATAAAGATTTTCATATTAGTATTTCCATTTTCTAGTCATTTGAGATTTCGGACTAATTTTAATTCTTGTCTTTTGTTAGTTTAAAGTTTAAACTTTGTAGATTTTATTATGAATATATTTTCTTTAGAATATTAATGGTTATGCCTCGTTGTTATTATTATTTTTTTAATTCCGTGAAAATTAGAATTATTTGGATATAATTTATTTATATTAAAATTACTGATTTCATAATTTTTTTAAATATAAAATTTAAACTATACCGATGTCATAATGTATCCATTGCTAATACACATGGATAATTTTCCGTAATTATGGATAAATTAATATTACACAAAAAATATAATATTAAATAAAGTATAACGTATTTTGTATACATATAAAAGTATTTATGTATTTTGGTAGATATGAAAATCAAAAATAAAAGAAAAGGAGGAGAGAGAAAGAAAATAAAAATTAATGCGGTAAAAAATAAAAGAAAAATGGGAGATACTGAAGTCTTAAGCGTGGCTTTTGGTTAGTGGAACATGCGATAGAAAATGCCCTTTTTCATTCTGTGGCTGCACCGTACCCAATGAGTTTTCGATACTCTTATTTGTATCATTTGAAGCAAAAGATACAGGAAAAAATCTGTATTCTATGAGCCTTTTTGAATTTCAAATTTGAAGCAAATTTGCTCATCATTTTCTTTATAACCTTCTATTAACCCAAAAGAATATGTGACATACCCCTTACAGAATAAATAAGAACATCTTTAACAAACTCTCTATTTTAGCTTCTTAGCTATTTTGGAGAGTATGTTTAGCTTTTTATCTATTTTAGCAGCTGCATCAGACTCCTAAGTAGCACTCTATTATAAATTTTAGCTATCTCGCTCTTAAATATAGAGAGCCATATGAGGCTCTCTATAATTTAAAACATTCATTTTAAGTTATTTTATGTAATATAAATATATTTAAACTATTTAATCTTCATTTAAAAAATAATATAAATTCAAAATTAACAAAAATAGAGAGCATTGATGCAGATGTAACTCTAAAGTGGCTAACTAAAATAACTTTTTTGTTAATTTAGCTAAAATTTGACTCAAAAATAACTAGCATTGTTAAAGATGTTCTAAGCCAACCTATATAACTTTGACGTACCTAAAGGCACAAGCATAGATGATTCAATACGTATTTGCAAGCCGTGATCTGGACTTTGAAGTACATATGTGATATGGTTGTCTTCGATTTAAAGAACGAAATATTACACGACGTTACCCTTCAAAAATTTGGAACAAGGACGTGCAAGCTCTGCTTTGGCCAAAGTTTAATACGTACCGAAGCTTTGACTTTAATCTACATGTACACTTGGTGAACCAGTTTGAATTTCAAATCTGTTTAAACAGAAAATAGAAAAGATTCGATCCTGCACGGTGGGTGTAGGTGATCATGTCGACATACATGGACCACCGGAGCGCCTCAGGGTAGTACTGATGGGGATACAGAGAAATGGGTTGAGAACTGGATAATCTTCTTCAAAGGCTGCTAGCTAGCTACCTCTTTTTCTACATTTTTTCTGTTTCGTCATTGCGTTATTTACCTAACTGTTATCGAACAAAATAGAGAATACAAGAAAATGTATCAATTAAATACAACGTGATAATATCTAATTAAATGAATACACACACATATAATATAATATATATATATATATATATAATCAACTGAATATATAAGTAAAATCATTCTTGCAAAATATCAGTCATATCAAAAATTGTTGTTCACTCACTCACCACGTAACTAAAATCATCATTTTCATCTAATAAATTACAGTTGTTTGGGAATTTATGTTTCTGGATTAGCTGATTTTGTATAAAAATAATATTGAAAAAAAAAAAACCTAAAAGACATGATTGATATGCATTGCAAGCTGATCAGGAGATAAGTGTTTTTATTTTTATTTTTTATTTTTTATTTTTTTAAATAGTTGCCATTCCAGAAAAAAAAAAAATATATATATATATATATATATATTATATGTGTATGTGTAAACATATAGCCCATAACATATCTAGGGCAAGAGATCGAGATCTATAAAGAGAGGGTAAGGTTGGGGCCTTAATTTGCTATTGAAGAAAACTGTCATGTATATATGATATGGTATGATCCAAATGCCAATATATGGTAGTCATGGACCTCATGCATGCTGATATATATCATGGTCCCTCAAATATTGAGGCACGCTAATATGAAAACTACACAAATTTGGATGCACACTATATTAATTAGAGCCAAAGGACACAAAAGATAATTTTCTTGACAAAAGTCCCAATCAATGTGTTGCAGCCTCAACAGGGCCAACATGTACAGGAGTGAACCATAAACTGCATACGTAGCTTGCCTCGTGATCATAAAATATTATGTGCTTCTGAGCTCTGATCCAAGTTTGATCCATTCGATATGGTGGTATATGGTATTATCATTCTCGATCTGACTGAATAGAAACTCCTATATGTATTTTCCTTATCTTTGTTTGATATTGTTCTAATTGCCCTTACAGGAATAATGAATATGTTTCGGCTGAACCATTAATTCAGATAGTGGCTGGCTAGATGCAGTTCACACGTACCTAACAAAACAAAGATTCTCTACATGTTACTTGAATTAATGCTATTGCCCCTCTCTTTAGGGTTGATTGGAAAGGGAGACTTTATCCATATGATTTGGTAAGATGAATTGATCTATAATAAATTTTGAGTTTCATATTTGATGCTAGTGGGGCAATATGTTTTATGAAATATCCCTTATAAACCTATTAAGAGAAGATCGATAGATATATCAATGCCCATATTTTAATTTCATAAACCTCTTATACAATAATTTCTAATTTAAGCATACGTGAAAGCATGTATTTTGTTTCTAAGAATTTGAGTCTAAGATTCAAATTGAACCACGCAGGCGGATTTCTATTGTAGATAAATTATTGATAATTATCAGAATCTACTTTATTCTATTTGCAAAATATAGATGGATACTACGTACAAGGAAAAAGAGCTAGGCTTCTAAGTAGGACAGATATTTCTTCTTCTTCTTCTTCTTGTTTTTTTTTTTTTAATCCTCTCGCCTGCTTTTGACATGTTATTGTACAAGAGTAGATCTGGATAGTCCAACCAGTACATACATACACTACTTTTTTTGTTGATGCATTGATGGCATGCATTTCTTACTCTAAGATCCATATATTAAAGTCGTGCTCAAGCAAAGACAAAACGATATACATAGTAACATTATTTCTCGATGTATAGACTTTAGACTAATATAACAAACTAAGGAACAAGAAAACGAGATATAGAGGAGTGACTGAAGATGTAACATTAGTAACAGTATAAATTTTACTCCTATGGAAACAAAAAAAACAACTCTACTCTCTCTCTCTCTCTCTCTCTCTCTTTGTGGTTTCCCTACCTAACGACAAATATCAGCTCTGAAAGGATCTCTTTCCAACTTAGTGAAAAGCAACAGGTTGTTATACGTACGTAAATATGACAGAGATTTGGAGCAGCTGCCCGGGGGAGAAACATGAGTATACAGTTATTAATGCATGCAGGCCGGAGGGCCTACCTTTTTAACTTCACAGTTTAACGAATGAGAAGATCTTGCTGTGATGAGAGAGATAGACACGCAAAGCCGGCTGTTCACACCTGAACTATCCAATTTTTTCTCCAAATTTAACTGATACAACCTTATACAGTAGTTAACCTTCAACTTGCATATACATCAAAATCGAAACTAGCAGTAATCGATGGATCATCATTTTAATGCATCTTCAAATACCATACTATATATAGTCGATCAGGAGCTAGAGGACTGGGGCAATTAATTAGAAGTTGAATTATATATAGTACCTTTTGAATGAATAATTGCAGAAGGATTGATGTTGATGTATATGCAAAAACATGTGTTTGTGCGCAGAAGAGAAAAGAGTACTTATGTGCCCAGAGAGGTTGAATAATTGCTCTACATGAACAGAGCAACCGAGGTTACTAGCTAGCAAGTTTTTTTGATCATTCACGTGAGCTGCTTAGGCTTGACTAAGGAAATTAAAGGTAAAAGGTAACTATAAGTCTATATAACCACAGCAAAGTTCCAAACTGACAGGCTGGGTGGTCATCCATTTTTTTACTAGGCAACTCAATCAAAATCCTAATGTAGTTTGCTCTACTGGCTACCTAATTAAGTTTACTGCGCGCGCCGTTTCAAAAATGAGATATTGAAGTAGGATCAGTACTGAGTAGGATATATATGGAAAGGTGTGAGGAAGGGTTTGGTCCCTTGCCTGCAAAAGCATTCATTGCCTTTTGGCAATACTAAGGTGAGGATTGAGAAAGACATACTTCATCTCCATATATGCAATTATTATATAAACCCTAAACTCTTAGATCTGCCCGATGAGCTAAGGTTCATCGAATAAGTTAGTTTTAAGTAGCATAGTACAAAGAAAATATATAGAGTAAGATACAGTGATAAACACATCCTGATCAGGAGTCCCATCCATCGCTAGTTGGTGGTAGTCTATCCCTCCTTAATTAATGCATGTCATCTCTTATCACTGTTGAGTTATAGAAATATATCCCCACACAATAATACTATAGTTATTTTCTTTTAACAATGTAGTACATATATATGTAGTATTGCCACAATATGTATATGAATCACAACAATACATTGCTTATAATTAAGGTGAGTGAAACCATACTTGAATGGAGGGTTTTGGTACTCAATTTATGGATATATTCTATTATATACCTGATGATATCTCAAAAAACTATTGACTCATGCAACAAACTTATAATTGTTAGATAACCACCAGACTCAGAAGCTAAAGTTACTATAATTAATGTAACTAGTTTCATCCTATGAGCGTAGAGAGTTAATTTGGTGGCCGGGAAGGGAGTGAAAGATGTGTCGCCAAACCAACGACGAAATGAAGAATTAAGTGTATGAAGTCATGACTTTTTACAAACAAGATTTTAATATTATGTCAGACAATCGTTTATCTTTAACAATTAATATATTTAGAAAATCTTGAGTCTAATGAAGATCGATATTTTGTCAAGTTCATCCCAGGAGAAGATGAAAGCCTTAATTGGACTGGTACGTAAGCTAGGGTTCATACATATTGTTGATTTTACAAAAGCAATTAATTAACCTGTATGTTATTTATTGAGATGATTGGTTTAGCGAAGATGTGTAGTGTGGGGATATGTAATCTTATAAATTTGTGTGGCTCCAATCGAATCTCGAGTGTGTGCCATTATTAATTTTGTAACTGGGAGCCTGATTGTGGGGTGAAATTTTTGGCAGCAGATAGGGTTTTGATCAATATGGGGTCTGTGTAGTAGCATTCCACACATCTCCTTTTGGCTTGTCTTTTTTAACTCATTTTGTTTGGCTGTCTACAAGTCACGTGAATGTCTTATTATTAAAGCTTTAGCCATGTCTTTCTCTCTCTGTTCCCAATTGCCAGTTGCCAGTCCAACCCCTCATTTCTTCTTTAAAACCCTTTCACTACTCTACTGCTTAGGCCCTTTTGCCTCTCTCTCTGATCTCTCTCTTTTTCTATGTGTGCTTTGATCTTCCATCTTTACTGGAGTTTATAAGATCATTGACCACTGTTCTTTGCTGATCTCATCAATGGCTCCACCTTTTCTTGAGCTCAACACTATTGGAAGCCATGATCATGATCAAGATCAGAATGATCATCATCACCATGACCTCTTCAATTATCTAGAACCTCAATCTTCTTTTTCCTCCACTACTTCCTCTCTTTCTAGTCCCATATTCTTAAGTCCATCTCAAGCCCAAGGACCAATATCTGATCACCACTATAGAGAACCGCAAAACTTTCAATTCCAGCTATTAGAGGTAAATTAATTTCATGCGATCCATAATCCATTAAAGCTCTTTTCGTTTTCCAGGTTTATGTTGTGCATCACTTACTAATCACTTGATCATTTTCTTGTAATTTTTAGGCTGATCACATTGTTTCGTATGGCGGATCATGTGATCACGATCAAACCCTTGGAAATGAAGGTGAGAAAGGTAGTCTGATCAATTTAAGTATTGATTCGAAGCATGGAGCTGA
Source organism: Rosa persica (assembly GCA_025331145.1). Lineage (NCBI taxonomy): Eukaryota > Viridiplantae > Streptophyta > Magnoliopsida > Rosales > Rosaceae > Rosa > Rosa persica. The sequence goes on along the minus strand of WFKR01000002.1, from coordinate 4,800,605 downwards.
TGATCACAGAAATCATGAAAGTCGAAGTACTCGTGCTGAGAATATTTCGGTTAAGTGGATGTCTTCGAAGATGAGGATCATGAGGAAGATGACCAACCCGGATCAAACAATTAGCAGTAATACTTCTGCTGCTACTAGTGATAGTACTGCACGAGTTAACTTCTCATCATCACACAACTTTGAAGAGCAGAAGCTGCATCCATCATCACCTTTAGGAACCGACAGCTCAAACAACACGAACCCGATTAGGGTTTGCTCAGATTGCAACACAACCAAGACACCTCTGTGGAGAAGTGGACCTAGAGGTCCTAAGGTAACTAATTAATATCTTTATGTTCATATCTGTCTAGGTGTACCTTTCCTTGTTATTAAATGTTTTCTCGTACTCAGAAGTTTCTAAAAGAAACTAGAGTTAAATCTTGTTAGTTTAATTTCTAGCTTCACTGGAAAGGGAGAAGTTTTGCGATCCCAATTTTAATTCATATTGATTTTCCTTTTTTCATTTCACTTATAAAATTATGTTGGATTACTAGTCACTTTGTAACGCCTGTGGAATTCGGCAAAGGAAAGCAAGGAGGGCTATGGCGGCAGCCGCGGCAGCAGCAAACGGCACAACCCTGGCGGTGGAGGCGGCGCCATCTATGATCAAGGCGACTAAGGTGAAACTTAAAGACAACAAAACTATTCCATTCAAGAAAAGGTGCCACAAACTTACTACCTCCCCTTCACCTCGAGGCAAATCGAAGACCAAGCTTCGTTACGAAGATTTCTCAATTAGCAGCATGAATCAGAATTCAGGCACGGCTCCTCCTACCAGTGCTGCTACTACTACTACCACCACCACTTTTCAACGAGTTTTCCCTCAAGACGAGAAGGAAGCTGCGATCCTGCTAATGGCCCTATCTTGTGGACTGGTTCAAGGTTGAGAGTCGAGTTTCGACCGTAATTCTTTCCCTAATCAGTTCCACTATCTTTTGTAGTACTATTTTAGCTAAATTAGAACTAGATCGAGCAAGTTCAAGTTAGATAGAGAATGAGAGAAAGCAACAAAATCAGTGAGAATGAAGTTCAATAAAAGACAAAAATAAAAGTTTAACTATGTTGTGATCCTAGGAGTTGTGTGAGCTAAATTTCTGTAATATTTGGACAAGTTGATAATTAACCATATTATGGTTGACTGGTTGTTCATCGATATATGTTCTATTGTGTTTTGCCATCATATATACCTAATAAATTGCCTAAGGTTTGCCACGCAGTACTGGTACTACCGCTTCATCTTGAGCTTGTCTTCTTCTTCTTTGTTTTCCAATGTCAATTGTGTGTGTGTTTGTCTATATATATATATAACCTAGCTGGCTAGGGTTCTTGGGTTCTTGGTTAGTTAGCGAAATTACTCATATTAGACTCAATGAGTAACTAAGTAACTAACTGATGCCAAGCTAGCTGCCAACTTTTGTAATGTAGAGTGGCAACAAAATTTGAGTCACATGATCAGTAATAGTGCTGCTTGTGCAGAGTAGGGCACGATTATTGAAGGTGCAGATTGTCCAGCACACACACACAGAGAGATACAAGTACAAGTTCCATTAAAACTTGAAGACCCATGGAGCAAATTGATACATAAGGAGAGTGGGGATCCTTTTTCTTAAGGATATCACAACTTTAGGGTTTTGATCGATATAACAGAAAGCAACAACTGGACTTTTTACAGCCTCTTTTTGTCGATCTTTTTTTATCTGAAAAAGCTTCATAAGGCCTTACTGGCTAGCAATGATGATGGTGATGATTCAGAGTAAAACGATAACAGCTTTTAGAGGTGGGAAAGGTCACCTAGACTACTGTGAGCTATACTCTTATTGTCTCTGAGCAGACATTATTGTGATCTGGATTTGAACCTGATAGAGGAGCTAATAAAGCCAGCTTAGCTTCTAGTCTTGAAATGGCAGCAGTACAAAGAGAGCGACTGAACTTGTATTAATGTAGCTGCAGAGACGTGCCTGCAGCAGCCTGTCTAGTTACAGTCAAGTACTTCAAAGGGATAAGATTAGTTAAAACTTAGTAGTACGACTTCGAGTTTCTCTGGGGTGCATGCATAATAGATCTGGCCAGCCAAATCATTTGGCAATTTATGATTTATGGACAAAGGACATGTTTTTGTTTGATGTTGTACTTATGACTAACATATTGTATATGCAAAGTGATAATCAATCAACCAAGCCAAGCATAAACTTTGTACCATCCGGGCTCTATATGAAATCTAACTATAAGGTTTCTTATAGTATTAAAGCAAAAAATAATAATAATAAAAATAAATAAAATAAAATAAAGGAGGCTTCTTGAGCAACATTGTGCTTAAATTTCATATATGCAATATAAACATATTCAGTGACCCTTTCAAGGGATTACACATGTAACTAATAAGATGTTTTGGTAACCAATTTCAAGGGATTTGGGAACTTAATGCAGTATCGACCACCAAATCTTTGGTTTTAGAGGAGAGAAGAGGGGGCAACCTGTTTAAAATGCCCCTGTTTAAAATATGCATATGTTGCATGATAAAGTATTACTACATTATTGCATAGCTAAGAGAAACTTTTTATTTTTATTTTTTGAGAATATAAGAGAACGAGTGCTTCTATTCATACCTCTTTAATTACTATTTTAACCTCTCTCTTTTTTAAGTGATAATTAGCTTTGTCAATTCATGTGAAATGACCAATAAAGACAATAGAAATAAATAAACACATCATATTCATTTCCTCCATTCTTTTAAGAAATGTATTCCTTTGCCATATTCAGACCAAGATTGAATCAAAGTCCCTTAAGAACTCATAATTTCATTCTCCATCTCCTGCAACATTAAACCCTAATTTATGGATTAACATCTATGGAAAAGATTGACAAATTGATAATTGAGAACCAAACCATGATTGTAGAATCTAAATTTTGCAAACTGTTATGGAATTCTGAGAACTCTTTTAAAATTTTTCTCTAAAGAATCATCGTAAAAAAATCTTGGGGTGATAAATTGTTATTTTTCTTCCTTTAAATATTTTTGGCATAAAGGAGTTGATGGTATTGATTGACGTCTTCAACACCTTCAAATACCTTTTTAGTTCCCGAGTTATTAAATTATGCATATTTGCTTTCAATTGCCCTTGACTGCCATTCAATTCTCTTGATCCATTTTCTTTTGTCTTTTGTTCTGGTAATTGGTAATTTACAGGGACAAGGATTTTATGAATGGATGATAGTACTTTATCACGGTTACATCCGTTTGGTTGTGTATGTGTTTTATACTTGAAATCACACACTCGGCAATTATGATCCTCTAATATTCTTGTTAGATATGGAGTAATACCCTATAATTTCGGTCCCTTTAGCTTTTTTGGTTTTACCCCAACTAAATACAGAGAATAGAAGCTGAACAACGGAATGATAATGTGAAGACCCGAAATTTCAGTTAAATATTTCGTAATTCAATATTTCTCAAATTATATGAATTATGAGTTGTGGGTGTGATTGGAATGTTGTTGCGTGAGAAATTTGGTTTAGAATGATTTTAGTATCGAAATTTAATGTTATTTAGGGTTATTAAAATTGACTTATTTATACGTAAGGAATTTGAGGAAACTTCCTTCATGAAAGTCGTAGAGCTCGTCGATACGAGTTCGTACATATGTGGAATGCAAGAATCGGAGTTCGTATGAGAAAGTTATCGCATTTGGAAACGTTTCCATTTCGGGTATATATAGGCTACTATTTCCGGAAATATCCGAAAATAGCATAATTATCTTAAAAAGGAAACCACGGGTTACTGTTCATCTTCTCTCTCTCTCTCTTCCTCCGTCGGTCGAAAACAGAGCAATTCTTTTGCCGGTCTTTTCTCACAGCTCCGGTCACCGTTTGAGGTGAAACGAAGCCCATATCGACTCTACTCCTTCATGTGAGTCGACTGGTGGTCACGGTTTCCCCTCTTGTAGCGGCTACACGGCGGTGGAACTCAAAAATCAATCCGAGCCCTAAAACGAACCAGCGGCGATTCTCCTAGCTCCGACCACAAAAACTTCAGTTCTTTATCTTGTTGAACTCGTATTAAGGAGTAGAACACGCAGCAAAAAGACCCAGACCGGGAGTGAAGCTTTTGACGTCGAACAGAGCAACTATCGGAAAATTTCGGTTTTCCGGCGAACCGGACTGTTTTTAGGTATTTTCGACCACTTCCACTCGTTTTCTCACTTCGTGTTAGTTATAAAAGTTGCTCAAAATAATGAAACGAAGAGGATAAGCTTGGCCCCGACACCATTGGAGGTGGTCGGTGGCGGCTCTGCCCTAAACTCCGGCGGCCCTTTCTGGCCACCTCTGAGGGTACCATGAGTAGTTTTTGCTCATTTTTAGATTCTACATGTCGATACGATCATTTTGATATATAGCATGTGAATTTTGGATATCGTATGAATTAGTTATGAATTTTACGATTTCGATTGATTTCGATCACTCGATTTGTGATCTATGAAGTTTGGACCGTCCGATAGAATTCTAGTTTTGATATAATGATCGTAGGACTGTCCCGATGACCTTGTGTGGTCATGGGTGAAGATCCGACCGTTGGATCTTCATATCGGTGTGTTTTTGAAATTATACGCTAAGTTAATTATCGTTTTGATTAGGTGTTTGACGGATTTGTTAGCGGACGATTGTGAATCGTATTTTGGGCTGTAAGAAGACGCAGCGGGATTTTAGAGGTGAGTAAATCTCACTTGGTTCATTTACGAACCGAATTTCCTTAATTGCCCAATTTATTGTTATGTGTGAGAAAATGGTTTTAAGAAATGAGTTTTAAAGTATATTAAAAATGAATTTCTTGATTTTGCATCGTGTGAACTATAGTTGGTATTAGTGATCATTCCTGTGTGGATGGTTACGTATATATATATTTACGTGATTATATATTGAATGGTGTGACATTGAGGTGTGGAATTGTGATAATATGTTGTTGATAAATGTTGATAATATGATTTTATTATGTTGTTAATATTTGATAAATGTTGGTGATAAGCATGTTGATTTTGTGAGTTGAATAGAAGGTACAGAAAAGTAGGATTCCGAGGATCGAATGGTCCAAGGATCTTTGGTTAATGATAACCGGAGTGTATGTGTTCTGAGGACATGGAGGTCCAAAGTTCGACCGTTAAATAATAATGGGGATATATTGTTCTGAGGACATGAAATGGTCCAAAGTTCACGGGTTAATGAGTAACCTGGAGGTGCCGTTACTTGACCCTGGGCCAAGGTGTCAGAGGTAACGAGGCAGTTAGAGCTCTAACGTGGGGCCAAAGTGGCGATAGTTGTGATTAGGTGCCAAAGTGGCGAGAGTTGTGATTTGGTGATTGTGGAAATGTGTTCCATGTTGTTTCATGTGTGTTGGATTGATGTTTCTTGTGATTGTTGAGATTGTTGGATGTTTACTTGAGATAAATGTGTTGTGGTTTAATAAATCAACCGTCATTCTTATTTACTCACACGAGCTTTCAGAAAGCTTACCGGGTTTGTGTTGTTGCAATCTCGGTACACTATTCAAATGGTGTAGCGGATAATCCTGCAGGTCAGGATAATCAGGGTGGTGAGCGAGCTGCGTAAGGCAGCAGGGTTGAGACCAACACTTAGTCTATTTTGGTGTGTTTTGTAGACTCTTTTGAGCATAACTTTGTATTTATGTTAGTATTGTAATAATTGACTCGAGAGATAGTTTGCTACGAGGTTTGTATTATGGTTTGTGAGATGTTGGTTTTGAGAAAAAAAATGCAGGACGTTATTTGTTTAGTTGTATTCATGTTTCGGATTTGAATTTATTATTCGAAATTCGGGGCGTGACAGATAACTTAAAGGTGATTACATATTGAGAAAATTGAGAAAATTAGGAGCTAAAGGCATTTTGGAAAAATTTGGGAGGTGTAATTAGCACATTAGGTATATGTAAAAGTAAGTAGGAGGTCTAATAAGTAGTGAGGTCCAAATGATAATTTTAGAGGTATAAATAGAAACACCCTAAGAGAACCCAATTTCAAACAAGGAACAAAAAGAAAATCACTGATAACTTTTCTTGAGAGATACAAATCTTTGGTGAGGGTGAGAGAATAAAAAAGAAGGAAAACATGAAAATAAGAAGGGAACTTCTATTCATATCTCCAATATTGATATTTTGATCTTCTTCTTTTTCTTCAAGTTATTGTTGACTTTAGCAACTCATGTCAAATTACCAATAAAGACATAAAAAGGAGAAAAAGAAAGAGTCTTTTTTTTATATATATTTTTTAAACCTCAACCCGCTCCTTTTATGATGCCAGTGAGATTTGAACATGTGACCTCCATGATGTCGGTTATTCTCACAACTAACCAGCAAAAAAAAAAAAAAAGGGTATCTTCTTACTTCTACAAACGGTAAGTTTCAATGCGGCGATTTGTAAAATTCTAAGTTGTGCATCGCCGATGTTGTTCCTTGCGCTTTTTTTCAACTCAAAACAATTAGTAAATATGTGTCTCTCTCCAAGCTAAGGAGCATTATGTTGGACCAGCTTTGGAACACCATGACCACTTTCAGTATGGCCCCTTAATGTTTCTTTTGCCTGTATGTAAATGATAATCAAGTCATGAAAAGCTTGTATTCAAAAATTTAATTTAATTAAATATTTTGAGAATTGGAAGTAATATCTAAACATCTCAAATAGCAGTATACCAACCTGCTTCTATATTTAATTGATTTAATGAAAAACTATGAAGAGAAAGGGGGAGGGAGAGAGAGACGACTACCAAGTAGAGTTTTCTTATTCTTCTTCCTTCTTCTTCCGTGCAGCTTAATCATACCAAGGGTAAAATAGAATTGCGAAATCTTCAAAAATTAAAGGATGTTCAAATATCGATTTTGGAGGTATAAATAGAACGTAACAAAAAAAAACTTTTATTGATTTTATTAGACGATGGGCGTTATGGGAAAATTAGAGAGGTCTATAAAGAAAATTAGTTATTTATAAAAGTAAGTTGGAGATCTATTAAGTTAGGAAGTCCAAATATCAATTTTGGATGTATGAATATAAATTTCCAAATAAGAATCAGATACTTGTCAGAAAAACGTAAAAATTCGAGTTAGTTTGTGCGATATTGACTTTGACCCTTGAATCCAACGACACGTCGTCCCACTCCACACGTTTAGCCGTTTACTCCTTCCACCTGGTAATTTCGCCTGGTAAATCAAACGATGAAAAGAGAGAATTTCAACCGGGATTCATGGATTCCTTCCCCAAATAGTCAAACCAGAAATAAAAGACCTCTACTTTCACACATGGCGGAGCCACCAACCGAACACCACATCAAGCGCTTCAAGTTCATTTGGCGAGTCCTCATGATCTCCAATCTCGCTCTCGGAGGTTCTCCTCTCTTTAATTCAATTCTGGGTTCTGGGTTTTTGTAAAATCACTAGGGTTTTGATTGAAGTTTGAATCTTTGAGCAATGTTGGGTAGTGCGTTTTGGTTCTTTAAGCACAAGCTTCAATTTTGTGATGTGGGATGTGTTTCTTTCAGTACTATTCACTTAATTTGTGTTTGATCAATTTACCCAGAGCTGATATTTAACTGTTACTGTAAGCTATGCATGTTTGATGGGTAGGCTTGTTTCATTGGTGTGTAATGTTATTGTTAGAAAGATCTGAACTTTACATTTATATCCAATGGAAGAGTGGTGGGAGCTATAAGATAGAATAGTGTATTCTAGCACATACACAAACCATGGATGTGCAAAATTAAACCAAAAGCTAGAAGCAATCTGATTCTCAAAATCCAAGCTGGAGTAACTTGACATTGAATGTGAAATCCTTAATCAGAGAATCTGTGCTGAACAATGACTTGAAAAGTTTTCGTTATAGGCTACGAACTATTTTTCTGCCTGGTGATGGCGGTAGTATCGACACTCCCATTAATATTCGAATATTATCTCATACCAGTGATGCGGAGTTTCATTTCATGTTCTTTGGCATCTACGCAATTGTTGTTCCGTGTTTCCGGTGCCCAGCTGCCTGGCATGCTTCACCGTCCTGTGATTTGACAGCAGCATACATCTATTTTGATTCTTTGGGTTTTTTCTCAACTAAATCTAATCATCTTAGCTTTTTCCCTACCTGTTAAAAGGGGATGGGAAAAGGGGATTGTTAAAGCATTTTTTATGGATTGACATCGCTTCAATTGCATGAAACAAGAGGTTCTTGTTATTGTTACGAAGATAGTCATCTTGGTATGGAAAATCTTTTGTATCCTTCTTTTTCTCATGTCTTGTGAATTTGTCTGTCAGATGAGCTCTATGACTGGGTGGACTGGCTCCCCTGATTCATCCACCCTTAGGAATGATCGGCCCCCTCCCCACCTTGATAATCAGGGGGTTATAAATGCCATCCCCAGTCTGGACCATATCCACTTTCCAAGTTTCCATCCCTCTTTACCTTGATGATATGAGACTGCAAACTGGTTCATTATCAGATGGTTAATCTGGATTCCATCAATAGTCCCATCCCTTTCCCTTGGTTTTCTCCCCTCTTTTCCTTGATTGGTCATTTCTTAGCCTAGCAACATTTGGGCAAATAAGTTCGTATTGATGAAGATGTTATCATTATGATTGATGTCTGTAGTACATGATATTGTCACAATATGACTAACAACAGTTGTAGTCGAATTCGTAACTTAACCTCAGTTTTTTGTTCCTTATGGAGTTAATATGATAATAGGACTCGAACTTCATTGACAGGAAAGACGAAGGATTTTACTGACTTGCAGCTGACCTCTTGCAGGTTACATGTTTATTGGGGCTAAGAAGAGAGACATTGCAACCGTGAATAAGAAGAAAGCTAAGGAAATAAGCATTAGAAAGCACAAAGCTGTAGTTGAAGAAGTGCCCTCTTCTCCTCCAGCTCCTCCCCCTACAACTACTACAACTTCTGAGACATGGGATTTGTGAAGGTGCGGCTGCCTATCCCCGAAGATCAGCAACACGAACTTTTCAAGTGGATGCTGGATAGTAAAAGAAGTTAAATATTAAGGATCTTGAAGAGAAGAAACGAAATGATGGAAGGCTTTAATCATTTTTCCTGTGCAAAACCTATACCAAGCTTTTAATTGGTGCTACTCTTTGCTGACAGAATTCTCTACAGAGAGATGTTGTTTCAAAGTATAAACCACAGAACCTAGGTTTTCTTATATGGGAAATTGATATTGAAGTAGGTTAATTTGCAATGACTTGGAATTCTTGTTAGTTTCGACTTCAGTATATATTTGCAGTAGATTCACATGTGGATTAAAGCCTTGTTGAGGAAATCTGTTACGAAAATGTTTTATATATATTTTTTTAATCATATACAAGAGTGAGTTGCAAACTCAGATTTTGTCATCAGCTCCTTTCTGCCCATGTTCAAACTATATTACTGTCACAGAAATTTATCTAATATGATCAGCATCGTCAAACTCGTTCAGTTATTACGCAAATGAACAATAACTCAATAACTCATCTCTTAAATCACATGCCAGTTGCTGGTTGGGACAACAATTATGCAGGCAGTAAGAGACAAACGGAAATAAACTTTTTGTCATTTTGCCTTTTGAGCACTTTGAGTTTGAGAATTTAATAGAAGACCCTACCACTGTAGTCGTCGGACTCCCTCCTCTAACTACATCCACAATTTCTATCCAATCCCCATCTCCCTCGCGAAGACTTGAACCATTCATCCAAAATTAGAAGTTTGCAGACTGACCCTGCTGGTTTCAAACGGTCAACTTCCATTGCAAATTTTGCCTACAATGCCAGGAACCATTTTGGTTTCAGGTACCAACGGCTATAGTCTTCAATTACATTTCAAACGTGGGCTTGGCCTTAAAACTCATGTGTAATATAACTTACCATTTCATATGATTATTGAATCTTTTCAGTTCTTGAATTCATGGACCTTCCATCATCATCATCATCTTCTTCAATATCAATAAAGGGTGAGCAACTGTTTCCTCTGACGTCAGTTTTCTTTTTAATATCTGAGTCTCAAAAAACCAACAATGTAACAAAGGGTTCCTTTATTCACATGCAGTATCTTTGGGGCCAAGATCAGAGTACCAAATTTGGGAGAGTAGAGACTTGTCCTTGTAATGATCACCATCACTCATCTTGATCTTAAATGCTAATATTCTTGACTTGGTATCTCATCCAGTCTGTGTTCATGTTCAGCCCATTGACGACTCTTCTGGACAACATGCTTTTTATTCTTCAAGATTCTGAAGGGAATCAGATATCAGAAACAGGTTTGTCGAAACAATTCCTATACATATGAATTATTACCAACTCTAAAACTGTAGCAGATGGGTACATGATCATCTCTAGGACTTACAGGTATTGAGACCAGGTCTATAGTTGAAAAGGGTCTTTGGGATGACTTCTTCCCCCTCAAAGGAGGTGGGTTTCTGCATATGAAGTTGCAGTTTGTACTCAATGAAGAAGAGCGCAATCAAATCCGTATGATGGTACTATTTTGTGATTCTGTTTTTGTTTTTCAATGACTAATTTCAGTTTGTACTCAAGTTAGTGTAAATTGGCTTGCAGCGAGAATCTGCAGTGAAAAAGAAGCATGGGGAGTTCATTCATAGCAGTCCCATTAGTGTGCAAAGTACTAGTGCCAGGATCAATGTTGCATCATCTTTGAGTCTTCGCAATGTGATCTCAGGTTTGACTTTGTTCTGCTGCCAAGGAAATATAGGAACTTTAGGTAGAAAATGTAACATGGGGAGGAACAGTTGGCAGAGAGAATTAGTATTTAGCTGTCAATGTGGATTACCATTAGTGAATGACTTTTTCTAGATATTCTGATGGTTCCATTCCCTGAAATTGAAGCCATGAGCATTGCAAGCTAGGTAGTCAAGTTTGTCTGGATGATAACTTGGTCTTAAATGGTAGAGGACTTGAAACTTATCATGATGAGTAGGAAATTTACTAAAGTTGAAGAGTGATCTTTTTGTTTTTAAGGTGAAAATGAAAAATTGAAATGTACTGTTGGTGAGTTCGTTAACGATCATTGAACCTGTTTTAGAGTGATGCAGATAGGAATGAAGAGACTTCATCAGACATCACTGTGCAGCAAAGTGTTAATTTGTCTCCAACTGAATTGAGTCGCAAGGAGTTGGTTGATAACATCGAAGCCCAACCATTTCCTGCTAAGATTCCTGCCAAAGCCATTTGTGCTGATGAAACTGCAAGGTTATTAAGAGGCTCACAACCAGTTGTTGGTAACCTTCCTAAGCTTCAGGAAGAAAAGCATTGCAAACTCGAAAAGCAGCAGATCCCACTGAAGAAAACTCCTAGCGTAAAGAACATGATAAGTGCCTTTGAAACTGGTTTAGCTGAGGTATGTCTATCTATATGCTAAGCAAGTGGTTAACTTGATTTTCTCATAGTAATAATGTGTAATGTTTGCTTCAACAACAGGATGAGAAGCCTCCCATCAAACCAGCACCAATGAAAGTTCAATCAAACAAAAATGTAGTAGGCAATCTTCCGAAAAACCAGCACTTAAAAGAAGACAAGAAAGTCAGTTCCACTTCAGAGTCAATATCAAAACGGGTAGTGAATCCTTTACCTCCAGAACAGTTGCAAGATGACACGATATGTGGTGAAAGCGGTGAGGAAAATATTTCACTTGGAGCTTTAGGTGGAACTAAATCATCACATGATACAGGTATAAAGAGTCGATTCAAACCATTACATCAAGAAGTTTACATAAATGAGGATAAGCTTCTCACAGATTTTAGCACAACATCATCTGAAACAGTTAAAATTTCAGAGAGGGTACTTGATGATCGTAGACACCAACCTAGTAAGATGCTCCATGGAAAGAAAGATTCTGGTGGCAGTCCAGTTATAGAGGAGACTCATCAGCCAGAAATCTCTTCCAGAAATTCACGAAAGCCCGACACTCAAGGAGTTGCAGCCCAAATATGTACTTCAATAGCAAACTGCGAAGATAGGCACAACCCTTATCAAAGCTCTTGTGGATGGATATTCCCAGATGATGCAATACAATTTTGTATAACAACTAGTGGTAAAAAGGTGATGGATTTTCTGGGAAGTTGCAGTATGATGAAGCCAAGTATCCATCAAGATAGGAAGAGTTTGTCTTCCCCAAAAAATGCAGAAGACCAGCAGGTATCTGAATTTCCTTAAGTACCCTATGATTACTTGTTACATTGTTGAACCATTTTTTGATAAATATTTTGATTCATCTAGATTCAAATTAAAACATGAGAATGATTTTCTAATTCTATTTGAAATTAATAACGTGACTTCTTTCAAATGAAAGTGATGTAGTGTAACTGGTGTTATGACAGTCTATTCTAATCATTATGTAGGATAACGTGGATAGCGGTAATAGTAATGAAGTGAACAGAAATGAGAAGAATCACATACCAAAAGAACTACATAAGGTTCAGAAATCAGAAGAAACAGAGACTTCTGGGGTGGCAATTGGACAGGTTATATTTCTCTCACAGATACCAAAGAGATCACTTCGTTATAGTTCTTTAATGAAGTGATGTCGAGTTCTTATATGACTTCCTGCATAAATTTACTAAAAATCTAGGTTGATAATATATTTATATTCTTATAAGAGTCCAGATTAAGAGGATTAACAAAGAATAAGAGTGCAAACTGTTCATTATGAAAATAATGCTGATACCTCAATTATTTTATCTTTCAGGCAATGAAAGTTGCAATTATGATTGGATTTGGAACACTTGTTCTCCTCACTAGACAAAGGAAAAATAGGTAGGCATTAGAAGTATAATGAGTATTTGTTCTCCTTTCTCTGCCAATTCTATAATTGTTTGAATGACTGTTTTACGTTGCAGATGAAATGCGCTTGTGGATACTCGTTGGTTATCATCCAAATTCGGGTCAGAAGAGTTAGAACCACCATTTGTTGATGAGTCATATTAATTATCAATATTTCTGTTCTGTTCCTTTTTTCAATTCCATTTTGAGATGAATGAGTGACGCACATCATACCCAATACCAGCAATCGTACGTACGTATACTTATCATTTACTTTCCAATCATTCGTTCATAATGTGCTAATCTCATAATCCATGTATCAAGAAAAGCACCCGAAGTGCATCAATCAGTCACGTGAAGCAAAAATAAAGGGTTAATTACCAAATCTCTAGTCGACACATTTGAGAGTAGAACTTATGATGCTGATACGCTTTCCACTACCTCTTTTGCGGACAATTTCGAACGTGGTGATCCACGAATGTTAATGCCCAGTTGACGAGCTCATAAATAGTTTTTGCAAGACAAAAATTTCAAGTTAATTTGGAATTGTCTGTATCCTCGTAAGAGTGGGATATCCTAGCTTACCCAGGTTTGGGCTGACATGTGAATCATAACTAACCAAAAGGTTACTATCATACAAATTATTGTCCAAATTTCTTTCATATAATTGGATTTCCCTTATCCCTGTAGGACTAGGATACCCTACAATGCACCGAGTTGGGCAAACTTAGTAAACCCTTAAGACTTGGGAATGCCCTTATCCTAATAGGACTAGGGTATCCTACAATGGGCTTAATTAGGAAACCCTCAAGACTGAGGAATCCTTAACATAGCTAATATGCAACAGCCTTCTATATCAGACGACTGAGACTACTCTACTTCCCATACAATTAAACACTTCCACAGTTTCACTACCATATATGCAATTTGTTGTCAATGGCTTCTAGAGACAAGTGCAAGTTCTACACCATCAAATTTTATGAAGATCGCATCATAACTATGGTGACTTCAGACACACCTTCTGTGGACAAGTGGATTGATAATACTTATCGCGCTCACAGTGACAAGTTTCTCGTGGGTCTTGATACTGAATGGCAATGGGACCACAAAACTCGAGATTATGAAGTTGTAGTTCTTCAACTGTGTGTGGGTCGCCATTGCCTTATTTATCAATTGTCCCACTCCAAAAGCACTCCTATATCGCTCATCAAATTCCTTGATGATGAAAACTTGACTTTTGTTGCTAAGGAAGTTCGAGAGGATGTGACTCGTTTGGCTCGTCAAGGATTACACGTTAGATGTGCTATGGATGTCGCTCATATGGCTGCAAAGAAATACAAAGACAATAGCTACAAGTCCATGGGATTGAAGAAGTTGGCGATGGAGTTTCTGAACAAGGAGATGGAGAAGGATAAGAAAATTACAAGGAGTCTTTGGGGTAATGAACGACTCAATCGCCTTCAAGTGGAGTATGCTTGCATAGATGCTTTTGTTTCGTTTCAACTAGGAGTACAATTACAAATGCCCTACTCAAGTGAAGAGAATGAAATGCATCGCCGAGACAAAGAACTTTATATTAATGCACATTCATCAAGAAATTCCAACCGCAAAAGGTATCACATTATCAAAGAGGAAATAGCTGATATTGGCGATTTTAGCAAGATTGTACCAACGGGTTGGTTCATCGAAGAAGAAGCGATTGATGTTGGGGATTACAGCAAGATTGTACCAACAGGTTGGTTCATCGAAGAGGAAGCAATTGATATTGGCAACTACAACATTGTACCAACGTGCTGGGTTTAAAATTAGACTAGCGCTTCTTCTTTTTTTAATGAAACAATGTATCTTGTTAATTAATTTTCTTTAATGCATAGTATACATTGTTATACGTTGTTATTGCGTTGTAATAAATTTACAATTTCTGGAAACTCGAAGAGAATCAAATGACGTTGTATAAACTTGACATTTCTCAGTCATGCATTGTACTTTTTCGAGCACCCGGTCTCCAGAAATCAAACTTCCACGTTTGCATGAAATAAGGAATCGCCTCCTGAACTAACATACTCGATCGAGGTCGAATTCGTTTTTACCTGTGAATGTACTTCTCTCATTAGTTTTGTTTGATACACACACAGACAAATCTTATCTAGAGTGAGACCTCGCTCTGAAATTTCTGACCGAGGTTAGGGTTTAGGGTCACTTTTCGATCG
The DNA here is from genome assembly GCA_025331145.1 of Rosa persica. Taxonomy (NCBI): domain Eukaryota; kingdom Viridiplantae; phylum Streptophyta; class Magnoliopsida; order Rosales; family Rosaceae; genus Rosa; species Rosa persica. The sequence goes on along the minus strand of WFKR01000002.1, from coordinate 4,785,548 downwards.
CACATTCACATCTCAACCGTTCAGTTTTTAGGTACTAATGTATAGATCATCTTTACAAAATTGCAGCAAAATTGATGGTCGTTAAGGCATTGATAACTGCCTTAAAGCTAATACGGTTCAGGTTGGACATATTCAGTTCATTAACTGCGTTTAAGTGAGTTAGATACCTTAAAGATCATCAATTTTGCTGAAATTTTACAGAGATGATTTATACATTTAGTACCTAAACGCTGAACGGTCGAGATGTGAATATGCGACCGAAAAGTGACCCTAAACCCTAACCTCGCTCTGGATAGTATCTATATATATATATATATATATATATATATATATATATATATATAAGTGGATGGATGGATCGATGGAGGGACTCCAAGAATGACTCAATCGATCGTGATAAGGATAATTAGCAGACATTTTATAGGGTCAAATTGTATCCACACTTATCGATGCATAACTTAACACTGTAAATTTTACATGCCCCATCTTCGTATAAACATGTAGGAAAAAGAAAAGAATTCCGAGACCATGAAATCTAGTGTATTTTTCTAGCAAGAGCCTCTATTTCAAATAGACGATTATCATTTAGAGCGGAGGCAGAATTTTGGCGGCTTCTTCCTAACAAGAAAAATGGCGCCTACGCCATGAAGGGCTGATCAAGACAAAGTCTCAATAAATTCATCACGCTTATATATTGTTGAAACCATGTAACTTATTTTTTTCTCTTTCCACTTTTGGGTTTACCCTTGTTCCATATAGTTGTCAAGTTCAATATTCTTTCATCACGTTCCATTTATTTTGTATACTAATTGTCTGATTTCACATATAGAGTTCTTGCTTTAAGAAGGGATCTAGCTAGCTAGCTACTTTAACAGTTCTTACTTCAACGAAAGCAGAAAGCATTCTTCTGGTCGAAATAGTAAGTAGCATCTTCCTCATCTCATTTAACCCGCATTTCATAACCTTAATTTCCAACATACCTTAATCACTTTCTAATCTTTCCGCCAGGTGGGAGCCAGCCTCCCATACTAGCTAGATCTGCTTTCCCTAAAGCAAATCTCTTTGATAAAGAGAACAATTAAATAGATACATAATTACATATTATACAGAAGGAATGAGTAAGCTACTCAATTATGGGCCAGTGTCAGTACTATGTTTTTCTACATTCTGGACCACCCTTTCCAGAAATCAAACTAGTATACCTTAATTTGCAGAAAATGAGGAATTGAAGGACCACCAGCCACCGGTCGAGTTATAAGTACACCATCGATCTCTGTTTAATTTGGTTGATTCACATAGTTCCTGCCCTTTATTGTTCATTTTCTTCATATTCCATATGCGCAGCTCGATTTGTCTAGCTGAATAGAGCCTCCTAATCAGATTGAATCATTGAATATCATGTCAGTACGTAGCGCTTCACATTTAAACTACACTTAAAAATTTGATAATATTTATCTCTCTAGCTAACTCTCAGTTCTTCATATTTTGACGACTTTTTAATATATGTAGTTCAAAAGATACTCTGACATAATTAAGCTTGAGCTATGGAGGACTCCCATACTGATGACTCAGTTGCGATAAGGTTGGTTGTTCTTATCATAACCAGACTGCAATTTTTGGCCAAAATAATTCACGTACAGTTGCAAGGAAACTAATTAAGATGAGTTTAGTGACAATTGCCATCACAAATCTTCTGTAGATAGTGACATAGCTAAAATACTTTCTAACAGAAAATTTAGTTTTTTAATCATAGAGTAGGGAAATTTAAACTTTAGAGAGCCCCATCCACTATTTTGGAGAGAAATCTCATTGGACTAGGTCCCGATTTTAGACGCAAACTTAGGTTGAGTAGTAGAGACCTAATTTGTTGGGACTCATAGTAAGTTCGATTCCTTTTAGATTCAAATTGATGTTTCGGTTGATTAACTTGTGTGTGCAACTTTTATTTTCTTGTCGGTCTTGTCTTATTCAGCATTAGTCCTGATCGAAATATTTCTGAGGACGGCAGTTCTGCCGCAAGAGATGGAGGATACAGAACAAGCAGTACTAGTCCGAAATGGCCAACAATGGAGGAACTTGGTACCCTCTTAGAAAAAACGGAGGATGTTAAGCTTCATAAACCAGCATTCCTCTCGATGTGGGACAATAGGATATTTGTAATATCATGTGCGTTTGCCGTCTTACTTGATCCTTTGTTTTCTTACATCTTTCTCATCAACGACGACAAGAAGTGTGTGATGGTGGACCGAAAGTTGAAGTTAGCATACGTTACTCTACGATCAGCTACAGATATATCATATGCATTGGACAATATCTTTTGTTTATGGCGAATTCGGAATGCTAAGATACTTGAGGCCCCGGGAACAATGAATACTGTTTCTTTGAATGGAAAGAGATCAGTGTCACCCCTTCTCCTTGTTCATATTTTTGTTACTCTTCCCCTTCCACAGGTAAGATAACCCCTACTGCGTTTAAATTATAATGTGACATGTTAGATATGGACAGCTAAATATTGTAGATATTTATTTACATGTTTTACACCTTTAACAGATGTAATTGTTCTATATACAGGTAACACTACTCACTGCCAGAGGTGTTGATTCTTTTCTTCTTCTTTTTACTCTAATTCAATATACAGTACGAGTTTATCGCATCTATGGTTCGCTCGGGCAACAACCTGATATAGCAACTGTAAAAGGAAGTTGGCTTAAAGCTACATTGGATTTTTTGCCCTTCATCCTTGCTGCTCATGTAAGTTTCAAATCTACATATTACACTGAAATCGTTTCCTAACTTAGCTAGCTACAAGTGAAAAGATATATTGTTCTTTTATAGCTTTTCTTTTATCTCTTCAAACTTAAGACTTCCTTCAGCACTGGAAAAATTACAATATCATAGCTAGTAATTTCTCGATGTTAATTGGTTGGATATGTGATTTCAGTTTAACAAACCTACCAGCCATTGTTATTCAAGCTCACCTATGCCAACTAGCCACTGGTATAGTAGTTCTCCCCACCGAACTGTTGAATGAGAAGTTTGATTCTCACTCCCCTACAGATCAACCGAAAAAAGAAAGAAAGAAAGAAAGAAATGCAACGACAACAGCTCCGAGCCGAACTGTTGAAATTTAATGCATATTGAAGCATCTAAGATAATCTACATCAATCAAGAGAAATCTAAGAGTTGCTAGAGTAATCTAGAACATGATCTAGTATGATCATGATAGCTAGTGCAAGAAGTTTCTAGACTTACCATGTAAGTAAGTGTAGGAAGTCTCTAGAACTATCATATAAGAATAGTAAGGCTCTAGATTGGTCATGGAAGTGTAACTAAGGTCTAGAATATCTAATAAGTCTAGCAAGGTCTAGAATGATCCATCAAGGTCTATAAATATGTAATGTAATCAAGCAATCAATGAAGGAAGAAAGAACAAGAAGCAAGTTTAGCAATACAATTGCAAGTTTCAAAGTATTGTTATCATTCCCTCCTATATTTAAATTGCTTCTTCTCCAAATCATATCCTCCTAACACAGTTGTCCTAATAACATTTTCTCCCAATTTCTAGCTCCTAAATACTTTGCTCTAAACACACAGTCACACAGTCCTAGCCCACTACTATCAAAAGCTTCCGCACCAAATTCCAAAAGTGTTATCATAACCACAAATTCTAACACGAACACTAATAGAACCTTCGATCATTTAATAAATGATTTTTTCTTCGAGAAGTTAATATATGATCGAGTCTAATACATGAAATCTGTTATAATTACTTTCATTTCATAATTTTCAGAAACCTAACCATTAACTGCATTGTTGGCTCTTCAGCTATTTATTTGGAGCAGCGTGGTACTATCTTGCTGTTGACCGTATAGTGACTTGTTGGATAGATGCCATTGGAAAATATGATCCTTACTGTGATGATTTAAAATCTACTAATATTACTGTGGAAAATATAAAATCCCTAATTAATAAATCATGCTCAAAAGTTCTTCAAACACAATAGTGGATTTTGGTATTTACAATTCCGCTATCCAATCTGGTTTGACAAAATCAACCAAGCTTTCCCTAAAGTTGTTGCAAGGTTTTTGGTGGGGACTGCGAAATCTGAGGTTTGTACACTTATATATGTATATGTATATGTATATGTGTTTGTAGAGACTGATTGGTGTCTATCTCATATGTAAGAACATATTAATGCTTGAGAGCCTCTAATTTATTTTTGCAGTTCTTTTGGTTCAAATCTTGAGACTAGTCTTCCTGCTTCGGAGATCATATTTTCGATTTTCTTATCTATAAGTGGCATCGTGCTATTTTTAATATATTTCAATGGAAGACTGAAAGTTGGTTCTAATTATTCTTTTTGTATATCAGTACAAAGTAATGTGTACTTGTATATGTGTTTAACTATTACTTTTTTCTATATATGATGAAAAGTTATGCAATACACATCATATACATGCATGCAGGTGTTCAAGAAAAGATCAAAACATCGTAAACTAAGACAGAAGATGCAAATGATGAATCCGGAGATAGATTTGTGGTTGTCTAAAAACGCACTCCCTAAAACTCTAAAAACGGTGAATGTGAAAAATGTGCAACAAAAACTTGCAAAGAACAATGTTGTTAATACACAATTTCCTCTGTAACCTTCCCATAAAAGATCGAAGAGATATCGTGAGCCATCTTGGTCTGACTTCGTTAGAGAAAGTTAGTATTTTCTCTTTCAAAATCAGTAGTCTTTGTTTGGTACGTAGGTGGATATCCAAAAAATAATAATTTTTTGTCAATGTTCAAAAATATGGATGCACGAGTACTCAAAGCAAGATGTGAGCATCTTAGGCTGGTAACATATAACGAAGACAACTATATCATTCGTGATGGGGAACCACTTGAGAAGATGTTCTTCGTCACAAGCGGCACTGCATGGTCCTACACAACTAGTACCAATGCCAATGTCGCCGGAAGTACCAACAATGGTTCATCAATTATTAAGTGTCTTGCAAGAGGTGATTTTTATGGAGAAGAGCTACTAAATTGGGCCACAGCGAAATTTGCCTCATTTTCTGAGTTTCCTATCTCAACTAGGACTCTCAAGACTCAAACAAAAGTCGAAGGATTTGTTTTGAGGGCCAACGACTTGAAGAGCGTTGTCGCTAAATTCTGGTGGTACTTTTCTAGTAAGAATCTCCACCAATTGAACAATTCTCAGTTAGAGCAATGGCAGAATTTGGCAGCTTCTTCCTTACAAGCAAAATGGCGCCTACGTCACGAAAGGCTTATTAAGACAGAGAGAGAGTATATTCTAATCTACTTATCATTTTATGTATTATTCTTTGGTTTTCTCCAAATCCTAGCTAGTAGTCATTGGTGGGATTTCTAGCATTGTTAATTTCATTTTACTACTTATATGTATTATATGTATTACATGAAAGGCTTATTAAGGCGTAGAGAAAGTAGATTAGTCTAAACTACTTATCATTTTATGTATTATTCTTTGTTTTTCTCCAAATCCTAGCTAGTAATCATTAGAGGGTTTTCTAGCATTGTTAATCCCTCAAAAATCCAAATCCCATCTAGCAACCAACTGTGCATGTATTATATGTAGGGCAAATTTTATTTTACCTCCCTGATCTTTACACCCTAAATCATTTGTGTCCATGCATTTTTAATTTTATCACGCGTGTCCCTATACTTACCAATTTCAATCAATCCTGTCTAATCCTTGACTTTTTGGCTAACTATTGTGTGATGTATTTTGAAATTGTAGTCATATACGATATAATTTTGCATGTCACATTAATGAATCATCATCATATAAAGGGGTCCACTAGAGCCACATTTTCAATTAACAAAATACTTGACAAAAAAAATAAATTATTAGACATTGATTAAAGGATAAATTTCATTTTACCTCCCTAATCTTTACACTCTGAATCATTTATCACCCTGCACTTTTCTTAGGTGTGGCCGTGTGGGCAGAAAAACCAATGCAAATAGAAAAACCGGCCTGGACCAATCCGAACAGGTCGGTTCGGTCCGGATTTTGTGGAAATTTTTGAGGAAAATGTCTGGTCCAGTCCCGAACTGAGTTAGACCGAGTTCGAGTCTGATTTTGAATTTTAAAAAAACAGAAAGCCCGATGGGCCCGAATATTATTAATTAGTAGTATCTTAACACAATTTTATTTATCTTTTGTACTTATCTTCTCTTCTTTTAGTCTGAAAAGTGAAAAGTGTCTTTTGACTCCTGTCTTCTCCTATCAGTCTTCTTCTGTCTTCCTTCTTCTCTCTCTTCTCTCTTCTCTCTTCTCTCTACGTCTTCTTTTTTCTTTCTTCTTTCTTCTTCTCTCCTAAAGGGGATGGGCATATGAACTATCCATTCACTTCTCTATTGAAGAGGCACTTCAGAGTTCTATCTTCTACTGATGTTATGATCACAATCAAACTGACAAGCACCAGAATTTCCGGCATCCGAAGCTAGAATTCGAAGAAATCGGGACATGCATGTATCTGATAGCTTTTTCGCATCAATGTCTAGGTAGTAAGTGTGATCCATATTTTGATCTTCTTCGATGACAAACAAGGTTGGGATCGATCTGTGTTTTGTGATGTGGTCTCCGACCACCATACCTCTTCTGCTTCTGTTTTTGACTTTTTCAAGATTGATAGATCTATCATGTTCTATAGTTTTTGGGTTGTTCTATATGTATTGAGTTTTGCATTGTTGTAAAACAAAGATTCTGGATTAGCTTTGTGAAGAGAAATCTTCGAATCAGTGTCGTCTTTTAGGGATGAAGAAATCAGGGATATAGAACCGAAAGCCCGGATAAACCAGACCATTTAGTCTCGGTCCGGGTCTAGGCCGGTCCCTGTTTCAAGCAAGTCGAAGCGAAGCTTGGCCCGAAATTCCTCTGTCGATCCCGGTCCCTGTAAATGCAGTGCCGGTCTGAGACCGTGCCCAGCCTGTACTTATCAATTTCAATCAATCTTGTCTAACCCTTGGTTTTTTTGCCAACTATTGTGTGATGTATTTTGAAATTGTATCACATACGATATGATATAATTTTACATGTCACGTTAGTGAATCATCATCATACAAGGGAGTCCATTAGAGCAATAGAGTCACATTTTCAATTTTTCAAAATACTTGATCAAAAAAATGAATTATCGGACATAATTGATTAAAGTATATAGGGGTACATGTGATGAAATTAAAAGTGTAGGGCTACAATTGATTTAACATGTAAATGTTAGGGAGATAAAGTGATATTAGCTCTTGATTAAATTAGAGAGCATATGGATATATGTGATGAAATTAAAATTACAGGGTCACAACTTATTTAACATATAAATGTTAGGGAGGTAAAATGAAATTAGCTTAAGCTCTTATATGTATGTACAATGTTTCAAAAGCTTTTTTGTTTTCACATATACAAAGGTACTCAAATCTCTAAATCAAAATATGATGCTCACGTATTATGCATCACATCTTAGTCAATTCAATGATTTAATTACTCTATAAATCTTAATTACATATCCATTCCTTAATCAGACAACATAAATTTTTTTTTCATTAAAAAAATCAAGCGCAAGGTATTGAGTTTTAAAAATTAATTTCTAATCAAAAAAATAGAACATGAACTATTTTGTGGTTTTTTTTAAACTTTTTTTTTCTGTTTTAGCTCTGTAAAAAAAAAAAAAGATTAATCATTTTTTCTTAATGTTCATTTTATGTACCTGATGATTAATTATTTAAATATATGTTTAGTTTTTTTAATTGCTAGCTCATTTATTATTTTAAGCTAATATTTTTTTGGTATAATTATTGTCTTTAATAGTAATTTTATAGTAGGTTATATATGTCATTTAATAATTTATAATAAAGTGAGGTCAAGTGAGCAGATTTGAAGGTCCCAATAAAAATACTCAAATTTAAATCTTAAACCAAAGCGGGTAAAAATAAGGGGTGGGTCTATTCGACCTCCCAATTTACTATTTGGACCTCTCTTCATTTTTTTTTTGCAATTGAACTTCCTGATTTACCCTATTTTTATCTCCATACACCTCTGTATAAAAGGAAAGAAAAAAACAATTCTTTTAAGATTAACGATTTCTCTGTTTTTTGTAATTATGATCGACTAATCTGAACTCTCAATTTCAAACCCCATATTGTGTTCTTCTTCAAACAATTTGGCATTATTTGATACGGTTGAAGTTGGATTTCCATTGGAGCAATTTAAAGAACCTTATAATTCTTGATTGCCCAAGTAGGTTTGATGAATCTTGGTCAATCCTTTTTGGGTTGAGAGAAAAGTCAGTGAAAGTAAGTCTTGACCTTGTTTTTGTTTTCTGATTTCAAAGATTGTCATGGAAACTGCATAAATTTAAATTCAAAGATTTCAAATGTCATCCAATTTATAGAATCTATAATAAACTTGAGATGAAACAATGAAGACGTCTCAAGCTCCTGGAGCTAGTGATCGACAACCAATTAAGAGATAGGTACTAGAAGAGAGAGAGGGTAATGAGGAGAGACATGAAGGGATAGTGAGGAAGAGGGAAAGGAAAATAAAGAGAGGAATACAATAGAGAGTTGGAGAGAAAGAGAGATGTCTACTGCTTAGATCATATGATACATGTTCTTCTTTTTTGGTTTTCCAGTTTTGATCAAAACATGTCTCTTACTCTTCTTAATCTTTGATGAGATGGTGATTTCAAATAAATAAGATGGAGTAGTAATTTCAAAGTTTGAACTTTAACTTTCTAAATTTTGTGGATAGGGAGAGAAATAATGGAGATAGAACTACAAGGCGTAAGAGGGGAGCTGCATGCTACGATGTAGATCCAGAGTTTTTTTTTAGGGTTTTTGTTCATTTACTTCATTTCTATGAATTTTTTTCCCACCTACCCCATTAAGTTTTTTTTTAATTCTTTCTTATCAAAAACACTCTAAGGAGGTATTCCCTAATACCACATTAAGGTTTTATTTTTGTTTTTTATTTTTTTTTAATACCATTTTACCCTCACTCTTTTGTTACTTAGAGAGAGACAGAGAGAGAGAGAGAATTGAAGAGAGAAAAACCATAAGAGACTTCGCCGGAACCAGTCACCGGGCGCCAGATTCCTGCCAACTTTCACCGGAATCCGATCATTGACCGGTGACCACTGAAATTTTCTGAAAACTTCTATTGCCCCCAAGTAGAGGGGCAATAAACCTTTGTTGCCCCTAATAGAACTTTCGGTAGCCGGAATAGGAACTAATCTTCTAAAAATTAGATAAATAAAACTTTGATTAAAGAAAAAAACGAAAAGATTATATCAATTTTAAAATGTCTATTGCCCCCCAGTAGACCTTTAACAGACGTCTATTGCCCCAATAGACATTCAAAACTGTTATTTTTTCTTTTCCTTCTGCCAAAAAAAATGATTTGGGTACCTAGAAAATGTTATGGGCACCCACGTCAGCAGCTAGACCAAATCACCTTCTCCTGGTCTGAGTTTGGGTCCGGGTCCAGCAGATAGCTCGACAGAGGTGGAAGTTGGACCACGAACACCTTCTTCTAATCGCTGGGGACGAGATCTCCCACCACGTGAAGGCTAGTGTATCTCAACAAGTCGGTGTCGCAGAAGCCTCGAATGTCTAGTGTGACGGTCGGTAGCCGAGCGAGGCCACAGTCTGGTTTTGGTGCCTCTATGAGTACCAGATCTCCAGAAGCCGTGGAGGAATAGGACTTTCGGTGACAATGTTGTCGATGAAGGGCGATTGGGGGAGAGAGCAGAGAGAGAGAGTATCGTGCCTGCAAGTGGAGGAATAGGACCGCCGATAACAACGTCGTCGATGAAGGGCAACCGGGGGAGGAGGGGGAGTGTGTGTGTGTGTGGCATGTCAGTAATTTATTAATTAGGCTGAGAGCAAATTTGTCTTTTCATTTTAAATTGGGTAAGTGAAATTTAAAATCTATTGCTGGGGTAAGTGAGATAATTTTTGTTCATTTTGGTGTTTTTGATCAATGTCCCCTTTTTTTATTATTATATTTGTAGAGGGGTAAAATTAGTTTTAAAATTGTTCAAATAAATAAAGGAGGTCCAAATAACGAATCGAGAGATCTGAATAGAACCACCCAAAATAAGAGGGACCGTAAAGAGCCCACCGACTCAATTGGTGTGCAAGGTAAATGTTTTGAAAATGGCCCCTTAAGGCCCAAGCCACTTAAACTATCAGACTCAAGAAAGAAGAATCGACCCATGATCAAGCTCAAATTAACAAGTCGACGGCCCACCCAATGCCTTAGTGGACACATAAGGCTGAAGCCCAATAAGCCCAAAATCTTTTTTTTTTTTTTTAAATACGAATTGAAAATAAAAATAAAAAAGCTAAAACCCTAGGCCCCAAACCCCTCCTCATTCTGCTCTGCTAGCACCAGTCTCTCTGTTTCTGCAAAACCCAAAAGAGTAGAAATGGTTCGAAGCATTAAGAACCCTAAGAAAGCCAAAAGAAAGAACAAGGTCAGCTTCAATCCACTGCCTTTTAATTTTTTGATCAGTGAACCAGGGTTTATCTTTTGCGATTGAATTGAATTGGATTTTGTTTAGGGCTCGAAGAAGGGAGATGGGTCTTCTTCGTCTTCAGGGCCATCGATGCCAGCAAAGGTATGGCAGCCAGGTGTGGACAAATTGGAGGAAGGAGAAGAGCTCCAGTGTGACCCTTCTGCTTACAACTCTCTCCATGCCTTCCATATTGGTTGGCCTTGTCTAAGGTTACAACTCTCATTTTGCTTTTTTTCTTATTTTTGATTACAGGAAAAGCTTAAAGTTGAAATTTTGAAGATTGGGTTTTGGTGATTTGATCATGATTAGTTTGATTTGGTAGAGCTACTTTCATCCTAGCTTAAATTGTTGTGCTTTTTTAGCTGCTATTAGTATTGCTGTCTTTGATTACTCTCATTGTTACTCGCAAAGTCGAATTTGTATACTTGATCTGCAGCTAATCATTTAGGGATTGACAGTTCATCCATATTTTGAGAATTTTAGGATTTAAATTGATTACTAAGAGTGAATTACTTTTTGGCAGCTTTGATATTGTACGAGATACATTGGGGTTGGTAAGGACAGAGTTCCCTCATACGGTGTACTTCGTTGCTGGGACTCAGGTGAGCTTTATGTGTTAATAATTTTTAATCGCTTGTATATCACTCTTTCCTTCAACTATCAATCTCATCGGTTTTGATGGTGGAAATATGTTGTTCTGCAGGCAGAGAAAGCTTCTTGGAACTCTCTTAGCATATTTAAGGTATCCAACATTTCTGGGAAAAAGCGCGAACCAGTGCCAACTAAATCTGGAGATGATGAGTCGAATATGGATAGTGAGGATAGTGATAGTGACGAAGATAGTGATGAGGAGGAGCTTGAAGGATCTGGCGCACCAATTTTGCAGGCAATTTTTTTTCTTCTTTTCACAAAATCGCATACTTGCCGATTCAATTCTCACTTTTACTTTGCTTAATTTTGATCTCATCTTTGAGCATTTCCAATGTTCTTGTTGTTATGTACAGTTGCGCAAGGTAACTCATGAAGGATGTGTGAATCGTATACGTGCCATGACACAAAGCCCTCATATATGTGCATCCTGGGGAGATACTGGTCATGTGCAGGTCAGACTTTGTGTCCTTATATCCATGATGAGTTTCTTAATTACAGTTTCAATTGCACACGCGCGTATATGTTGAGTTTTTCATATATCATAATTTCAAGTGTATAGAAAGACTTATTCTTCTTTCAACGTTTACTGGGTTGTCAAATATTTTGACTCATGAAGTTCTTACCTGAGGAAGCAGAATCAAAAAATGATTGCATGCTAAATTTATTACTGACTGTAGATGTATATTATAAAAGAGTGAGAAGGCAACCACAGTTTATACAAGTTCCAGATGGATTGAGAAGTGAAATTTGAATTTTTGATTGGGTCTGTATTAAGCTTACAGTTAATAGCCTTTAGAGTTTACTTTGAGTGTGACTCAATCTTCTTACTCTTGCAGGTCTGGGACTTCAGTTCTCATCTGAATGCTTTAGCAGAATCAGAATCAGAAGTTAGTCAAGGACCTTCTAACCAAGCTCCATTGTTTAAGTTTGGGCATAAAGATGAAGGATTCGCTCTCGACTGGAGTCCTCTTGTAACTGGAAGGCTTCTATCTGGTACTAATACAAATTTTTTTTTTTTGGTTATTTTTAAATTTATTTATTTTAGACGATTTGTTAATGTTTATTAATGTGCTTCAAAGGGGACTGCAAGAGTAATATACATTTGTGGGAACCTACATCTGGTGGAACATGGAATGTTGATACCACTCCGTATATTGGGCATATTGCAAGCGTGGAAGATCTGCAGGTATGTAGCTAAGATGGGAAGCTAGTTGGATCTGTTGTTTTCAGCGTATGGATTCAATCTTACAACATAATTTACTTATTTTCCTTCATATTTTCTAATATTCTGATGACATTCTGGTAACTCTCTTCTGTGCAGTGGAGCCCTACAGAAGCTGATGTATTTGCCTCTTGTTCCGTGGATGGGAATATAGCAATATGGGATACCCGTTTAGGGAAGTCACCTGCAGCTTCTTTTAAGGCGCATAATGCAGATGTGAATGTTATTTCTTGGAACAGGTGCTTAAACCTTAATTCTCTATTTATTTATTTTTTGGGTTATTTGGCTTTGGTAGTGCTTCCTATGGTATGATGACCCCGGTACTTCTTTACTTTTGGATTTAGGCTGGCTAGTTGTATGTTAGCATCCGGAAGTGACGATGGTACCTTTTCCATCCGTGACCTTAGATTGCTTAAGGTATGTCTAGTTGGAATTAGTTCTCTGTCATTGTCTATAACATTCCTTTTCATTTTAAATACAACTTTTTATTTATCTGACCTTTTCGTACATAATTTACAATGTGTGTTAAACTATGTCGTTGGTGTATCTTTTGGGTTTATCTCACATGTTCACCGACCCTTAGTTGATAATGCTAAAAATGATATATCCTTCTATTCCTCTATATGCATGCAGGGAGGAGATTCTGTAGTGGCACATTTTGAATACCATAAACACCCTATTACATCCATCGAATGGAGTCCACATGAAGCTTCTACTTTGGCAGTGTCATCTGCTGACAATCAGCTAACGTAAGCAATATTAAAGACTCAAATGACCTAATAGAAGCCTATTGTTTTCTGCTCTTTATGTTTGAACTCAAAAATATTTGGTTTTTATTGACAGAATATGGGACCTTTCTTTAGAAAATGACGAGGAGGAGGAGGCAGAATTTAAAGCTAAAACGAAAGAGGAAGTGAATGCTCCAAAAGATTTACCTCCACAACTTCTATTCGTTCATCAGGTAAATATTACCGTCATAATGTTATACTCCAAGAAGAATCTAGTGTTCATTCAATTCAACTGAATTGTTATTTTATTGTAACAGGGACAAAAAGACTTGAAAGAACTTCATTGGCATTCACAAATTCCTGGCATGATCGTATCAACTGCAGCAGATGGTTATAATATTCTGATGCCTTCAAACATACAGACCACCCTTCCCTCCGATGGTCCTTGAAAGTTTTGACATCAGTATGCATTGTCCACTGCGAAAAGTAGATGCATCGGATCACGTTCCAATAATGGGATGGCATGAATGCGTGATGCTGAAGCAATTACATATGTGACATTTTTCCTCTTGTTTACCCTTTTCTTTCGTTCTCCCCATTTTGGGGGTTTGCTTGTGTATGGAGTAACATCTACACTCTTTGCCTAAAGCTTGTGTTACTGGAAGTTTTTTAAATGTAGTTTGTCTGTCAAGTTCAATCTCATTTTCTACTGGTGCTCTGCTGCATGTGGTTAAAACAGATACTATATATAAAAAAGTAAATATAAATCCTTTTACTGGTGCGTGTGTCAAAAACAATGAACAATCAAGGAAACCAAGACTATATATAAAAATAAATATAAATCTTTTTACTGATGCGTGTGTCAAAAACAATGAACAACCGGAAATCAAGATGCCAGATGCAGAAATTTTAGATAACTAAGACAAGCCATTGAGGATAATCCAAGAAAAAAGAGGACGCATTAACGTCTATTCATCTTTGAACATGAAGGATATTCCTTATACATAAAAGTGACTAACGAACCATACAACATTGCTGTGAGCTGTCAGAAAACGAACTCCCTGAAATTACTAGGGCAGTAAAGATAAGAGACTCCTATCATTGTCATCATAACATATAAGCTGCCTCATACGTGACTTGATACAAACAAGGACGGTAAAAACAATCCCCAAAGATAAGAGACTCCTTCCATTCTCATCATGGCTTATAAGCTGCCTCATATGTGACTCAATACAAGGGCGGTAAAAAACAATCCCCTTTGAAAAAGATTGATCTGGTTTTGATGCAGCACCCCCTTGATGTGAACTGGCCAGCCCATCACAATTGCATACCATGTCACAGTCACAACTTTTGTCAATTTTCTCTACGAATTGACAGGCTTTCCATTTAACTTGGGGAAAGGATCTTGCTTGCTTAAAACCACAACTTTACTCTTGTGTGCAAAGTATCCCTTTACCAGACTTTTGTATATTAGTATTGCCATTATGCACTCCACCTACAAATAGCACCAGATACTGATTAGATAGCCTATCAACAACGGAAACTGGAAATGAAACAAGATTGAAAGGGACAGCAAAACAAGTACCTCATCCACATCAATGTCCATTTCAAGCCATTTCAATGCTTTGACAATTACTTCCAACTTCAGCTGGTGAGCTTTGCTCGGGTCCTTTTGCTTTTGGATAATGTAACTGCACAATGAAGATATTGTCATCATGAATTGAATCTCCAGAGAAATTATACTGTCATAGCCTCAGAGGGCAAATTTATAAAGCTGCATGGAAACTTACATTTTTTTCAACAATCTCTGATAGACCTGAAGTTCTAGCTTCTCTAGGACGAGATATACACCAGATCTCAAGAACCTGATATAATTCAAACAATTTAGCAACTCACAGAAAATGCAGTACAATCTACAGCTTTTCACAATGAAAGCAAACCCTACCTGTCTTCATGCTCTTGAAGAGCATGCCGAAGAAGTCGGAGGTCACCTCTTCTTAGAGCTTGCACAACATTACTATACTGCAAAAGCAAGAGCGTTGTCAACAAGTCAGATGAATGAATGGAAAGCATAGCACTATAAGTTTTGGTTCTGAAACTGTTTGCTTCACATTCATCCCCTCTGAGATCCCTGGTAAACAGATTTTCTGTAGGCATGCAACTCTAAGTGACACTAGAAGATCTCATTTCCCCACATCAAGCATTAAAAAGTTTCTTTTGTAGGTAAAGGAAATAACAAACAAGTCAAAGGGGGTGTCATACCTCCACCAAGTTATACTTTTGCAGAAGCCAATCGTTTGGTATGATGCCAATTGAAAGCTTGACAGGTATCAAATATTTCAATATCATCCTAAGCAGATACAAACAACACAAATATGAGCGAAACACTAACAAGATCTGCAGGCTCTAGTAAATCTCATGTTTGACTTCTCATGCCAGAATGTTCTATATGTGTAAGGACATGGAGGAATAGCTTGTTCAATTATCAAAATCAAATGCTAGTGTCAACGTCATTCAAACAAAAAGATTATTCAGGATGTAGAATGTATGCACACGACAGAAGTAGTTATTTTTTTAACCCTCCCGCCCCTATAATATACCCCTTAAAGTCTAGTTCCGATGCAAAAATATGTGCAGCAAGCACAACTGAACCGAACCTTATATTTGCTTCATTCTGAGGGTTGCAATGCTTCAAGGCATAGGACAATTTATCATCAGCCTGCCAGGTAACAGAAGTTGACAGAGTCAATATAGGCAAAACCTAAATTTTCTGTCCTAGAGATTTTGCATGCATAGATACAAGTATAATGCAGGTAAGTGGCACATCTCCTGAGAGTCAATGTTGTAATAAGTATGCCTTTGCTTTACTTAAAACTAAGGCGTAGGATGGAACTGCCCATCCAGTGTCCTTAAATTCAAGCATACACCACTACAGTGGGTGACCCACTGGCCCCCAAACCAAAACCAAAATTGCAACTTAAATAACTAAATAAAACCAAAGCTTTGATATCAATAACATAAGAAACCAGGTTACTTACGGCAGGAAAATTTTCATTGAAAACCTCTAGACGGCCTGTATAGTACATATAGGTAACCTGCATACCGTAGCACAGCAGTGAGAACAAACATAAAGAACTGTAAATTGAGAACAAATGAGGGGAAGAAGAAATGAAAAGGGGTGAAAATTGCATCTGCTCAATCATAGCCATTTCTGACCTTATCTCTCTTAGGGAATTCCTCAAAATCAAATATACGTGCAGTTTCAATACTCCTTATCACACTGCGACAAAGGTGAACTGTACCAAGCTGCAACATAGTAAAAGATACATTATCATCATCCAGCTCAGGCTACTTGTGCTTTCTTCAGATTCAAAAATATCCCCTTATAACTAATTCAGGTCAAACTTAAAAAGTAGCATGAGCTAAGTATGTTTGAAATGTTACCTTAAAGTAAACTTTAAACAACTGGCAAGTCACGTATAATGCTCCTACACGTTTTGGGCCTTTACCCTATAATCAGATGCACCATTGAAGAATTAGCAGTTAGTAGTATGATCAAACAAATGGACCTTTAATCAATCGGCAAAAACTTTTAGCAAGATAAGCAAGAGAAAAACAATTTAAAGAGTAAGAAATCTTACAGCAAGAACCCCAAATACTTTCATAAGGAAAGAGCCAGCTCCCTTCAACTTCTCTGGCGATTTTCCATTCGTCGCCAATTCCTTATCAGCCTACAAACATAAACATAACACACTCAATTCCTCTCCCCAGCATATTCACAACCAATAACAAAACAAACCACACACCAATCAATCTCATTACTTTTTTCTGAAACAAAATTAGAGTGACCTTACCCTCTCAGCTAGAACCCTGATTTCATAAACCATCACATACAATGCTTGCAAAGCCCAAGCGGTGTCCCAGTTCCTGAACTCCTGAATAAAAGCACTGCATATACACACCATCACCAATAGTCAAAACACCAAACACAAAACCACACTCGCTACAAAACCAATCAAAACCAATCCCAAAGATCATTACTTTGCAGCTTTCTCAAACGCTTGGTACGAATCAACGAAGCTTCCGACTCGGAAACTCTGAAAAGCACGGAACAGATGAACCAGAATTTCACCGAATTGAGCATAGTTATCGTTCTGCTTAATCAATCTATTCGCATCCTGTGGCACAATCACAAAAACCAATCAAAACCCTAACCCTAACCCTAATTGAACAAAATTAGGGATAGATTGATGTGAATGGCGGACCTGGAAAACGTTGAGCGCGTCAGCGAGGGAGAGAATGGAGGGGTTGTTGGAGGAGAGAGAAAGAAGGCGCTTGAGTAAATCGCCGTCCTGGTTCGAAACGGCGTCGCAGAAGCGGTTCAGGTAGTCGTTGATTCTTCTGTGCGCCTCCCCCATGCTCAGGTACGCCATCGCCTCTCTCTCTTTCTCCCTCTCTCTCAGCTCAGACCAGTCACTGCTCACTAGCTCCAAAGCACACACCTTTTTACTTTGATTCTGAGTTCTAAGCGCCGCCGTTTAGACCAATATACTAAACGACTTGTCGTATGTGTCTTCTTAACGGGCCAGATTTGTACGGCTGTGCTTATAAGAATATAAGCTAGCTTATGCAGTGATATAAGAATGTGTGACAGTTAAATAAAGCAATCGAGTATTTGCCTATTTGGTGAACTATATTTCTAAAAGTATTTATAGTACTAGAAATAGTGACCAAGTGTTTCACTTAACTTGAAACTAAAAGTATTACAGTATAATCTATAAGTTAGGTTGAGCTGGACTCCTGTTTTCAGTTGTAAAAGAATTATGACTTAAAAAAAAAAAAAAAACAGTTATTTTCAATTTTACAAATAAAGCGAGAGCGTCTTCTGTGGACCGTGGTCCACCTACACCATGAATACTTTCAGCGCGTGAGCAATGCGCACAGTCATTTAACCACGACTGGTTAGTTCGCAAGACGCTTTGTTCCAATTGCAAACCCCTTGCCGGAGACCCGATCTCCGGCGACGACGTCCCCAATGCTCAGTGGCTCTGCTCGTTATGGAAAAATTTGTATAGGTAATATAAAGAGGAGGGTGCAGAGAGCGCGAGCTACGTCAACCAGTGCGAACACTAGAGCGGAGGGTACTTTCATAAATTGGTGCAAGAAGTTGGGGATGAGTGGTGGTTTGGTAGTGGTGTTGTTGTCAGCTTCTCATGCTTTGGGCTTTTGTTTGAGCAGGCTACCGGGCATGCCGTTGATAGTGTCACTCGCAACATCGTTTTGGTTCGGGGTGAGACTCTGCAAGAACAGAGCGGTGTCGACGTGTGAGAATCTAAGAAGGGTGGAGAGAGTGCCGGTGAAGCTGATCCTGGCCGCTGATGCGAAGCTCGAAAGGGAACTGAGAGTGAGAAGAGCGCGATCTAAGGTAGAAGAGGGGCCGGCGGACTATTATGATTGGACCTCATATTCCATCAAATTCACTATTTCAATCGCCCCAATAATCGTGCGTGAATCTGACCGCGGTCCACCTTCAATCGCGGTCCATAGTAGAATTTCCGCAAATAAAGCATAGATAGTATCATAGTACTACTATATGTAATTAAAATAACTACTAATGAAAAACAAAAATGATATTGACAAAAAAGAAGAGAAATTAACGGTATTATTAACGAATAGTACTAAAAATATATTAGGATTCATTTTGAGGCATCAATACCATAATTTTTTTTTTTTTTTTAATATATTCCAATGATCGAAATATCATAATGACCGTACAAGGTCAATCTAGGGGGTCCGAAGATCACCCGTTACAATCATTGCTTAACTGACTACACAAATAGTCAGACTAATGCCCATAAAAGAATGCGAAAACTAAAATCCCAAAAAGGAAAATGCAACAACTACTAACCAAAAGTACAACTCTAATTCTCTGCATCTAACATGAATGGCTTAGGGTCTAAAACCATCTTGGCGTACCCCTCCACCCTTCAAAGCAGTGAATAGATTCAAATTAGAGTCATATTGTAGTCCAGCCCAACAAGAGCCCTGGCCCAACCTCCGACCCAAGCAAGAGAGAGGAAGGAGAATGGACTGAAGCCAGAAGCCCAGCCCACACCCACTGCCCTCAATCTGCAACCCAAACCATCAATCACCGTAGGTAGCTTGCCGGAGGCATTGCTACCACACCAAGCAAGCAACCCACCATTGCCATTCCGCCAGACGACCTCGATCTTCAACCATCCCCGCAGCCTCGAGGGACCTGGGTCAAACCTGGAAGATAGCCTCGCAGTCGGAGGAAAAAGCCGGACCTGCTGCGAAAATCAGAACTGCCTTCGAAGAGACGCCGACAAGGGTGCACCGCCGACAAACAGAAACTAGATCCGCCGCCGCCTCACACCCAAATCCGAGACTACTCCCCTCCGTTGCACACGCCCGCGTCTCACATCAAATACGAACGGCGTCGGAAGGCGCCCCTTGACAGGTAACGAGCGAACCAGTTGCCGCCGCCCTGCTACCAAGAACCCTAGGGTTTTGGTACACTCAGCTCCGAAAAAGTTGGAGCGACTTTTTCTTCTACTTGGTATTGAGATGTAGAATGATGTTTGCCATCAATACCATAATTTTAGAACGATGAAAACCAAAATATGCAATAAGAATCGTTTTGTGACAGTTCCTGAACTTTGATTTTTAGTACTAAAGCACGCCGTTCTGACCAATATGCGAAACGACGTGTCGTATGAGCCTTCTTCCACTAAGCTTCGAGCTCAAACCAAGTCCACACCATCCACAACACACCAAAGTTGAAAGCTAACTTTCACCAGACCTTTCACCCTTGAATCTCACTCAAAACTGCTCCTTTCCCTACTCTCTTTCTCAATCTGAGACCAACCCACCTCCCAGATTCCTTCAACTCTCCGAACCCATTTCAAGAATCACTGTTTTCCGAGATGGGTTCCGATACATTAGCCATGAAACCCTCCCCGATTCCGACCCAAGACGACGACCCACCAAACCCATCTGCAGCTCTGCTCTCCTTCAACACAGACTCGACCTCTTCAACTTCAACCCCTTCTCACAAACCCACCATCATCTTCATCTCTCTGTTACTCATCACCTGCATAGCTCTCTCTGCTGCAGCAGCCTTCGCTTTCCTCTTCTTCTCAAACGCATCAAACACCCCCACACCCACCTTCACCACCTCCTCAATGGACTCAAAGGCTCGGCCTTTAGCCAAATTGGACCATCCAGTGGTGATCTTGGTTTCCTCAGATGGGTTTAGATTTGGTTACCAATTCAAGACCCCAACTCCAAATATTCATCGCCTCATCGCAAATGGGACTGAAGCCGAAACGGGTCTGATTCCGGTCTTCCCAAGTCTTACTTTTCCTAATCACTACTCTATTGTCACAGGTCTTTACCCAGCTCACCATGGAATCGTCAACAACCACTTTGTGGATCCCTACACTGGGGAGTTCTTCAATATGGGAAGCCATGAGCCCAAGTGGTGGCTCGGCGAGCCGCTGTGGGAGACTGTGGTGAACCATGGTTTGAAGGCTGCTACGTATTTCTGGCCGGGTGCTGAGGTAAAGAAAGGTTCTTGGACTTGCCCTGAAAAGTTTTGTCAACAATATAATGGCTCTGTTCCTTTTGAGGAGCGGGTTGATAGTACTCTAGGGTTCTTTGATTTGCCTAGTAGTGAGATACCTTATTTTATGACACTGTATTTTGAGGACCCTGATCATCAGGGCCACCAGGTTGGGCCTGATGATCCCGAGATTACTGAGGCTGTTGCCAACATTGATAGGATGATTGGGAGGTTGATTGAGGGTTTGGAGAAAAGAGGGGTTTTCGAGGATGTGACGATTATTATGGTGGGTGATCATGGGATGGTTGGTACTTGCGATAAGAAGTTGATTTTCCTGGAGGATCTGGCCTCTTGGATTGAAATTCCAGCGAGTTGGGTCCAGTCGCATACTCCATTGCTTGCAATTCGTCCGCCTGCTGGAGTTGATACTGCGGATGTCGTGGCTAAGATGAATGAAGGTTTGAGTTCGGGGAAGGTTAAGAATGGGAAGCAATTGAAAATGTATCTCAAGGAGAAGCTTCCTAGTCGGTTACATTATGCAGCGAGTGATCGAATTCCTCCGATTATAGGGTTGGTCGAAGAGGGGTTTAAGGTAGAACAGAAGAGCTCAAAGAGGCAAGAATGTGGAGGAGCACATGGTTATGATAATGCTGTGTTTTCCATGAGGACGATATTCATTGGCCATGGTCCTCAGTTTGCAAGAGGGCGCAAGGTTCCTAGTTTTGAAAATGTCCAGATATACAACTTGGTCACTAAGATTCTCAATATCCTGGGTGCACCTAACAATGGATCTGAATCATTTCCAAAGTCTATTCTTTTGCCTAGTGCTTAGTATCTTTCTCCCAAGCATTTCCGGGGTGGAGTCAGCTTCTTCAAATTCAAGCAATGGTAACTATTTTGAAATGGTATGCTTGTGTGCTTGTGAGTCTATAGGGTCAGAAATTTTGAAGATTATGAGGCTTTGCTCCCATGAGCTTAGCAGCTGAAGCATGCTTATTTTGTTACCAATGGCATTCTTTATTTGCTTCCTTCAATAGGACCAGCACTTGTAAGAACTGAATCCAACTACTAAAATTATGACTTGCACTTTTGTATAGGGACATCATGTGGTAGGAATAATATGCTGTCCAAATGCTTAAATATATATATATATATATATATATATATATCATATTGGAATGGATATATTCTTTATTGCCTAAAAACGTCTCAAATTATGATCCTCCTTTCAATCTCCATTATTACGGATTCTCTTTTGTACAGTAATAGGTCATGGCATATCTGCACTTGCAATTGTCGGAGTTCCTTTCTCTTGGAGCAATGTTGAGAATAAGTGTTACATTAGATTATTAATTTTGCTGGAAAAACTTGGCATTGCGATTATGCCATTTGCAATTGTCTGAGTTCCCTTCCTCTTGCAGCAGTGTCGAGAATAAGTGTAATATTAGCGAATTAATTTTGCTGGATGCAAATGTCAATTTGTCAGTGCTTGCTTACAACAAAAGATCGCTAACCTGGTGACTGATATTATTGGTGTTGTTGTTTGGTGACCACAAGTTTTGTGATGTAGATGGAGCAACCCTCCTCTGTTTGTGACTTCTGGGACTCTCACATAAATGTTTAAAATGCCTCTGTTGTCTGTTTTGTGGACACCCTTTGCACATTTGAACAGTAGTTGAGCAATGGTGGACTGGGTTTTAGAATCTTGAAAGGTTCCGTGATTGCATATGCAAGCGGGCAAAGTCGGTTGATTACTTGAATAGTTGAATTAGCTAGCTCGGATGTAACTTTCATATGCCACTGATCAAGTATGTGCCATTTGGTGATTGGTTGAAGAGGCTCTCATGGCCAATCAATAATTACAAATGTTTTCCTCGCTCTTCTCACAAAAAAAAAAAATGTTTTCCTAAAAAACTTAACTAAATGAGAAAAATTAGTAATGTAAAGGCATTCCAAGTCAAAACCACCAAATATCATTCTACTAATCACTACTTTCAATTCGTCATGGAAAAACGATCAAGAACAAGTGACATAATGTTGAGTAGCTGGAGATTCGTATATCATAACACATTCTACTCACTAATTTCATAAAAATAAAAGATTATAAATGTATTTAGATAGTTTATCGATAACCGCCGATCTTAAAATTTTTGGTGAGTTTTACAAGATTATAAGTCATTCTAATAAATCAACACAAGGAACCAATATTTGTGTTCAAAAGGAACCAATATTTGTGTTAATGATGGAATTGTGTTAACTTAAACTCTTAAAGTCTTAAATCCCAATTAAGGGGCGGAATCCCCTATCCATATTCCAAACGGAGTATCCAAATAGGCCCCCAGCATGGGACGGTAACAAAATACCATGATGTTAAATTTTTGCATAGGTAAAATTAGCATCAATCAACTGCAACAACAAAAGAAACCTCGTCTCTTTGGTACGATCTGGTTCACACACACAGAAACAGGGGCCACCCCATAGAGAGATACTATTACTAAAAAGCCATGGCCTTTCTTCTTCCTCTTCTTCTTTGCTTTTGACCCTCCTCATGTAACTTCACCTTTCTCATATTCAAAACCCCAGAATATCCCTAACCACGTATCTTCATCTCTTTCTCTCTAAAACTCTGAATTTAAATGGCTGATGTTGTTCGATTACAATTCCATTCGCTTCGGTTCTCTTCGTCTCTGCTCACCTCTTTGAATTCTCTGCAACCGGGTCTCTTTGTTAACCAAAACCCATTTAGGAGGGCCTATGCTCTCTCTGATTCTTCCCTTGCTCTCTTTGCTTACAGACCCAGAAAGCAGTCGGTACATTTCAAGGTGAATTACCCTGACTTGTTCTTGAAAAGTTCAATACTTTGTTATCTGTTTGATGTTTGCTTCAATTTTATGAGGACCCTTTTGGTTAAATGTTATGTTTTGGCCATGTATTGTAGCCTTTTGGGAAAATTGTGGTGAAATGACCATGTTTTCTGCACATTATGAGCATGATGGTGAAACCTATCTGTTGAAGGTGTTTAATTGAATTGAAATTTCAGACTTCGTTGAAATTTGGATTGACACTTATTTGTGGGAGAGAATTAGCGGAAAAGGCCAAAAATTTGATGTTTACACTTTGGATTATCTTTGGTTTTGATGACTTCAATGCTGGCTCTTTTGCTTAAATACTATAATGATAGAATTGATTTAATCTTAGATATTGGTTTTATATCTATCTTATGGACCAATTACTGTATTTGAGGGGTTGTATGGGATTACTTTCACTTATATGGTTTGGATGGTACAGTTTTCGTAAAGGTCCAAGGAAAAACACCCCGCTTTGTTGCATTGAGTGATTTAGGTTTCAGTTCTTCCGTACTGTTATACCATATACATTAATAAAGCTTGGGATGGCAGTTTCACGAGATGAAGAAACCCTTTGGAAATGATATTTTGTTAGTTCTGCTCAACTGTTAAAGTATGCTTATAGTTACCCAATGGTCTTATGGCTTCTGTGTATTTCGTTACATGCTTTACTTCAGGTACAGGCCGCTGTCACTGAAACAGACCAGCCAAAATGGTGGGAAAGAAGTGTTCCGAATATGATTGACATACATTCTACTCAAGAATTCTTGAGTGCTTTAGGTCAAGCTGGAGATAGATTAGTTATTGTAGAATTCTACGGCACTTGGTGTGGTTCTTGCCGTGCATTATTCCCTAAGGTAACTATTGATTAAGTGATCCAGATAGAAATTCATTCTGTCAACATAAGTCTTGCTGTGCATAGAATTTGGTTTTGGTTTTCTATTTAGCCTAACATCTAAAAGACTTTTCTTTATACAAGGACATTAGTAAAGTAATTGATCAATTATTCTATGGTACCCTTTGGTATAAAACTTATCAACCATCGTTACTGCCGAGCATGACTTGGTAACTTCAATTTTTTGTTTGACATCTAAGTGTCTTATGTTTTCTGAAGGTATCATTGTTTGTAAAAGGTATTTAGTTATAAAAATAAAGCCTTAAATTATAACTAATATCTGGAAATGTGATGGCACTCTCTTAACTCTCAGCTTTAAAGAGCAGTGTAATGTGCAAAATAAACGTATAGTTGTGAAATTTTTTCTGAATAGTTAGATATTATCACTGTTTCAAATTCACTTTCGTGTAATGCATGTGTCAGCTCTGCAGAACAGCTGAGGATCACCCTGAGATTCTATTCCTGAAAGTGAATTTTGATGAGAATAAGCCAATGTGCAAGAGTATGAACGTGAAGGTCCTTCCCTATTTCCACTTTTACCGTGGATCTGAGGGACAGCTGGAATCCTTTTCATGTTCACTTGCTAAGGTAATTCTAAAGTTTCATTCTTTTATCAATCATGTTACAAAAAGCTTCCTTCTGTCCTCACTTTGTTCGGTTAAGATGGGAAACAAAATGTTGTATCTCTCTTTTCTTTATCCATGATGTAAAACAGTTTCCCTTGAAGTACCTAACTATGAACCATCACTGATTGAAACATACCCTGATTGGTTTGGCTGACTAGGATTGTGCATATTATGCTGAATGTGCTTGCTACAGCGTATACTGTTGAAACAATCCCTTCCAATATATTATTCGTCTAGACTATATGTCGTGCAGATAATGTGGATGATGAAGTTTTAGTTTTTCTTTTAGGAAGTTTTCACATTCTACTGTATCTGAATGCATCTCATCGTTTTCATAATCTTCTGCAGTTCCAGAAAATAAAGGATGCTATTGAATTACACAACACTGCTCGTTGCAGCATCGGCCCTCCAAAGGGTGTTGGAGATCTTAAACTTGAACCTTCCTTGGTTCAGAAGGACAAACCCTCAGAATCTGCTTCAGCATAGATCTTCTTCAACTCAAGTGATTGTATTAAGGGGCGTCAGTCCATATCATTAACCCCAGCATAGTCAAGACAGCACTCTACTTGTATTCTGTATATTTCCTTCTATGTAAAAGAATCCCATATGTTGCCAGTCAGCCACATTCTTTGCCATTCTTGTTCTGAAAGCCATGTATGTATTTGAAAATTCAGTGTACAAGCAATTCCAGGTTCTTAATATAAGAGTTAATTTGATTAAAGTCCAAACTCTAGACCTTATATTGATTGCAGTCCGCATTAATTTTTTTGTTAATTGCAGTCCAATGACTCAGCTGCCATATCAGATTTATATCATTTTCCATCTTGCTGACTCAACCCTCATCAATTTTTCTTTCTTACATGACTAATATGTCCTTATTGAATGTCTTTGCACATAAAAGGCAAGAATTAATAGGATTAAATTTAGCAATCTGATTAGTAATTTAATATCATATTTGATATATATCTTTCTTAAATTATTCTTATTGATCTAACATAAAATTATGAAATTGAATGACTAATATGCCCTTATTGAATGTCTTATAATGAGTTATTTATTCTGTCACCAAGATTTGCAACAACTGGTTTTACAGGTCCAGTTTTCCTACCACGCATGTCTAACAGACTATTAACAAATTTAGTCAGATTATCCAACATTTTTATTTCGGAAAATATAAATAAGAACCCTAAATCCTTAACATATTCTAATTTAAACAAGTGGCGATGTTTGAGTGGATTAATTTATAATTTGATAGAAATCTTAATCCGCATAAAATCCTAGCGATTAATTTCTCTTGAAGACCAAGGCCTCTGAAATGGGCAAATCCTTGAAGATCATTAGATCACTCTTCATTTTATTTTTCCATTTATGGCAGTGAATAACATAGGATTGCAATCCCATTTACTGTTACATCCCTTGACCGCTAATCTCTTTTGGATAGTTTGCATTAGTTGTGGAAACAAATAGGAAGAGGATTAATGGATAAAAATGATTTTCGGACTCCCCCATTGAAGTTTCGGATTTTACCTCCTTGTCAAGTCTTTGAACTTACCATTTAGTTTCTTGCTCCAACCATATAAATCACCTCCCAATTCTTCAGAGAAAACCATCGTCTACTTCTCTGTTTCCTCTGCTTTGCTCACTAATTTGTTCTTTGCCTAGTTTTCCAAGGTTCCTTAGGTTTCCTAGCAATGGCCGATCCTTCTTCATGTGTTCATTGCAGCATCTATGAGAGGTTGGACTGGATGGACTCTGGTCACCGTGATGAGATCTTGGCTGTGCTTTCGAGGCTCGAAAGCAAAGGCAAAGGGTTTGTGCAACCCCACCAACTTGTTGCTGAGTTTGAAGCAATCCCTGAAGCCTTTGGAGAAGTTTCAAAGAACATTCAGGAAGCTGCTGTTCTATCTCCATACCTAGCCCTCGCTCTTCGTCCAAGGCCCGGTGTTTGGGAATACATCCGAATCAACACGAAGACACTCGAGGTTGAGGAGTTGCCTGTGGCTGAGTACTTGAAGATGAAGGAGGAACTCGTCGATGGAAGGTAGATTTACCTTTAGTTTTACCTCAACTTTTGTTGCTTGTTTATGTTAAATATTAACAATATGATGATGCTTACAATGTTTTTGTGTGTATCAAATTGCAGTGCCAATGGAGGCTTTGTGCTGGAGTTGGACTTTGAGTCATTCAATGCTTCAGTTCCCAAACCAACTCTTTCCAAGTCCATTGGAAACGGCGTTGAGTACCTCAACCGCCACCTCTCTGCAAAGCTCTTCACTGAGCCGGAGAGCATGCATCCAGTGTTGCTCGAGTTTCTCCGCCTTCACACCCATGACGGCAAGAATCTGATGCTGAATGACAACATTGAGGATGTGGAAGAACTCCAACATGTTCTCATGGAGGTGGAGAAGTATCTCTCTTCACTAGCCCCCGAAACTCCATATGAAGCTTTCGAGCATAAGTTGCAAGATCTTGGCTTGGAGAGAGGTTGGGGAAACAATGCTGAGCGTGTGCTTGAAACGATCCGGCTTCTCTTGGACCTTCTTGAGGCACCAGATGCTTGCAATTTTGAGAAATTCATCAGCAAGATCCCCTTGGTCTTTAATGTTGTGATCATGTCTCCCCATGGTTATTTTGCACAAGACAATGTCTTGGGATACCCTGACACTGGTGGCCAGGTTAGCCGCAATAAATGTTTCATGTATAGGGTTTATAGTTTTAGATTTAGCATCATTTGTTAACTCCTATCATTGAGTTTGATAATTTATTTGGTTGCTTTTGCTAGGTTGTTTATATCTTGGATCAAGTGCGTGCTTTGGAGAATGAGATGCTTAAGCGAATCAAGGAACAAGGGCTTGATATCACCCCTCGCATTCTTATTGTAAGTTCTGTGAATGAGAGCTCCTAGTTCATGTAGTTCATTGATTTTGTACCACAAGCTAATGTATACGTACATTGTTTCTTATATCCCAGGTTACAAGGCTCCTTCCTGATGCTGTCGGGACTACTTGTGGTCAGCGTCTTGAGAGGGTATATGGAACTGAATATTCGGATATTATTCGTGTTCCCTTCAGAACAGAGAAGGGAATTGTCCGTAGATGGATCTCAAGATTTGAAGTCTGGCCATATCTAGAGACTTACACTGAGGTGAGGTTTTGAATAATCACAATCACATGTCATCATTTTCGCCTTGTATTTCATTCCAAGACTAACCAGTAGTTTTTTTTTTTTTGTTGTTATTAGGATGTTGCAACAGAACTTCTCAAGGAGTTCCAGGGCAAGCCTGATCTTATCGTCGGAAACTACAGTGATGGAAACATTGTGGCCTCATTGTTGGCACACAAATTTGATGTTACTCAGTGCACCATTGCTCATGCCTTGGAGAAGACAAAGTACCCTGATTCTGACTTGTACTGGAAGAAACTTGAGGACAAGTACCACTTCTCTTGCCAGTTCACAGCTGATCTCATTGCCATGAACCAGACCGATTTCATTATCACAAGTACCTTCCAAGAGATTGCTGGAAACAAAGACACTGTTGGTCAATATGAGACTCACATTGCCTTCACAATGCCTGGCCTCTACCGCGTTGTCAGTGGTATAGATTGCTTCGATCCCAAGTTCAACATTGTTTCCCCAGGAGCTGACATGGACATTTACTTCCCGTACACTGAGAAGGAAAGACGGTTGACATCATTCCACCCCGAAATCGAAGAGCTCATCTACAGCCAAGTTGAGAATAAGGAACACTTGTGTGTCTTGAATGACAGGAACAAGCCTATCATCTTCACAATGGCAAGGCTTGACCGTGTGAAGAACATCACCGGGCTTGTGGAATGGTATGGCAAGAATGCCAAGCTTAGGGAGTTGGTTAACCTTGTTGTTGTGGCTGGGGATCGGCGAAAGGAGTCCAAGGACAACGAGGAGAAGGCTGAGATGAAGAAGATGCACGAGCTCATTGACACCTACAAGTTGAATGGACAGTTCAGATGGATTTCTTCTCAGATGAACCGCGTGAGGAACGGTGAGCTCTACCGTTATATTGCTGACACTAAAGGAGCTTTTGTGCAACCTGCTGTCTATGAAGCCTTTGGCTTGACTGTTGTGGAGGCCATGACTTGTGGATTGCCTACCTTTGCTACTTGCAAAGGCGGCCCGGCTGAGATTATTGTGAATGGAAAATCCGGCTACCACATTGATCCATATCATGGTGACAAAGCTGCTGAGATCCTTGTTGACTTCTTTCAGAAGTGCAAGGTTGATCCTTCTCACTGGGACAAGATCTCCCAAGGAGGCTTGAAGCGTATCGAAGAGAAGTAAGAAATGCCTTCCCTAAACCCTAATTTGCTTTCATTAACTTGTGCTAGAAGTTATTATGTGTTTACATGTTTGTCTTGTTTATGTAGGTATACTTGGCAGATTTACTCTGGGAGGCTGCTGACCCTGACCGGAGTTTATGGCTTCTGGAAGCATGTTTCTAACCTTGACGAGAAGCGTCGCTACATAGAAATGTTGTATGCCCTCCGGTATAAGAAATCGGTTGAGTCTGTTCCTCTAGCTGAAGAAGAGTGAAGCAGAGGTGGAAGAGTGAATAAAAGAGCCAGAAGCAAAGCAATTTGGTTGTCTGGCTCAGAGTCATGAAGTTTTGTTAGGAATCTCGTCTAGGAATTTTTGACTAGGCACAATTATTTGTTTTAGTCATTTATTTTTTATTTTCATTTTCCATTTTGGTTGGAATGTTTGAACTTTGGGTTTTTTTACCCATTAATATCAATTGAGTCTAATTTATGGTTTATATCTGTTCTCCATCTGTTATGGTGTAATTATTTTCCATCTTTCCATATTCTGGTTCCAATGGTTTGGACTTATCAATTGCAGTCAGCTTTGCTACAGTTAAGGGAAATCACGAGTACTAATTTGCTATGTGATCTTTTTTGGAGAATGCAATCTTTTAAAGTAGAATCCAATATTTCCATTATGGTTGGAGATTATGGTTTTTCACCACTTCTTGTTTTTTTCTTCCTAGAAAATATTTGAGCATAAAATCTTAGATTATCTTTGTATAGTTCGACCCGATGCTTTATTTATGTCCTAGTTGATCCTGATCTTTTAGAAAATTCTTATGTGTTATTACGGTACGTACAAGATGATGATGAAAAATAGCGATTTAAAAATATTCATCACGACTCATATCAACAAGTAAGATTTAGAGTATATAAGATTGAGGAGGAGTGTGAAAGAAGTTATTCATGCTTCTATCTATTGCTTATTAACAATTATTATCAGTAATCATTGGCTACATCTTTATTTATTTTTTTGTCTATATTATTCAATACGTAAGATTTAAAAAGATGTTTCTAATATCAACATCTTCGATGAATCGTGATATACCAAAAAGCTTTCAAACAAACAAATTTTTCAGTTTGAGTTTGAACAAGGTCTTCTTAACCAATCCTATGTCATAAAAAAAAATAAAAAAACCCAATCCTAAACCATTTGCAACCCCAAAACTCTAAAAGACACCTTTATACTATTTGGTAAAACTGTAAAAGTAAACCAGTAAAACCTTATAGTATATGTATATCTTTTCCCTTTCTTCTTCACTACCGTTTTGGTCGATTCTGTCTCAAATCCTTCTTCGCAGACAAAACTCAGGAGAAGAAACGAAAACCCAATAAGCCAACAACCCTAAATTGCATACCCCTTTCTTCTGCAACTACCCAAATCCCCAATTGGAGCTCAGCGATTAAACCCAGTGAAAAATGGCGAGCTATATGTGGAGGAAATACGCAGACTATGTCTACACAAAATGGGAAAGAATGATTCTTTGGAACATGGTGGAGCCCTACACCAGGCCCAAATCGTTTACGCCTCTCGTCACTATCTACGTCGCCGCTTTCTACACTGGAGTCGTCGCCTCTGCCATCACTGAACAGCTCTACAAGGTAATCCCACTTTGTTACTGTGTAATTCATACTGTTTTCATTTTTCTGGGTTTATTTGGTCTAGTGTTGAGGAAGAGAAAGTTGGGTTCTTTGCTTTGCCTTTTTCCAAATCGAACCTGTTTGATTAGGTAAACTTGGTTATATGAACTTGTTGAATCAGCTTGAAGGTATAAATTGTGAGTAGTGTTGGACCTGTTAGTGTTTCAAACACTTTGTGGATTGGATCAAATAGGTCCAATTCTGTTCATTGTCGATAAGGTTTTGTTGTTTGCATCTGTGCTTTGGTTATAGAGCTGCAATCTGAAGAGAAATGAAAATGCTTTGATATCTGAAATTAATCGAGGAGAATTGGGGAACAGGGTTGGGAGATGTGTGTTATGGTTTTGATCAACCATGATTGGCTTTTCTTTATTTTGAATCTATTGAGTGATTGGTGAAGAATTGAAAGTCTTAATTTGGCTATATGTCAGCTGCTTGTGTGCTACAAAATGCATTGTAGGCTTGTAGCTCATTTATAATGGTCTGCAGTAAGATGTTCATAACCTTGCAAATGTTTTGCCTATTATTTCTTTTCTCATAGTTTTCATCAAAGTGTCGATTCCAACTCTGACTGATCAAACATGGCTTGATCTTCTTAGGCTTGCTTACTTTATATATGATTACAATCTTATGCGAGCTACCGATCTATCTTCATTTCCCTTTCAAGGAAAATTGTACCGTGTAGCTTTGCATATCTTTCTCTTATTCAAATGTCTATGCAGATAAATCATAACTTTTGTTATTATGCAGGAAAAATACTGGGAAGATCATCCTGGCCATGCAGTCCCACTTATGAAGCCCAAGTTTTATGGAGGACCTTGGAAGGTAGAGAGAGGAG
Source organism: Rosa persica (assembly GCA_025331145.1). NCBI lineage: Eukaryota > Viridiplantae > Streptophyta > Magnoliopsida > Rosales > Rosaceae > Rosa > Rosa persica. The sequence goes on along the minus strand of WFKR01000002.1, from coordinate 4,753,629 downwards.
AGGTTCCGGCCGCTCTCCCACCCCCATAGACAAGTTTGAGAAATTGTTTAAGAGTTTCTACTGTCATTAGCAATCTTCTGTTATTGAATGTCAAGGGCTTATTGTGCCAAGAAGAAAGAAGATAAGAAAAACAATATGATTGGTGTACTGTTTGGTACTTCTGGTAATTATCCCAACTTGATCTATTTTAAGTCTTTTATCTTTTGAAACTCCAGTTAAAAATAACTTGAAGGAACATTCACCTAACACGTACTGACATACCATCTCTTCTGTTACAAACCATCTACCAGAAACTGGTGCGACCAAATTAAATTTCACAATCCTTCCCCCTAAATTAGAAATCCAAGCTCCATGTTCTGCATGATCATCCTTCTCTGCGTCTCTGTCACCGTTCCAGACGATGACGACCTACGGAACTATCCCGACAGAACGTTTGCCATCCTCGAACCTAGATATCGTTTCACAAGCAAAAGAACAGATTGAATTATGCCTTGGCATACAAAGACCATGGCTGGAGATGATTCAGCTCCAAGATCTCAAACCCCCCTCCTCCTTCAACCAATCAATCGAAAGAATCAGGACAAACGTAGCCTTCTTCCGCATGAACTACGCCATTATCATATTGACCATTCTTTTCATAAGCCTTCTATGGCACCCCATCTCATTGATGATCTTCATCGTCACGATGGCTGCATGGTTGTTTCTATATTATTTACATGACATGCCCTTGGTGGTTGTAGGCTATGAAATCGATCAACGATTCCTGATGGCAGCTTTGTTCTTGGTCACAGCCCTGATACTTTTCCTTACCAATGTGAAATATAACATTATAATGGCGCTCTCTTTTGGCCTTGCTTTTGTTTTGGTTCATGGAGCCTTAAGGGAGCCAGAGGATGTCTTGACTGTGCATGATGAAGAAGGGCTTGCATCAGGTGGTGGCCCTGTTCTAAAAGTCCCTCTGAAAAATGCTGCCTCTTCTTCTTATTTTCTATCCCAATAGTGGATTTGTCATGTTTCCAAAATTTCCTTGGTTCCTTTTCTTTTTCTTTATTTTAGACGTTTGTAAATTGATGGTGAATTCTGGGTTTGGTGACGTGTGCATTACAAAGGACGGTGAATGAGTCTCAGATCTGTAAATTTGTATATAATTGATCTAATGCAATTGGAGATGAAGGTGCAAAGAAACTAGCTGGGTGATTAAATATCCCCAGGCGGCTCAACTTTTCTTAGAATACATAGAGAGGGACTAATGAGTTTGATAAGAATGTTCATTTTCGCAGAGAAGAACAAAAAGATGACAAAGATTAGCGCAAAGAGGAAGACAAGACATAAGCAACATGGCAATATATGACTGACTGGTTTTGATAATTAAGTTGCTTCGTCAGTTCATCAGCTAGATTGTGTAAATGATTTTAGGACTACTTTAGAGTATAGATTAAGCTGTAAATCTTTCGTTCAATATTTCCGATTCTTAAGAAGAAACATAAGCAATATGTCATATATGGTTGTATGATGAAAGTGACTGGTTGCGCTAAATTGCATTTTCAGCTTGATTTGTGCATGATTTTAGGACTAGTTAGATTATAGTTTGAGATGTAAATTTTCGGTTTATGTTTTCAGATTCATTTCCTGTGGATTCAACATGTACCAACATTTCAATCCATTGCTAGCCTCGGAAGGATCAGATACCAGAATTGGATGCTCAGCTTGCTACACCTTGTAATATTTTGGAAAAAACTCCATCCGCAAGACAGCAACCTGCAATTTTGGCACCTCAACTAATTTGATTCCAAACATGGTTCCAAGGATTTGTCATCATTTTCTACGCTAAATTTCTAGGTAACAGAAATTAGGGTTATAGACTTGTAGTAGAGCTTGAAAGCTCCACTTTTCAGGTTTCAGTCACTATCTCTATACATTGCTGGCAACGTAGAGCAACCCAATCGAAGAGAAGACCAGTTTGTAGTTCACATAATATCCCAAGCATGCATTGAATCAAGATAAGGTGCTAATTTGTAGTGATCAAAACTATTCGTCGATTCCATACAGAGCCAACTTGGAAAACTTCGATCTGATCTTTCTTGCTTACACGACTCTTAAAAGCCTCCAAATGGCTAAAGAAGAGTGACATTTTTTAGTTTCAACAAAGGAAGTGTTTTAGAGGGTATGTTCCCTATGTTGGAAGTCCACATCAGTAGATACTAGATACGCCATAAGCTAATCAATTTGCTATTATTTGTGGACCAACACAACTTGAATACTGCGATTTATATCTACACCATCCATATATGAGAAATGATGCTTTGGTTTTGGCTGACTGTACTAACAGAAAAAACAAGAGCTTTCGAAAAAAGTTGGAAGCCACTACATGCGAGCCTCAAGGCCATGACTGTAACATAAAGCAGCAAAAAGGGTCAGATTAGCAAAGCATGGCAAAACGAACCATGTATTGCTAGACCAGAAGCAAAAGCTAATTTATTTACCATGAATCTGTTATATCAGAAACTCAAAACCAACCAAATAGGTTTTGCCCAGAGAACCAAGTACATCAAATAGATCACATTTTCATCAAGAACAAGCCTTTTTACTAAATGGACCCGAAATTCTACCATCGGAGAAATTGCTGCAAGAGCAACCTTGCTGTGTGAACTCTTGGTTTTACAATTCATTAGAGTAACTATGCCAATTTGTACACAGCACAGAGAGAGAAAACACAGAGGATCAAATTGCATGGCATAATGCAGCCAAAGCATGCTTCTTTTCTTTTATCATGCACATTAATCTTATTAAACTATACCATAAACTCATAGCATACAGCTACAAATTATCTTCCATTCCATTCATCCATACATTGGTGTTTTCTCAATAACCACAATCGAATGAAACACTACATTTCTCATCACTTGCAGTGCAAAACCCGAAATTCGACCTTAGGAGAAATGGTCTGCAACAGCAACCTAGCAGCCTGCTCCTGCTTCACCAAAGCACCCTCCTTTTCCACCAGAACAGCCGCCACTATTTCCTCATACCCGCCGCCGCCGCTGACAATGTAATCCACTAGAGCCGCCTGGACCGGACCCATGCTCGGATTATACGCCGCCGACTCCATATACCACCCTTTGTAAATCTTCCCCTCACCGTCCAGAATCGCCACCCCAGACGGGCACAGGCTGTACGGCGCGTGGGACCTATTCGCCGCCTCAAGCGCGTGGTTTATTAAATCGTCGCTAAAAGTTGGCGATTTGTTGCTAAAAGTCTCGGGTTTGTCGCTAAAAGATAGGCCATTGTTGTGTTTCTCGAGGACTAAAGGCACGTCCTCCTCGAGGAGGTCTGCGGGGCCGAACCGGTGGGGGAGGAGGTGGTGGAGGGGGCTGAATTGACCGCACGACGTGTCGTCTTTGTCGTGTCCGGGCTCGAGGGAGGTGATGAGGATCTTGATGTCCTGGGCGCGGCGGATTTCTTGTAAGAATTGGCGGCAATGGCCGCAGGGGGCGGCGGAGACAGCAACGTATTCGAGGCGGGGCTCCGACTGGATCGAGAGATTGGTGACGAGGAACTGCTCGGCGTGGACGGAGTAGTGGAGGGGGAGGCCCGGGAACTCGAGGTTGACCCCGTAGAAGACCCGACCCGAGGACCCGTACCCGACGGCCCCGACGGGGAAGTTGGAGATGGGGACCCGGGCAAGGGCCTTGGCGGACTTGACGAAGGACGGGAGGAGCTGGACGACGGTGAGGCACTTCTGCTTGGCCGCTGACTCCGCCTCCGAGGCTTCGATTACGAATCTGGGTCGGTCCATTTTCGGGGAGAGGTTGGTGTCTCGGGTCGACCCGGGTTTTGGGAGTGGGGGATTGGTTATTGGGATCAGAGTGAGGATCCGAGAGATGAGGAGGAAGAGCGAAGCGAGGGAATGCGAGCAAATTTATAGACGTTTGTTTTTTAGTAAAATTACTCTTTTACCCCCTATTTTTTTATCATACACGTGTGTGTGTGTGTGTGTGTGGAAAAGGAAAATTTTGGCATCGATTTTACGTTGCATCTCATTATTTAAAAATTTTCAGTGTTTAATGTTACTTCAGTTGAAAGATAAGGATTTACCAAAAATTATTTCTAATTTACATGAAGTGCGTGATGCATTTAGTGCGGATATGAATAATTCTAGACGTCGGATTGAGTTTCGTTTTTACGAAAATGAACTCATAAAAGCTAAATGTCATATATTGCTCTTTGAATACGAACTTAAGACTTTTTAAAATAAAAAACTGGAATATGCAAAGACTCACTATTGTGGAAAAAGAACAATATATAATTAAGATACTATCTTCTTGAGTGCTAATTGAGATCCCACATCAAAGAGGAATTGGCAGAGTAAAAACATACTCTTTGCTTTGAACTGGAAAGAAACTAAAAGAAAGATCCTTTTAATCTAACTATGGTATTCTCATATTCAAAGGGCGTATGTATACGTATCAATTGATGCTATGTTAAGTACATTTAGAGAATAGGTATTAAAGAATAAGCACAAATGAGATCCTTAATAAAATAGAAACATTTTTAGCAGGGGTTGGATGACTTTTGTGGTAGAAGTCAGCTTCCTGCATGTGATGAAGTGCAATCCAACCAAATAAGGGTATCATACGCTTTTTCTTGCATAATATTTTACCTCTTCTCACTTTGGTTGGACTGGAGAATATATATACATATTCAATTCAGAAGATAAGATAAGACGGTGTGATTGAATGGTTTTCTTCGCTTTGATGCGAATATATGTCTGATTACATCAGAAGTTGAGATATTTTTCATAGGTTGGATGAATAAAATATATAAAAAAATGAGAAAAAGTGTTTATGATACGATTATTTATTTCTAAAATTTTTTTCATATCAGAGACAAGTTCAATTGATAAGAAAATATAGTATACGAAAGTCTCATTCTTATTAATTAAGTTGTTATTAATTATATGAAACCTAATACTTAACCTTTGCTTGGATATTTAAATTTGATTTATCATTCTTGATTTATATGCGTTCTTGAATTCGATTCTCATATGGATTTGTGTTAATAAATGTATTATAATCAGAATAATTTCCAATAAAAATATACTTTCTGTAAACCTCTCGAAGGTACTCATGGCAAGTTCCTCAATTCGGCTTTTGCAATTTTGTATTATAATACCACTTGACATGAATCACATGATTAACTCATGAATATATAGAATAAAAAGCTCTTTTCACGCATGAGATCATGCATCATCTAATGTTGGATCATATGCTTTTCCCATCTAATTAAACATGAGATTCATACTCATCACCTTCTTGGAGTTTTCAGCTCCCAGCTAGCAATTGCAATTGTTTATAAGACATAATATATATTGCTTAAGTACTACGTACACTGTCTAGGCAGAGAGAGCTGTCAATGAGTTTAAAGCTTCCTTGTCCTAAGCTATAAGATGATATAATGATCCAGCTTTTCTTGTGTCCCCTTCCTTACCTACCAATCTATACCAACACCACATTTTGTCTTCTTCCAAGTTGGAGTAGCTGGATCTAAGTAAATCTTGAGCGCATCTCTGTATTCTGTACTTGTTTATAAGGCTTGGTTTCTTTATGTAATGTCTTCGTCAACAAAGATAGGTACACATGCAGCATGCAACTTTGCAGTTTGGTAGCTCTCATATAGATTTGGTGCATGCAACTGGACTTCTAGGGATGTAAGAGCTACTTAACTCTGCATTATGCAATTGAGAACTATGATATGTTACACTGTTACACTGAGAATTGAGAACCATACAGATAGATTATGTATACATATATAATTATGAGATTAATTATGTATGTTAGAGTATACAATGGCTATGAATTTGTGCTTCACTTACGTCTATACTATTTCGAGACTGCAGGAGAACAGGATCAACCTCTTCCACCCCAAATCACTCATTTTTCCTTTGAAATTTTTGGACAGATATTATGGTTGTGTTTGGGGGAGCTTTTCAGCTCCTGTGCTTATAAGTCCAATTCAAATTGACGTTTGGTAACTGAACTTCCTGGCAGTTTTTTTCAGAAGCTACTGTGGCTTTCTTAGATAAGCAGAAGCTGCATCTGCAGCTTCCAGAAGCCAGAAGTCACCGAAGTACTGTAGCGGTAGTTACTGTAGATAAATGAAATATCCAAAATACCGAAAATTGCCCTTCCTAGTTGAAACAATTTCAGCTCAACCATTGTTCCCCATCTCTTTCCCTCATCACAGCCGCATCATCACCTCCCCTGCTCCCCATCTCTCTCCCTCATCACAGACCCCATTTTCTTTTCTTTTTTTCTTCTTTCTCCTTTTCCTTTGAATACCAAACTTTTATGCGTCTTCTTCGCGTCTTCTTCTGGTTTGCTCGGCAGGTGTGAGGGCAGGGCTGCGCATGCGAGTTCTGCAGGCGCGAGGGCGGGGCTGCACATGCGATATGGGTTGAGGTCGAGATCGGTGGGTCTCAAGGGCGGCTCCGGTGGTGCTTGGTCTGAGGTGTGCGGCGCGGAGGCTGAATGGTCGATCCGGAAGATCGATCTGGCTGTCTGGCGGCTGTGGTGGGATCTATGCAGGGCAGGAGCGCCAGGGCTGGGCAGGTGGAGGTGGGCTTCTGCAAGGAGGGGAGCGAGGCCAGTCGTGCGCGCGACTGAGGCTCTATACTTTTTCTTTCTTTTTTTTGTCTAGGGTGGCGGCAGAGAAAGAAAAAAAAAATTCTAGGGGTTTAGGTTTTTTTCTTTTCGAATTAAGTTAAGAATAAGGCAAAATAATCTCTAATGTCTAATTTGGTCATTCCACAAACAAAAAGCACAAGTCAGTTTGAATTTACCAAACACTTTGTCACTGCTTTTGTCACTGACAGTACTTATAAAAAGCCGGTTTACCAAACACTTAGCTGTTTTGCTTTTCAGTCATTTATTTTTATAAATAAGCTGAAGCCAGTTTTTCTGAAAAGCACAGCCGTACCAAACTCAGCCTATATCTCATTTTCCCTAGCTGGAGTCCACAACAATTAGCAACCGTCGTCTCCATTTTAAGTATTTACCATCACCAACTATGTTCTTTGAAGTCTCCATCACCCCAGTTCTTCAGCGACATGCACTATTTACCGATGAGCGAGTCTAAATCTTAATTGTCCTTGTGTTCTGTTTATCGGTAGAAATAAACTCAAAGTGCATGAAGTGTAGTACTAGACAGTGAGTGGATCAGTGGATGACATCTTGCAATTTCACTTATGGATCGGTGGATCTATACTAGTAGTACTGCACCTCATGCACGCCCCTGTTATAGAGACGGGATCGAAACTATTCCTAAATCCAAACGGGGAATAGGAAATGTACTGGAAATTGTCGTTACCCAGTAGTCGCTAATTAACTAACGTACGGGCGAAGAAAAAAGAAACCCAGAGATCCAAACAGGGAACATAAAATGTGGTGGAAATTGTCCTGCTTCAGAGTTTCCCAGTAAATCTGCACGCGCCACACGCGTTCTGCTTCGGCGTTGACGTTGCCGGCGCGTTCCGGCTCGGGCGATTGGTGGCAAGTGGCTCGATTGCACGGCGGTGGGATTGGTCGGGTCACGGGTCAGCGATAAAGCGGTGTGCAGCTTTGAGGATTGGGCCTGGGCATAGGCTTGGATTTGGGTTTTTCTATTTTTCTTTCTGTTTTTATGTTTGTGTTTGTTGTTTTTGTTTTCTCTGTAATAAGTTGTTGCCGATCCTTTGGGATCGTTTTTGTTATGCTTCAATCTCAAAACACTGCTGATGAGTGATGTCGGAATTTCACCGAAATTATCACGTGTATTCACTTAGCATGAGATGGAGTTGACTCGAGCACACGTATAACATTAACACATTGGTAGGCCGACGCTATTCTATCAACGGGTTGGCACTTTGTCGGTTTTAGAGTCTCCATGGTCGGTGTGACCTTTTCCAGTCTCATGGCATACTAGGGAGTTTGTAGCTCCCTTATTATTATTCTGGATATTAGAAGATAAGTTGAGGCGTGGTGATCTAGCATTATATTATAAATACGTCTATTAGTGGCTCTCGATTTATTATTAAATAATGCGGCTATATGATATGTAGTTATTGCTTATAATTGTAACTGAGAATTAGACGATACAAATGTAGTTGCTATTTATTTAAATCTCTCTCAATTACTTCTTCTACCTCCCTACCTTGTGCATTTGCCAACATTAACGGAACATCTAAAATATGTTTACAAATTTATGAGAAAGTTTTCGCCTCTGCGTATGGATATAGATTTTCAAACATTTTACTTTGTCATGATCAAATATTATTAATAGTTATTTGATTGGTAAGGAAAACGATTTTTCCGAAATATCAATTTTTTTTTTTTCATGAAGTATCACATGACCAAATCAATCAGGACTCAGTTTTACATTTTTTTTCCATGTTCGTGTATAACAAGAATTCTTGGAATTTCTTAAGGATTCTTGATATGGACAATGATAGATTTTGACTTACTTCATGTAATAATTTCCCCTTTGACTTACCTCATGTGAATTTAATTTTGCCACTTCAGTTCATATGTTGAACAATGTGTAACATATGTGTGAGTTCATGCAAGAATGACAAAAATTGTACAGATTATATAGTCATTGTTGAACACAAACATCAAAATCGCATAATGTTCGAGATTCATCGATTAAAGTTACAATTCAACCACAAATTATGTAGGTACAATTCTTGTACCTGTCGTATTGGCATTCCTATATAAAGAGTCCCTTTACTGATTTCGGAGAATTAGGTAAATGCATTTGCATTAGTAGTCAGTTTTATGTGGAGTCCATTTTTTGGAAGTTGGTTTGGGCTTTATGAAATTACATTCTTAAAAGATTTTCTCTGACTCATAAAAGGGTGGTTTTTAAGTCCTAGGTATCTTAGGATTCTATGGATATCTTGGAGTAAAGGCTCTTTCCTAATAGAAGTCTAATTAGGGTTGTTTCTGGTTTTTGAGTTGGGGCCGCTGGTTGTATACATATGTGAGGAATATACACGGCTAAATGTGAACCTAGAGATGCAAGAATATTTGTTAGAGTCTTGCATGTTTGTTTAAGTTTGTGTCTTCACAAAGAGTCAAAACACTGGGTCCATGTATAAGTGTTTGTGATCATAGTTTCATATGCATAATACTCTCTCAAGATCAGTAGAGAGACTGTGAAGAAAGAAGAACAAGATTTGAAGATCGTGCAAGTGAAAAGGAGTTCAAGAAGGAAGACAAATTTTGGAGTAGACTTTGTCTTATCTTTGTAGCCAAGCTTGTGCAATTCAAGTCTGTAAAAGAATATATCCTTTATAATAAGATGATTCTTATTTTGAGCTCTCGAGAGTAAGAGCCCTGCAGTATTTTTAATCTCATATTTGAGGTTTTCATTGCGTAACCAAAATTTGGTGTTCTGTTTTTCACTTTTGGTTTCTGCTGCCCAGTAGGGATTGATCCGTGTACTGTAATCCCATTTTTCAGAAAATCACATTCTGTCCTTGTATTTTCACTTGGCATTAGAGCAGGTTCTAAAGTTATTTAGTTGATCCGTGGTCAATGATGGAACATATGTACATGATTCTATATTAATTTCTTCATGTTTTCTTAGCTAGTTTTCCATCTATTTGAGTTATTTACTTTATTTTTATGTTTTGTAGGTGTTATGGAGCAAAGTAGAAGAAAAGAAGCCAAATCAGCAAATCTGCCTGTGCAGATCAGTCAATTTCAAAATGAAACTGAGAACAGCTCAGAGCGAATGAGAAATTGAGCTTTATATGATTGAAAAGCCTTAGATGTCTAGTTTCCAGAACTTTTAACGATTCATCCATATCATTTTTCTACAAAAAGTTATGGCCAAATTAGTACAGTAAGGTTAGACATTCCGAGAATCTGATACTCTAACTGAAGTGGCAGCACACCTAACTTGGCAAAGTTGCAAGACACCAAACTTTGACTACAGCTGCAGCACATTACTCTTGAAAAACTGAAGCTTTGGATCCACCAATTTTGACAAGATTGCAGCCACCATTCCTTTACAACAACTACAGCACACCAGTTTTGACAAAGCTGCAGCCATCCATCTTTGACAAAGAAATATTTCCAGCTGCAATAACTAGTGCTAGGAGCTCTATAAAAGCAAGGGCTGGAATGGACAGCAGATAGAGAGTATTGGGAGAGAGATGACCAGATTAGAGAGCATAATTAAGTGTGAGAGCTGAATGGAGAGAAAGAGACATTTAATTTAGACTTATGTCTACCGCACAAGAGGAGAACGAACAACATCCTTTCTGCCATCATCCAGCTATCATCTCTTCCTTTTCTTTTCTTCTAGTTTTTGTTTTCTTCATAACTATGTCTAGCTAAATCTTTTTGTAGCTAGGGGCGATTTCAAAGCCCCGAACATGTTCAATTCATATTGATGACATTTTAGTTTTTGGTTTTCTATATTTTCAATTGAGTGTTTGTTTCACCGTGTCTACAAGATGAATCTTTACTTATTTGCTTAGGTGCGCAACTAAATGAATAAGTTAGGATTCTAATGCTAGGAGTAACACTAGATTCGTATATGTCTTGTGTTCATTCTAATTGAGTAGCAAAATGTTTTCGCGAATTACATGTGACTCAAACCATAGGTTTAGCAAGACTACCAACGTACTTGTGACCCTACATTTATCCAAACCTTTTCTTGCTTAATGATTTTGATATGTTAAACTTAGCGAGCTTGTGTCTAGGTTGCATATTCGAAAATAGATTAAGTGGTGAGCTTGTATTCACTTAATGAGGAACTAAGAAAGGGTAATGGGTTAACTCGAGCTTGTGAGTTAATTTCGGGTAAATTCAATTGAGAATTAGAATTCCATAACTAAGCTTTGATATGAATGAATGTGTTCAGTGGTAGAGAATGAGTCCTTAGCTTTGTTTCTATTAATAGTTTTAGAATCTTATAAAATTTGTTTATGTTTGATTAGCTTATGTGTTCAGTTTTACGTGATTTATTTTATATAGCAAATAAACTCCTACTGTTCTGAAATTTTGTGTACATGTTGTTCAATGTGTCTTTAGTGTCCTGTAAAATTTTCAGAAAATTCCATTGCCTCTAGGTTAGTTACTTAATTTATTTTAGTTAACTATTTAGTAGCATAGTTTAAAGTAATTTGTGACATTTGATTAGCAGTTTAGAAACAATCTTCAGCGGGTAATGACCCTTGCTTGATCACTATATTACCAGCGATGATGTTTGAGTGCAAGGTTTAAGTTGTGCATCGTTTAAGACGTACCAATTTCTTCATGTTTCAAAAATTGGTACGTCTTAAACGATGCACAACTTAAACCTTGCACTCAAACATCATCGCTGGTAATATAATGATCAAGCAAGGGTCATTACCCGCTGAAGATTGTTTCTAACTGCTAATCAAATGTCACAAACTACTCTAAACTATGTTACTGAATAGTTAACAAAAATAAATTAAGTAACTAACCTAGACGCAATGAAATTTTCTGAAAATTTTACAGGACACTAAAGACACATTGAACAACATGTACACAAAATTTCAGAACAGTTGGAGTTTATTTGCTATATGAAATAAATCATGTAAAACTGAACACAGAAGCTAATCAAACATAAACAGATTTTATAAGATTCTAAAACTATTAATAGAAACAAAGCTAAGGACTCATTCTCTACCACCAAACACATTCATTCATATCAAAGCTTAGTTATGGAATTCTAATTCTCAATTGAATTTACCCGAAATTAACTCACAAGCTCGAGTTAACCAATTACCCTTTCTTAGTTCCTCGTTAAGTGAATACAAGCTCACCACTTAATCTATTTTCAAATATGCAACCTAGACACAAGCTCGCTAAGTTTAACATATCAAAATCATTAAGCAAGAAAAGGGTTTGGATAAATCTAGGGTCACAAGTACGTTGGTAGTCTTGCTAAACCTATGGTTTGAGTCATATGTAATTCGCGAAAACATTTTGCTACTCAATTAGAATGAACACAAGACATATACGAATCTAGTGTTACTCCTAGCATTAGAATCCTAACTTATTCATTTAGTTGCGCACCTAAGTAAATAAGTAAAAATTTATCTTGTAGACACGGTGAAACAAACACTCAATTGAAAATATAGAAAACCAAAAACTAAAATGTCATCAATATGAATTGAACATGTTCGGGGCTTTGAAGTCGCCCCTAGCTACAAAAAAATTTAGCTAGACATAGTTATGAAGAAAACAAAAACTACAAGAAAAGAAAAGGAACATATGATAGCTGGATGATGGCAGAAAAGGTGTCGTTCTTTCTCCTCTTGTGCGGCAGACATAAGTCTAAACTAAATGTCTCTCTCTATTCTGCACTCCTTCTCTCCATTCTGCTCTCAAACTTATTTATGCTCTCTAATCTAGTCATCTCCCTCTCAATACTCTCCATATGCTGTCCATTCCAGCCCTTGCTTTTATAGAGCTCCTAGCACTAGTTGTTGCAGCTGGAAATATTTTTTTGTCAAAGATGGATGGCTGCAATCTTGTCAAAATTGGTGTGTTGTAGGTGTTGTAAAGGAATGGTGGCTGCAATCTTGTCAAAATTGGTGGATACAAAGCTGCTGTTTTTCAAGAGTAGTGTGCTGCAGCTGCAGTCAAAGTTTGGTGTCTTGCAACTTTGCCAAGTTAGGTGTGCTGCCACTTCAGTTAAAGTATCAGATTCTCGGAATGTCTGACCTTGCTGTACTAATCCGGCCATAAATTTTTGTAGAAAAATGATATGGATGAACTGTTAAAAGTTCTGGAAACTAGACATCCAAGGCTTTCCAACAAAGCTCACTTTATGATTCGCTCTGAGCTGTTCTCAGTTTCATTTTGAAATTGACTGATCTGCACAGACAGATTTGCTGATTTGGCGTCTTTTCTTCTACTTTGCTCCATAACACCTACAAAACATAAAAATAAAGTAAATGACTCAAATAGATGGAAAACTAGCTAAGAAAACATGAAGAAATAATATAGAATCATGTACATTTATGAGCTTTTCAAACGTGAACGTGACAGGGCCTCTAGTTCTATAAATTACCCGCCTTTGTTTAACAGTGAAGACTATTCACAATGGAAAATTATGGTGAGAGCGTTTCTCTACTCTCAGGATGAAAACATGTTGAATGTTATTGAGAATGGATGGGAAAACCCAACCAAGGCCGAAGAGTCAAAGAAGGTGGAAGGGCCATATGCGAGAATTCTTAAACCTAGGAAGGAATGGACATAAGAGGAAGTTCGTAACAGAAATTGTGATTTTAAGGCTAGAAATTCACTATTCACAGCCTTGTCCAAAAAGGAGAGAATGAGAATTAGCCATTGTGACACAGCCAAAGAAGCTTGGGACTTGCTTCAAGTCATGTATGAGGGAAACAAGAAAGTTAGAGGTCAGAAGCTTCAAAGACTTGTATTGGAATTTGAAAACATGACTATGGAGGAAGATGAATCGGTTGATGACTTTCATGCTCGACTTCTCAATGTTACAAGCCAATGCTGCAGCCTTGATGATCCATTTGAGGAGCACCGAATTGTCAAGAAATTTCTTAGGGCTCTTCCTTCAAAATTCCAAGCCAAGCAGATTGCCATCGAGGAAGCTCAAGACCTTGACACATACACTTTGGATGAACTGGTAGGAAATCTCAAAATTTTTGAGATGCGACTCAAGCCTGAAAAGAAGGTAAAAAGTGTTGCATTTTCTTCTATCAAAAAGAAAGAAGTTATTGATGATTATGTTGATTTAGCCTTGCTAACTAAAGAATTTAAGAATTTTTTGAAAAACAAAAATTCTTCAGGGAATACTTCAAAAACTTTTTCTAATTCAAAGAGGGATCAAATGTCTGAAAATCGTTTTGACAAAAATTCAAAATTTGCTAAATTCCCTCAAAAGAAAAATTTTCCAGAAAAGCCAAAATGTTTTGAGTGTGGTGGAATTAGACATCTTGCTGTCGATTGTGGCAATAAGAGGTACAATTTGCGCGGTAACAAGGCATTAAAGTCTACTTAGAGTGACAGTGATGAAAGCACTCAATCCGATGGTGAAGAGGTAAATCTTGCTCTTACTTCCTCCTTTAATTCTGAACTATCTGATTTTTCTGATTTAGAAGATGATTCTTTTGATGAAGAAACAAATGAAAAATGCAAGCAATTGTACAATGCCTCAAGAATTGTTCTTATGAAAAATAATAAACTTAAAGAGGAAATTGAATTCTTAAGGAGTGAGAAAGAATAAATTGAGCAAAAAACTTTGAATTATCTTTGAAAGAATGGGAAGATGAACGAACTTACCTTGTTGATAACATTTAAATTTTTGCAGGGAAAGTCCAAGTCTCAAGATTGGAACAAGGAGCATGATGAGTTTACTAACAAAATCAAGGTTTTGCAGGTTGAAATAAAGGCTCAATCCTCCTTAAATGTTTCTCTAACCCTTGAGAATGAAAAATTGCAGGAAGAATTATTGAGGGTCAAGGAGAGCTTTAACAAATTCTCTATAGGGTTTGAAAAAGTCTCCAAGATGATGGGAATCGGCAAAGCTTATGGCAATAAGGAAGGATTAGGATATAATGGTGAGTCATGCAAACCTTTGATTTTTGTAAAAAGTGTGGAAGGTGAGGGCTCATCAAGCAACTCACAAAGCTCTAGTGACAACCCATCTGGTTCCAAGTTGATTGAAAAAACAGAACATTGTAAAGTCATTCATTCACATCAGAAAAATCTTTCGATAAGTTCTGACAAGCACACTTCTGTGCGTCAGCCCAGGTATGATCACAACCCCAAAAACTTCATTCCTGCTTGTCATTATTATGGAAAATTAGGACATATACTTTCCTAGGTGCAACATGCTTCATAGGGTAACTCAAAATCAGAGAAGAACATTGAGATTTAACTCATCTGTTTCATTACAAGCTGAGTTGAAAGAAGGTCTGAACCTGATCGCCAAGATTGCAAAGCTGGCTTCAATCCCTATGGGTCTGGAAACGAAAACAAAACAGACTTGGGTTAAGAAAGGACCTAAATGCTTCTCAGCTAAGATTGATAATTATGATATATCTTCTGAATGTATTGATGCATCGTGTTTGCTTTCATCTTATAGTTCCAACAATGAGTATGAACATGTGGAAGTTACTTGTCTTGTGGCTTTAACTGCACTTGTCGATAAGAAAGGTGATGTTTGGTACGTTGATAGCGGTTGCTCAAGACACCTGACCGGTGAAAAGAGTTGGTTTATGTCCTTTTCTAGTGAATTTACAAGTGGATCAGTCACTTTTGGAGATAGGAAAAAGACAAAGGTAATGGGTAAGGGAACGATAAATACTCCAAGTATTCCTAATCTCCAAAATGTCTTGTTTGTTGAAGGACTTCATGCAAATCTCATAAGTGTTAGTCAATTAGCTGATGATTATGAGGATGTAAATTTAAATAAAACATGATGCATTGTCACTGATAACAATGACAAAAATAAAATGGGTGGTTTGCATTCTAAAGACAATTGTTATCATGTACGTGCTAATAAATCTGTTGAAGTGCAGACATGTTTGAAAGCCAAGACATCAGATGATGTTCTTGAACTTTGGCATAAGCGTCACGGGCATGTAAATTTTCAAGATCTGTTGAAACTTTCACACAAGGAAAGTGTAAGAGGTATGATTTCTCTAAGTGGTAAGCCAGACAAAATGTGTGACGGTTGCAAGGCAGGTAAGCAAACTCGTGCCTCACATGGGGCTGTAAATTCGTCCACTACAACTCGTCCTTTGGAGCTTATGCATATGGATCTAGTTGGACCTTCACAAACCGAAAGCATGGGTGGTAAGAAATATATTTTGGTGGTTGTTGATGGTTTTTCTCATTTTACTTGGGTGAATTTCCTTAGAGAAAAGAGTGATACATTTGAAAGCTTTAAGGGATTGTGCAAAAGAATAACAAATGAAAAGTTTTCAACAAACTTCTGCATTGTTAAAGTTAGGACTGATAATGGAACTGAATTTAAGAACGCTTTGTTTGCTGATTTTTTCCTTGAGCATGGACTTTCACATGAGTTTTCAGCTCCAATTACTCCACAACAGAATGGTGTAGTTGAGAGAAAGAACAGAGTATTGGTAGACATGGGAAGAGTAATTCTGCACTCAGCTAGACTCAATCCAAACCTTTGGGCCGAAGCTATTAGCACTGCTTGCTATATTGCAAACCGTGCATTCTTAAGACCAAGTACTAGCAAAACTCCATATGAGCTGTGGAAAGGTAAGAAACCCAATGTAAGTAATATTCGTGTCTTTGGCTCTCCTTGCTATATTTATAGAGATAGAGAATATCTTGGTAAATTTGATGCTAGGAGTGATAAAGGAATATTTCTTGGTTATTCTCTGAATAATAGAGCTTATAGGGTGTACAACAAGTGACCCATGTCTGTAATGGAGTCCTATAATGTATCTATTGATGATTGTGTCGTGAGTACTGTTTAGGGTAACTCAGATGAGGATCAACCCTCAGGAAGCCGAGTCAGTGTTTAACTAAATGAAGAAAAGGATGATTCCTCAAATGATCCTATCTTTGATCCTCCACCCATACAAAGAACAGGGTTCAAACAAGTGCAGAAAGATCACTCCACTCAGGATGTTATTGGGGACATACATGGAGGAATTCAAACTAGCAGACAAGCTACATCTCAGGTAAGTATTGATTCTGCTCTTGTTTGTTTTTTGACTGAGAATGAAGTGAACATTAACATAATTTCAAATTGTGGTTTTGTCTCACTTATTGAACCAAAAAATGTTAAAGAGGCGTTGAATAATGAAGATTGGATAAATGCCATGCATGATGAATTAAATCAGTTTACTAGAAATGATGTGTGGTATCTTGTTCCTAGGCCTAGTGGCTTCAATGTAATAGGCACTAAATGGATATTTCGAAATAAAAGTGATGAGCATGGAAATATTACGAGGAATAAAGCTAGACTTGTTGCTCAAGGGTACACACAAGTTGAAGGACTTGATTTTGATGAAACCTTTGCCCCGGTTGCTAGACTTGAATCTGTTAGACTTCTTCTTGATATTGCTTGTCATCTTCAATTTAAATTGTACCAAATGGATATGAAGAGTGCTTTCTTGAATGGTGTCTTGCAAGAGGAAGTTTATGTTGAACAACCTCAGGGATTTAAAGACCCTTGTAAACCTGAGCATGTGTATAGACTTAAAAAGGCTTTGTATGGGTTGAAACAGGCTCCACGAGCCTGGTATGAGCGTTTATCTGCCAACCTTGTGAGTAAAGGATATCCTAGAGGTTCTGTAGATAAAACTTTGTTTGTGAAAAGGGATAAAAACCATGTCATGATTGCTCAAGTTTATGTTGATGATATCATATTTGGCTCTACCTCTGATATTTATGTTAAAGAATTTACTAACGTCATGGAAAGTGAGTTCGAAATGAGCATGTGTGGAGAGCTGAATTATTTTCTAGGTCTACAAGTTCGTCAATTGAAAGCAGGTATGTTTTTGTCACAAACTAAATATGCTGAGAATCTTGTGAAAAAATTTGGTCTTGATTCTGCAAAAATTGTCAAAAATCCCATGAGTACAAGTACCAAACTCAGTGACGATGTTACAGGTAAGTCTGTTGATCAAACTCTCTACATGAGTATGATTGGTAGTCTTCTTTATCTCACTGCTAGTAGGCCTAACATATCATACAGTGTTGGAGTTTGTGCATTTTCAGGCAAACCCTAAAGAATCTCATTTGGAGGCCGTAAAAAGGACCATACGTTATGTCTCATGTACCTTCAATTGTGGCATCTATTTTACCTTTGATACTAACGTTGAGATTGCAGGTTATTCAGATGCAGACTGGGGAGGAAACTTGAAAGATCGAAAGAGTGCATTTGGTGGATGCTTCTTTGTGGGAAACAACATGGTGGCTTGGTACAGCAAAAAGCAAAATTGCATATCACTTTCAACTGATAAGGCAGAGTATGTGGCTGCAGGTAGCTGTTGTACTCAAATGTTATGGATGAAGCAAATGCTTTGTGACTATGAAATCTCACAAGGTAAGTTGACCATCTTTTGTGATAACTCCAGTGCTATAAATATTTCCAAAAAATCATGTGCAACATTCTAGCACCAAGCATATTGACATGAGATATCACTTTATCCGAGACTTGGCTGAGGAAGATATACTTGAACTTGCATTTGTTCCTACGGAATATCAATTAGCAGACTTGTTCACAAAACCCTTGGATAATGCACAATTTGAATCACTTAGAAGTGTCATTGGTGTTCTAAGTTCTGAGACTCTTCCTTAAGTTCCATATATCACTACATGCATTCATATTGCATATCTCCATGGTAGTATAGATGCACTCTTTTTTGTTTTCTGCATTGTTAGACTTAGTATCTGGATAGTTAGGATTGCTTTGCTGGTTTGTATCCCTGAGTAACTGACAGACTATTTTGAACTTAGATTGACAGGGGCAATACTCTTTTCTTTAAATCTGTGTGCAATTAGGTGGCTAACACATTTTGGATTTGCTCTTACATCCCTTGGTACTTGTGAGCTTGAACAAAATATTCTCTATCACCTTGCAACCTCACATGCACATATACTCTAGGTGGTGGTAAGTCATACTTATGGTTGGCTTGTTCTCAATGCTCATGTAAGAAACTATTCATTATTGTCACTTCTCCTTATTAAAAAAAAAAGGTACAATATTTTGTGGAGCATGGCCATGCTATTCCCAAAGTAAACAGGCCTCAGTCGTGACGAACGATATGAGGATTGGGAAGAAACATGAATGGTTTGGTCACCCCGGTGGACTGTGAGACTATTGACTCGAGTAGATGTGCTCTTTGGGATGTCTTTGTTACATCTAGTACCCTAAAGTCATCTGACTTGGGAGCTACTAATATAATACTCGTTACATGAGTCGTAGTCATCCTAACAAAAAAAAATTCTTTTGTGTGAAAGGCAAAAAGAAAATTCAAAATCATGCCCACACGGTGTTATAAGGGGGAATAAAGGTTATGTCCTTACTTGTGTCTCGTATGTGAGCATTGCTTTTTAGGTTTCCATGAATATTTCACACCCCATCTTAAGATATGTTCACTCTACATACCAAGCGGTATAGAATACTCGATCAGACTCTACTTTACTTTGTGATTGTCGGACACAATTCATTCGTGTGCACTTATTTTGTTGCACTTCTATTTGTAGTTATGTGGTATTGCTCTTGTTGGAAAAGCTATGCTCATAGTCTGTTTCTACACTCGGATACGTTCCACCATCATTGTGTGTTTGCATAGCATGTTTGTATTAGGGGGAGCTTCAGGACTTGGTTCCTTTGCCGCACTCTAATTGATTCATCGTATGTGGGTTCTCGGTCTCTATCACTTCCTAGTACTCTTTAATACGTCAACAATTTAGAAATAAAAAATAAAAAATATTTCGTGTTTTTTTTTTAACTTATCTTTATTTTTGTTCTTTTAGAGCATCTCCAACAGTTTCTTTATAATTTCTCTATTATAGGGAAGTAAAAATTAAAATCTCCAAAAAAAATTCTACTCCAACTCCAACAGATTCTCTATTTTACAAATTCCATGATTTTTCTCTAAATCCTTCCCTAAAATTTTACAGATTGCTATAAATATAGGGAATTTTGTTTTCTCTCTCATCACTATCTCTATTTTAGGGATAATAATGGGGAATCTGTTGGAGCAAAACAGCCAAATTCTTCCCTACAATGGAGAAAAATCAAGATATGGGGAAGCTGTTGGAGTTGCTCTTACCTCATAGTGTGGTTAAGTTGTTTTTAGCTAGGTTATTTCTTCTCAATTTCAAACTCTCTCTCGTGGCCGCTCTCTCTCTCTTTTCCTTCCACCATGGTTCGCATCAAGCACACCGTCAAGTGGCCTTCCGCTCGGCCACCGCCTCACCTCCAGCCCCTCGTCCTTCTCAGTGTTCCAATCGCCTCCACCGGCCTCGAGATTATGGGCCGCCAAGCTCCGCTAAGCATGAATTGAGTAATAGGTCCGAGCACCGTCGTCACCTTCCGAGCACTCCTCCACCGCTGCCTCTGAGCCTGCGCCAAATTCTTCTCCGCCTGTTCCGTCCTCGCCCCGCCGCCACTCAGTCAGTCCCTCCTCGACAACTCTGCCAGCCAAGCGTCCTCGTCCTTCTGGCTGCTCCGCTCCCTCCACCTCCCGGTCGACCCAGCCTTTTAAACCCCATAAGCCTTCTCGATTTGTGACTCGCACTCATTGATTATGCAACTTATACTTGTTTGCACCCTGTGGTTTATGAAAAACGCTTTGATGTGGCTGATTTGGGTACCTTATTAGTCGAAATTGTACATGTTTTTCATTGGGAATCTGTGTTGGATATGTTGCCTACTCCTAACCTTACTGTGGTTAGAGAGTTCTATGCGTGTTGTTCTTCGAATTTGCCAACGCAGGTTGATTTGCTTAATGCTGCCACTCTGATTGGCTGCAATGTTGATATCTGCGATGTCTCTGTTCCTTTCACTCCCACCACCATTCTAGAGACACTGGGACTCAACACTCCTCCTTCTGAGATGACTGATATTGATTCGGTTCTTGATGCTCTCTCCATTGATACTGTTGTTGCTGCCATTTATGAGGATCGTCCCGATGTCACCCAGCGGAGCTTTCTGCTGGTGATCTCAGTGAGTTCTGTCAATTGCTGGGTCATCTGGTTCGTGCTATGCTGTATCCATCGTCCCAAAGCAGCAAGACCACTCTCGAGGAAGCTCGCCTTATCTATGTTCTCAATGATAAGCGTTTTTATCTTCCTGCTGAACATTACATGTATAAAGCCATCCGCAAGGCTGCTGTTGGGGGTCGCTGACACAAAAAGGCTGCCTTGGTTTTTCCCTCTATGATCACTGCTGTCTGCAAAGCCAAAGGTGTTGTCTTTGAAGATTCTGATGAAATGGCCCCTCCCTTGAAAGTGTTCTCTCGTAGCTCTCTCTTTCGCAGCACTAGTCAGAGCAAGACTAAGGGAGTCTCTATTGAAACCACCTCAGTCTCTCGGATTGTTTTTGATCATTTCACTGTGGTGAACCGCAAATTGGATCAGCTTACCACTGATGTGGGTGCTCTTCTTCAGCGAGTGGATCACATTGAGGGAGAGATTCATTCTCTTCGCACCGCATTTGCAGCATTCCCTTGAGCTTTGGCATACCTATCCAGAAAAGGGGAGAAGAAGCCTTATTTTGACTTAGATGATTTAGGCTAATGTTGATGTGTGCTCTCTGTTTAGAATCCTTTTGTTCAGTTTGACTAGGCCTTTTTATGCTTTCAGCTAGTAGTTGACTTTGGACTAGTGTTAAAATGGATCTCTTAATTGATAGTTTATGTTTATTATGTTTATTAATCGTGATTGTTTCACAATGTGTGTGTGGATAAGTGTTTCAAGTTTGATGACTTCTTCGAGTGAATTTTCTCAAGTACTTGTTGTGGTTTTGTATAGGAATGCCAAAGGGGGAGATTGTAGGTATAACTCTTGTACCTGTCGGATTGGCATTCCCATACAAAGAGTCCTTTTACTGATCTCGGAGAATCAAGTAAATGCATTTGTATTAGCAGTCAGTTTTATGTGGAGTCCGTTTTTGGGAAGTTGGTTTGGGCTTTATGAAATTACATTCTTAAAATATTTTCTCTAACTCATAAAAGGGTGGTTTTTAAGTCCTAGGTATCTTAGGATTCTATGGATATCTTGGAGTAAAAGATCTTTCCTAATAGAAGTCTAATTAAGGTTGTTTCTGGTTTTTGAGTTGGGGCCGCTGGTTGTATACATATGTGAGGAATGTACACGGCTAAATGTGAACCTACAGATGCAAGAATATTTGTTAGAGTCTTGCATGTTTGTTTAAGTTTGTGTCTTCACAAAGAGTCAAAACACTTTGTCCATGTATAAGTGTTTGTGATCATAGTTTCATATGCATAATACTCTCTCGAGATCAGTAGAGAGACTATGAAGAAAGAAGAACAAGATTTGAAGATCGTGCAAGTGAAAAGGAGTTCAAGAAGGAAGACAAATTTTGGAGTAAACTTTGTCTTCTCTTTGTAGCCAAGCTTGTGTAATTCAAGTCTGTAAAAGAATATATCTTTTATAATAAGATGATTCTTATTTTGGGCTCTCGAGAGTAAGAGCCCCCAGTGTTTTAGTATCATATTTGAGGTTTTCATTGCGTAACCAAAATTTGGTGTTCTGTTTTTCACTTTTGGTTTCTACTACCCAGTAGAGATTGATCCGTGTACTGCAATCCCTATTTTTCCAGAAAATCACATTACCTCCTTGTATTTTCAAATTAGAGAACAAAATACACATGAAGGTGCTTTTGGATAGTAAGTATCTACTTCTTATGCTTGTGATGTATTAGAACACTACCATCCGATAGCCACGTAAATTGCCAGTCCACCACAAATGTGGCAAAATGTGATCCAATTCCAGATGATCTACACAGACCAAAGTAACCCTTCTCGGTTTCTTCTTCAATTCTGTAACGGTAGCTGGTTGACAGTTGACCCTTTTAACTATCACTTAAAACTCAAAAATGCCCAAATGTGTTGGAATTGGACTCAGGCTTCCTCATCGACTTCCATATTTGGCGGGTGTTTATTCTTGTTCTTCTTCTTATTCAATCACTAGTGCAGTTGGGTCTGTCCCTAATCTTGCAAAAGTAGTAAGCAAATGGAGCAGTGGAGGTAGAGCACCTCGGCGTCTGGTTTTGGGCCTTGGAGCTTCATTTTGGGCTCAGTTGATGAACATGTCTGGTGCTATTGGCGGCAAGGCTTTCACTGCCTCTGCCAGGTTGAAGAGTGGTCCTTCCTTTGAAGAGGTAGTTTTTCAATCCATGATTGGGGATAAAGTTTTGTTCTTTATCTATTTATATTGATTTGGTTTCTGGGTTTTCTCCAATTTTGGATTTTGATTATGGATAGGTGCTGTATTGATTCTGGATTTAGATTTTTGATAGGGTTATAAGGTTATGTCTGAAACAGCAAAAGGTTTAGTCTTTAGTAAAATTTGGGCATTGTTTCTGAAACCCTTTTCCTGCAAAAGTACCCATAAGTTTTATGAATTCTTAATTTTAACCTATTGGTTGGTGTTCTGAGGTTTTGTAGCACTATTTGCCATGCCTAATTTCCTTAGGGTGTTGTGTCTAATTGAAGATATTGAAGAATGTGGATTGGCCGGAGCAGATTCCTTACAAGCCGGAGGATTTCCAGCGCTATGATGAGTAAAGTTTCTGACTTCTGTTTGTACAATGCGGTTTTAATGGGCTGAAAGTTCACCTTAACTTTGATGAGTTCTAAAACTAGAAGTTGATTTCATCAGGTCACCAGATACATTGTTTTATGAGAGTCCGCGCTTTGTGACACATATTGATGATCTAGCCATTGCGGCACTGACCAAGTACTATTCTAAGGTGTTTCCGCCTAGCAACACTCCAGGAGTAAGCATGCTGGACATGTGTAGCAGTTGGGTGAGACTTTTAAGTTAATAAAGTGAGGCCGCCTTGTTTTGTATTTCACATTTTCTATCTTTTAGAAGTAATAATCTAGTGAGTGATATTATATCTAGGTTAGTCACTTTCCACCAGGATACAAGCAAGAGCGAGTAGTTGGAATGGGAATGAATGAAGCAGAGCTAAAGGCGAATCCGGTACTTCTCTTTTAAATTATTTTGCCTATTTGAGAATCTATACATGTTGCACTCGAGCTGTTTTTCACTTTTTCTTGCTTGTCTTGATTGGATGTTCTATTAATTTTCTTATAGTACTGTTGTTGATGCCTAAATGAATGCGTTTATACTGAAGCTAAGTCTGTAGAGTACCATTTTCTGCTATAAGTAGTATGCCATTTCGTAAATACAAAGATATAATATGTAATTATATACATCCAATGCCCAGAGATCTATCTGAAGTTGCAAAAGATGGAGAAACCTGTGTCTTCTTTTTCATTAGCCATGGTAGTTATTGACTATTTATAGGCTTATAGCTGTGTAGTGATATGAGAATATCCATACTCATTGATTAAACTTTTGTAGGTTTTGACAGAGTATGTTCTTCAAGACTTGAATGTCAACCCTAAACTTCCCTTTGAAGATAATTCTTTCGATGTGATAACTAATGTGGTAAGTACATCTACTGCCATCATAGTTGTTGTTTATCATCTTCTGATAGAATTCATGCAAGTGATGCATGCTTTGCAAAGATATACTGTTCTTTACTGCTCTCAGAGGTCAATAAATTTCACATTGCAGGTTAGTGTTGATTACATAAACAAGCCTATTGAAGTATTCAAGGAAATGTGCCGGATTCTTAAGCCAGGGGGACTTGCTATAATGAGGTGAAAGTGAAACTGTCTTCTTCTTTCAATTAAAGATGCTGCACCTCAGTGTAGATACAAATTTGAAATCATCCCTGACCCTTAGGATTTCATAAGGGCTTTTATGGAGAGAGTAGTGCTTCAGATTGCCTCTGTTGTTTTTATTAATCAATCTGGTCTCTCTTCTGAACCAATTCTAACTTGATGCCAATGCCTAAAAAACAGCTTTTCCAACCGATGTTTCTGGACTAAAGCAATCTCAATCTGGACATCAACTGGTGATGCTGATCATGGTTTGATTGTTGGGTCATATTTCCACTATGCTGGAGGATTTGAACCTCCTCAGGTAATTAATTCCTTCTTTCTCCATTGCTTTTGTTTCCTTTTTTTCATCACATATAATTTCTCTTCACACATGACTCCTTAATTATTCAAGTGTCACAGTTCCAAGTATTTTAGTAGTAATGCGTTACCTTAAAAACTGTGCTACTGTCATGCAGGGGGTGGATATTTCTCCCAACCCTGGACGCTCAGACCCCATGTACATTGTATACTCTAGAAAGTTATCTTCTGTATAAATACCAGATGTGAGAAACTTCTTTTTCATCTAATCAGTGGTCTAATTTTCAATAGAAATTGTTACAGTATTAAAGATTGTAAACTCATAGTCAGTCATTCTTCCCGGAACAAAAAAAAGTCCATAGTCAATGTTAGCAAATTGCTCTTGTTTCCCGTCTCCAGTTATAAGTCTATAACTTCTGCAATTAGGCAATAGGGGCAATGTGACAGTGTTTTTGTAGGAAGATATTAGTTGGTGGTACTTTTGTGGAAAGCGCTTATGTTATGCTGAGAACCATTTGTATAGACTATGTATTCATTCCAGTTTATAAGATTTGGTTAAATATTTCACTACACAATGGCAACATTATAGACTAAAGTTCTAGGAAGGCCAGATTCTTTCTATATATGAATAGAAACCTTCTAAGGAATGTAATAGCCGACCCTATAGCTTTAAATAGGGCCTGGTTGATCAAAATGCAGGACAACAACAATTCCAGAATGAAAGCGAGACTATGAATCTATGATTAGGGGACGTGAACCTCCACAGTAAAGCGTAGTTCTGGGAAAGCACTATAACAAATCCTTCTATAAGTCTAACGTACGCGTCTATATTTCAAAAAGCACCGCCCATAGGCCCTAGAAGTTCAACTATCATATTCAGCACCATTGTTCTATGATCACACCATAAACATAATTATTGGAGACTTGAATCCATCCTTAATGTTGTGAAAGTTGGTCTCTATAGTCGGTGCATCAAAAAGTGTGTAAATCAGTGCTTGTAAGAATATATAGCTATAATACTAGAAAAGTATTAATCCAAGAAGCCACAAGCACCACTGAAGCAGAAGCATCTAAAAGCAGAAAAAAGCTGAGGAATGAGATTCTGTTTTCAGAGTTCCACTTTCTGTCTATATATCCATCCATTCCTAGATAAAAAATAAATAAAAAACAGGAATATGTACAGAACGCAATTGATGACAGAGACATATTACACACCAAAAGGATGAGGCCCTTACGTAGGACCTAGTGACCTCGGACTTGGGCTGTGTCTGGCAATATGGCTGAAGTCACACCCATCCCTGCTTGTAACGGCTGAAGAGCTCCTCTGTTTGCGCATTCCTGAAGGCGCTGCAGGCAATGACATAGACCCAGATGAGAACCACCACCGCCACGATAAGGATCACATTGGCTCTTCTCCATTCTTTTCTCAAGTTCCCCAGTAAACCAGCCCTGCAAGAGTTGCAATTGTAGCACAGTATGTTCTGGTCATTGTTCCACAGCAAACAATCTGGATCTGCTGAAGGGTTTACTGGGTTTATCCACAGATTTGGGTTCACATAGTTGTAGCCACAAGCTGTTGGAGGTTTACAGCATCCTGACTGTAAAACAAGAACAATGTTTATGTTATAATAACAGAAGGAACAAAAAGAGAAAAGGTAAAGGGAAAAAAAAAAAACCACCTAATTTTGTCACTATATGAATCTAATGCTGGCAAGCATAGTTTGTTCTTTTTCATCTTCTTCCATTGTGATCCCAATTATGGTATTTTGGTTACTTTAATTTGGTCTACCTTCCATGATTTCTATAATAACTCAGAAGCAACTGCCATCCAGTAGAGCAAAGTTTGTGTCTATTTTTCCATTTAATTTATGGACCACATTGACCACATTGAAAGGTAGATAGGGGGCATGGAGTATTGGCTCTAGACTAAAACCCAAATGGTGGGTCCTGATCACTCCTAGATTCCTATTCTTACTCCACTGCACTTGAATTTCTGGAAATTTCTCGTTCTAAGTTCTAACATCTAGTCATCTAGTTCACAATGTGGCATAAAGTCAATAGACCTGTTTGGATATACCAAAAGAAGAGCCTTTTATCTTCTATCAACTTCATTTGTGTAGAAAGTGTAAAAAAGTTGCAATCGTTTTCATCAAAACAGCAATGAAATCAATAATCACAGTCAATATTATCTTCAAAGACATTTAATTTTTACCATTCCAAGCAAAGAAACAAAGGAAACAGAGAGATCTATAACTTGTTTGGAACTAAAGACCTTATAGAATTATCAACTAATCACAATGTGGCATTCACGAACTTTAGTTCCTGTTTGGATCCACCAAAAAGAAGATGCCTTTATCCTCTAACTTTAGCACCACTACGATCCAAGTTATCAGCTTCTTTTGTGAAAAAAGGGTAAAAAGTTGGGTTCTTTTTCATCAAAACAACACTCAAATCAACAATCACAGTCAAAATCAACTTCGAGAACATTAACTTTTATGAAAAATAAGAAATTAATAGCTTGCCTGAAGAGGAGAGATGTGAGCCGCAAAGAACTGATCAGCAGTGATGTAATTCTGAGTGAGCCTAGGACAAGTATCCGATTCAGCCAAACAGACCCTTATCTTCTGCCAGTTCTCGGAATCATTAACGTAATCTCTAAGCCACTTAGAAAACCCGTCCAGCCTGTACTCCTGGTAAGCCCTACCCGGAACGCCGTAGCTTCCGTCAGGCCTCGTGACAGTAAAAGCAAATATAAGCACAACAAGTAGCAGGATTATGAGGGCGGCCATACAGAAGAGGTAGAAAGCAAGAAGGCCCTGTTTGTTGAAGTAGGCTCCGATGAAGCCGGCGAGGGAGACTAGGAGGATGAGGACGCCGAGGACGAAAATTGGCCACCGGAAAGAGCGGATGCACTCGTTGTCGGGCTTGTTGGCCAGCCAGATGCCGGCGGCCATTATGGGGATGGAGCAGAGGAGAGCCGTAAGGTTGAGGACTGCCGTAATTTTGTTGCTCACTCCCATGGTGGTGGTTGTGAGGTTGGTGGAGAAGGGGTTTGTGTTTTGCTTTGCTTACTTCTTAGCTTGTTTTGGTGTGAAGGAACCGTGTGGATTGGGTTTATATGCTTTAGCGCTTAGGCGGTTGGGACCTGGGAGTGAATCTATTTTTGTGTGCATTATGGGGAGGGGTTCTTGTAGCTGTGTAAGAGGTGGTAAATGTTGCGATCTTATTTGCGAAGGCATATATTCTCGTCTTTTCTTTTTTTTTTTTCCCAGAGAATATGAAAAGTTTTACTACAGAATAAGAAACTATGACACGGAATCTCAAAAAATTGTGATAGGACTTGTAACTTGAGTAGTAAGACGAACTCTATACGGTGAAAGAGCGATAGATGAAGGATTATGATCGCTAAACCAATGCATTTGTCGTAAAATTGGTCTCACTCGAGTTTGTAGTAGTACTATATAGAAGATGCGTTACAACTTACAAATTTTTCTAGGTTATATTCACTTGGTTTGGTTAAATTCCGATCACATTGAAATTCAAACTAATTCATGAAGACATATTAATTTTTATCTTCTCGTCTTAGATTCAATCGATTTTGTGTTGGGTGCTCAAAATACCTTCTATTGATAATATTTTCAAAACACTTTTTGGACAGGTGATCATGTAATGTTCAATAACAACATTATAAATGTAAAGTATTCATTATATTTATAACTAATCAAAAATTTCAATCGATTTTGTGTAAATGCTAAAATATTTGTCGACAACACAACAGTTTCATAATTTTTTACATGGGTCGTTATATGATTTGCAATGGTAATATTGTATTAGCAAGTGCTCCTCTTTCGGATCAAGGTGTTATGATGACTAAATCATCATGATGATTTGAAATTTGAAATAATATGGAGTACAACCCAAACTACAAAAAGCTTGATGATAAAGGATAGAACTTGCACAAAAAGCTTGATCCGTATCCATCTCAAAATTCTTTCATTGAAATTAAATGTGAAAGGTTAAACCGCATTTGTCAAAAGTGATTCTACCCACAGCACGTAAGCGCTTCCGACGCGTCGTGCCACGTGCCTCGGGTTCAACCCACCACGTGGCCCGGATTTCATTCGTCCTCGGTACTATCAAATCCCATCTCCCATAGTCCCCGTGTTTACAGTTGGACTCTGTTTGCAAACACTTTAGTAATCACAAAACGCACCGTTTCGCTTTCCCGCGCGTTATCGAACCCTTTAAAGCCTCCCAAAACCCCCAATCCAATTCTACGGATTTATAGAGACGCTGCGGGAAATGGAGCAATGGGTCCCACTCTTCGACATCTTCCTGAAATCTCCGACGCCGGAATCGGAAGCGTCGACGTGGCTGAAGCAATCTTTCAGTGCCTCGTCGTCAACCGCCGCGCCGATCACCACCGGCTCCTTCCTCTCGTTGCTGATGAAGCCATTGGAGACAATCGATGCTTCTTCCGGAGCTCCGTCGCCGAATAGGTAATGGGCCGAACCCAAGTTCTGATTTTGATGAGTGTTGATCGGAGACTGACAGTGTGGTACTGGGTTTTACAGGGTGATGTTTATACAGACTCTGCCGAATATGGTACAGGCGAGGGTTTTGTCGTTTCTGGCTTTGGATCGTGAGAGGTTTAGCGGCAGGGAGTTGGGTGAATTGGCTAGAAATGTTTTGAGTTGTGATCAGGGGTTTGATTTTTGGGTCCAGAAATCTGCACGCCACCTGCTCGACGTAATGTCTGAGTCGAATTACGAGTGGATTTCGCGCTTGGGTTGGGATTCCGGGGAGGAGGAGGATGAGTTTGAGTCGTTGCCGGGTTGGCTTAAGGTGTCTGCCGCTGAGAGTGATTCAGTGATGCCATGGTTGCCTTTATCGGCTGAGGAGTTGAATTCAAGGACAGTGAGTGGTGATGATGGTGGTTCGTTGAGTCAAGTTGGAGGGGATGAAGATGAGGATTTGGATATGGATGATGTTGTCGAGGAAATGAATATTGATTCTCCAAAAAGTGTTGATATCGAACCTGGAGTTAGAGAGAAGGCTATTAGTTTGAAAGAGCGGGTTGTGAGTTTTGAATCCACTTCAAAGACTGTGGGATTAGCGAATGAAATTCGTGAACTTTGCTTGGGCAAAGGAGGAGAATGTTTCGCAGTTTTGGGTCTGGTTGAACCTTGGTTAGCTGATGATGAGACTGCTTCAGTTCTACTTTCTCATCTGACAAGTGGAGGTGAGGAAGAGCTTACTTGGCCAAGCCAGGTTCTGTGCTCGATTGTCCTGCCCAAGTTGTTGGTTCTTGAGGAACCAGCCTCGCGTGTGCTAGTGACCGCAATAGTAGAGTACTGCAGGCTACACCAAAGGGCTGCTGAGTATGCACTGTTGTTTCCACTGATTCTCCGACAGGAAGGCATCAACAATCCTATATATGATGTGATCACAAGAGTCATCAAGGAAAGCTTGCACCCGGCTCATGTCTCATCTTTATGTCAGAAGCTGCTGTGTGGAGAAAAAGATGAGAGGAGAGTCATTTGTCTTCCTTGCCACAAATATTTGATAACTGATAAAATGGTATGGACAGAATCATTGTTTAACCTGCTGCAAAGCATTTTGAATCATAATATTCCATTTACACAGAGTTCAGTTGACCATATTGTTTACCAAGTTCAGCAAATGGCTGAAACATTTTCTAACTCTCTGAAATTTGGGAACTTTTTGTTATGTTTAGTCACCAAATGCTCTCCATTGTTGAAGCCTCACAAGCTTATGTTGACTAAAGTAGTTGAGCAAAACAAAACATTCTTAGCTAAATCCATATCATGTAAAATAGCTGGCTTGTAGCTTTTGTTAATTGCAACTCGTATGAAGATTTTTGGTCCTTTCATCCTTTGTCTATCTCTGAGAATGTGCACTTGGAACATGTTAAAAACTCTTTTCAAAGGCCAGTCTTTTATTTTCTGTATATAGGTTAGTTAGGACCATTTCGTTTTCTTTAGTTTTGACCTTGTACAGAAGCTGATTTTTTCCTTTTTTTCTCTCTCTTTTGGACCTTGTGTACAACAAATCAGAACCAATTAATGAAAGAGAGATGATAAGATATATATTGCTTCCTCTCGAAAGCAAAAGAAATACTAGTTTTTATAAATAGTGCTTCTCTCACTGCAAAGCCTTTCTTTTCCTTTCAATAGTCTTTTATGTAGAACAATAGATGACATAACAACTCTATAAAAACAAAACCAAAAGTACAAACTTATATGAAGTGAGAAACAGAAATATTAGGTGATTGGCACTTTTAGGTATGGAAACCATTGTTCCCATTGGCCATTTGTTTCATGGATTCGAATCTGGGGCCCTTCTCATTGAACTTTGTGGTAGAATAAAGCTTCAGGTAATCTTGAAAACGGAAGCTATTGGGGTATAAGAGTTTGGGAGCTGGAGAGATAAGGGCATCTCCGGCAGGATTATAGAAGGTAGCAATGGAGAGTCGACTTCCATTCTTGTCTGTCAAGACACGGTGCAAAGTACTTTTGTACCTTCCATTACTCAGCACTTCCAGTTGGTCACCTGTGTTCACAAAGATGGTGTTGTTCTTAGACGGTGGAATTGCAACCCATTTGCCATCTTTGAAGAATTCTAGACCCGGAACTTGGTCGTCTTGGAGCAACAGTATGATCCCACCAGCATCAGTGTGCTCTCGCAATCCTCTCACACGTTCTGGCTGAGAGCACTTGGGATATTTTGCAACTTTTGTCCCGACAGAAGGACCTTTGCTACCTGAAAATGCATCCTTGATATCATCCTTCTCCAAACCAAGATTCTCACACATGAGCTCAGAGAGTTTCTCTGCCAGGTTGATCAGCTGAGCTATATACTCATTCATTGTTTTGCTGCATTTCATGCATAAACCTCAGCATACATGTTTGGACTTGCAGTGTCAGTTTATAGTTCATACGTTATGGTTCTGCTATTCTATTGATAATTGACTTACCAAAGATCCTCTGAGATATTTGGAATTGCTTCAATGTTAGATGTGGGGCGATGCCAGACGAAAAAGGTGGATTCCCAGTCTTTGTCAGAGGTATCGTCTTTCTCTAAGCTTCTAGCTATCTCTGACTGATAAAAGCTCTCTTTCAAATTTTCCTCATAGTGTGCATTTACCAATTGCTTCACTTTGTCCATCAGCTTTTTGTCGATTCCATGGTTCTCAATCTGCAAACATTAAGCAATATATTAGATGTGCATAGGACATCGATTTAGAATTGAAAAAAGAAAAGAAAAAAAATGATACACTTTACTTGAAAGAAGCCCCATTGCTCGCATGCTTGGTTCAGAAGAGCCATTGTCTTGCTCCTCTCTTCACCATTGATCTCACCAAAGTCTATGACAGGGATCTCCATTTCCTTCATTCTCTCTTATCCTGATGTAGAAAACAGGTAAATGCAATGCAGTATTTATAGGACCAGAAATTACTGTATTCATCAATATTATATTAGATGCGGTAGTTACATATTAACCTTTTCAAAGGAGAATTGCTTGGGCCGGCACATGCGATCAACTCCATGTTTTTTTATAAATATCTTCCGATCAACATGTCGATCAAGATACAGTAAACCCAGGTTCTGTTTCTTCACATTTTTGCAAGAAAAACTTTCCTTGACTAACTTATACCCCTTTTGATTTGCCATCATCATGTGCCTCCCTCACTATCAGTCTCCTTGTGTTCAAATGTGTCTGCCCACTGGTCTTTTATTATTATATGCATATTTTTGTAACTAACTTAGTCTTATCAGCTGTTTTTTGTTTGATATTTGTCAGTTTAAACAAAACCAGGGGCTGTTTGAGTGTGACATACTGATGTTGAATCAATTGCTATTCAAACAGGCAAAGAAAAACTAGGGGAGAAACATTGCCAGTGGGCGCTTAACATCTTGCATTAGTTGGGTCAGAGAGACCATTTTCTTTGTTTTTCAATACGCGGAAACTCTTTTAGCCCCGCTTCGCTATCCTGCCAAACCCGACAGTGTTTAGGAGACATAAAACACTAACAATGTAGCTGGGATTAAACAAATAAATCGAGAAATTGTGACATACTGATGTTGAATCAATTGCCATTCAAACAGGAAAAAAAAAAAAAAATGGGGGAAGAAACTTTGCTAGTGGGCGGCTTAACATTTTGCATTAGTTGGATCAAAGTTGGACCATTTTCTTCGTTTCCGATACTCGGAACTCTTTTATGCCCGCGTCACGATCCTGCCAAACCCTACAGTGTTTAGGAGACATAAAACTCTTTAACATTCTAGCTGTTATTAGACAAATAAATTGAAAAACTGTTTAGTTAGTTGGTTAATCTTAGTGATTGTGCAGCAAGTCATGCGTATTGGTCTGGAGTCTGATGTTCGTAGGTATATTATACTTGTATTAATTATGCGAGTAGATGGATTTGGGAAATAGATTAAGCATATTTGGTTATACACATAATTCAATGAAGTTTTGGCAAGGGTCTAAGTTAAGTTTCTTGAGGACTTAGAAATCCAGAGACAGATCTGGCAGTTTAAAGAGAATCTACTGAATTGCGCCTTAAAATATATAACGAAGATCATTCCCAAGAATGCATCAAGGACAGGCCTTGCGTATTTAAACTTTAAAGGTACTGGAACCCAAGCAGATCCAAGTAATTTAGTCTGCTTTGGTTGAAGGGTATGTCTAGGCAAAGAGATTAGAGTTAAATATTTCGTACCTGCATGCCCATATCCCTATTTGGTTCTGCTTGAACTAATACTTTAAAAACGTGAATATCTTGTGTGAATTACATTTCACCATTTTGGTATCCAAATGTTTAGAATGTAGTTGTGTAAATATTACACTTTACGATTTACTATGCAATAAATCATATTCTAAAAGTTTTTGTTACGATTTTTTTTCTTTCGATAAAGCATATGAAATTGTAAAGATGTGGGCACTCAACTTTATCTTCTTCGCCACAACTAAGTCTTATTGCAACTTCTACAGTTAGTTCTAAATTCTAGTTTTCATTTGTATCAATTGAAGTATGTGACCGCTGAAGAAAGTGGGTTTAGATGACAACCTCAACACAAGACAAAAATTAAATATTAGAAAATTCTCACTCTTACACGTGTTTGAATTAAAAGCCACATGTGAAATATAATCGAATGACTTGAATCAAACGCAAAATCTCGGAAACAACATCATATAGAAACATAGTGACGGTTTTTTTTTTTTGGTTAAAAACGTTGTGACGTTTTGATATCTATATATATATATATATATATATTTTTTTTTTTTTAATTGTGAGAGAAAAAAACGATTATTTCATACGGATTTTTCATATGTACGCTACAGTGATAGGAGTGACAGAAAACGATGCTGTATCACGAGATTAGCGCATGCAGCACCTGCCCCTGGTTGCGCCACAGCGCGCGTAAAAAAGATTCGGAGAACCTGCGACTAAAGCAACCAAAAACAAAAAAGCAACCCAGTTTGCACCTGCATCGCCCTTCATGCGCCGCCACCACACCTCCTTACTTCTCCTCACGGCGAGGAAAACGCCGCTTAACTAACCCCACCGCCACACTCGCTGCGTGCCTAGCGGTGTACCACACGCTCATGCCCTTCGCGCGTGAGCACCTGGAATCCCAGACCTTGCTTGCTTCGGAGGACAAGTTTGTCCTTTCACATAAACCGCCTCCTTCTACTCCGTCCCCAACTGAAAATTTTTCCCTCTCGTTCGTTCGTTCGTTCTGTCCACCAGAGAAATCTAGATAACCAAATCCAAAACGACGACGTATTACTGCGCGCCGCACAGTCTAGGCCTCTGCAATGAGGCTCCGACTCGCTCTGCTGTGTCTCTGCTTCGTCACTATTCCTCGGCTCGAATCCCCAGTCGCGGCCTCGGCCGAGTCGAACTCGGTGCTGGAGGAGGAGATCAATGCCGAGTCGGAAAACTCGTCGCTGGCGAGATCTGGTAACGACAGCTTCGCCAACATGATTGATCGGGCTCTCGAGCGCGAGTTCCCTGAGAACGAGCAAAATCAGGGTCCGAATTCTTCAATTTGTGCTTGTATTTGATTTTGAATTTCCGGCCTTAATTTGGCACTGCATTGCTTTCAATTTCATGCTTAGTTACTAGGTCTGGTTTGATTATGGAAACTTTCGATTCTTATGGTGCTGCTAAGTCGATCTTTGCTCTCTTTTAGTTTTACTCCTTAGGAAGATTTAGTTTTCGACGAAGAAAGTGGATTTTGTTATGAAATTTGAAGCGTTTAGTTTGTGTAGATGAGTCTCTGAATTGTGTCTTCTTGTGCAGCCACCGACTCCGGTAGCTTCAACAATAGCGTTAATGAACAGCAGGTAGGTACTCGGCTGAGCTAACATTTGTGATTTTAGAGTAATGTGCTGTTAATGCATGTGCTTGATGATTTCAAAACGAAAAACGGAAAATGTCGATATAACTAATGTGTTTATCTGAGTGCTTTCGCATAATCGGTCGGCCTGCATTTTAAAAGATGTTGTTTTGTTTGTTAGGCGACTCTGGAGACTGTTGCTAGAGTTAAGTCCAAGAAAAATGACAGCAAGGAGGAGAAGTATGTGCTTCTATCTTGTGAACAGAAAAACCAAAATTGTTTGTTGATTTCCATTTATTGGAAGTGGCTGGAAATATCAAATAGTATACGTGAAGTGTGTTCGCTGACATCTTTGTGAGCCTTATGTTAGGTCATTTCAATTTCATGATGTTTTCCATCTGGAGAATGAGAATGGAGCAGAAGATATGCCTACACTAATAGATCGGAAGGTATGTCTGCTGCTTGTCATTGTTTCATATCATAATTTTATTACTGTAATGTAGAAAAGTAACATAGAAAGTACGTGAATGTAAACGATTTGCATAAAGTTGTGATGACATAATAGTACACAATCTTTACAAACGTCTTGTGCTTGAAGTTGATACTTTCTGACATGCTTATTTTTGGTTTTCCTTTTTATCAGGATAATGTTTTTATTATATCCAATCTCAAGTCAAAGTATCCTGTGCTGCAAGTGGACTTGAGGTCAGCTTACAATTCTTTTGCCATTGTTTCAATTGCCATTTCATATATAAGTGGCAGAAAAGGTTTGCTGATATATCCTCTTCATGTTATAGACTGATATCAGATCTGGTAGTTGTCATTGTCTCTGCAACTTGTGGTGGCATTGCCTTCGCCTGTGCTGGACAACCTGTATGTCCTCTATCACAGGATTTTGCTTAGATTCTAGTGAATTTCTTCTAAAGTTTGGGATTTTCATTTTATTTACTTATTTATTTTGAATGGGAGGATATGTCCTTGGCATTTGTACACAGTTTTTTCTTTGCTTCTAGATCCGGTTCTTGTCCAAAAATTTATCTCCTTTTACTTTCAAATGTTTTCAGGTCATTACTGGATACTTACTAGCAGGATCTGCCATTGGACCTGGAGGCTTGAGTTTTGTCAGTGAAATGGTCCAAGTATGTTGTCGTTATTCCTATTTTGCTTGGTTGATTCTTTTTTTTTTTTTTTTTTTTTTTTTTTTGCGCTTCCCCTATTGACCGCTTCTTCAGGATTATGTTTTCAGTTGTTCCATTAGCAGATTCAAAATCATGAATACTCATGTTATACTAGTTCGGTCTTTTGCCATTCAGTTTATGTGGATCTATAATTTTCTTTTCATTCTTTGTCATTAATTTTTCAAACTGCTTGACTGTTCGTGCACAACTTCAATGCACTACAGTCCAATTAAGTGCACATATATGCATAAAAACTGTAATAAGCTTCTTGGCATTTGGTTGCTTTTCTTTGTTATTGAAAAAAATGCAAGAAAGGAAAAATATGGGTATACTTCTGCTACATACTTCACTATTAATAGTTATCATATAATATGTTCTTTAGTTGCCATTTTAGAGCTTCATACGTATTACTTTCATTTTCTTATTAAAACAAGCATGCAGGTTGAGACAGTGGCTCAGTTTGGAGTGATATTTCTTCTTTTTGCATTGGGCCTGGAATTTTCAGCTGCTAAGGTTGGCATGTAACCTTAATGTTGCGGTATGCATTTGCAATCTTGTTTGTCAATTAATTTAGGTCATGATACTACCCTCCCCTCTTCAAGTTTGCAGCTTCGGGTTGTTCGAGCAGTGGCTGTTTTGGGAGGTTTACTGCAGACTTTCCTATTTATGTGCTTGTGTGGAATAACAGCCTCAGTAAGTCAAGCATTTTAATCAACGCTATGGATTTGATGCGGAAGGAATGCTTGAAAAAAATTATCAAGTGTGAATTCACTTGTTATATATCCAATTAGACTGCAAATGATCATACTTCAACCTGGAATATAAAACTAAGCAAATATGCATTATAATTATTTATACTTCTGTCATTTTTTCCACTTCTCCCAATGTTCTAATTCCGCACAGCTGCATATTATTTCCAGTTATGCGGTGGAAGACCTTCTGAAGGGGTATTTGTTGGTGCATTTCTTTCTATGTCTTCGACAGCAGTGGTAACTATCTTTTGCACTGATATCTGTATATTTTCTTCTGTTATTACCTTTGGGAAAATGTATGATTTAATTACCTGTTCAGTTTGTAATCCTTGCAAACGGGTTGTAGTAGTCTTCCTTTTATGCTTATGGGACATTAAACTGCTTTAAAATAGTTTATATAGGAATGTATGGAGTTTTATGTAAATGGTTAGTGGTAGTAGGATAAATTAGATATTGAAAGGTTGACATTTTCTTGTTACTCTCATCTTTTTGGTTCTGCAGGTTTTGAAATTCTTGATGGAAAGAAATAGTATTAACGCTCTTCATGGTCAAGTCACAGTTGGCACTCTTATAATGCAGGTTCATAAATTTTTCAGCTTGCAGCATATCACTAGTTCACTACTAAGCGTGTGCTACTTAATATTATAAAGAAAACTTGTAATATTCAGACTTATGATTTCTCACTGTTTCAAACTGTAACCTACTAGGACTGTGCTGTGGGTTTGCTATTTGCTCTGCTTCCAGTTCTTGGTGGTACTTCTGGTATTCTTCAAGGAGTAATATCCATGACCAAATCGTAAGTAAAGATCAATATTTGGCATCTCATTATACAGGTTTATACAATTGATGATAAATGCCCATCTAATGCATAAACAACTCAAACACCTTTTATCTTGTTTTCATGCATATAAGTCTATATGAATTGTGCATAAGTGCCTCATGTCTCATGTCACATACTCCTTTAATTATTACAGGTTGGTGGTCTTGCTTACATTTTTGGCCACATTATCAATGTTATCACGTTCTTGTGTACCATGGTTCCTTAAGCTTATGATAAGCCTATCTTCTCAGGTATTGACAAATTTTCATTTTGATGAACCTAGATTCTGTACCTTACAGATTATGTTATGGACATTTTTCTTTTGTCTGCAGACTAATGAACTCTATCAATTGGCAGCTGTGGCATTCTGCTTACTTGTCGCTTGGGTTTGTCTTGTTTCCTACTTTTTACACCTACGACCTCATACATATTATTGCAGTTAATATACACAACTTATAGGATCGGACTGTTTTACTATCCTTTCAACGAGTAATTTTTTTTTTTCCTTTCTTTTTGTTGGGGGTGGCGTTCTAATTGTTCATGGTTTGATGCCTGCCCTCAAGTACCTTAGGTCTACAGCATCTATCTAATGCCTCCCTGCAGATACAAAATAATACATGCCTTCTTATCTCATTTCAGTGTAGTGATAAGCTGGGTTTAAGTCTTGAACTGGGTTCCTTTGCGGCAGGAGTGATGATATCAACAACTGATCTTGGTCAACATACACTTGAACAGGTAAGGTATTTTTGTACGTATGTACTTGTAAAGTTGTGGGGTGCCTAATTTAATTTTATTTTTTGTCTTTTTTCATGTTTTCTCCCTTTTTCCCCCTTCCTTGTATGCTTCAATTTCTAGTATATGTATCACATAAGACTTTTCCTATCATTGTGATACTCATGTATTGAGATTTCATGTTAGGAACAAGTGAATGTTTGAGAGAGAGAGAGAGAGAGAGAGAGAGAAGAATACAAGCTTCCAAATTGTTTCTATTTAATAATTTTTTTTTTTCAAAAATGAAACAGGACTAGTAAATTCAGCAGCTGTAATCCTGCTTGAGTTTCTAAAATATAGTGTTGAATGTACAGAAAATTTACTTTTCCTCACCGATTGTAATGTTTCAATTGAAGAGACTAATCTTGTTCCTCTTCTTTGTGTCTTTGTTTCTGTCATGCAGGTTGAGCCCATTCGCAATATGTTTGCTGCTCTTTTTCTCGCTAGCATTGGGATGTTAAT
Organism: Rosa persica; assembly: GCA_025331145.1. Lineage (NCBI taxonomy): Eukaryota > Viridiplantae > Streptophyta > Magnoliopsida > Rosales > Rosaceae > Rosa > Rosa persica. The sequence continues at coordinate 4,714,552 of WFKR01000002.1, read as the reverse complement.
AGATGTGCATTTCCTTTGGAATCATGTTGATATTTTATTAGCAGCTGTTACATTGGTAATCGTTGTAAAAACTGTAGTGGTTGCTACTGTTGTCAAGGGATTTGGATACAACAACAAGACTTCCCTTCTTGTAAGATTTCAAAAACTGCTAAGAGAGCTTTATATTCATTTATTTCATACATTTTGTTGATGGAGGGGGCCTTATGTTATCCCATCTGTAGGTTGGAATGTCTTTGGCACAAATTGGAGAATTTGCTTTTGTTTTACTAAGCCGCGCTTCTAATCTTCATCTGGTAGAGGTGGGTGCTTCACCTGTAAATTGCCCTTCTAAGAATTTTGTTCAAGTTGCAGTTAATTTCCTTACATTTCCCACTTAATCTAGGAATTAAACATTAACATGAGCTTACATTATAACTGAAGGATTTGTCACTGCTGCAGGGTAAACTGTATGTGTTACTTCTAGGCACAACAGCTCTTAGTCTGGTATGTTAGCTATTTATGATATATATTAAGTTATGATTTGTGGCACAGTTTGCAATCAATCTTTCTTTCGCTGATACTCCTAGTGTCTCCCTGTTATTGTAAATTAAACTATTTCTGTCCACTTTTCGAAATAGCCAGTTCCTGTCAATTTCTCTTCAATTGCTATTTGTTGGAATTGTTGATTTTTATGCTGTAATAACGCAGGTCACTACACCATTGCTGTTCAAGATGATTCCTGCTGTTGTTCATCTTGGGGTGTTGTTGCGGTGGCTCTCCCCTGATAGCCTAAGTGAGGTAATGATCTGCACTTAAATACGCGGTGAATTTTCACCGTGGGGAAATGTCCCTGTTTACAGTTGTGCATAGTTCTCGTTGGAGCAAATATTTTGAGGTATCTTAAATATGGTTTCTCCTCCCAGATTGGCTTCAAAGGAGATAATTTTCGCTCAGATGGTGCTAAGCGTGTTGCTTTCTTGGTCCAAGAATCTCATCATTTATGATGTTAAAAAAAGGAAAAAAAGACCAGAAAATCGCACTATTCAGCCTTTGGAGTTGTTATACTCTGAAGGACAGGTATTTCAGAGTGCAAAGGAGGTCGACTAGCTGAAATTGTGTATACAGCAAAGATCCCCAACTGTTGCTTACTTTCCTTTCATCTTACTGAAGGAGCAAGAGTGAATCATATAAATACTAATTGAGACCACAAGGAAAAAACAGGACGGTAACTTTTCTCTTGTAAAATAGTGCCCATTTTGTAATGTAAATTATCCGCTTGCCCCCTTCGTCCCTTCCTGAGGTCGAAAATTTTTGTTTTGTTTTCGCTGACCTTTCTTGCTTTTGTTTCCTCTAGTAGATCACAGTTGTTTCCAATCTACAATGTATCATGGATTCTTCCTTTGCAATAGAACCACAATTTTCTTTTTCTCTGTGTAAGGCTTATGTTTTGTTGTTTCAATAATTTGTTTGGCAAATGTATATACACTGATTTCTTAAGGTAACAGAGAGATGACCTCATAGAAATGACAGACATGCTTATATTTCTCTTTTCTCTGTTTCTCCTGTCATCAGTTAATCTTTGTATAATAGGTCCTCCTTTTATCATCAGTCACGCTTGCATTATAGCTTCCACTAGTACTGCTTGTATAATCGATCCATTTTTCATACGAGGAAAACTATTGAGCAATGATAATACAGACATTAACTAGTAATGGCACAAATCGGGCCAGATCGAGGAGGAAAACTAGTTTTGTAGAAAAGCGAGTCCCCGAGACTCCTAAAAGAAATTTGGAATCACAATGAGCGTCACAAAAAAAAAAAAAAAACGCTAGGATCTTGCGCCTGGAAAATAATGGGATTGGTTTTCTTGGCATGCCTTCTTCATCACTTGTGCATGAAGGTTTCAAAAAGTTGGGAAAAAAAAAAAAAAGAAGGATCTTTTAAGAAAATAAAGTTGGCACAAATCGGGTCAAATTTTAAGCCAAATGAAAAATTAATTTTTGTAAAAAAGTGAAGTTCCGAAGACTCTTATAAGACATTTGGAAAACAACTCGGATCCATAAATTATGAATATGTAGCAACGTGATCAACGTGACGTGGTGAAGACTATCCTTTGATTAGTGTATTCAGTCTTTGATTAACACTACGTAGGTTTTAATTTAGCAGATCGACAAGTTACTACATTCATCTGTCAACAAATGTGAATAATATGAAAACAGACAGAACTTCAAAAGAGAAAAAACTGAAACCTCAGTGATAATTACAGGTAGCATAAAGTACTAATAATTGTAGGTTTCTGTACCTTAAAGAAATCCCATACAAAGTTGACCTACATATGAAAGCAAAAGTTGATTAATTATGCATATGCGCACCATATTAAAGATGATGAGGGACATCGACAAAATTGAAAGAGAGACCAAAAAAAAAAAGCATAATCTATGTCTATTGGGGGTAAACCATGTTCATTATTTTAAGTAAAGGTTCATTTTTAAACGTATGAAGATCTCCATAAGAACTTATATACGAACGTGTGAATCAACTCGTTTTAGGAATGGAGGTGTTCTATAATTGAAAATTGAAGTTCAAAATTAGTGACTTAACTCTTTGGCTATGAGGGGCATACCTCAAACAAGTTACAACCTAATAGTTTTGTCTTCTAGAGTTTCAGTTCTTCAGATCACTTTGAAACTTTTATTTTTAGAATTACATGCCAGCAATATTGATCTCCAATATGTAACAAAATTAAGTATAGGTTAATATATTAATCAATTAAGGCGGCGGAAACAGATTAAAGGACTAATTAATGAGAAAAGAAATGTTCAAGGGCAATGTCTCCATCAGCAAAACTATAATAGTGGGTAATCCACGTTTAACTGATATAGATTGTTCACTAGACCTTAATTACTTAGTACGCGAATCTTAGTTTATTGGGTGTTAATTAATAGAAGCTGATCGATGATCACCATCACGTATTCAATATACCCACATGAGCTACCTCATTCTTGTAGCTTGGTGTAATGGCTACGCTATAAACGAAGCTTGCAAGTATAATAATCATAATGTAAGTTTCCTAAAAAAAAAAAAATCATAATGTAAGATTAAAAATGGGGTTTGTAAGGATTAGGTTTAGGGTTTGTTGACATCTCTGGTTTTTCTTTTCATTAATAATTTGATCGGTTTTGAGTTGGATATGTTATCTTAAATTTGATATTTATTTTGACATTATTTAAGTCATTAAATAATAGTAAAGGTTAAGAGACCAATTAGCTAATAATATGAATTAGCTAATTCGTAGTTCTAAAGCGTTATGTAATTACTGTAAATTTTATTATCCAATTCATGTTGATGAGATGACATCATACTACATTATGTGCATTCATGACCTAGCTCATGTCATTAGTTTATGAATATTGGTTAAAAGAAATTGTGCTTTAGGTTTAAGCCTAAATTGATTCAAACAAGCAATGAATAAACAAGATTACCCAAGAAAGTGAACAAGCTAGCTGGTTGAAATATAGCAAATAAAAATGGTAAAAAAGTTGAAGCTACCTAGAGTCATTTTGCAGCTGAACTTCCAATACAACGACATCAATATTATGACATAAATGTCTTCATATATAGATCTGGAAATAGCTAGGGATCTTAAAGATAAATGAAACTTTGTACTCACCCGCTATAAGAAACAAAGTCCTATCCTCCACAAGATTCATGTGAACATTAATATGTGGGTTTCGATTTGGTGAAGGTTCCAAATAATTGGACACCACAGAGAGATAGTTACAGGTATTAAAAAAGACATAACAGTGTTGGTTGAAATGTCCCTGTAATTTAAAAGTGATAATAAATATGACAGGTCGTATTTATTTATGCACAAATGGAGACATACAGACAGAAAAGATCTAACTGGATTCTACAATATCAGTAGCAAATTTTAAGCATATATTCATTTCCTTACATAGTATTAAAAAAGTATAAGACTTGATTCTTTTTCGGCTAAGCAAGTACAAGATTGATATATTTATACAACTCGTATAAATCATACAAACCTGATTTGGAATTAGCGCGCACACTGCCCAAAAGTGCGGACGTCGATGCTTTTGTTCCGTTCAGGCTGCGACAGCGTCGCGAATCTTGCCGGACGGAGGCCAGAAGCATCCTAGACTGCTTCTAGGCAGCGATCGAGCCACCAGCAAGAAGAAGGTCAAGATCGACCTCTGGCCTCCGTCAGGCAAGTCCCGCGGACGTCCAGCTCTGATCCTCTGTGTGTGTGTGTATAAATAAAAGAATTTGATTCTCATATTCTTTTTTGAGATCTGTTTATTCTCTGTATTAGAAAAAGACGGATTTGTGAGCTTGTAATTTAATCTCCGATCGAAGTCCCACATCTACGATGTAACCCCACTTGAACTTCTAGCTAGCCCTTTTAATGGAATTGACACAAAGATACAAAATCTATAAGCTGTTAACTTTAGTAGCTAGACATGATCATGATCGATCGAAACTCCTAGAATGCGATACTGTGTTTTCTTTTGAGCTTGTGGACTAGCTTCATTTCTTCCTTATCCTAAAAGTAATATCCATAGGTCGATGCATATGTAAGCTGTGTTGTCACAGAACTAAACTGATAACACTTTGTCTTTTTAATTGACTGATCTTATATATACGTATGGATATGGATTTTCTGGAGGTCAATCCAAAACCCTAGACAGAAGAAAATTCTCCAAGATTTCGGTCCCTTGGAGATAAACTAGAACAAATTTAAAACTAAATTGCTGTCATGGATTGAAATAGTTCATAGACTAGTTTCAGACTCTGAAATATTCAATCTTACAGAGTCTTGGGTCTTGGGAATATTTTCAGGACTTGTTATACGGCCGGCCATTAGTCCACAGTTTTCTGCAATCTGAACTAGTGCAGCTTTTTATATATTGAACTTAGACTTCAATTTCCTCATTGCATAATATTAATTGACTTCAGAAAGTCAAGAACTACGTTTTGTGATATAATGGACCCCCAGTAAATTATATTGGTGAAGCTACACAGAAATCACTGAGTGCATACTTTCTCTGCTCTTAGAATAGGGCCTAAAATATAGGTCTTGATCATTGTCCCAAATTATGATTTTTGGTCCCAATTCAGAGTTTTGTGAATGTATTTTCCATATGGTCATTTGGCATTTTCCAAAAGCCTGTGATGTCTCTATCTGGATATTTATTCACTTACACGTACGTACCAGCAGCCTGTTATGCCTTTCACTACTGCAAAGTGTTCCCTAGCTATAAACATCATGCTGCTTAAAAATGAGAGGTGGAATGCTCCTAAAACCTTGGTTTTCACAAACATTAGCTGGATCTTACTTCTTAGACTTTAAATGATTGATAATCAATCAATTAAAGTCTAAGACTGCATTTATGTCATAATTAAACATTGACTGGACAATGTTTATGTTAATTCTAGTTGTCATTTGTCAGACCTGTCCATTCTTAGGAGGTGATCGACTGGTTGGTTATCTATGTTGCTTGTCATTTGAAAAATTGCTATAGCTAGTTAGCCCGTGATTCAAATGAACCTAGTGAACAGAAACTCCAATAATGGTTGGGTATCCAATTTGATTTTCTCGTACTAGTCATGACTCATGAAGAAGATGCCATTATCCTTAAATAAGTGTTTAGACTTTAGAGATATGTTGTCTTCCATCACTTGCTATTAATTTGATTAGTGCAAATAAATTATGTCTAATTGTCTAAAATAAAGGATTAAAGATAGAGGTCGCCAATTATTGTAACATGTAATTAACAAAACTAATACATGGTTAGCCCAAGCACCATAAATTAATATAGAGCTAACTAGTTAATTACTACTACCCTAATGATGTCATGGATACATGATCCGTTTATTCAAGAGAATTAAGATAGATAAAGAAGAAAAAGAAAAACTAAGAGCATACTAACTTTATATTATAAGTAAAAGAGCCCGATGAATTAATAACATGTTCCTTGATCCTCTTCAGCTAGAGCTAGCTAGGATTCTTGGGTTAACGTACGTCACGTACGTCAAAAATTATCTTCATGATTACTATAATTCTAGGATCAAGTAACACTAATAGGTCCAATATTGAGGAGAGGGCCAGATGTCGGGGATGACGACGACGACGATCTTTTTTGATCCAAATCCAAAGGCCTAACCGGCGCAGCGAGCGTCAGCTCTAGATGATCTGGTACTACTGATGATGAGGGTGGTGGTGGTGGAATATTACTAGTGCTGGGTTTTGATGATGAAGCTGCATTTGAATATTTCAGCTGGGAATCGATCAACCCGTAAATCCATCCAGGCATAGCGCGATCAGGAGCACGATCATGATCATGTATACTGCCTAAAGGAGGAGTAGAACTGCTGTAGTCAGCTGGTTTTTGCTGATGAACTGATGCTTTTAGATTTTGGGCTGCTGAGATAGTAGTAGTACTAAGTTGAAGCTGAATATTACTTTGACTTTGTGGGCTTGTTGGAATATTGTTAACACAATGAGCTTGATCGATACTACTTGGCTGGGATTGTGGATTACTGCTATTGCTCCCAAACTGTCATAAACACAATAATAGCATACAGAAAATCAATTAGTTTCCATTTAAGATTTAATTAACTAAATAACTGATGATGCATATATATGATATATAAAGTTCGTTAAGTACATACCATATCAAAGAGGCTTGAACGGCGCTTCTTCTTGGTGAGGCTTGCTTGCCTGAGAAAATACTTTTGAGCATGACTAGCAACTTGAGTTGGTGTTCTTGTGGTCACATAGTTCCTAGAGATTCCTCTCCAGTCCCCCTTCCCTAACTTCTCAAGCCCCATCAGAAACGTTCTGTGCTCCTCTTCTGTCCACGGAACTCCTAAAATAACCAAATATATTCTTTTGTCAGATAGTCTAGCATGTTACCGACATATATAGAAACGGGTTCATAACTACAAGGTTCTTAAATTGTTCAAAAACACTGATGAAAATAACCAAAATCCAGCTGTTACCGAACAAAACTTAAGAAAAGAAAAGGATTTAAGGAAAAGGTAAGTACCCTTTTTCCTGTCTTGGGCACGACAAATGAGGCCATCAGAGACATAACCGATGGAGGCTTTGTGATGATCAGAATTTTCATTATCAATGGATATCCTTGAAGAAGATGGGGATGATGATGAGGCTGAAGATGTGGGCAAGCAATCCATGCTAAGGCTTTTCTTCATCATCATGTTCATGGCATTAAAAGAAGATATTGAAGATGACATATGATCATGATGATGCACTTGAACACCGAAGAGCCTGAATCCATGAGTAGTACCAACATAACCAGCAGTGGAACTGCCTCTGAAATTTGTACAGGTCCTTGAATTATGGCCTATGTTTCCACAATGTGAGCACTTTCTGCCCATTTCTGAAGAGACAATTAGCACCAATTGCTACCTCCTTAACTAAATTATCTTAAACTATTAACAGCCGACACCACCACAATTCCAAACCCAATGAAACTAGAGAGAGAGAGAGAGAGAGAGAGAGAGAGAGAGAGAGAGAGATGGGAACAAGTAGAGATTGATAGAGAGGTAGCTGATATGTTTGGCGGTATATATGATATGATGATGGGGTGGGGTTTATGAAAATGGATGCACACCAAGAGAAGATGGTTGGATGGACTTTGTTTATTGTTGGATATTTTCCAACTTGGGTTCTAAACAAAATAATAACTAGTACTACTAATAACTACCTCTCTAACTCTTTTGAAAAAAATCTTATCTTATACAGGAAAGCTTTTGTCCTCTGGAGTTTGTAGCATACTACGTACATTCATGTGTTTGGGACCGTTTAAGATTGTTTAATTTCCTTTTTCATATGAGGCCGCCAATTAATTAGTATTTCTATATATAATTAGTAGATAGATACTTGTTTCGTATCTAAGTTATTGTACAGTAAATCTGTTACGTTTCCTATAATGGTATGTACAAGCTGAGAGAGTGAGAGCCAATACCTTGGAAAGCAGGTGGGTGAGAGATATTAAAGAAAATGAAGACCTTTGAAACTATATTGATAAACCAATATTGTACGTCTATAGGAACTATATTGCGGATAAATTATTCTGCATATCTTATCTTATACAAAATTAGCGGTGTATCTTTTTTAACAAATATTATAATTATCATTATGCATTTCTTACAATATATAAAACTAATGGTGTATCTGTTTTTCACAAATGTTATACAAAAATATATAGACGAGAAAGATTTTAAGTTTAAACATTTATTTATAAAAATAATTAAATAGATGACGATATTTGAGTGAAATATTACATGTATTATGTAAATAAATAATAGTATAAATTCAGAGAGAACAAACCTGAATGCTGTAGAGTGCGTTGAAAGAGAGTTGACGATGATGGGATATCACCCAAGAAGCTGAGATTTGGCTTGGCGGTGGGAAAAGCTAATCTGGATACTGTGACTATGGGATTGTGTGCTATGAAACCGGGACAAGAGGTCTATAAGAAGAGAGGTAATCCGAAGGGAGCGAAAAACAAGGTTAAAGAGCTCAAAGCTGTTCAATCATCAGCATTGAAGAAGTCGCCGGCAAAGCGAGCTAAAACCCCACGGAAGGAGGAAAAACTAGTGAATGGACTGCCGGAATTTACCATCAATGATGTTGCAGGTAGCTCAAACCCTTCCAAGGGTAAGGAGTCTATAGTTGCTTAGTAGTATATTTTTTTCTAGAATAAATGTCTATGCTAGTAAGAATGTCTCTATGAGTCTTGTGGAAGTGCTTAAATTTACCTTACCACAATTGCGTGCTCGGCGTGTGAAGTTAGGTAAGCAATCTTGCCTGCAACACAAGGTATTTTTATGTGGCATAGATTATTCTGAGCCAGGATTTTTGAAACAGAGTAGTTTTATGTCCTATTTTTATCTATGAAATAGGGGCATACAAGTATGTTCTCTTTTATAAAAAAGAAAATTATAGTATAAATTTGATTCATTACTTGATATACATTGAATCATGTACTCAGATCAATCAATTTCATGGCTGGTATGTTCCAACAAAATTTAAGAAAGTTAGGTTATTCCCTTCTAATAAGTCAACAAAAACATATGCCCAAATGCTTCACATGCATGACTAAGACTTGTATTAAGGTTTTCAGGGAATTACAAACCAAACCGTACTCTTGCATTCAATCAACCATTCAAATAAGTGGACTACTTAAAACAAATTGATCATTATCACCATCTGTATCATTGCTGGTAATCAAAATTGCTCAAAATCTATGACTTCTGTATCATCAATCAGGGAATTGATATTTCTAGAGTTTTAGCACGTAAAACTTATTCGGATGCTGATTATCAATCTATATCAGTTTCTTAAGTCGTACCTAACTCTTTATCCTTGAAAGAAAGAAACACTGCATGTTTGACATCTGTTACTTGACCATATCACCTATTTTGATTAGTAAAATAGTTCATTAATCTAACGTATACGACTGATGACTTTATCTATAAGGTAGCACTACACAAAATAGAATCCTCAGTTTGATTGAAGGGCAGGAGAATGGTATATTCCCTTTCTTGATTATATTGGTAAACTAATGCACATGCATGTATGTTCTTCAAAATCAAGATAGGGACTGAGATATAACATATTTGACCTCGCACCCACCTACTTCTGTTTTACTTAGTAATGTAATTATTATTATTATCATACATGGGAGCCAACTTGAATAGTTGTTAAGGATTTCAAGCTATAGCTAGCTAGTTGGAAAAATTAATTAAACCAATTGATTATTTGGAATCCTAGTTGAAAATTGTTTAGTCCTTTCTATATCTGAACCAGGAAACACTTGTAATTTTATTCATAATATTATTGGGATGCATTTGGCATTATTACACAAAGAATCTTCCCTCGTATGAAACAAGAGGATAATGGTCCTTGTGAAGTTTTCTATTCTTGTTTGACTAAGCACAATTATAAGTCACTTGCTTAGTTTTTATTTATTTATTTATTGTTTTTTAATTTAAGAGAGAAGTTGATATCCCTATTGATTAGTAATAGTTTATGAGAAAAGTTGATGATAGACCTTAATCAATATATAATAGTTGAAGTAGGTGACATCCTTTAACTAATAATGCTTAGTTTTTCCAATCTCATACAGGTCATTTATATTGATATTAATTTAATGAGGCCTCCTCTCAATGGCATTTGAGCTGCACCCATTTAAGGGTATTTTGTTTAAAAGCATTTTGCTATGCCAAAACTCGATGCATGCATGATTATACAGGACCCAGATAAATTGATAGTTCAGTACATTAAAAATGCCATTAAAATTAAGTGCCTAATTAAACTCGATTAAATTTTATTGCATGGTGATACTTAATCAATTCTCACCTTTTGTGAAGCTGGAGATACTGTGTTCCATTCTTAATGGAATAGTGATAGAAAAACAAAGGTAGCGCACTACTGGATTGAGCACTTTAGATTGCCAGAGAGCAGAGTATAAGGTTGTTTTGGGGCTATACCCTATGAGCTAATGCTGCAAGAATTGGTGGGCTTGAGATCATCTTTAAAACTGAAAATGACTCCAATATCTTATTAATGCAAACTCAAAGGGATCGGAATATATAAGTACCGAGTTGCACACATATGAACTACTATTAAAGCATATATAATATGATTCTTTGGTGTACTTCCTAAATCATTTAGTTTCTTGTTAAAGTATTGATGAAGATTGATTGGAAACCATTTTCTTTTCCCATAATTGCTTCAGCACGAACTCAAAAGGCATCAACTTTACAAACAACAAATGGCCATTAGTGTACCAGCAGCCCGAGTTTGCAGAAGTACTAAAAATGCACTGCATCAAATCTAAAAATTAATAATTTTTGTAGCCACTCATGCACGATCATTAACTTTCAAATTACATGTTCACTTTACAGCAGCCAATTGTAATCGCAATCCAATGGTAAGTGGACCACTTTCAAATGGATAATAATAGTAAGAGAAGAGAGCTTACTCTCTAAGGTTGAATATTTTTATCAATTTAATTTTTATTTATTAAAAAATTATGAAATTTAATTAATTAATAGAGATAATATGATTAAATGTAAAATAGAAAACAAAAGAATAGAAAAGAGTATAAAACGAGAAATTTCTTCACTATCTTTAACTTATCTTCACACACATAGTGTGTGAACTCTGTTAGTTTCTATTAACACAAGAGTGTCTAACATAAAACTAATTGATCTAGTAAGTAATCAATAAGGCTTTAAATTGTTTTCTTTCATAATATAAGATTTAAAATATTGTACACACGTATGATTTTATATGTTAAAATTAAAATCCGAAATCTTAAATCTTAGATCTTAAATCCAATATTTCTGATGCAATTCTATCTTCATTCCTTCTATCTTTTCGGGATCCCTTCTCAAAAGTCATACAAATATTATATTAATGGAAATAGAGAGAATAGCATTTGAAAAACCCTAATAGCCACTCATAGACAACATGGCAAGAGGAGCATATCATACATTGGAATTAGTTCAAATAAGGAAAAAGTCGAAAGAACGGACAAGGTTTCAACATGGGTCATAATCATATCTAAGGATCTCAACTGCTCATTATTATTTAGGGACTTGCGTATTTGCCTTTATAAATCTCATTTTCATATCAGATTGATTATACCATTAGCAGTACAAAGCCATTAGTGCTAAACATTACATCACATGCCATGATCCAGTAGTAGTACTGCAATTAAAGTAGAGGAATATACAATGTACAAGCACTCAGCATCTTTCTGTTCAAAATATAATATCATATCAGCAGCAGCAGAAGCAAAGGAGAGGTACTGATGGTGTCTATAGATATCATTATCAATTCCATATATTATGTTAATCTACAAGTACTACTGTTCTGTGGAGGGGGAATGATTGTAATATGAGAAAGAACATTGGTGGTACTTAAAGTCTGTCAATTTCATTAAGCATAAACAAAGCTTTTATTATACTCTATTTTTATTCCATTTTTTCCTGCATGCTACCATAGAATAACATCTGATTTTGAAGTAGTGTCATTCTAACCATACAAGGAGGTACCCTGTTCTTTTTCTAAGTCATTGCTTCCAAGTCAAAGTTTAAGAAAGAATCTTTTTATGCATATGGGGAAACTTGGAAAATTCCAGCCATTTGGACCGCACTGAAAAAGTTTTACCATCCTAAGGGTTTAACATACCTTGGGTTTCGAAAAGTTGAAGCCAATCCGAACACAGATCACAAGGAATTTATCCTGGGCTGGTGGAATGAGTATCAGAAATTGTGAATGAAAGGTTAATGTGGAATTCAGACAACAGAAATCGTTCTAGTACCGCCCATATTCATATTCATATTTGCTCCGTGTAAGAAAAGAAGAAAAGTATTCAACAATGGATAGAAATTTCTTTGACTATTAGTTTCAGTTCCTGAAAGCAAAACAAGATGCTGTAGTCAAAGGTCACAAGATTGAACAGCTAGCATTTTGTTTTTATAATTAAAGTCAGTATGCCCTTTAATAACCTTCAACTGATTATCTGCAATCAAAATCAAGAAGTAAACCAATGGATTTTGAGAGCTGAGAGAATTCCAAAATAGTATCATAAAAGATTTTATGTGGATTTGCTTTTCAAAGAAGCAAGCATCTATGGTCAATAATACTCCAAGGCTTCCTCCCAAATTTTAGTTTCGAAATGATCTGATAGATGAGTGATGAGATGTCAGTGTCTTATCAGAAGGAAACTGAAAATGAACCTAGAAATAAACAGGTGAGGCGGTCCCACATCAATTGAGATCTAGGACTTTAAACATTATTCAAGTAAGCATAAAGGATAAGAAAAACCCATTATGTAACCGAAAACGCAGAACAAATCACATTTCTAGGAATTTCACTGTTCATTTTGATAACTTGATTGAAATTGCACCATGTAATCCACAAGAAACCTTTGACAAGCTGATCAAAGTTGATTCTTCTCTCTGTAATGCATCCTGTCACTGATTCTTTCATCAAATAGCGAGAACTGTCGCAGTATAAATCTTCACTACAAAGAAAACCAAAGGTGCTTAGAGTCTTCAACTCTTCATATCGCACATCATCAATGCACATCATCAGTTTTCGTAAAAGCAATAGCAGTTAGGTCACTGCAAAAAGAATAAACAAAAACCATATCAACTGTCATTATTCAGAAGTAAAATTTCCCTTTCTTTCCAGTTATGAAGCATGGATATGGAAATTGGTGAAATATGATGCAGATAATGTTCTGTTATTTTTCAGATGAAAATTATGTCTAAATAGACATTATAAAATTTATGGGAAAAGGAGAGAATGTTATGATAAATTCAATATCCCATAACAAGCTTTCTTTCTTCTTTTTTGAATAGAGCTGTTATTAAATTCTTTTCCTGCAAATAGAATATGTAAACTGACCTAGTGCTTTTAAGAGCTATTCCAATGTCTGAATTTGCATAGTCCACGTCTTTTTTCTTTGAAACAGTCACGGATAGACTGCACCATGGAGCACACAGCAGGTATATGAGCCAATTTATCATGGAGCTCCTGCAAAATGATTTAGCTCCTTTGAATAACAATATGAAGTACAGATTTTAGTGAGAGAGGGTGAGGATGTGGTTGAATGTGATACCACTTCAGCAAGACGTGCTTCAAAACCACTGGAATTTGCATCAGCAGGCATGAATATCTTTTGGTAAGCTGTTCTAAGGCTTCTGATCTAGATTCTTGCCAAAAGGGATAATAGCTCTTTAAAAGTGAATACATATTAAGATAAAAAAAAGTGAACTCAACAGAAATTGATTGACACAAACCTCTGCCACTGTGAATCCATGACGCCGTAGACCCTCAAGATTCAAACCACGGAGCTGCGCTCTTTCTCCTGCAACCATCATGTACTTTGGAACATCCTGTGCAATCTTTATGCATATAAAACAAGAATATAAAATCAAGATCACACCGTGGGAATGCTAAAAAAATATGTTATGGCTAGAATCGTAAACTGTAATCAGCATATCTTCAGATCAAAGAAATCAAAATATAGCAGGTAGAAACTGTAGAGTGTGCACTTCATGTGTGTACTGGCACCAAGGTAATAGTTCAGTGGTGTCAAGTCAGTTACCTAGTGCCTTTTGGACATAAGCAACATAAAAGGATAGCGTACGGTGATGGAGGTTAAAGGTAAGATTATGTCATACCACAGAGCCACCGCCAATGAAAGTGAAAGAAGCAACATGACAGAATTGATGAACAACAACTGCCCCTGCAGTGTGAGCATAATCCTACATATGAAACACAACTAGATTTCAGATTCTGCATGTAGGATAGAACTCACAGAAGTATGTATACTTATGTATATACACATATCCCACTTCTATGAGAAACAGACTAAGGTGTACTTTCATATATACGAATTAAAAGAGTGGGGATTTCAAATGACACGATTGTGGATTCAAAGTAAGGGCTTACTTCCACCACAACATGGCCTGCCAGTAGGGTATTATTCGCAAAAATGACGTTGTTCCCAACCTTGCAATCATGGGCAATATGGCAAGAACCCATGATAAGATTGTTATTCCCAATAACCTGATCACACAACGAAAATGATACACTAATGAGAGTATAAAACATAGTACGCAAGTAGAAATGAGCAAGGGATGAGCATATATCATCCACATACTGTAGTATCACTTGACTTCGAAGATCGATGGATTGAAGCATGCTCTCTGATCTCATTGTTGTCCCCAACATCAAGAAAGCATTCATCCCCTGACTAACTCATAAAACAAACACAAATTAGCAAACATAGTCTTCTAAATTCAATATCCTATTCCCTTAACTTCGTTACATATCGAAATTCACCTTGTATTTCATGTCCTGGCATTTAACACCAACCACAGCATGATATCCAATAACATTATTGCAACCCAGCACAGTACGCCCCGGAAGATCATCACCAACAATGGCACCACTGCCTGACCAATTTTTCCCACATTGAAAAAGTTCAAAACTTTAATGCACAAAATGAAAAAGTTCAAAACTTTAAAGCAAAAAATGAAATAGAAACCCAAAATAACAAAGAAAATCAACAATGCAGATATTCAAAACTCACGTCATCAAAACACAACGCTCCCCAATTTCAGTATTCCCAAAAATATGGCTTCCGGGATGCAACCGGCAGCCATTTCCGAGCTTCACCGACGACCCAACAGTACAAAAGGGCCCAATTGAAACACCCTGATCGTAAAAACCAAAACCCACAACCACACTATGAGTTTCAAGCATCGCTGAGAAGCTAGTTTTATTGAGAGGTGAAAAAAACTCAGTACCTGGCCGAGAACGGCATTGGGGTGAACGATCGCAGAGGGGTGAATGAAGCCATCGGAAACTGTGCAGCAGAAAAGGCGTCGTCGCAGAGATAGAGAGCTCTGGTTGTTTAGGGCAGTGAATAAGCGCTTGGTGCTAAGTTTGAATAGTGCACACATGGTGTTCGACCAGTGACCTCAGTCAGACTCGGACACTTCCTTTTTCTTTTAAATACTTTTACTCTTTTTTGTGGCTTTTTCAATTTTGGGCCCAAACTTTTATGAGAATTAAAATGACCATCACGGATATATCAGCGTTCAAATGTTAAGATATATCGATAGATATACCAGAGAAATATCATGCGTAGTACATTTATTGAAAAAAAGGGTAGTGTAAAAAATTCTGTAGTCCAAATTATGTGGACTAGTAACCTTTACTCTTGAAAAATAAGACATATCAACATATCTATAAGTCTATATGCATATATTTAGAATCTTTTACAGAGGATTGAAATATCTAAGATATTTTTTATTATCCTTTGATATCTCTCTGTTTTTATCGATATATCAAAATATCTTATCTTCTACTGTTTCTGTGAAATTTCTTCGATATCGTTAAATATCCTCAATATATAAGTTCCGATGATATGAACAAATATATGTGAAATTTGATGGAAAAACAAAAAATAGAAAGAAAAAAAAACTCAGTTATTCACAAAGAAACATGCATTATGGAATATGGAGGTTATATCAGGGTATAAAAATTTTAACAACGGTTTCTAGTCAAGATATGGCCTAATAAAGAGGCAAATTAACCTGTTTGGGAAAAGAACCTTGAAGTGAAACCTCTGAAGGCAAATTTAGGTGAAGCGAAATCCCCTCAAGGCTAATCTGGGTGAGGAGGAATCTTTCAAGGCGATTTTGGGTGAGAAGTAATTCTCTAAATGCAAATCTGTATGAGGAGAGATCTCCTCCAGACAAATGTAGGTGAGAAGAAATCTCCTCAAAGAAAATCTGGGTGAGGAGTATTCCCTTCAAGGGAAATCTCAGTGAGCAGTAGAATCCAGGTGAGGAGAAATTCTCTGAAGACAAATCTGGGTGAGGAGAATTCATGATGGAGCAATTTCAGCAAAAGACTTGATGGAGCCATGTTTCAAAAAATAACTCACTCATTTCATCTTTCTCAATTATATGGAATTGGCCTCAATTATATGAATCATTTGGTGCTGTGTAGTATGTGACTCTGTGTAGTCTGTAGTTGAACAATATAAAGAAGATAAAGGTTCAATTATTCAAATAGAAAATTACACGGTAAGACCAGACCAAAGATATAAAATCAGAAAACCCACATTCAAATAGGTTTATACAAATAAGGACACGAGCCCAAACCCAAAAACCAAATGAAGCAGGTCTGACTCCCAATTTTAATGTAAATGACCAAAATACTCAATTTGATGAAAAATTTACGCGCATGCCATTGAGTGAATAAAATACCCAATACACGGGTAGTTATCAAATCAGAAACCGCAAAACAATAGCAAAAAGTATCGTTCCCAAATCTGAAACCCTACTATTACAAAACGGTATCAAATCGATCAGTAGCAGAAGTCAAATTTGATGAAGACTAACCCAAGAAATCAAGTCAACATACTCCCCATCTTAATTTCCAACAAAAAAATCGGTAAGTTTGGTCAGATTTTGAATCTCGTTCATAGGTTTTGCTTCCATTTCAGGAAAATTCAGTAGCAAACATTTAAAACGATCTTGAAAATGCAGGTTTTCATCTTCGAATCAATAGCAGCTTGCATAGAAAACTCTTCTCAAGGTTTTCATCTCCGTATGTCTCGAATCGTCTTCCGCGCTCTCACCTCCAAGGGCATGCTCAATGGCGTCAAGCAAGGGTCTTGCTAGCCCATCCCCAAAACGGTGTGTGTCGTCTGCTGGTTTTGCAATTTTTTGTTTATTTGATTCTCAGGAAATGAAAACGTTCATCTATGTTGAAATGATAAGGATAGTGTTGTAGAGAGTTGTACAAGTTTGATTCACCAGTGATCGAATTTTACCCTATGATGGAGTAATTAGAGTGGTACTCTTTGTTCTGCGGTGGTCTTAAATGTCCATTGAATTTGAATTTTGATTGTTGACATCTGGTGGTATTCTGCCATGACAGTTACTGCATTGATCAAAAATATTTGTGCTGATCCATTATCATGATATGATAGTCATTGTGATATTTGTTATTGTTTTGTGGTTTTTGATCTATATAGAAGTTAATGGAAAATGCTTTAGAACCCACATTTCGGCCAATATCCGATTACGACGATTTGATAGGTTAGTATGAGCTTTTATATGTTGTTATAGGTTATGCATATTTGTTTTTTTTTTTTTGTAGTGGGTAAAAGTGGATTGAGAAGTTAACAAAACATTTTGGTGTGGTGAGTGCTACTGACCTAGAAGCATACTAATGATGAGCAATGTTAGAATAATTGTTTTGTTAGATGGTTAGTTAGCATTCAGCTATGAATACATGTAATTTCGTAGCTGCTTTTGTTGAAAAGAGAATGTAATTTCCAGTCCCTGTTTTTGTTATAGTTAAGAGAGAAATTTTACAAGAAAGTAAGAACTATTGGTTACAGTATCAACATGCATTTATCTATGAATGAACCATTGTATGAGCTAATTACTTTCCTTATTATGGTAGGCTTTTTGGTTCCTAAAGAAGTCTATAAAGCAGGAAACTTTTAATTTATACTGTGTTTTGCTAAGTTCATGTGGTTTTGGTTACTTTGTAGTGGCTATGGATATATTAGTGTTTCGAGTTTCAATTATACTTTTTAGACACCAGCAATTCGTTTTTATGAGCGATAGTTCTACCGAGAGTGTAATGCTTCAGTACTTAAGGAGATAAAATTGTTAATATTGCAGTAGCAACCTAATACATGATTGATCCTTTGATTTACTCATTCTTGATTTGGAGCCAGTAGCAGTAGCAGCTGGAATAGGGGAAACTATCGATGTCAGAGGAAGCAAAACATGGCGGGAAGCGCTATTGAGAGTTGCGAGAGGAAGCAAGCTTAACTAGAGAGGCTGTGGGATGAAATACAAACAATTGAAGATAAAACTGAAGAAGAAGCAAGAAGAGATCAAAAACTAGAGAAACAAATGCAAACAACTAATGATGATGCAACGTAAGATAATAGAAGGTGCTACTGGGAATGAAGATATTTTAGCTGTACAACTAGAGACCAACATTAACATACCATAATCTTCATTAAAACATAGTACTTATATGTAATAACTAATATTGAATGTAATATCATATGTTACTGCTACTGCTATTGCTACTGTTGAATATGCTACTGCTAAATATGCTACTGCTCAGATAGCCATATTGCATGACCTAAAGTTGTGGTGGCCAAGTTGATAACTGAAATTAAACTTATTCCTATAAATTTTGAAAATCTTTAATTTATCACAACAATACAATGTCATCTGCTACTGTTGAATATGTTACTGCATAAAAACCATACATGACAATTTATCCCTACAATACTCATTTCCTTAAGAGCTCAAAAAAATTAATTTGAGGCACCTCTACAATATAAAATTGGAGTGTGAACATACATATATATATATATATATATATATATAAAAAGTTTCAAAGATCTATTAAAGATTGAATGTAATGCCATGTGCTACTCTGCTACTGTTGAATATGCTACTGAAGATCTATTATGGATTGACAGATCTAATTGCTCATGCTCATGCTACTGCTACTGATCCTGCTCCTACTCTTGCTATTGCAAATGAAGCTGCTACTGAACCAAGAACACGTTCAGCAATAAAGAAGCAAATGAATCTTGCTACTGTTCATGCTACTGCTCATGGTATTGCAAATGAAGTTGCTACTGAACCATGGACACATTCAACAATAAAGATTGGACGATGACGAGTACGATAGCAAGATTAGGCGATGTCGAGCAGTAGCATAACACGAATATGAAGGCAGTAGAAAAACTGGATGAGTATGAGTGCAGTGAGGGCGGTAGCAGGATTGGACGAGTGTAGTAGCAGAACACGAGTATAAGTGCAATACCAGAACTTGACTAGTATGAGTGCAACGAGTGCAGTAGTAGGATTGGACGAGTGCAGTAGCAGGATTAGGTGATGACAATCGTAGTAGCAGAACATGAGTAGCAGAATTGGATGAGCATGAGTGCAACGAGTGCAGTAGCATGATTGGACGAGTGCACTAGTAGGATTAAGCGATGACGAGTGCAGAAGCAGAACACGAGTACAAGTGCAATAGCAGAACTAAATGAGTATGAGTGTAGCGAGTGCAGTAGCAGGATTGGATGAGTGCAGTAGCAAGATTAGGCGATGAGATAAGACTAGTATCAGAGTGAGGTTTTGTGAAGTAACATAAAATGAATTATTCTCAAGAAGAAGAAAAAAAGTAACATAAACAGATTATTTTCAGAAGAAAAAAAAAAGTAACATAAATGGATTATTCTTAGAAGAAGAAAAAAGTAACATATGGGGATTAGAAGTCAAAAGAAGTAGTTAAAATTAAAAAAATAAATTAACTCATGACATGTGGCAAGTGGAGAGCACATTGTCCTTATTTGTAAGATTTAATTCTTATAAAGTGGTTAGAAGTCAAAAGAAGTAATTAAGGGTATGACATGTGGCAAGTGGAGAGCACATTGTCCTTATTTGTAAGACTTAGTCCTTATATGTTTAATTCAATCTTTAGAGTATGTATTTGTTAAGTCATCTTTTGTTAATAACTTATATGTAATTTGTTATTATTCAAATGAGGACAAGTACATCATCAGTCATCCTGTTGGATTCATCCTTATTATCCCCTTATAGGGGAAACAGTCGGTAACTCTAAAGAGATCTATAATTATCATATTCATCATTGCAATTCGTATTATATGAATCATACATCTTTCTTTTATTATTGTACTTTTGTAGACTACCAAGCTACTTTTCAACCACAAAGTCTCTTTTTAAATGTAGATACATTCATATATATTTATATGTAATTCCAATAAATTAATTCTTTTAAAAAAAAAAATTTCCAGAATATCTCCAATATATCTTTCATATTTCCGATATCTTTTTCTTTCAAAGTTATGATAGATATGTCAAAGAATTTTTCTATTAGAACCTCCAAATTTACTCACTTGACCTCCAATATTTTTCATAACTTCTATCAAATTTTCAAATACTAAATTTACTCACTAAACCTCACAAAAATTCCTCAAATAACCTCATTCATATAATTTCCAAACAAATTATTATCTTTAAAATAAAAAAACTTAGTCATTTCAATAATTTAATTACTCTATAAAATTTAATTACATATTCATTCCTTAATCAGCCAACATAAATATCTTTTTCAATAAAAAAAAATTCAAACACAAGATATTGAGTCTTAAAAGTAAATTTCTAATCAAGAAAAAAATAACATGAACTATTCTATAGTTTTTTTTTAGCTATTCAAAAAAAATGAAGATTAATCATTTTTTCTTAACGTTTATTTTATTTTCTCTATTTTTGTACCTCATGATTAATAAGATATGTTTATTTTTTTTAATTGCTAGCTCATTTTTTTTTTACAAATATAATGGATAAACTTAGATTTAGGTCATAATATGATTTATTTTGTTATATCATACATTTTTATGTCACATGATCTTAATCCTAGTTTTAATTTTTATTAAATATATATGAATGCTTTAATGAGTTTGTAGTGAAATTGGAAAATGAAAATTGATAAGGAAAATAATAAAAAATGCAATCTAATATTATTGAATTGGAAAATCTAGAGAAAATCAATATAATATTTTTTATTATCGTCCTTAGTAGTCATTTTATAGTAGGTTATATATGTTATTTAATAATTCATAATAGAGTGAGGTCAAGTGAGCAGATTTGAAGGTCTCAATAGAAACACTCTATATCAAAAATCTTAACATTTTTTAATTACGCAATGACTTATAGATGGTGAAACTCTAGCTTTTTTATATAAAAATGGGAGACTTTTTTTTTTAAAAAAAAAATTTTGTAGCTCATCCCACTTTTACATATGTCAGTGAAAGTCGAACTCATAACCTTTACAATGTTGAAATTAAAATTTTCCAACAAATCACAGCTCACCGACAACATATGTCATGGGTAAATGATCATGGACAGTAATGTTTTATTGATCATCCAATTTGAATGACAAGTGTGGGATTTTGAAATCGGTAGCTGCTGTAGACCAAGGTTTGTTGTCCGGTTAATGTGGATTGAGATTCGTTTTTCTACTAATGTTGGATTAGTTGAGGAGATTGATGGGAAATGAACCAACAACGTATGCCAGTGAGAGAGAGGTACTTGTAAGAAATTGATTGCAGACAGAACTCTCAACACCTATGTACTATGTAGAAACTATATATATATAACTATACTATGCTTCTTTTATTCTTGATTTGAAGTACACAAAAATGTATGGGTATCATCTGGGTTGCCTACAAAACTGCCCTGTCAAAATCTAAGAATGATTTGGAATTCATGGGAATGTCGTCACCTTCCAGAATCCGAAGCACCTATAGATAAGAAGCCAAATAAACAAGAATGAGATTATGGTTAACCTTTCCATTGATTCCGGGAAGAAGAGACTTTGAAGAGGCAATGAGTGCTAAGATCAACTGATACCTGAGACATTCGAGGCCTGGAATGAGGGTCTCGCCTGATGCACAAGGAAGCGCATCGCAGCATGTTACTAACTTCTTGCATTGAATAGCAGTTCCTTAACCGGGGGTCCATCATTTCGTCAATGGCGTTCTTTTCTAGCAAGGGTCGTGCCTGCTCACCACACAAATGAGCATAAGTAATCACCAAAAGAAGATCATGTAAGATTACTATAGGGTTTTATGTATCTTTCTTGAATTTTGGCCACTATATGGTATGCTGCATATTTCAAACTAGAGTTGCCTTTACTCATACATACCCATTCAGTGAGGCACTGCTGACCTTTGGGCTTGTTTATGTCCATAGCTTTCCGTCCCGTAACAAGCTCCACCAGTACTACCCCAAAGGAATATACATCAGTTTTCTCTGTAATTTCTCCACTTTGAGCATATTCTGGAGCCAAGTAACTGCATTAACACAAGACTTCTCACTTAGTAAAACTTTTCTTATCAAGCTGTAATTTCAATATTTCATAATATGAACAACTTTATTTTTGCTTTTCAGTCCTATGGTCTTACCCAAATGTTCCAATTACTCTTGTTTGTATGCCAACATCTCCGTCTGGTTGCCACCTTGCTAGTCCAAAATCTCCAACCTGAAATCAGAAGTGGTTGATTGTCACTCCAACTGATTCATGCCAGAGTCTAAAGCTTCATCCTTGATGAACATACAATAGAGACAATACTCATACAAGGAATGATTCATCAAGTACAACATGCTGGTGAATAGAGGATTTGAATTTTGTAAAAGATGAGAAGAGCATAACATACCAATGGTTCAAAATCATGGGTCAGAAGGATATTGTTAGGTCGCATATCACGGTGTACAATGCAACCTACTCTACACTCTTCATGAAGGTATCTCAATCCTCTAGCTGCTCCAACTGCAATTCTTTGTCGTGCAAACCATTTCAATGAACGTTGGTCTTTCCCTGCAAATTTTAGTGTTGCCATTCCACAGAAGTGAATAAAGCATAACTTGTAAAATGGTATTGAGAGTAATGCATACTGGCTATTTACATCAATCAGGAGTAGTGGAGAACATACCATATAGATGAGAATCCAAAGAACCATTGCAAATATATTCATATACTAGCAACCTCTTTCCATCCTCCACACAGAATCCAATTAGCATCACAACATTGCGATGCTGTGCACAGCTTAAGACTTCAACTTCTGAGCAGAATTCATGATCTCCTTGAGAACTGGCCAATTTATATTGCTTAACAGCAACAACCTGACCATGTGGTAAGACACCTCTGTGTACGGAGCCAAACCCACCTTCAGCCAAGAAATTTGCTTGAGAAAAACCACATGTAGCAAGTTCTAACTCAGCATATGTGAACCACCTAGGAGGATTGCCAAAGACAGGTGCCTTGTGCTGACATACAGAGCACAACGGAGGAGGTATAGAAGGTAAATTTCTACGGAGGGAAATTGATTCACGTACACTTCTACTCAAGTTCAAATCAAGCCTATAGTTCAGGACTCCAACATCAGGCTCTCGATTCAAATTAGCTAACTTATCTAGCAAGCTTCGATACGCTGAAATCAGAGATCTATCATAAGGTCTCTGTGAACCTCCGGCACCATATCTTGAAAATTCACCATCAGAAGTTTGGTAATCTGCCATCCAGGGCTGGCAATATGAACTCGTCTTTTCATTATTTGCCTCATTGTCAGATTCATTTAAATTCTCATTACCTTCACTGGTATATGGAAACTCTTGCTTCAATCTCCTGAGAATTCCAGAATGTAAAAATGATTCAGTCCCCATATCTGAGCTTGATATGGATGATGATCCGATATCAGTTGCAGTCAGTGGTGACTCACGGTCAAAACTACTAGTAGGAGTCACAGGTGGCCCTCCACTTATATTCCACTGTGCAAATTTGCTCTTCAGGTGTTTTGGAGAAGATTCTGATTCATACAATGAAGGGCAAGCCACTTCAGGTTCCTTGTTTGGAGAGTTAACCAAATTCAAGCGAAGAACTTTAGGCCCAGATCGTTTCATAATCACAACATTGCACTGCAGCTGTTCCATGCAGTGTTTCTTTTCATATTTCAATTGTCTGCACAACAGCAAAACTTATAATTTGAACAGGCGGAAAGCGAAGTAAAAGACTTTTATGCACAAAAAGTGCTGACTAAAGATTTACATTGAGAAATCAAAAAAGGATGCCATTTTGCATTATCAAACATGTAAAAGGTTCTTATAATCAGAAGTTTTCAGCTATAGTAAGTGATATCGGAAATTAAGGTTGCATCGAATTTATTACTTGTCCAATATAACCCAGTTTGATTGAGCTTTCTTCGCTTCTGCAGCCACAACACCAGATGGTGAGCCAGAGAGGATTTTTATCCTGATCTTTATCTGTGAAGTAAAATAAAGAGGAAGAGATTAATATTGGATATGAAGCACTAGGACTAAACACTACACTGATTCACTGACCTTCTCTGGGTCATAAACATCTCGGAGCTGTAGCACCATCTGAGAGCATGAGTTCACTATCTCATCCTTCTGATCTGAAATGGTTCCTGTGAGAGACCAATGGTGACTTCTGGTGCAATCGCTGGTGAATCGTGCAAAGTCCCATACCCTATTACCTGAACACATGGTGTTATCATCAACATCAACTTTCGCCTCCCCAGTTCATATAAATCCAAGCATAAAAGGACAAGGGTAAAAACTCCATCAAACACAAGACTCTTACGCATTGTTCAACTTGGCCTGGATTCAATAAATTTTGAAATCTGTGAAGTGCTTCTGTCAAAACTAGCATGCCATGGGGAGGTTTTGAATACCCAACGAGCAATTAAAACAAAGTAGTGGATAACAAACTGCCAAAAAGTTCTTATTACAGAAACTTCTGATTCTCATAGACGCATGGGTGTGTCAAAATGAAGTAGAACACCCTACTTAGACATGCCACACCAGATAGTTGGCTAGGGATATATCACACAGGTATATATATACGAGAATTGAACGCCTAAACAACTAACTTGTGTCTACAGTCCTACAATAGGAGCAATATCAAACAATCAATTGAACTAACCAACTTAACCATGACCCCTCTTATCAATCATTTGAAGAACTAAAGTTTCTAATCAAGCTAACCAACATGAACTGCAATTTACATGCTTTCTTTTGAAATTTAAAGGCACTAACTTTTCTTCAATTATTAAGAGAAAGACATGGATGATTACTTGATGTATGTGAAGGAACGACTGCCAAAAGCTTAATGTAATCTCCGGGTTGCACAACATGAGTCAAAGCCCACACCAGAGCTGTGTTTGGAATCTCCTTCAAAGCCTTAACAGCAACCACCACAACTTTCCCAGCCACCACTGACTTCCTCTTCTCCTTCATACTCAGCCAAACCAAGACTCAAACTCTACAACCCAAAACTTCCTCAACACACCCCCAATTCAAAATCCAGAGCTTGTCCAAAACAAACAAAACCCAGAAGCAGAAAAACGTGCATTATCACTCTGAGAATCAGAAACCCCCAAATGAATAAGCTTTTTCCATCTGAAAAAAAAGCAACACACCAAAGTAGAAGAACAAGACACGCACTGTCTTCAATGTTTGCTTTAACCACTGACTGGGTTTATTTCCGTTAAAGGACACGTCAAAGTCCCAAAACCCTCTCTCTCACTCACTCTGTGTGAAGCACTGTACAAGAACCTTTGGGATTAATGCAAAACAGAACAAAAAATTTTCAAGCACAAAGTTTTGGTCTTTCATGGAAATTGAGCCTCTACTCTTTTGCATGTGGGATGCGTGTGAATGTTATAGAAGTTTTGAGCCATAATTTGATCGAGTCTTTGGACAGAGGAAGTGGCAGGTGGCCTAAAGTTGGACTTTTTTGTTGGTAGATTCTGATTTGGGCTCCAGCATAATTGTAAGGAAGAAGCGCCAATAGGGAAACCAATGAAACGACAAGAGGAAGTAGAAGGTTTTAGCTTAAACGACAAGAGGAACCAAATATTATATCAAAGACCATAACTAGATCAATGATTGGACTATTTCTTTCTTACTTTCATTAAATAGAGTTTGTTATTTGTAAGTTGCATGTGGAAATATGTGAGGGAGATTGTGTAGTTTATTGTTTAGTGAATTGGTCAGTAGGTTATGATATTGATCACGGTTTGTCTTTCAATAGTTTAACAAGGGATTACATCATATGAAATTAACCATAACTAGAGAGATATGAACTCTATAATATGCTTTCGTCTTCTCACTACCTCTTTCAATATGCTTTTGATTTAGAGGAAAATGATACAGTGATAAAGTAATTTATGGTTCACATCTAAAATCAATTGACAATGAATAGAGTGGTTTAAACCCTTAAAAATTCATATGTAAGGTTATATAGTAAATAAATGGGGTTCGAATTCCATTCAATGTGAAAGTTATATTTATTACACATTCTCAACGGAATATTCTCACCATATAGCGAGAAAGATATTTCATAGAATAGTAAATGGTTAATCTTGATAGTGTACTAAGTAAAAACTCAATCGATTAGTGGTTTAAATTAACAGTATCACGGTATGATATCCCAACCAGTTTGATAAACAATTTTATATATTATATGAAATTTTTTAATTGTATTCATTAACCTTAAGTTGGCATCAATTAACATTGATGTAATATAAATTATTTAGAGTATCGTAAACAATCAAAAAGAGTGATGACTTTTGTCCTTTCATAAACATTCAAGAATCAATGATGGCTAATACATCTCTCAAAAACCATAATCCATGTCACATCTATTTTTGGGGCTTGATAGGAATGTGGCGCCACTTATTCAACCCTTGTTTAATGTAGATGATTGTTTGATTTGATATGGTTGTTGGGGATAGAAGTTAAAGCTCTTAGCTAGGTTTGGGGCCACTAATTTACAAATCTCAATGGTTATCAATGGAGAAGGGGACATTGTATCCACCCTATAGTTTCTTTAAGAGATAGGAGTAAGACCTAAGGCCTAACATATTCCAAGCATCGCTTGCCTTCATTTCATATTCCAAGCATTGCTTGTCTTCATTTCCTTGAAGTAAGAAAAACAGTATTGCTTTTAGCATTCCTAATTTATAAGGCGGTCTCATATGCATGATATAATGTGTATTGTCTTTACAAATTATTATTAGATAGCAAATAAAAATTTGTGTTGAAGTTAGTGAAAGAAACATAAAAACTATAACTCACTTTTCTAGTAATTATCTTACATGTCTTTACAAAATCATAAAGAATGGTGATTTTTATTCTATGCATGTGATTATGATGTCAAACTTTCTATTAAAAAAGACTCCATATTCTGTCTGCTTTTCTTTGCTTCTTTTGTTCAATTATTTTTCTCCAAAGGATGAATGCATTATGGATTCATAAGCAAGTAACTTCATGACCCATGGCTATTCGAATCTTAAGTTTTAAAGTCCCCATCCACCTCCCTTTTCCTTTTATCCAAAGCAGCTTCAGCACAAAAAGTTCTAGGATGCATTAACATCATCATATCTATTGCTCGATGAAGTTGCCTTTCGTCGAGAGTAAGAAAACGATATATAGGAAGCAAACAAAAATGCATAACAACTCTGATCTTGATGTCGGTCATCAAATCAATCAAGAGTCGAGGGCCAAACTTTTAGCTTCTGTACTTAGTCAATGACTCAATGTTGTCAACTTATCTACAACTTGATTAAGCTAGGAAGATTGGTCATCATCTTCCTCTCTTGCTCGTGATCATATTCCTTTTCAGCGGTCACTACGAGCAGGACTAGTTCTCGATGAATACTAATACTCGAGGCATATTTTTGTGAGTTATCTACGATACATTATTGTATTGATACATCTCATATTAGATTGGTTCTATGTATCAGTAGACCTACTTTACGTAGTCTCGAGTAACTTTTTGATTGTAGTGAATTAGTCTAAAATGTACTATAACTCCATGTATTGACGTTTTTACATTATACGTACTGATACGTTAATATATTATTGGAATAACTTCTAGTAAGGACCTTTAAAATGAACACTTCTTAATCAAATGTTGTGAGACTTTTTTTTAAATTAGATTATGGCAAATCAATTTTTAGATGTTTATGTATGTATGAATAAATCACATATGAAAATTTTCTTCTAAATTGCTAATCGTGAAGATATCGAACTAAATCAAATCAATGGACGAAGCAAATCTATCAAATCTGAACATTTCATGTTCATAAATTACAAAATGTGATAAAACAATGGGTCTCACATCCGTGCATTAAAAAGTCGTTATGAAGTCTCATTTTAATAGTCCTTGTTAAGAGTTCTACCATATACTGTAGTCCGTTTCATTTTACCCTACATTTGCTTTAGGAATTGAAAAAGAATTGGGCTGGCCCATACACCATTTAAACGGGCCAGACTTCGGCCGCTCCTCGAAGTTTGCTCCCCCACCAAAGGAAATCTTGGCGCTGTTAAAGGGCGTCATCAACGGTAATTTGACTTTTGTATGAAGTAGCCCTTCAATGGTGGCCAGCGACTTAGCCGTTGCTCTCCAAAGGTTGAAGAGGGAAGAATGCAAGCGCACAAAGCACGACCCCCATTTCTCCAATTGGAAGGTAAATTCCCCTAATCACGCTCACTCTGTTTTCAACGATTTGTGTCTGTCTGTAATCTACTCCCTCCTCTTTTGCTTAAATTACGTTTCTTTCCATCACACCCAGATCCCAGAATCGAGATTTACATGGTATTTACATTCTTGACTTATTCATTTGTGATGAAAGTCAGGTTCTTGTTGGGCCCTGTGATTGGGAGGACTTTTCGGTGGGGAAGGAAGGAGCTGAAAGGTATAGAGTACATAACCTGCCTAGAAGCGAGAGCCCAGGCGTATATGAACTTGGGGTCGCTGTTCTGCGCGGTGGTTTAGGCCGTGGGATTGAAGCGGATAAAATAGTCCCGGTTTATCTTGGACAGGCTGATAGTGTGAGGACCAGGCTCCAGCAGTATGGCCGGACAGGGGCTCATTTGGGCAAGTGCTGCTCGGTTGGGATTCCGAGTGAGCGAATCCGAAAGGGGCCTGGATTGTTTGAGGAGATGCTGGCGAGAGGCTACCCCATTGTGTATAGATGGGCTCCTGTAAGTTTGATCTATGATTTATCTCATTTCAAGCAGTGAATTTTACTTGGTTTGTGCTGACTGGGCTCAGTTTTGATGTGTTTTGTGTTTTCACTGCTATGGAATCCGTATTTTGGTTGTCGTCGTTAGATATCCAGTTCGCCATTGTCACTTTGCTTTGTTCTACTGATTCAATGTCTAGTTGGTTTATCATGCATATTAACGAGCATTGGTGTACCCGATTTCCATAGATCATATAGCTTCTTTATATGGTTTTTGGTGTAGCTTTGTGGAGTTGGATGGTGAAAACAGTTGCAAGTTGCATCATTTTTCTGTAGTTAATCAGTTCTCTATTAAACCTAAACATTAGCTGATCTAAACAATACAGATAGGATTTGTAGTCATATAAAGCTTTATACTTGTTGTGTGTGTGGACTAAACTAGAAGCTTTTAGCTGTCTTAACTTTATGTTCATTTGAGCATGGGTGCATTTACATTTTCGTGCTCATTCTCATTCACATACTTGCTGTAATGCTAGAGATACATCTTGGTGAGTGCTGCATGATCAATTGTGTTATGTGCTTGCCATTATGAGAGATAGCAGTTTGTCAATAAAGAGAAATGTGTAGTAGCAGTTTGTATGCAAGTTTGTACATGTAATTCGACTATATGAAGGATATGCCTTATTTCGTTGTTCTTTGTCAAACAGATGGGAACCAAAAGTGAGGCCCTGAAAACAGAAAGTCAGCTGCTTAACACATTTGATTATGCATGGAACACAAGCATCAATGGTGCACGGCGCCCTGATGATGTCCTTCAGAAACTCAAGAAAATTTCCTCAAAGCCTACCCGATTTACTAATATTGTCCAGCGGCTTCTACCTTTCAGACAGAAGCAAGTCGGTATTAGAATTAACTCCAGCAAACCGGTTTCAACAGAGGACAAGTTCAGTGACTATGCTGATAGGGAGAGCCGGACTCTCATAGCCCAGGTTTTCAAGTTTGGCAGATCACAGCCTAGGTTTGTTTTGGATAGAAGTGGGATTACTCAGGAAAGTACTGTAATTTGTGGGGTGGCTGTGGGTGATGGGTCCATCTGTAGAAAGGAACCAGTTCAAGGAAGAAAGAGGTGTGCTGAACACAA
Source organism: Rosa persica (assembly GCA_025331145.1). Classification (NCBI taxonomy): domain Eukaryota; kingdom Viridiplantae; phylum Streptophyta; class Magnoliopsida; order Rosales; family Rosaceae; genus Rosa; species Rosa persica. Next base: position 4,684,225 of record WFKR01000002.1, on the reverse strand, counting down.
AGGGATGAGGATTACAGGGTCGATTACAGTTAGGATATCAAATAGCAATATTGATTCAAAATGCAGTGTTATCAGCAACAGAGAATTTGTTTCGTATGAAAGTGGGATTACTCAGGAGAACACTGAAATTTGTGGGGTGGCTGCAGGTGATGGGTCTATATGTAGAATACCACCAGTGCAAGGAAGAAAGAGGTGTGCTGAGCACAAAGGGATGAGGATTAAAGGGTCAATTACAGTTGGGATATCAGATAAAAATGTGGACTCAAAATACAGTGTTCTCAGCAACAAAGAGCTTGATAGTCATCATGCATCAAATGTGAAATATGAACCGGTACAGCTTCCACCAGTTCATGTTTGTGAGAGCTCTACATCGATATGTGGATTCATCTTGGCCGATGGCTCTCCTTGTAGAACAGAACCAGTTCAAGGAAGAAAAAGGTGTGATCAGCACAAAGGGAGAAGGATTCAGAAATGCAACTCCAAGTCAGTGAAAGAAGAGAAGGTCGAAATATGTGCATGATGTATTGATGTATTCTAATTTACAAAACTGTTCTATACTTATACCATACAAGAACTGCTCATGAAAGGAAGACGTGTGAGCAAATACTACTACAAAAGGAGGAAGAAGAGTCTCCAGTTGATGTTTTATTCATTTATTTTTCTGAAATAGAAAATATACTGTGTGATTTATAGATTCATGCTCATGTTGTATCTGTATGAGTTATAGCCTTTTAAGTTATTGTTGTACCATGCACCCTATTGAAATTGGGGCATGATTATTGTATCATGTACTCTAATTTAATTTTAGTACACTGTTAAATTTGATTCTTTTGGATGTTTTTGGGGTATTGGAAGTAATTTTGTAGGAAGTGTTTTTCCGCTCGCATGGAAAGCAATTGAATCATTTGTCAGGATCGTGTTCAAGAGTATTCTGGAGTAAAAAAATAGTCGTTCTATAGCTTATTGTGTCAATATTTCAGAGTCGGTAGTCGTTATATAGTACGAGACACCTTACAATTTTTAATTGAAGGATTAAAACACTATCGAATTTACAATATAACTATCAGGTGCTACGCATGGTTTACAAATGTAAAAAAGCACCAAAAGCACTTTTAACAAAAGTACCGTAAGGCGTAGTCTTGTCCATCTTCTTCTTCTTCCTTTTTTTTTTTTTTTTTTTTTGCATTGTTAAAAAAACACCAAAAGCACTTTTAATGGATTATTATGTCCCGACTAGCAAATTATTATGATAGGCAATAAACATTCCTGCAATCTTGGTTTCTTTTTTTTAAAGAGTGAAATTTGCAAATCTTTCTTACTAACATACTTTCATCTATAAAATGATTTTTCAATGAACATGTGCATAAAAATGGAAGTGATTTCTATGAAACACATACCAATTTTCAACATTTATTTATTTATTTTTGCTTCTGCTTCTGCCCTTAAAGGACAGAACATGTGGGGAAGAAAGATCCGATAAGATCTCTTTATATTTACTTTTTAATAAAAAGCACCAATAATTTAGCCAGTGGAATCTGGTTGTCATATTTTCTTACTCAACAAGAACACGCATATTGGCATGAGATAGAGATAGATCAAAAGTAGAGTGACGAGAGCTAGTGAGAATTGTACTATCACTACTATGCATCAGTGCTCCTTTATTCCTCTCTATCTCTTTGTTTTTTTGTTTGGTCAGATTCTTCCTCTCTATTTGCCAAAAAAAAAAATGAGATTCTTCCTCTCGAAGCTAGCTAGTGAGAATGGTACTTGCAGTCTCTTCCACCATTCATTTATAAGCTACGTACTACATGACAATTTATAAATTTCTAAATGGCTGCAATGAGCACGCATTGAATTCATCATAGGGCTTACTCTTTAAGAAAAAGACATGCCGCTAATACTCGAACTAGAAGATGAAGAACCTCCGATGGTGGCCAGCGACTTCACCCTTGCTGTCCAATGTCAAACGTTGAAGAGGGAAGAACGCAAGCGCTTAACGCACTGCCCCCATTTCTCCAAATGGAAGGTAATTGCGCTTATCAAGCTCACTTTATTTTCAAGATTTGTTTCTGTCTGTAATTTACTCCTAGTACGTATTTGGCTTAAATTATGTTGCTTTCATCACACCCCACATCACAGAATCGAGTTTTGCATGGCATTTACATTCTTGATTTATTCAATTGTGATGAAAGTCAGGTTCTTGTTGCGCCTGGTGATTGGGAGGACTATTCAGCGGGCAAGGATGGAGCTGAAAGGTACAGATTTCAAAACCTGCCTGGAAACGAGAGCCCAGGAGTGTAGGAACTCGGAGTTGCTGTTCCGCACAGTGGTTCAGGCCGTGGGATTAAAGCGGATCAAGTAGTCCCGGTTTATGCTGGACATACTGATAACGTGAGGACAAGGCTTCAAGATTATGGCCGGACAGGGTCTCATTTGGGGAGGTCATGCTCAGGGAATCCGAGTGAGCGAATCTGTAAGGGGCCTGGATTTTTTGAGGAGATGCTGGCAAGAGGTTAACCCATTGTGTATAGATGGGATCCTGTACGTTTGATCTATGTTGTATCTCCTGGATTTTAATTGCTTGTGCTGATTGTATTGTTATAACTGCTATGCTCTGCTATGGAATCTGTGTTTTGGTTGCAGTTGTTAATCGCCAGTTCGCCATTGTTTGTCTGCTTTTTTACTAATACTATAGGATTTTGGTATTCCCTCTTTCTATGGAAGATATGAAGTTCAGGGAATTTGTGTTCCTCTTTCTTCATATAGGGTTGGTGTGGCTTTTTGGATTTGATAGTGAAAACAGTTGAAAGGTGCATAATTTTCTCGGTGCACTTCAGTTCTCTAGTAAATGGAAGCATTGACAGAATCTAAAGAGTACAGATAGAACCTGTACTTTACATGAAGCTTTATACTTACTGTATAGAATAGGTTCAACTTGAGGCTCTTAGCTGTCTTAACTTGAACATTCATTTAAGCATGGTTGTGTACATTGGTTTGTCCTTCATTCTAATTCACATACATGCTAGTATGCTAGAGATACATCTGGGGTGATGCATATGGTGAATTGTGATCATCTGCTCGCCATTATGAGTGATTAGCAATTCGTTATAAAAAGAATAGGGGTGATTTAGGTGCAAGTTTGGTCACGTAATTGGATATATGATGAAATGCCCTCATTCTTTGTTCATTGTCAAACAGATGGGAACCAAAGTGAGGCGGAGATAACAGAAAGTCAGTTGCTTCATGCATTTAATTATGCGTGGAACACAAGGAGCAATGGTGCACGGCGCCTTGATGATGTCCTTCGGAAACTCGAGGAAATTTCCTCAAAACCTACCCGATTTACTAATATTGTCCCGAGGCAGAAGCAAGTCGGTATTAGAATTAACTCCAGCAATCTGGTTTCAACAGAGGACAAGTTCAGTAGCTATGCTGATAGGGAGAGCAGGAATCTCATACCCCAAGTTTTCAAGTTCGGCGGATCACAGCCTAGGCTAGTTTTGGATGGAAGTGGGATTACTCGGGAAAATACTATAATTTGTGGGGTGGCTGTTGGTGATGGGTCCATATGTAGGAAGGCACCGGTTCAAGGAAGAAAGAGGTGTGCTGAACACAAAGGGACGAGGATTACTGAATCGATTACAGAAAGCAATGTCGACTCAAAAAGCAGTTTTATCAGCAACAGAGAGTTGGTTTCATATAAAAGTGGCATTACTCAGGAGAACACTGAAATTTGTGGGGTGGCTGCAGGTGATGGGTCTACCTGTAGAAGGCCTCCAGTTCAAGGAAGAAAGAGGTGTGCTGAACACAAAGGGATGAGGATTACTGGATCGATTACAGCTAGCAATGTCGACTCAGAATGCAGTTTTATCAGCAACATAGAGTCTGTTTTATATAAAAGTGGCATTACTCAGGAGAACACTGAAATTTGTGGGGTGGTTACAGGTAATGGGTCTACTTGTAGAAGGCCTCCAGTTGCAGGAAATAAGAGGTGTGCCGTACACAAAGGGATGAGGATTACTGGATCGACTACAGCTTGCAATGTAGACTCAACGTGCAGTTTTATCAGCAACAGAGAGTTGGTTTCATATAGAAGTGGCATTACTCAGGAGAACACTGAAATTTGTGGGGTGGTTACAGGTAATGGGTCTACTTGTAGAAGGCCTCCAGTTCCAGGAAATAAGAGGTGTGCTATACACAAAGGGATGAGGATTACTGGATCGACTAAAGCTAGCAATGTAGACTCAACATGCAGTTTTATCAGCAACAGAGTTGGTTTCATATAGAAGTGGCATTACTTGGGAGAACAATGGAATTTGTGGGGCAACTACAAATAATGGGTCTGCTTGTAGAAGGCCTCCAGTTCAAGGAAGACAGAGGTGTGCTGCACACAAAGGGAGGAGGATTTAATTATAGTTAGGAATCAGATAAGAATGTGGATTCAAAATGCAGTGTTCTCAGCAACAAAGAGCTTGATAGTCATGGTGCATCAAATGTGAAATATGAACCGGTAGAGCTTCCACCAGTTCATGTTAGTGAGGTGTGATGAGCACAAAGGGAGAGGGATCCAGAAATCCAATTGTAAGTTGGTGAAAGAAGAAAAGGTCGAAATGTGTGCTAATCTACAGAGCTGTTCTATACCATACTGTGTGATTTATAGTTTCATGCTTATGTTGTAGCATTCAGGCTTATCTGTATGATAGCCTTTTAAGTTATTGTTGTACCATGTACCCTGTAGAAATTGGGTTGTATCATGTACTCTCTAATGTATTTTAGTTACTATCTTGTTGTATTAATTGTTTAATTCCATATTCTCTGTTAAATTTGATTCTTTTGTATGTTTTTTGGACTGGTGGAAGTGCTTTTCTGCTAACACTGAAAGCAGTTGAATGTTCAACAATGCTCTGGAGATGTATATTAGCTGTCAAATAGCTTAATTTGTCAATATTTCACGACCGTTAAATAGCTTATTCTGTAAATATTTTAGAGTTGTGAGCTGTTAGATAAACGATTTTTTATCGGAGAACTAAAAAACTATCAAAATTTCGTGAAAAGCACAAAACTTCAAAGCCCTTTTGAGACGCAGTCCTGCCAAGGATGAAATCTGCTGTCCGCAAAAATCGTCTCCCAAAATAAAAGAAAAAATTAAGATAATTATTTTTATTTATTCTGAGCCCATCACCGCGCATGGGAGTTGGTTTTTGGGACAAGAGATTTCGTCCCTCCTCCGGTCCATCCAATTTTCGCCTTTTTTTTTACATTTGTAATAAAGCACCAAAAGCACTTTTAAAAAAAGCACTGTCATGGTCCCAATTATTAAGAGATATGGCAACCACCGAACCAGAGAGTCAGAGTCGCAGTCACAAAGCCCTATCCCACGAACACCAAATTCACCACCATCATTTGCAGATACGATGCCGGCCGGCGAGCTCCGGCAGTCAGAGTCCTCGGAGGCCGAGGCCGAGCAGTGGCTGTGGGCCCAGATCAAAGCGGAGGCGCGGCGTGACGCAGAGTCGGAGCCGGCTCTGGCCAGCTATCTCTACTCGACTATCCTCTCGCACTCGTCGCTGGAGCGATCGCTGTCGTTTCACCTCGGCAACAAGCTCTGCTCCTCCACGCTCCTCTCCACCCTCCTCTACGACCTCTTCCTCAACACCTTCTCCTCCGACTCCTCCCTACGCGCCGCCGCCGTCGCCGATTTACGCGCCGTGCACGAGCGTGACCCGGCCTGCGTGTCCTTCTCTCACTGCTTGCTCAATTACAAGGGCTTCCTGGCATGTCAGGTAAATAATCCGCTTCCCAAGGTTGAATATTTACTTTGAATCAGTATAATTTGTTGCGGTGATTTACTGTATTCCAGAGCATTGAAACTCGGCGTAATTTTTTCTGGTTTCGGAGTTTCAAAGATTTAAGTACTCCTAGATTTTTTGTGAAGTAGTATTGAAACTATAGAATTGCACAGTTAGCTAATTAAACTTCTCTAATTGATTAGCTAACCGATTTCGGAACACTATAGAACGCCTTCAATTTTTTCGATTTTAAACTAATAATTGATTGATTTGTGTCTGGTAGCATTGAAACTCTGATAAAACTCATTTCAGTTATGGTTTCCGAGTTTCAATACTCGGAATTCTAACTGTAATATTGATTTAACTTATTGCTTTCGGAGCACTGTGGAACACCTCAAAAATTTTCGGTTTTTAATGGATTGAGTTGTGTGTGTTAGGCTCATAGAGTGGCACATAAGCTGTGGATTCAGTCACGCAGGCCGCTGGCGCTTGCTCTCCACTCGCGGATAGCTGACGTGTTCGCGGTGGATATTCACCCCGCGGCGAGGATTGGAAAAGGGGTGCTGTTCGACCACGCGACGGGAGTGGTGGTCGGGGAGACGGCGGTGATTGGGAACAACGTCTCCATACTCCACCACGTGACGCTTGGAGGGACAGGAAAGGCCGGCGGAGACAGGCATCCGAAGATCGGCGACGGGGTACTTATCGGAGCCGGTGCAACGATTTTGGGGAATGTGAAGATTGGAGAGGGTGCGAAGATTGGGGCTGGGTCGGTGGTGCTTATTGACGTGCCGGCGAGGACTACGGCGGTGGGGAATCCTGCGAGGTTGGTTGGCGGGAAGGAGAAGCCGTCGAAGCATGAGGATGTGCCTGGAGAATCCATGGACCATACTTCGTTTTTATCGGAGTGGTCTGACTATATTATATAGGTTTCTGGCAATTTTGATTTTGCTTGCGACGCAAACAATTTATGCTATATTACTAACCTTTTTTTTTTAATAAAGGGTTTGTGCTGGCCTCAAACTTGATTAATGAAACTGCTGAATATAAAGGGGGACATTGATAGCAAGTTCACCCATTTGGCCAACATGTCATTCACTATTCACTACTTTTTAGTGTTAATTTCACCATCTGGCAGGGCCGACCTTGTGAGTTTAGAGGCTCAAGGCGAGAAAAAATTCGAGGCCCCAAAACTCTACTGCTAGATGCCTTGGGCGATGGCAAGTTCATCGGAAAACAAAGTAAAACTCGTAATGTTGAGAACAGAAAAGGGCAAATTCTAATATTTTATGATGCATAATTTAGATAGAAAAGGCCAACATAGCCTTTGTATAAATATTACATATGTGAGTATATAGTACGAAGGGGTGGTTCTACAAGAAACCATAGCTGATTTGAGATTGTACACTCAGTACAAGACGGTTCTTCTTGTTGTCCCTAGCTGCATTCCCAGCAAGCTCCAAAACCTAAATTCCCAAATTCATAAACCAATCAGCACAAACCTAAAGATCAAAACTTTAAGAAGCTAATCCAAAACCCATCAAAATATAAAGCTAACAAAACCAAATCAACATCATTCCACCCTTCAACAAACCTTAAACCCAAAATCAAATTTCCAGTCTTTAGCTACAAATATCCAAATTAAACTCAGAAATGTGAAACCCAAACTCCCGATTTGAAAACCAATTAATTCAAAACAAATACAAAATCCCTAAAATCCAGATCCCCAATTCCCGAAACCCTAATGTCTCAATTGAACAAGTATTGAGCAAATTAAGAAAAATTAAAACTCAGCTCGGCAGCTCGGCAGCCAGGTATTCAAGGACAGCCGAAAGATACACCGGAGCTTCGGCGCCGACACGCTCGGCCACTGGTCGGACTTAAGAAACCGGGCGATCCTACCCACCGGAAATTGAAGGCCAACTTTGCTTGATCTGGACAGAGACCTAATTTGAGAGAGAGAGTGGGTTGGGAGTTGCTCTGTGATGGAATTAGTAAAGCAGTGGGATTCTAATATTTAGGACTCGAAGCTGTGCTCTGATTAGTTAAGAGCAAGATCACGTGGATTGCCAACATGGAATTTGAGGCCCTTAAAATATATCTGCAGGCCTACATATTTTTTTTTGAGGCCCCTAAAATTAGAGGCCCTATGCCTAGGCCTGTTTCGCCTAAGCTCAAGGCCGGCCCTGCCATCTGGGTCACGGGCACAGTGTATTTCGTGCCATGGGTCACCGGGAGTCACTTTCTGGGTCATCATTGTGACTTGCAAAGTGACTTGGGTTACCAGGTGAAAAACTATGCATGTGATCCATATGATGGAAATTAACACTAAAAAGCAGGTAATAGTAGGTAATCTGATGACCCAACGGTTGAATTTGCTCTGAGCGTAAACCCCTAGTTATAATAAGCATTTAAAAAATATCATGAAATGATATCGGGAGTCTTTATAAAATAAATGTGTTTTAACATGCACCAACTTGTTAGAATAAAGAAGCAATCTTGTTGTAATTGAGGATGAAGGATAAAGAAGCCGTTCCACTGCATCAAAGTACCCCAATCTAGCCAAAATTCATCTAAAGCGGAGAATTGGGTTATGATTGGTATTAGGTTAGGTTGAAATCTCATCTTTTCCGATAAAAGACTTCAAAATTTAACTTGCAGATTGGCACGGTTTAGGTCGGTTTTCATGTCAACTCATAACCTTTTTTTATTTTTATGACAACTGAGGTAGAAGTGATTTCGTATAGAGCATTAGAATCATATTTTAGGAGACAAGAGAACGAGCTACTGAGTAGGTTAAAATGTTCTTGTTATGCCTATAAGTTTTTGAGAAATAAATATTGATGCAAATATTTTCACTAAATTCGGTACCATACTTACTCCAAATGTGATGTGAAGTGTATTTTAACTGGAGAGCTAATATTGCCAATATCCTCAACAATAATTTTGACCTATATTTTGCTTTCACCAGCTGAATTTATCCAAACCAAAATTGAGCTGTAATTACTATAAGTCTATAACCAAAACTGAAGCTGCCCAAGAAACTTGATGTTAAAAGTTAAAACAAAGGCCTTATCGCTATAGTACTTCCCTCACTGTGTTTCCAATAATCCAATAGGAGCAGAGCTTCAACACAACAATGGCTTCTGTCACTTGGCTTCTGCATCAAGTTACCACAATCTAAGCCAAAATTCATCAGAAGCGAAGAATAGGGTTAGGATTGGTATTAGGCTAGGCTGGAATTTCATCTTCTCCGATAAAACTTAACTTGCAAATTGGCAGACGTGATTATGTTTAAGTCAGTTTCCATGTCCACCCGCATAATGAAACAATCAATTTTTTCTTTCCTTCCGGCAACTGAATAGAATCACGAAAGAGCTTTAGCATCATAGTTTAGAAGAGAAGACAACAAGTTACTCAGTACCATACATATTTTAAATCTGTTACTCGCTATCATATTTCAGAAAGAATTTATTTTTTATAATTAAAAAAAAATTAGACAATATTAATCTCTCGGTAACGGTCTTCGTACTCGAAATGTATTATGAAGTGTTTTTTAACTTAGAGAGGTAACATTGCCAATATCCCCATCAATAGTTTTGACCTATCTTTTGCTTTCACCATCTGAATTTACCCAAAGCCAAAATTGAGTTGTAGCACTAAAACCAAAACTGAAGCTGCACAAGAAAACTAATGTTAAAACAAAGGCCTTATCACTAGGGTACTTTTCCCTCACCGTGTTTCCAATAGGAGCGGAGCTTCAGCAACAACAATGGCTTCTGTCACTTCGCTTCAGCCAACCAACTCAATAATCTCTTCTTCTCGATTCAAACCTCCAAACCCTAACCCTGATCATCTCTTCCTCAAAACCCAACCTTTCTCCTCACCATTTCGCACTCTCGCAGTCAACAATCCCAGCATCAATCGCCGCCGCTACGAACCCTCCTCCCAGCCCCAAACCACCAGGCCTCGCTCCAAACCCGTCTACAAGACCCAACCTTTACACAAGAACAGCAACTACCCGAACCCAAATGCACCCACAAATGAGTCCAACGATCAAAATGTGAGTGACCCATCACGAAAAGATGTGGACTTGATGGGTTTGTGCAGGGAGGGTAAGGTCGAAGAGGCCTTGGAGTATATGGGTCATGGCGTTTCTGCTGATTATGGTGTTTTCTGTATGTTACTGGAGTCCTGTGACGACTTGAAGGTTGGGAGAAAGATTCACCAGTACTTGAAGTTGGCTCCTTTTGGGGGAGATATCGAGTTGAATGTGAAATTGATCGAAATGTATGGGAGGTGTGGGAGTATGAGAGATGCACGCAAGGTGTTCGATAGAATGCCTGAGAGAAATTTGAGCTTGTGGCATTCGATGATGAATGGGTATGCTTTGAACGGGCAAGGGGGTGAGGGGTTATTGTTGTTTGAGCAAATGAAGAGTTCTGGGTTGAAGCCAGACAAGGAGAGCTTTATGGTGGTTTTGGGGGCGTGTGCTAGTGCGGGAGCTGTGGAAGAAGGGCTAACATACTTCGAATCGATGAAGGATGAGTATGGGATTGTGCCGGAGATTGAGCATTATGTAGGGGTTATTGATATTCTTGGGAAGTCTGGTCATTTGAATGAAGCTGAGGAGTTCATTGCAAAAATGCCATTTGAGCCTACCGCCGAAGTTTGGGAGGCTCTTAGGAACTTGGCGAAAATTCATGGAGATCTTGAGCTTGAAGATCGCGCTGAGGAATTGTTGGTTAGTGTTGATCCTTCTAAGGCCAATGCTGATAAAATCCCATTGCCTCCGCGGAAGAAGTACTCAGAGATTAACATGCTCGAGGAGAGGAATATGGTGAGTAAGTATAGGTGTACAGACATATATGGAGAGTCATATGAGCAATCGAAAGGTTTGAGAGGACAGATGAGGGAAGCAGGATATGTGCCGGATACTAGATATGTGCTTCACGACATTGATCAGGAAGCAAAAGAGCAGGCTTTGCAGTATCACAGCGAGCGGTTGGCAATTGCTTATGGTCTGATCAGTACTCCTGCTAGGCAAACTCTAAGGATAATAAAGAACCTTCGAATCTGTGGTGACTGCCACAATGCAATAAAAATCATGTCAAAGATTGTAGGGAGGGAGCTGATTGTTAGGGATAACAAGCGATTCCATCATTTCAAGAATGGGAAATGCTCCTGTGGAGATTACTGGTAAAGCTATCAGCCTATAGGTGATAGAAGCTTCTCTCCAAAACCAGGCTGTTGTGCTAAATGTGTAAGGCAACTTCAATGCTGCACCGGAAAAAATCAAAAGGGAATATTTTTGCTAGAAATTGACTTGGTAGAATTTTATGAGCATCTTACATTGTACATTATTCTTGTACTGAAATTCAGTTGCCTCAAATAGAAAACAAATATATGATAATGTTTTGTTTGGTATTAGATTTGCATGAAATATGCTAAAATGATGCTTGCTATATTCTATATTCTATTTCTGAAAGCATCCATCTGATATAGATGCACAGCACTTGGCATCATCACCATCCTTGTTGATTCCTGTGTTGCCTTTTTCAGTAGAAAGTAAAAGAAGCAAAAAATGGCTGCTTCTAGGGGCAGTCCCAGTGGCAAAAGAGTTTGTATAGAATTGAATCTTTTTTGCATTTGTTTTATCTAGATAAGATAAAAAGCCAAATGGAATCAGTTGCGAATGACTCTGCATCATTTCAAAATCGAATTGAACTTATACACTTTGAATTTACAACATCATCAAGGTCGTGCAGAACATGAATTATAAAAGTAAGAAATATTTACTGCATAAGTTAAGCAAAGCTTCTGGATGATTCAATTTCTACTGACAATTCCGACACACTTGTTTGATATGCTGAAGCTTATTAGACAAATAGTGTCATTACAGAACTGAACTTCTGGTTTCTCCTTATTTACTTCTCGTCTAACAATGTATGTTTCTCTGTTAGGAGTCCTCTAATACAAGGAGTCTAATCAATTATTTCTGCTACCTCAATTACTGAAACTAGAGCTTACAAGATCCCCATGGTAAGGGATATAACCTATAGATATGCTAATTTTCAGCTTAAAAGAATGATATGTACAGTTGAAAATCACCTGAATGCTACACAATGAGCTAGTCAACCTAATTGACAACTGAGAAGGGAAGCAAAGCTCCCAATAATGTGTACGTGTGTTGCCTATCGTGAAAAATTGGACGAAAATGTCACTAGGGGTGAATCGAGGATGGCTGGGAAGTTGTTTTGCTGGTTACCCTTCTTTCACACCTTCGTCTCGTGATGGAACTCGAAGGTAGGCCTTCATAACATCGTAAACAGTGAATCCAATTGCCACAGATGGCACAACCTGAATCACACATGATTAGCTACAAGAAAGAAAGACTAAAAATTTTTGTCAAAAGAATGACTAGGTTTTACCACCTTCAAGTAATTGATGCTAAGTCCTGAAAATAATTGCTTCCATCCTTGCTGTTTAGCAATCAAAACAAGGCTTTCCATTGTACCTTTCATCTCAGGACTGTTTGATGCGAAGAGTCGTTGAACCTATTCAGATGATTTTCACCCATTAATGCCACATAAATTTCTTTCAAAAATTATTTTCAGGAATAACTATATTACCTGCATTTGCCTCCTCACAACATCAAGGGGGTATGTAAAAGTCTGACCTAATAAACCAGCAACAGAACCACATACAAGCTTCACCATAATACTGCTTTTCTGCTCCGGAGGTACATGACGCTTCATCTTCTCATAGAAGTAGAACTTCAAACCGGCATATGGGAAGATTCCATAAAGGGATGGAGCTGATAATGATGTTCAAATGTTAGATTGGAAACCTATAAAAACACACAATCCAGAGGATAATAAAAGCAGTTTTCAAACCCATACCAACACCGCGATAGAGGCCTCTAAGTCCAGCCTCTTTGTAAGTCTTAGAGAAACAATCAACAATTCCTTTATAAAGTTGTTCATTATTCATGATCCCTTGCAATTTTAACTTTGGTGAACCAACAACCTGCAGAAACAAAGATGCCTTTAGTGCAAATTTTTCCTTGAAGTGTAAAGATCTAATAATTCCTTTAACAACGGAAATCAATCTCGTGCACTTGAGAGAGAGAGGGGTCAAACTTTCCCCCTTTTCAGTTTCTTACCTGATAAGCCAACTTAGTACGAACTAAATCAAGAGGATAGGTAAAGAGTACAGCTGTTCCTCCAGATAATGATCCTGCAACAAGATCAAGAACAGGTCCCCGCCCCCCGTCAGGAAAGGTGAGGATAATCCATCGGCGGTATTGCTCATAGCTCATATAATGCAGGGCTGCATAGGGAACAATTCTTGCAACACTAGCTCCATTGCCTCTGTACAAAAACCACTGAAAACTTGTTAGTTCACCAAAACTTGTAAACAACACACACATTAATGATTATGTACTCAGGGATCCACCTGTAAAAACCCATTGGCCCTTCTGTCTTTGCAATCTTCTTCACAGATCCAAACAGCCCTAAGCTCTGATATTCTGATCTTCTGGTCTGCAAAAGACAACCAAGTTGTTTCATTAGTACACGAAATCAATTCTATCGAAAAGGGCATAGCTAAATTTTCATTTGTCACCTCATGGAAGAGCAACACATTCAAAGCACTCATCTTCAAATCAAAATCAATACATGTGTATCTTATCTATGAATGTGCATTGACCACCCCATGACTACCTCTATATAACTAACTCAAACGAAAATTAAGTATTGGAAATAACGCAATCAGATAAAATAAGCCTTCAATGAAACTACAGGATCATGTTTTTAGGATTACATCCCAACATAGACCACTGGCAGAATCCATGGAATTCTCACTACTTCAGTCAAAACCAGTCATCCCAACTCAAGTAATCAAATATACACCAAACCCAGAAAACTCAAACACCCAATAATCTAAAATGTAGTTCTAATCTGCACAATGCCCAACGCAAAGCACAAATCTTTACCACTTCCAAAAACTAAAACTTCACAAAAGAACCAATCTCTAACTCCAAACTCAAAACTTTTTTACCTGAAACAAAATCTTAATACGCTCCAGAGGAGCCACCACCGTCTTTGCAACGCCGCCGGCGACGCCTCCGGCAATAAGCTCCTTGGAAAACACAGGCATGGCGTCTATAACCCCATTTATGTACACATTCGTCTCTCTTTCGTCTCTCTTCTTCGCCATTAGAGAGAGAGAGAGAAAGAGAGAGAGAGAGATAGACAGAGTTTCTGGGTTGCTTGCTGAGAATCGAACGTTTCTTTGTCTGAGAGCTCTGGATTTTTATATGTATGGGGAACCTGACAAGTCAGAGAACCACACGCTTGACTTAGATTCCTGATTTTTATTTTTTTTTAATGTAGGAGAAAACAATTATTGGTTGTGGAGGTTTTGATCAGCTACTTGCAGGTCTATTTTAATCGTTTTGGAATATGGAATCAGGTCCCTGGACCAAGTTCGAATCATGGGGTTATCTATGGAATATGCCAAGTATGGTATTGGTGACTTATGGTCCATTATTCTTCCTTACCCAGAAAACAAGTCCATCATCAGCACTTCAGCAGCACATAAATATTTAGAAAAAAATTCAATGGCTTGTTCATGCTTTGAATCTAGTGTGCTTGTGATGAGGGTCATCAATTTTGATTTTATTTTTATTATCATGATTCTTTTTTAACTCTATTTAGTCAAGCCAGCCAGTTATTCGGTCTGCAATCTGCAAGTAGATGTGATCATTTAACTAGCAAGACTGCAACACGTGCCTTATTGTTTTGTTATCACTATATATATTCTTTATCATATCAAAAATCTCACCCGTAGAATAAATACTTTTAACTATTAGAGTTATTAATTTTAAAACATGTAATAGAGATGAGAATATTAGAAATTCAAGTAGTGTCTATTCTTTTTTCCGGAATTGTAAAAAATGTGTTGTCAGAGACTCAGAAACTACTTCTGTCGAATCAAATCAATTGATTCGATTGATTCAGCACACAATGACAGTTACCAAACTGGGCAAAACGATGACAGGTGATGAATTGAACAAAGACTTGTCCAAGCAAAACCTAATTTAAGAGTTCCTAACTTAGGCAGAGGCTGGAAAATTGTAGGTTCTCCACAGACTCCTTGTGGCATGATCATGAGCTACATAGTGAGAACATCAATGGCCTTGAGACTAGCGACTTGAGACTTGAGGGTTTGACAATATGCTTCATCGGGCATAGCTGGACATTTGTGGTCAGATGAGTTCAACTGCCTGGAGCACTGCACCTGATTTCTTCAGCAGTGTTTCACTGGATAAGGTGAAGTAGCATCTTAGCAAGCTCCTCTCTATCACTCCATGCATGGATATCAGCCTTGATAAGTATTCGGTTGCTGCAAATGCGATCCCATAGAGGATAGTCCTTCCTTGGCATTACATGGTCTCCCTCTACTAGTTTCAGAGTTGGGCAAAAATCGTTTCTCCCATCTCCAAGGTAAATGTATCTCTTCCTCCCATTTTCAGAAGCAGAAGCTAAAAATTGGTCAATGACCTGACCCTAAATTGAAAGCATAATTAGAAATTTAGCAGCGTATATAAGATTAAGCTACTGGATGATAGTGAAGATTGAACTATAGCAATTATTATTGTAAGTTCCTGGTGCAAAATGTAGAATAAACAAGCCATAAACCATATTCACTGTAAGTATTAGTCTCTCAAGTTCTCAGTGGTATATGTAGATCATATATAAAGAACACAAGTCAAGCTACCGGACAATAGTTTGAGTATTAGTCTACAACAATCACAAGACATAACTAACCAGTTCTTCATCCCCCTTTTTCCGAACTTATAAACATAATACTTTAGAAATTGGATACAAACAAGAACTCACAATTTCGGACTAAGACATGGCAAACCTTGGTGGATATGTGATGCTAAACCGTAAGACAGTAGAAACAACAGAACATGGAGGAATATAGTGAAAAAATTTATGTGCAGAGGCATCAGACACAAACAAATGCATACGTTTTCGACAAGAAAAATACCTTGCACATATTTGAAGGGCAAAGATTGCAACCATGAGAAGATGAGACTGGATCATGGTAAGGAAAGATTTTCAGTCTTCCATCTCCATCTACAGACGTTGGGTTTGTGATGATCTGTGAGAAGCATTCCAACAGGCCATGGCATTCCAAGATTGACTCAATGAAAAACTGATTTGCATCACTAATTATCTTCAAGTCACATCTGAAATGTCCAAATTAAAAACCACAATATTTGAGCACAGAATCAATAAGAAAAACAAGCAATTGACCGTAGATAATGCCAAAATCTTACCCCGAAGCATGAGCTGACTTAATAGCTGCAACTACATGTGGATGCATTGGAGTTCTTTTGAGGCACTCTTTAATGTCCTCGGCAGTCTTTCCTTGCAAATGAAGTTCCTTCATCATTCTATCCTACACGATTAACATTTAATATTAACAAGACTAGTTCTTTGGCATTCTGTGGTTTTCGGTTAATAGTTATATCACTTATATGTACATTGCTTAATGATCAAAAGATGAATGGTGGGAATCGACATCAAGAAAGCCAATAAGTCCATGATCAATCTAACATACAGGCCCCAATTGCAAGTAATTAACATCAGTACTACAAACCCAATTAGTCTCATAGCTGAAACATATGCAAATGCTTCAACCAAGCTATAATTCAACCCAAAATTCACTACATTCATTACTGTGCTAAGAAATTTTCTATCTTTTTTCTTGTTCATACTTTCCAAGCGTTCAAAATTCATTCTTTCTACCAAAGGAAACAACTTTGAAGAAGGGGAGAGAGTACAGACCATGATTGAGTTCCATGTCATAGTAGAGCGACGAAGCTCATTGAAGAGCTGGGTGAGACCCATCTCCGTCACCACCCATCTATCGGTGTCATCGTCGATCAGGGTCCGGTCGAAGTCAAAAACCACCACTGTTCCCGTCATTCTAAGCGCCGGAGCTGGTTTTCTGGCGACCCAGAAACCAGTTTTCACTGTAACAGCTAAACTTGCCAACGTTGAAATGTTTGGTGATCTGCTATTAGTATTCCTTAGAAAAACGAAAAAGAAAAAATGATTCACTTTCTTTTGGACCTTGTTGGAATTTCAAGAGCAATGAATGACAGGCTGTTAGAGAATGGAATATCCTAATTTCCTAATAGGATATTAGGCCCATAAAAAGCCTTACAAATATATATGTATATATATATATATATATATCTTTTTCACAAAAAGATGTGATGGATTGTTACTCAAAAAACAAAACTGTGATGAAAGTTATATTTTGCACCAAATAATGATTAGGATGGTATGACTAATCATTGAGAAGTTGAGAACTTTCCTTCCACTTGAAGATCGTTTGATATATAGGCGCTACATTGAGGGATGATGATATGCAAGCTGCCAACGTATCTTTAGAAGATCAAATTAAAGTCTACGAATTTTCACTTTCAAAATGAAAATTAAATTAAATTCGTATAACTATAAATTTACATCGATTTTGAATGACAGCATTTATGACAGTTACATATTTTAGTGATTGATTGTCTGATTTATCGAAATTTAATCTGTAAGAATTAATTATTAAAAAAAACAACAGTCCAAAATCTGTTTAAAAACTTTTCTTTTTTAAGTGTCTACCCTGAATACATTTTCACTGAAAAAGACCAAATTCAGACAATGCAAAAGATGTGATGGAAATTCATATTTGGCACCAAATCATGATTAGGATGATGGTATGATTAATCATTGAGTTAGATCAAAGGCAAGCAAACCGGAGGAGTATATTGTACCTTCAAAGTAGGGCCCATGTCCTGCGTGGCCCCACAGCGGGACCCACCAGGAAAAGCCTCTTCCAATCACGACCCTACACGTCAGTAGGGCAGCAAGCACTTTTAGTCAAACCACATCATGGCGTGCCACTATCATTCCCTTTAAAGTCAAATAAACCACCGAAACCGTAATTCCGGTGCCGTAAAGCCAATTACGGTAAATCAGTACGGTGAAACGTTGACGGCTATACCCAAAACGACGCCGCGGGGTTAAGTGGTTGGGTTTTTACCGCGGGTAAAAACATCGACGGCTACATGGTTCCGTTAGTAAAAAAGAAACAATTGCGTCGGTGGTGGTTAACCGCAGGTTATTTATTGGGTTCTAGAGAGAGAGAGAGAGAGAGAGAGAGAGTTTTAGAGAGAGAAACAATTGCTTTGTATATAAGCCACAGCCAGAAGAGAGAGGTCTACATTTCTTGAAGAGAGAGAGAGGGAGAGGAGAGAGAAGAGGGCTGTGTTTGGGAGACGGGAAGAGAGAGCTTGGCTATGGCTGAATCAATCGACGCCGTCTCCCTTGATATGGAGAAGATCTATCTCGGTGGAAAGGTGAAACCTTTACTTCCAAGATTGGATTTTTTTTTTCTTCTTGGGGTTTTTATTTTTTATTTTTTGGATATCTCTTAGTTTTTGTTGCTTGAATTTTTGGGTTTTGGAGCTCAGAGTGGTATGAAGTTGTTTGGCATTTTGGGTCTGAATGGTTTTAGTTTAATCTTTGCAGAATGTGAAGTTTTTGTTTTCTTGCTGGGTTTTAGTTTTGGAAGAGTGGTTTGTGTTTTGGTGAATGTGTTTTTGAATTGGTAGTGTATTCTGTGATTGGTTGCCGAGAAATATAGGAAACCCACATTTTGTATTTCTGGGTTCTTTGTTCAGCTCAAGTTTTTTTTTTTGGCTTGGTTGAACATGAAGAACATAGGAGCATTTGGATTTCTGGAGATGGGTTTTGCTAAAAATTTATTTCTAGATCTGTATATGACAGTTCATGTTTCTGCTGAATTTGAGTCTTTCCCTTCTTAGATTTTTACGGTTACGGATATAACAAATCTTTCCATTCACGTATGCATTTGGTCATTTGGGTTTTTGGGATATATTAACATCTTTTCGCTTAATTTGTGTCGTCACTGATCTGTTGCAATGGTGAAGTTTCTTTTTCCATTCTTCTTTTGTTTTAATCTTGTTTCAGTTTATTCGTGCTTATGAGCTTTTATGTGAAAGGGTTGAATGTTTGGGTCCAAATTGGATTATCTAGTGTATGAAGTATCGGGATAGACCCTTTGTTGATTTCCTTGGAATCCAATGTCAACTGGGTATTGAGGTTTTTACTTTTCCTCATTCACTTTTTTTTTTCTTTTCTTTTTCTGTTCTGGTTTACTGTTTGTTTTGTCTTTCTTTGTTGATTCTTTCCTTGTTGTGTGATGTTCTTTGTTCGAAGGAAGTTGTTTCTCTTGGGTTTAGCCTTAAGTGTATAACAGTCTATTGACGAAACCAAAGTGATACCTTTCTTCATCTCATTTCTCAATTCTATCAACAAATCTAGCTGTCACTTTAACTTGTCATTTTTATTGTTCCTGAGTAGCTGGTCAATTTCTTCTTTAATACAATTAGATTCTATACTTGTCTTTTTAACTCTCATCACTTTCTTTTCTTTCTTTTTCTAAAGATCAAAATGATTGATATCCAATACCAGTTATTTGTTTCACCTATTTAAACAAAGTTTATGTTAGTGAGGTGTGTTTTTGAGACTGAGTTCCCTGAAAAAGGTTTAAGTGCACATGGGAAGCTCTTTGGGGAATAAAGTTATCTGGAAAAGCTGGATTCCTGGATTTCCCTCTCTTACTTGGACAATATAGATGAGACAGGCCAGATATCTCCCAAGTAATAAAGGCTATATGGTATAACAAATTATTATAGTAGAACAGTTTAATTTGTAGCTTTGTGATTGATTGCTTCTTTGAAAAAATAAGTTAGCTTTTATGAACTTTTTTTTAAAAAAAAATCCTTGATTTTTTCTGCATGCCTATTGTTTCTTGTCTTGTGATTTTTACTCTGTTTATATCACAATTTCATTTATTGCAATTTTTTTTATCCGCAGGAACATTTTATTCGAACTGGCTGTGGTTCTGTGTCTGTTATAGTTTATGGAGACCAAGATAAGCCGGCACTTATCACGTATCCTGATTTAGCTCTAAATCGTAAGTGCCTTATATACTATTACGCTCCATTTTTCAAATGACAACCTGAGTATCCCTAGCTGTTTTCGATATTTTACTACATTGTGTTGTCAATTTACAACAAATTTTTTTACCTCTTCTCTTGTTGATAACATAACCGGCAGTTCAATAAAATTTGTTAATCCTAATTCACTTTTTTCTTTTGAATTGAGCAGATATGTCTTGTTTCCAAGGGTTATTCTTTTGTCCTGAAGCAGCTTCTTTGCTGCTCCACAACTTCTGCATATACCATATTAGTCCTCCTGGTCATGAGGTCTGTATAGTTTCCCTTTGAGCGCATTTCTGTTTTAATTGTTACTTGAATCATATAATTTTCTTTGAAGAATATTTTTATGTAACTGAATGCTATTATTCACATAGTTTCTCTTTGGGAACTTTTACAAGAGTTCTTGCAGTTAGGAGCTGCGTCGATTAGTCTTGATGATCCTGTGCCTTCTGCTGATGACTTGGCAGATCAGATCCTTGAGGTTCTAAACTTTTTCGGGTAATGATTACCACTGTTTCTTCGTTTAATAAAATTGAAAGTTTTGAGTTTTTGAATTTCTTTCTTACTGTTTTCGAGACTTCTATGTTAGTAATGGTTACTGTGAAATGTACGTGTAGAAATGGATTTCCTTTTCTTTAATCATGTTCTATTTTCTTTTCTCTGATGAGATGCTTCACAATAACTAGTTTCTCATTGTACAAAAATTTCCTTTGTCAGGCTTGGTGCAGTTATGTGCATGGGAGTGACAGCGGGTGCTTATATCCTTTCCCTATTTGCTGTAGGTTCCCCTTCAACTTTCTATACTTATGATTTTAAATAATTCTATCTTAGTTTACTGATCAAGGTTTGTTCCACAGATGAAATATAGGGAACGCGTTCTTGGTTTGATACTTGTATCCCCATTATGCAGAGCACCATCTTGGACTGAATGGTTTTATAATAAGGTACTTCTTCCTAACCTAGCTGTTATTATTATTCTTTTTAGAAGTTGTGAAGTGCAATTGTTATACTATACTGTACTTATGGTTACTTGTAATCTGCAGGTGATATCAAACATGCTATATTTCTATGGCATGTGTGGTTTGTTAAAGGAGTTTTTACTTCAGCGTTACTTCAGTAAGGTATTGTTGCCCCCCGACATTGTGTCCTTTTTTCTTTTCCTTCTATTAACTTCTGTAGATTCAGTAATGAGTATGCCATACATCTCAACAGGAGGTTCGTGGTAGTGCTGAAGTTCCAGAGTCAGATATAGTTCAAGCATGCAGAAAAGTAAGTGCTTCAGCTAATTTCAATTTCCTTTACTTGAACTCTACTTTTGGTCTCCTTGTTGATGTTCCAATGGTGTTATCTGTTTTATTTACTTAACATGTTTGCTTCTTCAGTTATTGGAAGAGAGGCAGAGCTCAAATGTTTGGAGATTTCTTCAAGCAATTAATCGGTAAGCACATTGCTGATCCTGCTTTTTATCTTGCTGTTTATGTTTCTTCCCTTGACAGAGAGAAATGGAAAATAGTTAAATGCATGGAACTTTAACTTCTGACTTACAGGAGACCTGACATAACTGAAGGATTGAAGTCACTAAGGTGTCGCACTCTCATTTTTGTTGGGGATAGCTCTCCTTTCCACTCTGAGGCTCTCCACATGACCTCAAAGTTGGATAGAAGATATAGTGCCTTAGTAGAGGTATGTTGCAACTTGTATGTCATGTTTGAGTCTAGCAATAATTTATGTCTCTGCGTAGGTGTGGATGTGCATGATAGATATGATTCTGCAAAGAGTTGATGGAACATGCTTAATGTTATGGCTGGGCTTTGTTGTTGGTGGTGCAGGTCCAGGCTTGTGGATCGATGGTGACAGAGGAGCAGCCACATGCAATGTTGATACCCATGGAGTACTTCTTCATGGGGTATGGTTTGTACAGACCGTGTCATTTCAGCGAGAGCCCTAGGAGCCCACTCAGCCCATCTTGCATCTCCCCTGAGCTTCTCTCCCCGGAAAGCATGGGTCTGAAGCTAAAACCAATCAAGACCCGTGTTTCGCTCGGATTATAACATGGTAGAAGGAAAGAATTCAAATGGAAATAACGCAAGGTGATCAATCCAGCTGTGAATGTGATTCAGAAGTTGCTTCATTTTTTAGTTCTTTGTTCAAATTTTTTATTGTTTAAGAAGAGGGTAGAAGCTCGCATGCGGCTGGAGGGAGGAGCGACTGTAGATACAGAAAGGGGAAGAATATATCGTATCATATCATATATTATATAGGAAGGGGAGGAGACTTCCTTCATTCTTTTGTAGTCACTCATAATGGAAAATCATTCCTTTGAGCTGTCCCTGTCTGTCTGTATATTCTATAAACACTTTGGAGGATTGAATTTTATTTATGATGACGAGAAATCAATAATAGAGGGGGAAACCTTCCCATTCATTCATGTATCATCTTCTTCTCTTTTCAACTGTCATTTGCAGTTTTATAATGATCACCGTGCTGCGCATGATGCACAAAGTGCACAGCCATTTTTGTTGCCCTTCATGAGGGGCAACAAGCAAAGTCATCGATTCATTCGACTCAAAGAAGAATCCACTAAAATAATTATCCAAATAAATGACTCAAAAAGGCCGTTATCAGCTCTAGCTAGAATTCATATCAACCTCTAAACACCATGAATTGGAATTAAAGAACAAAAGCCCAAAACTATTACCATTTACTCGATACTACTTTTATTTAATATTTCTCATTTTTTTTCGGATGAATTTTTCTTTTTTATTATACACACATGTATGACATATACGCAGGATTTAACGGTGTGTAAGTCAAAAGTAGATGAGAAATAAAAATTACTTATGACTTACACACCTTCAGCCTTTAGATTATGTGTGTATATCATACACGCGTATATAACATTATTAAATATAGTATATGAGAAATATAACATTCTAACGGTGTGTAAGTCATAAGTAGATGAGAAATAAAAATTACTTATGACTTACACACCTTCAACCTTTAGATTCTGTGTGTATGTCATACACGCGTATATAACATTATTAAATATAGTATATACATTGTTACCACGATGCTAATAGGGGTATGGAATACTTTTCAAATGTAGATAGCCAAACTACCAAAGAAAAGAAATGACAAAAAAAAAAAAACTAATTACTCCTGAGTCACCAAAACGACATCGCCGCACTCATTATCTATTTCTTTTTATCCGGACAACTCCGATGCGGACGATGCTGCAGAAAACAAGTGCAGAAAAAAAACCCCTGCATTCCAGGGTTTAAGACTTTAAGTAAAACCCTGTTAAAAAAAAAAAAAAAAAGGTATTTGGCAAAACCCTGCAGCAATTTAGAGAAAAAGGAGAAGATAGAGGACAGAGGACAGAGGATACCCAGAAACTTCCAGAAGAAAAGGAAGCACCACCCCAACCGCCGCTGCGTCCGTGGTTCCGTAGTCGCCGTCGTCGTCGCATTTGTAAGTGAGTACGTGAAAGTTCTCTTCTTCTTCTTTTTTTTTTTGAAATTTTTGTGTTTAATCTGATAATTGAGTTCAACTTATTTACTGTTGTAGATTATGGGATGTTTATGTGTTTATTGGGTGGCCTTTTGCTTTTGGTGGGTGTGTTAAAGTTTTGTTCTTTGATGCATTTGATTGATTTAGGACTGTTTCAAGTAGATGGAATGTGACCTAATTGCTCTGGGAATGTCACCGGGTTTTCGAGGCCTGTTACTGCCAATTTACCAAAGACCCACTACTTATTCGGTTCGATTGCATAGCAAGATTAGTCCCAGCGTCAGGTCATTGTTGCTGTCTAGATTGAACTCTTGTTCTTGTGCTGCTGTGAATGTTGTTGAGTCGAATCCAGTCAGTGATTTGGCTCAAAACCATACCCGAAAATTGGAGACTCAAGTAGGATTAGATAATGGGAATGTGGGTGATCAGGAAATACTAGGAGATGATGTGAAAGCCAGGCCTTTCGTTTGGCATTGGAAGAAGAGGCTTATACGGTATTCTGGGATGCTTCGTACCTGTGCTTCACAAGGGTCTTTGAATGAGGGGAAGGCTATTCATGGGCAGGTGATAAAGAATGGGATACAACCTGATTCGCATTTGTGGGTTTCGCTGGTTAATGTTTACTCGAAATGTGGGGATTCTGTGTATGCCCGCAAAGTGCTTGGTGAGATGCCTGAACGAGATGTTGTGTCATGGACTACTTTGATTCATGGGTTTGTGGTCAAAGGTTCTGGTGTTGATGCTGTTAATTTGTTCTGCGAGATGAAGAAAGATGGTACAAGAGCAAATGACTTTTCATTGGCTACTGGTTTGAAAGCGTGTTCTTTGTGCTTAGATTTAAGCTTTGGAAAGCAGTTGCATGCTGAAGCAGTGAAAGCGGGGTTCTTTTCCGATGGTTTTGTTGGCTCTGCTCTCGTTGATCTTTATGCAAAATGTGGTGAGATGGAACTTGCCAATAGAGTGTTATTTTGTATGCCTGAGCAGAATGTTGTATCATGGAATGCCCTGCTAAATGGGTATGCTCAGGAAGGTGATGGAAATCAAGTTCTGAAATTGTTCTGCAAAATGACGGAATCAGATATGAGGTTAAGTAAGTTCACCTTGTCTACCGTCCTTAAAGGTTGTGCAAACATAGAAAATTTGAGAGTAGGTCGGGTTGTGCATTCTTTGGTTGTCAAAGTTGGGTTTGAGGTTGATGAATTCCTGGGTTGCAGTCTTGTTGATATGTATTCTAAGTGTCAAATGGCAATTGATGCGGTTAAAGTATTCAGGACAATTAAAGATCCTGATGTAGTGGCCTGGAGTGCTATTATCACTTGCCTTGATCAACAAGGGCAATACCAGGAAATGGCTCGACTATTTCATTCAATGATAAGCACAGGCATCTCACCGAACCAATTTACCCTTTCTAGTATTATTAGTGCTGCCACTGATCTTGGAGACCTCCATTTTGGTGAGAGCATCCATGCTCTTATATGGAAATATGGCTATGAATCTGATCTTCCAGTCAGCAATGCTCTAATCACAATGTATATGAAAATTGGATGTGTGAGAAATGGTGCTCAGGTTTTTGAGGCAATGACAGAACATGATCTGATTTCATGGAATGCCCTTCTATCTGGAGCACACGACCTAGGTCCAAGAGTATTCCACCAAATGCTTGCTGAAGGTTGCAAGCCCAACATGTACTCCTTCATCAGTATTTTAAGATCCTGTTCTAGCCTCTTGGATGCAGACCTCGGGAAACAAGTGCATGCCCATATTGTCAAAACAAGCCTCAATGATAATGACTTTGTTGGGACGGCTCTCATTGACATGTATGCCAAAAGCAGGTTCTTAGATGAAGCTGTTATAGCCTTCAGTAGATTGAGTAATCGAGATCTTTTCACTTGGACAGTCATCATTACTGGTTATGTACAAACTGATCAAGCAGAGAAAGCTATTGCCTGTTTCAGTCAGATGCAACAAGAAGGAGTGAAGCCAAACGAGTTCACTCTTGCTGGCTGTTTGAGTGCTTGCTCCCGTATAGCTACGCTGGAAAATGGGCGGCAGCTCCATTCGATGGCAATTAAGGCTGGGCATTTAGAAGATTTGTTTGTTGGTAGTGCACTTGTTGATATGTATGCAAAATGTGGATGCATAGCTAATGCTGAGGGTACATTTGAGGGTTTGGCTTCCAGGGATACAGTCTCATGGAACATCATGATTTGTGGATACTCTCAATATGGTCAAGGAGAGAAGGCTCTGGAAGCCTTTTCGACAATGTTAGACGAAGGCGTCATGCCAGATGAGATCACTTTCATAGGTGTTCTTTCAGCTTGCAGTCACCTGGGTTTGGTCGAAGAAGGGAAAAAGCACTTTGACTCGCTGAGCAAAGTTTTCCAGATCACTCCTACCATTGAGCATTATGCTTGTATGGTTGATATTCTTGGTAGTGCCGGGAAATTTGATGAGGTTGAAAGCTTTATTGTGACAATGAAACTGACACCTTATGCCATTATTTGGGAGACTGTTCTTGGAGCTTGTAAGAAGTATGGAAATGTTGATTTTGGTGAAACTGCTGCAGGAAAGCTTTTTGAGCTTGACCCTGAGATGGATTCGACTTATATATTGCTGTCAAATATCTATGCAAATAAAGGTAGATGGGATGATGTTAGAAAAGTCAGGACATTAATGTCCAGCCAGGGTATTAAAAAGGAGCCTGGTTGTAGCTGGGTTGAAGTTGATGGACAAGTCCACACTTTTGTCTCTCATGATGGTTCGCATCCAAGAATCAAGGAAATCCATGTGAAATTGGAGGAACTAGGTCAAAAGCTGACTTCAGTTGGTTATATACCAGAAACGGAGAATGTTCTTCACAATATCACTGAACAAGAAAAAGAGGAACATCTCCAATATCATAGTGAAAGGTTGGCTCTTGCGTTTGCCCTTCTAAGCACCGATCCTGTAAAAACTATTCGTATTTTCAAAAATCTTCGCATATGTGGGGACTGCCATGATGTTATGAAGCTCATCTCAGATGTCACGAATAGAGAGATAATTGTTCGTGACATCAAGAGGTTTCATCATTTTAAGAACGGCACTTGCTCCTGTCAGGACTTCTGGTGATGTTGGTATTTGCAGCTCCATAGTCCAGATAGCAGATTCAGCTATAGTGACTTCTAAACGTTGTTCTCGTAATGAACTATGAACAACGGGATGTTCATGAGAGCGCTGAAGTTTCAGATATAGTTAAATCATGCATAAAAGTAAGTCCTTCAGCTACTTAAAGTTCTTTTACCTGAACTGCAGTTTGATGGAATCTGATGTCTGTCTTTCTTCTTGATTTTCAAATGGTGTTAACTGTTTTTATTAACTTGGGTGCTTCTTCTTCAGTTGCTCGACAGAGGCAGGTGTCAAAGGTTAGGAAATTTCTCTTGGCAGTTCGTTGGTAAAGATAGTGCTGGAATGGCTTTCTTTTCTTCTTTCAATCTTATATTTAAGTTTTCTTTTTCTGCAGGAGGAAATGCAACTTTCTTTTTCTTTCTTGCAGGTCTGAGCAACAGACCTGACATAACTGAAGGGTTAAAGGTGCTGCACACTTTTTTGTTGGGGATGAAATCCCCGACACTGAGGCGCTTGACGTGACTTCAGAGTTGGATGGCAGATACAGTGGGTAGGCTGCAACTTGCTTGTTAGTTCGAGTCTAGCACGTGGATGTGCCACAATTGATTCATAGCTATGATTCTCCAACATAAGATTGAATGAAAGAGCATGTTCAATGTTTATTGTGGAGCCTGATGGGTGGATTTGGTTGGTGATGCAGGTCCAAGTTTGTGATTGGGTGGCGACAGAGCCGGCCAGTTCAGTAGGGGTACGGCTGGTGCAGGCTGTCTCGCTTAGGAACAACCTGGGTTTGAAGCTAGGACCACCCATGTAACTGAATATGGACAAAAGATTATGTTTCAGCATTCATCCCCTCCAATGAAGATTTCAATGGGTTGCAACTCTTCTAAGAGGATTGCCTTCTTCCAAATTTTGATGCATTTAAAATGCCGGAAAGAGAGATGCATAGATCACATAAGAATAGGAATAAGAGTTTTGAGGCGAAGAATGGTTGTAAATTACTCAATTAAGCAAAGAAAAAGAAAAGCGATAATAAAAGGGTCTCCCCCATGTTTTATGCTAATTTTGGAACAGATAATTCAATTGCCCTTCCACTTTGTAAAAGAATAACAAAGAGCCACAAGATGCATTGGAAGTGATTTGACAATTTGTTAAAGTTTCTTTCAAACAATAGGTAAATGGTACAGGCCTCATCTAACAACAACAAAAGTGATATAATTTCATAAACTTTCAATACAAAATTGTTAGCCGTTCATATAGACTTCTAGACCATCAGCACCAGTCTCAACAGCATCCCTGAGAAATTATAGTGCCCTTGTCATTCTGTGTCCTCATCAAATGGTGCATTCTCATTTTCTCATGTTCTTTTTTCATTCCGAGTCCTCATCAGAGGGTGAACTCTCCCCTTCACTCTCGCTGTTTTCCCCTTTCCGTTTTTTCCCTCTTTTCTCTGCTGATGTCATTGTATTAGCAGCAGCTAAAAATGCAGCACTAATGTATTCATTAACTTTTCCATCATCTGTATGTTCTCCTCGCCTCTTGTTATCGATGTAAAAGATAGGGGCTTCATCAACTTCATTGCGGTCTAACTTCGAAGCTGGTGGTTTAGACATATCAAGACTATGATACTTCAAGATACTATCACCAAACGCTAAGAAGCCTTGACGCTCGAGGTTAAGAAGCCATTCTGGAGAAAGAGATCAATATTATACAGAGCATTAGTAAATATGTCATAATTGATTTACTACCAAGGGAAGTAAGCAGAGCCACTTACTTATAAGAGCTTTAGGTGAGGTTCCCTCTGATTTGACTGAGCTATCCTCCACAGGAATCTGATTCTTTACCCACTTAACAATTTGGGAATACAATTGTGAACCAGAAAATGCAGTTGTATAAGAGATGCTTCTCCTTTGATCACCATGCTCCCTGTAGCAAGCCATAAATTGATTAATGGTACCATCAGAATTTCAACTACAACAAGAAATATGGATTTTATTTCTTCTTACTGGACATGTAATAATATTTGTTGTAGGTTTTTCTTACCTAAAATACTGCACTGCTTCATGCGCAAGAATCAATCTTCTCATGGCAATAATTTTCATGTGCTCAGCAGATATGTGAATTGCTTTCTCAGGATTAAGGAAAGAATATTCAACTAATATGATGGCATCATACAGCACTTTCCTCAACAAAACTTCGTCTTCAGAACTCTGCATAGATTCACCGTGATAGTTTTTGTTTTACTCATTAACTTATAAGATCATCTCAAAACAAAACAAAACAAAGATAATCTAACTTCATACAAGTAGAATCAAGATACTACACATTCGAAGGGAAACAGACAACACAAAAGATGTAATATCAAAACTAAACATTTAAACAGAGGGTACCTTGTTACTTACCAAAAGGGAGGTAACAGGCAAAGTCTTCTCCAGCAGCATCCTCAAAAGGACCTCTAGTTAACAGAAAGAGTAAGAAAGTCAGCACACTAAACACGAGATCAACAAAACTAATGCCATTATTCAGTACTCGAAATCTACCAAACAGATTCATACAAGCATGATAGAATCACACCCTTTCTTGTGATATCAACAAACAGCAAACCCAGACATTAAATAGTCCTACACTAAACTCTCAATGTCAAGTGGAAGTAAACACCTTGATTTACGAATACACATTCATCCAATTCATCCAATTGATGCAAAGATAAAACAATACTAACCAAAAACGTAAACATTCTGGAACCCAGTAATGGAACCAATAGCCCAAGTCCTCAACTCTGTCTCCAACTCCTCCCCTAAAGTCCCAGCTTTGCAATTCAAGCAGAGTCTCAACAAAAACACCTCTGCAATAACAACTCCAGCCAAGTAACTCACATCCCCATCTCTCTCACTAAGCCCACCAATCACCTCCTCACTCACTAAAGGTAACAAATTCCTAACATTCTCATCTCTGTTCAACCAAACACAACTTAAACCCGAAAAAGACCAGCCCGAACTCAAATCACTCAAATCCCTGCTAGAACAGCACACATTTATAAACCCCAGAATCACTCCCACCAACTTGTTCACCTCCTTCATCACCTTCTTCTCTTTCTTCAACCCCAAGTCGCTCTTAAACAAATCCAAAACGACGTCGTGTGCCAACCGCACCACCGGAGCGAGCAGCGCGACGCTCTTCGAGCAACCGCAGGGAGCTGAGCAAGAGGAGAGCAGCTGAAACAAGTCCTTTGCGGCGGCGATTCGGTCCAAGATGTCGTCTTTCGGGTGGTTCCGGCTCCGAAATGTCAATGCGGTGTAGACCCAGATGGATTCGAGAGGTGGGTCGACCCGAGCTTGCATTGGTTGGTAGAATTGTTGAATCAAGGGAGAGAGTTTGGGGTTTTCATTGTGGATTTCATCTACGACGGTCTGAATTGAGGGGCTTAGCTTAATTTGGGGTTCGGAGTTTGGTGGATTTGAGGAAGTCGTGAATTCGATTAGAGATGGAACCATGGTGAAACTGTTTGATTTGCAGTGAGAGCTACCTCAGGTTAAACCCTAACCTTTGGAGCTTGTAGGAAAGCTGTGTAGGGTTTAAGAGAATTTCGAAAGCGACATGTCGTTTACTGGGACTTGGGTTCCGAGTCTTTCAATCCGATCCGGTCCAGAGGTAGAGCTGGCAAAATATCGTATCGTGTTGTGCTCGTATTGTGTAATTTCATATCCTGTCATGGAATACAATTACAAATCATTAGTTAACACGATAAAATTAAAATCAAATCACTAAATTTCTTGTTAACTGTTAAAACTCATTAAGACCCGTTTTAGGAAATGAGCAATTTTGTAAACTTATAAAATCTTATAAAAATAGAGCAACACAAGAGTCGCACATAAATTATTTGTAAAGTCGAGATATCTTTTTCTTCTTCTTAATTGAGAGTTGAACTTGACATGAAAATTGAGAAAAACAATATGATGGATTAGAGAAATGCACTACGATTGCAAAAGATTAACAAGAAAGTAAACCATTAAATGGTGACCTAATATGAAACCGAAAGAATATACCTGAAAAATCCTTATAATTTGTGTTCGTGTCGTATTATACTGTGGTAAACAATTTTGCATTTTGCCGAGTCTAGTTAAATCCTTATAATACCGTCATACGTGTAATCTCGTACCCCATTGGCCAAACACACTCGGCCAACAAGACCAAACTATACTCAACCAATCACATGCAGCTAAACACGTAACACAAAAAAAAAACTTAGTCTCGCAAATTGACCAATCTGGGTCAACCGGGGTTCGAACCCCGAATAAATCAACGTAGCTCCGAAAAATTTGTACAAAATCATCAAAACTAGTTTTGTGTTCTTAAAAACATTCTAAGCATTGCTGGTTCTTGAGAGCTATGGCGAAAGTGGGGACAATTCAAGTTTGGATCTTTACAGTGGTGGTGATCTCGGCATTGGTATCGATCTCCGAGTGTGCGAAGAAGCCAGTGACTGTGGCGAGGAAGGAAGACATTCCCT
The DNA here is from genome assembly GCA_025331145.1 of Rosa persica. NCBI lineage: Eukaryota > Viridiplantae > Streptophyta > Magnoliopsida > Rosales > Rosaceae > Rosa > Rosa persica. Next base: position 4,653,210 of record WFKR01000002.1, on the reverse strand, counting down.
TCATCAAATGCCAGGTCTGTGAGAAGCTCGCAGCTCAGTTGCACCACCAAGTTGAGAAGAAGAGAGCTGAGGTCGAACCCAAGAAGGTAACTTTATCATCTGGGTTTTGTTCTATTGGCTTTGTTTGAGGAGTTGAGTAATGGGTTGTGGAATTTGATTGTGGGTGTTTGTTTGTTTTTTTTTTTTTTTTTTGGAGGTAGATCTCGGAGTATCAGATTATTGAGATTACGGAGAATGTTTGTAATCTGAAGAAGGCGGAGGCGGATTGGATTTTGCTGATTGATATAGTTGAACAAGGAGATAAGTTGCAGGTAAGAATGTCAATTTGTGCTTCATTGCTTTGGATCTTGTGGACTGAAAGTTTAGAGATTGTGTTTTTGTCAAGAGAAATAATGGATTGCTAGTATTTTGATGGTGTTTTGTGTCTTCAAAGCATATGTTTTTATGGTTTGTATTTTTAAGTCTTAAATAGGCTAAAGTATAGATATTTGGTTTCTCAATGTCCTGACATGATCATTGATACTTTTCAGCTGGTGGAACAAGAATCTGAAGGACAATGCAATTCGGAATGCAAGACAATCGAGCGAGCATGTCAGGAGGTAAAGTTTTGGTTCTTATTTTTAATGTTACTTGTGTATCTAGGAAGTCTATTTGCTTGTACATATGCTCTCTGCGGTTAATCAAGTTAAAGTTCTTTGTCATTCCCCTTTGTATTCCTATGTATTACAATTTATTCTCTCTTGACTAGCTTTCAGTTTCATGAGCCTCATTGTTGATGTACTACACTCAAATTAAAGTGCTCATCTGTAATGTTGCAGGTTCTGGGGTATTCTGATACTGATGTCGCTGAATATCTATACAAATCCAAACCTGACATTGACTCCTTGGTTAATTATCTATGCAAAGACCTTACTACAGCATGCAGTGCCAAGCCTCCCCCGGTTCCTAAGGTAACTGCTTTCTTGGTTGATATTCAAGTTAATCCATTGTTGACACATTTGTGAGACATCCTCCGTTGTTGTTGATCTATAGAGACTAGGGATCTTTGCAATCATGATTCCATACGTCTTAAGTTCATGTTTTGAGCACTATAAGGATGCTCTTTGAAATTTGTTTTTACCCCAGTGGGATCACATGTGATCGCCAATGGTTTCTTTATTTCATAACGGCTAAAACCATATAATGCGCTTAAAAAATAAAATCCTTAAGCGACATGTATAGATTTTAGATCCTAACTAGGCTGAGTGGTGTACTCGCTGCCTTGTTTATATATTGATCTCAACCATTGTTTTTAACCACCTTGATCATTTTGATAAGTATCTCTACATAAATAGGATAATAGACATCTAGTGATTGGGATAATAGACATCTAGTGATTGACTACACACAACTTGCTTTGAAAGCAACACACTTATGTATCATACTAATGAAAGTATACTCATGATAATATCTTGTATCTCCCAGGGTAGGACTCCTGGAGAAGTTTTTGTGCCCAAGTCATCAAAAGAGACTGAAATGGACAAAATATTGAAATCTATGGAGGTAATTGTCCTTTCATTGGTGCAGAGCTTCATTTCATACAATGCTAGTGTTTTGCTGAATGTTGTGCCATGTTCTTGTTTACTGTTCAGGGTATGCCAGGAGCCCCAGGCATGAAAATGTACTCAAGAGATGATTTAATGAACAATAAAAACTTTGGCGGCGAAGATGGTGATGACGAAGATGATGATGACGAAGACGACACTCAATTTCCCTCAAAATTGGTAATTACAATATTTCAGTCTGTACATTTCTCATATGAACATCATATTTGTTTCTTATGCCATGTAAAATAACTTATTGAACAGGGAAGGGCTTTGAGAGACAAAGAAAATACGAAGAGTGATTTGAAACAGAAGATCTCCCATGGAATTGTAAAGACCAAGGACACACTAAAGAAGCATGCAAACAAGGTCTCTAACTGGTTACGGCAAAGGTGGAGGGGACTCAAAAAGGCAGCTTCAAAGAAGAGTACAAAGGCCGGCAAGGCAGAGCTTTAGACCACTGAATCACACTACTATAGGACAATTCCTAGAGCCATTACATTTTTGTTAAAATTGTATCAATATGATTTTGCCATTGCCAACAAGTAGGAAGTAGAGGGAAAATTACGTTGAGGTCCTTGTTTCCATCACACCCAGAATACCTTAGCAATTATTTTGTTGTCTATTTCTTGGTCTTTTTTTTGCCCTTCTTTTAGTGAGGCTAATGGTGTGTAGAGGCACACCGAAAAATATTGTATGCTTTTTCAAACTCATGGATACTTTTTCAAACTCATGGAAAGTTGGAAACCCTCCCGGATAATGGATCAAATATAGATCAGATCTAAGAAAGTTAAATAATAGATCAAATACCAAGCCTTTTTAGAATCAAAATTTTGATACTACAAAATTCAAGAAATGAATAGTTAATAGTACAAATGCTACAAAACTGCCTCCTAGATCTATATGGTGGCAGATTCTTCTTAAAACAGTTCGAAAAACGATCCACAACATTTAGTTGTTGCAAGTATGGATTCCTTTCTCATGGAATGTTAAAATAGCGCAACTTAGCGCATCTTGTAATATTGAACCCTTGAGACTGTGCATCGCTGACCATTCAATGAATACTTGAGCATTATATCAATATCACGGGGATTCTTTTTGTTTTGCGCCACAGTCATGGTTCCAACAATCGACTCTCCTTGACATACTGTCAGCACATCTTCCAAGTACAGGACTGTTTGCTTCCAATGTGTAGATCGCGATCTTGGCCCTGCATTATATTTCACGTTGTAAGAAAGATGGTGCATATGAGAAAGCAATTGTGTGATTAAAGTACCGTGGCTCCTAACACAGTAGTGATGCTTGCTTATCAAGGATTGATTCCATTATTATCTTTTGGTTATTATCAGAAGTAATGTTGATTTGAAGAAAATACCCCACCCCTAACATCAAATGTACTGAGAAAGAAAAGAAGAAGGGAGGAGAGATGGAATGGCTCTTCCAAAAGCTGAACACAACATAATTGACAGAAGTGACAGAACATGAGTGAAACAAGGGCACAACACTGTACTAAGAACATTATGGCAATTATCTATGAATGCATGTAGAAAACATTGGAAGCACATCAATAGAACATCTCTTCTAACACTTCTCTGTTGCCAATATTTCCAAAAGGAACTTTGATCAGGACAGAAAACAAAAGTAGGAGGTAAAGAACACATATACTGACCTGTGGAGAAGCCCATCAATTTATGACATTTTGTAAATGACACGTCAAAGTAGGCTACAAGAGCATGAATGAAATCATCACGTTCAGCAATAAGCTTAAAAGGAGCTGTGAAGGAAGCATCTCCAGGAGTCATCTTAGATATATCCATTGTCTGAGTGAAGAAAGTGGAGAATGTTAGTGAGGCATATAAAAGGACAAAGCACTTATCTGATGCAGTGCAGGCATATGTATTTCCCACCTTGAGTAGCTGGCTATTAGTAACAATTTGGTTTTGGTCAACCGTGTCCACAAGAGGCTCCATCATGGCTTGCTTCTTGATGCAGCTCATGTCAAAGCCATATACATTATTCCAAACTGGAATATTGAGATAATTGGAAGAGGAAATAAGCGATATTTCCAAACAAAAAATAACAACAATCTATATGTAAATACACATGAGATCAGAAGGCTTACATTCTATCTTGTCTTCTTTGTACTCTGCATCCTCAATAGCTGTCAGAAAGAGAGAACATTTGTCCGGTAGCAAAATTCCATCATCTACCTACAAACAGGAAAAGACAATTTTTTCCTATAAATAAGCCAAAGCATGATAGATCATAGTTTTGAAAGTTTAAAGAGTATACCCCTAGCTCCAATTTATCACACAGTATCCCAAAACACATAACTATAATGAAATTGCATCCCTTGAAGATGAACCTAAGCCACCCAACTAAAAAGTCTAGGTCTTTTTTCTTTTTTCTAATAATAATAACAACCACCCTCAATTGACAATCTGCAACTTTGCATAAGGCTTACTTATTCTTGCACTGGATATCAGAATTAAAAAAAATAAAAATTGCAAATAATACTTACAAGCCATTTATCACGAGCATAGAGGACTGTATTCAACATGTTCTCAAACAACAAAAAGTATCCCATCCATTCAGAAATAATTATATCCACTTTCGCAACTGGAAGCTCAAGTTCTTCAATCTTTCCTTTCAGAACGGTTACAACTGCATTTATAAAACAATTGATAAGTAAGCAGGATAGTATTATGAACAACGTTAAGAGTTAAGACTCAAGTGGCCGATCAGAGCTAAACACAGGAATGAAATACAAAAGAATTACCATTAGAAAACCCATTAGTTTCAACAATCTCTTTTGCCCTCTCAGCCATATCTGAGCACTCAACCTGTGGAAGCAAAATAGCAAATCAACATTACTAAATAGATGTAGACATACTAATAATTAGGGAGTCTACAATGCAATTACAGAAACTCATGTGTTAACAGAATTTCTTTGGGACATGCGTACTGCATAAACATGCTTGGCGCCAGCTTTTGCACAAAATAGGGACAAAATTCCAGTCCCAGCTCCGACATCAAGAACAACTTTGTCCTTGAATAGAAACTTATTCTGATAAATAACATTTTGATACGTCTTGGTTCTCACTAGATCCTTCAACATCTCCTGCAACATAATGATAGTCAGCACAACATCTAATGACTATTCACAAGAAAGTTACAAGAACGAAATACGAAACTGCCTCCCATTTAAAAGTGTCACGCTTACTTCATGAATACCTGCAATCACAGAAAGAGCACTAAAATAAGCGTTCTGTTGCATACAAGAACCAATTGCACACAAATAAAAAACAACACACATCAAGAAAATCAAAACCGCTTCTGAAACAGCATACGATAACTCTATAAAAATTAAACAATCACTTTATACCAAGGCTACAACTCAACCAAGTTCAATAAAAATAAAAACTTTTCCTCTTTTCATAACTATCTATTTTCTCAGCATCCAACAACTTCTTACACAGACCATAACAAACTCTACGAAACCAATGCTCTGCCATCACTACATCATTCCTCAAAACCAAAGCTCCAACTCAACTGAAGCTAATAAACCCAAGTTCAACACTTGACAAACCCCCACGAAAACGCAATCATAAAAACCAAAACTTTTCCTCTAAAGCTCCAACCCAACTGAAAAGTTCAATACTTTACCAAAACCCAGTAATAAAAATCAAAGCTTTTATGAACCCAGAAAAAAAAAAGTTACCGAAGTGAGAATAGGAGTCGAAGTAATAGTCGGCGCTGGTTTTATCATTGGCGTCGACGAAGGAGACCTCGGGCTCGCCCATGGAGTCGTCGACGGCTTTGTCGAGATCGGGGTCACACATGGACTCGTCGTGGTCTATGACACCCACTTCGTCTTCGAACGGAGGAGTCGCCGAGCCTTGCGCGAAGTCCGTCGAGCTCGAATTGGTGGTCTTGGTGCTTTGGTTCTTTCGGCGACCCATGGAGAGAGGATTAGGGTTTTACAAGGGTTTTTTGGGTACTTGCTCTCTCTCTCTCTCTCTCTCTCTCGCGGTTTAAGAGAGTTTTTAGAAAGTTGAAGAGGCTCGTTATAGTGTTACCGCGCGAGAGCTCAGACCAAACCACGCCGTGTCGTCCAAATAATCAGGACCGTTGATCAATCCAATTAAATATCATCTCCAAGAAACCACAGGTAGTTTTTTTTTTGGAATCTTGATTAAATTTGAAAGTCACAAAAAGTCTATGAATATATCAATGGCTTCCCCAAATGGACCTCCTTGATTTTCGTAGTAGTTGTTTGTGATCATGCCACTGCCCATTTCCTCAAATCAATATTTGAGTCCAAAAATTCCAATCTTGTTTCTTGAGTACATGTTAAAACAAACGAGTTTTTTGATCGTATAGTGAGTATCATATGCTTAAGGGATGTACATGTGAAGACCCAGATTTTCATACAATAAATTTATGTAATTCAATAATTGTTATATTAATTGAATTGTGATATTTGGGATTATTTGGATTGTCGTGGGTTGAGAAAATTGGTTCCGAATGATTTTATTTTCAAAAACGAACGTTATTTAGGGGGTCGTGAAAATCGACTTTTTATACGTTCAAAATTTGGGAAAACTTCCTTCATGAAAGTTGTAGAGCTCGTCGATACGAGTCCGTGCATATGTGGAACGTATTATTCGGAGTTCGTATGAATAAGTTATGAATATTTGAAAATCGAAATTTTTTTATAAATAGTGGAAAAATCTGAGTTTGTTGTGAAGGACGAAAAAATTCCATTATTGCACATCAGTCCCCCGTCTCTCTCTCTCGGCCTGGTCACTGTGCCTTCCGACCCAGCGACCCGACCCGACTGGAAGTCGGTCCTCCCAGCCGCGCCGCCGCCGGACCCGGCCCTGTCCCGCATCGCCGCCTCACGCCTGGTCGACCCTCGCCATCGCCACGCCCCGCCGCTGCCCCTAGATCTGGATCGAAGCATCTCTCCGAAACGAAAACCCGACCCGGCCGGAAAACCTTTTTTCCGGTGGTGCACGGGCCGATCGTCCCCATTTTCGTGACGTGCTCTTCCTTCTGATCATCCCCATATATAGCTTGCATCACGATTTTGAGTGTAGAGTGGTAGATCAAGAGTTGAAGATTTCGACGTCCCTGATTCGATCTGGAGACTGATCAGAGGGCCGAGATTAATCCAACTTCAAAGCCCGATCTAGGACGATCCAGACCTCATCTCCGAACAAGTCAGGTATTAAAGTTGTTCAAAATTTCATTTTGAAGAAGTTTGTAGTTGACGACTTTTGCATCGGAGGTGGTTGACCGTCGTTGACCGCCGCGTTGACCACCGTCCGACCGCCGCGTGTGGCGGCGCGTCGGACCGAATTTTGAGTTTTTATTATCTGGACGATGATCTATGCATCCATACGAGCGTTTTGAGATATAACTTGGTCATGTTATAAAAAGTTGATAAATAGTCAATTTCTGTTTTAACGTTACTATTTACGGTTTTACAATTTACCTTCGGTTTGAGATTTACGAAGATCAGACCATCGGTTTTACTTCAAATTTTAATATGATGATCATATGACTGTCCCGATGACTTTGTGTGGTCACGGGCGAAGATCCGACTTTTAGATCTTCGTATAATTATAAAATAGTGATTCGGGAGGCGATTAACGAAGATCCGTCCATCGGATTTTCGTATAATTTTGATAGGATGTTTCCATGGGCAATCCGTGAGGATCTAACCGTTGGATTATCTTTATTTTAGAATCCGACCGTTGGATTATCTTTATTTTAGAAATCCGACCGTTGGATCATCAATTAGGTTTATTTCATGCTTCGTTGCTAAGTAAAGACCGTACTTGATTAGGTACTTGACGGCTTGAGTTGACGAGCATTGGATTTTTGTGAGTTATATATATATATAGAAGACGCAGCAGGAGTCCGAGGTGAGTAAAACTCACGTGGTTCATATTACGAACCGAGCATTTTAATTTATTTATTTTTGGTAATTGTGTGAAAAATATTTACGGATTAAATATTTGTTTTAAAATTTCATGGACTTGAATTACCACGGTCCATAGGTAAGTAAAATGAATTTTAACTATACAAATGAATTTCATAATTTTCTTGTGTGAACTATAGATGGTATTAGTGGTCATTCCTGAGTGGATGATTACGTATATATATATTTACGTGGAAAATATATATTGATGAGTGGATTGTTTGATTTATGATATGATTGAGTTGATTATATTACAATTGTGTAATTCCATAATAATATGATGTATCTTGGTTGTGTTGATTTCAGTATGTGATATTATATATTGGGTTCATTTATGGGTTTAGGGTCAATGTAATGACCGGTGTGGGTAATCGGACGCTCTAATCCTAGTGTGGATGATGGGATACGATTGGTTGAGTATGTGGAATTATTGGACGTTCTAAATATGTATATAGGTATACATATTGATGAAATACAATAATTGATAAATATGTCGGATGCCATAACCTAGGCCTGGTGACGGGTTACGATTCAGTTAGAGCTCTAGTCTGTCAAGTACCGTATTTTTATAAATACGATGAAGAGAGTCGTGGGGAAAGTAGTGATTGGAGTTGACTTGATATATTGAATTGGTGTTGATTGAGATTGTTATTATTTGTATATGTGGAAATAATTGAGTGTTGCTGTGTGTGGGATTAAATGAGTTTAAATTAAGTAACAGTTCCTTCTTTTACTCATACAAGCTTTCATAAGCTTACCGGGTTTTGTGTTGTTGCAATCCCGGTACACTATTCAATGGTGTAGCGGATATTCCTGCAGGTCAGGATAACCAGAGAGGTGACCGAGCTGCTTAGGTGTTACAGCAGTTTTGTTATTTATTTAGTTGTGAGGTGTGTGTGTATGCTCATTTAGAGCTTTACATTACATTTTGGATTTGTGTTGTAATAATTAACCGAGACTAAGTCGGTTTGATTTTATTTCGTGTGGTGAGTGTGTTAAGAAAAGAAAAATTTTCATGTTTCGGATTATGAATTGTTATTCATAAAATTCGGGGCGTGACAGTTTGGTATCAGAGCGTAAGGTACATATTTGGTGATATGTCAATACTTACCGAGTGATGGCCCGTCTGCAGCGGATCCCCATCGTGTGCTCTTCGGTATTGACAATGTCATTGGGTATGTGAGTGCGTTAGGTTGGCTAGGAACGTTAGTACTTTTAGGAAATTTAAGCATCGTTATGTATGATCAGTACTTGGTTAATATGGACTTGCATTTGACTTATGTTTTGTTTAAGTGTTATGCGTGTATTAATCAAGTATATCATGCTTATTAGGTAATGGAGATTGAGGGAAATGAGGCCAGAGGTCGGGGTAGAGGTAGACCTCGTGGCAGGGGGTAGAGGCCGAGGAAGGGGTATGGCCCCTCTAGTCGAAGAAGTATTCGAGTCGGAGGAAGATGCACCTTATGAGGATCAGCCTATTCCTCCTGTGGCTGTGATTAATAATCCTGCTCGCTTGCTGATGCTAGCAAGGGAAATTACTCGCTTGGGAACAACCAAGTTTGGAGGAGGCACAGATTATATGGTGGCGGATCGCTGGATAGAGGACTTGCAGACTTATTTCGATCTGCTTGATTGCACTGAGACCGACAAGAGGAAGCTAGCCGCTTTCATGCTGAAGGATGAGGCTAGAGTGTGGTGGAACGTCACTCAGAGGAGCATTGAGGTGTCTACCTTGACATGGGACGGCTTTGAGAGGCTGTTCAGAGAGAAGTACTTTCCACCAGCAGTGAAGGAGAGGTTGGAGAGAGAGTTCCTTGCACTTGTACAGGGGAAGATGACAGTCATTGAGTATGATGCGGAGTTCTCCAGATTGTACAAGTATGTGAGGAAGATGGAGGATGAGGACTTGGCCAAGAAGTTTCAGAGAGGGTTGAGCCCTTCGATTGAGCGTGATGTCGCTATCTTGGAGCTGAAGACCAAGAGAGAGATCTTGGCTAAGGCACAGATCATTGAGCAGCAGAACTTGATTCGTAGAGAGAAGGAGTCTGCTGAGAGAGACTTCCAGGGCAAGGGAAAGGCCATAGCAGGGAGCAGTAGAGCTAGAGACTTCAGGGGTGGGTTCTGGAAGAGACAGAGAACTCAGTTCCAGCATCAGGTTCCAGCTAGGGCAGTAGTAGCTCCTCCTGTTCAGGCTATGCCTATCAGGCAGATAGCACCAGCAGCTCTAGTGAAGTGCTTTAACTGTGGCGAGCCGGGCCACATCTCTCGTGCGTGCACAAAGCCACGGGGTAGGTTATGCTACAATTGTGGACATGCAGGGCATCAGGCTAGAGAGTGTCCTCGAAATCAGGGTAGAGTGCAGGGTAACCAGCAGAGGCAACTACCACCTGCTCATGCTAGAGTCTTTGCCGTCGGTCAGGCAGGCACGGGAGTGGAATGTACCTTATCTGTTTATCACTTTCTTGCTAGAGTACTGTTTGATACGGGAGCCTCACACTCTTTCATATCTAGTACGGTTGTGGATGTTTTGGGTTTGATTGCTATGCCTCTGACTAGATCATTGTGTGTTACATCACCTCTCGGTGTGTCTCTTGAGCTTAGCATGCTTTGTGATGATTGCCCTATTGGGATTGGTGGCAGAGAGTTCTCTGCATCTTTGATTGTGATTCCGGATCACACGTATGATGTGATTTTGGGTATGGATTGGTTGAGCCCGAACCATGCTGTTATTGATTGCTTTAGGATGATTGTGTCCTTCCATGTTCCGGGACAACCGGTGTTTCATTACCGTTGCCTGAAGTCTGACATCACCATGAGGATAGGGATTCTGGCCCATATTGAATCAGGGAGTAGTACTTCAAAGATTACAGGGATTCCTGTAGTTTCAGAGTATGAAGACGTGTTTCAGGAGATCCCTGGGTTACCTCCGAAAAGGGTAATGGACTTCTCCATTGATGTGATACCAGGTACTTCACCTGTGTCGAAAGCACCCTATCGAATGGCTCCAGCAGAACTTCAGGAGTTGAAGGTTCAGATTGAGGGCTTGCTTGCACAAGGGTTCATTCAGGCAAGTGTGTCTCCTTGGGGCGCACCAGTGTTGTTTGTGAAGAAGAAGGATAGTTCACTTCGTCTATGTGTGGATTATCGACAGTTGAACAAGGTGACCATCAAGAATAGGTACCCATTACCTAGGATTGATGACTTGTTCGATCAGCTTAGAGAAGCTACGGTATTCTCGAAGATTGACTTGAGGTCTGGATATCACCAGTTGAGGGTGAAGGAGGAAGATATTCCAAAGACGGCGTTCAGGACCAGGTATGGACATTTTGAGTTTCTTGTCATGCCTTTTGGTCTCACGAATGCCCCCGCAGCATTTATGGATTTGATGAACCGTACGTTCAGTCCTTACTTGGATCAGTTCGTGATAGTGTTCGTTGATGACATAATGATATATTCAAGGTCGTCAGCGGAGCATGAGAGACATCTGCGGATAGTGCTGCAGACATTGAGGGAGCAGAAACTATTTGCCAAGTTCGAGAAATGCGACTTCTGGCAGAGTGAAGTGAAGTTCCTTGGTCATGTGGTCTCGAAGGATGGAGTATCTGTGGATCCTTCGAAGGTTGAAGCAGTGATGAGTTGGAGTCGCCCTACTACGGTTACAGAAATCCGTAGCTTCCTTGGACTGGCCGGTTATTACAGGCGCTTCATTGAAGGGTTTTCTGGTATTGCTTCGGCTTTGACCAAATTGACCAGGAAGGACACTCAGTTCGTATGGTCGGATGAGTGTGAGAAGACTTTCATTGAGCTGAAGACTAGATTGACTACAGCTCCGGTGTTGACTATTCCTACTAGTGGTGGTGGATTAGTCATTTACAGCGATGCATCTCATCAGGGTTTGGGGTGTGTGTTAATGCAGAATGGTAGTGTTGTTGCTTATGGTTCTAGACAGTTGAAGGTACATGAGCGGAATTACCCTACTCATGATCTAGAGCTAGCAGCTGTGGTGTTTGCCTTGAAGATTTGGAGGCACTATCTTTACGGTGAGAAATTTGAACTATTTTCTGATCACAAGAGTTTGAAGTATCTATTCTCCCAGAAGGAGTTAAACATGAGGCAGAGGAGATGGATAGAGCTCATTAAGGACTATGATTTCACCTTGGAGTATCATCCCGGAAAGGCGAATGTAGTGGCGGATGCTTTGAGTAGGAAACCGCGGGTAATCATGGCATCGATTATGGTGCAGGAGTGGCGTATGCTAGAAGCTGCATCTGAGTTCGACCTTATGCCCGCAGGAGCAGGACAGGGAATCTTTCTCGGTAGTATCACCTTACAGCCCACCTTGATCTCCAGGATCATTCAGGGTCAGACACTTGATGAGTTTGCTCAGGCGAGGATTGCTGAGATGACTGCTGACCCGGATGTGGAGGGTCCTTTTGAGTGGTTGATTGGGGCTGATGGAGGGTTGAGATTTCGAGGGAGATTGTATGTACCGAGTGTTGATAACCTCAAGGAGGAGATCATGCGGGAAGCACATAGGTCTCGATATACTATACATCCAGGAGGTACTAAAATGTATATGGATCTAAGAAGGCAGTTTTGGTGGTATGGTATGAAGAGGGATGTGGCGGAACACGTGTCGAAGTGTCTTACCTGTCAACAGGTGAAGGCAGAGCATCAGAGACCAGCAGGAATGCTGAACCCCTTATCGATTCCTGTATGGAAATGGGAAGATATCTCTATGGACTTTGTGACTGGATTGCCCAGATCCAGGCAAAGTTATGACTCGATTTGGGTGATTGTTGACCGGTTGACTAAATCAGCACACTTCCTTCCGGTGGCAAAAACATACTCAGGTGATGCATTGTGTAAGTTATATGTGAACGAGATAGTGAGACTTCATGGAGTGCCTGTGACGATCTTTCGGATCGTGATGCTCGTTTCACTTCAGAATTCTGGCGAAGGTTCCATAAGGCATTTGGTACGTCTCTTGCTATGAGCACTGCATTTCACCCACAAACAGATGGACAGACCGAGAGAGTGAATCAGGTGATGGAGGACATGCTCAGAGCTTGTGTTCTGGATTTTAAGGGTAGTTGGGCGGATCATCTGCCATTGGTAGAGTTCGCCTACAACAACAGATATCACTCTAGTATCGGTATGGCTCCATATGAGGCTCTTTATGGTAGACCATGTAGGACTCCTATCTGTTGGGCGGAAGCAGGGGATAAAGGGCTCATCGGACCTGAGATTGTACAGGAGACTACAGAGAAGGTCACTACTATTCGGGACAGAATCCGAACCGCTCAGAGTAGACAGAAGAGTTATGCTGACTTGAAGAGGAGACCGTTGGAGTTTGAGACAGGTGATCATGTGTTTTTGAAAGTCTCACCTATGAAAGGTGTGGTGAGATTTGGCAAGAAGGGGAAACTCGCACCGAGGTATGTCGGACCCTTTGAGATTCTAGAAAGGGTTGGTAACTTGGCATATCGTCTTGCTTTACCTGTTAGCATGTCGGGTGTGCACAATGTCTTCCATGTGTCTCTGCTCAGGAAGTATGTACGAGACGAGTCTCACGTGATTGATCACGGTACGATCGAAGTGAACTCGGATGTGACGTTTGTAGTTGAACCTGTTCGTATCTTGGATAGGTCTATAAAGAAACTTCGTAGGAAAGAGGTTGATCTTGTGAAGGTGTTGTGGGGTCATCATAATGAGGGTGATGCGTCATGGGAATTGGAGTCTGACATGAGGAAGAGATATCCTCAGCTTTTTGTGGACGAACATGCTTGAATTTCGGGACGAAATTCTTTTAAGGAGGGTAGACTGTGAAGACCCAGATTTTCATACAATAAATTTATGTAATTCAATAATTGTTATATTAATTGAATTGTGATATTTGGGATTATTTGGATTGTCGTGGGTTGAGAAAATTGGTTCCGAATGATTTTATTTTCAAAAACGAACGTTATTTAGGGGGTCGTGAAAATCGACTTTTTATACGTTCAAAATTTGGGAAAACTTCCTTCATGAAAGTTGTAGAGCTCGTCGATACGAGTCCGTGCATATGTGGAACGTATTATTCGGAGTTCGTATGAATAAGTTATGAATATCTGAAAATCGAAATTTTTCTATAAATAGTGGAAAAATCTGAGTTTGTTGTGAAGGACGAAAAAATTCCATTATTGCACATCAGTCCCCCGTCTCTCTCTCTCTCGGCCTGGTCACTGTGCCTTCCGACCCAACGACCCGACCCGACTGGAAGTCGGTCCTCCCAGCCGCGCCGCCGCCGGACCCGGCCCTGTCCCGCATCGCCGCCTCACGCCTGGTCGACCCCCGCCATCGCCACGCCCCTCCGCTGCCCCTAGATCTGGATCGAAGCATCTCTCCGAAATGAAAACCCGACCCGGCCGGAAAACCTTTTTTCCGGTGGTGCACGGGCCGATCGTCCCCATTTTCGTGACGTGCTCTTCCTTCTGATCATCCCCATATATAGCTTGCATCACGATTTTGAGTGTAGAGTGGTAGATCAAGAGTTGAAGATTTCGACGTCCCTGATTCGATCTGGAGACTGATCAGAGGGCCGAGATTAATCCAACTTCAAAGCCCGATCTAGGACGATTCAGACCTCATCTCCGAAAAAGTCAGGTATTAAAGTTGTTCAAAATTTCATTTTGAAGAAGTTTGTAGTTGACGACTTTTGCATCGGAGGTGGTTGACCTGCGTTGACCGCCGCGTTGACCACCGTCTGACCGCCGCGTGTGGCGGCGCGTCGGACCGAATTTTGAGTTTTTATTATCTGGACGATGATCTATGCATCCATACGAACGTTTTGAGATATAACTTGGTCATGTTAGAAAAAGTTGATAAATAGTCAATTTCTGTTTTAACGTTACTATTTATGGTTTTACAATTTACCTTCGGTTTGAGATTTACGAAGATCAGACCATCGGTTTTACTTCAAATTTTAATATGATGATCATATGACTGTCCCGATGACTTTGTGTGGTCACGGGCGAAGATCCGACTTTTGGATCTTCGTATAATTATAAAATAGTGATTCGGGAGGCGATTAACGAAGATCCGTCCATCGGATTTTCGTATAATTTTGATAGGATGTTTCCATGGGCAATCCGTGAGGATCTAACCGTTGGATTATCTTTATTTTAGAATCCGACCGTTGGATTATCTTTATTTTAGAAATCCGACCGTTGGATCATCAATTAGGTTTATTTCATGCTTCGTTGCTAAGTAAAGACCGTACTTGATTAGGTACTTGACGGCTTGAGTTGACGAGCATTGGATTTTTGTGAGTTATATATATATATATAGAAGACGCAGCAGGAGTCCGAGGTGAGTAAAACTCACGTGGTTCATATTACGAACCGAGCATTTTAATTTATTTATTTTTGGTAATTGTGTGAAAAATATTTACGGATTAAATATTTGTTTTAAAATTTCATGGACTTGAATTACCACGGTCCATAGGTAAGTAAAATGAATTTTAACTATACAAATGAATTTCATAATTTTCTTGTGTGAACTATAGATGGTATTAGTGGTCATTCCTGAGTGGATGATTACGTATATATATATATTTACGTGGAAAATATATATTGATGAGTGGATTGTTTGATTTATGATATGATTGAGTTGATTATATTACAATTGTGTAATTCCATAATAATATGATGTATCTTGGTTGTGTTGATTTCAGTATGTGATATTATATATTGGGTTCATTTATGGGTTTAGGGTCAATGTAATGACCGGTGTGGGTAATCGGACGCTCTAATCCTAGTGTGGATGATGGGATACGATTGGTTGAGTATGTGGAATTATTGGACGTTCTAAATATGTATATAGGTATACATATTGATGAAATACAATAATTGATAAATATGTCGGATGCCATAACCTAGGCCTGGTGACGGGCTACGATTCAGTTAGAGCTCTAGTATGTCAAGTACCGTATTTTTATAAATACGATGAAGAGAGTCGTGGGGAAAGTAGTGATTGGAGTTGACTTGATATATTGAATTGGTGTTGATTGAGATTGTTATTATTTGTATATGTGGAAATAATTGAGTGTTGCTGTGTGTGGGATTAAATGAGTTTAAATTAAGTAACAGTTCCTTCTTTTACTCATACAAGCTTTCATAAGCTTACCGGGTTTTGTGTTGTTGCAATCCCGGTACACTATTCAATGGTGTAGCGGATATTCCTGCAGGTCAGGATAACCAGGGAGGTGACCGAGCTGCTTACGTGTTACAGCAGTTTTGTTATTTATTTAGTTGTGAGGTGTGTGTGTATGCTCATTTAGAGCTTTACATTACATTTTGGATTTGTGTTGTAATAATTAACCGAGACTAAGTCGGTTTGATTTTATTTCGTGTGGTGAGTGTGTTAAGAAAAGAAAAATTTTCATGTTTCAGATTATGAATTGTTATTCATAAAATTCGGGGCGTGACAGTACATTGTACCGAAATTTTAATCTTGGATGAAGTCCGCTAGTTAAGTCATTTTGGCTTCATGATGCATAACCTGGTTATCAGTTCATAAGTATCTTTGCATTAATCTACAACTGGCTCTATGTATATGTTCCACTCAATATTTATTTTTTTCTTGTTTTTTATGAGATATTTTTTCTTTATCCAATTCTATGATGGAAACCAGGTGTTGTTGACAATTTAGAAGATAAGAAGACTTGGCTAAACTGATCCTGAATCTGAACTGGTGGGTTCTTTTGGCCAAAAGGGTTACAACAGCCCTGGAGCGCTCCCTCACAACACATTTGTCTTTGATACTCCTAAAAATCTAAAAACCGGTGATGTTCTGTCAAAACGATATTTAAGATATGTGGGGTTGAAAATTGTCGCACCGATTTGAACCGTCCTCTTGCCCCCTTTATAGTGATCATGGTAAGCACCCAAAGAATGGGGAGATCGAGTCGATCTATGAGATGAAGGAATTAGGAATTAAAACTTTTTCCTTGTGACCAACCTTACTGCTTCCAAGTCTTTCAGCAAGGTGCTGGCTCTAGCAATGACTTCTACACGAAGGTAACAGGTATTTCACAACTAACTTCCTGCTGCGGGCCACTGAACTTGTTTCGGTTTTCTTCATCACACGCGCGCTTGTGACGTGAAACAGTACTCGTATGAAAAAGTTGAATGAAGAACTAAAAAACCCTTAATCCATCGAGAAACAAGAATAAGACCTAGCTAGAACTTGATTTAAATAGACCTAAGGTACATAATAAGGTTATGGGTCAACATCGCCTTAGTGTACGCCATGTTTCCTGCCGATTAACTATAAGAAGAACACAAGTTTAAGGAAAATAATTTACGTTTTAATGAGTATCTCCAACGATTGTTTGATGGGGAGTGTTAAAGCAAGGTCTTGGACGATCAATGTGAGGGAGGAAAAATTAAAATATAGAAGAAAAGTAGCTTGCGTAGATGTGGGAATTAAGAAAGATTCCTTTTCCCAGGATTGGGGGAGTGTTAACTCACAATTATGAGAAATTTTGATAAATTACCTGTTTTTGACTTTCAAAGTGACTTTAAACCTTGTTTTTTTTTTAATTAGTTGAATAATGATCATACATAGAGCAAAAGTCTAAATTGCCCTTGTTAATTCTGTGTAATCCATCAACCAAAACCCTATTCCTAAGACTTCTGTTCTCTTTATACGGATACACATAATTTTAATAGGCGCGGTTAAGATTTTCGATATCTTTATATGGTGATTTTCATCTATTTAAATAAATAAGGTTAAACGGTCGCAATCTCCTAGTGGCGGTGCTTTTGGTAATTATGCTTCATCTGTATCGAGTTATCTTCCCTTTTTGTCACCGCTATGTCAAAGCAAATAAAGTAGTCATTACAGCATTTTTTGCTAGCTGGTGTCTGATTGAATACATTTATTTGATAGGGTTTCCTCATATCATTTCAGGACAATCTCTAGATGCTCATTGTAATCAGGGGTTTAGGCTATATGTCTCCCCTTTATTTGATAGTTTCATTAATTAATTAAGGTTTAAGGACAACCGCACCGACCCTTAATTCAAAAATAAAATAAAAATAATAATATGGTCAAAAGTCAGTTTAATTAAATACCTACTAAAGTATGTCATTTTAAAAAATTTCTCAAATTAGAATTATAATAGGGGGCAGTTAACAGTTTTGATCTATTCTCAAATTAGAATTATAATAGGGGGCAGTTAAGAGTTTTGATCTATTCATGTGGTTATTTTTCAACTGATTAGAGAAACATGGATAAAAGTCAATTTGAAGGCTTAAAATAGGTTATCTATCAAAATTTCTCACCCCTCAACTGAACCCTATTAATCCCCAACTCTTCGCCATGAGTAGGGTACGTACCACGATCATCATCGGGTTTCCCACAAGAAGATCAGATCCACAACGAGGCTCCATTTCCTGCTGGTATATATTTTTGTTTTAGTGTTTCTGTTCACTATCTGTGTTGTTAGGTTATAAAACAGTAAAGAAACGTGCTTAGGGATTTTGTATGAAACTTCAGAAAGAGAGATATTGGTTTATGTTGTAGGGTTCTGGGTAATATTATTCGATTTCAAATTACCGCATGCCTGTTTTTCTTTTTATTTGATCCAGTCTAATTCTCAACAAAATAATTCTAGGTAAACGCCTTGAAATGTCCGACTGTGTGAAAACGGTGTCACAAGACGGCTCCGGTGACTACCGCACCGTACAGGAGGCCATCGACGCCGTGCCTCTCAAAAACACGTGTCGCATTGTGATTCGTATATCTCCCGGCATCTACCAGCAGCCGGTGTATGTCCCCAAGACCAAGAACCTCATCACACTGACGGGTCTGCTTCCGGAGGAGACTGTGCTGACGTGGAACAACACCGCCACCAAAATCGAGCACCACCAGGATTCTGAGGTGATTGGGACTGGGACTTTTGCATGCGGGAGTACAATAGTGGAAGGAGAGGACTTCATTGCTGAGAATATCACTTTTGAGAACTCTTCTCCTGAGGGCTCAGGCCAAGCAGTGGCAATGAGAGTAACAGCGGATCGGTGTGCCTTCTATAACTGCAGATTCCTTGGATGGCAGGATACCCTATACTTACATCATGGAAAGCAGTATTTGAAAGATTGTTATATTGAAGGAAGTATAGACTTCATTTTCGGTAATAGCACAGCTCTTTTGGAGCATTGTCATATCCACTGCAAGTCGGAAGGTTTCATAACTGCGCACAAAAGAAATTCATGCGAGGAGCCAACAGGATATGTGTTCCTAAGATGTGTAATCACTGGAAATGGAGGTACTCCCTACTCATTTCTGGGACGACCATGGGGACCTTGTGGAAGAGTGGTCTTTGCATTTACATATATGGATGCATGCATCAAACATGTAGGCTGGAATAATTGGGATAAAACAGAGAATGAAGGAAGCGCTTGCTTTAACGAATACAGGTGTTTTGGACCGGGTAGTTGCCCAGAAAAACGAGTGACATGGGCTAGACAACTGGGATGTGAGGAAGCAGACCAGTACCTCAAGCATTGTTACATCGACCCAGACCCCCAAAGGCCTTGGCTTGCTCAGAAAATGGCCCTAAGAATACCACATTCTGCAGAGGCCCCTAACAAATGATAAAGAATATTTAGATTCCATTCTAGGGTGAGTGAATAAAAGAGCACACAATAACTGTTTCAAATTTTGCTTTGCGATGATACGTAAGGTAGTTCATGGTCTCTTTTAATGTAAGCTTCCTAGCAGATGTAATAAGTGCATGCATGTTACAGAATTTCAGTTTTGATTTGGCTAAACCAGACTAATGTTGCAGCAAGATTGGTTTTCGGCTTTATGAGTTAGTATAGAAAACGGTGCGCTGCAATGTGATTTCTCTTCTTATGGACTAAATCCAGCTATCTGATGAAACTCCTGCTAGTCAGTTAGCTCTTGGTACAATCCAATTGGTTCGGATATGTTGGAGACCTGGTAACTTACTTTTGGTCACTACCAGAATGGTATTGGGTTTTTCATTTCTTAGTTGCAACTCTGCAAAACTGTGATATGAACATCAGTTAAGGTAGAAGAACTTTAATTACAATGAAATTAAAAGGAAAATGGTTGAGGTAGTTGCTTTATGCCAACCCTTGTTCATTCTTGGTAGTGGTATGCCTTTTCGCCTGGAAAAATTGAAGGTGATGCTGAAGAAGGACCGACGCTGCCATTATGCGGAAGCGGTATTGAACTCGAAGCAACAGCCGAAAAAGGATCATAAGAAGCCTTTAACCGTGAACTTCAGTTCCACTATTGATGCACCTCTGTACGAGTCTCCTAAGTTTTCATTTGATCAATATTTGGAGGATAAACAAAGGGTTATTAAAGCGTTTAATCTAGCTAGACATGGAAGACCAGCAACTTAGCAAGAAAGATTGCAGGATTCAAATCCCAACCATGCAAGTCTTGTTCATGTCTATCTACTTTGCAATATTGTACATCAAGTTAAGATACAAATCCATGGGGAAAGACTATACCCTCCTCACGTTCCTCATCATATCCCCAAAATCCTTGAAGGGGATGCATCTACGGAGGCTGACTCATCTTTCTTGCTTCCAAATTATATGGTTGTATTATACTAACGACAGTTTATTTGATTGTGGATTGTAGAGGGAGCATTACTTAGAAAAGTGTATTCTAATTCTGCCAGCTTTTATAGAACTTGGGATTTGTTATGCAAAGGAGGAGAGCTTTGCTTTGGCTGCTGATATTCCTATTATATTCTGTGGATTATGGTTTTCTTTTTTGTCTGTATCTTTTTTTGGATCTGATCTTGGATGTATTTTATTGTTGATTTGGTGTTTTGTTGTGTATGTGCACCGATTTGCTTACAACTTGATATGTCTTTCTCATGCATACCTCCAATGAGATTAGGTTCCTATTCCAGCTCTTTTTTTTAATTTTTTCTTTTCGGTAACAATTTCATAATTCATATTAGCTAGTGCTGTTTAGTCCCCCTATTCCACAGGATTGAGGAAGCAATTGTGTGAACTACAAGGTTGGTTATACGCAGTTGACTGCGCTACTTTATGGGTTGGGATCAGGATCGAATAGGGTTCGACAATTCAATTTATATACAGGCTCATATTCGCTTTTGTTCAAGGAAATCCAGATTATGTGTCTGGCCCAAACTCTAAGTTACCTGACCTAGTGGTAATAGGGTTATAGAAGGATTTAGAATCTTATTCAATGTAGAATTACTTTCTTTGTATGTTCAGATTTTATGCATTGTAATCTTCTATATAAAGATGTTCATATTATTAATGAGAATACACAGCGAATTTCTCTCAATTTCTGATTCCCTAAAACACGTTATCAACACGAAGCCCTAACCCTAAAACCTAATATTCGTAGCCTTCAAACCACGAAAACCTCCGCCACACACATTGACGCTCTCACCTCCAGAAACCCAGAACCGTCGACGCTGCCCCCAGAACCAGCCGGAAAATACCCTAAGCGGCCTCCAGAAATACCCTAAACCTCTCTGCCCAGTTCGAAGGTTTCCTCCCTGCCCACTGCTGCCATACTCCACCAGAAGCTACAACCTGACCCCAGATTACCAGAGCCAAAAAATCACCACCTGACCGGCCTCTAACCACCCGAACCGGCCGGCTGAAGCTACTGAACCACCGAACCGCCAGCGACCTACATCATTTGTTTATGCTTCAATCAACCAAGTCCAGAAGTCAACTAAGGCCCAGAAACAGCCCTAGGCCCAAAAGCAGAAGCTGATCCACCAGCAACCCACGTGCAGCAGCCAAGCCACCAAGCCACCAAGCCGCCAGTCGCACTCGAAGCCGCCGAGCCGCTGCCCACGTGCACCTGCCAAACAAAACAAAAAAAAAAGGGAAAGAAAGAGGTGGGCCGGAAAGAAGAAAGAGAAGAAAAAAAAAAAAAAAAAGGAGAGGAAGCCCACACCCACATTCGAGGTATTATTATTATTATTTTAATTAATTTCTTTTGCTTCCGTAATTTCAATTTCTTTTCTTTTTCTCGGGGACTTGCAACATCCCTTTCTTCTACCCCCTTTCTTCTTCATTGGAGAGACCTAAAGCCGAACTGTGGGGGTTCGTGCTCACTCCAAGTTTGGAGCTTGTAGAGTCCTCCAAACTTAGAGTTTGTTGAGAAGAAAAACGATCGACCACATACATCATTGTTTCGATCTAATCCAAAACCCCTCTTGGAATCGGATTTTCTTGGAAGTGACTATGCTCAGAAATCCCTAATTTCTTGGAAGCGACTATGCTCAGAAATTCGTATTGCTTTCGTGGTAGCCTTTTATGCTCCGAAACTAACCCTAATCTTGTGTTGTTTTTCAGGATGAGTTATCTGAATAAGTTGAACTTTGTTCCACTAGAAACAACAGGCACAGGATACCATAGGTGGGTCCGAGATGTGCGCCAACATCTTAAGGCTGATGGACTTCTGGAAACCATCCAATAGCCTAGTCAGAATGTGCTTTCTGTAGAGTAACTTCGTGCTTTCGAAGCAAATAAAGCCAAGGCCATAATTCTCATGACAAGGCACATGAATGATGCTCTCCAAAGTGAATACCTCAATGAGGAAGACCCCAGAAAACTATGGGTGGAACTTGAGCAGCGATTTGGCAACGTTCGTGACTCCATACTTCCTGATTTAGAAGTGAGATGGCATAGCCTCCACTTCTGTGACTTCAAATCCGTGCTTGATTATAACTCGGAAGCCCTTCGTATCAAGTCCTTGATGGAATTCTGTGGACAAACCATAACTGATACGATGTTGATCGAGAAGACTCTCTCTACCTTCACCATCTCTGCCCTGATGATTTCGAAGAATTATCGGATTAATGTGAATGCAGGACGTATCACAAGGTTTCATGAGCTCATTGGCGCCATGAACGTAGCTGACCTGTGGGAACTAAGTCTATTCCGGAGTCTAATTATAGTCGCGCCCCCAAGGGAGGACGCAAGGAGCGAAACCCTAAGAGTAGGGACAATTCTGGACGTTCTGGTCCATATTCTCGCCCTAAAGAGGAAGGAAATCGCCAAGATAGGCGTGCACGGAACCGTGGAGGTCAACGTGTGAAGAGAGAGAGAGGCGGACCCTCCGGCCATGGTGATGACACCACCAAGAACAATGGTCGTCCAACTCGTGCATCAAATGCACCTCGATCAAGGGAGCCTGACCATAAAGATGTTTGTCTTCGATCTGGATTAAGTGGACATTGGGGCAAAGAAGTGTAGTGCATCCCAGAACGTTGCGAACGCATACAAAATGTATCGTGAAGCAAGAGAGGCCAACTACATGGAACAAGAAGATCAAGATGGCGATCTTGATCTAAGGGTGGAAGACTACAAAGATCAAGACCCAGAAACTGGCGATTTTGATTAACTCTTTTTATTTTCCAAGAGATGTAGGCAATTGCCATATTATTTGTAGTAGATGCTAATGGTTTAATCTTACTTCAAAGTAGGCGTACTCTTTGTAAATCTGATGTCTAGGAAGGTTTTGAGATAAGTGGTACTTAAGCGAGCCTTGCTCCACCGACATCTCTCTACTCACCTGGTCACATTTACATTGAAATTACCGAAAGAAGTTAGATGACTGTCATTATTTGTATTAGCTAGTTTCTTTTTGGATTAGATCTTCTTTGATTAAACGATGATGCAATTCCGTTTGGCTTATCAATAAAAGTTAAGTTCTTTTCTTTATGTCTCCTTTTTAGTTATGAGCTTTTCTTTTAGAAATAGATGAACTACAATGTCTCGCGGATAGTGCGACTACGCACACCATTCTACGACATAGGCAATTATTCTTAGAGATGTTGCCTACATATTCCTCTGTGACTACGATGGCTGGGCCATCAGGTTTAGTTCAAGGACATGGAATAGCCCAATTCCTTTTGCCAAATGGCACCTTGATTAAAGTCACTGAAGCTCTCTACACTCCTAAGGCAAATCGAACCTTATTGAGCTTTAAAGATATAAGAGCCAACGGATTCCATGCGGAAACGCATAATGAGAACGCAATAGAATTCATTTGCATTACCTCTAATGATTGCGGCAGAAAGCGCATCTTAGATAAGCTTACGTGTCAATCTAGTGGACTTTATGTCACTACAATTCGATCAATTGAATCCAATAATGTCATAAGAGAAGATCTCTTGGATTCAGACACATATTGGTTTTGGCATGACCGACTAGGACATCCTGGTCGTGATATGATGCTCCGTATACTAAAGATTTCACACGGACATCCATTCTTCAGAATGAGAAGAAGCAAGAATCAAACATTGATTCACGGACTTACCAAGACCGTAAAAACTGCAACCTCAGGTGCTGTTGCTGTCTTAGGCAGCCGCAAGGCCGCTCTTATCCCTTGTGATGACACCACAAATGGCGCCAACCATGAGCATGACGCCATGGTTGTCCCTCCTAGTGGCAATGACGCCACACACACCAATTTACCTGGCTCTAACGCCATCATGGGAGATGTAGTCACACATTTTGCTTCTAATAGCGTTACAGAAGCTCCGGCCCAACCAAAATCCTCATTGGTTGCTTCTAAGGCCCCTCGCTCATTCTGCAAAGCCTGTTCATTTGGAAAATTAGGACCGAGACCTTCCTACCCAAAGGATCCCAAAATACTTATTCCGTTCTTACAGAGAATCCAAGGGGATATTTGTGGACCAATTCAACCATCATGCGGACCTTTTAAATACTTTATGGTATTGGTTGATGCGTAGACACGCTGGTCACATATCGCGCTGTTGTCCACTCGCAATACTGCTTATGCGAAACTCCTTGCCCAGATTATCCGTCTATGGGCTCACTACCCCGACCATCCAATTAAGTCAATTCGACTTGATAATGCTGGGGAGTTTACATCGAAAACATTCGATGACTATTGCATGTCATTGGGGATTGATGTTGAGCATCCAGTTCCCCATGTTCATACCCAAAATGGTCTCGCAAAAGCTGCTATCAAACGACTACAAATGATAGCTCGGACATTGGTAATGCTCACCAGTCTTCCTGTTTCTGCTTGGGGATATGCAATATTGCATGCAGCGACGCTCATTCATCAACGACCTACTGCAACTCAATCTTATCATGCGTTACAGCTAGTGACTGGGTACGAGCCTGATATCTCGCACTTACACATTTTTGGGTGTGCTATTTATGTGCCTATTACACCGCCACAGCGTACAAAGATGGGTCCACAACGACGAATGGGCATTTATGTTGGCTATGAATCTCCAACTATCGTCCGCTATCTTGAACCTTTGACAGGCGATCTCTTTACCGCTAGATTTGCGGATTGTCACTTTGATGAGACAGTCTTCCCGTCGTTATGGGGAGATAAGAACATAGATGTTCAACAGGAACGACATGAATCGTCGTGGTCTGTCCTCACTATGTCTCATCTCGATCCCCGTACCGCACAGTCCGAACTTGAAGTGCGAAGAATAATCGAGCTCCAGAACGTAGCAGACACTCTGCCTGATGCGTTTTCTGATGTTGCCAAAGTGACGAGATCACACATACCTACTGCAAACGTGCCTGCAAGGATTGATGTTCCTAATAATGGACATAACGCCACTCCTGTGAAACCAGGAGATGGCGCCATTGCCCAGCATGGCAATGATGTGGCATCTATGGCCACATGTCCCGCAAGGAAGCGGGGTAGACCAATTGGTTCGAAGGATACTCGTCCTAGAAAAAGAGCGAATGAGGCACAAACAAATCCTTTGATCATCGATACTCAAAATCTGTCCCATGAGAATGTTCCGGATTATGGTTATATCCAAGAGACATCATTGGGGGACGCCTTAATGTCAGAACCTATCCCTGAGAACGTAGAGATCTCTGTGAATTACACTAGTGTACATGGGACGTGGGAAAGAAGCTTCATCATCATTGATGATGTATTCGCGTATTCAGTAGCGCGTGAGATTATTGAGATCGATGACATCGAACCACGCTCTGTTGATGAATGCCAACGTAGAGCTGATTGGCCAAAATGGAAAGATGCGATCCAGGCAGAACTTGATTCTCTAGCGAAAAGAAAGGTATTTGGCAAAATTGTACCAATATCGCCTAACACCAAACCAGTTGGTCATAAATGGGTATTCGTTAGAAAGCGTAATGAGAAAAACGAAATTGTAAGGTACAAAGCTCGCCTTGTGGCGCAAGGCTTCTCACAACGCCCTGGAATCGACTACGAGGAGACCTATTCTCCCGTAATGGACGTCATTACGTTTCGCTACCTTATCAGTTTGGTAGTTTCCGAAAAACTAAACATGCAGCTTATGGACGTGGTTACAGCGTATCTATATGGGGATCTAGATACTGAAATATACATGAAAGTTCCATATGGAATTTAGTTACCCAAATCAAGTGGCTCTAAACCACGGATCGCGTTGGCCATAAGATTAAAACACTCACTATATGGATTGATACAATCCGGACGGATGTG
This sequence comes from Rosa persica, assembly GCA_025331145.1. NCBI lineage: Eukaryota > Viridiplantae > Streptophyta > Magnoliopsida > Rosales > Rosaceae > Rosa > Rosa persica. The sequence continues at coordinate 4,627,128 of WFKR01000002.1, read as the reverse complement.
GTATAACCGTTTAAGTGACTACTTGATTGGGAAGGGATATGTCAATAATGAACTATGCCCATGTGTGTTCATAAAAAGGACAAGTTCCGGATTTGCAATAGTAGCGGTCTATGTCGATGACATGAATATAATTGGCACCCTTAAAGAGTTAAGGGAAACCGCTGAACACTTGAAATCCGAGTTTGAGATGAAAGATCTTGGGAAAACACGGTTTTGCCTCGGTTTGGAACTTGAGCACCGTGAAGATGGTATTCTGATTCATCAATCAGCTTATACCCAAAAGATGCTTAGGCGTTTCAATACTGATAAGATTAAGCCTTCAAGCACCCCAACGGTCGTCCGTAGTCTTGATCCAAAGAAAGATCCATTCCGTCCAAAAGATGATGACGAAGAAGTGCTAGAGGCAGAAGTGCCATATCTAAGTGCAATAAGCGCATTATTGTACTTAACACAATGCACGAGACTGGCCATCTCATTTGCTGTGAACTTATTAGCTAGATATAGATCCGTGCCAACACGACGCCATTGGACTAGTGTTAAAGATATCTTTCGATACATAAGTGGTACAATCGATATGGGCTCATTCTATCCCTACAGAGAGATGATGGATTCGGACCCATCAAATAACAGGAACACCACACATGGTAGACTGTGTTCCCTCTCCCCATCCCAAAACGATATAAGTGTTTTGGAAGGTTTTGCTGATGTTGGGTATCTCTCTGACCCACACAAAGGTTGTTCCCAAACTGGTTATGTATTCTCCATGGGAAACACCACGATATCTTGGAGGTCTACAAAGCAGACCTTAGTCGCTACCTCTTCGAATCATGCAGAGATTATTGCTCTTCACAAAGCAGTTCGTGAATGTATATGGTTACGATCCATAGTTACGCATGTTCGAAGTAATTGTGGTTTGAAGTCTACCATAGATGAGCCAACAAGCATTTATGAGGATAATGCTGCTTGCATTGAACAAATGAAGCAAGGCTACATCAAAGGCGACAACACCAAGCATATATCGCCCAAATTCTTCTACAATCAGCAATAACAGAAGCTCCTCAAGATCAAAGTAAACCAAGTTCGATCTAAGGATAATGTGGCAGACTTGTTTACTAAGTCATTGCCTAAATCCACGTTTGAGAAACATGTGGCAAGAATTGGCTTGCGGAAACTATCTGAACTCCCATGATCGTAATCATCTGGGGGAGGCGCAGATATCAGGGGGAGATGTATACATGTATGGTCTCGAAACGTGAATGGTGTGTTGTACTCTTTTTTCCCTTCGACCGAGGTTATTTTTGTCTCATTGGGTTTTTGTTACTCGGCAAGGTTTTTAATGAGGCAACGAGAGAAGCACCACGTTTGGGCAACACAAGGGGGAGTGTTCAAGGAAATCCAGATTATGTGTCTGGCCCAAACTCTAGGTTATTTGACCTAGTGGTAATAGGGTTATAGAAGGATTTAGAATCCTATTCAATGTAGAATTACTTTCCTTGTATGTTCAGATTCTATGCATTGTAATCTTTTATATAAAGAGGTCCACATTAGCAATGAGAATACACAGCGAATTTCTCTCAATTTCTGATTCCCTAAAACAGCTTTATAATTTTTTCCTCTAAAAAAGCAAAAATATTGGCTTTATACTTTGACTATAGATTGATATTTGTTAATTTGTAGGCTACTCCTCCGCCCTCTTTCTCTGAAAAATTTGGATCGTACATAGTTAACTCTATTTTCTTTTAGTGTAAGCTTTTCCAAAGAGTGGGGGTGTTGGAAGACTCAAGGAGTGCTGCAAAGGAATGAAGGATAATCCAAACAAGGGAAGATGTCAATATGTACGCATTTCTTTGACCTTGTTACTTGTAACCAGTTTCCCAAGGCGGGTCATTCTTTCAGCATCGTGCTGGCTCTAGCAATGTCTTTTACACGAAGGTAAATAAGTATTTCATAAGTAACTTCTTATGGCAAATCACTAAATCTATTACGGTTTTCTTCATTGCGGCTGTGACATGAATCAGTACTAGCATTATCGAACAAGTTGAATGAAGAACTAAAACCCCTCGAGCCAGCGAGAAACAAGATCTTGAACTTAATTAGCTTGGTAGATTAAAGATGTAACAATAGAGTATAGCCAAGTCGAGACCTAATCCTAAAGGCTAAAAAGATAATTTAATTGAGACCCAAAACCCTAGTCCAGTTAACGGAATGAGATCCAAAAAGATAAAGAGAAATTTTGAAAAATGATCAAGTTTGGGTTTTAAGTTGGTTTTTAACCTTATTTTCCAAAATCATTAAAAAATAACAATATGGTGAGTGAAAATGTCTTAATCATCCCTTAATTAATTCATAATCACTTTATCTTTAACATCTCATTTTCTTCTTCATTTTTTCTTTCAGTTTATGTTTCTACTTATGTTGTTATTTTTCATTTTCGTTTATTCTCTATACAATACGGATTAAATCATCCTCCTCACCTTCCCACCTCATCATCCAAGCAAATGAACTTTCGAGCAAATGAATTAACGAAAAAGATATCTACAAGTGCATGAATTTTTTATTATTTTGAACGAGCAATTGAATGAACAAACAAAAATTTGCAATTAAATAAAGGAAATTATCCTCATTCATTCGATGAGTACATAACTTTTTTCAGTCATTCAAAAGGCGAAGAACAAAAATTGGGAGTGAATTCATAGTCATATGTAAGAGTAGTAATGATTACCATGCATGACCTCCTATGTATATATCATCCAAAGATGCATTAAACATAGATTCTAAACCTTTCTCAGCTGTATTGTCATCTGACATGTCGGGATTATAACTACAAGTAGAATATGCCACTTAGAGTTGATGCATATTATTACATAAAACAACACAGACAAACATGCATTTGGATGAAGAAGTGCATACCTTTCATACAAATCTGGAAAAACATTTGCAGAACCAGCTCCCTGCATCGCTCCACATTTACAAAATGGAGGATCTAGTATTTCGTATGGTAATCTCACCCTTTTCCAGTCAGGCTTGTTCCCCATTATATAAAAGGAATATGGTTCCATAGCCTGAACAACAACAAAAATTTGAGGACAGATAAACGAATAAAAACATCAGAGATATTTAACTACATACGATTAATTATTAATTAATTTCCTCGCCTTATCTTCTGACCAGCCAAATATGAGAGTACCATAAGTACCATATGAAGAAATGGATGGATTTCAAAACTTTTTAATTAGTGCGGAATTAGTTTAACAATTAAACTACTAACTAAACATAAAATTCATTCTTTTAACCCAAAATCTTGGCTTATTATGATATGTATATAAACATAGCATGCATAGTAAGGAAGAACAAAGAGGTAGTTTATGTTCTACTCACCCTTGGAGCGTGATTTTAATCCGATCCAAGTGAACCACCAAATTTCCTCTCCTTAATCTCTCCTTGTGTGTGTTTCCTCCACCTTGAAGCACCTTGAATTAAGAACTCCTTCTTGTACTCTTTCTTGTGCTTGTGATCTTCTCCTTGATGTAACAAGTAAAACCACAAAAATATATGGCCTCTAAGGATCTTCACCAAGTGAATCAAGAGATGAAGAAAGATGAAAGAAAAGAAGAAATTATGCAAGTATTCTTCTTTCCTTTTAATTTTGTAATGGACCAAGGGAGAACTCTCTCTCTCTCTCTCTCTCAAATCTGAAAATAATAGTGTGGAGACACACTTATCATTTTTGTCCATGCTTTCACTTTATATAATAGGAAATAAATCTAATTACTAAAAGAAAAATATTGACTTTCATAAAGCCAATATATTGGCTGGTCCATACATTCTATTGGGCACTAAAAATGTGTCTTGGGCTTTCATTTAAATCTCATTTAGTGAAGCCCAAGTCCACACCAAAAAAAAAAAACCCGACAATCGTTTTGGCCCAATAGGTTCGGTTTTACCTGAAACTCCTAATTATGTTCAAATAATAAATCTAATTAATTATTTAGTCATAACCAACTCTTGTTTAATCTTCTTCATATACAATCTCAAGGATCCACTTATATGGTGTGCGATCTCTTAGGTTCTAATTAATAAGGCAGTGAAGTTTATAGAAATCATTCTATTTTGTTTACGAATCAAAAACTCCATTTTTGATTCTCCCTTGTTATTAGGATTATAAATGTTTATTAATCCTCGGGGACTTCACAAGTCATGAGTGACATCTTGCAACGTATCATGACTACTCTAGTTAATATAGAATGACAAAGAACATATTCAATTGGAATTACAATACAATACGGTCCTTCTCTAACACTATGTTCTAAATCACATCATCAGGGTATGGAATTAATATGTCAATCCCCTAATGTGATTTTCATTCTTATGTGATTCTTAGAATGTGATTAAAAACTCCTTTTTAATCTCTTCAATGCTTTGGCCAAAGACTCATTGAATCACATCTTTGAACATACACCTTATTTACTTAAGGATAGAGATTCCTTATTGTACACTCACATGTCTCCATGACCGAATTGATTATACCAATGAATGCATCTATTATATCCATTACAGGACATAATATTATTGCATCATCAAGCGATAATCCATTCACTCATAAGACAACTATGGTGTCTCAGGTCAAATGACTAATTTGTATTATTGCAATTTAGAGTTCAAGTTTGACATGTAAGTAAGACTCCATACAAGAACTCTAATGATCGCGTTCAATGTACTCTTTAAGTTAAGATCACCCACATACTTGTATTAGTGTCTCTACACAAATAACAAGAGACATATCATCCTCCATATTGAGCATACATAGTATGTGCTAGTCTTTCCGGATTATCAATGTCCAGGTGATAATTCTATGACTATGAACCTTTTAGAATAAGAGTGTGACAGAGTAAAGGTCTCACACATCTAATTCTTTAGATTACTTTCTCTTTAACTCATATTCCTTGGACCTTGTTCAATCAAATATTAAATATAAGCAATGAACAATAAACTTGCCCTTTTTTGATTAATAATAGGGTTAAATATTGTTTACTCCTTATACTTTTGCTCGAAAAACACTTCAGTCCCTGACCTTCTAATTTCACAAGTTTAGTCCATGTACTTCAAAATTTCAGATCAATAGGTCCTTGCCGTCTAAAAGTCGCGGTGAAATGTCTATTATGTCCTCAGTTTTTTTTAATTAATTAATTAATTATTTTTTTTTTTGGAAAAGGATTTTTTTTCCCTTTCTTTCTTTCTGTTTTTTCTTTCTTTCTTTCTTTCTTTCTGTTCGAAAAAAAAAAGAATAAATAAAATAAAGAAAAAAGAATTAAAAAAAGAGAGAAATGAATCAATTTATTATAAAAAAAAAAAGAACTGAGGACATAATAGACATTTCACCGTGACTTTTAGACGGCAAGGATCTATTGATCTGAAATTTTGAAGTACAGGGACTAAACTTGTGAAATTAGAAGGTAAGGGACTGAAGTGTTTTATGGTGAAAAGCTCAAGGACTAAACAATATTTACCCTTAATAATAATTACAATAATAATTACATCAAAATGATTGTTTTAGGACACAATTCCTTCAATCTCCCACTTGTACTAAACCCAATCAGCCATGAAACGTACACCCATCTTCTCAAGATGTCGTTCTAGCTTTGCTTGTGATAAAGGCTTAGTGAATGGATCTGATATGTTATCAACAGATGCTACTTTGAGAATGTTAACGTCTCCACGATTAACAATCTCCCTTATGATATGGAAACGTCTTTCGATGTGTTTGGATTTTTGATGAGACATTGGTTCCTTGGCTTGAGCAATTGCCCCATTGTTGTCACAGTAAAGTGGAATCGGTGACTCAATGATAGGAACAACATCAAGTTCAATTATGAACTTTTTCATCCAAACTGCTTCCTTTGCAGCCTCTGCAGCTGCAATGTATTCTGCCTCAGTAGTGGAATCTGCAGTAACGCTTTGTTTGCAGCTTCTCCAATTTACTGCACCTCCATTCAAGGTGAAGACAAATCTTGATGTGGATTTTCTGTCATTCACATCAGATTGAAAATCTGAGTCTGTGTATGCTTCCACTTGCAACTCTGATTGCAAATCACCACCTCCATAAACGAGGAATAAATCTTTAGTCCTTCTCAAATACTTGAGGATATTCTTAACAACATTCCAGTGTTCTAAACCTGGATTGGATTGATATCGACTAGTTATGCTTACGCCATAACTAATATCAGGTCTAGTGCACAATATCGCATACATGAGGCTCCCTATTGCAGATACATATGGGATTTTGCTCATCTTTTGCACTTCCTCAATCGTTTGTGGGCACATTTTCTTAGAGAGGTGAATGCCATGTCTGATAGGCAGAAAACCCTTCTTAGATTGTTCCATGTGAAATCTATTCAGCACTTTATCTATGTACAAGGATTGAGATAATCCAATTAATCTTTTTGATCTATCTCTGTAGATCTTTATTCCTAATACATAGGCAGCTTCTCCAAGATCCTTCATAAGGAAGGTCTTGGACAACCAAACTTTAATTGAAGATAACATTCCTACATCATTCCCAAAGAGTAGGATGTCATACACATAAAGTACAAGAAACACAACAGCACTTCCACTGACCTTTTTGTAAACACAAGATTCATCCATGTTTTGTGTGAAACCAAAAGATTTGACTGCATCATCAAAACGGATGTTCCTCTCCTTGAAGCTTGCTTGAGTCCATAGATGGACCTATGAAGCTTACACACTTTATGAATGTCATCTTTAGATGTAAAGCCTTCAGGTTGATCCATATAAAGCTCTTCCTCAAGGTTGCCATTCAGAAAGGCAGTCTTTACGTCCATTTGCCATATCTCATAATCATAGTGAGCAGCTATAGCAAATAATATCCGAATGGATTTAACCATGGCAACAGGAGAGAACGTATCTTCATAGTCAATGCCCTCTCTTTGCTTATAACCCTTTGCCACCAACCTGGCTTTGTAGGTTTCTATTTTACCATCTGAGCCTATCTTTTTCTTGAAGACCCATTTGTTTCCAATTGGTCTAATACCAGGTGGAAAGTCAACAAGAGTCCAGACTTGACTGGTGTACATAGAGTCAATCTCGAATTCCATGGCTCCTTGCCATTTGTTTGAGTCAATGTCCGACATTGCTTCATTATAACTAGAAGGATCATGCAGGTTTTCATTGTCACCAAGGAGATTTAACTCTCCAAGGCTTTCATGACATAAACCATACCTCTTAGAAGGTATCCTGATCCTTCTAGATCTTCTTGGAGTTTGTGTTATAGTTGGTTCAGGAAGTCGTTCATCGGGAGATGAAGTGTTTGTTTGTGGCTTATTGGACATTTTCTTGAGTTCTATCATTTGCTCAACATTTCCATCAAGGACATAGTCTCTTTCAAGGAAAGTAGCATTTCTGCTAACAAACACCTTTTGTTCTTCAGGTTGATAGAAATAATATCCTAAACTATTTTAGGATATCCCACAAATAAACATTTGCTTGATCTAGCTTCAAGCTTGCCTGCTTCTAGTCTTTTGACATAAGTTGGACAACCCCAAATCTTAATATGATTGAGACTTGGTTTCTTCCGATGCCACATCTCATATGGTGTAAGTGGGACGGATTTGGAAGGTACTCTATTTAACAAATAAATTGTTGTTCGAAGTGCATATCCCCATAAGGATATAGGTAAATCAGTATAGCTCATCATGGAACGAACCATGTCCAATAAAGTTCGATTTCTCCTTTCAGATACACCATTGAGTTGTGGTGTTTTAGGAGGAGCTAATGAATAAACAATGCCTTCTTGTTTGAGATAATCAATAAACTCATTGCTTAAGTATTCGCCTCCTCGATCGGATCTTAGAGCCTTAATACTCTTGTCGGTTTGTTTCTCAACTTCATTCTTAAATTCTTTGAACATTTCAAAGGCTTCAGATTTGTGCTTCATAAGGTATACATAACCAAATCGAGAGTAGTCATCGGTAAAGGTTATGAAGTATGAGAATCCACCTCTACTAATAGTGGATATAGGACCGCAAACATCTGTATGTATTAAGCCTAGGAGTTCATTAACTCTTGTTCTTTGTCCTCCAAAATGGGACTTGGTCATTTTGCCTTCTAAAGAAGACTCACAAGTAGGCATAGGATCAGATCCTAACGACTCTAAATATCCATTTTTGGATAATTTGTGAATTCTATCTTGGCTACTATGACCAAGCTTAAGATGCCACATCTTAATGGGGTTAACCGTTTCTCGAGATCTCTTAGATCCCAAAGCATTTTCCTTAATATAGTTAATACTACCTTCTAAAGCTAGATGAAAGAGACCATCAATAATATTAGCATGACATATCACGCGTTCATTAATAGATACAAAACCACTTAGTTTATCAAAAACTACTCTATAATCATCCTTCAAAAGCATGGAGATGGAGATAAGGTTCTTTATACATATAGGAAGATAAAGACAATTATTTAACTCCAATGTATCTCCTAATGGTAACTTCAAAATATAAGTCCCCACGGCTTTGACGTCAACTCTTGTGTCATTTCCTACACGTAGGGTGATTTCTCCAGCTTTAACCTTCCTAGCTCCCACTAGGTCCTGCAACGAAGTACAAACATGGTGAGATGCACCTGAATCAATTATCCAAGTGGAAGTATTATTAACTGTAAATATTGATTCAATCACATTGATCATACCTTCTGTTGAAGACTTGTTCTTCAAGGATGCAAGATAAGCTTTGCAATTCCCCTTCCAGTGCCCATCTTTGTTGCAAAAGAAACAAATACCTTTTGGTTCCTTTTGTTCCTTCTTCTTCTTCTTTTGGACTGCTCCCTTAGGCTTTGTCACTTGTTTCTTCTTCCCTTTGCCCTTGCCTTTGGACTTGGTGGATGAAGAAGTGACAATGGCCACACTCCCACTCTCTTTCTTAATCTACTTCTCAGCTGATACCAGCATATTGAGAAGGTCAAAAAGAGTATGATCCATTTGTTGCATATTATAGTTCATTATGAACTGAGAAAATGAATCATCTAGGGAGGATAGAATAAGATCTTGAGCTAGCTCCGCATCAAGTACAAATCCTAGGTCCTGAATTTGCTCAATAAGACCTATCATTTTGAGACCATGTTGATGCACAGGTGCACCCCTCACATGTTTTGTCTTGACAAGCTCATTGACTGCTGTGAAGCGCACATTTCTATTTCTCTCACCAAACAATTCAGTGAGATGGAGTAATATAGAACTGGCGCTATCCATATTCTCATGTTGCTTCTGAAGTTGTGAGTTCATGGATGCAAGCATAACACATTTAGCTTGGGTGTCATCATCCTTATGCTTTTGATAAGCAACACGTTGCTCATCGGTTGCATCTTGAGCCAAAGGAGTGTGAGGTGGTGCATTTTGTAAGACATAAACTATCTTATCGAATGTCAATACAATTTTTCAAATTGCGGAGCCAGTCATTGAAGTTTGGGCCCTCAAGACGATTTTCATTGAGAATTTTGGTGATAGGATGTCCTGACATATTGCAATCTACATAATATAAAATAAAATAAATGAGATTAATTTTAAACCAATTGACTCGGGTCTTAAGAATCAAATGACACCCTCTCACTATTTTAACAAATTCCAAATCCCTCAAGGAATTCGAGAGTATAAATTAAAACTCTTAGTGAGTATGGAAGACTCATTTTCATTAAGCCAACTGCATCATAATAGAACTATAGGTCAACTTAATTTCTATGAGAGGATACTCTTATCCAATCACATCAAATGTGAATATCCATAACTTTGGCCTCTAAAGTAAGTAAGTCTCACCATAATAGGATATTGATAAATTACTTTAGTTATGCTATACCCATCATCTCATGTAAATATAGGGATCAAAAATTAAATCTCATCATAATAGAATATTGACCAAGATTTGTCCATACCTTACAACATCAAATGTTGAATAACCTCTTTCAATGCTCCTAGCAAGAAATATCTCTGTTCAGAATGATATTTACATGCAAGAACATATAAGAGATTACAATGCTGGAAGGCCACAAAGAAGTATTCATAATACCTTCTTCGTTTTTCAACTTAATATCACTTTGAGGGAATTTTAAGGTCTCATATTTAATAATCTTATTAATAACAATCACATTGCATTTGCTTTGATCCTAATGCAATCACATATTCATTATACTTGATCTATAATAAAATATTCCCACTAATTGTTTTCAGAAAAATAATTTGATTTCATCAAAAACATTTTTCAAATGAAATTATGGGAAGTATAAAATTACTTGATCAAGTGCAATGAACATACAATTATAATAGGTTATATAGGATGATTATGGACTTATTGTTTGATCCAACATGAGCCAATATGTTGGATCAAGGTTATGTTTAGGTGGTTGATTTTAATTACGCGTAACGATTACGAAAATTAAATAACTAAGCTAAGTTATTACACTTTGCACTTGAACTCCTTTCAAGGCTTGATGACTTCAAACTTCTTCTTTGGATCATCCTCATGTGCCTCCATCTTCGATTACAAGAGTGGATAAGGGGCATACAAGCTCCCATTTAAATTTAATCAAACTTGAATAATTAAATAAGCTACTTTGTTACACAACCAAATGAATTAATTAAATTAATTACATAACCCAAATGAATTAACTACTTTAATTACATAACCACATTCATGCTCAATTATACTAGGCCATAGTCCATAATCATCCTTTAATAAACCAAGATTAATAAGGTTAATTAAACAAGCATAATTAACTCAATCAAAATAAGTTAACCACTAAATTACTTTAATTTAATGCAAGTAAATTAGTTGAGTGATTTAGGAGATGATGTCTCACATCATGCATCACCAACTTTTGGTGAGTGGTTTAGGAAATGATGTCTTACGTCACTTTTGATGAGTGATTTAGGGGAATAATGTCTTACATCATGGATCACCAACTTTTAGTGAGTAATTTAGGGGATGATGTCTTTAATCATGCATCATCAACTTTTGATGAGTGATTTAGGGAGACATGTCTTTTATCTCATTTCAACTTTTGGTGAGTAATTTAGAGAAACTAATAGTAAAGATGACTAGCTCTACCAACTATTTGGTAAGGGAAACATAGAAATGATTTTATGTCATCATTAACTATTAGGTAAATTTCAATTCATGAATTTATGGATCAAAAGTAAAAGCAAACACCATGAAAAATTAGCTAGTTCATAACTAGTTTAGACATGTTCCAAAGCTGGAAATTTTATTTCCAGCTTTGTGTTCTTCCATTGAACACTTGTTTACTTCATCTTTGAAGCCAAAAATCATGCATACCCTAAAGCATATATAATCTAACATGTTTCAAAGATTAACACTTTAATTAAGAAACATATAGTCCCCTTAATACAATCCCATATGCATCAAAGTTCATAAAACTTAAATCACTTCCTACATGTAATCTCTAGAAACTTTTTCTTGCTATCATAAAATCTACCTTACATTACATGCTTCATAACTTTTATGACAAAGCAAATTTTATGATCTAAATTACATATTACTCTAGGCTTAAGAAAATCACATCAACCAACATACTTAGCCATGTTTATAACATATCAAAATTAAGCCAATGGCTCTGATACCAATTGAAGGAATGAATGGATTTCAAAACTTTTTAATTAGTGCGGAATTAGTTTAACAATTAAACTACTAACTAAACATAAAATTCATTCCTTTAACCCAAGATCTTGGCTTATTATGATATGTATATAAACATAGCATGCATAGTAAGGAAGAACAAAGAGGTAGTTTATGTTCTACTCACCCTTGGAGCGTGATTTTAATCCGATCCAAGTGAACCACCAAAGTTCCTCTCCTTGATCTCTCCTTGTGTGTGTTTCCTCCACCTTGAAGCACCTTGAATTAAGAACTCCTTCTTGTACTCTTTCTTGTGCTTGTGATCTTCTCCTTGATGTAACAAGTAAAACCACAAACATATATGGCCTCTAAGGATCTTCACCAAGTGAATCAAGAGATGAAGAAAGATGAAAGAAAAGAAGAAATTATGCAAGTGTTCTTCTTTCCTTTTAATTTTGTAATGGACCAAGGGAGAACTCTCTCTCTCTCTCAAATCTGAAAATAATAGTGTGGAGACACACTTATCATTTTTATCCATGCTTTCACTTTATATAATAGGAAATAAATCCAATTACTAAAAGAAAAATATTGACTTTCATGAAGCCAATATATTGGCTGGTCCATACATTCTATTGGGCACTAAAAATGTGTCTTGGGCTTTCATTTAAATCTCATTTAGTGAAGCCCAAGTCCACACCAAAAACAAAAAAAAAACCCGACAATCGTTTTGGCCCAATAGGTTCGGTTTTACCCGAAACTCCTAATTATGTTCAAATAATAAATCTAATTAATTATTTAGTCATAACCAACTCTTGTTTAATCTTCTTCATATACAATCTCAAGGATCCACTTATATGGTGTGCGATCTCTTAGGTTCTAATTAATAAGGCAGTGAAGTTTATAGAAACCATTCTATTTTGTTTACGAATCAAAAACTCCATTTTTGATTCTCCCTTGTTATTAGGATTATAAATGTTTATTAATCCTCGGGGACTTCACAAGTCATGAGTGACGTCCTGCAACATATCATGATTACTCTAGTTAATATAGAATGACAAAGAACCTATTCAATTGGAATTACAATACAATACGGTCCTTCTCTAACACTATGTTCTAAATCACATCATCAGGGTATGGAATTAATATGTCAATCTCCTAATGTGATTTTCATTCTTATGTGATTCTTAGAATGTGATTAGAAACTCCTTTTTAATCTCTTCAATGCTTTGGCCAAAGACTTATTGAATCACATCTTTGAACATACACCTTATTTACTTAAGGATAGAGATTCCTTATTGTACACTCACATGTCTCCATGACCGAATTGATTATACCAATGAATGCATCTATTATATCCATTACAGGACATAATATTATTGCATCATCAAGCGATAATTCATTCACTCATAAGACAACTATGGTGTCTCAAGTCAAATGACTAATTTGTATTATTGCAATTTAGAGTTCAAGTTTGACATGTAAGTAAGACTCCATACAAGAACTCTAATGATCGCGTTCAGTGTACTCTTTAAGTTAAGATCACCCACATACTTGTATTAGTGTCTCTACACAAATAACAAGAGACATATCATCCTCCATATTGAGCATACATAGTATGTGCTAGTCTTTCCAGATTATCAATGTCCAGGTGATAATTTTATGACCAGGAACCTTTTAAGATAAGAGTGTGACAGAGTAAATGTCTCACACATCTAATTCTTTAGATTACTTTCTCTTTAACTCATATTTCTTGGACCTTGTTCAATCAAATATTAAATATAAGCAATGAACAATAAACTTGCCATTTTTTGATTAATAATAATTATAATAATAATTACATCAAAATGATTGTTTTAGGACACAATTCCTTCACCATAAATCCAAACACGTCCAACATCTTGGTGACAATGGTCTCTAAAGTTTTCCAACACAAAGTTATTTGCTTCTAAAGCTGTTGTGGTTACTCCATCCTCAAAGTCTTCTTTCGTTTCAACCTGTCATGAAAGAAATTGATGATTAGACATATGGATGTTTTATAAATTAGTGAAACTTTAAGGAATATGATTAGTTTATAAGTTTAAACCTCTTACCTGCATTTTCACAAAGTTGAAAATGTTTTCCCACTAATCAACAACACCCATGGATGTGCAACATAGGTTTGACGCATTAGATAATGTATAGAATTTTGTATATGCGTCTGTCTCTAATGAAAACATGATCAAACAAAAGCGATTAGATTCCAAGTGTGGGTGTTCATTACCTAAAAACAATTAAGGATACAGTGTACCTATGAAATGGCCATGCCATTTTCTTGAATCTACAGCAGCAGTAATCCCTGTACGAGTCATGAAGGCGAGAGTTGTAGTCCCTTTAGCCATATGAAAACTATGATGATACATCAACTTTTAATTATATGTTTACTAGCGTGCCTTTAAATTCATAAGGGGAATGCTCAAACCACTGGAAAGCACCCTTACAACAGACTTGGTTCTTATACTGAACATTATCACCATGTACCTCCAAAAAGGATATGCAATTGTTTTTTTAGGACATTGTATGTTCCAATAAACGTACCCAAGTAGTCATCTGCCATTTGGTTGATCTCTTGGGTACATAACATGTAACCGCGGGATTCCCAAAGACTATATGTTAAGGCATCTATCCAAGTGGCACAGGCATTTGAATGGTTCTAAGAACTTCATTTGCTGTTGCAGTAGCTTCTTCATTCATGAATATAACACCATAGGCAGAAAAATCTCTCTTTATATATAGCTACACAATTGGTTGGCACAATATCTTCCCCCCACCCCCACCCCCCCCACATGACCTGTTAAGAAGTCTCTTAGTTATAAATGTGCATTGCATATTTCCACTAGAGATCAAGATGAACGATATATACCGATTGCCCCTAAGAAACTCTAAAGAGATAGAATCTTCGTTCCTAGGTTGAATCAAGAAAATACTCTTATGTATTTTATCAACGAAATATACTATGTGAATTTCATCTTTTGAATTTTGATTGGTGTCGGTCTTGTGCCTTTAAACTTCACAATGGGATGACCAAACCACTATAAAGCACCCTTACAACAGACTTAGTTTGTATACTAATTCTGAATATAAACATGATCACTATGTACCTCTATAACGGATATGTAATCATTTTTGGGGACTGTATGTTTCAAAATATTAAAACAATAAACCCAACAAGTCATTTGCCATTTGGTTGATCTCTTGGGTACATAACATGTAACCGCCTGATTCTCAAATACCACAGGTTGAGGCATCTGTCCAAGTTGCACAGGCATTTGAATGATTCTAGTAGCCTCACTAATTGTTTGCAACATCTTCTTCAATCATGAATATCACGCAGTAGGCGTAGAAATCTCTCTTGACTGTTACACAATTGGCTGACGCAATCTGCCCCCCATATGGCCAGTTAAGAAGTCCATCAGTTATAAATGTGTATTGCATATTTCCATTGGAGATCAACATGAACGATATATACCGGTTGCTATAAGAAACTCTAAAGAGATGGGGTCTTCGTTCTCAGGCTGCGTAAAAAAATAATAATAATAATAATAATTGAATTTCATCTTTTGATATGGTTGTTTGTGGTGCTGCGTAATGGCTGCAAGATGTTCTTCCGACGACATTGACTAGTGGCTAGGGTTGATTGGCAGTGTTGAGGAGGAAGCCGTTGGCAGAGGCTACAGCGGCTCACAGATGTGGATAGGATTTTTCTCAAGCTCATGGACTAGAGACCTTCAGGGCATGTTGATTGGGCTTGGGTTACTTATTTAGTTTTTTATTTTTATTATGTTAAAATTTCTCCATTTATGAGGGAGGAATTCATAGCTTCCCAGGAATTACTCACTCATTGTAATTTCCAAAGTAAAATCAAAGGCAAAAGAACCCTAAGAGCCTCCCTCTCTCTCTAGCCGTTGAGAGCCGCTTTCGCTTTCACGTTTCAAGCTACGCCTGTCCGGCGGTGGCCAGCGTCAGTGCCGGCCTCTGCCGCGCTGATGTTGGGGTGCTGTCGGACGGGTGGTGGTCGTCATGGCTCCGTGGTGGCTCTTGGGATCCCGGACGAAAGGAGAATGACACGGATTTGCCAGCATCGAGCTCTTTCTAATCCTCATTGGTAGCATTGGTGTTTGCGACACAAGTTCCAGGAACGAAGGCGTTAGCATCTGAGTTACCAAAATCCGAATGGGTTCGGGCTTGGTACCCTGTCCTGTTGCTTGGATGGTGACGGCGGTGGCGGTACTCCTGGAATGTCACCACTGAGTCATGGCTGGTGCTCGGGCCTCCATGTTGCAGTGGATGATGTTGGGGTTGGGCCGAGCATATCTTCTCGGGCTCTAACCTTGGTTTGGGATTCTCCACTTTTGGGCTGCTGTTTTAGTTTAGTCATTTTGATTACAATAATTCCTTACTTTGTTACGGAGCTGTGCTTCTAGGTTTTTAGTGAGCGTCATCGAGTTTAGTTTATGTAGCCTATTTACTATGCAGTAGTTAATAGTGTACAGGCTTCCTTTATAAGCATAGAACGGTCAAATAATTGGACATACTCTATGTATTACTATGTTACTATCACAAACTCTTTATCTACCCCATGTTAGTAGAAGGAGGATATGTATAATGTAATCGTTCTTTCTAGCTTGAATTTCTTAATATAATTCATTAAAAATAAATAAATATTCATAGCCTCTCAGGCTTGAGATAGGTCACCAAGAGTACCGGCATTCCTATGCCATTTTGATTATATCATGAGTGATGTAGGATTATAGGGTAGTTTTAGATTCGCTTCATTGCCCTTTGAAATGTTAAATTACTTGAATAGTGGCTCTTTTATCAACCCCACAACCCTATCGGATGAATCATTGTGTAATTTTCACTTATCAATAAATGAATTTACATGATAATCAAAAAAAAAAAGAAGGAAGTTTGACCGATTATTCCTAACTATTTAAGTTCTTCCTACTGGATTAGAGAGTAAAATACTAAAAAAGTAAATAAGAAATTTGGAGATGCTAGGTTAACCAAGGTTCCAAAATTTCAAGACATCTCTTAGTATGACCAATTGGTGCAAACCGTAAAGGATTTCCAAAATGCAATGTCATAGCCAGTATCATATTTCTTATTGCTTCGACAAATAGAAGAATTCAAGGTGCATGGATCAACTTGGCTTATTGTTACAATTGTTTTCTCGACTATTTCCTGAATATTAGGAAGCTTTGTCAAGAGGCCATGGTGCCCCTGCCATCACTGCTTCAATCTCGCCTACTTCCCGAGGAACCTTCGTCATGTTCTTACAACCACCGGCTGTGATAAGCTACAAAACCCAGAATAATGTATAAGCATGCATCGTCTCATATATGAAATCACAAATGAAAAGCTATTAAAAGGCATGTGTTGTAGGGGTCAAGACGCAAGTGAATATGATCCAGCAGAAAAGAAACATGCGTCAAAGCAGCAAAAGGCTATCATCGGAGTTCAGAGAAAGGGGGTACCACGTCACTTTCAATTCGAACTCCACCAAAACCTTTAAATCTACCAACTGCCTCATGATTGAAAAACTTTGTAGTATTTGGACTTCCCATGGCTGGAACCAACAAAGCATCTATGAAGTAGCAACCAGGCTCCACTGTTATCACCTAAATAACAACCCCCCGAGACAAGCATCAATGCAATATCATTTTAACCAGAGATTGGAAAGTTAAACATTCACAACATTCAGTGAAATCCACAAGCATACAAAGAGTGAGGAGTGACAAAACAAAAACAAGGAATATTCATTACTAACCATCCCTTCTTGCATTTGTCTTGTTAAACGCAAAGACTTCAGTCCAGGTTCTTTTATCCTCTCTGGTCCCTGTAAATTATGCAATTGGTTGTTAAATCAACGAAAAATGCCACAAAGTATTAAATACTGAATCTGAAGTCTTCTGAAAGATAAAACCAGAAAGCACTAGCTGATAACTCAAGGATAAGTACCTTCAAGTAGCCACCAGGATCATGAGTGTCAATACCAAGCAAATGTCCAAGCCCGTGAGGCATAAAAACAGCACCCAGTCGTTCAACCATCATATCGTCTACATTACTAGAATCAAGCACAATGAGCGGACACAATTGAAACTAGAGACAACTTGCAAGTGATCATATATAGAGTACATAATTGAGAAATTATATAATAGACTACATAGTTGAGATAAGATTGTTACCCATCTAAAATGCCCTCTCTCTTTAATGAGTCAAGAATGACCTTTTCTGCTAGTCTGCAATCATAAGGAGGTAACAGAATCACAATGCATACCACATTACCAAAAGCTTAAAATTTTCGTTTAATATAGTCATACTTATGCATATCGACCCAGCTTACTCCAGGTTTCAGTGCCGATATGACAGCATTGTGAGCATCAAGAACAGCCTGCAAGTATGATAATTAGAAACAAAATAACTGTGTACCATAAAACTGATAAAAACATAAAGATATGCTAAACAGACCCTGCACACCAGGCTAGAGTCCTAAATATGTAAGCGCGCCTGACCACGCACCCAGACGCAAAGCAAGACAAAAACTGATAATATGATCAACACCATAATTTGGTATTACTTACGTTGTATATAAGGGATTGGTCAGAGGTAAACTTTCCATTCACCTGCAGGGAAAAAAAAAAGTTGAAAGAATTTTAAGAAACATTGGGAGGAATAATTACATGCTGTCAGATTCAAGAGCACCATAAAAGATCTGTATAAATGGAAAACTGAAAAGTCACAAGGGATGACTCAGGCAACAACTATCTAAAATTGATTAAATTGATAAATTTAAAAGTCTAGGCCCACTAATGAAGTAATAGATAGCAAAATCTCAAGTACACTAGCTAGATAAATGTACAATTGCAAAGATAAATACTCACAGGGTAGGAACAAGTTATGTCAGACCCATAAAAATTATATTCAGCTCCCATATCAAGTAATGCCAAATCTCCATCTTCCAGGGTCTACAAAAAACGATGTTATGATGATTTTGATACGGTAACAAAGTACTTCAGAACTTCAGCTGCAGAAAGTCTACGTTACCCTGTCATTTGGAGCTGCTGCATGCCCATAATGGAGAACAGCACTGTATTTTCAAGACATAAAAACTTCAGTCAACCTTTTATTTACAGTTTGACTTGCGTCAATATCAATCCACTCACAATCATGGTGAAATCAAACAAAGGTGTTAACACTGGAACTAATAGTTAGAACTCTCAACCAAACTTAAAGGCCTATGATCCATTTCCATATAGTATTATTACAAACAGATAACATCTGAGAAAGCTGTATTTGTAGTTGTGATTAAGTATCTTTTAAAATGAATGGAATTTGAATATCATACAAAATATGATAGAGAAATAGAGGTGGTGTACCATACCAGTGGATTATTAAAGCAGCATTATGAACAGAAAAAAAAAAAACAAAAAACAAAAAACTGCTAACTTTTAGCTAACAACAGCTTACCTATTTCCACCAGTAGCACAAATACAAGTATAAGAGCAGTGTCTACAGCCACCATACATGTAGGTGTGGTGAAGAAATATGCTTTCCAGCTGATACTCATACATGCCTGCCCTAACTTTTCTCATGACCTGGTCAGAAACAAAAATAGCAAGAAATTCATTATTCAGGAGCAGGACTAAGAACAAGCCGCTCAGTTTCTGAAATTTTCTACAGATATAATAAGAACTAGTCCAAACCAAGAAGATTTTGAAAAGTTCAAAAAAATTCACGAAACAATGAACCACTTATCCCTTTACTGAGTTGGTTTTTGCCATTAGTTAGACACATAACTCTCAAGAATGAGATGCAGTAATATATGTGAATATACAATTACTGCTTACAAAAAGAATATCTGAATTAAAATATTTGGCAAAAGAGACATTTCACAAGAGGTTACCTCGAAATGAGCTTCAGAGCTTATATCATTGGCAAACTGGATAAGGGCGATCTCCAGATCTGATTTTATAACACGGCATTCAGTCAAAATCGGATGCAAGGTAGTCAAGTCCGTGTCAAAGTTATCAATCCCCTATATAAAGATTAAGAAGACACATTCAATATAATATTCTAATTATGAAAATGTCATATATGAAGATACACACTGTTATGCAGTAACGGTATCGGTGAGGCATTACAAAGATTACATTAAAGCATTAATATGTATGTATATATTTATTTATCTTTTTATTTGTTCAACGTAACAACACCTATCATTCCCCTAACCAATCTTGACCACCTGAACCTAGACATTGTCATATTGTGATGGTATGAATAACTTCTGTGGAATAGGAAGGGAGTCTGAGAATTAAGAACCTGAAACTCTGCTGGTTTCGAGAAGTTATCACTGTCAGTGTTGAGCCCATGCAAGAGAAACAATAAAGGTTTACTAGATGCCTGCCATTCATCTTGTAAAACTTTCGTGATCTCATCCGTATAGCATGCCACACTAACCATATATCTCTCCTGAAAATGAAAACAATCGCGTGACCTGATGAGTAAGCATATTACACTGACACAGAAAGAAACAACAAAACCACCGATCACCTTAAAGTAGGATAACGGCTTTATCTCCCCCAACCAAACAGCATACTCGGCAGGTAATCTAGGAGAAAACAGAATAGATTTCCCAGTCGCAATGTCCTTCGGGAAGACAGGTACAACAAGATCAGTTCACAATAAGAACACTTCAGCTCAAAACTCCACTCGACAAGAAATAACACCCCTACTAATACATAAAATTTCTTAAATATATACTTACTATAGCACCATAGAAACCAGGCTCTCTTACTCCAAACAAGTAAGCAAAGTAACTCTCCTGCCTATAAACAAAATCAGACATCATTTCGAAAATAAACTCTTCTAAAGAATACAGTGAAAGTTGGCAAGCATCTTCAAAGTGATCTTGACCAATTTTTTACTGTATCGATTATACAAATGATTCCTATTTCTCTAGGTTAAACTTGGTGGCTACTAACATTAGCAAATTCCATCCAATCAATCAAAACAAAGCTAACAAGAAACATATATATTATCAATAATTGAGCTATTGAGTACCTGAAGACATCGACGTGATCAGTATCGTAGCGATTTTGTTCCTCGCCTCCCTAGAACAAATTTACAGAAATCAAAATCAAATTTGATTTTGTGTGAATAAAATAATCGAAATGAAGTAAGTAGAAGAAGAAAAAGCGTGATTACTTGGAGCAAGACGAAGCCATGGAGGGGCCGAGAGGACTGAGAGAACTGGTGGCGAATAGAGTTGAGGAGCTTTTCGCGGTTGCAGAGGTGGAGTTCGATCGGGACCGGAGGAGGAGTCAGCGACGATGACGAAGCCATGGAAATGGCTGCTGCTTCTTAATTCGGGTCAAAAACAAAGCTGCAACCTATCTATAGGATGAAAATGGGTCGGATCCGGGATATTTGGGCCTAGGCACAGGCTCATTCTGAGCTCATTAACGTCTTATCGATCTTTAGGCTTTATTTGGTTCGTAGAAGTCAAAAATAAAAGTAATGATTTTCCTTTGTTTAGTAACCACAAACTCCGGAAATACTTTCCGAAAGATGAGAAAATCATTCCACTCTGACCCCATGGGATTGATTTTCCCTTCCCATTTCTTAACATTTATTACAATATTTTTGGATAACAATACTCTCTCTTGCATAAAAAAATTGGTGTACTTTTGAATTTTTGATATTGTTTTTATTTTAAAATACAAGGGTATTTTTGAAATATTCTTTCCTGTACCAACCAAATACCGGAAGAGAAATCAAATGGTCTTTCCTGAATACTTTTCTTGCTTTACCAAACAGAGGAAATGAAACCTGACAAGAACTTTAATTTCCTTTCCCCATGAGAAAGACAAGAGAATTGATTTCCTTTCCGTGAACCAAATGAAGCATTGGTTAATCAAATTTACTACATACACACTCCCAAAAAAAATATATTTATTCTTTTTTAAACCCTTGTAGCATGTCTTAATTTTTTTCATATGCCACCACTGAGTCATTGGATATATGTTGAAGGTCATACATTATGATTTAAACGATTTCTCTTGATATCCAAGGCATATAGGGTCGAATTTTGGTTTAGATAATGAAAAGATGATCGTATTTTATACAAAACATGACTGACATTAACAGGTACTTAATTGCTAGAACGATAATGATCTAAAGACGTGTGTTAAGTCATACTAGATGTCTAGATCATATGGTAAAGTGTGCGTACTTGAATTCCACGCCGAAGAAAATTTGGGATTCAAGAAAGAAAAGTCTCCTTGATTATATCCTTTTATATATGTAGGGGTAGCCATTTTGGTTCAGATATGATGAATAGCAGTCTTTCTGAGAACCCAAAAACAATTAACGAAGGCCCAACAACGCTTAAGAACAGAAAGAACAGCCCAACCAACCCTAACCAACAAAGATTGCTGCAATCAAAACGGACACCAAATACATTGTTTTTTTTTTTTTTTTTTAGAAAGGGGTTTGGAACCCAGTCTGGTTGGGTGGCTCAGCCCTACGCCCGGTTCCATTTATTATATTAATAGTAGAATTTTGCATTGGGGGGGGGGGGGGGGGGGGGGGGAATAAAATCTTAACCCCGAGTTACAGTAGAACAGTTATAATAATGCTCGTAGAGAACATCCTGAATGATTACAGGTGTCTCGTCTAACCACATATCATCAATAAAACCACTACTAGCAAGGTGAGTAGGCCTATCCGCTACACCATTTGCTTCACAGTAAATGTGTCGAATTCTAACATATTGAAAAGCAGTAATATGCTCCCTATAATCATCTAAAACTCGACTTACCTCAGAGAAATTCTTCTCTCTACTATTGAGAGCATAAATCAGGATGGCAGAGTCGCTTTCAACACCTATGTCAATCCAACCTTAGTGAGTACCAAGAAGTAAGCCAGCCCTACACGCCTCCACTTCCATATTAAGAACCGAGTGTGCATGTAGAAAAGTCTTAGCCAAAGCAGCAATACCCATATCAGCGTCATTCCTGACAACTACCCCAATACCTCCACTCCCTTCCTCAGCTCTAAAGGCCTCATCAACATTGATTTTCAGACGACCACTTGGAGGTTTTTGCCACTCCCTTCCTCAGCTCCAAATACATTATTGTAGTAGAGACTCCTGTTATTACTCGGGAGGTCCTCATGCGGTGCATTATAATATGGGGTTTAGGCCCATCCCCCCTCCCAATGTATTCATCTGTTTCATTAATCAATGTTTGAGGATAGCCACAGCCCTTAATTATTTCAAAAAAAAAAAAACTGGAAACCAAAAGCAAAACCATAAATAGCTTTTTCCTATAACTATGAACCCTAGACATATCAAAACCCAGCAACAAGAACTTTAGAAACCATGCAGATTAAAAATCCGCAACACCAGCAATCAATTCAACGCTGGAGCCAAACATATCAGATTCCCAGATTGGAGGTGAGCTGTGCCCGAAGCATTCGTGTTTATCTTCTCTGCAAGTTATGTTAGCTCATTAAAAGTTGTTAATTAGGTGATTTTAGACATGTGCATGAAAAGGAACAATAAGTTAAAGCATCCCACAATTGAAAAACACAAGAAAACAACAGTACGTAGCTTAGTGAAAATTAGGCTGAAAGTTATTAGAATGTTATATGCATACTGTATCTGCATGCGAGCATGTGTTTGAATTCAATTTTCGAGGCCATAATTGAAAACTGAACAATTTCATGAGTTCCAATGTAAGGCCATGTAGGAGATGATCGATTATTGACATTGCACCTACTCCTGGTTGGCAGGGAGGTGGGTATATACACATACATTGTAAGACACTGTTTTATGTATGTTGTGAGATTGTGAATCTAAATTAATCGCGTAATTATTACTTTATTGAGTGATATATTTATAAATCAGATTAAGAACTTGACGACTTGTTATCCGGCAAGATTGAGTTTTGTTACATAAAGACCACGGACATATGAAAGTAAAAATCAATCGGGACAAACATTCAATTCAATAAGAAGAAGAGGGATAAATCTGTAGAAGAATTGAGTTGTAAGAAACTAAGAGAAATGGCATTAATTCAGAGTTTGATAAAACAATCTTATCTCTAACTGAGTCAGTGTGCATGGATGTTCTTGGATCATAATTTAGGAGAACAATCAACTTTCAACTATATATGTAATTATTAGCTTAAGCTAATATTGTTTCAAACACAACACATACGCGCAACGGCACACAACATATAAATACATGCATTTTTTCAGAAAGGATAGGAGGAAGGCACATGGTTGGCAGTTTGGTACACAGAAAGTTCTCCTCAAAAAGGTGATTCTTGGCACATAAGTGGAAACATTTTTTATTATTTAATAATACATAATTCAACCATGAAAACACTTTAACAAATTAAAACAATTGCAAGTGGAAGCCAGGGAGGCAGGGAAGAACACGACGTATAGATTAACATTTAAATGCAGAAAGATAATCATACGAATTGATTATGAGTATTTGCGCATTATTGGTAGTCAATGAGCCTCATATAGTCTATGTGGACGATGGTAGATCACATACTAGGGCAAACATATACACAAAGCATATAATTGTGTACGTACTCAATAACAATATATATATATAAGGATATGCATATTTGTTAGACTTAGCAGAATATACAGATGCAGAAGCTGTAGCAAATTTCTAAAGTAAAGACAATTATGGCGTGTTGGCATGTTTCTGCTTAATTAGGCACATTAGTTAAACAATGTACCCAAGCTGTGATTATATATTCGTCTATCAAAGACTCACAAGTAGGCCTCATCAACGGGCCGGGCCGATTCGTAGCGGGTTTGGGTCAAACCGAGCCGGGCCTTACTCCATTTTTAAATAATAGCGGGGCAAGTCGGGCCGGGTTTTTTTGTAAATTGAATGATTCAAGCCCATCCATTTAATGCGGGTCTCGCGGGCTTTTTCGGACAGGGCCGGGCTAAGCCTTGCGGGCTTTTTTGGGACTGGCCTTGCGGGCTTTATTTACAAATAAATCTTTAAAGATAATATTTTTTATAAACTTATATTTATATATCATACACTCAAAAGAGCAACTTCTATCAACTTAAATAAAATGGGAAATCTACTGTTGGATTAGACTATTATAATAAATTATGAGCGTAGTAAAAAAATTAGCCAATTTCACCATATTTTCAAATCCGATCGAATTAGTCAACCGTCGTCACTTGTATGTTTTCTTGGTTGACCGATGACATGACGACCGCAAAACGTGCTTATTTTTTCACATCACGTCTGTAAATATTCCATCGATGGATGTGCATAGACATAAGATAAAAATTTCGATTTTAATTATAAAGAAGTTTGCCTATATCATTTTGTCTCCAAAAGTTGTATGACTTGTATATTGCATTTAAATTATTGAGGTTCATTCTAAAGCAACCATGAAGTGGAAAATGAATTTAGAGAAATCAACCGCTCGATTGAGAGATTGTAATGTTTTATGGTGATTGTAAAAAATTCAGCTAATTTGATTCTTATTTCGAATTCGATCAACTAGATCAAATTTAGTTACTCTTATAAACCTATATTTATATATCATACACTCCAAAGAGCAACCTCTATAAATTCAAATAAAATGAAAAAACCGACCAGTGGATGTGATTATTACAATAAATTATGAGTGTGATACAAAATTTAACCAATTTCACTATATTTTCGAATCCGATCGAATTGGTCAACCGTTGTCACTTGTATGTCTTCTTGGTTGACCGATGACATAACGACTGTGAAACGTGCTTATTTTTTCGCATCACGTACGTAAATATTCAGTCAATGGATGTGCTTGGACATAAGATAAAAATATCAATTTTAATTACAAATACATTGGCCTATACCATTCTAAAGCAACCATGAAGTGGAAGATGAATTTGAAGAAACCAACCGCTTGACGGAGATATTATAATGTTTTATGGTGGTTGTAAAAAATCCAGTCAATTTAGTTCTCGTTTCGAATTCGATCAATTAGGTCAAACTTAGTTACTCTTATAAACCTATATTTATATATCATACACTCCAAAGAGCAACCTCTATAAATTCAAATAAAATGAAAAAACTGACCGGTGGATGTGATTATTACAATAAATTATGATTGTGGTAAAAAATTTAGCAATTTTCACCATATTTTTGAATCCGATCAAATTAGTCAACCGTTGTCACTTGTTTGTCTTCTTGGTTGACCGATAACATGATGATCACGAAACGTATTTATTTTTTCACATCGCGTATATAAATATTCAGTCAATGGATGTGTATGAACATAAGATAAAATTTTCAATTTTAATTACAAATACGTTGGCCTATACCAATTTGTCTCCTAAAGTTGTATGACTTATACATTGCATTTAAATTGTTGAGGTTTTATTCTAAAGCAACCATGAAGTGGAAGATGAATCTGGAGAAACCAACCGCTTAATGAAGAGATTGTAATGTTTTATGGTGGTTGTAAAAAATCCAGTCAATTTAGTTATCGTTTCGAATTCGATCAACTAGGTCAAACTTAGTTACTCTTATAAACCTATATTTATATATCATACACTCCAAAGAGTAACTCCTATAAATTCAAATAAAATGAAAAAACCGACCGTTGGATGTGATTATTATAATAAATTATGAGTGTGGTAAAAAATTAGCTAATTTCACCATATTTTCGAATCCGATCGAATTAGTCAACTGTTGTCACTTGTTTTTTAAAATATATATGTACATATTTTATAAAGAAGTATGAGAACTTCCACACACACACACACACATATATATATATATATATAAACACACACACACACACATATATATATAATAGTTTACGGGGTTTTACGGACCGGACATAGCAGGCTTTTACGGGTCGGGCCTAACGGGCTTTTGGCGGGCCGGGCCTATGGGCCACCGGGTTTTTGCGGGTTTTTTGACTGGCCGAGCCTGGCCCACCGAGGCGGGTTTTTTGACGGGCCGAGCCGGACTTTTGGCCCTCCGGGCCGGCGGACCTCCATCGGCCCACTTGATCCGCGAGCTTTTTGATGAGGCACACTACAAGCTCATGGCTTTCAGAAAACATGTTCAAAAAAATTGTTTATTGTTATATTTTAAGTACTTGATTATGTAAGTATATATGGACGTGTCTTAGTTAGTCATAAACAAAATCGATCGAATAGAGGCAGCAGAGAGAGTATTAATATTTGATTACCAACCCGATATTCTATATTTTGATCTAGCTACATCTCTTCGACATGATCTTTCCTAGCTTGATTATAATAAACTAAGAATCCCAAGTGGCACATTGTCATTGCTGATATATCTTTCGTGAAGATATTTGACCTTTGATTGAAATTGGGTTACAAACATGCCAACTCACATCTCTCTTTTCAGAAAATTAAACCCTCATTTCATCATATGTGATTCACCCCTTTGTCCATTCTTCAGTTTTTCTAATCTATAAGTATGAAATGATTCGTGGGATTCAAAAATGAACTATGAAGGTATTTTTTGGCTGCACCAAATGCAACAAGGCTAGCTAGCTAGCATGCCACTTAATTAAGAACACAAAACCACGTATGTATCTTCAGTATAACTGGGTTGTAGTCCTTATTAGCAACATAAAGTGACATATAATTTGACTCTTTTACTTAATTAGCAGATGTTGACACAGTAGCTACTAAACCATTAAGAAATCTTATTAATCCAACTAGCTGTAGTATAAATATATTCCCCTCACTGTCCTGTACAACTTTCCAACTTATTTGATAAAGATGATTAAGCAGATAAACTGGGTGATGCACTGCAAAAAGGCCATATATCTTGGACAGTGCAGAAGACTGTAAACTGTAAAGCCATATTGGTCTTTCCATGTCATACGTGTCAGTCCCATTTTCCGGGGCATGCTAGCTTCCAACATGCATTGACATGTTTCCTCTCGTAATCAGTTGTGGAATCCACTTCGAAATGTGACACACCAGTTTTCTTAGCAATGAGCTCGAGTACATGATTGGTTCCTAATTAATACCTGATTTCTCAATTTTGTAGTCGGTGTGGTTAGCTTAATTGTAATCGCTGCTGCAAAAGCTGGCTCCGATACTTATTGATAGTTTGATAATTAGGGTTTAAAGTTTAGGTGTACAAGTATATATATCTGATAAACTTCATGGAGCTTTGCTAAATTAGGGTTTAACATAACAAGTACGTAAGGTCATCATTCTCTTTGGTTTGCACAACTAAAAATTATTCCGAGGAACTCTAGCTATAGATAATATCTTTGCTTATATTAGGTATACAAGATGTAAATAAGTATGTATACCTCGTCTTAATTAGATGTTAGGGTTTAGAATTCAGATGTACGTACTTGACCTTATGTATTTGCTTAACAATCGGTGAAAACTAACTACCCATAGCTGATAGCTCCATGTTTTCTGTAATGATAATATATATCATACGTACAATGATGTTTTAGAGGCCAACTTGGGGTGCAACATTTCTCGAGGAACATGTAGGTTTATTCTTTTACAACAAATTTCATGGTTTTCAAACCAATGGGCAACTTGTGCCGGGTTTGTTTCTAATTAATGAGATGAAAACCGCATTCCACTGAGAATACACAGTAGTTAAATAACATAGATTTGTTATGTATGCAAATTATATAAAAATGAAGCTCATATCTGATGCAGACCTTTTGTTTGATACTTGTCTCTCCTTTGCAGGCTGAATAGTCGCCCCTAGTCGTCATCTGGTAACACCATTCACGTTATCTGCTATATGTTTGCTGCCTAGCTGTTTAGTTCTTGCACATGGATTTGAATTTTCTCCATCTCGAGCCCCAAAATGTACTTGTCTTTCCTTTAATTTTTTTTCTTCTTCTTATTTCATTAGAATTCGTTAGAGTTTTTAAGTTCATCTCGGATCATCAAATGAATATTGGTACCACTACACGTAACATGGCACAATCTCACATCTCGCATGTAGAGAAACCACAGCATTTTGCAACAAATCAAACTTGTAGAATTTTATTATTCTTGAGAAGTTGAGAGCCTATTATTATGCACAATTTCAAATAAACCTAAAAGATGCATCTCCAAAAAAGAAACCCAAAGAAGTTATAAATTATGTTGCAAGAGGAACTGGTGGAGTAGCATATCTTCAGAAATCAGAATCTTTAATCTTTGGGTAATTGGTATCTTTGTCAGGTCGTCGAACTTAACAACTCTTAGATCTCTTCAAACATTAGTTAGCTAGTTAGTTTGCACAATCTAGCATTACTTCTTAATGAATCAATGTTTGGTTTCCATGATCAAGCATGAAATTTAGGTTTTCCCGGCAAGGATTTGATTTGTCATAGATTGTGAAGTATATACATGAGGTTTTGTTAATTAAGAGAATTAAACACACCTAACCACTATATTCGATACATATCTTTTGCAGATTAATAAAGATGGCAGAATTTAATTAACAGTTGGCACGTAGTAGATGTACATGATCGAGACTAACAGTACATCTAAAAGGCCAGCTTTGATGCATATTTGATATATCTTGCTTACGTTAAAGGATCAATGATTGATTCTTTTTATGTTTTTTAAGAAAAACAGGCAAGATGAGGGGCTTTTTTTTTTTTTTTTTTTTTTTTTAATGTCAAATTAATAAACTACAAGCCTTTCAAACCCTATATAAAGGATCCTTTTGACAAAAGGTATCATTCAAATCAAGTACAGTTCTCCTCTCTCTCATTTTGTAGTCATAACAGCATTCTTGAAAGAAAGTACTCCTAAAAGAAAGAAAAGCTAGTATGGCTATAGAGATTGATCAATCCTCTCCTTCTGTTGAGCTATCAAAAATAGCTGTTTCTGATACTCATGGGGAAGACTCTCCATATTTTGCAGGCTGGAAAGCATACGATGAAAACCCTTACGATGAATCAAGTAACCCTTCTGGAGTTATACAGATGGGACTTGCAGAGAATCAAGTGAGTAACTGCGAGACAAATTAATATCAAATATCTGTGAATGAATTTTTCATTTCTAAGAATTTTCCTCGGATATTAATTTGTTATTTTTGAACAGGTTTCATTTGATTTGGTGGAAGAGTACCTGGAACAACATCCAGAAGCTTCCAACTTGGGATCAAAAGGGTTTAGAGAAAATGCCTTGTTTCAAGACTACCATGGCCTTTTGTCTTTCAGAAAGGCAATGGCAAGTTTCATGGAGCAAATCAGAGGAGGAAGAGCCAAGTTTGACCCTAGTAGGATAGTCCTCACTGCTGGCGCAACCGCAGCGAATGAGCTGTTGACTTTCATTCTTGCTGATCCTGGTGATGCTTTGCTAGTTCCAACCCCATACTACCCAGGGTAAGTACCAATTCTTATCTATACTACAATTTACAAGCAAATCTATATATCTCCAAAGGGTAATGTTCTCTTGTCAGAGTATTACATATTATGTTGACTGTCTAGATCAACAGTTTCGCAAACACAACGTGTCGGACTTCCGATAAGAGAGCGTACTCATGATCATGCATACCAAATCAATTCCATATAAATATGATCCTCATAACTAATGTTGAGTCAAATTTCATTTTTTTTCAGATTTGATAGAGATCTGAGGTGGAGGACTGGAGTGAACATTGTACCAATCCACTGTGACAGCTCCAACAGTTTCCAGATTACTCCTCAAGCTTTAGCAGCTGCATATAATGAAGCAGAAACGAAGAACATGAAAGTGAGAGGGGTCCTAATTACGAATCCATCCAACCCATTAGGTGCAACTATCCAAGGGGTAGTCCTTCAACAGATTCTTGATTTTGTCACCGAAAAGAACATCCATCTTGTTTCTGATGAAATCTACTCTGGATCCGCCTTCTCATCTTCCGAATTCGTAAGTATAGCAGAGATTCTTGAAGCCCAGCAGTATAAGAATGCTGAAAGAGTTCACATTGTTTACAGCCTTTCCAAAGACCTTGGTCTACCCGGTTTTCGAGTTGGCACAGTATACTCATACAATGACAAAGTTGTAACAACAGCAAGAAGAATGTCTAGCTTCACCTTAATATCTTCTCAAACACAACAACTCTTGGCTTCCATGTTATCCGACAAGGAATTCACCGAAAATTACATCAAAACCAATAGAGAGAGGCTGAGAAAGAGATATGATATGATCATTGAAGGCTTAAGGAGCGCCGGAATTGAGTGCTTGAAGGGTAATGCTGGCTTGTTTTGCTGGATGAATTTGGGTCCATTCTTGGACACACCAACAAGGGAAGGTGAACTGGCTATTTGGAATTCTATGATGTATGAGGTGAGGCTAAATATATCTCCAGGTTCTTCTTGCCAGTGCTCTGAACCAGGTTGGTTCAGGGTATGCTTTGCCAACATGAGTGAGCAGACACTTGAAGTGGCACTAAAAAGAATACACAATTTTATGGAACATAGAGAGAGAAGGCACTAGCTAGAAATCCATTTTCCTTTCTTTGATCATCCTAAGTTTTTTTAATGGTTCCACCCATTACTTTTGATTCTTTAATTTTGAGGACAAAATATCCAATTCAAAACTGGATTTGTCTGATCATGACTGTATATCAGATTGAACTGAAAGACATTCTTGTTTTCTTGCTTGAAGAAGCAAGTTTCCGACTTAATTTTTATGCCTCTTTTTCGTACATCACTTTTTTGGCTTTGACTTCTTACGCAATCAGCTTTGGAATATTAAGTTGGTCCCTCTCTGACCATTGACACTTAAAACTGATCAGTTTAGACGTTGTGACGTCATGCTCATATCTTGCATAAGATAATGAGAGGCATTAATTAGTTAATAATAGGATATTCGATTGCGGGTTACATGATGCTTAACACTAAGCATTGATCCGGTCTTGTTTCCTTTAAGAAAATCAAAATAAAGGTCGATTTGAAATTCAGGTCTTCCTCTTCATCTGCTTGAAGATGGAATCAATATATGGCAAGCTATAGGGTGAAGGACGTTTGCTTCTGCTCTGTCTTGATTCCTCACTCTTCGTCTTATCTTACTTAAAATCTGCCTAGCTATTTAGTTTCTTCAATCCCTCTATGCTAATTCTCTTTGATGGGTTTGTTTGGCGTTGTAGGTTAAGTTTTAGACTTCATAAAGTACTGCAGAGTTGAACGGAAAATTGGAAGGGGGAAAAAAAACAATTTAGATAAACTAAGGGGACCCCAGCTGGTTATCACCACTCAAAGTTTTCTTACCTTTAAATTCTGACCAGATCCGGGATGGTCACAAAATTCAAAAGAAATGAATGTATGTCAAACAATCATTTGTCTAGCTAAACTCTCTAAGTAAAGATTTAAATTTTAGTACTTTTAAACTCGTTAAACTTTTTGATTGATATTTTTATTCGCCCCTACGATTCAATAGTAGTGATACAATTAGTTTGTAGCTTCAATTCCTATATGCTGCTATCTTCAATCAAGCAATACTTTAAGTCTAAAAGTCGTAATTTTACTTTCAATATCAAATCTCACAACTTTAACACTAAGCCCTAGTTTGGTTCGTGGAAAAGAAAGGAAAGGAAATCAATTCCTTACTATTTCTATGAGCATGGGAAATTACAACTCTCATCAATTTTCATTTCCAGTATTTGGAAAGGTTAGGAATATAATCATATATTTTAGTAATAAATGCAGGAAACTGAGAGGGAAAGTGAATCCTTAGAGTGGGTGGGGGGCACTATTTTTCCCCTTATTTTCAGAACCATTTTCTTTTCCTTTACCATCCCAAAACAGGAAATGAATGACTTTCTTTTTCTTAGATCCTGATTTCGCGAAACAAACGTGACCTTAAAAGTATTACCGCTTAAACCGGCTAATAATTAGGCTAGTAACTTCTTTGATAGGACTACAATAATATGAATCATGTGGCTATAAATATGCAAGCATGCATGTGATTGAATACAATTTACGAGGCCTTGTTAGCCTAGCTAGCTATAAATATATAGGGGGAGTCGGGGAACTTGTATACAAATAATTAACACACACACACACATATATCAACTTTTTCATGCATGAGTTCCAATGTGAAATGAGCCAAGTATGATATATGCAGCCGATCTCGAGTACGTGGTTGCCTGGTTGGAAACGAGCTGGAGACACAAACAGAAAATGAAAACCAAGTAAAGAGTCAAAACAATTCAATTAAAAATGGAATAAATTCGTAAGAGGTTCTCTTAGAGGGATGGAATTTATAAAATCAAAACCAGAAATAAACTAGTCAATCATGCATGCATGGCGCGTCTTATATATAATTAGTAAATAAAATATCAATGCATGAAGCAATCTTATCTCTAATTTTAAGCCTGGGTGCATAGTCGTTGTTCTAGGATCATAACTTGAAGGAGCACAAACTTCAACTATGTTTGCAATTATTAGCATAAAAATTATATCTAATATAATTAATTAGTTCTTCCATCACCATCAACCCATCAACAATGGAAACCCATAGACTATAATGCAGTGTTCGGAAAGATGGGAGGAAACTTCAAAAAGGTGTTTCTTGGCATATACATATGTGAAGGCATATAGTGATATAGGGAATAGAAAATACCACAGAAGAAAATTGCAAGTTGAGTTTCAACATATTCAAATATTGCAGAAAGGTGCAGACATAGTATAGAATGGCCCCTTGATGATGATGAATTATTGGCGGTCAAAGTCCAATAGTCTGTGTGGGCAATGGTGGATCGCATTTCATGCTTTACAACCGCGGACCAAAGTCACCAAACAACATCAAGAAAATAGCAAAAGTACAGAAGGCATATATATATATTAGTGTACTAAATGTAAGGTTGAGCATTAATTCTGCGGAAAATGCAGGAAATTTCTAAGACAAAGACAATTAGGGTGATGCTTTTCGGTAGACATTACTAAACAGTCGGCTGCCATAGTTGGGATTATGTCCCTTAAAACCTCAATAGGTCATGAAATCATATGGGGTTCGCAAAATGTTTTGTACCCACACTGTGTTATCAGGAATCATCGATTATTATACTAATTAAGGATATACTTATGCAATTGAAATCTTATTACCAACTACAAAGTACAAGACCTAGAGGTTATACCAATTCAGCAAATTAATGCTAATGGAGGCAATGCCAGTAATAACATCTGACCTACCCAATATTCTACTCTTCTCACTCTATAGCTTCAACTTGATCTTAGATAGCCACATTATAATATAAAGAATCCCAAGTGTCACATTGTCATTGGTGTTGTATCTTTCCACAAAGATTTTTGACCTTTGATTAGGTTACAAACACGCCGACTAGCTACTTCGTTATCGTATATATCGATTTTTACAATTAGGAACCCTAATATGATTACCTCACACAGATTATATGCGATTGTTCACCCCTCTTTCTCTCATTCATATGTTTATTTTTTGGGATAAAATCTAAAATAATCTAAGGGAGTATCGAATCCGAACCTTTCCATAGTACCCTTTACCACATATTACATAAGCACAGGGATTCAATACAATATAACTAGATTTTGGAATATTGGGATTTTCTTCAAGGCATGTCTTTAATAAAAAAATAGTTTAACATACTGATTAAAGAAAGGAACTGAAACATGTCAGAGGTTAAGTTGTTAGCTAATCAGATTCTGAGCAAAGCCAATGGATATAGCTAGATTTCCTCATATATGTTATCGCATATAGATGTCAAATCTACAGAAGTAAAACCTACCTAAATAAGCTTAAGAGAACCACCATTTTCAAAATATATAGATACAGTTTTATGACAGATCTTACCACATGATCAAGTCAAAAGTTTAATTTTTTAGTAAAATCTGAGAGTCATATTTGGGTAGCTAGCTGCACCAAATGCGGTTGTAGCGAGACAAAATTAAGACAAAAGGCACGCATAATTCGATTGTAGTCCTTATGAAGAACATAAAGTGGCATAAACTTCGGCTGTTTACGAAAATGATATTGACACAGACAATTAAAAAATTTAATTCCACCGGAACAATTTGATTTATTCAATCAATCAGACACTTAAAGCCAGTGGACTGCTGCTAGGAAAGTAATAAGGGTTATCTGAGGCAGTATTACTCCAGTTTTGAGCTCCCCATAAAGCCAATTGGCAATTGGCCAGTCCCTTTCAGTTGTCATAGTATTTCTGGGGGGTTTCCATGGCATATTGCATTTAGACTGAGTTAGTGGGATCCAAATAGAAATGTGAACGCTTTCTTAGGAAAGAGCTCTAGATGATGATATTAATTTCTTAATTTAATTAGTACCTAATCCATTAACTACCAAAGTCCCACAAGCGCCCTGGTATACACAAATATATATATATTTGTAGTTTCTTCTAGAGGACTTGCAGATTTCTTTTTCCTTTTGCTAATATTAGTTAACGAAAATGATTTGCAGCCTCAATAAGGCTTAAGATTTGTGACCTCAATCTTAGGTGTCATGTCACTTACACACATCACCTATTAGCCAAATCATGTAATGCAACTCTTGAGTAAAAAGACACAATCTTATACTTTCATGATCTAATGACTATAAATTATTTTGGTTTTCTTCTAAAAAAAAAATATTATTTTGGCTTTTTTTGTTTCTTTTCCTTTTTTTCATTATATATATATAATTAGTCCAAAAAATTATATATATATATATATATATATTTGTGAATATATATATATATATGTATATAATTCGTCCAAATAATGTATATTCGTTCAACCACACACACACACATATATATATATATGTATATATATATTCGATGTAGAATGAATATGGTATAAGTATATATATTAATTTCATAATTACAACCACAAAAGTCAAAAAATTTTGATTAAAAAAAGGTTAAAAATTAAAATTAGATCCACAAAAATGAAAAAAAAAAAAATTTAATATCGTCATTATAACCCACGAAAACTGATATTTTTTTTTTTTGAATCAAAGAAAGAACTTTTATATAATGCACTCAAATGAGTTGATTACAATCAAATTGTAATACATCCAGAATTCAATCTGGAGTATGATTCACCCCAAAGGAACTATTGCTAGCTTCAAAGGCTATACTAGCTAAACGATGCGCTACCCCATTACAAGATCTTGGAGCATGACAAACTGACACATTTCTGATGGTACTCATGCCCATTTTAATATCATCAATGAGGCATGCTTCTGCTACAAACTCATGATGGACATTGGCAATATCATGAGTAGCTTCGAGACAATCACTCTGTATTACTACATCTTGTATCTATAGTGTTTGGAGTAGATTGAGACCTTCCTTGATGGCCCTCAATTCAACTTGTTTTGCTGAAGCCACTTGTTGCACTGGTATGGCAAAAGCAGCACGAAACTGCCCAGCCCCTTCTCTAAGAATTCCACCAACTCCTCCATTTGTTTGCTGCTGTAGAAAGCTTCCATCAACATTCAATTTCCACTGGTTTTCACCCGCAGGTTTCCAATACTGCTTACTGCGCACAGTTTGCTGCTTTACAGGTTGCCTTGCTGCTTGGAATTCTTCTAGCCAAGCAAGGGAGCTCAGTAAAATATCATTTGAAGTTTGACTAACATTATTCCACAACTTGTTATTTCTATTCTTCCATATGGCCCAGAGGACCATCAACAGTTGCTCAAACTTGTCTTGTTTGAGATGCAAAGCATGATCAAGCATCCACTCCTTGAAGTTGATATTAGGTAACAAACTACCATCCAAATTTAAAGGAG
The DNA here is from genome assembly GCA_025331145.1 of Rosa persica. Lineage (NCBI taxonomy): Eukaryota > Viridiplantae > Streptophyta > Magnoliopsida > Rosales > Rosaceae > Rosa > Rosa persica. The sequence goes on along the minus strand of WFKR01000002.1, from coordinate 4,590,697 downwards.
AAGATGAAAGAATAGTGGCAGTAGTAGGGCACTTACAAAATATATGAGCATTGTCTTCGTACTTGTGAGTGCAGAGAATGTAGTCAGTGTCACCCCTATATCCTTTGGTAAGCAGCTTTGCTCTGGTAGGCAATAAGTAATTGCAAGCTCTCCACATGCATATCTAAACCTTTCCAGGTACTTTTGCTCGCCATAATCGTTTCCATAATTCCTTGAATGGATCCCCATTGGAACTAGATGTAAGTGTGTTAGAAATTACACTTCCTTTAGCTATCCAATAAGCTGATTTAACAGAGTAGAAACCTTTCTTTTCCATGCTCCAGAAGAGTTTGTCAGCCATAATGCGTTTGCTTAGTGGGATGCATAGTATTCTTTCGGCAATATCAGGAGGGAGTAAGCTGCGAACAAAAGTTGGTATCCAAGTTCTAGTGCTTGTGTCAATCAGCAACCAATTCAAAAGTGGTATTTGCAGGTCACTGAATCTGAATGTGGACATTGAGGAATCCATTTATCCCTCCATATATTTACTTGTGTACCATCTCCAATCAGCCATTTAACACCTGCTTTTAGGACCAGTCTTCCACTGAGTATACTCCTCCAAGAGAACGAATGTGCATCACCCAACTCAGCTTCCCAAATGAGCAGGCTGGGTGATATTTAGCTTTGTACAAACGAGCGATAAGAGACTGAGGATTGGAAACAAGCCTCCATCCTTGCTTTGCAAGCATCGCTAGATTGTAAGCATAAATATTTTTAAAACCCATTCCACCTTCATATTTTGTGAGGCATAACTTTTCCCAACTTCTCCAATGATTTTTTTTTTCCACAGTATCACCCCAAAAAAAAGATGCACATAATTGATGGATGTCATCACATAAACCCTTGGGTAACAGATAACAATTCATCGCATACAGAGGCATTGTTTGAGCAACCGCTTTAATAAGAATTTCTTTATCCGTAGAGCTGAGAATTTTTTACTTCCAGCTGATAAGCTTTTTTATTAACTTCTCCTTGATGTAATTAAACTTTGTGGTCTTTGACCTGCCAACACGCAATGGAAGCCCCAAGTATCTAACATGCTCCTTTACACATTTGACACCTAAAATAGCTGCCAAACTCGCTTGCTTGCCTGGTTTAACATTACTTTTTGTCCAGAAGCTTTCTCATAAACATCCAGAATCCTTTTGTACTGATTACACTCCTTCTCCGTAGCTGTTCCAACAAGAAACTGTCATCCGCAAAAATAAATGGTGTAGAGTTGGAGACTGTGGGCACATAGTGAGACCAGCAATAACATTCACATTCACAGCTTCAGAGATCAGTGCAGATAAACCCTCAGCACATAGAATAAACAAATATGGTGATAGAGGGTCACCCTGCCGGATGCCTCTAGTAGGTACAATATGAGGAGTTGGTTCACCTTGTACAAGAATTGAGTATCTGACAGAAACAACACAATTCATAATCATTTGAATCCATGGGGAAGCAAAACCAAGTTTAGTAAGCATGGCAAGTAAAAAACTCGATTCCAAGCGATCATATGCTTTACCGATGTCCAGCTTCAAGGAGAAAAAATGTCACGCCCCGAATTTTAGAATAAAAATTCAAAATCCGAAACATGAATTACCACAACTCAAAATAATCATTCTGAAAATTTTTTTTTCTTAACAATCTCACCATACAATTTAATTTCAAAACCCGAATTTAGTCTCGGGTAATTATTATAACTCACTCCCAAATTAAATTGTACAAATGAGCATAACAAACCTCACAACTAAAAGAAATTAAATAAATGCTGCAATTCCTAAACAACACGGTCACCTCCCTGGTTATCCTGACCTGCAGGAATATCCGCTACACCATTTGAATAGTGTACCGAGATTGCAACAACACAAAACCCGGTAAGCTTTTGAAAGCTCGTATGAGTAAAAAGAAAGAACAGTTGTTTAGTTAAATCATATTTATTTTCACCCAAGTCAACACTCAACAATTTCCACGTCCACAAGAAACCAACAATCTCAAATCAATCACCAAATCAACAAATCGACACAAAACCTTAATTCACATATTTCTTCTAAAAACCCCAAAATTGTATTTATAAAAATACGGTATTGACAGACTAGAGCTAACTGAATCATAGCTCGTCACATGGCCTAGGTTATGGCATCCGACATATTTATCTTTATCGTATTTCATCAATATGTATACTTATATACATATTTAGAACGTCTGATATTTGTACTTACTTAACCAATCATATCCCATCATCCACCTAGGATTAGAGCGTCCGATTCCCCCTTACCGGTCACTACGTTGACCCTAAATCCATAATGAGCACAACAATATGTTTTCACACAATGAAATCAACTCATCCAACATACACAATATTATTACGAAATTTAAGCATTTGAAATATAATCCAAATCATTATTCCAACTCAATCATATCATCACTCAACAATACACCAACCAATATATATATTCCACGTAAATATATATATATATATATACACGTAATCATCCACTCAGAAATGATCACTAATACCATCTATAGTTCACATAAAAAAATCGTGAAATTCATTTATATAATTAAAATTCATTTTACTTACCTATGGACCGTAGTTGATCAAGTCCATTTGATTTTAAAAACAAATATTTAATCTATAAATATTTTTCACACAATTACTAAAATAAATAAATTAAAGCGCTCGGTTCGTAATATGAACCACGTGAGTTTTACTCATGTCGAAACTCTCGCTGCGTCTTCACTTAAAATACAAATCACAATAATCCAAATGCTCGTGAACTCAAGCCGTCAAGTACCTAATTAAGTACGGTCTTTACTTAGCAAACGAAGCATGAAATAAACTTAAATGATGATCCAACGATTGGATTCTAAAATAACGACTATCCAACGGTCGGATTCTAAAATAAAGACGATCCAACGGTCGGATCGAATTTAAACGATGATTCAACGGTTAGATCCTCACGGATCGCCCTTGGAAACATCCTATCAAAATTATACGAAAGTCCGACGGACGGAACTTCATGAATCGCCTCCCGAATCACTGTTTTACAATTGTACGAAGATCCAACGGTCGGATCTTCGCCCGTTACCACACAAAGTCATCGCGACAGTCATATGATCATCATATTAAAATTTGAAGTAAAACCAATGGTCTGATCTTCGTAAATTGTAAACCGAAGATAAAATTGTAAAAACCGTAAATAGTAACGTCAAAATGTAAATCCACTATTTATCAACTTTATCTAACATGACCATGTTATATATCAAAACGCTCATATGGATACATAGATCATCGTCCAAATAATATAAACTCAAAATATGGTCCGACGCGCCGCCACACGTGGCGGTCAAATGGCGATCAATGCCGGCCAACCATATCAGATGCAAAAGTTGTCAACTACAAATTTCTTCAAAATGAAATTATAAACAACTTTAATACTGTTCAAGGAAATCCAGATTATGTGTCTGGCCCAAACTCTAGGTTACTTGACCTAGTGGTAATAGGGTTATAGAATGATTTAGAATCCTATTCAATGTAGAATTACTTTCCTTGTATGTTCAGATTCTATGCATTGTAATCCTCTATATAAAGAGGCCCCTATTATCAATGAGAATACACAGCGAATTCTTCTCAATTTCAGTTTCTCTACAACACTTTATCAGCACGAAGCCCTAACCTTGAAACAAATAGCCAAAACCCTAAATTCTCAATCTCAAGATCCTCAGCATCCTCGCGGCATCTCCTCAGCATCCTCGCAACATACCTACAGCATCCTCGTGGCCTCGCGACATCCCCGCAGCGGCCCCACAACAGTCCTCGCGGCATCCTTGCAACTACCATACAGTATCCCTGCACTGCCAAGCAAACAACTTTTCACGCCAAGATTTCTGGCATCTTTTCGAGTAAACTTTTCTAAAATTTCCCCTTTTTGAAGTTTTTCAATTTCTTCTTATTTTCTCGGGGACTTGCAAACTCCCTTCTTCTCCCCCCTTTCTTCATCATAGAGGAGACCTAATTAAGCCGAACTGTGGGGGTTCGTGCTCACTCCAAGCTTGGAGCTTCTTGAGATCTCCAAACTTAGAGTTTGTGGAGAATTTATAATCGACTACTTACGTCATTGTTTCAATCTAATCCAATATCACTTGGAATTGAATTTCTTGGAAGTGATTACGCTAAGAAATTCCTAATTTCTTGGAAGCGACTACGCTCAGAAATTTTATATGTTTTCGTGGTAGCCTTTTACGCTCTGAAACTAACCCTAATTTCTTGTTCTCTTTCAGGATGAGTAACTTGAACAAACTGGACTTCGCTCCATTGGGAACAACTGGCTCTGGATATCACAAGTGGGTTCGTGATGTTCGCCAGCATCTCAAGGCCGATGGAATCCTGGATAAGATTCTTGAGCCTAGGCAGGACGTGCTAACTATTGAGCAAGCTCAAGCTTTGGAAGCAAACAGAGCATCCTTAGAGGCAAATAAGGCGAAAGCCATCATCCTAATGACTCGTCATATGGATGATTCGCTCCAGTACGAGTATATGAATGAAGAAGACCCCAGAAGGTTATAGGTCTCACTCGAAGAAAAATTTGGCAACGTCCGTGACTCCTTGCTTCCTGAACTAGAAGTGAGATGACATAACCTCCGCTTATGTGATTTTAAGTCAGTTCTTGACTACAACTCCGAAGCACTTCGCATTAAATCCTTAATGGAATTCTGTGGTAATGAGATCACAAATGCGATGTTGATTGAGAAGACTCTCTCTACCTTCCCCGTCTCTGCATTGATGGTTTCTAAGAACTATCAAATCGGTGTTGCTGCAGGATGAAATCACAAGGTTTCATGGGCTCATTAGAGCTGTGAATATAGCGAAAAGTATGACAACATCCTTGTGAAGAATTATAATTCGAGATCCGTGGGAACATAGCATATTCCGGAATCCAATTATAGTCGCGCCCCAAAGAAAGGGCGTCAAGAGCGAAACCTAATCTTAGGAATACATTTGGACGTTTTGGTCCATATAATCGCTCTACTTGGGAAGGTAACCGCCAAAATAGGCAAATACGGAACTGAAGAGGTCAACGTGGAAAGAGAGAGGGAGGCAACGCCTCTGGCCATGTTGGTGGCGCCACCAACACTAAGAGCCATCTAAATGACATTTTCAAAGCACCTCAATTAATGGAGTCTGAGCAAAGAGATGTATGTTCTCAATGTGGAGTATCCGATCATTGGGCACAAATTTGTAGAGTTCGTGCAGAAATTGTCACCGCATACAAAGCATATTGTGAAGCAAGAGAAGCTCACAAGGTGGAACTAGAAGATCAAGATGATGATCTAGAATGAAGGGTTAAAGACAACAAATCTGGCCAGGATCAATAGATCACAAATTCTGTTTAAGTCTTTATTTTTCCAAGAGATATAATAGGCAATCGCCATATTATTTTTGTAGTAAATGCATATGGTTTAGTCTTTCTTCAAAGTAGGCTCACCCAAAATAACTTTAATATCTAGGATGGTTCTGAGATTAGTGGTACTTAAGCGAGCATTGCTCCACCGACATCTCTCTACTTACCTGGTCACATTTATTTTGAAAATACCGAAAGAAATTAGACGGCTACCATTGTTTTGCATTAGCTAGCATTTTGGATTAGATTTTCTTTGGTCCAAGAGACAATGATGTAATTCCATTGGCTTATGAATACAACTTTGAGTTTTTTTCATTATGACTCCATTTTGATTCAAAGCATATGACTTTGTGACTACGATGGCTGCGCCATCAGTATTAATTCAAGGACATGGAATAGCCCAAGTTCCCATTACCAAATTGCACCTTGATTACTATCACAGAAACTCTCTACGCTCTTAGGGTAAATCGTACCTATGAATAGCCAACGGATTCCATGCGAAAACGCATGTAAAGAACGGAGATGAGTTCCTTTGCAATACCTCTAATGAGTGCTAACAAAGGCGCATCTTAGAGAAGTTTATGTGTCTCTCTAGTGGACTCTATGTCACTATTCGAGCTATTAAATCCAATAAAATTATAAGAGAACATCTCTTGGGTTTAGACACATATTGGCTTTGCCACGACAGGATAGGTCATCCTGATCATGATATGATGATCCGTCTACTAAAGACTTTACACAGACAACCATTCTTCAGAGTGAGAAGAAGCAAGAATTGAAAATTGATTCCTGGACTTAACAAGACCACAACAATTGTAGCATCTGGCGCTGCAGCCGTTTTGGGGCGCCATAGGGCCGCCCAAGTCCCATGTGACAACACCATAAATGGCGCTACCCATGGCCATGACACTATGGAAGTCCCTTCCCATGGTCATGACGCCATGGATGATTCTGCCCATGGTCGAGACGCCATGGATGCCACTTTCCATGGTTCCAACGCCATGATGAGTGATGTAGTCACACATTTTGCTTCTAATAGCGCTACAGACGCTCAGGCCCAACCAAAATCCTCATTGGTTGCTTCCAAGGCCTCTCGTTCATTTTGCAAAGCCTGTTCCTTCGGGAAATTAGGACTGAGACCGTCCTATGCAAAGGATATGAAAATACTCATTATGTTCTTACATCGAATATGTGGGGATTTTGTGGACTGATTCAACCAACTTGCGGACGTTTAAATATCTCATGATGTTGGTTGACACGCAACCGCGCTGGTCACGTGTTGTGCCATTGTCCACTTGTAAATGCTGCTTCTGCTACACTCCTAGCAAATACCATATGACAACGGGCTCACTCCCCGGATCATCATATTCCGTCAATTGGACTTGACGATGTTAGAGAGTTTACATCGAAGACTTTCGATGGATATTGCAATGAGATTGATGTTGGACATCACATTCTCATGAGCACACCCAAATGTTTTCGCGAAAACGACTGCGATGGTAGTCAAGACATTGGTAATGCTCACCAATCTCCCTATATCCGCTTGGGGTGATGTAATATCGCATGCAGCTATGCTAATTCGTCTACGACCTACCACCACTTAATCTATGTGTTACAGCTAGTGACTGGGTACAAGTATTTTGTACTTACTCATATTTGAGTGAGTCATTTATGTGCCAATTGCGCCGCCACAGCTCACTATAATAGGTCCTTACAGACGAATGAGAAAATTGGATTTGAGACTCCAACCATCGTCCGCCACTTAATGCCCTTGCTAGGCGATCCCCTTACCGCTAGATTTATGGGTTGTTACTCTGCTGAGACAGTCTTCCCGTCGTTAGGGGGAGATAAGAACATGGATGTTCAACAGGAACGACAGGAATTGTAATGGTCTGTCCCCACTATGTCTCATCTCGATCCCTACTAAAAGTGACGAGATCACACATCTGCTGCAAATATACCTGCAAGGAAGTATGTCCCTACAAGAGGACGTAGCGCCATCCTACACGGTGGTAGGCATGGTGCCAATGGCAAAGAGAGTGTCACTCTAGCGTTACAGGCCATGGCCCCACTAGGATGCATGAGAAGCCCGTGGGTTCGAAGGATACTTTGGCACAACTCAATCCTTGGATCATCAAGACTCAAAATCCGTCTCATGAGAATCTTCCGGGTTATGGTTTTCATTGGGGGACGCCTCAATGTCAGAACCTATTCATGAGAATATAGAGCTCTATGAAACCTACACTAGTGTACATGAGATGTGGGATAGAAACTCCATCAAAATTGACGATGTAGTCACGTATTTCGTTGCGCATAAGTTTGTTGAGTCCGATGATATCGAACCACGCTCCGTTGATGAATGAATGCCAACGTAGAGAGATTTGGCCTAAGTGGAAAGATGCGATCCAGGTTAAGTTGGATTCTCTAACGAAGAGGAAGGTTTTTGAGCCAGTGATGCCAACACCTCCTATCATAAAACCTGTTGACTAATGGGTATTCATTAGAAAACGTGTTGAGAAAAAGATATGGTAATCTCGCCTTATGGCGCAAGGCTTCTCACAAAAACGCCCTGGAATCGACTACGATGAGACATATTCTCTCATAATGGATGTCATTGCACTCCACTACCCTGTCAGTTTGATAGTTTCCAAATAATTGATCATGCAGTTTACAAATGTGATCACTACGTATCTATACGAGGATCTAGATACAGAATATACATGAAGGTTCATGGTGAACTTCACCAACCCATGTCAAGTGACTCTAGACCACGGAGCGCGTTTACAATAAGATTGAAACGCTCACTAAAGTGACTACTTGATTGGGAAGCCCATGTGTTTCCATAACAAGTTTCGGATTCAACCGCGGTTCATGTTGGACATGACCTTCATTGGAAGCTCTTAAAGAGTTAAGAGAAACCGCTGAACACTTGAAATCTAAGTTTGAGATGAAAGATTTTGGGAGAACACGATTATGTCTCGGTTTGGAACTTGAGCATCGTGTCGATGGATGCTTAGGCATTTTGACAAGGTCAAGCCTTCAAGCACCCCCATAATCGTCTGTAGTCTTGATCCTGAAAAGGATCCTCTTCGTCTGTAGGATGATGGCGAAGATGTGCTAAAGGCAAAAGTGCCCCACTTAAGTGCAATACGCATATTATTGTACTTAGCTCAATGCACAAGACCGGACATCTCATATGTTGTGAACTTGTTAGCTAGGTATAGCTTTGAGCCAACGTGATGCCATTGGATTGGTGTAAAAGATATCTTTCGATACTTGAGATGTACGATCAATATGGGCTTGTTCTATCCCTACAGAGAGATGATGGATTCGGACCCATCACACACCAGAAACGCCTCCAACGTTGGCCTGCGTTTCCTATCCCCACCCCAAAACAACATGTGTTTTAGTTTTGCTGATATTGGGTACCTTTCTGACCCACACAAAGGTCATTCCCAAAATGGTTAAGTGTTTACTATAGGTAAAGACTGTGATATCTTGGAGGTCTACAGAACAGACCATAGTCGCTATATCTTCGAACAATGCAGAGATTATTACTCTTCACGAAGTGGTTCGTGAATGTATATGGATTGAATCTATAATTACGCATGTTCGAACAATTGTGTTCGAAGTCTACCACCGATGAGCCTACAAGCATTTAGGATAATGCTGGTTTTGAACCAAGACTACATCAAAAGCGATAACACCAAGAATAATCAGCAACAACAGACTCTCCTCAAGATCAAAGTGAACTAGGTTCGATCTAAGGACAGTATGGCAGACTTGCTCACTAAGTCATTGCCTAAATTCCACTTTCAAAAAACATGTTAGTAGCATCGTTTGCGGTAGTTATCCTAACTCCCATGACCGTAGTCATCAGGGGGAGATGTCTACACGTATGATCTCGAAACGTGAAGTGTATGTTGTGCTCTTTTTCCCCTTCGACCGAGGTTATTTTTGTCCCACTGGGTTTTTGTTACTCGACAAGGTTTTTTAATGAGGCAACGAGAGAAGCACCACGTTTGGACGACACAAGGGGGAGTGTTCAAGGAAATCCAGATTATGTGTCTGGTCCAAACTCTAGGTTACTTGACCTAGTGATAATAGTGTTATAGAAGGATTTAGAATCCTATTCAATGTAGAATTACTTTCCTTGTATGTTCAGATTCTATGCATTGTAATCCTCTATATAAAGAGGCCCCTATTATTAATGAGAATACATAGCGAATTCCTCTCAATTTCAGTTTCTCTATAACAAATACCTGATTTTTCCCGAGATAAGGTCTAGATCGTCCTAGATCGAGCTTTGAAGTTGAATTAATCTCGACCCTTCGATCAATTTCCATATTGAATCTTAGCCATCGAAAACTTCAATCCTTGATCTTTGGCTCCACACACAAAATCGTGATGCAAGGCTCATATGAGGATGATAAGGAGGAAGAGGACATCACGAAAATGGGGAGGATCGGACAAGGTGGTGCCAGAAAATGGGAGATCTGATCGGGTTTCAAGCTCGGAAGGGTGCTTCGATCCAGGTGAGGGAGCAGCGGCTGGCGAAACCGAGGGCGGGGAGCGGCTGGGCGGCTCGGGGCGATATTTCCACCCGGGTCGGGACCGGGTCAGACGGGGGGGGTGGGGGGAGGGCTGGGGGGGTTGCGGGCGAGAGAGAGAGAGAGGAGAGGGTGACTGAAATGCAAAAATGTGATTTTTTCGTCCTCCATGAAAAAATCTGATTTTCATGATATTTATAGAAAAATTCTAATTTTCGAATATTCATAACTTATTCATACGAACTCCGAATAATGCGTTCCACATATGCACGAGATAGTATCGACGAGCTCTACAACTTTTATGAATGAAGTTTTTCCACATTTCGAACGTATAAAAAGTCAATTTTCACGACCCCCTAAATAAAGTTCGTTTCAAAAATAAAATTCGTTCGTAACTCATTCCCTCACACAACGACATACGAAGTAAGCTCAAAATTCATAATTAATATTATTGAACAAATATTGAAGTACATTTAATTTATTTAAATTAAATTTCGGGTCTTCACAAAAAACCCGTTTCTTGTTGCCGTAGACGATGCATAAAGTGAGCAGCCTCAGTTGCCACTAAAGTATTGTCAGAAATAAGTCTAACCGGAACATAGACACTTTGTAATGGAGAAATTATTTTTGGCAGCCACAATTTTAACCTGTTTGCTACTACTTTGGAACTAATTCTGCAAATGACATTGCGCAGTGCAATTGGCCGAAAATGGGAAGCATCTTTAGGGTCTTGCATTTTTGGTATCAAGCAAAAATGTGTGAAGCTAGACTCTGTCCACACCTCACCCTTTTCAAGCAGGTTTCTAATAGCAATACAAACATCTTGGCACACAATATTCCAATATTTTTGAAAAAAAGAAAGGAGACATACCATCCAGACCCGGGCTTTTAGAAGGGTGCGTTTGGAACAAAGCAGTCTTTATTTCTTCATCCGAGTATGGTTTCATGAGTTCCTCATTCATTAGTGCAATAACTTTACAAGGTGTAGCAGCAATGACTTCTTGAATGGCAATACTATCAGTGCCTTCAGATGTAAATATATGCTTAAAATACAGTAGTAGTAAGTGTTGAACTTCATCTGGATCAGTCTGCCAAACACCGTCCTCATCCAACAGACCCCGTATTGTGTTTTTGCTCTTTCTATTACTTGCTCGTCTATGAAAGAAGGCAGAATTACGATCCCCATCACGCAACCATAATGTTCTAGAGCGTTGCTTCCAATATTTCTCCTGTTGAGCAAGCAACTGACTAAATTTGATGTGGAGCTCTCGCTATATTTCATATTGCTCATGAGAGTAAGGCTGCCTCGTAATATCATTGAGCTTTCTTGAATAACTCTCATCTCAATCTTTTGTTTATCGAAATCAGTATGATGCCACTGCATTAACCTCTTTCCTGCCCATTTTATTTTGTGCCCCAACTGCCGGAGAGCATTCCCAGTGGTCGGTCGAGCCCATTCTTGCTTGATAATAGTACTGCATTCCTCCCTAACATGCCATATCTCTTCAAAACTGAATCTCTTGCATCTCCGCCTATTTGGGAGCAATTCAACACTCACTTCAATCAGTAATGGACAATGATCAGAATCACTAGGTCTTAATGTAATTACCCTACTGTATGGGAATTGGCTTCTCCACTGTGTTGTTTGGAAGCCTCTATCCAAACGCTCCTTGGTAAACTTGTTTGACCAGGTAAACCTACTCCCAACAAAACCCATATCAATGAAGCCACACGATGCCATGGTTTGTCTAAATTTTACCATTGCAGCAGCTGCCCTAGGCGGGCCTCCAGACTTATTAGCATGAGATAAAATTTCATTAAAATCTCCTGTCATCAACCACGGCAAGTTGCAGCGTTGAGAGGCTAGGGTTTCAATTAAATTCCAGGTTTGATCTCTACCCTCTCTTGCAACGACCCCATAAATGCCTGTGAAACCCCAAAGGTCAGTTCCAGGCTTTCCTATTTCAACGTCAATGTGATTTGGAGAAGACGAGCACAAATCGACATGCGTATCTTCGTTCCATAACAATGCCAGTCCCTGCGACCCCTCTTCATGTGGGAAGCAAATACTGTCCTTGAAACCTAACCTGGCAGTTATGGAGTCGATCACGTCTTTCTTGGCTAGGGTTTCTGCCCGAAAAATAAGAGTGGGCTTACGTGCTTGCACAAGCTCAATGAGAACCCTTTGAGTTTCCGTGTTGACTAGACCCCTGCAGTTCCATACTAGGACACTGCCCTGAAGCATGGCGGAGGAGAAATAGGTGCCGGCGAAACACGGCTTTGGCGGCGTCGCACTAGAGAAGACTTAGACGGCGCTTAGGGTTTTGCTACCTTGGTATCAAAATACAAAATCTGGTAAATCGAAGTAATTTTAAACTCTTTTAATAAATGAATTTAATAAATAACCTTCTATTAACGTTACCTTACACTAACAAGTTGATTAGAAAAGTAAAAAATTAAATTGGATCCACAAAAATGGAAAGAAATATATTGAAATTGTAATTCTAACCCATGAAATATGGTGATTGAAGAGGTAAGAAAACCAAAATAATTTAGAGCCATTAGATTTTGTAAGGATACGATGGTCTTTTTATTAAAAAAAATTACATGACATGATTTGGCAAATATGTTATGTGTATAGATGACATGGCATGACACCTAGAATTGATGCCACAAATCTTAGGCCTCATTGAGGCCTTATATCATTGCCCTATTAGTTAATTGTAAACTAAAGTCCCACAAGCGCCTACCCGTATGTATGTATGTATGTATGTATGTATGTATGGATTGAAATTTAGATATCATATTTGACAGCTACTATATTGGTAAATTTTGACTTGTCTAAAAACCGACTACAAATAGATTGAACTACATGTGAAACTAACCAAATCAATACAAGCAATTACTTCTGGTGTATGCAGATATTGAATATGTGTGTGTAGAGAGAGAGAGAGAGAGAGAGAGAGAGAGAGAGAGAGAGAGAGAGGAAATACATGAATATTCAAAGTTATCTTGTTTATCTATTGGAGGCAATATATACTGATTTACACAAGTATAATGTATGGTCTGTGAGTAATTACAAGAAATACTAATGAATATTATTCCTAATTAGAAGAATTATAATTTGTGGATTCTTGATTCACTCCAAAATATGTGTAATTATACTCGGCATACTTTTGAATATGTAATAGTTTGAGAGGTTTCTCTGGTGACCATGTGAACTTCGTCTCCAAGCTGGAGGCAACTCCGAAATATTGAATTCAATGGGGTTACCAAAGAGGTAGTTACTTTAATCTATTGTCCTCTAAACTAAGGCGGAGTTGAGATGGGCAAGGATGATGCTGTATCTTGTTGTGCGTAGAGGTGGAGCTACTTTAAGGCTCGAAGTGACCATACTTTGTAACCCTCGATGCTTCTTCCTATGACAAGTTAATTTTGAAGAGCGCGGTCCGCTCCGCCTTTTTGACATCCCTGTATAAAACAGTGTATGTATGTCTTTTTACTAAGGTAAAAATGGCCCTTAAATGCATGAGATCATAGTAGCTAGTGTAATTGCACATGATCATGGCTATGACTGCAACCTATATGCTATAGCTCCTTATATATATATATATATATATATATATATATAGCGCTTCTCCGGTGCGGACGTCCGCACTTTTTGCTTAGGTGCGGATTTCCGGTTTTTACTCACTTTCCGATCACATTTTCACATCTTAGCCGTTCAGTTTTTAGGTCATGATGTATAGATCATCTCTGTAGAATTTCAGCCAAATAGATGATCGTTAAGGCATTCAAAACTGCAATTTACAACAATTAACACAAACGGTTCCGGTTCGACAGATTCTGTTCGTTCGTGTAAATTAAAGTTTTGAATGTTTTAACGATCATCAAATTGGCTGAAATTTTGTAGAGATGATCTATACATTAGGATCTAAAAACTGAACGGCTAAGATGTGAAAATATGATCGGAAAGTGGGTCAAAACCGAAAATCCGCACCTTTTTCTTAAGTATGGATATCCGCACCTGAGTAAAGTTATATATATATATATATAGAAAAATCCTCAAATGGTACCTGAACTATGGTCCAATGCACATTTTGGTACATAAATTTTCAAAACTACCCTAATGGTACCTGAACTATTGCTCCGTTTCTCCATATGGTACTTCCGTCAAATGTGCCGTTAACTTTGCCTATAATTTTTTTTTTTTTTTTTGAGATTAATATCATCCAATAAGAATGAGCCACGTAGGCAAAGTTAACGGCACATTTGACGGAAATACCATATGGAGAAGCGGAGCAATAGTTCAGGTACCATTAGGATAGTTTTGAAAGTTTAGGTACTGAAATATGCATTGGACTATAATTCAGATACCATTTGAGGATTTTCCCCTATATATATTGACAAATATAGAGTTTAAGTTCCTTATCTAGTCATACTATAGTCTCTCCATTGTGGGGGTTCTGTCGTCATCTGATGATCCCCTGTTCACGTTCTCTTTTTATGATGTGCATAATATTGGTAACCCATCGATTCCAAATCTCATATTGCTAGCTGTTGAGTTCTTGCACATGTTCATGATCGACCTCGAGCCCCACTTAGAAGGTTGGAAACATATATATTATCCCCGCCCTTATCAATGTGACCAACAAATCTTTTATTTAACTATCACAACTGGTTTATTTTCCCATGTATGGCTGCTCTTTTTTTCATAGGACAGTTAGTTTAAATCCACACAAAATCAAAGACAGGAGATCAACAAATATGTACATCTTCATATTGAAAAATTATTTGGTATATTGATCATATTTTTTTATAAAGTGCAGTTATGTTGTTAATGTGAATCATTAAAAGGATGTCCATGCACCATGCATTATTTATGTGTAACAAAAACTTCTATATTATTAGCCCAAGAAAGCTAGCTCTCCCTATCATAATGTTATATGAATATTATACGTGATAACTATGAATCTATATAGCACACAAGAAGTTGAATGAGAAATCATTGTAATTCGATTCAAAAAGAACATAGCATGCAAGAAAACAAAACCCCTCCATTAACATGCATATCGGATAGCAATATTATTATTTGGATATCATGGGCACTGGATGGCCTAATTAATTACTTGACGTCTCATAAACCACTGCATTTCGATCTAAGAAATAATTCAATCTTATTAAATTTTTTCGATTATGGAAATCTATTACGGTATTACCTATTATCATTGTTCTCGATTACAACCCCAGGCCAGAAAGGAATTATAAATTCTGTTGCTACAAATTAATAACTACGTGGGGTCATGACCAGATCTTCCTGTAGCCTCTATTTTGTCGTAACCTTAGTTAACAATCAGAATCTTAATCTTGGCTATGTTGGTATCTTTGTCAGGTTCAGCAGGACTGAACTACAATTTTCAAATATTTGATTAGTTATCAGGAGCTTAAGAAAAATTACTCTGCTTCATCACTTGCGTAGTGTCTTTCTACTCAAATCTAGTAAATTACACTACAACAGTTAAAGATTTTTATTTCAAAGTTAAAAATAAATAGATAAATAATATTTAAATGAGATAACACACGTTAGCGGTTGAAATGTCAAAATTTTAGGTTCCACTTATAATAAATTTTCTTCTTATTTTTAAAGTGATTTTGAATTTTTACAATTATGTATGAAAGTACAATATAGAGAGAATAATTGTACATATACGTGCATTCCAAAATACCTAAAGCACACCTCAATTTTTTCACATTCAGATTAAAATTTATGCAAAAAATCACTAATAGTCACTGAGTTTTGACATGTTCGACACGTAACACACTAACATTTCAAAAATATTACTTAAGTCACTCACATCTATATTACAAAATAAAATATAATTGGTATGCATTTAATCAGTTTTAATATTTGTTATAAACGTATTTAGATACATTTTCAACATCAATATGTGAAATATGTCTTGACTTTTTGGAAACCCTAGTCTTCTGAGTTCCAACAGTGGAAGTCAACACCATTCTCATTTCTAAGCCATTTGTTGATGGCCCTCCAATGCTGATCTTGTGTAGCAACCACCCTATCTAACCCTAGAACTTTCAACCCCATTCTTGATTCTCGTCGGAATGGAATGAATGATGTGAAGAAGATTGAATGGAATGAATGATGTGAATAAGATTGAATGGTGGTCTCATATGGGGAGACTCAAAGCTTGGTGGTGGTACGAATGGTTGAGCCGGATTTGTCCTCGTAGAAGTCGGATCAAAGCAGACCTAAGCTCGATTGGAGAAGCGAGCTTCTTGAGATCATGGAAAGGCAGCCTCTTATACAGCTTGGATTTGGCGGCGGTGGGGATAAGCGTTACATATTATGGAAGGTTGGGAGCTGTTGCAAATAAGCATAATGGAACGAAATTGTAGGATGCAATCGAGTAGGGCTAGAGGTGGATGGCTACAGATCAATCATGGCAGCCATAGTTTGTATATGCTCGGAACATGGCGACCAAGCATGTTGTGCGCCAATCTGTGGTGGCTGCAAAGTCAAGCGATAGTCTCGCCATGTTGCGACAGTGCACTAATGATGCTTACGCTAATTAGAAGGCGATGGCAATGCTGGAGGATGTTGTGTCATATGCAACTGCGTTGAAAATTGGGTGCCCTCTTTTGTTCAAGTGCCTAGATTAGTTTAGAGACCCAATTCAGTTTGGATGTCCAAACCAATTTGGCTGATCAATCTAATTTCTGATTCGGGGCCCAAAGTGATGAGTTATGGTTCTATGGGGTTTCGCATCTGGGATCCAGGAGGTGTGATCCAGCTAACCACTTTTATGTTTATTATATTTGTAATGGGTCTATGTACCTATATTTATTTTTCATAATGTAATAGACTTGCTTGAAATAAGTGAGCGTCAAATGTACAATGAGTTGACCTATGTCTACGTACCAAATCTTCTTATCTATACATGACAACATGAGAGTATGTAATGACCATTTCAGCATGAGTTGAATGATAAATTGATTTGATTTGATTCAAAATAAACGTATTTGAATCCCTTCCTTCTATAACACTAAGCATTGGACGGCTGGATGTAATTATTTGTGATTGATTCTAATTATTAATGCGGACTGTATCTAGTCGATTCATGAGAGAACATCTCGAGATAATAACAAGAGTCTCAACTAGACATATGTATTCTAACAAACACCAATTAGCTAAAAGTGCACTACTGACTGCTCTATTCGCTTTACATGCATTTGTGGCAACACAACGAAAAGATATTGCTAATGTGGAGCCATAATTTGCTATTACTTTCAGCTTAATTCCCACTATATATGCAAGTGTGAAGATTGATTCATGTGTTGCACCTGTAAATTTTTCACTCTTTTTTTACTGTCAATTATTCTCACATCGATGTGTATTATGACATTTAAAGTATTTAAGAGAAGTTTAAAGTAGTATGAGTGGGGTAGAGGTGGCAAACGGACCGCTAAGCTAAGCATGAGCACGGCACGGCCCCGACACACTTAAAAGAGGTCCGACATGGCCCAAGCCCATTAGTGGCCCAGCACGACCCGAGCACGTTAGAATAACGGGCCGGGTTGGGCCTAGGAATATTGGCCCATTGGCCCTTCCCGGCCCAAGCTTGTAATGGGCTCGGCACGGTCCGAGCACGACATATTGTGGGCCGGCTCGTTACAAACACAAAATTTCATTTTGTTTTTAAAAATATTTAAAAACCGCAATGATGAGATTTGAATATTAGACATCTTTATTTAAATGTCATGACAATTCCACCAATGCTATTTTTTTATATTGTCAAAATAATGAAATAAAACATTATATCCTTGTTTTGACATAAAGTATTTTTTCTAATCTCATAATAATACAACTATAGAATGAAGGAAAGAATATTATGATACTAAATCTTCATTATATTAATAAAAATTAATCTCACAATAATATACTACAAGCAATATATTTTGAGTTATTTTTTTCTTTCTTTTTTTCTTGTAGTGGAATATAAAAAATATTAGAAAACTATTCTTAAAAAGTTAAGATTAAGAAAAATATTGTAGAACTTAATTTATTTTAATTTTCTAAATAGTAAATAAAATTAATTTTATTTATTCAAATTAAGATTTTAAAATCGTGCTTTATAGTGGGTAGGCCCGAGCACGGCCGGACACGATATGGGCTCGGGCCATGGGCCGGACCGGGCTTAATGTTTAAGCAAATGGGTCGGCAAAATAATAAATGGGCCGGTCCAAGCACTGCACGAAGCACGAAACACGATTAGACCCGCTTAAAGTGGACCAGATCGGGCTGGGCCGGCCCGTTTGCCACCTCTAGAGTGGGGTATTTATTTATTATTACTTCTTATTATCAGTCGTATGTTTAGTAATGTTAAAATTAAAAATTAAATGAGGTCCATAAATTAAGAAAAACAATAGCTCCGGTATTCTACCATATTATCTACCATTATTCGATCTGTATAATCTTAGAATGATTGAGATAAATCAAGGTTTGGTAAGATGGAATATAGAAATCACAGATCCAACCATTTGTCAAATGACATAAAAAAAAAATATATATATATATATAAAACTGCTAATAAAAAAATATATCGCTAGAGGGGGACTTTATTTTGTATGAACGTCGACAAAGCCTCGAAACCCTTGCCTTCCAGCTTGTATATATATAAGGGGGACCTTGGACAAAGGTTTCATTCAAACACAGTTCTATTCTGAGCTTTTAGCTCTTTTTGTTTCCCTGTTCTCTTATACTGTACAGTTAGCTTTCTTCAACAAAGTCCATCCCATAAACCAAAGAAATAAACCTAAACATTCTACAAGAAGCTGATCATGGCTATAGAGATTGCGCAAAGTCCTTCTACTTCTGTTGGGCTATCAAATATAGCTGTTTCAGCTACTCATGGAGAGGACTCACCATACTTTGCGGGCTGGAAAGCATACGATGAAAATCCATATGATGAATCTAGTAACCCTTCGGGAGTTATACAGATGGGACTGGCAGAGAATCAAGTAAGTGCTAGCTCATGAGACGTGAATCGATTGTATTATTATTTTGTTGAGTTTGGACCTAACTAATTAACATTTATTTGTTTGTTTTCATTCTTGAACAGGTTTCATTCGATTTGGTGGAAGAGTACTTGGAAAAACATTCAGAAGCTTCCAACTGTGGATCATCAAAACGCTTTAGGGAGAATGCGTTGTTTCAAGACTACCATGGCCTTTTGTCCTTTAGAAAGGCAATGGCAAGTTTCATGGAGAAAATCAGAGGAGGAAGAGCCAAATTTGACCCTGAGAGGATAGTCCTAACTGCTGGAGCTACTGCAGCCAATGAGCTTTTAACTTTCATTCTAGCTGATCCTGGAGACGCTTTGCTTGTCCCAACCCCATATTATCCAGGGTAAGTAGTCCTCTTACATCGCTCAAATTTCAATATGTTTTAATTTAGAGCAGCGTTCTCTTGTTGGATACCCAAGATATAGCACAGAAATGTTAACGACACTGTCAATCTGGCTAGCTGCATATTTAGAACAAGAGTTTTTGATCGACCAATAAACAGGATTAACAGTTTCACATCATAATATGAATTCGTAGCTAGATCATCTCGTTCTTTTTTTTTTCATAATTTGGAAGCTAGATATAGTTATATTTCTTGCATAGTTCCGTATATGTGTGTGTGTGTGTGTGTGTCCATATATATATATATATATGTCCCTAATTTCTCAAGCCTAATGAACTTATATTCCTTTTTCCAGATTTGACAGAGACTTGAGGTGGAGGACCGGTGTTAATATTGTACCAATCCACTGCGACAGCTCAAACAATTTCCAGATTACTCCTCAAGCTTTAGAAGCGGCATATAGTGAAGCAGAAGCCAAGAACATGAAAGTGAGAGGGGTTTTAATTACAAATCCGTCCAACCCATTAGGTGCAACAATCCAAAGGGTAGTCCTTCATCAGATTCTTGATTTTGTCACCAAAAAGAACATCCATCTTGTTTCTGATGAAATCTACTCGGGATCAGCCTTCTCATCATCGAAATTCATAAGCATTGCTGAAATTCTTGAAGCCAGGAAGTACAAAGATTCAGAAAGAGTTCACATTGTTTATAGTCTTTCCAAAGACCTTGGCCTTCCGGGTTTTAGAGTTGGCACCATATACTCATACAATGACAAGGTTGTAACAGCAGCAAGAAGGATGTCTAGCTTCACTTTAATATCTTCTCAAACACAGTATCTCTTGGCTAATATGCTATCCGACAAGGAATTCACTGAAAATTACATAAAGACAAATAGAGAGAGGCTGATGAACAGATATGATATGATCATTGAAGGCCTGAAGAGCACCGGAATTGAGTGTTTGAAGGGTAATGCCGGGTTGTTTTGCTGGATGAATTTGAGTCCATTCTTGGACACACCAACAAGAGAAGGTGAATTGGCTCTTTGGAATTCCATTGTGCATGAAGTGAAGCTGAATATATCTCCCGGCTCTTCTTGCCATTGCTCTGAACCAGGATGGTTCCGGGTATGTTTTGCTAACATGAGTGAGCAAACTCTTGAAGTAGCAATGAAAAGAATACATGATTTCATGAAACAAAGAGAGAGAAGTAGGAATCCAGTTTCCTCTCTTTAATCTTCCTTGGAACTTTTTTAAATGGTTCTAGCCATTTTTATTCTTTGGAGGACAAAATCTCGTCCTTCAAGAATTCGATGTCTTGCTATATATAATGTGGGTTGAATTGTACAACTTTGTTGTTTTTCTTGCTTGAAAAAGCAAGTTTCGACCGCTTGATTAGATATAATTTGTATGATTGGTGAAGTAATCCGTCTGTAATTTATATGCATATTTGGTGCAATTAATTTTCAAAATCTTCCATCGGTAGTGTACCGCGAATATCTGCAAACAAATTAAAGTGTTTTTCGGACATTCGAAAATAATCGAATTGTTTTGATGTTTTTTACGCACTTATATATCTATCTAATAAAACAAAACAAAAGAATGTTTTTTAACTTTTTAAGAAGCTACTGGCCATGTAAGAGGCTGTTATTTTCGTTTTGAAAATGAAACGTTAGAACTTCACTAAAATGGAAGATGTTTTATTTTCAAAAATTACAAATAAAAAATCACAAAGAGCAGCTCTAAAACGTGAACACCAGCTTGAGTCACTAAAGCAACACGGCTCTAGCATAAGGCAATGTGGAAACGCAAAAGCCCGAGGTAGTTAGCCTCAGGTCAACCGTCAACACGACACGAAAGTAATTAACAACGCATTACCTTAATTAGCTAGATGGCAGCCTAGATACTGTAGCTATATGACTACACGAGCATGTATGAAGTAGCTGAAAACGCATTTGTTTACATAAATAATTATAGTAACTATAGGCGTAACCTTTTTTTTTTTTTTTTTAAAGAATATCATGTCGATATATCAATACTCAAGTCAGAAAGGCTTAGCCGTTATGTATTTCATGATTTGCATTAATGATTTCATTATTCATATTACTTTTAGTCTCTGTCTGGTAGTTAGGGTTTTTGTTAGACAAATGATAAGTTTTGATATAGAACTCTACGTACCAATCAACTTAAGACTTGACTCTTGATATATGGCCTCCGGTTACAACTACATACGGAAGACTTGACTCTTGAGCTACAATATTAACCTTATAATTTGGTGGAGAACCAAGCCATATAACTGTTTCATGGCTTATTCATATATGACCTATATGAAGCTAAAAAATTTCTTAACCACATTTTGATTAGGCCGATCGATTAGTTTGTCATTATCATGCCACAGTCATATAACCTGGCTTGACTGAGATGTACTAGGAAAATTAGTTTTTCCTTGACGAATAGGACGTAGTATACTAGTGAAAGCTATAATTGCTAGCTTAATTTATACAAACATTGCGTGCCATGCTTTACCAAATATTGGTCCAGCAGGGATCGAGCAGGCCCAGGATATCCATTAATTGAGAGATATCTAATTAGTTTGAATATATATTTCTTTAATTTGATGAATCGGATCGATTTTGATTGGGGAAAGAAATTATCAGAGATCAGGAAATGATATAGATAGATTTGGAGTATTAAGCAAATATTAGGTGTTAGATGACCTCAATTAGGATGCACATCAGCTAACGTAATCACATTGTATATTTTAGAGCCTGCAGATGTTAATTATTCTCTATTTAAGGCTAATATTTGCTTAAGTGTAATTTGACTTTACTAATTCCTCATAACTTCAACAAACATTATTATAGAAGCAACTAGCTACTTGCTTAAGTGTAATTTGATTTTATCTTTCAGGCATTTGCCAACAAAGCTCTCCTCTTGTAAAGTTATCAACTCTTAAATTGTTCAAGTATTTAAAATATAAGTATATATGTCGGCCAAATGTAATCTTGATTATTAATTGGTTGAACTTTAACAAAGTCAATTCTTAACAATTATTTCTTTGTCATTGCGCTGATTAATATATGTCTGGCTGACATTAATTTGTTAGAAACTGAAAGGGTATATATTACCTTAGTTAGTTGTTGTCCGGCCCGTTAATGTATATATAATTGTTTTCTTTCCGGTTCAGAGAAAAAATTCATTTCACGTTTGAGTTGAATTGGGACACTTGTTTGCTCAATACCACGGGCTTTCTTGCACAAATATATTTTTAATTTGTTTATTGTGTGTCGGTGTGTCAATTCGAGACACAAATTCAAACAAGGTTTTAATATTCACATTCTGCTCATATGATTATGGCCAAACTTTTTGTCGAAGAAAAAAGATTATGCCGGCCGTAAATTCTCTTTGCATTCAACTTCGGTTTATGATTCAACTTCGAGTCATCATGAGGGCATGAGTGAAACTCTTTGATCATCTTTTTAAAACAATGAAAAAAAAAACTTCGGTTTATGATCAACTATATATTAAAATCCAACTATATATTAATTAACAACTACCCATTAAGAGAAACCTTATTCCAAGCTTTATGATCAAAAGTTCGAAATTTGATATATCTTCCCTCCCATACTTTTAAGTCTTCTTCTGTACCTAAAGAATACAGTTGTTAAGATTTCTTCACCTCCGTGACAGAGCTTCTAGTTGAAAAATTCTCGAAACCTACACCAAACCCTAGTTATTCATTTGAAGTCAAACGTCAATGGTTGGATCATGAATGTATGATAGCTTCCCATTACAATTCATACTAAACGACGATTTAATAACCAATCACAAGCATCCAGTTCATCCCCATGTGGCTCACGATCCCAATCAGGCAATCATCATATGCATGATAAGTGAGCTAGCTAGAGCAACAAACCACTCCATGTATTTTATGATTTTAGTCCTGGCATGAGCCACTGAGCATTGAACAACCTAGCTCAACTCACTCATCAATATACTACGATGCACATATGATTGAAATTCAGTGGCGTGATGAGTGCCATTCATAGGTCCACAATGATCTCAATCATATATTTGGGTATTCAAATCAGGGCACAGAACAAAAAAAAAAAAAAAAAAAAGAAGCACCAGATTGTTATAGATTTACAATCTCCAGAGTCGTAGAGTTCTTTAATCTCCATTTTTATTAATAGGCAGCTTACGACTTTTGTGTAATGCCCTAATTATATGGGGTTTCCTTTTAACCTCCCAAGAAAATTAGTTGCTCAAACCGGCCGCTTGATGTTAAAAAGATGAAGAAAATTTTACAAAATCTAAAAGAAATCTTGTGAAAGCAGCATCAAATCGATCAATAATATTCCTAGCTAATATATATATATATTTCCGCATAAACCCCCCCATATATGGTGAGGGTTCCATTGATACTTTTCGACAATCTTCTCTGTGTATGTCTCGATATAGAAAGCTATTGTCATATACGTACTGTGCTAATTGAAAAGGCTAACTATATATGGCTATCTCGGAGACACCAAAGTCGAGTGCTCACCAAACAGATAAACAAAAGTTGTTATCGAGAAAAATATCGTTCAACAACAATTGTTCATCGACATTGAAGAGGAAGGCGAAAGACCTATTGCGGAATGCAAATCGCAGGTCTGTATTGTTAGCTACAATGGTTCCTAAGACAAGGGTATCCAGGTCTGGCCTGAAGACCCAACTGCGACCGGAGACATCATCATCAAATACACAGAAGCTGTAAATAAGAAAAGATCTCGTACGTAGTAGCAACCAAGACCTCAATCTCGCAGACTACTTGAATCCCAAGAAAAAGATGAAGCTTGACAGTAGGAAAAATTGTGGTGAGGCACTAGATCGATAAGTTATCCGGAGAGGCCTTGAAGGATTTATCTAGTTTCATGAACTCCACGCTACACAAATTGGATCAGAAACTTGAGGGATATAAATCTGAACTTATCGATCAGCCTTACCACATCAGTAATTGGAACCCTCTTGAGCTCAATGAAAAATCCTCCGACACTGAATGTTTAAAGGTTTTAATGGCGGTCAATCTACTATGGTACCAGGGTAAGCTTTTCAGTACCCTAAGTTTCAAAGTGGTACCGGGACTAATAGTACGATTGATGATCATCATAGTATTAATGTTCATCATCCATGGGGGATATTGCTGCCCAGTGATTTTGGAAACGTGGACAAGTTCGGTTCAATGGGGGAGCAGTCGGAGAACTGCAGTATTAACAAAACTTTTGTCTACAACATTTTTGCTTCCACTGATTTTGAGAATTGCTCCAACAATGTTGCTTCTTCTGTTCTGCAAGGACATCTGGTTCTTCTACTCCATGTACTGGTCGATCAGGGACATCGCCAGTCGACTCATTTTTAGGGTTTGAAGCGGTGGAGCCAAACAAGTTTTCTCTGAAGGATATTACACTGCCTTGGAATGATTGAATGAGCAAAACAATATGAATCTTCTTCTTTATTAGAGTCATCATTATGATGGTTCCTCAATCGTCCCCTGTTAATTAAGTGTTGCTTGATCGATTTCATTCAGGCAAACTCAGCTAGAACTGGTTTACGGTTATAAATCCCTTACCTTCACTTTCCTTCCTTGTTCTAAGCAATTTCCACTCCAGAATATTCTTGTTCAATAAGTTGTTCGTCTGTGCAATTTTCTGGTATTTTCCGGTTTCTCTAATCATTATTTCTCTATATTAAATTATCCACATCACGGGAGAGGAGCAACTTGACCTTTTTTTTCTCTTTCCCCAAAAGAGAAAAAGAAATTACAACTTAACACGTCTAATACAACTTGACTATTATCAAACGTAGAGATTAACCAACTATGTTAGTATAATATGAAATTTTTTTTTTAAAAAACCTAAAACGTAATTTTAGAAAGAATATACTAATTCTAAAAAATTAATTAATTAATTCACAAAGATACAAACGTGATACATACTCACCATGTACTTATCAGATTGAGACACATTAAAACAATAAAAGTACCATATCCTCCGGCAAAGGCCAAATTCGCATCTTCACGAATCTTTTAGTTGAATTTACACGTAACCACACAAATTGATATCAAAATATGTCAACATGCATGTAGGGGTCATCATTTGGCCCTTAGGCCCTAAGCCCATTTCAAGCCCGCCCGACCCGTAGGGCCGAAGCCCGGCCCGGCCCTTACTTTAGGGCGGGTCGGCCCGGCCCTTTTTCAAATAGGGTAGGGTAAGAGC
The DNA here is from genome assembly GCA_025331145.1 of Rosa persica. Classification (NCBI taxonomy): domain Eukaryota; kingdom Viridiplantae; phylum Streptophyta; class Magnoliopsida; order Rosales; family Rosaceae; genus Rosa; species Rosa persica. The sequence goes on along the minus strand of WFKR01000002.1, from coordinate 4,565,041 downwards.
CATGGAAATGAAGCCCGGCCCGACCCATTTGAGCCCATTAGGGCCAAGCCCGGCCCGGCCCTTTAAGCCCTCCCTAACGAGCCCTAAAAATTATTTATTTTTTCTATTTTCTAAATATATTCATCATACAACTTATCCCTTTATTATTTTGTAATTGATCTAGTAAGATTTATATTCTTTATTATTTTATTTGTTAAACAACAATTAATTTAGGAGATTACATAACTACTTTAATTAATATTTATAAATGTTATTATGGTAACTTAAACAAAATATATATATTAAATAGGGTCAACAACAAAAAATGAGTCTTGAATTACCTACCAATACAAGTCATACAACATTGAACAACATTTTACCAAAAAAAAAAAAATTTGTCAAACAAAGTAAAACTTGTTAGCCTTATTTGGCCCTATTTGGAGGGCCGGCCCTGCCCGGCCCTTTTGACCCTTACGAGAAGGGCCTTAAGGGCGGGTAAGGGCTTACATATTGAAGCCTTGGCCCGGCCCGGCCCGGCCCTAAGTGTCGTTGACTTTGACTAGACCCTACCCTACCCTACCCTAAGCCCTAAAATTTAGGGTAGGGCCGGCCCTGACCCGGCCCATGATGACCCCTACATGCATGTACATTGATGTTTAGTATTATTATTATTATTATTATTATTATTATTTTTTCATTTCCGGATCTGGGAAATCGAGCACATCATTCTTTGTGGCTGTGAAATTTAGCCCAACACATTGGGCCTGCCCACCTTCCAAAGCCTTCGGGCTCAAGAAACGCGAAACAAAACTCCCCACAATTTTGAGAAAAATTCCGAATTTGCCACTGCAGTGAAATAAGTAAAGGAAGCCCAAAGTGTAAAACCCTCTATCTCTCTATTCCATCGCACATTAGACCGCAGGGCAAGAGCTTCGCACTCTCTCTCTCTCTCCGGCTTTGAATTCGATTCCGACGAAGGTAAAACCCCCTCTCGATTTGTGTTATCCGCCTCCATTTTACCGCTTGTTGATTTATCCAGACTCGTTAGGGTTCTTGCTTTGCTTAGATCTCGTGCTTTGTTACTGATCTGTTTTCGGGATGCTTTGATTTGGAAATCGGGGATCGGAGAGACGTGGTTTTGATGGGGTTTAGGCCCAGAAAGCAAAAGTTTTGATTTTCTTGTTGGTTTTAAGTTTGCTGCTGTATTAATTGGGCGAGAATTTTGATTATTAGGGTTTTGAGCTCAATACTCAGAAGCTTAGGGTTAATTTAGCTGTTCGTAATATTAGGTTTATTTTGATTTTGGTGAAGAATTTATAGGAAATTATGTTATTTTTGAAGGTTCTTTTTAACTAGTGTTATTGACTGTTTATTGTGTCATTTGGGTGGTTATATTGTGAATGTAGGATTGACTTGGGCATTGATGGCGGCGATGGCATCAAAGTTGCGTCAGTTGCAGTCCAAGGCTTGCCAAGCGACTCAATTTGTGTCCAAGCATGGAACTACCTACTACAAGCAGTTGTTAGAGCAGAACAAGCAATACATTCAGGAGCCGGCAACTGTGGAGAAATGCAGTGAGCTGTCAAAGCAATTGTTTTACACTCGACTTGCTAGGTTATACTTCTGAAATTTCTTCTTTGTTTTAAGCATTGAATTTTGTTTTAACTTAGCTACTGCTGGTAGAATACCATGAAGAAAGTTTCAAACTTCAACCAAGTTTTCTTAAGGTCTTAGCTGTGCTATTAAGTTGTGACATTCATTTATACAAGATGATATCATCATATGTCAAAACATGCCTGGTAGAGCTTTGGAAGTTGACTCACCTTATTATCACCTAAAGGGCTTAAATCCATTAGTGCACGGTAACTTGATGGACTAGATGATTTCAGAACTACTATTTTTGGTCATTAGGCTCAAACTTTTAAGTTCTATGAAACTGTTTTCTACACCTGGCAGTTACGTATCTAGGGGTCAGTTGCTCAATTCTCTTTCATATTCCTCAGAAGCCTCATCAAGTTAACAAGCATGAATTGTTATTGATGCAGTTATTGGCACTGAAGGTAGATACTGTTTCTTGTTTGTATAGCCTCTATTTATTTTGAATTTGTCTTGTGAAGGGGTTGATCAAAGTACCTTTTCTCTACTCCTTTTCTTTCTGTTAACAAGTGATCAAGGCTTTAGAGGCTTTGTGGTTGTGTTTGTGATGCAACTTATTGTACTGACCCTGTCATTTTGTTTCGTAGAATAAGGATGTGGAAAGAAAACTTCTAACTAGTTAGGAAATTGCTTGATTTCAATTTGTTCATTGGCATATGCTTTGGTGTGTCTCTAAAGAAGGTGTTGTGTTAATTGTCGGTTTGAAAACCGATCACTGAAAATGCATTTGATACCTTAGCCCCTTCTCTGCACTCAACTTTTACTAGTTATGTGCAATAGCCTAGATGTGTTTTCTTATGATTTGTGCTGCTGCTACTTTTTTTTTGAATGTAGCACCTGCATTAAAACTACACACATTGCATATTTCTTAATTTATCTGACTTTTTAATATTTACAGTCTTCCGGGTCGGAATGAAGCACTGCGGAAGGAACTTGATTATGTCAAGAGTTTGTGGAAGAACAGGCAGGACTTGAAGGTTGAAGATGCTGGCATTGCTGCCTTGTTTGGGCTGGAGTGCTTCTGCTGGTTTTGTGTTGGTGAGATTGCCGGAAGGGGATTCACTATCACCGGTTACCATGTCTGAGAACAACCATTTGGTAAAATGTTTGTAGGGATTTCATGTGTAAGCCTCCATTTTCATTTGCTTCCGAACTTCGGGTACTCCACCTGCAATTTTTTGTTTTCCTAAAGAAATTTTTGAAGCTGAGAGGTTGGTATGCAAGTTTGACAGCCTTAATAATCAATGTAATTGAAAGTAACATGGATGGAGTTTATCTGTTATTTCTTTTGGAAGCAATTGCCACTGCTCATTAATGATGATAATACTGCATGCATTTTATTAGATTGTCACCTTCCATCCCTTGAATTGTTTGTGGTTTGATCGATCCCTTGATTTAATGTGGTTTGATTGGATATTGATGATTGCAGACCAATGATACCAATATGAGCATGCCAGAATCCAAAATGGATTCTTGTATTCGGTAGAAGCCCTTGAATTGAATGTGGTTTGATTGGATATTGATGATTGCAGACCAATGATACCAATATGAGCATGCCAGAATCCAAAATGGATTCTTGTATTCGGTAGAAGCTGATATATAAGGTGTGAATTTGCCCTTGTAAATGGCAGACGGATAATTTTCAATGGGTCATGGAATCTTGGAAGAAACCGAAGCCAAAAGAACTAAATGGCCAAAATCTCCATGGGAAAAGTAGCCATCGCCTTTTCTCTCTGCTCGGCCATAAAGAACACCATAAAATCACATTGTAATGTACTCACTGCCATTACTAATGTTTCTGACTTAACACAAGCACTGGCGGCAGTTTTGTAATCTTCTCTATAGAGATGTCAATGAAATCTCCCTGACTATCTTATATTTCCGGCTAATAGAGAATTCTTGTTTACTCATCTTTTGTTACGAAGTTGATTTCAGAAGAAAAATATAGAACGAACCCGAGCCATTATTTTCCCAAGCATGTGATGCTTTATATTTTTCAACCATAAAGATGTTTTTATTATAATTTTATTTTATTATTTATTTTTTAAACTTGTCAAGTTAAGATGTTCAATCTCACGTCTATATTAATGACAGTACATTAGGAGGACGTAATGTCCCGGTCCCTTTTGAGTTAGAGATGACAGATAAATCTTTATTAAAACGATTTATGAGTCAAGAACACCCCTTTCCTCTAACCAACAATGACAGCCACCATTTTGGATGATAAACTTGGCGATCCAATTAGCTACCTTGTAAATAGTTTTTGACTTATTGGTGTCCCATTAGCAAGGCCAGCCAAGGGTATTTTAGTAATATCAAGCAGCGTCATTCTGTCCAATGAAAGAGGAAGAGGACTGGAGCAACGCTCAGAGACAGCGCAAAACTGTATTTAACAAACAGGAAAACGCCAGAGAAGACGAGGAAGCACTTGAATCTCGTGCAATCGAGAATGTTGGGAGCCGCCGCCGTAACGACGCGTGTCGCCGCCGCATTCGCCGTCGCTGTCATCTTCCTCGCCTCCGTCGCCCTCTGTTCCAACAACAATTCCGAGGTAAATGTGAAGAGAAGAATAAGCATTCAACGTTATAATTTAATCGGAACTCCGGTTTTTTTTTTTTTTTTGTTGAATTATAAACTAAAATGAGGATTATGGAATTTGCAGGAGTTGTGCAGCAGAACCTGCGCAGCAGAGAACTGCAACTGTGAGCCTCCGATGCGTTTTATTTTCTAAAAATTAATTTGTTCTGTGATTTATTAGATATAAATTATTTACTTGTTGTTGTTGTTGTTGTTGTTGTTGTTGTTGTTTTTGATATTGAAGCGGTTGGGATTCGATACGGGAAGTACTGCGGAGTAGGGTGGACCGGCTGCCCAGGGGAGAAGCCATGTGATGATGTTGATGCTTGCTGCAAGATTCATGATGACTGTGTTGGCAATACAGGTAGTGCCTTTCTCATTAAGTTTTGGATATGATTTGATTTCTTGTGCTTTGGTTATGTGCTTGTTTTGATTACTCCGCATTGGCTTTAGAGAAATGATTGGATCAGTTGCGTGAATCGGAAAGTAAATTATGAAATGCCCATAACTTGGGAGAAAGACTGGGCCTTTTGATAGTTAGAGAGTAGGAGTGAATTGGGTAGCGAGTTGGATTTCTGTTCCAAGTTAGAGACGATTGTCTTTTGGATGATTTGATTAATAAGATGAATAGGAAGTAGTATGTAATGCCAATGGGGTAATGCCAAGTGCATGAACTTTTGAGTTGATGGTTGGGAATTAGTAATGAATTGGGTAGTAAGTTCACAGTTAACACTCGTCTAGTTTCATAGGCCTTCAGTTGAGGCAAAATAGATTGGTAATTTTCAGATCTACTCATTCGCAGATATGCCAGTCACTTGTGTTCTTGTTGTAGCAGATGGAGTTCTGGCTTTATTTTGCCAAACTATATAGGTAAATGTAACCCCATATAAGCACCGAGATGTAATCGGGTGAATTCTTAGCTTGGGTGGCTAACAGCTCTGGACCAGTATAAAGAACAGATTGTTTAGACTTGAGGGCTCAATCTGATCTTTGTGTATGTCAGTACTCAGTAGTAGACATTCTCTTTCCTTAGAGTTCTTAACTTGATGGTAAAGAAATTAACAAACAAAGACGACTTGGATAATGTAAACAACAGATAGTTAAACTCGAGGGATAGATCTGCCAGAAAAAATGAAGAAGAACAAAAAAAACTTGAGTGCCGGTGATCTTGGTGCATGCTGAAAGTAAGAATGTGTTTAAGAACTAGAGGATTTGATAAACAGAATAGAAGAGTAAAATTTCAGAGAGAATGAGGATTTCAATGTGTTTATTCATCTCATACAAAGGGGGTATTTATAGGATTACATTGAAGTGTGAATGCTCAAAGAGAAACTCAAAATGATAACCATCTTGATGATGATTTTCTGCCATGCTTGTTGCCCTTTGGTAAAGCATGTTTACATAAGTCTTCATACACTCAAGTACCTATGATTATACACTCAAGTACCTATCTAAATACTTTTACGTATTTTGTTACATGATATAGACATATACGGTATATATGCGATTTATACTACAACACTCCCCCTTGGATATTTCATGTTCAATAGTATTGTGTAGATGGTGCGCATCGAAGTTGCCTCGTTAAAAACCTTGCCAAGTAATAAAACCCTGTGGGAAAAAACAACCTTGGTCGAAAGGGAAAAAGAGCACAACGCGCGTTGAGTGTGAAGTATGTTTCTGGATACTCCCCCTGATTTAGACTCCTCTTGAAGATTGTGGGAGTTCGGATATCCTCCTCAATCCGATGCTCCTTACATGTTTCTCGAAAGGGGATTTTGGTAGTGACTTAGTAAATAAGTCAGCTACATTATCTTCTGATCGGATTTGATTTACTTCAATATTTAGAAGTGTTTGCTGTTGCTGATTGTAGAAGAATTTCGGCGATATATGCTTGGTATTGTCGCCTTTGATGAAACCTAATTTCATTTGCTCAATACAAGCTGCATTGTCCTCGTAAATGCATGTAGGTTCATTTGTGGTGAATTTCAAACCACAAGTTCCTCGAATGTGTCTATTTATAGACCTTAGCCATATGCACTCACGCACGGCTTCATGTAGTGCAATTATCTCTGCATGATTTGAGGAAGTAGCAACAAGAGTCTGTTTTGTAGATCTCCAAGATATAGCGGTGTTTCCCATGGTAAAGACATAACCTGTTTGGGAGCGACCTTTGTGAGGGTCAGAGAGATACCCTGCATCAGCAAAACCCGTCAAAACATCATTTTGATGGAGGGGAGGAGGAGAACGTCGGTCACTATGGATAGTGTTGCCGGCGCTCACATTTCTTTTCTCTCTGTAGGGATAGAACAAGCCCATATCGATCGTACCTTTTAGGTATCGAAGGATTGTCTTTATACCAATCCAATGGCGGCGTGTTGGTGCAGAACTGTGTCGAGCTAACAAGTTTACAGCAAATGAGATATCCGGTCTTGTGCATTGAGCTAAATACAATAATGCGCCTATCGCACTTAGGTATGGTATTTCAGCTTCTAATAAATCTTCGTCCTCATCCCTTGGACGAAACGGATCTTTCATGGGCTCAAGACTACGGTTGATCATGGGAGTACTCACAGGCTTTGCTTTATCTTCATTAAAGCGCCTTAGTAACTTTTGAGTATATGCTGATTGATGGATCATAATCCCATCATTACGGTGCTCGAGTTCTATTCCGAGACAAAACCGTGTTTTCCCGAGATCTTTCATCTCAAATTCAGATTTCAAATATGTAGCAGTTTCTTTTAACTCATCTAGAGTTCCAATTAAGTTCATGTCATCAACATAAACTGCTACAATTGCAAATCCGGATCTTGTTCTCTTAATGAACACGCAAGGGCATATTTCATTGTTAACATATCCCTTCCCAATCAAGTAGTCACTTAGACGGTTATACCACATCCGTCCGGATTGTTTCAATCCATATAGTGAGCGTCTTAATTTTATTGAAAACGCGCTCCGTGGTTTAGAGCCACTTGATTTGGGTAATTGAAGTCCATCTGGAACCTTCATATATATCTCTGAATCTAGATCCCCATAGAGATATGCTGTAACCACATCCATGAGCTGCATGTCAAGTTTTTCGGAAACTACCAAACTGACAAGGTAGCGGAACGTTATAACGTCCATTACGGGAGAATATGTCTCCTCGTAGTCGATTCCAGGACGTTGTGAGAAACCTTGCGCCACAAGGCGGGCTTTGTATCTAACAACCTCATTTTTCTCATTACGCTTTCTAACAAAGACCCATTTATGGCCAACAGGTTTTATATTTGGTGGTGTCAGTGTTATAGACCCAAATACCTGTCTCTTTGTTAGTGAATCCAATTCAGTCTGGATCGCATTTTTCCATTTTGACCAATCTGCTCTACGTTGGCATTCTTCAACGGAGCGAGGTTCGATATCATCGTATTCTATAATTCCTTTTGCAATATGATATGCAAACGCATCATCAATAGCCATAGAATTTCTGTCCATAATTACATGTATACTAGTGTAATTCATGGAGATCTCTCTATTCTCTGGAATTGGTTCTATTATTGGAGCGTCCTCCAATGATGTCTCTTGGACATAACCATAATCCGGAATTTTTTCATGAGATGGATTATTTATATCGATGATTAATGGATTATTTTGTGTCAAGCTCGCTTTCTTTCTTGGGCGAGAATCCATCGAACCTATAGGCCTCCCGCGCTTTCTAGCAGGAGCCATGGGTCTAGCCACTGCATCACCCATAGAGGGGATGTCATGTCCTTTATTTTTAGGAACATCAATCCTTGCAGGTACGTTTGCAGCAGGTATGTGTGATCTTGTCACTTTAGCGATATCAGAAAACGCATCAGGCATTGATTCTGCTACGTTCTGAAGATCGAGAATCCTCCGCACCTCTATTTCAGACTGTGTGGTTCGGGGATCAAGATGAGACAAAGTGGGGACAGACCACGACAATTCCTGTCTTTTCTGTTGAACATTAATGTTCTTGTCTCCCCCTAATGACGGGAAGACTGTCTCATCAAAGTGACAATCCGCAAATCTAGCGGTAAATAGATCACCTGTCAAGGGTTCTATATAGCGGATAATGCTTGGAGTATCATATCCAACATAAAGGCCTAAGCGTCTTTGAGGACCCATTTTGGTGCGCTGTGGCGGCGCAATTGGCACATAGACTGCACACCCAAAGATGCGTAAGTGTGAGACATTAGGCTCATACCCAGTCACCAGTTGGGACGCAGAAAAGGGTTGGGTGGCAGTGGGTCTCAGACGAATGAGCACAGCTGCATGTAATATTGCATAGCCCCAAGCAGAAATAGGGAGATTGGTGCGCATAACCAATGCCCTGGCAACCATTTGAAGTCTTTTAATGGCAGCTTCTGCGAGTCCATTTTGGGTGTGTACATGAGGGACAGGATGTTCCACCTCAATCCCAATGGACATGCAATAATCATCAAAGGTTCTTGATGTAAATTCTCCAGCATTGTCAAGACGAATTGACTTAATAGGATGATCGGGGTGGTGAGCCCTTAATTTAATGATTTGTGCTAGGAGTTTAGCAAATGCAGCATTTCTTGTGGATAAGAGCATGACATGTGACCAACGTGTCGATGCATCAACCAACACCATAAAATATCTAAATGGTCCGCAAGTTGGTTGGATAGGTCCACAAATATCACCTTGTATTCTTTGTAAGAATGGTATATTTTCTTTAGTGTCCTTTGCATAGGATGGTCTCGATCCTACCTTTGCTAAAGAGCAAGCTTTGCAAAACGAATGATACACTTTAGAAGTAACTCTTTGGACCAATGTTTGGTTCGTACTTCTTTTCGTTTTGAAGAATGGATGTCCGTGTGAAGTTTTTAATATACGGAGCATCATGTCACGACCTGGATGTCCCAAACGGTCGTGCCAAAGCTTGTATGTGTCAGGATCCCATATTTTGTCATTCATGACATGGTTGGATTCAATAACTCTAATAGTGGTTGCATACAATCCACTAGAGCGACACATAAGTTTCTCTAAAACTCGTGTATTTCCGTAGTTTTTAGAGGTGATGCAAAGGAACTCTTGTCCATTCTCACAATGTGTTTCCACATGAAAATCATTGGCTCTAATGTCTTTAAAGCTTAATAGGGTCCTTCCGGCCCTTGGAGCATATAGAGCTTCGGCGACATTAATATTTGTGCCATTTGGTAACAAAAATTGAGCTGGTCCTCGACCATGAATCAATTGTGATGGTCCTGCCATCGTAGTTACTGAGGATCGACTGGGTGTCATCCATAAAAATAATTGCCTATGTCGCAATATCGTATGTGTGGTGCCACTATCAAGAAGGCATTCCAATTCTCCGGAAAACATACTGAAAGGAATAAAGTTCGGAATATTAACACATGTCCATGACATTGAATGCGATACTTTATTAATGGGAAAATAGCCAATGATTACATCAAAGTTATTCATAAGTCTATTCCAAATATCAAACTCTAGACAAATTGCTATCACTCAATCCGTTTGGTAATTCCAATGGAATATGACCAGGAAAGTAGAGAGATGTTGGTGGAGCGAGGCTCGCTTAAATACCCCGATCTCAATTGCTTTCCTAGACATCATACTTCATTGGGTACGCCACATAAGAAGGAGTTTAATACAATTGTTATTTATTGACTAAGGCACATTTGCCATTCTTGGAAAATAGAAAGAGGATTATTCTAATCAAAGTCTGTGGCATCCTCGTGCTCTTCATCTACAGCTTTGAAGTCCTCAACAGTGAGATTGACATCTTCACTATTTTCATCTTCGGCAAGGTTAGCTTCTTGCTCTCTTGCTTCCCTGTACTCCTTGTAGCGTGCAGCTAATTGGGTACTTGCATGACATTGTTTAAACCAATGCTCGATTGATCCACATCTATGACACATGTCATTGTGGTTTCCTCCCTTCATTTGAGGTATAGGTTGTGCAGGTTGTACAGTTTGTACAGGTTGTGCACGTTGTGGATATCCCCTAGGAGGGTTGCTGCTACTACCACGGCGCATGGTGCGACCTCCACGGTTCATGGTGCTATTTCCACGGCCGGTGTTGCCATATCTCCCTCTTCCACGTGCGGAGTTACCATCACGTGCGCCCGCTCTAAAGTTGCGGTTTCCTTCCCTGTTGGGGCGGTTATATGGACCTGTTCGTCCTTCATGTCCCCTATTATTAGGGTACACATGTCCCCTATTGCTGGGGTACCGCTCCCTGTGCCCTCTTTTGGGTGCATTATAATTTGCCTCACGAACGCTCTTGGTTCCAATGGGTCTTGAATTATAATTCTTTACAAGAATGTTGTCGTGCTTTTCGGCTACCGACAAAATATTTATGAGTTCATTGAACCTCGTAATTCGTCCAGCATTTACTTCAGTGTGATACTGCTTTGATAGCAAAATTGCTGCAACAGGGAAGGTGGAGAGAGTTTTCTCAATTAGCTCTTCTTCTGTGAGGGGTCTTTGACAGAACCTCAACATGGATTTAAGACGAAGAGCTTCTGAATTGTACTCAGCAATAGACTTGAAGTCTGAGAAGCGTACATCGTTCCACTGAACCTTCAAGTCAGGGAGGAGAGAATCTTGGATATTGTTAAAGCGCTCTTCTAGTGCTTCCCATAAATCCTTTGCATCTTTGATGGACATGTACTCTAGCCTGAGTGCTTTGTCCATATGACGTCGCATCAAGATGATTGCTTCTGCATGCTTCTTGGGTGATCGAGGGAACACAAGAGCCGGATTTGGTTCATGGATGATGGGCAATATCCCCTTGGATGTGAGATGGTTCTCAACGTCGGTTTTCCAGCTATGGTACTCCGAACCTGTTGAGTCAAGGATTTGAAAATCGAGTCTAGGTTCATTCGACATCCTTGAAGATAAGAAGAAAATATTAGTTTCGGAGTTAAAACTTCCACGAAAAATAATAAGATTTCCGAGCTATGCTACCAAGAAATCAATTTCCAAGAATCATTGTGAACACTCTTAGTTCATTTGGCGTGAATTGCTCTAATTCCGCTTTTGATTGTAAGTTCCCGAGAAAAAGGAAAAAAGGAGAGAAAATAAATAAAAACTTAGAAACGGGAACTTTTAGTAAAGAATACCTTGGAATAGTGTTGCCGGAAATTTTTGACCGGAAAAATTATCGGAGTTGACCGGAAAGATCGTTGGAAAAAGTCGAGAAAAATCGTCCAAAAAGTCGCCGGAAAAGTCGCCGGAAAAGTGTCGAAAAAGTCGTCGGAAAGTCGCCGCGCAAATCTGTCGACAGATGTGTCGACAGCTGCTCGGCAGCTGCTCGGCAGCTGCTGCGCAGCTGCTCGGCAGATGGCTCGGCAGCTGCTCGGCAGCTGCTGCGCAGCGTCTCGGAAGCTGCTCGGCAGCTGCTGCGCAGCGTCTCGGCAGCTGCTCGGCAGCTGCTGCGCAGGGTCTCGGCAGCTGCTGCGCAGGTGCCTCGGCAGCTGATGCGCAGGGGCCTCGGCAGCGTCTCGGCAGCTGCTGCGCAGGGCCTCGGCAGCTTCTCGGCAGGTCTCGGCAGCTGCTGCGCAGGGCTCTCGGCAGCGTCTCGGCAGGTCTCGGCAGGTCTCGGCAGGACTCGGCAGTACCTCGGCAGCACCTCGGCAGCACCTCGGCAGCTGCTGCGCAGCTCTCGGCAGCTGCTCGGCAGGTCTCGGCAGCACCTCGGCAGCTGCTGCGCAGCTCTCGGCAGCTGCTCGGCAGGTCTCGGCAGGACCTCGGCAGGACCTCGGCAGGTCTCGGCAGCGGTCCGGCAGCGGTCCGGTTCGGTTTTTCGGCTTCCGGCGGCCGGTTCAGGCCTTTTCCGGCCGGTTCCGGTGAATCTGAGACCGGTTCCGGGCTCCTGGAATCAAGGGCTTTAATCTGAGCTAGGGTTTGGGGATTTTTTGTAGGTTTTGAAAAATGACTTCTATTGATGAAGAACTCTTCTTTCGTCAATTTTTCGATTCTAATTCTAGAGCAACTTCGTGCTGATAACGTGTTTAAGAACTAGAGGATTTGATAAACAGAATAGAAGAGTAAAATTTCAGAGAGAATGAGGATTTCAATGTGTTTATTCATCTCATACAAAGGGGGTATTTATAGGATTACATTGAAGTGTGAATGCTCAAAGAGAAACTCAAAATGATAACCATCTTGATGATGATTTTCTGCCATGCTTGTTGCCCTTTGGTAAAGCATGTTTACATAAGTCTTCATACACTCAAGTACCTATGATTATACACTCAAGTACCTATCTAAATACTTTTACGTATTTTGTTACATGATATAGACATATACGGTATATATGCGATTTATACTACAACAGAATGATCATTTTCTTTTCTTGGAGTTATGTTAACTATTGGACCAGAAATTAAAAAAGATAACTTTGACAGCGAATTGAATGGATTTTATTTTCCGCCTTCCTATCGGTTGCTTACTCAGGAACTCTTGATTGCTTATTATCTCACTAGAAGTACATATTTGTTCAAAACTTCTTTCTTTTGGATGGTCGTGCAATAGCATGTTTGTTTGACAATATATATTGGTTTTTCAGGTATTAATGATGTAAAATGCCATGAGAAGTTCAAGAAATGCATAAAGAAAGTACAAAAATCTGGGAAGGTTGGATTTTCGAAGCAGTGCCCTTATGAAACAGTTGTGCCGACTATGGTGCAGGGTATGGATTTGGCCATCATGTTCAGCCAGTTTAGCAATTCAAAACTTGAACTATGACCCACAAAAGCCAAAACGAACTTCTCTCCAAGACCCAAAGTATTGGAACTCATTTAACATGAACAGATGAACAGATCATATACACTTATTTTGTATTGTACTGCTCTAATAGACATATACTTTAATTGGTTCTTATTCTAGGATCTAGAGCAGTCTGGTTATTGAGATGTAAAAACAGGCTGACGGCATGGAAATTTTGCAATACTAACCACGAGTACCAGTAAGGTTAATATTTCTGCTATTGCTTGATATATTTTTTGTACGTTGTTTGTGACGTCTGTTGATATATTCTTGCTACTGTGAATCATAGAAACACGTTGCACAAAGAAATTGATAAAATGATAGAATTCTTAACAGTTTTATTGCAGTGGTTTACAATCAAATAGATAATTCAAGACATAAAAAGAAAATTCAGGCTCTTCCGATCCGAGGCTGGAAATACAACAACATCAAGAGGCTTTGCCTTTGCCACGACGACCTGCTCTGAAAGCTCCTTCAGATCTATTATATGGATCAGACCCTCCTTCGATTCTCTACCACTTGCCACCCCTCAGCATCAATAACAGGCTTTGGTTTTGCTTGTTTTTTCTGATTCTCTTGATTCCCATTGGTATACCTTCCATTACGATAGTACCTCTGGCCATAACCATTACCATTGTATCTCTGGCCAGAACCATTACCATAGTACCTTTGGCCGGAACCATTACCATAGTACTTTTGAGTGGAACCATTTCCACTGCCATTAATAACCCTTCCATTCCCATAGTTCTTCTGATCCGGTCCATTACTATTCCTCTGGTTACCAGTGTAATAGGATCTCTCTGAAGAGACGGAAGTAGTAGTACTGGACATAGGTCTTACAGGACCTTTCTGGCCGTTGGTAGTCTTTGCTGCAGGAACTACTACTTTTTCCTTTGCAGGTTGATTGGTCTGAGGAACAACAGGAAGAGTAGCAGTCACGGAAGTAGTCATAGAAACAAATGTAGATGCTGCTGCATTGTAGGTGCCTAGGGTTTTCTGAGCATCCGCAGCCTTTGTTTGCAAGGCACTTGCATAAGTCATCACAACAGTAGTGGCCTGAGTTTTTTCCACAACAGTAGTGGCTTGAGTCTCCTTCCTCCCAAGCAAAATATTAGCTTTTGGTGGATTATTGATTGCTGTACTCTTTACAGGGATTTGCCCGACGTAGAAAGTCATCTCTGTGGAGCCAGTAGCAGCAGGTTGTTGTTGATGGTGATTGATGTTAGACACCTTAGAAGCATCGGTCAGCGACTTCCCAGAAGCAATAGGAAGAGAAGGTACAGCTGCTTTGGCAGGAGCAACACTCTGGGTCTGGGACTGCTGACTAAACTCTGTCTTTTTAGAGGCATCGGTAGTACTATTTGGCACCACCTTTGCCCAGGCAACAGGAGTAGGATGCACAGTGGAGGCATGAGTAGTACTAGTTGGCACCGTCATCTTCACAGAAGCAACAGGAAGAGGGGTCTGGGCCACTTTGACATGAGCTTTCGGGGCTTGGGACTTCGGCTCTGCGGAAGCAACAGCATGAGTCACAGGAATTCTTGGAAGTTGCTTATGGTTTTGACCATTATTTCTAAAGTTTGCTATCAATTGGAGTTCTTTGTCCCTGTTCTTCTTTTCTTCCTTCTCTTTCTCCATCTTTATCCTCTCCTTGTGCTCCATGTTTTTGGCCTCTCTCTTCCTGTTCTTCTCCTCCTTCTTTTCCTGTTCTGAAACAAAGGCTGGCTCTGCTAGAGCAGCCATGATATATAAAAGGTTTGGATGCACAAAGAGAGTGATGAGAGCCTAGGGAAGATCACAGAGAGAAAACACTCTGAAGGCTTATATTTCTGATCGATATCAGAATTGAGATGGAGAACAAGGTCTCAGGTTCGGCCTATTTATACGCTCACCATGACAAGCAATAGACTTGATCCGTAAAGAAATAGGAATAGGAATACTATAGTCTATAGGATTTGGAATGGGAATAGGAAATACTATGGTCTACAGGATTTCCTTAGTCGATTAGATTATTCTATGCTTGCCTCCCAAGCCAAAATAAACACACCCTCTTTCTTTCTAAAATCGTCTCTTAATTTCTTTTGCCCAATTCCACTTGATGGCCCAGCCAAGATTAGTTCCTAGATTTTCTTTCCACTTTACTTCCATTGGGAACCTCAGTTGATTTTCTATCTCGCAAATTTCAAATTTAAAGTTGATTTTTTTAGTGGACACACCTTTAGCTTTCGGACATATATAATCAAATGATGTATGCATAGCTGTTTTGACTGGGCATAGCTGTACCTTCATCTTTGGTATATGCATATTGTTCCAGTCATGTATATAAGTTCTTCGACGGCCAGGTCTTCCATTGGATTTATGTATCATGAAACTTGGAAAATGGATGCCTTATTAGGTGATGAAGTAAGTACGATCCAGAATACAGTGCTTGGAGATATGAGGTCTGGACTCGTCTGGAAAAAGATGTAGATCTTGCTTTAGTAATGATGATCATCTAGATGTTTTTAGAGGGAATGACGATTGCTTATTTGGAGATAATATAGACAGGGGAACAATTCGAGAATTTTAGCGAAAATGTTTCAACGCAAGCAGAGGGGGAATGGTGAATTCTTATGGAAAGGCTGCTAATACTTTTGATGAGTCTGGTACAGAGATGGTAACTTTAAATTTGATGTGGATTATGAGAAAAGAATCTAGTTTTTATTTTTCTAGTTTGTATTTGATGTGACTTCTTGGAGTTCTGAACAATAGATGGATAAAGTACAATTTAAGTTCATTTCATAACCAATCGACTTCTGTCCTCTCTGGTTCAGATAACAAAGAGGAGAAGTTAGCTATATACAAGTCTAAGCTTGCACAAGAGTGGTCTCTAGTCGAATCTAGCACTGTCTTGGATAAATTTTTTGAAATAATGTCAAGGACTTCTCAAACTTTGCTACAGCTTATAGAGAGTGAGGTAGTAGTTGAGCAAATAAGTGAGAATGTGACCTTGGGATCTTGACATGTAGTAGTTGGGTAATGTAATTTTTTTTTTTCTCTTTCGATTTCTTGATGTCTAATTGTCACTATCATATATCCTCTAGTTTGCTTGGTATGCTATAAGATATGTTTTTCATTATGACATGTCTGTTAAATGTTAATCAATATGAATGATCAATATAGTACTTTTATACAAGGCCAAAACATGTAGTTTTCAGCTACTGTGGGTTAAAGTAACATATTGCACAAAGAAAAGCTAAATGAAGCAATAAAATTCATAGATACATGTTTTATTCAAGACAGATATTCATATTACATAAGTTACGCTTCTTTTCCGAGGGATGGAAATTCAGTAGTATTGAGTGTAAATGAAAGGTGCACGCTTTTGGTTTGTCCTCATTAACCTGTTGCAAACTACTTCGAGGTTGATACTCTACCTTTTTGCACCCATCTTCTATCTTTTTGACTCACTTGACCACCACCATTAGTGAACCTTCTTCCATTCCCATTGTCCCTTTGTTCTGATCCATTAGTAACCCTTCTTCCACTACCATGGTACTTTTGGTCTGATCCATCATCAATCCTCCATGGATAGTACTTCTGGGCTGCTTGGTACTGCAAGTCCAGTTGATGGTAAATGTCATAGTAGTTAGGAGCTGTAGTACTATGGTCCAATGGTCTCTGGTCCACGTATTGTAGTTTCCTGAACTCACTACTAACAGTGTTGGTATTCTTTGTCTGAGGAACTACCACTTCCTTGGCATTTTCAAAATGATTGGTCAGCGCAACAGAGTTATTGCTATTCCTTTTCGGAACAGGCGGAGGAGTAGTAGTAATAGGAAGCGCTGCTGCATTGTTGTTACTGTTGCCTTGGTTTTTCTGATCCTCTCCAGCCTTCTTTTGTGACGTATTTGCATTATTGATCCCATTTTCTTGCACTTTAGAACCATCTGTCTGCTGACTTTCCACAGCATTCCTTTGAGTCTCCTTCAACATAAACCCCTCACTGTTGATTTTAAGATCAATTCTGCCTGTACAGGGATTTGTCCAACAACGAAGGATATCTCTGTAGTACTAGTAGTAATACTGGAGACAAATGTTACAGCAGCCGGTTGTTGATGTTGATGGTGACTGATTTCAGACATTTTAGGGGCATCCATCTTACTAACTGGCACCAACTTCGTAGGAGCAACACGAACAGGAGTAAGAGCAACTTTGGCCGGAGTTAGAGTTACTTTGACTGGAGCATTCTGCGACTTTGTAGGAGCAACACGAACAGGAGTTAGAGCTACTTTGACTGGAGCATTCTGCGCAGCCTGAGACTGCAAAGCTGAATTTTTAGAGGCATCAGTAGTACTAGTTGACATTGTTTTTGCCAAAGTGACAGGAGCAGGAGTTACAGCTAGTTTGACAGGAGCATTTGGGGCTTGGGTCTGCGAATGGCCACTGACATCAGACTTTCTAGAGACATCAGTGGTACTAATTGGTGCTGCCTTGGCCAAAGCAGCGGGATTTACATTAACCTCGACAGGAGCCCTCGGGGTCTGAGACTGCTAATGACCATTGATAAGAGTAGTCGAGCTTTGGGACTGCGAGTAGCCAGTGATATTAGACCTTTTAGAGGCATCAGTAGTACTAATTGGAGCAGCCTTTGCCAAAGCAGCAGGAGCAGGAGCAGGAGTTACATTAACCTTCACAGGAGCACTCGGGGTTTGAGATTGCAAATGACCATTGATACCAGACTTCTTAGAAGCACCAGTTGGCACCGAGTTCGCCGAAGCAACAGGAACAGGAGCTGCATTAGCTTTGGCAAGAGCATTCGGGGCTTGGGTCTGCGAATTTTTTTGATGTTGACCCATATTAGGAGCAACTCCTTGAAGTAGCCTTCTGAGTTCATTCGCTTGTTGAAGGCAGCGATCCCTCTCCTGCTTCTCTTCGTTCTCCTTCTGCCTCCTTTTCTCCTCCTCAGCTGCCTTCTTCCTCACCTCTCTCGCCTTGTTCTTCTCCTCCTTCTTCTTTAGCTCTGCTGATAGAATGTCGACAGGCTCTGCTTTTGCATCCCTAGTAGATTTGACGACCTCCCCCATATGGAAAGAGGTGATACTGCCTTTCGATGCGCAAAGAAAGCACTTCTGAAATCTGAATATGCTGCGCAAAAGATAGAATGGAAAACAAGGTCTCACCAATAGGGTATTTATAGGATCAGAGTCCAGACTAGCTTAGTCCTCAATTATCTAGGTTTAATTTCCTCAATGTATTAGGTTTTAGTGTTATACAATACTTGAGCTCCAAGCAAAACCCAAACTAAAAGACTAACCGTTTCCAGGTAGGAATAGGAAAGCAGGAAAATAAAAGATTGAAAAAAATAAAAAACAAAAAAAAATTGTTCAGCACTTCAGCTCATATATAGTTTGTCACTTCCTCACTGGACAGTACTTGGACAAAGCTTGAACCTGATTAAGATACAGTTCCAATTGTTGAACTACCATAAGCTTCGCCAATCGCCACATCGCCACCACCCACTCCTGCAAACAATTTGGTCATGACGCACTGGATTGTATGATTCAAAAGATGGAATCATAGACTAAAGAGTAAATTCGATATAAAAAGATTTTTTTTTTTTTTTAGAGGTGTGGGGGTATTTCACTCCCCTAAATTTCTTAAGGAGTATTACATATTTCAAATCACAAATATTTCACACATGCACCTAAAATTAAAGTCCTGCGAAAGGTCAATTCATGTGTTGTTATTGATGTCTCTTCGCCTCTATTAAACATCCTCACTTCAAGCTTAAATACTCCATGTCTGGGAGAGCTGCTTTTGTCTCTGCAGCTGTACGTGCAACCGCGCACTGATTATGGTGCACATCGCATGGCATGCTTGTATATCTTCTGTAATTTCATTGAATAATTGTTCAGCAAGTTAGTTTTATGAATTACTTTTGAAGTTACCCTTTCAGATGGTAGAGAAATTATCTGCCAGGCAACCTGATGGCCTTACCAAGATGAAAATGTTGGCTGCAACTGCAGAGGAAAATAAGGTGCAATATGGATCCTGATTCAGTTGGAGAGAGATTCAAATCCTATTGAGTTTCAACTTATAGCTCATCTTGGTCATGTATACGTTGCATTGTGTAGGACGTGTTTTGATTAATATTGTTTCAAAATTTGAGCAGAATGGACTAGATAATTTTGCCATGGCCAGTAATGTTCATGTGAAACCTCCTTGCATCCCCACCTTCACCAGATGTGAGATATTATGGTACACTGATCGTCAATGGAAGACGCGATTTATTGAGCTTTAGTACTTTCAAATTAATTTCTCCCTTGTCTGATACTTTGGATATTTGTATATATACAGGAAGTGGATGAAAATGTTGTAACTTTTGGGTAGACGGAACTGGAATCACATGCATTTTGAGGATGCTACCTCGGCAGCACTGGCAGCGGTTGAGTCAGCAGAAAGGGCAATCAAGGCACTTTCAAGGCAGTGAATAGTGCTTCTTTCGGGACATGAGGACTGAAATGAAATTTAGTAGGATCTTGCAACCTAGTTCAAGCTTTGGTTGTGATGATCACGAGGATGTTTCGAGAGAGGGAATGAACACAGTGCCTATTTGGAGATATGTGGTCTTCCTTTTGTTCTCATTCGGTAATTCCAGCAGAAAAGACAATATGTAGAGCCTTTTCTTTAGCATTATTGTCTATAACTGTTATACAAAGCTGGTGTACGTCTCCATCTATGATCTATCTGAATAAGTGCATTATGCAACCACTGGTGTAACAATAACTAACAAGTAACAACTTCGGACATTAAATTAGGCCTCCAACATTTATGCTAGGAATCAATAATTCAATATCGATCAGTTAATGCTGCTTCTGATGATGATCCTTCAATTCATGGGATGAACTCTTCACACGAAACTCTGTCAGTCGTACCATCGGAATCGGATCTGAATAATTAAAGGAGGAGCTAGATAGGTCAAGTTACTTGTTTGCTCACTTCAATTCATATGATATTGAGGCTGATGAGGAAGCTGTTCCCTGGAAGCTAAGATTTGGACCAGCAATTCTAAATTTTGTAGCCTTTTCTTCAAATTCGGTTAGAGATAATTCTAGCTCAATACAAGCTAGTCATGTGATTTGTTCTAAATTTCAAGGATGTCACCCCTATAAAATGCCATGAGAAGTTTAAGAGCTGCACAAAGAGAGTACTCAAAATGAAAGTGGATTTACACCTGATTTTTACTACCGAGTCACATTGTGTAACCAAAGACAGGCCTATGAGGCAATCGTCACAGTACTGTCAAGTTATTCGGGTCTGAAACAAAGCAAGTCCGAATAACTTGCAAGTAACAGTACATTCATTAAAATCCGAAACAGATGGCGACTAAGTACTACACTATTTTCCATTATTTGTGGCAAGAGGCAGCAATATTAGACCCCAAGAAGGCAAGAAATTACTAAATACATTCCTTAATCAAGCACCGTAGAGGGAGGAGTAGGGGGCGGCAGCGGCTGTCGTAGTCCGCATCTCGAATAGCAGTTATAATAACATAAACAGATCATCTTGTGGAAATCCCACTCTACAATATTCAGAAACACACCTAACGAAACATTTATAATGAGGACCACCCCATTTGGGAATTACCACCAAATTATGATTGAAACTGGAGAATACAGATCAACTGGTTTAGGTTCTTCATACTCGATAGGGAGATACTACAAGCGCAAGCATGCTCACCAAAATGACCATCCTTAAAACAAATGTACCCATGCACCCTAAATTTCTTAAATAATTTTCTTTGGTATCTATCACGGTACTTTTTGATATGATAATATGAGTTTTTAGGTAAATAAAACTAAGGTTATAATTTATATATGTGAACTTTTTATCATTTTAAGGAATGAATCCTGTTAAATTCTATTTTCTATCTTACCTTATACGTTTTAATATTTATTTTATTTCTATTTTCTCCTAAATTTTAATTTTAGCTCGTCACTTTAAGGAAATCAATAATTTACCATTTTTTGTTTAAAGTTTTCTTAGTTCGTCTTTTTTTTTGAATGAAGCAAAGGTCCAATATCAATAAGTAACAACTAATAAGGGAAAGTTAGTTACAGTAGAAGGTCCTTACCTGCAATCAATAATTGGGCTCTGAAGTAAAGGCCAGGAGGTCAGGTTAGTTTTGACTGACAGATGATTCCATCTGACAAGATTCTATGTACTTATGTTAAAATAATAATAATAATAATGGATATTTGTTTTTTATATTTATGGCGCCAAAGTAAATAAAATTTCTAGAAGATTTACTATGGCCAGGTAGGCGCCGCAATTATGTTTCGTTTTATGACCTCTACAAACTCCAACTGACGCGTGGAAAATACACCACAATGCAAAATCAAAGTTAGGTATATCACTTTATCTTCTTCGACTTTTTGATTATTTTTTAAAGTAATTTTATGATATAAACAGTCATGTTAGAGTTTGCATCGGAGAAACATATGATTTTGGAGAGAATCTCGATTATATTCATTATAGCTATTTTTCTTATTAAATGAAAAGAGGGTTCGAACTTATAACTTGTGTTAATATTTTGTTGAAGAGAAATAATTTGTAAGCTAAATTAAATATTAACTGGCTTAATTTTTTTTTTTTTAAGAAAGATGATAAATAATGAATGATTTAAGATGTTAGAAGTTTAGATTATGAAATTATGAGATTAGTTAAAAATTAAAGAATGTGGAGAAAAAATGTAGGTGGGAAAAATCAAGGAAGGATCACAGCTAGATTGAGCTATTTATGTGTACATGAATATGACGGTGGATCATTATTTATGCCACATTGCCATGGTTCTTCCAAATCCAACTCTATAAACTTTATAAAGTTGTATCCACGTCTCATCTCCTTCTAATTAAACAACACAACCACCTAATCCCAATATTCTTTTCCATTAACAATCAAATAGGGCTATCAAACAACCATAAACACATGCTGATCCACTTTTCACATGAGGTAATAGTATCAGTCAATTAATAAAAAAGAAGAAGGAATTTTCTCTTCTATTTAATCTTCCCACCTTACTAAATAAAAATAAAAAGAAATAGACAACAATAAGCAGACAAAAACAACCAGCTCACAGAAACTTTCAGAAAGGGCAAGTTAGTCAAACCCACAAAGTTCCGTAACTGTCAGACTGTTATTTGATTCTTCTCCCCTGCGCCCTCCCACACCTGAACCCAATTCTCAGTTTCCGTGTAATCAAGGAGAAAAGTCGTCGTTTCTTCTCCATATTAGTTTCCACGAAATTTCACTTGGATTTTCTTTCCCTTCATCTCCAAGATTTGTTTCCCTTTATACCATCAATTCCCTATTTCATAAAAACCCAATTCAATTTTCATAAAACCCAATTTTTGTTATTGTAATCTCACACACGCTTTGATACAATCAAGGACCCATCTTGGTGTTCCAGACCCATCATAAAGTTTTGATCTTTGGTTTTGAAGCATCACAATTTTGATCGACCATGCTTCACAGGAGCTTCAAGCCCGCCAAATGGTATTTCTTTTTTGATTTTTTTTTTGGGTGAATTGTGGGTAAAGTTTTGTGCTTTGTGTATGGATTTGGGATTTTTAACTGTTTGATTGATGAGTTTGGGGGGTTTTTTGATTGGTTTTGGGTGCAGCAAAACGGCGTTGAAGCTTGCCGTTTCGAGAATAAAGCTGTTGAAGAATAAGAAAGATGCCCAGGTGAAGCAGATAAAGAGGGAATTGGCCCAATTGCTGGAGAGTGGTCAGTACAGGACTGCTAGGATTCGGGTTTGTTCTTTGATCCTTCATCAAGTCAATGCTTGGTTTTATGTTTCTCATATTGTGATCGAGCTTGTTTGACTAGTTCTTTGGTTTTTGATCTCTGATTTTAGTAGCAGTTTGTGTGATTGTTGAAATTTTCATTGTAAATACAACTTTTTGATGAGTTTTACTTGTATCTCAGGTTGAACATGTGGTGAGGGAAGAGAAATTGAGGGCAGCGTATGAACTTATCGAGATATATTGCGAACTTGTTGCAGCACGATTGCCTATGGTTGAATCGCAGAAGTATGTAATTCCATTCAACATTGAGTTATCTTTGCATTTTGTTGTCATGTGTGTACTTTTAGATTCAAATTGGCTGCATTGTGTCAAATAGCTTGGTATGTATCATGATGGGGAGCCGAGAGAGGAAGATAGAACTGGTCTTGTCGGCTTTGCAGTCGGATCAATGACATGAGTGCTATGTCGCTTCATCGAGTCTTAAGTGCACATTGTAGGAGTACTTACTTTAGCATGAAATTCTCCGATAGATTCATAAGTTAGTCATAAAGTTACCAGTATGACTTATTATCTGGTACTAATTAGGCTATGGAGTTTGGAGCCTAATCTTGTCTTTGTTTATTTCTTAATGGGATAAGTTATTGTTTTACTATTTTTGATATTTCATTGCTCTGTTTTATCTTCAAAAGAGCTTGATTCATGTTGGTTTGTATAATTTTCTTTACAGAAACTGCCCAATTGATCTGAAGGAAGCAGTATCAAGTGTAATTTTTGCATCTCCTAGATGTGCTGACGTGCCAGAACTCATGGATATCCGCAAGCATTTCACAGCAAAATACGGAAAGGAGTTCATCTCTGCAGCTGTTGAACTGCGCCCGGATAGTGGTGTAAGCCGCATGGTATGTTTCTATACCTGTATAATTCTTTTGGATAATCTTAATGTGAACTCTGTCAAAAGTCAACAGATTTGTTTTACTGATTATATTTTCTGTTTTCTTGTCAGTTAATAGAGAAATTATCTACCAAATCACCTGATGGCCCTACCAAGATGAAAATTTTGGCTGCAATTGCAGAGGAACATAATGTCAAATGGGATCCCGAGGCATTCGAAGAGAAGCCTCCTGAGGACCTGCTGGTAAGAATGGTTCAGCTCTTACGCATTTATTCAGTGCTTGATATAGATGACATAAAACTATAGCTTCATGTTTGTCTTATGTACACTGCATTTGTTTTGGACATGCCATTTGATTAATATAGTTTTTACTTTTCTGCAGAACGGACCAAATACGTTTGGAATGGCCAGTATGGATTCTGCTCCACCTCCACCTACTCATGATGTCAGGGGACCTCCTAATGTCCAAGTTCCGCCAAATAGCATGGCCAGTAAAGCTCATGTGGAACCTCCCTCTGGTCCACTTCCACCTGATCAACCTCCTATTGCTCAAGTTCCACGCAGAAATTATGAGTATCACGATGGACCTGTGAATTCTAATGAGCAGAATGCAAGATCATCACCTCGCTTGGAGGATTTTGCTTCTACAAATATTTCTGCCAACAAAGCAACCACATCTGCGAAATTTCATCCAGAAATGACATCTTCAGGTACATCAATTGTCACACAAATATTTTGGTTATTGAATTCAACTGTTTGTGGTTGTATTTTGAATTTCTCTTTTATTCATAATTAACTGCACATTTTCATATAGAAACCAGAAGCGATCGAATGGAAATGCATGCATTTCCTGGGGATGAAAGTTCTTCAGGCAGGCAGAATTGGAATATGCAATTTAAGGATGCTGCATCTGCAGCACAGGCAGCTGCTGAATCAGCAGAACTAGCAGGCATGGCAGCCAGAGCAGCTGCAGAACTCTCGAGGCAATATTCATCTGAAATGCGCAATAAAAGTAATCAGTCAGCCTCTGTGCCAACTAATTCAAGTTCCATGAACAATGACCATTTGGTGAATAGTCTCCAGACGGCAGATCGATATCCTCAAAAGAAGTCACCTGAACGTCATGACATTTTAGATAAGGCGAGCATGAGGAAACAGTCTGGTATTTCTGAGGATATGTATGCAAGTGAGATGCAAACTGCTATCAAACCTGAGAATATTCCTTATTTTGGAGATATAAGATCTGAAAAGAAATCTAGCAGGACTTCTTCCCCATCTAATTCAAGTGTTGGTAGCGATCATCAGGAAGACGTTTTGAAAGAGGATGATCATATTAATTACTTTGCAGATCTGGGTACTGGAAAACAATCTATCAGGTCTTCCTCTCCTTCTCATTCGGGACATTTTAGTAACAATCACGAAAATTTTGCTAGTGTTTCTGGGGAGGGTTCTTTTGTTAGTGATGTTAACATCCATCAAAGCACAATTGGAATGAATTCTGAGGGAAATGCTTCTCTGGTTTTTGATGATTCTGGTTCAGACGATGATAATTACAAGGGACAAGAATCAAGTTTGTTTTTTTCTTCTCCTGCTAGAAATTCATTTCCTTCAGCTAGTTTAGATCCTTGGAGCTTTGAGCAAAAGAGAGATGAGGTACCATTCAAGTCCGTTTCACCATTACGTTCTTCATCAGTGCAGCACTCCCTCCCCATCTTTTCTGAAGGTTTGACAGGTTCTACAGTCCCTTCGGAACCAAATGACTTTGTGCCTGTTACTTTTGATGCTTCAGATGGCCCAAGTTCAGACAGTGAGGAGGAGTTGGACACGTCTATGCGTGTCCTGAGCAAAGATTCTAAACTTTCTCATGAGAAGACTGTTCAATCCATAAATTCGGGAAAGAGCCAGAGTGCAAGCCACAGGTCATTAGCATCTTCATCCTCTGATGAGGTACATCCTGAGAGAACCCAGGGAATTGAATATAGTGTTTTCTTAGATAAAAGGTTTGATGATGATGAATTGCCCGGTAGTGAACCACATCCAAGGCTGAAAAAATCTGGATTAGATACAAGTGCCAAGGATGATTTACCTCAAACAGTGAAGGACAGTGAGGAATGTAGCTGTGTAAGTGATACTGAAAATGAGTTGTTGGCCTTTGGGGTCTTGAAAGGTGGCCTTCGGAACAAGGGTTATAGGCATCCACCATATAATCGGAATCCATCAGGCAATGCTTTTTTGGGCAAACAAATTACTCAAGATACTCCAACAGTCAGGACTTCCGATGTTTCTCATACGTCCATTGAAGAGCCATATAGCCGGAAGGGGAGCACTAAGCTAAATAAGGAACAAAGCACTAAAACCCCAGTCACATATGTCACTCCTGATGATGATTCTTCAGAGGATGAACTCTCACATGAAACTCTAAGCAGTAGTCTCCAAGACCTGTACAATCAGAAATCGGTCTCTCGAGTAGTACATGATGATTCTTCAGAGGATGAACTCTCACATGAAACTCTTAGCAGTAGTCGCCAAGACCTGTCCCATCATAAATCGGTATCCCAAGGAAAGACAAGCTCAACGTCTGCATTTTTCTTTAATTCAGAGGAGAGTGAGGCTGAGGAAGATCTTCCTAGAAAGGTCTCCACCACCATTGCTCGTCCAAGTTCAAAATTTTCTAGAAGAACACAACCCTCTTCTTCAAATTCTGTTAGAAGTTCTAGCATAAGGACAACAGTTGTTCCTGATGCACCAAGGACTTCAGACTATGGAAAATCCTCTTCAAGAAGTTCCAATGACACTGAAACTCTACCAGGGCCCTCAGGAAGTCAGGATTGGCAGAGACCTATAGAACAAACAAGTTCTTATTCAATTCCAGAATTCAAGAAGACTGGGACATCAGTCAATGGAAATTCCTCCTCAAGTAGTTCTTATGCCACTGAAACTCTACCAAGTGCCTCATCGCAGACCAAGAGCTCGGAACGTTTGGCAAGTCAGGAGTGGCGTAGACCAGTAGAACAAGCAGCACCTAAACCAAGACCAGAATCTAAGAGGTCCTCACGTGTAGGGACTTCAAGGGAGGAATCATCCAATACCCCTCCAATGATTGTAAGATCAGAGAGAACTGAAGCTACTGAAACTTCAAAGTCCTCAGGTTCAAAGTCAGTTGGAAGAGAACAATCATCTAATCCTCTGAAGATTGAAAGATCAGAAAGCAGTGAAAGTTCAAAGTCCTCGGGTTTTAAGTCATTTGCGAGAGATCAATCATCCAATCTTCCTGCAAAGGTTGTAAGATCAGAGAGATCTGAACCTTCAAGGTTCTCTCCTCCAAAGTCATCTACAAGGGACCAAACATCATTCAATCCTCCTCCAAAGATTGGAAGATCAGAAAGCACTGAAACTCCGAAGTCCTCTTCTTCAGTGGGGAAGTCCTCTTCTTCAGTGGGGAAGGCTTCTCATGTCCACCCGAAGCTTCCCGACTCTGATGACTTGTTTGCGAAGTTTACAGCCCTCAAGCAGAATCGACAATAGACCAATTTATTTGCACATACCAATATAGGATTTTTTTATTATTTTTTAATGCGAGTATCATATTCATTCATTTACTTGAATTTTTGTCCAATGTCAAGTACTTTGATTGCTACATGTCAGTGTGCGAGTCCCGCTTCTTTTCTTCTTTTGTGCATGTGCATAAGATGATTGTTAAATAGTTTTGTAATAAAGGTATTCTATCTTTTACCATAGTGTTAAATGTGTTATATTTTGTGAGTTGTGTCGCTTGGCTTTGCATTAGTAACTGTTCTACTACCGCTCTCTTGTCTAATGAATTGGTATCTAGAAGTTGAGTGGATGAGTCGTAGGACAGTTGTGAATCTGGGATTACAGAAGATAAGATGTCCATTATAAGCCAGCCATTAATTGATGCCTCAATAATGGAATTGGGGTGGATGACTAGTTCACTAGTGAATCTGTGATCATAGAATATGTACGGTTGAAGATGAAAAGCTTAACCATTTTACCCAACCAAGTAATAGTAATAAACAAGGTTATGATGGCAAGCTTGTGACCCAAAAAAACACATGTTAACAAGGAAGCCGGTTGAGATATCAACTGTGATGATCCTTACAGTATATAATCGCAGAGTCTTGAAATTGATTTGTCTTGAACCCAGGTAGCTGATAGTATGGCCAGTTTGAGCCATGTAATCACGGTTGGATGCACCGTCTACGGTTCTTCCCCTCTGCTCTGGTTGTACAGGAATCATCTTGTTGGTTTGATATCTAAGCCTAGGAGGTCTGTATTGACTTATTCTATCAAAATAATCATGATAGCAATACTACTGATGTGGCTTTCTTTGCTACTTGGTTTTATATAACTCCCCCGACTACCATTACAACGTTTCTTTGTGTGTTTCCATTATATATTCAGAATCCTTGGGCATTGCACCAGGAAGCAAGTGATTGGCAATAAACCAAATATATGTGTATTAAAGAGTGAGGAGTTATATGAGGTGCTTGGATTTGGAAGATCTTTGTGTATTTAAGAATAATTATGATAAGGTAGACTAGCTTGTCATTGATCGATGTCCATGATTCGTGTTGGTTAGTTTTATTTTCTTTACAGGAACTGCCTAATTGATCTGGAGGAAGCAGTATCAAGTGTAATTTTTGCATCTCCTAGATGTGCGGACGTACCAGAACTCATGGATATCCACAAGCATTTCACAGCAAAATATGGAAAGAAGTTCGTCTCTGCAGCTGTTGAACTGCGCCCAGATAGTGGTGTAAGCCGCATGGTATGTTTCTATACCTAGTATTATTATTTTGGATGATCTTAATATGGACTCTGTCAAAGTCAACAGATTTGTTGTACTGATTATAATTTCTGTTTTCTTGCCAGGTAATAGAAAAATTATCCACCAAATCACCTGATGTCAAATGGGATCCCGAGGCATTTGAAGAGAAGCCTCCTGAGGACCTGCTGGTAAGAATGGTTCAGCTCTTGATGATTTATTCATTGCCTGATACTGCATAGATGACATAAAACTATGGCTTCCTGTTTGTCTTGCATTTGTTTAGGATGTGCCAGTTGATTAATACAGTTTTTACTTTTCTGCAGAACGGACCAAATACTTTTGGCATGACTTGTGCTACACCATCACCTACTCATGATGTCAGGAGACCTACTAATGTCCAAGTTCCGCATAATACTAGCATGGCCAATAAAGCTCATGTCCACTTGATAAACCTCCTAATGCTGAAGTTCCACGCAGAAATTATGAGTTTCATGATGGACCCGTGAACCCTAATGAGCAGATTGCAAGATCATCACCTCGCTTGGAGGATTCTGCTTCTACAAATGTTTCTGCCAACAATGCAACCACATCTACCACATTTCATCCAGAAATGATATCCTCAGGTATATCAATTGTCACATAAAGATTGTAGTTACTGAATTCAATTGCTTTAGGGTTGTATTTTGAATTTCTCTTATATTGATACTTCATTGGACTTTTTCAACTTTTCATGCAGGAAGTGATCGAATGGAAATGCATGGGGATGATAATTCTTCGGGCAGGCGGAACTGGAATATGCAATTTAAGGGTACTGCCTCTTCAGCACAGGCAGCTGCTGAATGAGCAGAACGAGCAGGCATCAAACTGAGAAAATTCATTAATTTGGAGATATAAGATCTGAAAAGAAATCTAGCAGGACTTCCTCCCCATCTAATTCAAGCGTTGGTAGTGATCGTCACAAAAATTTCTTAAGTGTTTCTGGTGGGGGTTCTTTTGTTAGTGATGTTAACATCCATCAAGTACAATTGGAATGAATTCTGAGGGAAATGCTCCTCTGGTTTTTGATGATTCTGGCACTACAAGGGACAAGAATGTAAATAAATTTTCTGTGTTTGTGGTACATTCTTTTGATTTGTTTCTTTCCTATGCCCCTTTATAATGAAAATCAATGAAGAAAATGTTTTCAGTCCATAATTTTTTTTTTCTCCCGAATTTCCTATGCTTGTTTGATCTGATCTTTTCTTTGGCTTACATGATTCATTATTCTACTTCATTGTTGATCCGATGAGCTAGTCTTGCTAGGTTGGGTTTGTGAATCTGTCTAAAATAGATGAAAGCTCAACCACCTTTACCTAACTAACCAAGTAATAGTAATAATAAAGGTTAAAATGAAAAGCTTGTGACCCAAACAATAGGAAAATTAAGATGGTGAAGCTGCAGTATCTATTTCACAGGTTCCTTTAGTATATATTGAGAAATTCAATCCCAGAGTTTCAAATCAGATAACATTCTGTGTACATCTCTCTATTTCCATATGCTTTTGTGGGTTTCTTTGTTTGCTGTTAAATCCCATGCTTGCTTCTAAGTTCTAACTCGCATTACAATGTCTTTTTTTTTTTTTTTTCCAGTGTTTTTACCGTTATTCAGAATTCTTGTGCGCTGAAAAGCAATGGAAAACAATAGAAATCAAGCGAGTACCAAGAATCCAACTCTGTTGCAGAGCGAGGAGTTACATGAGGTAAAGTCCACATATGGTCTGCTAGCTTGGATTTCAAATAAATTGAATTTAAGTATTAAATTGGACTTCTCATGATGTGGCATAGTATATGCTGAAGACTGGTGTCTACCCAAGAGAACCAAATCCTCTCAAGGAACTGAGGATTGCTACTGCAAATCACCCTATGTAAGTATCCACATTTCTGACTACTTTACCGAACTGATCGATGGCGCAGTAAAATAAAGTGATGGTCTAATTAGGATTGTATTGTTATTATTTGTTCAGGGCTTTCATGGGTACTGCACCTGATGCAGGTCAGTTCATGGCTAT
The DNA here is from genome assembly GCA_025331145.1 of Rosa persica. Lineage (NCBI taxonomy): Eukaryota > Viridiplantae > Streptophyta > Magnoliopsida > Rosales > Rosaceae > Rosa > Rosa persica. Next base: position 4,534,551 of record WFKR01000002.1, on the reverse strand, counting down.
GCTCTTGAAACTAGTGAATCCCAAAAATGCAATTGAAATCGGAGTTTTTACCGGATACTCTCTTCTCCTCACTGCTCTCACGATTCCTGATGATGGCAAGGTTGGTAAAATTTATACCGGAATATAATTGTTGCCATACTTCCAATCTGGTTAGGGAACATCACAACTGATACATAACTTTTTGTCATGTATCACTGCAGATTACAGCCATAGATATAAACCGAAAAGCATACGAAATAGGCTTGCCAATCATCAAAAAAGCAGGTGTGGAGCACAAAATTGACTTCATTGAGTCCCCAGCTCTGCCTATTCTCGACAAACTCTTGGAAAATGTACACATACAAGATATTGAATTCATTTTGTTCTTATCAAAGTTTCAAGTGCTTGAAATTGGTTATTGTGCTTCATGTTGTGTGGTCTGCAGCCAGAGAAGGAAGGGAGTTTCGACTTTGCTTTTGTTGATGCGGACAAGAACAACTACTGGAACTACCACAAGAGGCTAATGAAGCTGGTTAAGATTGGTGGGATGGTTATCTATGATAACACACTTTGGGGAGGTTCGGTTGCTTTGCCTGAAAAAGATGTTCCTGAGGCCAAAAGGGAATGGAGGCAATGTGCAATTGAGTTTAACAAGTTAGTTTCTGCTGACCCTCGTGTCGAAATGTCCCAAGTTCCATTGGGTGATGGAATCACAATTTGCAGGCGTGTTTGCTAAATTTGTCATGCTAAATATTTATGAGTGAATAAACATCGATCGCTTTATTCTTGTGGAGGTTTATAGCGATTAGCTAGCTTCAGTAGTTGAGCACCTCACATCAAAGGCGAGAACGAGTTAAAAGTATCTATGGTCTCTGTCTTGTGTTACTTGAGATTGTAGATTCCCGTAGTTTTCTTATCGGTGAAATTACTACTCGATGTTGAATAAAGGATTGATATAAATTTAAAGTGTCAAATTTCTTCTTCTTCGATTGGAATTATCACAAAAGGCTAACAGCAACTCCAACAGCTTTTCTATATTTTTATTTTTCTTTATTTTAAGGAAAATTAAGTCTCTTTTGCTACAACAGATTCCATATAATTATCTCTATTTTAGGGAGAGTGAGAAAAAAGAAAACAAAATTCTCTAAATTTAAATATACAGTCATCTCTAAAATTTTAAGGAAAAATTATGAAGATTTTAGATATTGCTTTAAAATAGGGAATCTATTGGAGTTGGAGAAGAAAAATTGCTTAAATCTTTGACTTTTGCTTCCCTATAATACAAAAATTATAGGGAAGCTATTGAAGTTGCTTTAATAGGAACTGGTTAAGATCGGTGAGATAATTATTTATGGATGTGTGTGTTATATTAGAATAATGGTAAAAGTCAAAAACTTGATATCTTTTTATTATTTAGATAATGGTAAAAATTACCAGTCCTGAATCTGAATATGGATGTGGTATATCCCCAAATTATGGAATTTCTTTTTCAATTTTTTTATTACATTAACAACTAAGAATTATAACAACTAGTGTTATATGAATCGAACTCACAATATCCTCTTTATGAATTGTATAAAAAACTGCTAAAAACATGGGATTCTTATTCTAATTTTTTGACTTTTTTTTTGTTTAATAAGAATCTGTTTTTCTCAAAAAAAAAAAAACTGTTTTTCAGTTTTTATTTATTTACTGATTTATCCTTTCAAAAATAATCTAGATTTCAAAGTGGGATCATATGTTAATTGTAATTTATATTTAATACTTGATCAGTAATTTGCAAATCAAAAATACAAAAATAAAAATTATAAAAGATAAGTATTACTTTTTATTTTTTTTTTAAAAGGAAAATTTTCTTAGGGCATCAAATCTTTAGACAATATCCTCTTTTAGTCTTGTTGTCAGGAAAGGATAGCATTATTTCCTTTTAGAGACTTTAATTTATTAAGTGAGTGCCTTTTTTTTTAAATAAGTGAGTGAGTGAGTGCTTTTATGCAATGTGAATCGCTTTTTTTTTTTTTAGTTTTTTTTTCAAAAGAGACTTTTACTAATAAATTTGGTCCATTAAAACCAAATGGGTCAAAACCTAAACTTTTGACTCAAAAGTGGCCTCACTAAAACTCTGCTAGAGCCTAAAATGACAGTGACGAGAGAAATTGACATGAGAAAGACTTTGAAAACTGGGAATAACCTAAGAAGCACTGATACGGGTATGTGTACCCGGATATGATACGATCGGATACGTGGAAACGGCGAACCTTAAATGTAATTGGATACGGGTACGTGAAGGATACACCAATTAAATATATATATATATATATATAATTAGAAGAAAAAAAAATATGAAACATAAACAAAGTACTAGTTTATCACAATCAAACATTATAAATCCAAAGGAACTCCGAGCAGCAGAAGACCAAACGAGCAGAGGAGCAGCAGAGGAACTCCGAGCAGTAACCGAAGCGGCTGAGATTAGGTCCGACTTGCGAAGAAGACCAGACGAGAATCAAAGGAACTCCGAAGCGACTCTCGATCGGGTCTGGGTCTGCGATTTTTCTTCTCTCTCTCTCGATCTGGGTCTGCGATTTGTCTTCTTTCTCTCACGATTTGGGTCTGCGATAGTTTAGGATTCTTTTTTTTTTTTTTTCTATTTTTTGGGGGTAAAAAGTCGTGATGGCCCCCACGTATCTGATTTATTTACATTCTCACGTATCCGAATAGGATACGGACGTATCCAATTCGTATCCAAATCAGGATACGTGTTTCCGGACGTTTTCGATGCATTTCGTACCTGTATCCCGTATCGGTATGGGATACAGTGGCAATTTGACGTTTCCAAGCATTATAGGTAATAACTCTTGTATATTTGCTTGATGTGTTCATGTACAGTAGGATGCTATTTATACAACAATTGATGAAGACCTAGCTACTACTTGACAATAGATCACATGTGCTATCTGAAAGAGTTGTCTAATGCACAATTGAAGTGTGTGGTTTGGGTGAAGTCTGGAGCTGACATATAGCAACAAAAACTGGTTTCTTGTACTATTGATTTTTTTTTTTGGTAAACCTCGATGAACGAGGAAATTTATTAGAAAAAGAAAAGAAGACAGCCACTCGGGGGGGGGGGGGGGGGCAATAAACCCCAGTAGAACACGAAAAACGAAGTACAAGAGAAAGAACCTTGTCTCAACAAACCAATCAGACAAACAACTAACAAAATCGAAAATTAGGAAGACCCAACCAATCATGACTATAAAAAGAAGTAATAAATGGGGCGGTAGATCCCACCAAACCAAATCTGTGCAGTTGACACCCTGATTTGCCAAAGCATCCGCAACTTGGTTACCTTCACGAAAGATATGCGATGAGTGAAACTGCATTTGAGAGATACGGTGTAAGCAATTTCTCCACTCAATGCTAAGCTGCCAAGGTACTAAAGATGGAGAGCGCATGAAGTTAAGCACAATCTCAAAATCCACTTCCAACCAAATATGTTTCCACTCCCTCACCCAAGCCATTTCAATAGGTTGAATAGCAGGCATCACTTCAGCGGCCACCGAACTCGGCATCTCTAAATTTGAACAGAAAGCACCAACCACCTGAACTTTATAATCACGAAACACTCCACCATAACCAGCCTTACCAGAGCTACTCTTCCATGCCCCATCAATATTAAGCTTTATACAACCATATGGGGGAGGATGTCAATTAACCTCAACTACGCGTGGCACATGGCGTGGCCTGCATTGAGCACCAATCCTCTTCAAAACAACCAGGTCGGATGTTGAATTATGCATGCACCCAGTAGCAAGTTTACTTGAAGATATTATATAACAAGAAATTAAGGTGCAAGCATGATTGACACTAGTGACCTGACTATCAAACTTTGCTTTATTTCTAGACCCCCATATGAACCACAAAACTGAGACAAAGCAACCAGACCACAACTCTTTCAATTGAGCACTACAACCATGATATAAGCTCATAGCTAATGCTTCTGGAACTGAACTAGGAAACCCGGTGAGGCCAAATTTGTTAACAGTGTGATGCCAAATTGCGGAAGCAAAGGGGCAAGAAAGAAATATATGGCTCATTGACTCACCATTCTATCGACATAACACACAACAAGAAGCAAGTGGTACACCCCGTCTTTGAAGAAAGTCATCGGAGATAACACGACCCTTTAACAACTTCCAAGCCAACAAAGACATACGAGGAGCAATCAACTAAAGGGCGACCAACAAAATTATCTCTCCAAAAAGAAATCTTAGAATTATAACCAAGTAGTCATTGCCCATTCTCTACCACATGATTCCAAAACCGTTTAACACCAAACCAAATAGAAGAAGAAGTGTACGATTTCCTTAAACAACCATTCTTCCAAAACCGATCCCTTAAAAAACAACATCCCTATGCGGAAGATGAAAAAACCTCACATGCTTTTTTAAGAAGAAGGGAACGGTTTAGAACAAGAAGCTGCTTGAGCCCTAGACCTCCCTCCTCGAAAGGAGAGCAACATAGTTTCCAAGCTATCAAGGGAACACCACGTTTATCAATGGAGCTTGACCAGAGAAAATTTCGACACCAAGATTCAATCTTACGAAGCAAGGCAACAGGCCATTCATAAACCTGAAAACTATAAACAAGCATGCTTGAGATCACTGATTTAATTAATTGTACTATTGATTCAGTGCACGAGTTGTCTCTTCTTGTGGAGAAGAATTTGACGCAGTCGGATTGATAACTAGGTTTACCAGCAATAAACCTAACAAGAAGGGTTCTGGAGTCCACAAGAGTTAAAAGAGAAAATTCTCTATTTGATTGATAATAATATGAAAGATAGGTTCTGCAGCTGATTGCGGCTGCTTAAATAAGAGAAAAGAAACCCTAGGGCGACTAACAATGAAACCCTAAAGCCCATGGGTAAAAACGAAAATAACCCAAAAATAACTAGGAAAACCAAAACTCCGAAAAATAGAAAAATGCAGTTTTGAGGGCCTAAACGACCCCGAAAGCCCGAAAAAGGCCACAGGTCGTGGCATAACCACGAGTCTTGCTCATGGCGCGATTCCCTTTCCGGAAAGGTAAGGTACGTCCCAATCGGACACCGAGCTGTCTCGTGGCTATTAGTCACTTTTCGTTTCCCTCCTTTCGCATGATCAAGCTGCTCTTCAAACTGGACTGCCATCCGTTCTGCATCAGAATTCCAGATAGTTCCTTTGGGTAAGGATTGCTTATGTGCATCCTCATTGCTGAGGCTACTGTGGTGCTGTGAGATTATAGTGTTGTTATTGCTTGCTTACGTATATTCAATAATTCAAATATAGCTAAAAATACAAAAAAAAAAAATTATGTTTGTGTTGGAATAAAGAATCAGAAATTTGCGCTTCGATCTGTTTACACTTATTGTTGTCCTAGTGGGCTAGTGGTAAGAACAAGAGGACAAGTTAGTCGATAAACGTACAGCAAGCTTTTAACTATAGAATATTATTGAATTATTGATGATGCCATTCCCTAATGTTTTTCTTATTTGCAGATTACACAAATAAAGTTGAACTTGTCTATCCATAGCTGTCGTACAAAGGATTTCAATAAGATTAATATTTAGGATTCATAAGAGACCGTCTTGTTCATAGACTGAGTTATGTTTAACTGCGATTGCATAACTGAATAAGTGAAACGCTCTTTTTGATTGAATGGCTTGGCAACTAAACTTTCCAATATGAAAATTGATCGAATAATATGTATAAATGACCCATTTGATTAAGGCCACAAAATTTTTAGTGTATACTATATAATCATTTTTCTTCTGGTATTCTGAAATAAAATACGTACAGACATATATTCCTATATATAGATAGGCCGTTCACCCTCTACATGCACCAAGCAAGAGGACTTCCAAAGGTGGTGGACTAGACTCTAAAACTCACAAGAAGGAATTGCTGGGTTAGTGTGTCTTCCATCATTAATTTATAATTAAGGCATGTATATCAGAGTAATTCTCAGGCTTCTCTATTGTTTTTAGTTTTTATGTGATGCATCTTAATGCATGAGTACAATTTAAGTTCTACTGATGGATGAAGCCAACAATAGAGGACTAGCTAGTCTGCATCATACATAATTTCCTCTTCTATAGTTGAAATAGTAACAAACAATTTGGGTTGTGATAGGACAATGGAGCAAACTGCAGGAAGCAAAAAGAATTTGCCTAATCCAGTCTTGTTGCAAGATGATGAGGAATTACCCAAGGTTTTGTGCTCCTTCTCTCACTTATATATATATATATATATATATATATATATATATATCGATGAATTATTCAAATATCTAGTCTTATCAACTTTCGATGGTAGGAGAATGATATACTCTAATGGTGATAGGTACCGGAATCACATATATGTCCCAGTGCACTACCTAAATATATTCACTTTTAGCAAATATAGAATATATTAGGAAGTACTTCAATCTCATTCTTTCAAGTCAGGGAATGTTATTGGGTACACCTCTAGCTCTTCAATAACCATGATATATATTTGTAATTAAGCATGCATGAATGTGAAAATGCTTTGTGGTTTTCTTTGTTTCTTGCTTTTTATATTATATCTCAAGTTTTCTTCTAACTCCCAATACACTATGTCCATGTTTTGTGTTTTTTCGATTTTGCAGAATTCTTCTGCAGTGAGAGCAATGGAAAACACTAGAAAGAGGCATCCATTTACCGATAAACCTCTATTGCAGAGCGAGGCATTATATGAGGTACAGTAGCATGTCCATGCATATATATTATGTGTGTGAATGGAGAGAGGGGGGGAGGGAGGGAGGGAGGGAGGAGGGGGAGAGAGAGAGGGAGGGAGAGAGGGAGAGAGAGAGTCTATCTTTGAATATGGAATATAATCAATATATTGGTGTATGAAAAAGAAATTAATAATTACGGACTTGTTATTGGTGTGGCATAGTATGTAATGAAGACTGGAGTGTACCCAAGAGAACCAAATCCTCTTAAGGAATTCAAGGATGGCTACTGCAAGTCACCCTATGTAAGTATCCATTTCTTACTACTATATACCAAATTGATGGTGCAGTTAAAATAAACAAAATGTAATTAGCATAATATTGTACTGCAGGGCTTACATAGGTACTGCACCCGATGCAGGTCAGCTGATAGCCATGCTCTTGAAACTTGCGAATAGCAAAAGGTCAATTGAAATTGGAGTTTTTACTGGATACTCTCTTCTCCTCACGGCTCTTACAATTCCTGATGATGGCAAGGTTTGTGTATAAATATGTCGGAAAATGAAATTTCTCGTGTCATTCTCTCATATGTTAATATGTTATGTTGCCAAATTATTTGGGGAACGAGCATTACATGCGCCAAACGGCCAAAATATGATGCATTAATGCAGATTACAGCCATAGACATCGACCGAAAAACATATGAAATAGGCTTGCCGATAATCATCAAAGCTGGCGTGGAACACAAAATTGACTTCATTGAGTCTCCAGCTCTGCCTATTCTGGACAAATTCTTAGAAAACGTAAACGAAGAAGATATTGAATTTATTTAATGTTTTCTTTTTTCTTTTGTAAATTTTAAGTGCTTGAAGTTGGTTCCTGTGCTTCATGCATGTTGTGGTCTGCAGCCAGAGAAGGAAGGGAGCTTCGACTTTGCTTTTGTTGATGCCGACAAGAACAACTACTGGAATTACCACAAAAGGCTGATGAATCTGATTAAGGTTGGTGGCTTTGTTATCTATGATAATACACTCTGGGGAGGGACTGTTGCTTTGCCTGAAGAGGATGTTGCAGAGCCCCTAAGGGAACGGAGGCAATTCATAATTGAGTTTAACAAATTGGTTTCTGCTGACCCTCGCGTCGAAATATCTCAAGTTCCATTGGGTGATGGGATCACAATTTGCAGGCGCATTTGCTAAGTTTCTCATGCTAAATATTTATGAGTGAATAAACATGATCGCTTTATTCTTGTGGAGGTTTATAGCTTCAGTAGTTGAGCACTTACCCTCACATCAAAGGCGTTAACGAGTGAAGAGTGTATCTATTGTCTCTGTCTTCTGTTATTTGAGATTGTAATAACTTCCCCTAGTTTTCTTATTGAAACTTTCTACTCAAATGTTGAATAAGTAATTGATATGTATTTCAAGTTTCTTCTTCTTCTTCAATATCCGGTAAAGGCTAATGGGAATTGATTTAGATTGGAGGGATAGTTATTTATCAATACAGTAATTAAATATCACAACCACTCCCTATAATCGGTAAAAAAGAACTCTTGGATGCTCAGAATGCCAAGGGAATCAAATCTATGGACAATCCCAGAGTGGATTAGGATTCAGATAAATTGCATCTCTTTAGAAGGAAGATTAGGATGATCAAGTTATATCTGGCTAATAGATTTCTCATACAAGGCATAAAGTACTTGTAGAATTGGGAGGAAAAAAGAAAAAAGGAAAAGATGATGACATTTCCTATATTTGGTACCCAATGGAAGTCGGTTTCCTTTGGTGGAGAGTACTATTTAACCAATACCAAAGTTTCAAACAATGGATTGAGGTGGCTTCTGGGCTTTTTGAACGAGAGTATTTATCATATTGTTGTAGTATAAATTGTATATATATCGTATATGTCTATATCATGTAACAAAATACGTAAAAGTATTTAGATAGGTACTTGAGTGTATAATCATAGGTACTTGAGTGTATGAAGACTTATGTAAACATGCTTTACCAAAGGGCAACAAGCATGGCAGAAATTCATCATCAAGATGGTTATCATTTTGAGTTTCTCTTTGAGCTTTCACACTTCAATGTAATCCTATAAATACCCCCTTTGTATGAGATGAATAAACACATTGAAATCTCCATTCTCTCTGAAATTTTACTCTCATTTTCTGTTTATCGATTCCTCTTGTTCTTAAACACGTTATCAGCACGAAGTTGCTCTAGAATTAGAATCGAAAAATTGACGAAAGAAGAGTTCTTCATCAATCGAAGTCATTTTTCAAAACCTACAAAAAATCCCCAAACCCTAGCTCAGATTAAAGCCCTTGATTCCAGGAGCCCGGAACCGGTCTCAGATTCACCGGAACCGGCCGGAAACGGCCGCCGGAAGCTGAAAAACCAAACCGGACCGCTGCCGGACCGCTGCCGAGACCTGCCGAGACGCTGCCGAGACGCTGCGCAGCAGCTGCCGAGCAGCTTCAGAGACGCTGCGCAGTAGCTGCCGAGCAGCTGCCGAGCCATCTGCCGAGCAGTTGTCGACACATCTGTCGACAGATTTGCGCGGCGACTTTCCGGCGACTTTTTCGACACTTTTCCGGCGACTTTTCCGGCGACTTTTCGGACGATTTTTCTCGACTTTTTCCAACGATCTTTCCGGTCACCTCCGATAATTTTTCCGGTCAAAAATTTCCGGCAACACTATTCCAAGGTATTCTTTACTAAAAGTTCCCGTTTTTGAGTTTTTATTTATTTTCTCTCCTTTTTCCTTTTTCTCGGGAACTTACAATCAAAAGCGGAATTATAGCAATTCACGCCAAACGAACTAAGAGCGTTCGTAATCAATGAACTAAGAGTGTTCACAATGATTCTTGGAAATTGATTTCTTGGTAGCATAGCTCGGAAATCTTATTATTTTTCGTGGAAGTTTTAACTCCGAAACTAATATTTTCTTCTTATCTTCAAGGATGTCGAATGAACCTAGACTCGATTTTCAAATCCTTGACTCAACAGGTTCGGAGTACCATAGCTGGAAAACCGACGTTGAGAACCATCTCACATCGAAGGGGATATTGCCCATCATCCATGAACCAAACCCGACTCTTGTGTTCCCTCGATCACCCAAGAAGCATGCACAAGCAATCATCTTGATGCGACGTCATATGGACAAAGCACTCAGGCTAGAGTACATGTCCATCAAAGATGCAAAGGATTTATGGGAAGCACTACAAGAGCGCTTTAACAATATCCAAGATTCTCTCCTCCCTGACTTGAAGGTTCAGTGGAACGATGTACGCTTCTCAGATTTCAAGTCTATTGCTGAGTACAATTCAGAAGCTCTTCGTCTCAAATCCATGTTGAGATTCTGTCAAAGACCCCTCACAGAAGAAGAGCTAATTGAGAAAACTCTCTCCACCTTCCCTGTTGCAGCAATTTTGCTATCAAAGCAGTATCGCACTGAAGTAAATGCTGGACGAATTACGAGGTTCAATGAACTCATAAATATTTTGTCGGTAGCCGAAAAGCACGACAACATTCTCGTAAAGAATTATAATTCAAGACCCATTGGAACCAAGAGCGTTCGTGAGGCAAATTATAATGCACCCAAGAGAGGGCACAGGGAGCGGTACCCCAGCAATAGGGGACATGTGTACCCTAATAATAGGGGACATGAAGGACGAACAGGTCCATATAACCGCCCCAACAGGGAAGGAAACCGCAACTTTAGAGCGGGCACACGTGATGGTAACTCCACACGTGGAAGAGGGAGATATGGCAACACCGGCCGTGGAAATAGCACCATGAACCGTGGAGGTCGCACCATGCGCCGTGGTAGTAGCAGCAACCCTCCTAGGGGATATCCACAACGTGCACAACCTGCACAACCTGTACAAACTGTACAACCTGCACAACCTATACCTCAAATGAAGGGAGGGAACCACAATGACATGTGTCATAGATGTGGATCAATCGAGCATTGGTTTAAACAATGTCATGCTAGTACCCAATTAGCTGCACGCTACAAGGAGTACAGGGAAGCAAGAGAGCAAGAAGCTAACCTTGCCGAAGATGAAAATAGTGAAGATGTCAATCTCACTGTTGAGGACTTCAAAGCTGTAGATGAAGAGCACGAGGATGCCACAGACTTTGATTAGAATAATCCTCTTTCTATTTTCCAAGAATGGCAAATGTGCCTTAGTCAATAAATAACAATTGTATTAAACTCCTTCTTATGTGGCGTACCCAATGAAGTATGATGTCTAGGAAAGCAATTGAGATCGGGGTATTTAAGCGAGCCTCGCTCCACCAACATCTCTCTACTTTCCTGGTCATATTCCATTGGAATTACCAAACGGATTGAGTGATAGCAATTTGTCTAAAGTTTGATATTTGAAATAGACTTATGAATAACTTTGATGTAATCATTGGCTATTTTCCCTATTAATAAAGTATCGCATTCAATGTCATGGACATGTGTTAATATTCTGAACTTTATTCCTTTCAGTATGTTTTCCGGAGAATTGGAATGCCTTCTTGATAGTGGCACCACACATACGATATTGCGACATAGGCAATTATTTTTATGGATGACACCCAGTCGATCCTCAGTAACTACGATGGCAGGACCATCACAATTGATTCATGGTCGAGGACCAGCTCAATTTTTGTTACCAAATGGCACAAATATTAATGTCGCCGAAGCTCTATATGCTCCAAGGGCCGGAAGGACCCTATTAAGCTTCAAAGACATAAGAGCCAATGATTTTCATGTGGAAACACATTGTGAGAATGGACAAGAGTTCCTTTGCATCACCTCTAAAAACTACGGAAATACACGAGTTTTAGAGAAACTTATGTGTCGCTCTAGTGGATTGTATGCAACCACTATTAGAGTCATTGAATCCAACCATGTCATGAATGACAAATTATGGGATCCTGACACATACAAGCTTTGGCACGACCGTTTGGGACATCTAGGTCGTGACATGATGCTCCGTATATTAAAAACTTCACACGGACATCCATTCTTCAAAACGAAAAGAAGTACGAACCAAACATTGGTCCAAAGAGTTACTTCTAAAGTGTATCATTCGTTTTGCAAAGCTTGCTCTTTAGCAAAGTTAGGATCAAGACCATCCTATGCAAAGGACACTAAAGAAAATATACCATTCTTACAAAGAATACAAGGTGATATTTGTGGACCTATCCAACCAACTTGCGGACCATTTAGATATTTTATGGTGTTGGTTGATGCATCGACACGTTGGTCACATGTCATGCTCTTATCCACAAGAAATGCTGCATTTGCTAAACTCCTAGCACAAATCATTAAGTTAATGGCTCACCACCCCGATCATCCTATTAAGTCAATTCGTCTTGACAATGCTGGAGAATTTACATCAAGAACCTTTGATGATTATTGCATGTCCATTGGGATTGAGGTGGAACATCCTGTCCCTCATGTACACACCCAAAATGGACTCGCAGAAGCTGCCATTAAAAGACTTCAAATGGTTGCCAGGGCATTGGTTATGCGCACCAATCTCCCTATTTCTGCTTGGGGCTATGCAATATTACATGCAGCTGTGCTTATTCGTCTGAGACCCACTGCCACCCAACCCTTTTCTGCGTCCCAACTGGTGACTGGGTATGAGCCTAATGTCTCACACTTACGCATATTTGGGTGTGCAGTTTATGTGCCAATTGCGCCGCCACAGCGCACCAAAATGGGTCCTCAAAGACGCTTAGGCCTTTATGTTGGATATGATACTCCAAGCATTATCCGCTACATAGAACCCTTGACAGGTGATCTATTTACCGCTAGATTTGCGGATTGTCACTTTGATGAGACAGTCTTCCCGTCATTAGGGGAGACAAGAACATTAATGTTCAACAGAAAAGATAGGAATTGTCGTGGTCTGTCCCCACTTTGTCTCATCTTGATCCCCGAACCACACAGTCTGAAATAGAGGTGCGGAGGATTCTCGATCTTCAGAACGTAGCAGAATCAATGCCTGATGCGTTTTCTGATATCGCTAAAGTGACAAGATCACACATACCTGCTGCAAACGTACCTTCAAGGATTGATGTTCCTAAAAATAAAGGACATGACATCCCCTCTATGGGTGATGCAGTGGCTAGACCCATGGCTCCTGCTAGAAAGCGCGGGAGGCCTATAGGTTCGATGGATTCTCGCCCAAGAAAGAAAGCGAGCTTGACACAAAATAATCCATTAATCATCGATATAAATAATCCATCTCATGAAAAAATTCCGGATTATGGTTATGTCCAAGAGACATCATTGGAGGACGCTCCAATAATAGAACCAATTCCAGAGAATAGAGAGATCTCCATGAATTACACTAGTATACATGTAATTATGGACAGAAATTCTATGGCTATTGATGATGCGTTTGCATATCATATTGCAAAAGGAATTATAGAATACGATGATATCGAACCTCGCTCCGTTGAAGAATGCCAACGTAGAGCAGATTGGTCAAAATGGAAAAATGCGATCCAGACTGAATTGGATTCACTAACAAAGAGACAGGTATTTGGGTCTATAACACTGACACCACCAAATATAAAACCTGTTGGCCATAAATGGTTCTTTGTTAGAAAGCGTAATGAGAAAAATGAGGTTGTTAGATACAAAGCCCGCCTTGTGGCGCAAGGTTTCTCACAACGTCCTGGAATCGACTACGAGGAGACATATTCTCCCGTAATGGACGTTATAACGTTCCGCTACCTTGTCAGTTTGGTAGTTTCCGAAAAACTTGACATGCAGCTCATGGATATGGTTACAGCATATCTCTATGGGGATCTAGATTCAGAGATATATATGAAGGTTCCAGATGGACTTCAATTACCCAAATCAAGTGGCTCTAAACCACGGAGCGCGTTTTCAATAAAATTAAGACGCTCACTATATGGATTGAAACAATCCGGACGGATGTGGTATAACCGTCTAAGTGACTACTTGATTGGGAAGGGATATGTTAACAATGTAATATGCCCTTGCGTGTTCATTAAGAGAACAAGATCCGGATTTGCAATTGTAGCAGTTTATGTTGATGACATGAACTTAATTGGAACTCTAGATGAGTTAAAAGAAACTGCTACATATTTGAAATCTGAATTTGAGATGAAAGATCTCGGGAAAACACGGTTTTGTCTCGGAATAGAACTCGAGCACCGTAATGATGGGATTATGATCCATCAATCAGCATATACTCAAAAGTTACTAAGGCGCTTTAATGAAGATAAAGCAAAGCCTATGAGTACTCCCATGATCAACCGTAGTCTTGAGCCCATGAAAGATCCGTTTCGTCCAAGGGATGAGGACGAAGATTTATTAGAAGCTGAAATACCATACCTAAGTGCGATAGGCGCATTATTGTATTTAGCTCAATGCACAAGATCGGATATCTCATTTGCAGTAAACTTGTTAGCTCGACACAGTTCTGCGCCAACACGCCGCCATTGGATTGGTATGAAGACAATCCTTCGATACCTAAAAGGTACGATCGATATGGGCTTATTCTATCCCTACAGAGAGAAAAGAAATGTGAGCGCCGACAACACTATCCATAGTGACCGACGTTCTCCTCCTCCCCTCCATCAAAATGATGTTTTGACGGGTTTTGCTGATGCAGGGTATCTCTCTGACCCTCACAAAGGTCGCTCCCAAACAGGTTATGTCTTTACCATGGGAAACACCGCGATATCTTGGAGATCTACAAAACAGACTCTTGTTGCTACTTTCTCAAATCATGCAGAGATAATTGCACTACATGAAGCCTTGCGTGAGTGCATATGGCTAAGGTCTATAAATAGACACATTCGAGGAACTTGTAGTTTGAAATTCACCACAAATGAACCTACATGCATTTACGAGGACAATGCAGCTTGTATTGAGCAAATGAAATTAGGTTTCATCAAAGGCGACAATACCAAGCATATATCGCCGAAATTCTTCTACAATCAGCAACAGCAAACACTTCTAAATATTGAAGTAAATCAAATCCGATCAGAAGATAATGTAGCTGACTTATTTACTAAGTCACTACCAAAATCCCCTTTCGAGAAACATGTAAGGAGCATCGGATTAAGGAGGATATCCGAACTCCCACAATCTCCAAGAGGAGTCTAAATCAGGGGGAGTATCCAGAAACATACTTCACACTCAACGCGCGTTGTGCTCTTTTTCCCTTTCGACCAAGGTTGTTTTTTCCCACAGGGTTTTATTACTTGGCAAGGTTTTTAACGAGGCAACTTCGATGCGCACCATCTACACAATACTATTGAACATGAAATATCCAAGGGGGAGTGTTGTAGTATAAATTGTATATATACCGTATATGTCTATATCATGTAACAAAATACGTAAAAGTATTTAGATAGGTACTTGAGTGTATAATCATAGGTACTTGAGTGTATGAAGACTTATGTAAACATGCTTTACCAAAGGGCAACAAGCATGGCAGAAAATCATCATCAAGATGGTTATCATTTTGAGTTTCTCTTTGAGCTTTCACACTTCAATGTAATCCTATAAATACCCCCTTTGTATGAGATGAATAAACACATTGAAATCTCCATTCTCTCTGAAATTTTACTCTCCTTTTCTGTTTATCGATTCCTCTTGTTCTTAAACACATATAAATTTCTGGTATGAAAGGAATCAAGTACTTCCACTTTTATAGCCTTCACACATTACCACATCCAGAGGTTACATGTTCGAAACTAACAAATCTATCTCCATATTCATCCCATAAAGGATTTCTGGGTTGGTAAGTCTCTGCCATTTCTTCATTTTTCTTTAATAGCATAATTTTTGCCAAGATATATACACAGTTCCATATATCCATAGCGCACCAGAGTGATTTTTAGGATCTTCTTTCTCATATTATTGTTTTTTCTCTTCTTAGGGTGATCGCCATATGTATAATCTTGCCTATAAACAAGCACTATATAGAGTGTTTAACACCAGAGTGTTTTTCATGATGCTACTCTTTATACTTCTATATTGCTTGGTGATAGATGCATCTCTCATGATTACAGTTTAAGTTCTACTGATGAAGAACATTCTATATGAGAAAAAGGGTGATAAACAGAGTACTACTACTTTTTGCAGCATAATATTATGATATAAGAACAGTCAGTTTGATTGTGATAAAAGGATAATGGAGCAGACAGGAAGCAAGAAGTTTCTACCTAATCCAATCTTGTTGCCCTATCAAATTACACAAGGTGTTGTCCTGCTCCCCTTATTTATTTGAATATATATTTATCTCATTCAAATACCTGCCCTATCAACTTTAGATGGTAGGATAACGGCCCTACCATGGTGGTGATGGGTGATGGAGAACGTATTAGGATTTCTCGGTGAGGTAGACTGAGAAACGGTTATACCACATCCAAGGAAAGCAGCAAGGATGCGACTAACTAATTGATTCGAGGATGTTAACATTTTTTTACTATGAATTGCAGTATATACTGGAAACTAGTGTGTACCCAAGAGAGCCAGAGCCACTCAAGGAGCTGAGGGAAGCCACTGCAAGACTCCCCACGTAATTATCTATAATTATTACAGTTTTTATTATTTTTCACATGTCAGTTCTTCTTTATTTTATTTTTTATTTTATTTTATTTATTTTTGGCTGAATAGAGGGATAAGAGAGACACTAAACCTCCTTAGCACGTCAAAATTTATTTAAAGACTAGTAAGAATCACAAATTAATACAAGTGAAAATTGTAAAGTGCTTCTTGGGGTACTTCACCTGATGCAGGTCAGCTAATGGCAATGTTCTTGAAACTTGTGAATGCAAAAAAGACTATTGAAGTTGGAGTGCTTACTGGCTATTCTCTTCTCCTTACTGTTAGAAGTTACGCAATTCTAGTGCTATAAATCTATCTCAACATGAGCACATGCATGTAAACAATAATTTCTATGTAAATATACGTAGGAGTGCAGTAGTGATCCTAATTAGCATTTAGGATTGAAACATCATGTATATCCTATGTATGCATATTGTATAAATTGTATGATATGTAAAGCAATATAAATGAAATCACCGTGCATCATCAGATTGTGTATTTAGGCTTGGGACTGAAGACACTAAATCCTGTATCTGCAGAATATATAAATATCAGAATATAAACATAACAAACTTAAAAGACTTACTTGAGTTTTCTATTTTAGTCTTCTCCTGATTTCACCTCCAGCATTCTCTTAGTGATTGGACTAATTGATGAGAATAATTCGTGCAGCAGAATGGACCAAAATATCTTATATATAGAAGAAACTGACAATGCATCCCAACTGTTTTTTCAAAAATCTGATAAACTCTCATAACTGTATTTAAGAATTTTAAAATTCTAACAGATCTGATAAGTTGGACCAGAATGATTTTCTTAAGTCCTTAACTTACATTTAATATTTGAATTCAAAACTAAATTATATATGAATATAAACTTAAATTCTATACAATGTCGTGTTCATCAAGTTCTCGCATTTACTGCTCTCACAATTCCTGATGATGGCAAGGTTTGTATCACTTTATATATATATAAGCTAGCACTTCGGCCATTTCATAATTATTGATCAGAAAATTAACTTGTTACCAATTGATTCAATACTGCAGATTATGGCCATTGATAGTGATCGTAAAACATATGAAATAGGCCTCCTAAATCCCAATCATTCAAAAAGCCGGATCGTAGAACACAAAATCGACTACATTGAATCCCCAGCTCTACCATTTCTTGATTGGGAGAAGTAATAAATATATATAGTACTCAAAATTTAATGTTGATCCTTACTACCATTATACTAAACCAGTTTTCTATGTGGCAGCCAAAGAATGTGGGTGATTTCGACTTTGCCTTTGTTGATGTTGACAAAGGTAACTACTGGAATTACCACGAGAGGCTGATGAAGCTGGTGAAGATTGGTGGCATTGTTATCTATGATAACACATTGTGGGAGGAGCAGTAGTTCAGCCTGAAGAAACTGTTCCGGATATCAAAAGGGCGCTGAGGCAGTTCATACTTGAGTTCAACAAATCGGTGTCAGCTGATCATATATGTAGACGCATTTGCTAAGTTGTGATCTTCTGCTATATATGAGTCAGTAAGTGGGAGATTAATGTGCTAAGCTGTTTATCCGAGCACTTTAACATGACTTAATTTGCTAAGCTGTTTGATGCCTATGCATTTGAGATGTTAACTATGCTTGTTTTGATTGAAATTCACACGCTCAAAACTAAAAAAATTATGGAGATGCAGGGGATCGAACCCTGTACCTCCCGCATGCAAAGCGGGCGCTCTACCATTTGAGCTACATCCCCATTTGCCATTCGAATGTCTCAATATATTATGAAAAGGCTGTGCCCTGTGACATTTTCTGTTAAGAAATGGGCTGTGACCATAATACACCAAACTTGGGGGGCTTGAGTTATATTAATCCAAACTTGAAGGAATCTCAATAAAATGATAAGAACAACCATTTTTCTTCTATTTGTCATAAATAAAAAGAAAAAAAAAACATTTTCTTCTATTTCCACTCCACTGTGATAGTTCCACATTTCCTCACTTTTAAAATTAATACTTCATTATTTTTAAACAGTGTAAAATGACAAATTAAGAGTGGAAATAGCATCAGAAATAATAATTCCTAACTGTCTCGGCCTTTAGTGCCTGCTCGGTGTTGAGGGGAGTCTCATGACATTGGCTCCAATAGACTCCTCTCTCTCTCATTTTTACACACACCCAAGAGTGAGCAGAGATCCATTTTCTCTGCAAATTGAGAGCCACCGAGTTGAAAAGTCGGAGAATTTCACCTGCATTGTTCGTAAAAACCCTAAAGGTAACACCTTTCATCTCAAAACCCAACCTTTTGACGATCAGGGGTTTAGGGTTCTACCCAGGCTCTCTGGTCAAGCTCACCCTGTAGCTGTGTTGCATGTGTTTATGTATATATATTGTTTCTCTCTTTGTTTACCTGTTAGGGTTTTAGCGTACTTGGTCGATGATCAAAATTGGAAATTTCTGGGTTTAAAGTTTTGATCCTTTTGGAGGGGTTTTGTTTCTGAAGAGTTTGCTGTGCTTGGATGGGGCTTTTGTTACTGGGTTGACTCTCAAATAGGTGCTTTTTGATGTGTTTTACAGAAAGAAAGGATTTTTACCTCTTTATCTGTTATGCATGTCTTTTGTGTGTATTATTTCTTCGTTTTCTTTTATTCTTCATGTGTTTTTTTTTTTTTACTGAGAGTACAGTTGTTTGAAGATAAAAAGTGGAAATTTATGTTTGAAAGTTTGGTTAAAAAAAAATTGGTGGAGGGGTTTTATGTTCTGAAGAGGGTTGCTAGCTTGGATGAGATTTTTCACTGGTTTGACCCTGAAATAGGGGATTGTTTGAAGTGTATTTACAGAAGAGGATGTGGAGATTCAATTTCTTTATATTTAACATGTATACTGTGATGTTCGTAGGTTACACTTTAGGCTGTATCGTGTAGTCTTGAAGAGAAGTTTCTTTATGCTTTGGTCGTTTTCTCTACATTCTTATTGAACAATGTGCTGCTTTGTTGGGGGAACATGAATTTTTTAAAGTTGTTCGTGGTTTCTTTTCAATTTGTATCCCTGCAATCAATTAGCGCATTTGGCTGGTAATTTGTTTGCTAAACTGATATTATATGCATTGTTCATCTTGTTGTGCTGTAGATAGATACTGAATCCAATGGGAGCATCACCGGATGCCAACGGAGATATAGGTATGAGTAGCAAGGGAAAGGGCTTTTCCAATGGGGATATTGAGGACATGGATGTTGATGACATGGATTTTGAGGATGATGAAGTTGATGATTCGACTAGCATTCATGATCTGGGAGAAGTGTTTCTCAAGGATTTCTGTAAGGAGGCATCAGTGTCATTCTTCAAGGAGTATGGCCTTCTCAGTCACCAGATAAACTCATACAATGACTTCGTTAAAAATGGCATACAAAGGGTCTTTGATTCTTTCGGTGAGATTGTAGTTGAGCCTGGGTATGACCCATCAAAGAAGGGAGATGCTGAGTGGCGATTTGCATCTATCAAATTTGGGAAGGTCACCCTTAACCCACCCTGTTTTTGGGGAGGTTCTGACAATGATAAGGAGTATAATATGTTACCCAGACATGCTAGGCTTCAGAACATGACATACTCGGCCAGGATGAAAGTCAATATTACGGTCCAGGTAAATAAGTTTAACAACTAGTTTCATTAAATGCATGATGAAATTTTACTTGATCTTATCAGATTAGGTTATTTCTGCAGTTTTTCCTTGTGCTATAGATGGTCTAATTATGTAGCCAGGGTACTTAGTTTTAATTTACATATGCATTTGGCATAATGTTATTTGACATGTATTGAGAACAGTATAGAAAAAGTTATAGGCCGTTATGTCCTAGTTTGATTTATGATATGCTTCTGTATGCTCACACACATAAATAATATTGTCTATGACGGGGTGTCATTTTCCGCATAATAATCTGAAAAGATTTGTTTATATTTTAGAACTTAATAGTATGGATATCTCTGATGTACCAGGTATATACTCAAAATCTTGTCAAAAGTGACAAGTTTAAAACTGGAAGAGAGCAATATCTGGACAAACAGACTGTGAGTACTGACAGCAGGGACATCATAATTGGTCGGGTTCCTGTAATGGTGAAGTCTGACTTGTGTTGGATGAAGGAAGTCGAGAAAGGTGACTGTGAGTTTGACCAGGGAGGCTACTTTATAATCAAGGGTGCAGAGAAGGTGAGCTCAGAACTACTTTGATCTCTTTCCTGTGTATAACTCCTATTTTAATTGCAAAATCAGTTATTTCTTTTCCCTTGATAATCTGGGTGTACAATGTGAGATTTATTTCTTTTCTAGTTTTTCACTTGTTCCTGGTTATCGGATGTGTTGAAAACATTCAGCCTTGGGCTCTAAGGTTTAATTTCTTCTTGTGCATGATTTGGTGACATCTGTGGAATGTGTATTGCAGACGTTTATCGCTCAAGAACAGAGCTGTTTGAAGAGACTTCTGATTACAAATAATCAGGGTCTCACAGTAGCATATAGGTCAGAGGTCAAGCGGCATAGGCTCATAATTAGATTATCTGGGATTTCAAAACTTGAAAATGTTGAAGGAGTGGAGAAAGTCCTGTCAGTATACTTTATGTCAACAGAAATCCCTGTTTGGATTTGGTTTTTCGCCCTTGGGGTTAGTTCAGACAAAGAAGTTATCGATCTCATTGATTATGGCAAAGAAGATGCAAGCATTTCAAACATACTGTTTGCCTCAATTCGTGATGCTGACGAGAGAAAAGATGACTTTCGTAGGGGAAAGAATGCTCTGAGATATGTTGAAGAAGCAATAAAGAATACGACATTTCCACCTGGGGAAAGCATTGAGGACTGCATTAGCATGTATCTGTTTCCTAATCTGAGTGGCATGAAGCAGAAGGCTCGGTTTCTAGGGTATATGGTGAAGTGTCTTTTACAGACCTTCAGTGGCCGAAGGAAATGCGATAATAGGGATGACTTTAGAAACAAGAGGCTGGAGTTAGCAGGTGAGCTTCTAGAACGAGAGCTGAAGGCACATATTTCACATGCACGGAGGCGCATGGCAAAGGCTCTGCAGAGAGATCTATGTGGTGATCGTGTTGTCCGCCCGGTTGAGCACTACCTAGATGCATCTATAGTTACCAGTGGTGTTTCCAGAGCATTCTCTACTGGAGCATGGTGTCATCCTTTCAAGAGGATGGAGAGGATATCAGGTGTGGTCGCAAATGTTGGGCGAGCAAATCCACTGCAGACAATGATTGATATGAGGAAGACACGCCAGCAAGTTCAATACACTGGGAAGGCTGGAGATGCCAGATATCCGTAAGTACCTTTTAACTTGCTGCAACTGGAATGAAGCTTTCTCCTGTATTTTGTTGCCGTTTTGTTATTGAAAAGCTTGCTGTAAGAATAGATTTGAAAGTTACTGTAATTTGGAATGAAGTCTGCTACTGTTATATCTTGTCATTCTGTTATTGAAGTGCATGCTCTAAGAATGGATGTGAAAGTGACTGCTATTTATAATAGGGATGGAGTCAGTTAGTAAAGGGTTTACCCTTTTTCTTTTGATGTTTGTCTGGGCTTGCAAAAGAAATTGATTTTGGTTTCATTGATTTATTGAGCTGCCATTTCTATATTGTGAACAAAATTGTATTTGTTGTTTTGGTTGTGGCTAGGAGTCTAAATATAAACCACCTAAGCTACCTGCATTAATTTTTAGTAATTCAGTTTTTTTTTCCTCTTTAGATATTTTGTACATTGTAATTGTGGTTAATAGAAGCTTGTCAATGCAGGCATCCTTCTCACTGGGGTAAGGTTTGCTTTCTCTCAACCCCAGATGGTGAGAACTGTGGACTTGTAAAAAATTTGGCTACCACTGCTCTGGTAAGTACAAACATATTGGAGCCCATTATGCCCAAATTGTTCCGATGTGGCATGGAGGAGTTGGTAGATGATACTTCTACTTCACTGGATGGGAAGCATAAAGTTTTTCTGAATGGTGACTGGGTTGGCGTTTGTGTAGATTCCCATGGCTTTGTCACGAAACTAAGGACATTGCGACGCGGGAAAAAGTTGCCACACGAGGTTTTTCTCTTGTTCAGATTTTACATTGTTGTAGTTTTGGTACAATTGCCATGACTTGATTGCGCTCCAGTTTAGGCAGATTAAAAGGATAGTGATGTATAAAAAATGACTTCTGATTTTACTGGCTTAGGGACATGGCTTTAGGGGCATACGTTTTCCTCTTTTCCTAAAAGCTTTTCTCTTTTCTCTTTTCCTCTACATTCAAGAGTATATACATCATAAGTTATATGATTTGATTCTCAAGAAGCTATCAAATGACAAATGTGTTTTTGAGTACTGGGGGTAATCTATTCCTACCTTTTTGATACTCCTATAATTTGACTAGGGATTAATGATCTCATGTATCTTGCTTTTGTGTGGTTATCTATCTTTTTAAGTGTTGCACAAAGTTTTGATTCACCTGCAATTTGACAATGATTTTTCTTTGCTAATAAGTAAGTTGTATGTGTATTAAAGAAGGATGTTTCATTCTTTTTGAAAAATAAAGCATTGGTAATGATATTGTTATAGGTGGAAATCAAAAGAGATGAACACCAAGGAGAAGTGCGCATATTTTCTGATGCTGGAAGGATTCTACGTCCGCTCTTGGTAGTCCAGAATTTGAAGAAGATTAAAGCAGCAAAAGGAGAAAAACTTACCTTCAAAGATTTTCTTGACAAGGGAATAATTGAGCTCATTGGCCCGGAAGAAGAAGAGGATTGCCGTACAGCATGGGCCATTAAGTATCTGTTTATGGAGGGAAACTCAGTTGTCAAGTACACACACTGTGAGCTGGACATGTCGTTTTTGTTGGGTTTAAGCTGTGGTATCATTCCCTTTGCAAATCATGATCATGCAAGGAGGGTGCTGTACCAGTCTCAGAAGCACTCTCAGCAGGCCATTGGTTTTTCTACTACAAATCCTAACCTCAGAGTGGATACTTTGTCTCACAACTTACACTACCCCCAGAGGCCACTCTTTCGTACAATGATATCTGATTCCCTTGGAAAACCAGGATACCCGGTGGGACATAACGGTATCATGCCAAAGCCTGAGTACTTTAATGGCCAGAATGCAATTGTTGCAGTCAACGTGCACCTCGGATATAACCAAGAAGATTCAATAGTAATGAACCGGGCATCACTAGAACGTGGTATGTTCCGATCTGAGCACATAAGGAGTTACAAGGCTGAAGTTGAAAACAAGCTCTCATTGGAAAAAAGACGAAAAACAGATGAGTGTGTAAATTTTGGCAAAATCCAGAGTAAATTTGGACGTGTTGACAGCCTTGATGATGATGGATTCCCCAGTGTTGGTGCAAATCTGCAGAATGGGGATATTATTATTGGGAGGTGCAGTGAATCTGGTACTGATCATAGCATCAAATTGAAGCATACTGAAAGGGGAATGGTGCAGAAGGTTGTGCTTTCCTCTAACGACGATGGCAAGAATTTTGCTGTTGTATCGTTAAGACAGGTATGTTTACCATAATTATAATTATGTACTTTAATACGTGCATGAACATTTGTTTGGATGCCTCCTCATCCTCAAATGCATTTAAGGTTGCGTATTTTGGGTACACCCTATTTATATGTGTGGAAGATGTCAGCAAAATGCCTGCACATCTGCTGGCCGTCTGCAAAAATTCCAACATCGAATAATATGTATTAGGGCATACCTATTGCTTTCCCTATTTACTTTAAGGACTAATTGCCATCAACTAATAACATTTTGTAATTTTTTTGTTTTAGGTTCGTTCTCCTTCTCTTGGAGACAAGTTCTCAAGCATGCATGGGCAAAAGGGTGTCCTAGGTTTTTTGGAGTCTCAAGAGAATTTCCCTTTCACAATACAAGGGATAGTTCCAGATATTGTAATTAATCCACATGCTTTTCCTTCAAGACAAACTCCAGGTCAACTCCTAGAGGCTGCTTTAGGGAAGGGGATTGCCTGCGGTGGTTCAAAGAGATACGCGACCCCTTTCTCTACTCTCTCTGTTGATGACATCACAGACCAGCTTCATAGGTAACTATGTCATTCTATTCATTTGACTTGTACGCTACCTCTACTTTATTTAAGTTTGACTTTACCAAAGGGGTCTGAATACTCTGAACTACATCTGACTCCCAAGACTACAACTCTACTAAGAAGTAGAGTTCAGAGAATTCAGGGGTCCTGCATTTGTCACTGGGTTCCAGTAAACTGAGAAATTTACTTGGGTTTGAGAGTAGTTGAGTTGAGTTGAGCCATATATTATATGCTGTGATAAGACATTTGTTAGATCTATAGGCAATGTTGCTGAGGGCTTACATGTTTGCCACTATAAAAGAGAGTACGGTTCCCTCTCTCCCCAAATTTCTTATAAAACTAGTAAAAAGAATCTTAAAATTCTTCTGCATTGACTATGTTTGTATGTTTGTGCTGTGAAACCTTGTGTAGTTTTGGCTCTTCCATTTTCAGTTATCCATTCCTTTTCAAATGGATTTTACATGGCTACCTACTAGATTGCTCGTGTTAAAAAAAAACATTTCATTGAACCGCCCCTTTAAATGAGTAGAGTGATTCATGTAATATTTGCCATCTTTGACAGAGCTGGATTTTCAAGATGGGGAAATGAGAGAGTATACAATGGTCGAACCGGTGAAATGGTTCGCCAACTGATATTCATGGGCCCAACATTCTATCAACGTCTGATTCACATGTCTGAAGACAAAGTAAAGTTTAGGAACACTGGGCCAGTTCACCCTCTCACCCGGCAGCCAGTGGCAGACAGGAAGCGATTTGGTGGGATCAAGTTTGGTGAGATGGAGCGCGACTGTCTTATAGCCCATGGAGCATCAGCAAACTTGCACGAACGCCTCTTCACTCTCAGTGACTCCTCCCTGATGAACGTTTGCCAGAAATGCCAGAATGCAGCTAATGTGATAGAGCGGAAAGTGACTGGTGGCCGCAAAATCAGGGGTCCCTATTGCCGGGTCTGCGACTCTGCTGATGACATTGTGAGGGTGAATGTGCCATATGGGGCCAAGCTATTGTGCCAGGAGCTATTCAGCATGGGCATCAGTCTGAAGTTTGAAACCAGGCTCTGTTGAGTACTGAGCAGCATCAGCACTACTTTTGGGAGCAATATAACTCCAGTATATGTATCTAACTATTTACTCCCTACTAGGTTTCGAACATTTAAGTTCCAGATGTTTAATCCTTGGTTCCTACTTCTCTCTATTAACAGAGGGCTGTAATATCTATGATCTATCCAGTCTCGGTTACCGAAACTTTAAGGTCCTTCGACTCTCATGACTGATCTGAAATTGTTGAGAAGTGGGAGGGCACCGGCAAACACTGGTGATCCATATCATATCATATCATATCATATAGCAGGTCTCTCATCTTTTCAACTTATATATTCTGTTCGTGACAATGAACAAGCACTATGATAAATATCTAAATATATCATAGCCTCCAAACCCATTGCTCCACCACCGATATTCCCTCGAAAACGACACCGTTTCTGTTAGTTACTTCAGTCAAAGAGCGGCCTTGTAAAAGTGTCGTTATCAGCACCACATGGTTTGCTGTCCTCAATAGTTGGGGGAGTCGTGTTTCTTCGTAACTCTCCTTTTTTTTTTTATCTGAATTCAATTAGTAAATTTATTTGCTCATTTCTGATTAGATTCGCCGTTTGATCACCACCATCTTCTTCGTTCCGGGTACTCTCTTACTTTATCCAACTATCAATCAAACTCGGCAATGTTAAATTGTACATATTCATCATTATTCATGAAGATCCAAACTGCGAGTATACTTTTTTGCTTTTAATTAGTACAGTCCAGAGTATCATTATATCAAGAGTGTTGCTTTCAGATTCATGAAATACATGTTTGATTATCTCTGTTCATGTTAAGTATCATTATGCTTCTGAATCTCAAAATCCTAGACTCTTCAGCCTTCATGATATTCATCAATTACTCAGGTGAAGTTTTCTTCTGAGATTTTTGTGTAGGGGACTTGTAACTTATTTGACCCTGAATTATTATTATGCATGCCTTATTGCAAAATTGGATTTATGTCTGATACATCTGAGTCTCTCCTCCTTAACTACTGGGTATAAAGAATTGCTTGGATTGCTGCTTCCTCTTTGCAGACTGTAACAAGTCTATCGTGAAGCATTTTGAGAGAAATGGACTCCAGAGGGGTTAAGTTCACAAAGGGACTGTTGCAGAGTGATGAACTATCTCAGGTATATCGATCTAACTAACTTCTGCGATGTTTTCTTTCTGTGGTTGAGATTGTAATAGTTGATGTTTACCGATGTGTACGGCAGTACATCTTGGAGACTAGTGTGTATCCTCGTGAACCAGCGCCTCTCAAGGAGCTAAGGGATGCCACTGCCACTCATCCTCGGTAATCATCCTGCTTACCTTGGTGCATTTTGATTTGACTGAGTCACGTTTATGCTAAGGTAGCCTGCATTGTTAGTTTCATTAAGGTTCTTCTTCATAACCAAGCTTTCGATCACTTGGCAGATACCATTAAAGTCTGAATTCTCTAAAGCATGTACTTGAAATTTGTATTGGCAAGGATTATTAGCTTGTTATTTTTCAGGGCTGGGATGGCTACTGCACCAGATGGAGGTCAGCTACTGGCCATGCTGTTGAAGCTAGTAGATGCAAAGAAGACAATTGAAATTGGGGTTTTCACGGGATACTCTCTTCTCCTCACTGCGCTTACAATTCCCGAGGATGGCAAGGTCAGTTACAATTTTTTCAATCTGCTGTGTTGTCATGCTAGTCTTAAAAAAGACTTTGTCGAAAAGCTAGTCAATGGTTAGCTTCTCTGACACTATTTCTGAATACCTTGCAGATTGTAGCCATAGATATAGATCGTGAGACATATGAACAAGTAGGGTTGCCAATCATAAAGAAAGCTGGTGTTGAGCACAAAATTGATTTCATTGAATCCGAGGCTGTACCAGTTCTTGATAAGCTATTAGAAAATGTATGTATGAATTTCAAACCGTAGCTGCAAAAACCATTATTGTGAACTAGGCCTAAACTGATGTTGTTTTCCATTGGCCTACTACATAAAGAAGTGAACCGGATATACTAAACTTTTTCAGTTTGAATGAACATAAGATATTATCCCTCACAGTTTCTGCATTCTCATCACATAATCTCAAGTTTAACATGGCTTACAGCACCTTTTTACTTTCTAATGTGTTATGGGGGTGGAGATTATTGCAGCCTGAAAATGAAGGCAGTTTTGACTTTGCCTACGTGGATGCCGACAAGGTTAACAATTGGAATTACCACGAGAGACTACTGAAGCTGTTGAAGGTGGGTGGCTTAGTTGTTTATGACAACACACTCTGCAGAGGAACAGTGGCATTGCCGGATGAGGTAGTTCCAGAGGTGAGAAAACAACGCAGACAGCTAGCCATTGAGCATAACAAGACACTTGCAGCCGATCCTCGTATCCAAATCTCGCATGCTTCTGTGGGTGATGGGATGATGATTTGTCGCCGAATCATATAAATTTGGCTTCCTTGTTGAAATCTTACATATGTAAAAACCTATGTATACAAAATAACACTTCACAATCGACCTTTGCTTGTGAGATTTGTACAACTTTTGTGAGCGTGAAGTTGTAGTTGACTACTCCATTGCTGTAAAATGTTATATCTAAAGTGTGCTTTATGGAAGATGCATCCGTTTCCTTTTGTTATATCTACGCCATTCGAAATTGTTGAGAAGTGGGAGGGCACTGGCAAAGACTGGTGATCCATATCATATCATGTAGCAGGTCTCTCATCTTTTTCAACTAATATTCTGTCCATGAAAATGAACAAGCACTATGATAAATATCATAGCCTCCGAACCCATTGCACCGCCCTCCACCCCCTCAAAAACGACACCGTGTCTGTTAGTTACTTTAGTCAAAGAGCGGCAATGTGAAAGTGTCGTTATCAGCAGATGGTTTGCGGCGGTCCACAATAATTGGGGGAGTCGTGTTTCTTCCCAACTCTTCTTCTTCCTTTTTTCTAAGATGAAAACATTAGCATATCAAAATCACAAGATTACAAGCCTGCACAAGAGAACAAGTAACAACACAGTACTGGCCGCAGAAGACAATATTATTGGAGACAACTCGTGCTCTCTCACGTACCCAATTGTACAATAGACAGAGCTTGTTGGTACATTGCAGACTAAGAAGACCAAGCATAACCACATATTGAACTGCACATATTGACATCTCTGTTAACGTTCACATGTGATCTTAATGTCTCATAGCAGCCAGGCTTGCTCACACTTGTAGTATAAATATGTGATCATCAGCGACTTCAATTAAGCAATTTAATTTCTCTTCAATTTGCTCATTTCTGGTTAGACTCGCCGTTTGATCTCCACCACCTTCTTCGTTTCCGGTACTCTCTTACTTCAATCCAAACTGCAATGTTAAATTGTACATATTCATAATTCATGAAGATTCAAACTGCATTAATAAGAGTAGAGTCCAGAATGTCATTATATCAGGGAATATCAAGACAATTGCTTTCAGATTGATGAGATTATCTCTTTGATTTTTCTCTGTTCATCTTTGCTTGTGAATCCTAGAGACCGTTCAGCCTTCAAGATCTTCATTAAGTACTTAAGATGGTAGTTTGCTTCTAAAACCTTTGAGATTTTTGTGTAGTGGTATGTTCTTAATGCCAAGACTTGTTTGACCTTGAATATGATTTGCTATTCTGTCTGCCTTTGTATAAAATTGGATTTATGTTTAATTCATCAAGTTTCTTGTTCATTGCCGGGTGTAAACAATTGGTTGGTTTTAATGTTCCTAGCTGGTTCTTTGCAGACTATAAAGAACTCTATTGTGAAGGGTTTCAAGAAATGGAATCAAGAGGGATTAAGGTCGCTAAGGGCGTGTTGCAGAATGATGAATTATCTCAAGTACTATATTGATCTAATGAGCTTCAGCTATGTTTCCTTTCTTTGGTTGAATTTCTAAACATTGGTCCTTAACAATGTGGCAGTACATCTTGGAGACTAGTGTGTATCCACGTGAACCAGCGCCTCTCAAGGAGCTAAGGGATGCCACTGCCAGCCACCCTCGGTAATCAGCCTTCTTAGCTTAGTGCATTTCATTTTGACGACCAAGTCACATTTATACAAAGCTAGCCTGCATCTTAAGTTTCATTGAGCTAAAACATTCACTTGGCATACCAGTTTAGTGTTGTTGTGTGATGACTGATAGATAATTTTCTTATCACAATGTATCGGAGAGAATTATTATCCTTGTTAATTTTCAGGGCTGGATTGGCTACTGCGCCAGATGCAGCTCAGTTACTAGCCATGCTGTTGAAGCTCATAGATGCAAAGAAGACAATTGAAATTGGTGTTTTCACGGGATATTCTCTTCTCCTCACTGCGCTTACAATTCCTGAGGATGGCAAGGTCAGTTTATAAGTTTTCAATCTGCCTCATTGTCATGATAGCCAAAAAAGGGACCGTGTCAAAAACTAGTCAATGGTGATCTTACATGGATCTGACACTATTTATGGTTCTGAATACCTTGTTGCAGATTGTAGCCATAGATATAAATCGTGAGACATATGATCAAATAGGCTTGCCGATCATAAAGAAAGCTGGTGTTGAGCACAAAATTGACTTCATTGAATCTGAGGCTGTACCAGTTCTTGATAAGCTATTGGAACATGTAAGTAGCAAACTAGCAAAGTATAGTGCAATGATTTCAAACATTAGTTCTTAAAACCAGAGTGGTTAAATTCAAAATCCTTAGGAACTGGTGCATTGCACTACTGAACTTTGTGGAACATATTTTATCTATCCATCCCATTCTACATTCTCCACCATATCATCTCAAGTTTAACATGGCTTATCGCAACTTATTTGCTTCTCATGGGTGGACTGGTGATTATTGCAGCCTGAAAATGAAGGCAGTTTCGACTTTGCCTATGTGGATGCTGACAAGGTTAACAATTGGAATTACCACGAGAGACTACTGAAGCTGTTGAAGGTGGGTGGCTTAGTTGTCTATGACAACACACTCTGCAGAGGATCAGTTGCGTTGCCTGATGAGTTAGTTCCAGAGCCGAGGAAACAGCGGAGACAGCTAGCCATTGAGCATAACAAGACACTTGCGGCCGATCCACGTATCCAAATCTCTCATGCTTCTGTGGGTGATGGGATCATGATTTGTCGCAGAATCATATAACTTTAGCTTCACTGTTGAAATCTTATGTAGCTTGCTCGTGCATAAATAACACTTCACGAGTTCACATGCCTTTGCTTGTGTGACAAACTGTAACTTTTCTGATCGTGAAGTTGTATAGTAGTACTCCATTGCTGTAAAACGTTATAGCTATAGTGTGCTTTATGAAGATGTATCAAAAATGACCATAAATTTTGCTAAGTTTCATACTCCAGCTTAGACAAGTCATAAATATGATCAAATGAGTTGTGAGATTAAAACTTTCTACTTTCTGATCATGAATTTGTGATTAAGTACTTCATTCCTGTAAAAGGTTACATCTATAGGTGTGATTATAGTGTGATTTGGCTCGAGACATCTCATGTGTGTAGCTTGATCTATATAAAAGGAACATTAATTTAGCATGCTTCCTTTGCTTGTGAGAATAGTAATGAAGTAATATCATGTCTCAGAATTCTCATTACTCAATGAAAAAGGCAAGGCAAACAATGTCATAAACTCCTACCAACAACGAATATTTGTCGATATTGGTAAAGGTTGGTGGGTCGAGAAATCCTCAGACTAGTCGAAAACGTAACGTTTGTACTTTGTAATAGAGGATTGGAATTCAACCACTCGGTCGCTGCAAATTCAGGCTCTTTCGTTTTCAGATACTCTCTCTTTATTCAGTATTTAGAAACATGATGAGACTGAATATGCATGAACTGCAATTTTCTAAAGTTTTTAGTCTTTTAGATCGGGAAAACATGAAAGATTGCCATGCATGATTGTAGCTTTAGGCTCAGTAGTAAAGAATTGGGAGACTTCTTGAGATGAGAATGGGGTCTGATTTTCTATGTTCCTCTGGAGCTATACATTTCTTGATTATTTGTTGGATGTGTAAATTGGTTTTGATCAGCAATATTTCCCGAGAGAAATGGAGCACAAAAAGAGAAAGGTATCGAAGGGACTATTGCAGAGTGATGACTAATATCAGGTACCATATATCTTGGAGAATAGTGTGTATCGATCCGTGTGAACAGGAGCCTCTCAAGGAGCTGAGAGATGCTACTGCCTGCCACCCCAGGTAATATCAGCCTTCTTATGTTACTGTATAATATTTTGATTCAGGAAATTTCACAAGTACCACATTACTGATTACATGTCTAGCCAACAATGAAGTAAAAAGTTGTGGTTCATATAGTTTTCTTGTTTACTGTGTGATAGCATAGTTAGATAGCCTGCATCTGAATAAATTTCATTACGAGTCTTGATAATCAAGCCATAATGACCTCCATCTAGCATTGATTTATTGAATTGTGTTTAGGAGGATTACTATAGCTTGGTATTTTCAGGGCTAGGATGTGTACTGCACCTAGCTAGTCAATTTCATCGTGCAGGATTATTCGATTGCATCAATGATTTTAACTCTGTTATTGCATCCGATCCTCGAATCCAAATCTCGCATGTGGTTCTGTGGCTTATGGGATGATGATTTGTCGCCGAATCATATATCTAACTTTGGCTTCACTGTTGAAATCATCTTATATATGTAAAGGTATACATACAGAATAACACTTCGATCACAATCGACCTCTAGTGAGATTTGTAGAACTTTTGTGAGCGTGTAGTTGACTACTCCATTGCTGTAAAATGTTATATCTAGAGTGTGCCTTATGGAAGATGTCATTTGTTAGTGCTTTGCCGAGTTGATGATTGCATCAAAATGATTAAAAGCTTGCGTAAATTTCAAACACATCTACCTTTGCTTAAAGGTAAAAGTTTAATAAAGTAAGTGATGTAATTTTATGAGGATCCGAATTCTCTAAATGTAATTTTATGCCTTTTTTTTTTTAGTGCTTTGCCGAGTTTATGATCACATCAAAATGACCAAAAGTTTGCTTAAATTTCAAACACTACCTTTGCTTAAATGTAAAGTAGTAAAATAATTGCTATAATTTTATGTGAATCCGACTCCTTAAAATGTAATTTTATGCGTTTCCTTTGTTAGTACTTTGCCGAGTTGATAATCACACCAAAATGACCAAACGTTTGCTTAAGTTTCAAACACCAACTACCTTTGCTTAAACATAATGTTGTTCTCACTTATAACTAACGAGAAAACAATACGCGCCTCACGCGCGGAGAAAAACCAGTGAAAACGAGAGCGCTCTCTCCCGGCAGAACACTGGCGGCGTCCCTGCCGCTGCGTTCCGGTCCGGGAGGGGATGATAATGGAGGCTAGTGGCGTGGCTCTATGGCGGAGATCTAGATCAAGGATGGAGGTTGGTGGCTTCTACTTGGATCGTGGTGGATCTGGTTCCCTTCTTCGTCGATCGTGGGTGGGAGCACACAAGGACTTCCGGCGTGGTGCAATTCGCTGGAGGGGCTCGAATTGCAGGTTGGTGCAGGTGCCTCGGCTAAGGATGGATGTTTGGCGGTGGCTAGGTTCTCGATTTCATGGAAGTGACGAGCCTAGTGGGGTTCTGATTCTTCTCGGGGTTCGAGCTCGGACGCCGGCTAGGTTCTGGTGTGGTTGGCTTTGTGGTGTGACGGTGTTGTGGCGTTGGGATGTGTTGCAGCGGTGGGGCAGTGCAAGGTGGAGGGACGGCAGAGCGTGCAGGCACTGGCGACAGCCTTGGTGGATTGCGACGCTGGAGTCTTGTGGGGAGTGGTGGTTGGGTCGGGCCTCTGTTTTAGGGCCTGGCTATTTGGGCCTCTGTTTGTTTTTAGTTTTGGTTGGTTTCTGTTTTTCTATTTTCTGCAGTGTTAATAAGTCCCTACTCGTTAGGGTTGTTGTTGGAGTAAGTGGGCTTGGTCCCAGTGTGTGCGCTCTGTGTGCCTGGTCTGCTCTAAATTGGTGGCGAGTTCCTTGCTTTAGCAAACGGTCGCAACCTTTTAGTAGCAGTAATGTGTTTGCCCTAGGTAGGCAACGAGTTCCTTACTTGGTCAAATGGCCGCTGCCTCCTAATGGCAGGGTGAAACTTGGTGTCATCGGATTTATATTCCGATGGCATCATAACGGGAAAGCTGGTTTATTTGTCAGGATGCTTCTACGTAATAGAGTTGTCTTTCTGGTATGTCGCCACATTTGTAAAGCGAATAGAGTAGTCAGTCGTGCACTCTTCGCTAAATAGTGCTTGTTAGGGTACATGTTTGTAGTTGAGGCTCGTGTTATTATTTCAGAAAGTTCTCTTGATGTAATTTGTAATCTGGGGTTTAGGTTTCATGCCCCCCTCCCCATGTATTCTGCTGTTTCACTAATCAAAGCTTGAGAGCAGCCGCACCGGCCCTTACTTCAAAAAAAAAAAAAAAAAAAAGACACATAATGCTGTAACAAAGTAATTGCAGATGCAGGTCCGATTCCTCTAAAATTAATGAGTTCGTTGTAAAGTTAGTGAAGTTCGCGTACTCCCTGTCCTCTATATTAAACGGCAATGCAAATGATGTCGTATGTTCATCCCTTGATATTTGTCAATAGTCCAGAGAAATCCTCCTCGTCCTCGTACAAAACGTAACGTTGTAACTAAGGATCGGAATTCAACCACTCGATTGCTGCAAATTCAAGGCTCAGAGTCGTCGTTTAGTCAAACTCGAATACCATCATCTTCTTCGTTTTCAGGTACTCTCTCTTTCTCTCACTCTCACAATGGAATTCGTTACTCTCAAAAATGACGAAACCGTATATGCATGAAGGTTCAGCTAGACTACAGATTTTGAAAGTTCTGGTCTTTTAGATCGGGAAGACATGAAAGATTACCAATATTGTAACTTTAAATTATTTGAATAATGGGGTCTGATTTTCTCTGTTCCTAGAATTATTTGAATGATTATTACAAATAGACATAGTACTTTGTAATCATCGCTTAGGCGTCTGTTCTTAGTTCTTGATTATATGTTGGATGTGTAAATTTTTTTTGGATCAGCAATATTTTCTGAGAGAAATGGCGCACAACAAGAAAAAGGTATCGAAGGGACTATTGCAGAGTGATGACTTGTATCAGGTACGATATGTCTTCTCTCTCTCAATTATTGCTATGTTTTTCGGTGTCTAGATTGTTCACATTCACACTGTTGTTCAACTGTGTGGGCATGTGGCAGTATATCTTGGAGACTAGCGTGTATCCGCGTGAACCGGAGCCTCTCAAGGAGCTGAGAGAGGCCACTGCCAGCCACCCCGGGTAATATAACCCTTCTTACGTTACTGTATAATATTTTGATTCTGGTAAATTCACAAGTACCACATTACTGATTACATTTCTAGCCAACAATGAAGTTAATAGTTGTGGTTCATATAGTTTTCCAGTTTATTATATGATAGCCTAGATCTGAAATTTCATTACGACTCTTAAATATCAAGTCATAATGACTACTATCTAGCAGTGCTTTATTGAATTGTGTCGAGGAGGATTACTGGCTTGGTATTTTTCAGGGCTGGGATGGGTACTGCACCAGATGCAGGTCAGTTAATGACCATGCTGTTGAAGTTAGTAGATGCAAAGAAGACGATTGAAGTTGGAGTTTTTACCGGATACTCACTTCTCCTCGCTGCTCTTACAATTCCTGAGGATGGCAAGGTCTGTTACTAGTTATTTAGTATCTGATATATCCTGTAATGCTAAGCTAAAAAAAATACCTTATTGCAGATTGTAGCCATAGATGTAAATCGTGAGCCATATGATCAAATAGGATCTCCAATCATAAAGAAAGCTGGTGTTGAGCACAAAATTGACCTCATTGAATCTGAGGCCCTGCCCGTTCTTGATAAGCTATTGGAACAAGTAGGTATCGTGCATCTTTTTGAACTCCAACTGGTTAAACTGCAAAAACCATGATTGTGACATTGTCTTTCTCATGGTTTGTGGATGGGTTGCAGCAGGAAAATGAAGGAAGTTTCGACTTTGCTTTCGTTGATGCAGACAAGGTTAACTATTGCAATTACCATGAGAGACTAATGAAGCTGCTGAAGGTGGGAGGTATAGCTGTGTATGATAACACTCTTTGGGGAGGGACAGTTGTAATGCCGATTGAGTCGACTCCAGAACAGATGAAACCAGGCAGAAAGTCTACTATAGAGCTCAATAAATCGCTTTCTGCTGATACTCGTGTCCAAATTTCGCATGCTTCTTTGGGCGATGGGATCACAATTTGTAGGCGACTGTACTGATTTCTTCCTGAAAGCGAAAACCTACATGTGGAGCTTGATGTAACATTTTACATGCTTTGGATTTTTAAGTTTTAATGAAATAATATATGGCTGGTGCGATTGCTGCTTTATTTGAGCAAAGGTTATACACAAATCGGTACACAAAAGAAATTGGTCATCTAAGAATCACCTTAATGGCGGAATAATTTGAAGAAAAAGCCTGGGAATTTAAGCAAGCTAACTAGAAGTAAATCAGCTTCTCATTCATGTAGGAGTTGAAACATGAAATGGAACAAATTGGTTACAAATGAAAGTAACTGCCCCCGGTTTGTCATCGCAATCTCTAAGGACACACAAAAAACAAGGCGCCCACTAACAACATATGGGGGAAAATGTGTTGATTCTAATAATAATCATGCAATGCGGTATGCCTAACCCTATCTTGCAAACAACATACAACCTCAAAGTGGCAATCATCAGCCAAGTAACAGGTCTATCATGACCAACTATAACTGTATATTCTAAACAAATCTTCATGACAATTCTAGGTCGTAGTCTTGCTAACTTTCTTTGCAAATGTCTCAGCAACCAGAAAAGGGAAAGCAATTGTTGCATCACAGTGCACCTGGTTCAACCAAGAAAAAGGAAGGAAAATAAATCAGAATAGAAGATGATAAGACTCAAGCATCCAAGGTATAGGATAAAAAGAATTGAAGGATTCAAATTTTGGTGGGTAAATATGTATTATTATGATGCAAGCAACCAAAGCTAAAAGGCAATGTGCAAACCTAGGACATGGCTAAAACTAAACACACCTTAACAGTTTTGGCAGAACCCCGTATTTTCCCCCATGACACAGCCTCATCAGGACGAGCTCCAGAATCACTACCATCATATTCTTGTGCAGTGTTAATTAACACAGCATAATCCGCACCATTGCGCATCATATTAGCATTGCAAATGTGATGTTTGGGCAGGCCTCCTCCAAGGATGATCATTCCAGTCTTCCTCAGACCTGCATGAACAGCTTCACCATTCATGGCCCTTATATCTGTTCAAAGGGCAAGCTGTTTTGTGAGTTGAGTTTCTCAAGCTACTAACTATCAGCTGGAAAAACAATGTGACAAGTAACATACCTTGCACTATGTCAACAACCAGACCTGGGCTGCGGAAAGAATGGAAGTACAACATGTCTCCCAATGAGCCATCCGTTATGGATGGACAGTAAACTGGGACATTGTTCTGGAACACATCCAAAAGCAAAAAAAAAAATCAATTCTTACTGCACAGACAACCCCTATTAACTAAAACAGTGAGATGAAGCCCTTAAAACTGAAACCAGTGGCCGCAATATAACCATTGCTATTCAAACAACTCGTCTGATTACAATGCCACAAAACTATACATCTATGAATGTGATTATCCAACCAGATTTAGACTTTAAACCGAGCAAACAGTACCAGCATATAGAACTAAAGTGATTGAAACTTGCCTTGTATGCCCAGTAAAGGTACGATCTTTCATCATTTATTTCCTTCCCCAAGCGTGCAATCAATTTAGATGGCGTCCACAGCACATTCTGCTAAAACAAAACATTCAATCACAACCCAAAACCACTAAACCCCCCAACAAAAACCACATTTAAAAAAAAAGAAAAAGAAAAAGACAAGGGCACATGCCTGTTCATTCTGTTCCTTCAACATCTGATCGAAAATCGGAATGATCCAATCCTCAAACTTACAATAGTTATCATTAGGAACCAGCAAATTACCGATACGATTCAATCCCTTGGACCTCAAATACGCCCCTGCTAGTGCGAAATCACCCTTATAAGTCGGCGCAAGGCATTTGATAAGATCCTCCTCAATGCCACCAGCAGTTGTAACCACCACATCCACCACATGGTGCTCCACCAAGTACCTAAACACATCTCTAAGCCCAGACGAAACCAAATTCGAAGTGAACCCCAAAAACACTTTACACTTCACAGACTCCCTAAACTTCCCATCCCTCTCCTCCTCACCGCAATCCTCAGCTACAGCCTCATCTGCCAGCCTCCAATCTAGCTACACAGTCCCACTAGTCCAATCACAACGACATTACCGTAAAACAATCAAATTGACAGGGGCATTTCAGGGAGAGAAAATTTACCATTTGGTTGACGACTTCGATGGCTTCTCCGAGATTGGTGGCTTGGAAACCAGTAGTGATCATCGAACTGAAGAGACGAGAGTAATCGAGTCCTTCGTTGAAATCGTAGCCTCTGATTTCGCTGCATTTGCCTTGCAAATTCTCTGATTCTTTGAACACTGTGGAGTGCACGCTTGCGATTTTACCGTCTTCCATTGCTTTTCGCTGGGGTTTTGGGAAGTAGAATCTCTGAAATTATGAGCAAGAAATCCAAAGTAGCAAGTAAAGGAATCGTCTTTAAGGAAGTTGAATTGCTTTTTACAGCGGCGAGGTGGAAGAGAGAAACTTACGGCTGACGGCTGTGGCGGAAGATGCGGCGGGAAAGAGTGGTCCGGCTATACAGTGGAGCTGACAGAGTGATGCTTTGGAACGAAGAGCAAGGAAAAGGAACCGCGGCGGTTGTGAGGTTCTACGCTGAGAGAAACAAGACATGTTTATAATTCGGGGAAAATCCTCAAATGGTACCTAAACTATGATCCAATACACATTATAGTACCTAAATTTTGAAAACTATCCTAATGATACCTGAACTATTGTTTAGTTTCTCCATATGGTACTTCCGTCAAATGTGTCGTTAACTTTACATGCGTGGCTCATTCTTATTAGATTACATTCATCTCCAAAAAAAAAAAAAAATATAGGCAAAGTTAACGGCACATTTGACGGAAGTACCATATGGAGAAACGGAGTAATAGTTCAGGTACCATTAGGGTAGTTTTGAAATTTTATGTATCAAAATGTGCATTGGACCATAGTTCAAGTACCATTTGAAAATTTTTCTCTTATAATTTTAAGAAACTAGTTTTTTATTATTATTTGAGAAGAAAGAAAATAGTTATAATTCAGAAATTAAAAAAATAAAAGTTATTTGACTGATTCCTTTAGTGGTCTTGTTTTTGAGTTTTAAGTTGAAAGGTTGAAAGATGGACGTGAGCCGGAACAGTGGATGGTTACTCCAAACCCTTGCAAGGGTGACCAAGGTCCCCTTCGATCCTTCCTTCAAGGCTGAGGAATCGCGTACTGAAAAATAAGAGGAGATCTTTGTAAGATGGAAGCTGAAAGTTTGGCAGAACAGAGGGCAATTGAAAGGCTGGTAGGGGAGAGAGCATTTGAAAAGTTGAAAGTTTCTGAGCTAAATACTCAAACCTCAACAAAAAGAAGCTCGTGGAATGATTGAAGTCCTGGCCATATCATATATAGCTCTATGCTGGAGCTAATTCTCAATGATCGAGCTAATTCTTAAATTTAGGTTTCATAGACTCATTATTGTATTACTGATAACTAGGAGATCAATGATGGTAATTACTGACCTGCTGAAGCCAAAATGAATGGTAGTTACAATTCCTTAAATAAATAAATAAATGTTTTATATTTGTTCAACATTAGATTAATTGGATGGTGAGATACTGAAGGATATTTAAATATTTTTTTTATTTACCGATAACAGTAATTAAACTTGTCGAAAAAAAAAAAGATTTTTACAATACCTTTTTGCATTATAATCATCAGACATGAAAATTTACCGTCTTCAAGTCTTGGTTTCTTGAAAAAGCTTCTCCAATTAATTGTGACATAAAACCAAAAATGACATCAATGTAAAAAATCATGGGTTTTAGATGATTAAGTGGATCATATCTATTTGATCTAAAATTTCTACTAAATTCTCTTTCAAAAAAAAATTCTACTAAAGTACACGTTCACAAATTTTGCTTGTTGTATGTGTTTTATTTTTGTTCAAAGTACATTTAGATTAATTGGATGGTGAAATATTGGAAGATATACAAATATTATTTTGATATACTGATAGCCATAAGTAAACATGTTGAAAAAACAAAAAAAAAAAAAGAAGGATTTTTACACTACCTTTTTACATGATAACGTGTAAGACATGAAGAATTACAGTTTTCAAGACTTATAAAAAAGCTTCTACAATTCATTGTGGAACAGAACTAAAAGATGTAAAAAATCATGGGTATCAGATGATTACGTGGATCAAGTATATTTGATTTAAGATTGCCACTAGAAGCAAAGGTTCACTAATTTGGTTTGTTGTGAGTGGTACATCTCGAACAATAATAGTGTCACACCTCAAACAGTGTGTCGGTGGATTTTAAGCACCTAACTTTGAATCCGATGTATGAACAATAAAAATAAACATAACATTGTAACAACTACGAATACATTTTGAGATTTCATGGAAAAAAAACATTTGAAATAATTAAAATATATTACAAATGAAAAATAAAGTCTATGGCTCTAATCTTTTGTAATAATTTGTAAGTCTCGCGTACTTGGCCCTCATACTTTATGGAAAATCATTTCTAGATCCTTTTTCAAGAGCATCACATCCAAATTAAACTCCCTGAAAGCGCTAATTGAGGAGATTGAAGAATGCAACACCAAGCTCTCCTATTGCTCAGCGGAGGAGCTGGAAGGTTTATTACAAATAACGAAGAGTGGCAAAGAGCTTGTGGACAGCTGTCTAAAGATTAAAAGTTCGGCCATCTTTAAAGAGTACCGTTACATCACCGAGCTTAAAGGTTGGGATGATTTGCTTAAAGAACAGTTCGAGTTGCTAAAAGTGCAGAGTGTAAGGGATGGAAAAAGAACTGCAATTGTTCTTCAAGAAATTCAAGGGAATACGAAGACACCTGCAGCTACAGTGTAACATATGCAGAGGGATTCGAAGAAAACTGCAGCTGCGTTGCAACATATGCAGGGGGAATCAAAGAAAACTGCAGCTGTGATGCAACATATGCATGTGGATGTGAAGAAAACGGCACTTGCTAATCAGGCTATCGAGTAGCATGTGAACAAAACGTGGAATTATTCTATTAGCTCTTGCCGTTCTCTGTATAAAGAAGCTTTAGACGTCAAATTCATCATCTCTCAACCTTGAATCAAAATCACAAACCTCCGAACTTTTCTCTCCAAAGTTTCGGCCTCTTCTCCCTAAGTCAAGAAGCCGTGCTCCTCTTCTTCCATAGCTGCCATCCTTAAGCCATAAACATCACCTTGAAACTCCTCTTACATTCTTGAAGACTTTAAAAGTGTAACAATGACCTCCCTCTTCAAATCTACAGTTTTCTTCTCTTGTAATTCAAAACATGTTTTTGTTTTGTTATTTTGGATTCGTAATTTTGTGAGATTAAAGTTTTGTAGTTAAGGATGATTTTCAAACCCTAATCATGCTATGACGTTTTGGTTTCTAATTCATAGTTTTCTATTTCACTTTTTGTTCATGAATTATTATTGATTTCGTGCATATGGCTAGAATATCTGTTATGTGTTTGTGTTCTTTGTTGGCTAACTTATAATATAAGCATGTAATTGTTTCTAGATTTTTTTTTTTTAAAAAAGTGTTCTATGTTCTTAATTCATAAGTAGTAAGGCTTTTGGACAAAAGATGAATTGTTATATATTGATTTTGTACATATGGCCGAATATCTGTTATGTGTTTGTGTTCTTTGTTGGCCAACTTAGGATATAAGCATGTAATTGTTTCTAGATTTAAGAAAACGGCATTCTATGTTCTTAATTCATAAGTAGTATGGCTTTTGGACGAAAATTAAATAAACAATTAGGTTTGCATGTAAGGTAAGCATTGCACACTTATTTGCTTTTCTAAAATTGATCAAACTTTTGTTCATTCTTAATGCATTGGGTATAATATTGATAAGATAGCGTTCCATACCTAGATTGCATATTCAATAGGCTTAGTATTGATGCGTTCATCTTGCTAGGTAATTAAGGGAAGTAAAATAAGGGACATTGTATGTGTTTATCTTTGTTTCTTGATTGACTTCTTTCTAAGCACTTTGTGATTCAAAACCCAGGGTTAAACTGACACCCCCTATCTCTACATATACCAGATAGCCAGTTCATGCATGTTTTCTTGTATTTTGGCTAGTGAAAATGAGAAAGTACACTCGGGATGAAATCAATCACTTGGTTGAAGTTATACGATTGCTACAGATCGAAGATGTACACACCAACTATCTTGTTGAAGGGATGGACCTTGATATTATTGAGAAACCCATTAGTCTCTACATTTCGGACACTATGAGTACTGATGAGGCCAAGGTAGCTGCTTTTAACCGTGTAGTTGCAGCCAAGATAGACGTGAGCCAAAATAGCGGAATGTTACTTTAAACCCTTGCAAGGGTGACAGAGGTCTCTTTCGATCGTTACAGCAAGGATGAGGAATCACGTGCTGAAAATAAGAAAATGGATCTTTGCAAGATAGAAGATGAAAGGTTCGCATGGAAGAGGGCATTTGGAAGTTAGTGTTCTTGTTTTTCGGTTTTTTTAGGCCTCCATCTTACCAAAGAAAAAAATATGACTCAACTTTTCTAAATGACAGGGAAGACGGCAAAATATGTCAAGAGGACGAAATATGTCATTTGAAAGACTATTGAGACAAAAATGGATTGTCATGAACATATAGGAGGTAGGATGGACAGTTGGTTAGATCTAGTATGGATCTTACATAGACGGCAGTTGGAATCGGCGGCTTTCCTAGAATTGAGTTGGCATCTGATTAATCTTCCGGATGCAATCACACTGTGAGATATTAAATATGTATTTCTTATGGTGGTTGATAGAGCAAGGCTCGAGTCCCTTTATATAGGCATACAAGAATTTAAGAACCTCCCATATATAAAAATTCCTAATTCTATATTGAATATGCAAGGAGCTTTCCTAAACTATGTCTTGTTAGGGATAATTGTTCCCTCAATGAAATAGGTATGTCTTCCTTAGTGACTATCATTTCCGGTCAATCTTAAGATATTTTTTCCTTTTCAAAAAAAAAAAAAAAAGATATTAGAGTAAAACTTACCATATTATCTCGATTACATTTTCCACAATGATTGAAAGAATCACCTTTTGAATAGCTTATTACACAATCTTCCCTCAACTCGATCTCTGAGTGAAATGCCGCACAAAGGGGGAAAAAAAAATTCATAGATCCCGCACCGTAAGAAATGTGAGATCACCCAAGGTTGTCTTCTACATCCATGGTCATGGACGGAATGACTCATGAACACAAGTCTCTCATTTTTGAATTCATCTTATATGTGATTTATACAGTAACGATAAAAATTCAAGTTTCTCTCATTCCTTTAAATTTTTAATTGTTCATTTTTCAGGTAAGTATATATCTAAAGAAAAGATGAAGAACTGGCGAACTACAGCGCGAGTTGGAAGCTTCCATGGAAAGCGTGTAGAGAGGATGAAATCATCACTACGTACGTTAATTCTTGCATATATACGGTCTGAATAACAACTTATTAGAACACCACTTCCGAAACTCCAAATTTTGAACACAGCCTAACCTAATAGCTACTTGATATTGTACTATCACAGTATCACACTGGCAACATAAGTCAGCTGCGCTTGCATTTGCTATCATGTCACAATGCCCTTCACAACTTTGAGATTCAATGGGCAGACTTTCTTCTCTGTGCTATGGGCAAAATACATGAAAAGAACACATTGATCAATCCCTATGCCTCCTCTGTATATTTTAATCAATCAACCATAGATTGAGTCACAAAAAGCAAGCTCGATATCATAGATTGATTACGCATAATCCACCTAAAATGATACATTGTCATCCGGATAAAATGAACAATCAAGCAACATGACTCCAACAATCTCACAGATTATTTCAAATCTAATTCATAAGTTAACAAGATATAAACCATGCATACAGCTTGGGGCAA
This sequence comes from Rosa persica, assembly GCA_025331145.1. Taxonomy (NCBI): domain Eukaryota; kingdom Viridiplantae; phylum Streptophyta; class Magnoliopsida; order Rosales; family Rosaceae; genus Rosa; species Rosa persica. The sequence goes on along the minus strand of WFKR01000002.1, from coordinate 4,490,909 downwards.
CTCAGGCACCCATATCTAGATGCTATGGGAGTGATCAAATTCTGTTGGGCCCGCAATTAAGGCGATTAACGCCGTAGTTAGTATGACGTTAAATTTCAGTCGTGAATGTGGCGATTATTACGACAATAACTACGCACAATGATTACGATTATAAGTGCGCGATGAATGACTATCATAAATACGCAATGAATAACCGTCGTAAGTACGTAATGATTAACCGTTATTAGTGTAGCAATAATTATCATCATAAATGCATAAATAAATGCAGCCATAAAAGCAGAGATAATGGCCGCTTGTTCGCTAAGTAATTCATTGCCTATATAAAGGCGATCTGACGTTAAGGTAAACCATCGAATTCCAATTCACTCTACTCCACTACTGAGAAACGTACGGACTTAGGCATCAGAGAGTTTTCTGCAAGTACCCCCCTCCTCCTCGAGCCGACGGTCAAACTTTGGGTCAACACTGAAAGGAAGCTTCTCGATTGTTCTCGGTCAGCTCCCGCTCCAGTCCACATTCATTGGTGAGTCAAACTTCTCTACGGAATTTTTCGTCACCAACAGATGCATTCTCTAAAGGTTCTAATTGCTAATTCCTTCATTTCAGTTCGAGCGGTTACACGGTATAGGCCGTCAAGAATCTCAATTTCCTGTAGGACAATCCCAAGACCGGTGGGTACCAGATTCTTAACAAACGGCACAATCCATCATAACAGCTCTGTACAGACTGCGGCTACAATTTTCAGACCGACATCTCCGACAAATCTTTACAAATCCCTCATGTAGTGGTGCATCATCATGCACGATAAATCCTTCAGGGTACCGTATCAGCAGCTCTTTGTAGTAATCTGGTTCTAGTACTGTAGGGCCATCCATAGACAAGTACTCACTGTGCATCAAAGCATGTTTCTGCAACCAATGATTATCCTGCAAGCTAGGATAATCTTGGGTGGTATATACTTCCTCCTTACAGACCTTACAAACCACAGCATACCAAACCGGCTCCTCACTAGGAGGCACAGCAAACCTCTCATATCCCCTAGTGTATGAACGCACCAAGTAGATCCGAAGGAGCTCCGCCTCTGAGCGATATGGTATTGGTCTTGGTGCCATACTCGTGCCTACATGACATTGATTAATACATGTAGGAAGGTCAAGCAAAACATCGCGGTGGCATGATGCATGTTGATGGGTGGCACGACAATCCTGTAAGTTAGAACCCTCTTGGATGCAACCCACAACACAACCACACAGATCACAAACCAACTGAAACATTTTTAACTTGTCAACAGGACCAGCGAGCGGAACCAAGTCGTAGATCTGACGGAGCTGGTACTCTGGCCATCTCGTGTCTTCATAACCTGGCAGTTGAGAAGTAATTCTGTCTTCATCATACTTATCTTCCTTTGAGAAATTCTTGTTTCCGGCCAGATATTGGGATTCTTCTTCCTTCGTTTTTTGGGGGATCTCAGTCATCATGCACTGCCGGTCTATATGTATATAGGACTAAATTTTGTTTACTATCCTGTACTTTTAAGGGTTCATCAGTTCAGTCCCTGCACTTCTAAATTAATCAGAAAAGTCCTTGCGCACTCCAATTTCATCAAATCGATCCAATCCGTCACCACTCTTTCAATTTTCGGGGAAAATTTCCAAATTATCGATCTGCATTCACAACACTAACGCATCGGCGGGCTACCTAGCGATAGGTAGTTTGAGAATTTTCCCTGTGAGAAGGTCACACGTCAGCATTTTAGCAGATAAAATTGATGGAATAGTGACAGATTGGATCGATTTGATGAAATTGGAGTGCGCAAGGACTTTTCTGATTAATTTAGAAGTGCAGGGACTGAACTGATGAACATGTACTCCCTTAAAAGTACAGGGTAGTAACATAATTTAATCTATGTATATATGTATGCTATTCTAGGTCGAAAGCTGATCGAGGTTTTTGTTGGTCTCTATACTGCTGCGCCTTATGCCCTTTTATATACGTGGGACTCCAAACCCTGGTCCTATTGGGAACTCTAAACCCTAGTCCTACTTAATTCCACAGAGAATAGGACAAGTAATAGTCCTGGGTGGAATCCTCTTCCACCGACTCAAACAATTGTCTTCGAGAGGCATGTAAGTCATAATCATAATAACATAAATAAGGAAAGTAAATTTCTCAAATTCTTTCAATTGTTGATTTCTAGGTAAGTATCGAAGAACTCGTTTCCTCATTCCTATCACAAACTGTATGAATCACTTGCATAGCACAGTAAATGAAGAATAATATAGAGCATATAGAGTAATCTTATTCAATGATTTAAGACTAAAATTGAACTCGTTTATGTTCCAACAAATCAACACAGCCGTGCAAAATTAAATTTCTGCTTCAACTCTTCAAGAGCACTCTGTGTGGGAGGTTCACTTGGAACTTTGTGTTTTCCAAGCTAGCCCCTGCCTCAATCTCATGTTTTGCTTGTTTCAAATAGGTGTATGACACTTTTATTCTATATATATATATATATATATATATATATAAACACTTGTTAAAGGAACAAAAGAAGTAATAACAAAATGAAAAAAAGAAAAAAAGAGAAAAATCAATGGGGCGTTCCGAGAATCGAACTCGGGACCTCTCGCACCCAAAGCGAGAATCATACCACTAGACCAAACGCCCTGTGTTAATAAATTGATCGGCTTTTATAATATTATTAATTATCGTTATATTCTTGTTAATTATCTAGGGTTTTGTGTTTAATCGCAGTCGCGACCTATATAAGGAAGACGACCCAACTCGTAAACCCGGAGCCTCCACTACTCTCTCTCTCTATCTCTCTCTGTGCAAAACCCTCTGCAGAAGTAAGTCCTCCTCTTCACCATTTCTAGGGTTTCGATTCAGATTTCCTTCTCCACTGTAACAAATCAAACTCTGTGATTCCAGTCTTGTGTATATCTAATAATCCATTTGTATCGGTTGGTACAGCTTTTACTAGGTTCCAATGGCCACCGTTCCAGGGCAGCTGATCTGGGAGATCGTCAAGAAGAACAACTCCTTCTTGGTCAAGCAGTTCGGCCGGAGCCACGCCGGCGTCCGCTTCAGCAAGGAGCCTAACAACCTCTGCAACCTTCACTCCTACAAGCACTCCGGTAATTTCACTCCGCCTGAGAAAATAACAAACCCTAGGATTGATTTGGTCTGATAGTAAACCCTAGAAATATGTGATTTTGTTGTGGTTCGATTTGGATTGAATGGTGATTAGGTTTGGCGAACAAGAAGACTGTGAGCATTCAGCCCGGAGGCAAAGACCAATCGGTGGTGCTCGCCACCACTAAGACCAGGAAGCAGAACAAGCCGGCCAGTTTGGTTCACAAGTCTGTCATGAGGAAGGAGTTTCCTCGCATGGCCAAGTCTGTTACCAATCAGGTACCGAATACTCGATTTATGATTCACTGCTCTGTAGATGCAAATTTGTTGTTGTTTAGAATGAAATGAATGCTAATAAAAATGCCGAATGTGATGCGTTTAGTTTTCTAATCTACACATACTTTAGGAGTTGCGACTGTTTTGCACCTTACTAGCAGTGATGAGCAGCTAACATATAAGAAGATCTCACTTTGTGTGAGGTTTTCAATGAAATTGATTTGTTACGCTTGGCTTCTGAGCAGTCATATAATTTTAATGATTACGATGTATGGGATGAAATTGTTGCTCATAATGGCCGATATGTCTTGTATACTGGGGCATTTTGCTGCTCTTATAGTTTGTTGGCTGGCTCCCTGAATTTTGTAGCAGCTGTTGTGATGAATTTTGTGTGTATTAGGTGGATGGGTTGGCTTCAGTTTGTAACCTTTTAGTATTTGTGTAGTTAGTTTGGAACTCCTTAGTAGCAGTGATGAGCAGCTAACATATAAGAAGGTCTCACTTTGTGTGAGATTTTCAATGAAATTGACTTGTTACGCTTGGCTTCTGAGCACTCTAGCTTCACTTAATTTGTTCTAGGGCTATGGATGTTCAAATGTTCTGAGCACTCAGAGTTGGCATGAGTTATGATGGTGTTTTCTATGGTTGGGAATCATGCCTCAACTTTTTCGTTTTCTATCTAGTTGCTTCTGTAGCTGCAGTTGCATTTTGTCTTATAAAGTAGGTTCATACTTATTAGCAGTGATGCGCAGCTAACATGTAAAAAAATCTCACTTTGTGTTGGATCTTTGATGCAATTGAATTGTTACGCTTGGCTTCTGAGCACTTGTTGTCGTAAATACGTACTTCTATGCCTGTTTTGTTGAGCGAGTAAAAATGGACATTATGTATGTGTATTCACTGTGACTTTTCAAACTCTTAGATTGTCTTAAGTAGCTTTTTGTCTGTGAAGGTTGCATGAACTTAACACTGCACTGATGTTACCACAATGAACTTTTGGTTAAAGTGTGAATGGATTGTGATGTGACTGAAATGTGAACCAATTACATTTCTGTCTGTTGCAATAAATTGTATACTGTCTTCATGCAAGCACTTAATGAATGTTATATTTTAATTGTTCCAGGTGGTTGATAACTTCTACAGACCAGATTTGAAGAAAGCAGCCCTTGCTAGGCTCAGTGTGGTTTACAGGAGTCTCAAGGTGTCAAAATCTGGTGCCAAGAAGAGGAATAGGCAGGCGGTTAGAACGTACGGAAGGCAGTGAAATACTTAAGAAAATGTGTCTTGCAGTCTTTATTTAGAGTCCCGAGTTTCCTTGTCTTGGGTTCGAAGAGACATGAATGTGCAAACTTTATCCTTGTTACTAAAAAACGGCTAGGTCCTTATTTTTATTTTCCATCAAATTTAGCTGTTTTGCCAAACCTCAACATTTAGTTCTCAGATATGTTGCAATTTGGTTTTTGAAGACCTGCATACAGTTTTTTCGTAGTGGTTGATGTGTGATTTGTTTCATTGTTGGCCAAAAGCTTTTATGATCTTTTATTTTCACAAGGATATTATTGATTTTAACCTTATTTTGACTGCATGCCTGGTGAAAGAATGAAATTTAACCCCTATGAAGTTACATGCATAGGCTCCCAAAAATCCATTGGACTGTAGGAGACGGTTGCTCTTATTAGTGAGTTTGTTCAGAACACAAAGTAAAGAGAGAAACTGATGTCGATGATACATAAATCCAAGTTTGATACTGCTATAAAATCGTTTTCAGTTCCACCCAAGTTTGATACTAGAACTGGCAAGTTTTACTCTTCAATAGGTGCCGCTACATTTGTCTCCGAGTTCTATGGCTGGTAGTCGGTAAATGGTAAATGAAAGACACAAGTCCTAAAGAAATAAAGAGGGAAATCAGGTTGTAAGCACTTTGGTTTATATGATTAACAGGTTACATCATAATCGAAACATAGAGAGATCCCAACTTTCTTAATGCCAAAGGGGGAAGTGGATGGAGATTTCCTAAGTGCAGCCGGAAATAATTTTGGGGTTGGGAGGCCAATTAGGGTTAGGAACCCTAAATCCTTATCAGTGTTTCAGTAACGATCACCACTCCATTGCCACCCCTAGTCCATTCTGGTCTGGGTCAACTGATATTTATGGATTGGGCCTCAAACAAAGCCCGTGCTGGCCCAGGACAGGACGTGCGATATGCGTGAGAGGTGAGACGTCAGAGTTTGTCTTCACCAGCATATGCTATAAATATCCCTAAATCCCCAATTGCCTCCATTTCCAACAGTCTACTTTTCCCGCTCTCATTTCCCGCTCCCCAAAACCCTAACCCGAAAAACCAACCAACTAATGGGCCAGAAGAAAGCACCCGCCGCCGACGACACTCTCGAGCCTAAGAAACGCCGCCGCGTCGGCTTCTCCAGCGTCGGTCAGTCTTCTCAATTTTCAATTTCAGACCTATTCTCCCCTTAATTTCTTGAAGCACTTGTATGAATTCCACTCGTTAATTTTGTCTCCGTTGCTGTTTCTCCTGTTTCGAAGCTAATTTGTTAATTTCATTTGTTTGTTTTCATGGATTTGGGAGCAGATGCTGGAGTGGAGGCCAAAGATTGTATCAAGATTTACCTGGGTATGATAATCTGATTCAATTTTGTTGATGCTACTGTACATTTTCGCTGATTTGCTTTTATGTTACTACTTTATCCTTGAACAATTGCTTAATGGGCTGTTTGGTATTTGGTAATTACAGTGGTTAGTTAGTCAAATCCAGTTCAGTTGATAAGTATTAGTGGTAATAATGTCTGAAATTTGCTGGTCCCTTTGTGGTCTTTGGGTTGGACTAATATCCGAGATCTGAGAGATTTAGATGGAGACCGTTCCGAATAGATGTTATTGTTTTGCTTTATACATGTGGTTCAAAATGATGAGTTCTTGTTGTGATAGTAAACTAATATTTGTATGGTTTTTGTGTTCTCTTCGGTCAATAATTACAAATTACATTCTCAGTCTGAAATGATGAGTTCTGGTCGATGAATGTGAATGATTTGTGAGTTGTGTTTCTGATTTTCTTGATATAATCCTTGGGGCTTATTCTAGAAAGAAACTTGAGTTTCCACTTGGCTATGGTGTTAACAAATCACGAATTATAAATGACTAACCCTTGCTGGGAGTTTCCTAATGACTATATATGATATTGTTTTTAATTCTATGCTAGCTGTTAGTCTTATCTACTCTCAAGTTCCTCTATCTCATGTCTTATTTCTGTGCCCATAGTTTCTAGCAAAGAAGAGGTGGGTGCTTCAAACAGTTTTTGTATAGATCCAGTTGACTTGAATAACTTTTTTGAGGAAGATGGGAAGATATATGGTTACAAAGGATTGAAGGTAATTCTTATCCATTATTGTCAGTTGAAGTTTTTGTTTGCTGCAGCTTCTTTTAATCTTTTATAGAATGCAGATTACCATATGGATTAGCAGTTTATCGTTTGATGCATATGCTGATATTGCATTTGAGAGCACAGCTGATGTAAGCACTGTCATTTTGTTGTACTCTATCTCTTTCTGCGTCTATCTGTTTGCTATTGATATGCTTCTATTTGTGCTTGTCAAGTATGTTGTACTGATTGTGTTAAAATGTTATCAGGGAGGCAAAGGGATCACAGATTTGAATTCAGCTCTTCAGGTATGTGGATTGATTACCATTTTATATCACCAGTACAGTTTACTATGTTGTTAGTTCTAATGATTAGTTGGTACTGTTCTCCAGAAAGTTTTTGGTGAGACCCTTGTTGACAGTCAAGAGGAGTTCCTCCAAACCTTTTCAACTCAGAGAAATTTCATTAGGTAATGGATTATGGATTTGTATATTCAGATCAAATATAAGTTTAAAGTCATGATTTTCAGTTTTTTGTTATATACTTATCTCCATGAATTTCACCTTTGAAATGTTTGCAGATCCATTATCTCAAATGGGGAGGTGTTGCAGCACAAGGATTCATCTACTTCTGATGTGGAGGTGTTTTTCATTGCCAAACTTGTCTCTGTCATAGATAAAAAGCAGAAGTTTGTCTTGCATTTGTTAACAGCATTACGTTCAGGTTATTCGCATGGTTGTGGGCAAGACAGCTGCTGGACCCCTCTACAGTCGCTTGATTCCTCTTGTTTTTCTTCTTGTTGATGGTAATTTATCTATCTAATAAACAGTTCCTGTTTTCTTTTTGTTTGGTGGGGGTTGCTTCAGTGGCAGAATGTCACTTTAAGGTTTAACCGGTGCTGTTTTCTGAATTAGGTGCCAGTCCAATTGATGTTTTGGATCCAAGTTGGGAGTTGTATCTCCTGGTTGAGAAGAAAACAGATGAGCAAGGGGACATCTACAATATATTGCTCGGCTTTACAGCTCTGTATCGTTTTTATCATTATCCTGACAGTTCTCGGTTGCGACTTAGCCAGGTTTGCTCCTCGTCAATATCAGTTACTTGTTATGCATGCTATATTTGCTTAGCAATTTTTCATGACACCTCTTTTTTATGGCAGATCCTAGTATTGCCTCCTTACCAGCATAAGGGTTATGGACGGTACATTCTAGAGGTTCTCAATCATGTTGCAGTATCTGAAGACATCTATGACTTCACAGTAGAAGAACCATTGGACTACTTTCAACATGTACGCACTTGTGTTGATGTACTACGCCTTCAGAAATTGGATTCTGTTCGCAATGCAGTCAATTTGGCTGTTTCAAATCTGACACGAGGAAAACTGTCAAAGAAAACGAGCATCCCTCGACTGATGCCAACCACAAGAGTCGTTGAGGATGTGAGGAAAAGCTTGAAAATCAACAAGAAACAATTTCTTCAATGTTGGGAGGTTTTCATCTATCTTGGCCTCGATCCAGTGGACAAGTACATGGAGGATTTTGTGAGCATTATTTCTAATCGCATGAAGGAAGATCTCATCGGAAAAGAATCTGGGACTGGTGGAAAGCAAGTAATTGAAGTTCCAAGCGAATACATACCAGAGATGTCATTTGTTATGTTCAAGTCCAATGCTGGTGAAGCTACTAGTACTGTTCAGGTAGATGAAAATCAATCAAATCAGGAGGAGCAACTCCAGCAGTTAGTTGATGAGAGAGTGAATGAGATCAAATCAATAGCAGAGAAAGTATCTCAGCATCGCACGAGCATTGTCGAGTCATCTTAATTGAGTCCAATTTTCGGTGCCCTTGCATGTGATACCTTAATGCAATCTGTAGGGTTAGAGTGGTTGGGACTTGGTAGGTTGCCGGATAGAGAGGCTTGCGTTGTAATTGAGCTCTATGCTTTTACTTCGTTATTTTTGAATACTTTTAAGAACTCTATTACTTTCAAGAAATTCAGCAGCTAATGCTTATTAGTTACCCCTTCTATTGTTTTGTTTTTTTTTTTTTTTTTAAAAAAAGAAAAGTTGTTTTGATAGCTACTGCTGGAGCCAAGAGCCATAAAATGGCACAGGATGCTTGCGTTTACAAATATACTGCTTCTTCGGGCTAGAAAGAGAAGAAAAAGTAAATACTTTGTGCAAATGTTGGAACAGAAACTTGCAAAATCTACTCCTTTTTTTTTTTTGTCAAAAAATGGATCCTTTCCAAGCTAAATTACTGGACTGAATTGTGTCTCCTTAGAGTTCGCTAACTTTTCTCTTAAGCAATATTACATATACATTGACAATCGGAACATGGGGTACAGGATCCTAAATAATCATTGATTTGGTACTCCCGGCATCTGCATTCTTGACTTGTCTTTAGTACTCGGTCTTGGTTCCTCAATCATAAGATGTTGAACGCAATGAATGATTGCGCCAATTTTGAGATCGTGGATGCATAGCAAATTGGCTAAATCTTGTGAACAGTATAACCAACTTCCTCTGATGTCATGTTCTCCTTCCAGTGTTCAAATTCAGTTCCACCAAACACCACTTGCTTGATTCCAACAAAGCTGCACAGCAAAAAATTTGAGAAAATAGAGGCTTTAGAAGCATCTCAATCCTAGCCGGCATCAAAGAAACAATAAGTAAAACAGGACAAGAGTTGGCTGAAAGGAGAGAAGAACGCAAATCCTAGATGTCACTGCTTATGCAAATGTCTGACTATATTCCCACTTGTCCTTCACATATCACAAAGTCTAATTATGTGAAGCAATCAACAATTAACAACTATTAGTCTCTGGAAATGCTCATTACTACGACATGACTATGTTTGCAGTAGATTCAAAAGATCATGTCTTATGCATATGGGTTTGCATTGTTGGAAAGAAGAAAGGTGAATAAAGAAACAGAGAAGATATAGGGATTTAAGGAGCGTACTCGGAGCTTATCTGAGTCAATGCATTTATCAGAACATCCAGCATCAGTGGCTCTTTAGTACCGATATCCACCCTGTCAATAAATATATCCAATAGGTGAGTAAGAACCATCTATCAACATAAAGCCTGAAATTGTGAAGGATTATAACAGTTCCACAATTCAAGATAAGCTACATACCAAACACGTCCCAAGTTGTCTTGAATCTCAAGATCTCCAATATTGTAAAATGTAGTTGGTGTCACATTTGCTCCCTGAATGGGATCATAACTTGGTCGTTTATCAAAAGGGGATTGTGACAACTGCATGAGTAACAGTTCAGTGGGTGAGTCCATAAGGGTCAAAACTCAAAAACTTGCATTTTATTTTCCAAGCAAGAAGCTTGCTATAAAGTCATCAATGATATATGCATGGGTTACCAGCTACGAGAGATTTTTACTGAAATTTTAAAGATGGATTGAAATCTTACTTGCATATTCATCGAATTGCATCCACCCAAGCGTCCAATAATGTGCCACGATCGAATAGTCTGGACAGAAGCCATATCAACTAAATTACTTCATATCATTTTTTTTGTTTGAAAGGAAATTACTTCGTATCATTCACAGAGGGATGTATTATCAAGTTAAGATAAGTTTCTTACATCCGAGATTAAGGAAACATCTTGTTCCAATGGAATGTTGTAGAACTCAATCCATATGTAAGAATTTGAGAAACCAAAGCTGGTAGAGCAGGAGCCAGGAGCCAAGAAAAAGTTAAAAAAAGAGATGCACTGATGACCTTCATTGTTATAGCTGTGATTGAACACACAAGACTAATATCTTGACAAAACAATACATGACCAATCGAAATTAGTTGGTAGAGGTTAGTTCTATACAAGAGAACAAAGTGTTCTTGTTGAACTTATAACATATCGCACAAAAGGCATAGCAATAGATAAGGTGACACACACACACACACACACACACACACACACACACTCCTAGAACAGAAAGCTCATATTGATTCTTTTGAAAAAAACTAGCAAAATTCTGAAGAGCCATTATGTCATTTGCTTATGTTAAAAATCACAGTAGGTACAAGCTAGAAAATGGACTAAAACTCAGGAGAACAAATTGCTTTCTGTTCCTACATCATCTGAACTTACTCATTGAATACCACTCTCATGGGTTCCCCTGACCCAGATTTCGTATGCAATATCTTGTTCCTTTTCTTCCTCAACCTCTCCTCCATCTGCAATCATGTCAAACCCTTTCAAAATCACACATAAAAACCCTTCAAAACTCAAAAACCAAAACTGTAAAAAAGACAAACTAAAACCACCATTGCAGAGAAAGGACTCACCTTGGACCTAGCCTTTTGTGGGTCATCAAGACAAGCACCCATTATTTCAGCAAACTCAGGGTCTCGATCAAACTCCTTCCCTTCTCCTCTCCCCACAAACCCACTCCCACTCGCAAAGCCATCTTCACCTTCACCCTCTTCATCACCAAAGCCTCCATCTTCTCCTCCACTCTCTTTCTCGGTCTTCAACTTCTGTTCCCGACCTGCTTTAGCAAGCATTATACTCGTCTTGGGCTGACCATAACAGCTCCGAAATGGACCTCCAAAGGCCAAAAACGGCGGCGAGCAGTGTTTCTGGCGGGAAAATAAGGATAAGGGCACGCTCAGAGTTTGCAGAAAAGGCGCGCAGCTGTGTAAGACAGCCATGGTTTTAGCAAAAAGGTTCAGTCTTTAGCCAAAAAAACAGAAGAAAGCTTCAGTCTTGAAGACCTCAAACTGTGTGTGTTACTGGGTTTTAGTGTTCGGAGCTGAAGAGTGAAAGAGGATGAAATCGGAGACCCGGAAAAGGCCCAAGCTTCTTGAAACAAAGATGACCCAAGTTCACAACTTTTGGGCTCAGGCCCATGATGGTGCAGCCACCACAGTGAAAACTGATGGCTGTACACAGAAAGGAAGGTACGAGTCCGTAGTTTTGAAACTCAATATTTGAAGTTCTGTGCCCAAAAAGAAGAAGAAGTGAGAAATCGGAGCAACAAAAAAACAGAGGGTGATGGATTTGCTTCCGGGAGGGAGTTCAAACATGGTAAGGAAAACCGGGTTCAGGTCACTGAAGCTGGTGAACATAGAGATGGACCAAGTTCTGGGAGACAAGCCCGTCGGAGTTGACTATGGCAGGCTTGATAATGGTCTCTCTTACTATGTTCGTTGCAATTCTAAGCCCAAAATGAGAGCAGCTCTTGCCCTTGCTGTTAAAGTCGGGTATGTAATGCTTTCTTTACTGCTTTTTGTTCATAATTCAAATTGATATTTGGTTTCGTTATCTTGTATTGGGTGTGCTTATCTGTTTCTTGATTGGAGTTGCTTGGGTGACTTGTGTTTTTGTGCTCAAATTAGTGGCCTTTTCACTTTTGGGGTTGGTTAATTTGGCATTGGTTTGAGCTTTCTTGGTAATGGGTATGTGGGGAAGTGTTGTATATGTGTTTTGCTGTAGAAATATTGATAATGTGATTGACCCAGAAGAGAATTAAGTGTGGTTTTAATCATACATGCTAAAAGTGATGTATTGCTTGAACAGAAAGAAAGATCCAAACTTTATGTATGCCTGAATGTATTAAGGTTTTTGATATTATTGGGATCATGGCAGGTCAGTTTTGGAAGAGGAGGAAGAACGAGGAGTTGCCCACATTGTTGAGCATCTTGCTTTCAGTGCTACTCAGAAGTACACAAATCATGATATAGTCAGATTTCTTGAAAGTATCGGGGCAGAATTTGGCGCTTGCCAGAATGCAGTGACATCGGCTGATGACACTGTTTACGAGTTATTTGTCCCCGTTGACAGGCTTGAACTCTTATCTGAGGCCATTTCTGTCTTGGCGGAATTCAGTTCTGAGGTATCAACTATTTTTAGCTTGTTCAATGACCCTCAGCAATTTTTACTTTTGTTTAATTACTGGGACTGTGCAGATTCGTGTCTCAAAAGACGACGTGGAAAGAGAAAGAGGGGCTGTTATGGAAGAGTACAGAGGGAATCGAAACGCTACAGGAAGGATGCAGGATGCACATTGGCTTTTAATGATGGCCGGTTCAAAGGTACTGCTACTAAGAAACTAACTATAATCAACAACTTTGTCAGGAGATTTTCAATTCCGTCATTAGCCATCACTTGTAATGTTTGTGTGTACTTCTACCACATTCTGATCAGACAATTAAGTATAAGATTTAGTTTCATGTAAACTTTAGTTTATCATGGCGCAATGCACCATGCAACTTTGATAGAAGGTTGCAACTTGGAACTAGTTTTTACAAAAGTTTTTGAACTTTGTCTAAACTTAAAAGGATGTTGCAAACGTAGTAATAGCTGAAGCGAAGTTCTTTGAGTTTGCTATATTATGTAAGGATGACTATGATTTTTAGGTGAACTTTTTTTTTTTGTTTTTCTCTTACAATTTCTACCAAACTTATGTTATTCTTTTAACTCTATCTTGATTGCAGTATGCTGAGCGTTTACCTATTGGATTAGAAAAGGTGATTCGAACTGTTTCTCCTGAGACTGTGAAGCAATTTTATCAGAAGTGGTACCATTTAAGCAATATGGCAGTGATAGCCGTAGGAGATTTCCCTGATACTGAGGTCAGATGTCATCGACTTGTTAATTTTCTTATTTGAATAATAAGCATAGTCTGTAGCCAAGATGTCTTAACACATTCTCTTTCCATCTCAGAGTGTAGTTCAGTTGATAAAGAATCAATTTGGGCATAAAAGTTCTGCACCTGAGCGTCCACTTATACCAACATATCAAGTTCCATCTCATGAAGAGCCACGTTATTCTTGTTTCATTGAATCTGAGGCAACTGGGGTTAGTACAGGAATAAATCTTAATATCGTTTGTGTCAATTGGTGTTCACATTAGCAAAAAATGCAAGTAATATATGTTGAACTTGTCTTTTTACATATTGAATTTGTCTTGTTGTAGTCTGCAGTGATTATTAGCTATAAGACTCCAGCTGTTGAGCTGAATACAGTGAGGGACTATAGGGATTTACTGGCAGAATCAATGTTCCTTTATGCTCTAAACCAGAGGTTCTTTAAAATAGCCCGTAGAAAAGACCCACCTTTTTTCTCCTGCTCAACTTCCGCAGATGTTCTAGTTAATCCCTTGAAGGCTTATATGATGACTTCATCTTGTAAAGAAAAGGGAACAATTCAGGCCCTAGAGTCAATGCTGATTGAGGTATGTTTTTTCATCCGCTATAAGTACTCTACTTAAGTTTGTTCAATTTTAAACTAATTATTTTAACACCTAATGTTTCAGGTTGCCAGGGTACGGCGACATGGGTTTTCAGAACGAGAAGTGTCTATAGTTCGAGCTTTACTGATGTCAGAGATTGAATCTGCATATTTGGAACGCGATCAAATGCAGTCAACTAGCTTGCGAGATGAATATCTACAGGTATCTCCATTTTGTAGTTTCTTATCTTTGATATTGAAGGACTTCTGGTATTAATTTTGAAAAGTTATTCACTATTATTTTTCTCTGGCAGCATTTTCTCCGTAATGAACCTGTTATTGGGATTGAGTATGAGGCTCAACTCCAGAAGACTCTTCTACCTTGTGAGTCCATGCATATCCAAATGTATCGATTTCGCAACTATATAACAATATATTGCTCTATATTGCTCTACTCATCAAAATTTTTATACTTGTAGATATAACAGCAGCAGAGATATCCAAATATGCTGAGAAGTTACAAACATCATGCAGCTGTGTCATTAAGACAATTGAACCACGAGCTTCTGCAATAGTAGAAGATCTGAAAAATGTTGTATCTAAAATCAGTGCTCTTGAGGAAGAAAGAATCATTTCTCCATGGGATGAAGAACATATTCCAGAAGTAATTGTTAGCACAAAACCTAATCCAGGGTAATGGTGGACCTTAACTTCTCAGCTTTGTTATTTCCTTTTTTTTTTCTTTTTTTCTTTTGTGTGCTTGTTATTCCTCTTCTAGTTCACGAAAGACTCACTTCTCTATTTAAATTTCCTGAGTTTGGTTGCATCCTTCTTGATATGTCTGTTCAGAGTTTGGAATCTTATATATTCTACACTGGTTATTAGCTTGTAATTTCTTTCATACTGTTTTGCAAAAATTGTAGTCATGTATTCTTAGCTTCTTTCAATTATTGTTTCAGGATTATTGTGCAGCAATGTGAATATTCAAATATTGGTGCTACTGAATTGATTCTATCAAATGGCATGAGAGTTTGCTATAAGAGTACAGACTTTCTTGATGATCAGGTACAACTCTTTGACAGCAATGCAATATCTGGAGTTCAGAACTTATCCAAAGAAACACTGTCTATCTGTCACTCAGTTCTTTGTTCTTGAAGTTATGAACGCAAGACAATATTCATCATTGTAATGGATCTCTAATTTGTACTGCTAGGGTAAGAGAAAGAAAACTCTACTTGCAATGCATGAAATGAACAGTTATTAATGTTAAAACTAATTGATGAGGTGGATATGACAGGAAAACAAATGGTATCCTCTATAGGTCTTAAACTTTTAATATAGGGCACAGGGCTTATAGCTAGGAAGTACAAATCATTATTCAACGTTTAGCTCTGGTTTGCAAATTCTTTTTTGAAAGTTTCCGCTGATGCTGCAATTTTTGCCAACTCCAATTGATTAACAACTTTAATGCTTGTCTCTATGGCATTTCAATAATGAGATTGGTACCTGGTAGGTTAAAAGTTCTTTTATCTAATACTTCCCTTTCCAATCATTTGGAGAGAAATTTTCCATATGATAATGGCATTCTGTTCTATGGGAGCACTAAAGATCTGAAAGTTGTGCAATATGTGAAGTAAATTTATGCATAGGCTTACAGTCTTATCAGTACTTTGTTTCTGTAGGTTATCTTTACAGGGTTCTCATATGGGGGTTTATCTGAACTTGTTGAAAGTGAGTACTTTTCTTGCTCGATGGGGCCAACTATTGCAGGAGAAATTGGGGTATATGGTTATAGACCTTCAGTTCTGATGGATATGCTTGCGGGTAAGAGGTCTGAAGTCAGCACAAAGCTTGGAGCATACACGAGAACCTTTGCTGGTGATTGTTCACCCTCGGACTTAGAAACTGCCTTGCAGGTATACTGCATGATTTTTGATTTTCTCCTGGCATGCACATAAGGAGTAGGATCTAATGATCACATTATTGCAGTAGATTGTAGAATAAAACTAAAAAAGAAAATTAAGAAAATTCATACATAGAGGTGTCTTCACTGCTGGAGCTTGTGTTTCCTTTAATTTCATTTCCCTCTGAGGTTATCTGAAGCTGCAAAGGCTTAGTGATATTTGTTCTGGCAGCTTGTGTATCAACTATTTACCACAAATGTAACACCAGGAGAAGAAGATGTCAAAATAGTGATGCAAATGGCAGAAGAAATGGTCCGTAATCAAGACAGGGATCCTTATACAGCATTTGCAAATCGTGTGAAGGAGCTAAACTATGGAAACTCCTATTTCTTTAGGGTATGATGCCCACAATTATTGATTATAGTTTTTGTTACATGTCGTGTGCTGTAGTTTTAACTTTCGGTTAAATCGTACATTTTGCAGCCTACCAGAATAAGTGATCTTCAGAAAGTTGATCCGGTGAAAGCTTGTGAATATTTCAACAAATGTTTCAAGGATCCATCAACCTTCTCTATTGTCATTGTTGGGAATATCGATCCTTCTATAGCACTTCCTTTAATATTACAGTATTTGGTAAGTTAAGTTTCGTTTCGTTTCTATTCTACCTACGCCTGGAGTTTATATATGTTAACAGGTATGGATTTTCTGTGCAGGGCGGAATACCAAAGCCTTCTGAACCTCTCATGCAATATAACCGCGATGACCTCACAGGACTGCCATTCACTTTTCCTAGAACCATAATAAGGTATACTACAGTACACACACACACGCACGCGTGCAAACTGGAAGAACATATTGTAGTCATATTGGTGGTTGAAGGTGTTTCAAATGTGAGACAGTAGCGATGCCTTAAAAAGAACCATTATCTAATAGTGGTTTAATTAAGCAGCATCCCAACTCTGTTTGAATGTTGTTGATTTCTATATTTATAAATGTAAGATATCCCTAGATTTCTTCACAGTATTACTTGAACATGTTATTGCATGTCTGAGTATTTACTACCATTTGGATTCAAACCCCTGCTAATTGGATGTACTTGTAGGGAAGTGGTACGCAGCCCTATGGTGGAAGAACAATGTTCTGTCCAGCTTTGCTTTCCTGTGGAGCTGAATAATGGAACCATGGTGTGTGGCTCTCTTTTCCTATAGCATTAGAAACATGTGATGTTTCATGATATGGCCTTTGAGGAGTTCAATTTTACTGATGATTTCTTGCTGGGCAAAACCCATCAAATGGCAGGTAGAAGATATTCACGTTGTTGGTTTCCTGAGCAAACTTCTTGAAACGAAAATAATGCAAGTTCTCCGGTTCAAGCATGGACAGGTTAAATATGTCCTGGAACTCCTGATAGTTTTTATTCTATTATTCATCTTCATCTTTGGTTCAACTCTTACCTCTATGCTGCAGATCTACACTGTGGGTGTTTCAGTATTTCTTGGTGGTAATAAGCCTTCCAGAACTGCTAATGTTCGTGGAGATATAAGCATAAATTTTTCTTGTGATCCAGAAATTTCCTCGAAGCTGGTTCGTGACTTTGTTGCTTTACGTGTTTGTATTTTTAGTTTTTTAAATGAATGGTCAGTCAACTAGCTGTTCAATGGCATTTAACAGGTCGATCTTACTTTGGATGAAATATTACGTCTTCAAGAGGAAGGGCCTTCGGCTGAGGATGTCTCAACCATCCTTGAAATTGAGCAAAGAGCCCATGAAAATGGGATTCAGGTGATGTCTTGTTACAATAGGGTCCATTTGTTGTTAAGACAGTATTCAACTCTAAAATGTAGGATACTAAATACTTGAACTAGGTTGTTGTTGACAATCACCTACCATATGAAGTTTCCTGAAAGGGAAATATGAATGTAATAGATATAATTATATCCACTCCGATTTCTCTTGCTGATTTCCCTACACTATTTCAGGAGAATTACTACTGGCTGGAGAGGATTTTACACAGCTACCAGTCAAGGATCTACTCTGGCGATGTTGGCATTTGTTTTGAGGTTGGTCGCTACAACCATGCTTGTCTACTGCATCCCACATTGTTAAGCTTAGTTAGACTTCCAGCTAGAAGTTTTAAGTGAGGTCTTAGGTAGAATTGATCAGGGAAACAATTCAAAATGATTATGTTAACTGTGATCATGTCTTTGTTGCAGACTCAAGAGGAAGGTCGGTTAAAAGTTAGACAATCTCTGACCCCAAGAACGGCGCAGTTATCATTACAAAGTATACTACCTTATCCTTGCAAAAAACAGTACACTGTAGTAATCTTAATGCCCGGTACTTCTCGGTTTAAGTTACTAGATTCGATCTTTCGATCTACGACCAGTTTTGGTAGAGATGCTAAGGTGAGTTACTCTTGTCAAATTTGTTCTTGGATTAATTTTCTCAAATTACTTCTAAACTGCTGTATAACAAATTAATTTTGTTGGTTCTGGCAGATTTTAGCCACGCTTGCTGGTCTCGCAGTTTTGAGTCTTAGCTTGTGGAGACGTTCACGAAGGCACTAAAATCCTAGGTGACATATTTACATAGCAGAGATCTAGATACAATGGAAGTGTGAAGGTTCCTGTTAGAAATTAGAAGGAAATTCTTCTCATCTCTAAACTGTAGAGGAGGCCCATAGTAGCATGAATTTCTGTAGAACCAGATTTGATACAGGAGGGTAAGATGGAAAAGAAAATACACCATTTTATATCGTCCCCATTGGAGGCTTGTAACATGAGCATTTTATTTTCTTTGTAGCTCCATAAGATGTGGTATTGTTTCTTCAGTAATATAATTGGGAACAGAAATTTTGGGACAAGGATAGGCCTATAATTTTGGATTTTTGGTTTAGAAAAAGTTTTAATTTTTTGGCATCTATGGTTGGAACTTTATATTTAAAAAGACTAGTGTCAGATGCTTTACCAAGAAAAGCGGGGTTAAGATGGATTTGTTCTTGATAAAATCGAAGGAGGAAAATGCTACCCACTTGTTCAAATTATAAGCCTACCAAAAGGAAAATGTCACAGATAGGAGAAAAAACCCAATTAAATTGTCACTTCATTTAATTATTCCAACATTTTCAATACTAATAAAATCGAAAGTTGAAACGCTCTTGTGCCGTAAGCTCATAATTAGTAAAACATGATTTTAAAAGTTGCTCTATGTGACAGGACTGTAAAAATCTATCTGATTTTTTAATGATTTTCTCTGTTTTTCAACTGAGAAAAACCGTAAATAAAATTCAGATTGAGATTTATCCATTAATTTTAAAATTGCTTGAAAATCATGATTTAGGGATGAAAAAATTTTGATAAGAAAATAAGAATATACTATTTTGGCCAAAAAGTCGTGTGCTATATAATCTACAATTTTGGTCGGAAACTCGGGTAAAAAAAAAAATATATATATATATATATATAGAAAATTTCAGAGGTGGGTTCCTACTGGGTTAAAATAACAGATGACATCATTCGGTAAACTTAATGTACACATGCTACATAAGTGAGAGAGATTGTGAGGTGAGAGAAATAAAAGGGAACGGCGTCGTTTCAATAGTCTAATACGACGTGTCGTATGAGTTAACAACCCGCGTCATATGGGAGCCTTATAAAAGGTGTATAAACTAGGGTTTAGCATCTCTTGCAGTCTTCCGCCTCTCTCATTCTGCGCATCGCTTCAAGGTTCCTCTCTTATTTCTCTCTCTCTCTCCTCTCTCATCTATTCAAAGCTTAACATGAAGCCCTAATCTTAACGCATGAAATGGTTCTCAAAGATCTAATCTTTTAAGGGTATGGCCATATAATTATTGAGTTTTGGATGGTGTGTTTGACAGGTAGAGTTGAAGAATAAGAGGAGAGTGTGAAAATGGTTGAGAAGACTAAGGGACGAAAGGAGGAGGTCGTCACCAGGGAGTTCACCATTAACCTCCACAAGCGCCTCCATGGCTGGTAAATTTTGCTTACCCCCTATTCTGGGTTCTTCATTTGCATCCATGCTTTTACTGCTTGTATTGATTTTTACTAGCTTCGTATCTGTTTTGTGATGTTTGATTGGAATTTGGATTCGTGTCGTTGTGGGTTTGCGAAAGATGGTGGCTTTTGTTTGAATTCAGTGGGGCTTATCTGTTGGATCTTATTTGAATCAGTTCATGTATATGATATTGATGTTATGCTATTTAGTTGTTAGATTGGAAAGATGTTTCGTGCCTAGCGAGAAAGAAGTAGAAAAAAGATGTGATAGTGATGTATTTGAGAATGGGTGGGATTGTAGATTTACTGTTGTGGTGGATGAGGGTGATTGACAGTGGTGTAGCGGGTGATGATTTGTGGGATTTTCGTGTACAAGTAGGGGCCGGAGTTGTTGCATAAGTGCTAATTGATGATGGCGGGGTTGGGTTTTGATTTTGTTGGCTAAAGGTCTTGGAGTCTTACTGTGTCATGGAAATTTGTTTGTCCTTGCCTTCATTGTTGCTCTTCTTCACTGGCTACTGCAACTACATCTATCAACTCCACAGTTTATTTTCAATGTTATTGTGTCTTTTCATGATTGTTTGCAAATTCTTGAGGTGTTCCTATGTTTGTTTTGGGATTACCAGCATTTAATGCACTCACTGAACTGTATTGCCAATTCCAGTCTATGAGATCAGTGGCAGACAATTAATATTCTTTTCTTGTACTGTCATGAATAACAGCACATTCAAGAAGAAGGCTCCCAATGCCATCAAGGAGATCAGGAAGTTTGCCCAGAAGGCAATGGGAACAAATGATGTCAGGGTGGATGTGAAGCTGAACAAGCAAATCTGGAGCAGAGGAATCAGGAGTGTCCCAAGAAGAATCAGGGTTCGTATTGCTCGCAAGAGGAATGATGATGAAGATGCAAAGGAAGAGCTATACTCCCTTGTGACTGTTGCAGAGATCCCAGCTGAAGGACTGAAGGGCTTGGGCACCAAGGTCATTGAAGAGGATGATTAGTTTATTACCGTCTGTTTCAAGTAAAGCTACTCGGTAGGCGGACTGGAATTATATTAAGCTTTTTGGCAAAACCTTCAGGGTGTTATGAGAACAGAAGACTTGATTTTGTTGTTTCAGTAGTTTGGAGTATTTTGTTTGCCTTAATATTCAGGTTGAGTACATTCAGGTTGAGTATGTACTTTTGGTTTTATGTGGTATTCTTTTTTGGTTATTTTTATCTCTCTGGCCTATGTTTTTCTTGATTTGCCTCTTTAAGAGCAAGTGCACCGGTCTCGGTGGCTTTAAAATTGAATCAGAATAGATTATACGAAACTGATTCGCCTCAACTTGAGTCAGCTGCTCAAGCAATATCTTACATAACTGATGCTAATAAAATGGTTGCACGAAGGGTTGATACAGGCTTGATGACTGATGATCAATATGTTGATACAGCCACAGGAAACTCCACTTTCAGCCCTCTTCGAAACCTATGAAAATGCCAGAGACAAAACCAATTTTCATCTGGGGAATCCATTCCCCTTTGACACCTGAGCTGATCCTTTACCGAAATGAAAGCGACTTTGTCTGAGCTGCAATAGTGATCTGGTAAACTGGAGTCTATTTGCGAATCTGTCTGTTGATGCCTGATTACAGTTAACAAGTTACAAATTACAACCGTAAAATTCACGCCTGGATCAATCTTTCTCAGAAAAATGTGGAGAACTCTAAATGAAAATTGCAGGTCGAACAGCACTAGTCAACTGTCAGTCTCGGCATAATCCTTCCCTTCAGACCTGCATATAATTATATCTCCTTACCCACATACCTGGCTGTTGATGAACTGTGCTCTTACGATGCTACAAACAGCTAGCAAATCTACTAAAACTGTAACTAGTCAAGTATCTCACTTTAAAAGAGACCATCAACATCATGCTATATATTTTCCTGTACAGTGAATAATTACATTACAACTGAGGTTTTGCTTTGAGTGGCATAAATATTTTGATGTTGATCAAAGAACAAAGTAGATGAGGTAAATAAATGTTCAGTTAAAAATAGCCATTAAATTCAACATTGATGCAGATCCCTGAGTAAAACAATCTCAACTTGAATGCCGCAACTGAATCGCTCGTTCTGAATCTGTACTGCACATATGCAATCAAACTGCTTCATGTTGCATCTGGCCTTTGTCTTCAGTTATGAGAAAAGAGAAGCTAGATATCATATTTCAGAAACGTCTAGTTAAACCAAAACAAAAACAGTTAAGAATACACAGTGATTCTCTAGTACAAAACAGTAATCCAGAAGGATTGCAACTTAGGGGAACAATCTATGGGGCACGCCCTTCTCCCCGAGGCATCTTCTTTGAAACAGAATCTTCCACATCCTTTAGCTGGTAATAATGCGGAGCTATTTCCACCAACCACTCTGGTTTTAGTTCTGAAACCTGTCTGATATATTCCTTAGTGGTGAGGACCAACTCATGATACAAAACCCATCTCGGAAGCACTTGTGCCATCCCTGAACTGGGGTGTATATGGACGGTCTGTGGATTTTTCACTGTTCTATAAGCTCCATTCTTTTCCAACCTAGCAGAATGAGGGAAGTAACCAGAAGTGATTGCCTTCTTTATAGCCTCTAAATCTACAGGATTCGAGGTGAGCTCAATCTCAACTCTCTCCAAGAGCCGCTCAAGCTGATCCCGGATATCTCTTGCTCTTTTCATGCTCCTAACTTGTATATAATTTTCGTAACACCATTGTGTCGAATAATTTGTCTCTTTCCATGTATTGTAAACATTTAGCAATGCAATATGATCTCCCACATTGCCAATGTGAAAATTTTGCTTTGCATTGTCAGCATAGACTTGTTTGTCCTTCGGACGATAGAAGATGGAATTACCAGTGGAGACCATGGCAGCAATAGAAAGTACCTCTTCTGAGCACTTGTATTTGTCTGAAGCAACGATCGCCTTTGACAACATCGGATCCACAGGAAACTCAGCCATCTGTCTACCAATCTTGGTAAGTTCACCAACACTATTTAGTGCCCCTAGTGCAAACAACAGTTCTAAGGCTTTTATCAGTGCTTCAGCAGGCGGAGGATCCATAAAATCAAAGTGCAGCAAGTCATTGATCTCAAGGCTCTTCAAAGTAAGAACAACATTAGCAAGATTAGTTCGTTGTATTTCTGGTATTGTGGTATCATCTAACTCATTCTTAAAATTTTCCTCAGTATATAACCTGTAGCACTTACCAGGGCCAGTTCGACCAGACCTACCTGCCCTTTGAATTGCCGACGCCTTTGAGATGGGAGTGACTTGCAATGACTCCATCCCACTCCTCGGATTGTAGGACTTCATCTTGCAATATCCAGGGTCAATGACATATTTGATCCCATCAATAGTCAGCGAAGTTTCAGCAATGTTTGTGGCAAGGACAACTTTCCTAGCCCCTTCAGGAGTAGGCTCGAAAATCTTGGCCTGCAGCTCACTAGGCAAGTTTGCATATATGGGACAGATAATCAGTTCAGCAATTTTTGTCCCTAGACCCCTTGTCCTGTGCTTCAATATTTCGTTCATGGTTTCGATTTCTTCTTGTCCAGTAAGGAACACCAATATATCTCCAGGTGGTTCTGTCACATGGATTTGAAGTGTACTCACAATTGCTGCATCTAAGTAATCAGCTTCTGGTGCTTTCGTGTAGAAGACATCAACATCATGAAGCTTCCCTGGGACTATAAAAATTGGAGCTGAATCAAAATAAGCACTGAATTTCTCAGCATCAAGAGTAGCACTAGAGATAAGGAGTTTCAGCTCAGGTCTAAACCGGGCAATGTCCTTCACCAATCCAAATAGAATATCAGTCGAGAGAGTTCTCTCGTGTGCCTCGTCCACCATCAGCACACTATAGCTTGCTAAATCTGGCTCAACAAGGAACTCCCTCAACAACATGCCATCTGTCATGTACTTCACAACAGTCTTCTCAGAGGTGCAATCCTCGAAACGAATAGAGTAACCTACCTCATGCCCAAGCTTGACACCCATTTCTTGAGAAACCCTGGCAGCAACACTCATTGCCGCAACGCGCCGCGGCTGTGTGCACCCAATCTTCTTCCCACCCTTTGTGTACCCTGCCTCATGCAGAAACTGTGGTATCTGTGTAGTTTTCCCTGAACCGGTTTGGCCAACAATAATAACAATTTGATGTTTTTTGACATCTTTGAGAAACTCTTGGCGCATTTTGTACATAGGTAATGCTCTCCTCTCCTCCTGAAGCTTCTCCATGGCTGTTTTTGCTCTCGATACAAGTAACTGATTACTCTTCATTTCCATATCATCATCATCATCAAACTTATCATCTCCCTTAATCCATGACCCCATTGAACCCTTGACAAACTCAACCATATCTGTTTCAAACACAAACTCATACTCATCACCTTCTCTCCTTTTATTCTTTGAACCAAAACTAACCCTTTCCTTTCCAATTTGGTGATCCTCCCAAGCCTTCTGCTCTGCATGTGCACCAACCTTCTTCACGTCTCCATCCTTGTATCGCTGCGACGCCACGGAATATCTCTTCTTCTGATTAACACCACTCTCCATGTCATCATAGGCTTCTGGAATCCGGTAGACATTGACATCATCATCCACAGCTTCATACTTCTTCACAACATTGCATATGTCCTCCATGTATTTGTTTCTGCTTTTCTCTGCTTGAGTTAGCTTTTCATGTTTGAATAACTTCTTCTCATCTTCTATCTCGGCTTTAATCCCCTCCAATATTTGTTTCTCCTTTTTCTTCATATACCCTATCCTCGAAAGTGTTCGCAAGCGTTCAATGTCACGATCAGCATTCCTCGACGATCTTCTCCGATTAGGGTTTGGCTCTGTCAGTTTTCTTGTGGCTGTTTTGTCCTTCTTCTTTAAATTCCTCTCCAGTTGCTCCCTCGCTCTCTGATCTTCCTCTTCCTCATCTTCAGGGCAAGTTCGTCTTTTCACCCTTCTCTCTTCTTGCTTTGGTTCTTGTTTCTCTTCATCATCGTCCACAAGATCATACCTTTTACGACGGAAAACCCTAGGTTTTATTATGTTTTGGTCAAGAACAGATGCTTTAGGAGGAACTTTGGCGAAGATTTCTTGGGCGAACGACGCCGTTTCGGTGGTGGAGGACCAACCAGATTCGACCAGCATCTCGACCACGCCGGCCGGCGAGGTTGCTTGTTTTGTAACAGCGATGATGTGCTGAACAATTATGGGTTGAGAATATCCGAGCAGCGTCATCACCTTGTCGGAGACCCACGTCTTCAGATTGCTCTTGCTCTCCATTGAAAAACCAAAAACCAAATGGACTAGGAATCCATTTATACAAGTGTTTTATTTGTTAGAGTATAAATGTATAAATACTATATATATCTATATCATGTAATAAATACGTAAAGTATTTAGATAGGTACTTGAATGTATGAAGATTTATATAACATGTTTTGTCAAAGAGCAACAAGCATGGCAGAAAATCATCATCAAGATGGTTATCATTTTAGTTTTCTCTTTGAGCTTTCACACTTCAAATGTATTCCTATAAATACCCTTTTGTATGAGATGAATAAACACACTTGAAATCTCCGTTCTCTCTGAAATATTACTCTCTCTTTCTGTGTGTCAATTTCTCTTGTCCTTAATCACGTTATCAGCACAAAGTTACTCTAGAATTAGAATCGAAAATTGACGAAAGAAGAGTTCATCATCGATCGAAATCATTTTTCCAAACCTACAAAAAATCTCCAAACCCTAGATCATATCTAAGCCCTTGATTCCAGAAGCCAGGAACCGGCCAGAAACTGCCTGAATTGGCCGCCGGGTGCTGCCGAGGATCTGCGGAGGTGCTGCCGGGACCTGCTGAGAGCTGCGCAGCAGCTGCCGAAAGGCCCTGCAGGGTCTCGCCGAGAGCTGCGCAGCAGCTGCCGAGACGCTGCACAGCAGCTGCCGACATATCTGTCGACAGATTTGCGGGGCGATTTTCCGACGACTTTTCCGGCGACTTTTCGGACAATTTTTCTCGACTTTTTCCAATGATCCTTCCGATCACCTCTTATAATTTTTCCGGTCAAAATTTCCGGCAACACTATTTCAAGGTATTCTTTACTAAAAGTTCCCGTTTTTGAGTTTTTATTGATTTCTTGGTAGCATAGCTCGGAAATCTTATTATTTTTCGTGGAAGTTTAAACTCCGAAACTAATATTTTCTTCTTATCTTCAAGGATGTCGAATGAACCTAGACTCGATTTTCAAATCCTTGACTCAACAGGTTCGGATTACCATAGCTGGAAAACCGACGTTGAGAACCATCTCACATCGAAGGGGATATTGCCAATCATCCATGCACCAGACCCGGCCCTTGCATTCCCTCGAACACCCAAGAGGCATGCACAAGCAATCATCTTGATGCGACGTCATATGGACAAAGCACTCAAATTAGAGTACATGTCCATCAAAGATGCAAAGGATTTATGGGAGGCGCTACAAGAGAGCTTTAACAATATCCAAGATTCCTTCCTCCCTGACTTGAAGGTTCAGTGGAACGATGTACGCTTCTCCGACTTCAAGTCTATTGCTTAGTACAATTCAGAAGCTCTTCGTCTCAAATCTATGTTGAGGTTCTGTCCAAAACCCCTCACAGAAGAAGAGCTAATTGAGAAAACTCTCTCCACCTTCCCCGTTGCAGCAATCTTGCTATCAAAGTAGTATCGCACTGAAGTAAATGCTGGACGAATTACGAGGTTCAATGAGCTCATTAATGTTTTTTCGGTAGCCGAAAAGCACGACAACATTCTCGTAAAGAATTATAATTCAAGACCCATTGGAACCAAGAGCGTTCGTGAGGCAAATTATAATGCACCCAAGAGAGGGCACAAGGAGCGGTACCCTAGCAATAGGGGACATAAAGGACGAACATATCCATATAACCACCCCAATAAAGAAGGAAACCGCAACTTTAGAGCGGGCACACGTGATGACAACTCCACACGTGGAAGAGGGAGATATAGCAACACCGGCCGTGGATATAGCACCATGAGCCGTGGAGGTCGCACCATGAGCCGTGGTAGTAGCAGCAACCCTCCTAGAGAATATCCACAACGTGCACAACCTGCACAACCTGCACCTCAAATGAAGGGAGGGAACCACAATGACATGCGTCATCGATGTGGATCAATCGAGCATTGGTTTAAACAATGTCATGCCAGTACCCAATTAGCTGCACGCTACAAGGAGTACAGGGAAACAAGTGAGCAAGAAGCTAACCTTGCCGAAGATGAAAATAGTGAAGATGTCAATCTCACCGTTGAGGACTTCAAAGCTGTAAATGAAGAGCACGAGGATGCCACAGACTTTGATTAGAATAATCCTCTTTCTATTTTCCAAGAATGGCAAATGTGCCTTAGTCAATAAATAACAATTGTATTAAACTCCTTCTTATGTGGCGTACCCAATGAAGTATGATGTCTAGGAAAGCAATTGAGATCTGGGTATTTAAGCGAGCGTCGCTCCACCAACATCTCTCTACTTTCCTGGTCATATTTTGTTGGAATTACCAAAAGGATTGAGTGATAACAATTTGTCTAAATTTGATATTTGGAATAGACTTATGAATAACTTTGATGTAATCATTGGCTATTTTCCTATTAATAAGTATTGCATTCAATGTCATGGACATGTGTTAATATTCCGAACTTTATTCATTTTCAGTATGTTTTCTAGAGAATTGGAATGCCTTTTTGATAGTGGCACCACACATACTATATTGCGACATAGGCAATTATTTTTATGGATGACACCTAGTCGATCCTCAGTAACTACGATGGCAGGACCATCACAATTGATTCATGGTCGAGGACCAGCTCAATTTTTGTTACCAAATGGCACAAATGTTAATGTCGCTGAAGCTCTATATGCTCCAAGGGCTGGAAGAACCCTATTAAGCTTTAAAGACATAAGAGCCAATGATTTTCATGTGGAAACACATTGTGAGAATGGACAAGAGTTCATTTGCATCACCTCTAAAAACTACTGATATACACGAGTTTTAGAGAAACTTATGTGTCGCTCTAGTGGATTGTATGCAACCACTATTAGAGTCATTGAATCCAACCATGTCATGAATGACAATTTATGGGATCCTGACACATACAAGCTTTGGCACGACCGTTTGGGACATCAAGGTCGTGACATGATGCTCCGTATATTAAAAACTTCACACGGACATCCATTCTTCAAAACAAAAAGAAGTACGAACCAAACATTGGTCCAAAGAGTTACTTCTAAAGCATACAATTCGTTTTGCAAAGCTTGCTCTTTAGCAAAGGTAGGATCAAGACCATCCTATGCAAAGGACACTAAAGAAAATATATCATTCTTACAAAGAATACAAGGTGATATTTGTGGACCTATCCAACCAACTTGCGGACCAATTAGATATTTTTTTGTGTTGGTTGATGCATCGACACGTTGGTCACATGTCATGCTCTTATCCACAAGAAATGCTGTATTTGCTAAACTCATAGCACAAATCATTAAGTTAAGGGCTCACCACCCTGATCATCCTATTAAGTCAACTAGTCTTGACAATGCTGGAGAGTTTACATCAAGAACCTTTGATGATTATTGCATGTCCATTGGGATTGAGGTCGAACACCCTGTCCCTCATGTACACACCCAAAAAGGACTCGCAGAAGCTGCCATTAAAAGACTTCAAATGGTTGCCAGGGTATTGGTTATGCGCACCAATCTCTCTATTTCTGCTTGGGGCTATGCAATATTACATGCAGCTGTACTTATTCGTCTAAGACCCACTGCCACCCAACCCTTTTCTGCGTCCCAGATTGTAACTGGGTATGAGCTTGAGGTCTCACACTTACGCATATTTGGGTGTGCAGTCTATGTACCAATTGCGCCGCCACAGCGCACCAAAATGGGTCTTCAAAGACGCTTAGGCCTTTATGTTGGATATGATTCTCCAAGCATTATCCGCTACATAGAACCCTTGACAGGTGATCTATTTACCGCTAGATTTGCGGATTGTCACTTCCCGTTGTTAGGGGGAGACAAGAACACTAATGTTCAACAGAAAAAACAGGAATTGTCATGGTCTGTCCCCACTTTGTCTCATCTTGATCCCCGAACCACACTGTCTGAAATAGTAGTGTGGAAGATTCTCGATCTTCAGAGCATAGCAGAATCAATGCCTGATACATTTTCTGATATCGCTAAAGTGATAAGATCACACATACCTGCTACAAACGTACCTGCAAGGATTGATGTTCCTAAAACTAAAGGACATGACATCCCCTCTATGGGTGATGCAGTGGCTAGACCCATGGCTTCTGCCAGGAAGTGCAGGAGGCCCATAGGTTCGATGGATTCTCGTCCAAGAAAGAAAGCGAGCTTGACACAAAATAATCCATTAATCATCGATACAAATAATCCATCTAATGAAAAAATTCCGGATTATGGTTATGTCCAAGAGACATCATTGGAGGACGTTCCAATGGTAGAACCAATTCCAGAGAATAGAGAGATCTCCATGAATTACACTAGTATACATATAATTATGGACATAAATTCTATGGCTATTGATGATGCGTTTGCATATCATATTGCAAAAGGAATTATAGAATACGATGATATCGAACCTCGCTCCGTTGAAGAATGTCAACGAAGAGCAGATTGGTCCAAATGGAAAGATGCGATCCAGACTGAATTGGATTCACTAACAAAGAGACAGGTATTTGGGTCTATAACACTGACACCACCAAATATAAAACCTGTGGCCATAAATGGGTCTTTGTTAGAAAGCGTAATGAGAAAAATGAGGTTGTTAGATACAAAGCCCTCCTTGTGGCGCAAGATTTCTCACAACGCCCTAGAATCGACTACGAGGAGACATATTCTCCCGTAATAGACGTTATAACATTTCGCTACCTTGTCAGTTTGGTAGTTTCCGAAAAACTTGACATGCAGCTCATGGATGTGGTTACAGCATATCTCTATGGGGATCTAGATTCAGAGATATATATGAAGGTTCCAGATGGACTTCAATTACCCAAATCAAGTGGCTCTAAACCACGGAGCGCGTTTTCAATAAAATTAAGACGCTCACTATATGGATTGAAACAATCCGGACGAATGTGGTATAACCGTCTAAGTGACTACTTGATTGGGAAGGGATATCTTAAAGATGAAATATGCCCTTGCGTGTTCATTAAGAGGACAAGATCCGGATTTGCAATTGTAGCAGTTGATGTCGATGACATGAACCTAATTGGAACTCTAGATGAGTTAAAAGAAACTGTTACATATTTGAAATCTGAATTTGAGATGAAAGATCTCGGGAAAACATGGTTTTGTCTCGGAATAGAACTCGAGCACCGTAATGATGGAATTATGATCCATCAGTCAGCATATACTCAAAAGTTACTAAGGCGCTTTAATGAAGATAAAGCAAAGCCTGTGAGTACTCCCATGATCAACCGTAGTCTTGAGCCCATGAAAGATCCGTTTCGTTCAAAGGATGAGGACGAAGATTTATTAGAAGCTGAAATACCATATCTAAGTGCGATAGGCACATTATTGTATTTAGCTCAATGCACAAGACCGGATTTCTCATTTGCAGTAAACTTGTTAGCTCGACATAGTTTTGCGCCAACACGCCGCCATTGGATTGGTAAAAAGACAATCCTTCGATACCTAAAAGGTACGATCGATATGGGCTTGTTTCATCACTACAGAGAGAAAAGAAATGTGAACGCCGGCAACACTATCCATAGTGACCGACGTTCTCCTCCTCCTCTCCATCAAAATGATAATGATGTTCTGACGGGTTTTGCTGATGCAGGTTATCTCTCTAACCCTCACAAAGGTCGCTCCCAAACAGGTTATAACTTTACCATGGGAAGCACCGCGATATCTTGGAGATCTACAAAGTAGACTCTTGTTGTTACTTCCTCAAATCATGCAGAGATTATTGCACTACATGAAGCCGTGCGTGAGTGCATATGGCTAAGGTTTGTAAATAGACACATTCGAGGAACTTGTGGTTTAAAATTTACCACAAATGAACCTACATGCATTTACGAGGATAATGCAGCTTATATTGAGCAAATGAAATTAGGTTTCATCAAAGGCGACAATACCAAGCATATATTGCCGAAATTCTTCTACAGTCAGCAACAACAAACACTTCTAAATATTGAAGTAAATCAAATCCGATCAGAAGATAATGTAGCTGACTTATTTACTAAGTCACTACCAAAATCCCCTTTCGAGAAACATGTAAGGAGCATCGGATTGAGAAGGATATCCGAACTCCAACGATCTTCAAGGGGAGCCTAAATCAGGGGAAGTATCCAGAAACATACTTCACACTCAACGCGCGTTGTGCTTTTTTTCCCTTTGGACCAAGGTTGTTTTTTCCCACAGGGTTTTATTACTTGGTAAGGTTTTTAACGAGGCAACTTCGAAGCGCATCACCAACACAGTACTATTGAACATGAAATATCCAAGGGGGAGTGTTGTAGTATAAATGTATAAATACTATGTATGTCTATATCATGTAACAAATACGTAAAGTATTTAGATAGGTACTTGAGTGTATGAAGACTTATGTAACATGTTTTACCAAAGGGCAACAAGAATGGCAGAAAATCATCATCAAGATGGTTATCATTTTGGTTTTGTCTTTGAGCTTTCACACTTCAAATGTATTCCTATAAATACCCTTTTGTATGAGATGAATAAACACACTTGAAATCTTCATTCTCTCTGAAATATTACTCTCTCTTTCTGTGTGTCAATTTCTCTTGTCCTTAATCATTATTTTCATTTTTAGGACCTTGAAACTTTCATCGAAAATAGTATTGTTGGTTTTTTTTTTTTTAAAGCTTTACGAATTTTTTGACTGTCGAACTTGAAGATACGATTTATTGAAGGCCATGAAGATATATTTATTGAAGATATGGTTTACTTGCAATTTACGTTTGTGCATGTGGTGCATGTGGTGAATCCTCTATTATTGCAAAGCAAGCATGGTGCTGCTGCTAGCTGCAGCATGGTACAATCAGTCCTTTTTCATGAATCTAGTCTAAAGCATGAGTCTTATTGTTAAGTTTAGCTAGTGTTTGTGTCATTCTTATAAAGGTTTAAAACAATTAAATACAGAGAAGAATGCACCATCAATTTATGTTTTATTTTCTACATGGTATTAGAGCAGGAACATTAGTATCATGTTTTTGTTGTAGTATAAAATGTATAAATACCGTATATGTCTATATCATGTAAACAAAATACGTAAAAATATTTAGATAGGTACTTGAGTGTATAATCATAGGTACTTGAGTGTATGAAGACTTATGTAAACATGCTTTACCAAAGGGCAACAAACATGGCAGAAAATCATCATCAAGATGGTTATCATTTTGATTTTCTCTTTGAGCTTTCACACTTCAAATGTATTCCTATAAATACCCCTTTGTATGAGATGAATAAACACATTGAAATCTCCATTCTCTCTGAAATATTACTCTCTCTTTCTGTTTGTCAATTCCTCTTGTTCTAAAACAGTTTTTTGTTTCTTTGCTTCTTTTCTTGTGGATTGTTTTCTCTTCTTAGAGCTATATATGGTTGAAGAAATTTCTACAGCTTACATCATTGAGGATGTTAGAATTCTTCTTCGACTAGTTACTCAAGATTGATGGGGAGGGGGAGAGAGAAGGAGAGAGGGGGAGGGAGGGAGGGAGAGAGAGACCTACGTACTTACGCTTAACTCTAACGATAAACTGAGAGCTAGCATACTGGAAAAGACGGTGTAATCCAAATTGCCGGCACCATTTGCCCCTCCACAAACTTGTGAGGATAATAATGGTGTGCAATGGTTTTATTACTTCCATCCTCTAAATTAAAGATGCCTATGTCTTCTAATCTTTGTCCTTCCACAACAAGATCATTCGTGTAGAATATAGAATTTGGCCGACACCCGGGAAACTTTGAAGCCAAAACACATACCGATTGATTGTTGCCCACGAAAATAGCCTCATCCCCAATGTCATTTACCTTAGCTAGCTGTGCAATGGATTCAACCCACTTGAAAACCTTGAACCTCAGCATTTTCCGCCGCTTGAAGATGTTGGTTCTGTCTTCTTCCAACAATCTCTCAACAACCAGTAAATCCCCCTTTGTTGTTGTTACGAAATATGTTTGGAGGAGATGGGATAGAGTACAATGTTCAAGCCATGCCACATGTTGCAGATGTAAACTGTAATATATGTCAACGCTGCTATTAACGCGGTATGATACAAGCTCGTGCCCTGGGATATCTCTTCCAAAACCACGAACTGAGAACACTCGCCCTTCATAATATGTTGCAGCACTGCACCCCGTATGCATGGGACTCCAAAGTTTTTGTCCTCCTCTGATGAAGTACAGTCTAGAACCGCATATGACTAGAACCACATAATTGTTCCAATCCAAAGTGGGATCAGCAGGCAAGGTTATCTTCACGACTTGCTTTACGCTAAATAGGTTGTCTTGGATTGGAGGGAGACAGATAATATCTTTTGCGTTTCTGAAAGGATTCGTGAGAGTTATTGCTAGACTAGCATAATAATCTGAGGACTTATTTAGATACCGACACTTAGCCATCCATCCATAACCACAGTAGATCCTATCATCACGAGGCACTGGCAACTTAATATTTCTGTAGACTTTTCTTTCAGACAAGCTGTAAAGCATGGTCATTGGGTCATCGGAGCCGTGAGATTGGGTAGGGATCCATAGCATGGGAGGGAGGACCTTAACCCAGTGCTGCGTTTCACAATTATACTGTTTTGCAAGAGACTGCCATTCCTTACAGACGACAGCAAAACGAGCATGGTCAATGGGTTCTAACAACTTATCCAGAATAAGAAGCACAATATCTGGAGGAAGACTTGCGAAATCTATATTGCAACTCGTACCATATTCTTGTCTTGTAGTTATCCTCAAGGCTTTGATTTCCTTGCCAATGTGCTCCATAGTCTTTCGTCGTTTGACCCATGTGATCTCTTCCTCTTCCTCTTCTTCTTCATGTAAATTAGTTAACTTTCGTTTCGTTGTGTACTTTTGTATGGCTGCTGTGTCCTGCTCCCTCTCTCTTTGAACCCGTCCGCAGGGCAAGTTCAAGTTCATCATCAGCCGGGCAAGTTCAGCTTCTACTTCAGGGAAAATTCGCCTTTTAACCTGCCTAGCTTGAAGATATTCCTCTTCTTGTTCATCTCCTTCATTCGTCAACATGTCCAACTTCTTTCTGTAACGCTCCTTGATGAACTCCTCAACAATGTTATGGACAGAACTGCATCTACGGATCGTAGGCAGGTTCATAATCCCCATTATAGGATCTTAAATTCTATGATCGCATCTTTATAATATATCAATTAACTCAATTCTACTTGGTGTAGAATTCCTAAACCGAGTATGTCTAGGAAACTACTAAACCAGATGAGGAAAGTCTAATTTAGACCCAGTCTGTTCTTTCTGGATTCGGTTGTTTAATTGTTCATCGTACCCAGAAAATGGCTCTGTTTTGGTTTCTGGGATGCATTTGGAATTTTGATTTCGTTTTTTGTTGATGTTCTAGATGAGTAAATTCTATATTGCAAATATTATTGATTGGTACTTGGTCTCCCAGACCAACAGATGGGTTACCCAAACGGGTAAGGAATAAGACTTTCTTGTAGAGTACTTCGTTAGCAAGTCTACACGGCTATACTTCGTTGTAGAATTCACAAAGGAGGAAACAACTAGAAACTTCAGCACACAGCGTCAGGTGAAGCTTTGAAAAAAAATCTTTTGCAGGCTACTACCAAAACAGAGCTCACCCTCGAGACCTAAGCAGTTCTTAGAAACTGTCCACTTGCACAGTGTTCTGTGTCAAACAAAGAGCAAGATCCTGGAGCTTTGGACCAAAGACACTGCGCTCTTCACTCTTTCACACCGTGTAAAATCTGAAAACAGGAGAACATAAAAATACTACAAACTATTGAAAAGTTTGTTTTTATTCATCTATATATATAATTAAGAATACACAAGAATTCATAATAATTGCAATAGATCAATACATTATATAGACTTCATACTACATTGCCACTAGACGTTTTCTTGAAGGTCAAAGCAGCATCGACATCCTTTAGTTGGTAATAATGTGGAGCTATTTCCAGCAACCACTCCGGCTTCAACTCCGTTACCTGTCTCATGTATTCCTTGGATGTAAGCACCAGTTCATGGTATAAAACCCATGTCGGAAACTCCTGTGACAAGCCTGAGCTGGGGTGTATGGAGGCAGCCTGTTGATGTTTGACTATTTTATAAGATCCATTCTTTTGCAGCCTTGCACAATGAGGGAAGAAACCTGATGTAATGGCCTTCTTTATAGACTCTAAATCGTCACGATTTGAAGCTAGCCCGATCTCGACCCTCTCCAAGAGTCTCTTAAGTTGATCCCTGATATCTCTTGCTCTTTTCATGTTCCTAGCATTTATATAGTTTTCATAACACCATTGACTTGAGTAGTTTGTTTCGGTCCATGTATTGTAAACATTAAGCAAGGCAATGTGATCTCCTGCGTCCCCAGCGTGAAAAGTCCGTCTTGCATCGTCAGCATAGACTTGTTTGTCCTTTGGACGATAAAAGATTGAATTACCAACAGAAAGCATGGCAGCAATAGAAATGACCTCGTTTGAGCAATTGTACCTGTCAGAAGCAACTATCATCTTAGATAGCATTGGATCAAGTGGAAACTCTGCCATCCGTCTACCAACTTTAGTCAGCTCTCCCATTTTATTCAATGCAGATAAAGCAAATAACAGTTCGAGGGCTTTCAGTAATGCTTCCGATGGTGGAGGATCCATAAAATCAAAATGTATCAAGTCATGAATACCAAGGCTCTTAAGCCTAAGAACAACATTTGCCAGGTTAGTCCTTAGTATTTCAGGTATTGTGGTATCATCTAATTCATGAATATAACTGTCAAGAGTATATAACCGGAAACACTTACCAGGGCCTGTTCGACCAGATCGACCTGCCCTCTGCCTTGCTGATGCCTTTGAGATGGGAGTGACTTGCAATGACTCCATCCCAGTCCTTGGATTATAGGACTTCATCTTGCAATAGCCACAGTCAATGACATATTTGATCCCATCAATAGTCAGAGAAGTTTCAGCTATGTTTGTGGCAAGGACAACCTTTCTAGCCCCCTCAGGTGTGGGCTCAAAAATTTTTGCTTGCTGCTCAGTAGGCAAGTTTGCATATATGGGACAGATAGTCAGCTCTGATATCTTTCTCCCGAGACCACTTGTCCTGTACTTTAATGTTTCGCTTGCTGTTTCTATATCTTCTTGACCCATGAGGAAGACCAATATGTCTCCAGGTGGTTCCCTGACATGGATTTGAATTGCAGCAGCAATTGCAGCATCTAAGTAATCAGCTTCTGGTGCTTTTGTGTGGTATATATCAACAGGAAACCGCCTCCCTGGAATGTTGAAAATTGGGGCATAATCAAAATAATTACCGAACTTCACAGCATCAAGTGTTGCACTCGAGATAACCAGCTTAAAATCGGGTCGAAATCGAGCAATATCCTTTACTAATGCAAATAGAATCTCAGTAGAGAGTGTTCTCTCATGGGCCTCATCCAACATCAGCACACTATAGCTTGCCAAATCTGGTTCAGCAAGAAATTCACGCAACAACATTCCATCAGTCATGTATTTCAAAACAGTCTTTTCAGACGTGCAATCCTCAAAACGAATAGAATAACCTACCTCATGTCCAAGCTTGACACCCATTTCTTGAGAAACCCTGGCAGCAACACTCATAGCAGCAACTCGCCGTGGCTGTGTGCACCCAATCTTTCCATGCTTTGTATATACTGCCTCATGTAAATACTGGGGAATCTGTGTAGTTTTGCCAGATCCAGTTTCGCCAACAATAACAAGAACCTGATGATCTTTAACAGCTTGAAGCAACTCATCATGAAAGGAGAAGATGGGTAAAGTTTTCCTCTCCTCCTCCTGGAGCATCTTCAAGGTTTTTTCCCTTGACTCAAGTAATTTTGTGGACTGCAGTTGCTTATCATCCTCAAACTTGTCATATTTATCATCCTCGACCACCAACCCCCTGACGAACTCAATCTGGTCTTCATATACAAAATCATACTCATCAGATACCCTTTTTTTGTTTTTTGAACCATATTCCAATGTTGGTTTTCCAAGTTGCTGATCTTCCCAAGATTTCTGATGTCCAAACGAGTTCATTATATCCCCAGAACTGTCATGCCTGTAGCGCTGCAAAGCCACAGAAAATCTCTTCTGTTGAGTAACACCGCGCTTCTCATCATCATAGGCATCTGGCATCCTGTACTCAGTGACATTTTCAGCCTCATCTAGACCTAATGGTTTTCTCATAAGCTCCAATATTTGCTTCTTGTAACTTAATTCCCGGTATTCTGCTTCAGTGAGCTTCACACCTTCAAATAAGTAACGTTCATCTTCTACATCATCCCTCATCTCATCCATTTTCTTTCTCTCTCTTTCCTTTAGATATTCTTGTCTTGAAGCTCTTCTTAAACCATCAACATCACCACTGGTTTTTCGAACAGCCTCCTCTTCCCCCTTTCGTCTTAAGGTTTTCTTTGTCAGTTTTCGCGTGGCTGCTGCGTCCCTCTTCCTTATACTTTGCTCCAATTTCTCCCTTTCTCTATGATCACGCAATCTCTCTTCTTCTGACTCTGAACCATCCTCATGATCATCTTTATCTGGCAAGTTCCGACTTTTAACACGTTCTGCAATAACCTCATCATCATCTCCATCGTTCTGACCCAATGCCCTCTTCCTGAATTTTTTCTTATTGAAATCCACTGTTACAGACACAGAATGAGAAACAACCTCAACAGAACATCTCTCCGCATCATCACCATCATCTGAATCCAACAGAACATAGGTCCGCTGCATCATCCTCACCGGCATTGCACCTCCCCTCTCTTGTTTCCCGCATTGCTTCAAACCAGATGTTTCACCACACACTCTTGCAAAGATATCTGCAGCAAATGCCCCTGTTTCAGTCGATGACGTAAATCCAAATTCGACAAGCTTGTCCACCAAACCAGCCTGGGAGTTTGCTTTTTTAGTTAATCCAATAACATACTGAACAACTACCGGATTAGAGTATCCGAGCAATGCTATTAACTTATCAGACACCCATGTCTTCAGGTTGCTCTCACACCCCATTAAAAATCCAATCTTGACAAGATTGCAGAACTCAGATTCACAAAACAAGAAAAACAAACAAACTGTAAGCAATTGACAGCTTTTGTACAAGTCCTATTCCACAATGGGCTAGGCAACTCAACCAAATTAATAAAATCAAAACCCAAAACAAACAGATTTTCAGGTATTGAGATTGTAACCCTAACAAATTCAAATTGGGATTAAAGCCAATAACCCAATAGAGAAAGTGTGATTTGGAATTACCCTTGAAGTTTTTGCAGAGGTGCTGTCACCTTCCTGATTCTCCAGCTTCGTTGTGTTTCTTTGCAAGAATTTGATGGTGGCGCCTTTGATTTCTAGGGTTAGGGATTTCTGTGTTTCAGGTTATACGCTGTCGTTTTCATGTGGCCCAAGTTTTAGCGTGTGGCGGTCTGCTTTTTCACGGCGGCAATCCCAGTTTGGCGGCTGGTTGGTGGCGGGCGGAGTGTTTGGGCCGAACCGTTTAGGTGGACTTTTCAATTTTCATTGTTCTTTTTCCTTTCTGTTTTTTCTTCTTCTCTTTACCCTAAACATTTCACAAGGTTATTGACATGTGTTTAAGAACAAGAGGAATTGATAAACAGAAAATGAGAGTAAAATTTCAGAGAGAATGAGGATTTCAATGTGTTTATTCATCTCATACAAAGGGGGTATTTATAGGAATACATTGAAGTGTGAAAGCTCAAAGAGAAACTCAAAATGATAACCATCTTGATGATGATTTTCTGCCATGCTTGTTGCCCTTTGGTAAAGCATGTTTACATAAGTCTTCATACACTCAAGTACCTATGATTATACACTCAAGTACCTATCTAAATACTTTTACGTATTTTGTTACATGATATAGACATATACGGTATATATACAATTTATACTACAACACTCCCCCTTGGATATTTCATGTTCAATAGTATTGTGTAGATGGTGCGCATCGAAGTTGCCTCGTTAAAAACCTTGCCATGTAATAAAACCCTGTGGGAAAAAACAACCTTGGTCGAAAGGGAAAAAGAGCACAACGCGCGTTGAGTGTGAAGTATGTTTCTGGATACTCCCCCTGATTTAGACTCCTCTTGAAGATTGTGGGAGTTCGGATATCCTCCTCAATCCGATGCTCCTTACATGTTTCTCGAAAGGGGATTTTGGTAGTGACTTAGTAAATAAGTCAGCTACATTATCTTCTGATCGGATTTGATTTACTTCAATATTTAGAAGTGTTTGCTGTTGCTGGTTGTAGAAGAATTTCGGCGATATATGCTTGGTATTGTCGCCTTTGATGAAACCTAATTTCATTTGCTCAATACAAGCTGCATTGTCCTCGTAAATGCATGTAGGTTCATTTGTGGTGAATTTCAAACCACAAGTTCCTCGAATGTGTCTATTTATAGACCTTAGCCATATGCACTCACGCACGGCTTCATGTAGTGCAATTATCTCTGCATGATTTGAGGAAGTAGCAACAAGAGTCTGTTTTGTAGATCTCCAAGATATCGCGGTGTTTCCCATGGTAAAGACATAACCTGTTTGGGAGCGACCTTTGTGAGGGTCAGAGAGATACCCTGCATCAGCAAAACCCGTCAAAACATCATTTTGATGGAGGAGAGGAGGAGAACGTCGGTCACTATGGATAGTGTTGCCGGCGTTCACATTTCTTTTCTCTCTGTAGGGATAGAACAAGCCCATATCGATCGTACCTTTTAGGTATCGAAGGATTGTCTTTATACCAATCCAATGGCGGCGTGTTGGTGCAGAACTGTGTCGAGCTAACAAGTTTACTGCAAATGAGATATCCGGTCTTGTGCATTGAGCTAAATACAATAATGCGCCTATCGCACTTAGGTATGGTATTTCAGCTTCTAATAAATCTCCGTCCTCATCCCTTGGATGAAACGGATCTTTCATGGGCTCAAGACTACGGTTGATCATGGGAGTACTCACAGGCTTTGCTTTATCTTCATTAAAGCGCCTTAGTAACTTTTGAGTATATGCTGATTGATGGATCATAATCCCATCATTACGGTGCTCGAGTTCTATTCCGAGACAAAACCGTGTTTTCCCGAGACCTTTCATCTCAAATTCAGATTTCAAATATGTAGCAGTTTCTTTTAACTCATCTAGAGTTCCAATTAAGTTCACGTCATCAACATAAACTGCTACAATTGCAAATCCGGATCTTGTTCTCTTAATGAACACGCAAGGGCATATTTCATTGTTAACATATCCCTTCCCAATCAAGTAGTCACTTAGACGGTTATACCACATCCGTCCGGATTGTTTCAATCCATATAGTGAGCGTCTTAATTTTATTGAAAACGCGCTCCGTGGTTTAGAGCCACTTGATTTGGGTAATTGAAGTCCATCTGGAACCTTCATATATATCTCTGAATCTAGATCCCCATAGAGATATGCTGTAACCACATCCATGAGCTGCATGTCAAGTTTTTCGGAAACTACCAAACTGACAAGGTAGCGGAACGTTATAACGTCCATTACGGGAGAATATGTCTCCTCGTAGCCGATTCCAGGACGTTGTGAGAAACCTTGCGCCACAAGGCGGGCTTTGTATCTAACAACCTCATTTTTCTCATTACGCTTTCTAACAAAGACCCATTTATGGCCAACATGTTTTATATTTGGTGGTGTCAGTGTTATAGACCCAAATACCTGTCTCTTTGTTAGTGAATCCAATTCAGTCTGGATCGCATTTTTCCATTTTGACCAATCTGCTCTACGTTGGCATTCTTCAACGGAGCGAGGTTCGATATCATCGTATTCTATAATTCCTTTTGCAATATGATATGCAAACGCATCATCAATAGCCATAGAATTTCCGTCCATAATTACATGTATACTAGTGTAATTCATGGAGATCTCTCTATTCTCTGGAATTGGTTCTATTATT
This sequence comes from Rosa persica, assembly GCA_025331145.1. NCBI lineage: Eukaryota > Viridiplantae > Streptophyta > Magnoliopsida > Rosales > Rosaceae > Rosa > Rosa persica. The sequence continues at coordinate 4,449,809 of WFKR01000002.1, read as the reverse complement.
GGAGCGTCCTCCAATGATGTCTCTTGGACATAACCATAATCCGGAATTTTTTCATGAGATGGATTATTTATATCGATGATTAATGGATTATTTTGTGTCAAGCTCGCTTTCTTTATTGGGCGAGAATCCATCGAACCTATAGGCCTCCCGCGCTTTCTAGCAGGAGCCATGGGTCTAGCCACTACATCACCCATAGAGGGGATGTCATGTCCTTTATTTTTAGGAACATCAATCCTTGCAGGTACGTTTGCAGCAGGTATGTGTGATCTTGTCACTTTAGCGATATCAGAAAACGCATCAGGCATTGATTCTGCTACGTTCTGAAGATCGAGAATCCTCCGCACCTCTATTTCAGACTGTGTGGTTCGGGGATCAAGATGAGACAAAGTGGGGACAAACCACGACAATTCCTGTCTTTTCTGTTGAACATTAATGTTCTTGTCTCCCCCTAATGACGGGAAGACTGTCTCATCAAAGTGACAATCCGCAAATCTAGCGGTAAATAGATCACCTGTCAAGGGTTCTATGTAGCGGATAATGCTTGGAGTATCATATCCAACATAAAGGCCTAAGCGTCTTTGAAGACCCATTTTGGTGCGCTGTGGCGGCGCAATTGGCACATAGACTGCACACCCAAATATGCGTAAGTGTGAGACATTAGGCTCATACCCAGTCACCAGTTGGGACGCAGAAAAGGGTTGGGTGGCAGTGGGTCTCAGACGAATGAGCACAGCTGCATGTAATATTGCATAACCCCAAGCAGAAATAGGGAGATTGGTGCGCATAACCAATGCCCTGGCAACCATTTGAAGTCTTTTAATGGCAGCTTCTGCGAGTCCATTTTGGGTGTGTACATGAGGGACAGGATGTTCCACCTCAATCCCAATGGACATGCAATAATCATCAAAGGTTCTTGATGTAAATTCTCCAGCATTGTCAAGACAAATTGACTTAATAGGATGATCGGGGTGGTGAGCCCTTAATTTAATGATTTGTGCTAGGAGTTTAGCAAATGCAGCATTTCTTGTGGATAAGAGCATGACATGTGACCAACGTGTCGAGCTTGGAGCATATAGAGCTTCGGCGACATTAATATTTGTGCCATTTGGTAACAAAAATTGAGCTGGTCCTCGACCATGAATCAATTGTGATGGTCCTGCCATCGTAGTTACTGAGGATCGACTGGGTGTCATCCATAAAAATAATTGCCTATGTCGCAATATCGTATGTGTGGTGCCACTATCAAGAAGGCATTCCAATTCTCCGGAAAACATACTGAAAGGAATAAAGTTCGGAATATTAACACATGTCCATGACATTGAATGCGATACTTTATTAATAGGGAAAATAGCCAATGATTACATCAAAGTTATTCATAAGTCTATTCCAAATATCAAACTTTAGACAAATTGCTATCACTCAATCCGTTTGGTAATTCCAATGGAATATGACCAGGAAAGTAGAGAGATGTTGGTGGAGCGAGGCTCGCTTAAATACCCCGATCTCAATTTGTGAAGACCCGAAATTTCAGTTAAATATTTCGTAATTCAATATTTCTCAAATTATATGAATTATGAGTTGTGAGTGTGATTCGAATGTCGTTATTTGAGAAATTTGGTTTCGAATGATTTTAGTATCGAAATTTAACGTTATTTAGGGTTATTAAAATTGACATATTTTTACGTAAGGAATTTGAGGAAACTTCTTTCATGAAAGTCGTAGAGCTCGTCGATACGAGTTCGTGCATATGCGAAACACAAGAATCGGAGTTTGTAGGAAGAAGTTATGACATTTAGAAGTTTTCGATTTTGTATATATATAGGTTAACTTTTTTGGAAAAATCAGAAAAATCAGAAACCTAGATTTTTTCTCTCTCTCTCTCGCGCGGCACCGAACCGAAGGCAAAAAAACAGAGCCAAACTTCTCCGGTTGAGTTCTTGCTCCTCCGGCCACCGTTTGACGCCAAACCACCTCCCACGGCTTCGTCTTGACCTTGTGCAGCTGCCAGAGGCAGCCTTGCGCCGTGGCACGGCTTGTAGCAGCGGCGGAAAGCTGGTTTTCCATTTTCGGCAGTTTTGAGTGCGAAGCGAATATCTCGAGTTCTAGACCACCAAATTACGAGTTCTTTATCTCGTTGAACTCGTTGGAGGAGTAGAACATGCAGTAAAAAGGACAGCACCAGAAGTGGAGGTTTTCACGCTCGTCGGAGAGCATATCGGTTTCTGCAGTTTTTCCGGCCAAACCGGACTGTTTTTGGTAAGTTTCGGCCACTTCCACTCATTTTCTCACTTCGTGTTAGTTATGAAAGTTGCTCAAAATGATGAAACAAAAGGGATGAGCTTGGCCCCGACACAATTGGTGGTGGTCGGTGGTGGCTCTGCCCTAAACTCCGGCGGCCCTTTCCGGTCACCTCCGGGGGTGTCATGAGTAGTTTCTGCTCATTTTTAGATTCTACATGTCGATACGATCATTTTGATATATAGCATGCGAATTTTGGATATCGTATGAATTAGTTATGAATTTTACGATTTCGATTGATTTCGATCGCTCAATTTGTGATTTATGAAGTTTGGACCGTCCGATAGAATTCTAGTTTTGATATAATGATCGTAGGACTGTCCCGGTGACCTTGTGTGGTCACGGGTGAAGATCCGACCGTGGGATCTTCATATAAGTGTGTTTTTGGAAATTATACGCTAAGTTAATTATCGTTTTGATTAGGTATTTGACGGATTTGTTAGCGGACGATTGTGAATCGTATTTTGGGCTGTAAGAAGACGCAGCGGGAGTTTAGAGGTGAGTAAATCTCACTTGGTTCATTTACGAACCGAATTTCCTTAATTGCTCAATTTATTGTTATGTGTGAGAAAATGGTTTTTTAAGAAATGTGTTTTAAAGTATATTAAAAATGAATTTCTTGATTTTGTATCATGTGAACTATAGTTGGTATTAGTGATCATTCCTGTGTGGATGGTTACGTATATATATATTTACGTGATTATATATTGAATGGTGTGACCTTGAGGGGTGGAATCGTGTTAATATGTTGTTGATAATGTTGATAATATGATTTTAATTATGTTGTTAATATTTGATAAATGTTGGTGATAAACATGTTGATTTTGTGAGTTGAATAGAAGGTAGAGAAACGTAGGATTCCGAGGATCGAATGGTCCAAGGATCTTTGGTTAATGATAACCGGAGTGTATGTGTTCTGAGGACAGAGAGGTCCAAAGTTCGACCGTTAAATAATAACGGGGATATATTGTTCTGAGGACATGAAATAGTCCAAAGTTCGCGGGTTACTGAGTAACCTGGAGATGCCGTTACTTGACCCTGGGCCAAGGTGTCAGAGGTAACGAGGCAGTTAGAGCTCTAACGTGGGTGCCAAAGTGGCGATAGTTGTGATTAGGTGCCAAAGTGGCGAGAGTTGTGATTTGGTGATTGTGGAAATGTGTTCCATGTTGTTTCATGTGTGTTGGATTGATGTTGCTTGTGGTTGTTGAGATTGTTGGATGTTTACTTGAGATAAATGAGTTGTGGTCTAATAAATCAACCGTTCATTCTTATTTACTCACACGAGCTTTCAGAAAGCTTACCGGGTTTTGTGTTGTTGCAATCCCGGTACACTATTCAAATGGTGTAGCGGATAATCCTGCAGGTCAGGATAATCAGGGTGGTGAGCGAGCTGCGTAGGACAGCAGGGTTGAGACCAGCACTTGGTCTATTTTGGTGTGTTTTTGTAGACTCTTGTGAGCAGAACATTTTATTTATGTTAGTATTGTAATAATTGACTCGAGAGATAGTTTGCTACGAGGTTTGTGTTATAGTTTATGAGATATTGGTTTTGAGAAAAAAATTTAGGACGTGATTTGTTTAGTTGTATTCATGTTTCGGATTTGAATTTATTATTCGAAATTCGGGGCGTGACACATTTGCTTTCCTAGACATCATACTTCATTGGGTACGCCACATAAGAAGGAGTTTAATACAATTGTTATTTATTGACTAAGGCACATTTGCCATTCTTGGAAAATAGAAAGAGGATTATTCTAATCAAAGTCTGTGGCATCCTCGTGCTCTTCATCTACAGCTTTGAAGTCCTCAACAGTGAGATTGACATCTTCACTATTTTCATCTTCGGCAAGGTTAGCTTCTTGCTCTCTTGCTTCCCTGTACTCCTTGTAGCGTGCAGCTAATTGGGTACTTGCATGACATTGTTTAAACCAATGCTCGATTGATCCACATCTATGACACATGTCATTGTGGTTCCCTCCCTTCATTTGAGGTATAGGTTGTGCAGGTTGTACAGTTTGTGCAGGTTGTACAATTTGTACAGGTTGTGCAGGTTGTGCACGTTGTGGATATACCCTAGGAGGGTTGCTGCTACTACCACGGCGCATGGTGCGACCTCCACGGTTCATGGTGCTATTTCCACGGCCGGTGTTGCCATATCTCCCTCTTCCACGTGTGGAGTTACCATCACGTGTGCCCGCTTTAAAGTTGCGGTTTCCTTCCCTGTTGGGGCGGTTATATGGACCTGTTCGTCCTTCATGTCCCCTATTATTAGGGTACACATGTCCCCTATTGCTGGGGTACCGCTCCCTGTGCCCTCTCTTGGGTGCATTATAATTTGCCTCACGAACGCTCTTGGTTCCAATGGGTCTTGAATTATAATTCTTTACGAGAATGTTGTCGTGCTTTTCGGCTACCGACAAAATATTTATGAGTTCATTGAACCTCGTAATTCGTCCAGCATTTACTTCAGTGCGATACTGCTTTGATAGCAAAATTGCTGCAACAGGGAATGTGGAGAGAGTTTTCTCAATTAGCTCTTCTTCTGTGAGGGGTCTTTGACAGAACCTCAACATGGATTTGAGACGAAAAGCTTCTGAATTGTACTCAGCAATAGACTTGAAGTCTGAGAAGCGTACATCGTTCCACTGAACCTTCAAGTCAGGGAGGAGAGAATCTTGGATATTGTTAAAGCGCTCTTGTAGCGCCTCCCATAAATCCTTTGCATCTTTGATGGACATGTACTCTAGCCTGAGTGCTTTGTCCATATGACGTCGCATCAAGATGATTGCTTGTGCATGCTTCTTGGGTGATCGAGGGAACACAAGAGCCGGGTTTGGTTCATGGATGATGGGCAATATCCCCTTCGATGTGAGATGGTTCTCAACGTCGGTTTTCCAGCTATGGTACTCCGAACCTGTTGAGTCAAGGATTTGAAAATCGAGTCTAGGTTCATTCGACATCCTTGAAGATAAGAAGAAAATATTAGTTTCGGAGTTAAAACTTCCACGAAAAATAATAAGATTTCCGAGCTATGCTACCAAGAAATCAATTTCCAAGAATCATTGTGAACACTCTTAGTTCATTGATTACGAACGCTCTTAGTTCGTTTGGCGTGAATTGCTATAATTCCGCTTTTGATTGTAAGTTCCCGAGAAAAAGGAAAAAGGAGAGAAAATAAATAAAAACTCAAAAACGGGAACTTTTAGTAAAGAATACCTTGGAATAGTGTTGCCGGAAATTTTTGACCGGAAAAATTATCGGAGGTGACCGGAAAGATAGTTGGAAAAAGTCGAGAAAAATCGTCCGAAAAGTCGCCGGAAAAGTGTTGAAAAAGTCGCCGGAAAATCGCCGCGCAAATCTGTCGACAGCTGCTCGGCAGCTGCTGCGCAGCGTCTCAGCAGCTGCTGCGCAGGGGCCTCGGCAGCTTCTCGGCAGCTGCTGCGCAGCTCTCTCGGCAGGTCTCGGCAGCACCTCGGCAGGTCTCTGCAGCACCTCGGCAGCTCTCGGCAGCTCTCGGCAGCGGTCCGGTTTGGTTTTTCGACTTCCGGCGGCCGGTTCATGCCGTTTCCGGCCGGTTCCGGTGAATCTGAGACCGGTTCCGGGCTCCTGGAATCAAGGGCTTTAATCTGAGCTAGGGTTTGGGGATTTTTTGTAGGTTTTGAAAAATGACTTCGATCGATGAAGAACTCTTCTTTCATCAATTTTTCGATTCTAATTCTAGAGCAACTTCGTGCTGATAACGTGTTTAAGAACAAGAGGAATTGATAAACAGAAAAGGAGAGTAAAATTTCAGAGAGAATGGGGATTTCAATGTGTTTATTCATCTCATACAAAGGGGGTATTTATAGGAATACATTGAAGTGTGAAAGCTCAAAGAGAAACTCAAAATGATAACCATCTTGATGATGATTTTCTGCCATGCTTGTTGCCCTTTGGTAAAGCATGTTTGCATAAGTCTTCATACACTCAAGTACCTACGATTATACACTCAAGTACCTATCTAAATACTTTTACGTATTTTGTTACATGATATAGATATATACGGTATATATACAATTTATACTACAACAACATGATAGTCAACTTGTTATTCCTTTTTGTTTTTTTTTTTTCATCATTGCAATTGCATGGCTAAAACTAAAAGTTGGTAAGCAATTTTTTTACCAAAATAAAAAGAAAAAATAAAATAAATTTAACCTCACATGTAAATAACTCCATTGTAAGGAAAGATTCAGTGTCACTCAAAGAAAATGATATATGCATGATCATACTAATTATATGATTATTTATATTATATATTGTATAGTTGCATACACATTTTACCGGCTTTTCATATTTTCATTTCATACTGATTCTTTAATATTATTGAGTTTAGATGCAATATATTTGAAATATTTGTGAGAACTAAAGTCCCCATTCTTCTATTCTTTTTGTTAAGTACTCATCTAAAATTTTATCATCCATGATTTATATTGTATTTTGTATAGTTGCATACACATTTTACCGGCTTTTCATATTCTCATTTCATACTGATTCTTTAATATTATTGAGTTTAGATGCAATATACTTGAAATATTTGTGAGAACTAAAGTCCGCATTCTTCTATTTTTTTTGTTAAGTACTCATCTAAAATTTTATCATCCATGATAACTGATAAGTCAAGTCATCGTAGAAGAAAGCTTTCATTAATGCTCTGTTAGAAGGTGAGATCATAGCCAACTAGTATAAATGACCTGTATTAGTTACATTTTCTTTTCAACTTAAATTGATTCTCGATCTATTTCCTCGTAAAACTACCTTCTCTCTCATGGTTTATACAGAGATTGGGATTAGGATTTTCATTGTAATCACATGGTTACTATTCTTCTTTTGTAATTGTTTTAAGTCATATAAGCGACTTGTATTTGTTACATTTTCTTTTAAGTTTTAAGTTTGATTCTCGATCTATTTACTCGTAATACTTCTCATGGTTTATACAGAAATTAAGATTAGGGTTTCCATTGTAATCACTCTGTGATTCTTCTTCTTTTGTAATTCTGCTAACTCATATAATAGATTTCTCAAGGCTTCTGTTATGAATCTATAATATGATTTTGCATACCACGTCAATAACACATCATTCGAAAGAAAAACTCATTAGAGCAACACCAGCAATCACCAAAATAATTGACAAAATTAAACACTAACAAATGGACGAAAGAAAAACTCATTAGAGCTACACTGGCAATCATTGAAATAATTGACAGAAACGACACTAATAAATGGACAAGCTTGATCAGTAGTGTTCACAGCTTCACAACAAAGTTCAGTGTACTGATCCAAGATGAGTCAAATATACTACAAGCAAAGGAACGCTCCTTCAGAACTGCACAAGCCCCAATATTTGCTTCTTGATATATACGTAATTCCCGGTATTCTGCTTCAGTGAGCTTCACACCTTTAAATAATTAAGTAGTCCTCATCTTCTATATCATCCCTGATTTCATCCAGTTTCTTTTGCACTCTTTTCTTTAGATATTGTTGTCTCGAAGCTCTTCTTAAACCTTCAATTTCAGCACTGGATTTTCGAACAGCCTCCTCTTCCTCCTTTCGTCTCAAGTTTTTCTTTGCTACTTTCCGGGTGGCTGCTGCGTCCCTCTTCCTTATATTTCGCTCCAATTGCTCCTTCTCTCTTTGATCACGCAGTCTTTCTTCTTCTGACTCTTAACCACTCTCACGATCATCTTTATCCGGCGAGTTCCGCCTTTTAACACGTTTCTCTTCCGCCTGTGCAATCACCCCATCATCATCATTTCCATCTTTCTCATCCAATATTGCCCTCTCCCTGAATCGTTTCTTTATCTGGCATTGCTTTAAACCAGATGTTTTACCACACACTCTTGCAAAGATTTCTTCAGCAAATGCACCTGTTTCGGTAGATGAGGACAACCCTAATTCGACAAGCTTGTCTACCACACTGGCCGGCGAGTTTGCTTTTTCAGTTAGCTCAATAACTTACTCAACAACTACGGGCATGGAGTATCCGAGTAATGCCATTAACTTATCAGAAACCCATGTCTATCAGGGCCTCGATTTCTCTTCTTTGGGCAACACTCGTCAAAATTGAATTGAAGTAGATAAGAAAGAGTATTTGAAATAAACCCAAAAACAAAAGATGACCTAACAAATCAACTGATTCCATTGGAATATACAGACAAAGTAATTGTTTCATAGAACTGAAAGTATATGTTGACAGATTGGTAATCATAAGGACAAGTGTCCTCGAGGAAAATTATAATCGTGAGCAGAGAAACCATTTAAATTGAGATTTGCTATTTGTTACATACTACATGCCAAGTGCGGAGCAACTACAGAGGTTCAATGGAAGGGTGACCATTTCCCTCCGTAGTGATAGCACGTCCATCTTTACTTCTATTTCCTGCACCAGATCTAAAATCAAAGTCTACTACATGTCTATGTGCTATCTAACCCGTATGAATGTCAAAGATAACCAAAACGACGTTCATCGGGCTTTGTAAGAATACATATAGCCTCGAAGTTTTCTTATCTCTTCTGATGACTCCATTAGCAGATGATCCACATATAGACAGAGTCCAGCTCCACTGCAATTTCAATGCACAGATGCATTCATGAATAAATATAAAAGAAATTGGATGGACAACTTGAGGATGTGAACGACATTTTAACACACCTTATAGGTCCAAACGGCAGCCAGAGTACATCCCAGCGGAATCTTGGCAATCTACAAAAAGTATTGTGCTTGTTTAGAACAAGTTGGTGCCTCAAATATACTGTACTCTTCAGAACAGCGGGAACTAGGGAAGTGTATGAGCAAATCAGGAAGGCAACAAAATGAATATGAAAATGGAAAACAATACTGCATATGTAGCCATGTTACAACACAAACAGCTTGATCAGAAATTGAATTGCGTCATAAGTTCAGTTTCCAAAAAGACAAATGGATTTACAGCCTCTGTCCCAGGTAACAAATCAATGGTAAGTGAGGAAATGAAATTTCACATGTATATATTGTCAGTGAAATTTTCATTGCATCTGATAGCTGAAGTCTCTAAATTGTGTTGATTTGTCTAAGAGACTGGTTGTTGTGAGAAAAAGAAGAAAAAATTACAAATACTGGTTATAGAATTGAACGAAAATCAACACATGTTGCAACTACGTGGTTGAGAAGTAAACATACCTCAACATGTAATACAGCCAGAAAACTGCAAGTACGATGCCAGTAAGGAATGAGTACCGAATCCATCGCCGGTGATGCTTTGAATCATGAACTAATCCTATTATTGCTAATGAACATGCTACCACAGCTAGCCAATCTGCGAGTTTTTATTAGCTAACTTGTTAAATATCTCATCCCAATTAATAATGTAACAAGAAAAACCATCATCTAAACATAGCAATATAAAGGTAAGCATACTTTCAACAACATTGAATAATTACAGAAAGGTGTTATAGAATATAAATCGAGACCATTGGCCACATATACACTGCCTGTTCCTACGAAACTAGTCAACATGCAATCTTAACCGAATACATCTCAAAAACAGACCAGTGAAGGTACCGCATAAAGAGAATCTCAAAAGGGGGAAACAATTCGCAATATATGAATACAAAAGCTGGTTCAGCACTTTAATTGTAAGGCTATACATGACTCTACTATCAACTGATGATAAGTATAGGGAAAACACCTGCAGATATAATTATCCATGAGTGCAGCTCCTCCATGAAGTAAGCATGATAACGCTGTCAATAAAAAACAAAAGATAACAGTTACGAAAACCACACTACCAAATTCAACAAACGAAGAAAAAAGATTCATCCTTCATTAAATTTAAGAAATTTCTACATGCCCAAAGTGTCAGAGGTTCCAATTCCATAAACAACTACTTAATTATTAACTGAAGATACCACATATTCACTATTTGAATAAAACCACATTTGTAGTAATAGAAATCGATCCCAATTTTGAGATGAAAATAGACATACCAGTTCCCATGGATACGAAACCTGCTGAAAGATTGAGTACAAAAGAAACGCAGCGAAGCAGAAAAGAAATGATGCAAAGAAAACCTACCAAACAAAAAAAAGATATCAATTAGAAATGAGTCCATAGTTGCAATACACAAGAAATGAAGTAAATTATTTTGATTGGAGAGAATTAAACATATTATACCCTCCAAAAACGACTTTGTTGAGCTTGGTTCCTTTCGAAGGATCGAACCAATTCCTCTTGTTCTGGAAAATCAAAGAAACAAAAACCCATTTAGAATTGGGTGAGCAGGAAATGATGGATTGAAGAAGTGAGAGAGATGGTAACGTACCTTGGGAGTCCATGGGAGCCGGGTCGTCCCGAGTAGGAAGAGAAAGCTCATCGTCCTCAGACTTTCTGAATGTTCTCGCCAGCTTCTTCATCCCGAACAATAGCTCCCTGTAATTCAGGCCCCAAAATAACAATTTCTCTCAGTTGTTGAGTTTGTTCTTTCCTTTGTAGATCAATCTGTGAGTCTTCAGAAAGTGAAAGGGCACTTTTCACAGCGAAAGTGAAAATGTGCCTAGCGGCCCACGTGGCGGTTGATAACGGAAACAAAAACACAGAAAAAATATTGTTTTAGGAAATCATACGTCGATAATTAAGTTATGTTTTCATTGATAATAGAAGTTTTTTTTACTTAATATAGATAATAATCGAGGATATGTCGGATTAAAAATTAAAAATTAAAAAGAAAAATCGCCAAAAGATGTGAAATTTTATTAACATCAGGATAATTACACTAGATACAGGTGCGAGAGCCAATATTTGACCCATACATAACCCAAGATAAAAGCCAGGAGACGAACAACTTTTGTGCCCGACAAGGCGACAATATACGATCGAACCCTTAAATCAAAATTCATGGAGATTTTACAATGCCTCCAACATGCTCCTATGACATCAATTTCCCACCACGTACCCTGCAAAATTGTATAAACAATATCATGGCCCTATATTGTTTCTAAATCACTATGAAGAGTTGAAGACAGAGTCTTAACACATTTTCGCCCCAACTAGGAAGTTGCAATGTTAATCCACTGATTCTCCAGACTTATTGCAGTAGAGGATGGCCTCTTTTAGAAATTCATCGCGTACATCTGGACTCATTGCAGAATTGGGAGAAGTCGGTACACGTTGTGGTGAATGCACAAGCCTTGTACTTCTTCTCTTGGTTGAGCCGGCATCATATGGCTCCTTCCTTCCTTGTTTCTGCTCTTTTGCTGCAGGTGGCCTTGAATCTGACTTATCTAATATCCTTGGCTTGACGCATGTCCAAAAGTGCTTGAAAATCTTCGTAAGCCTTCCATGATTGGGCTTTGCCAAAGTGAGAGAACGTTTCAGAAACCCGTGATTTGGAACTGGTTGATGAGATAGTGCTCCAGAAGAAGAATATGAATAGCTTTTTGATAATAACGAAAAGCTAGTAACAGTATTAGTAGTAGTCGTACCAGAAGTAGAGGTAGCTCTGCTTCTCAAGGCTTCAGCGGGTTCATTTATATCCCCCATGACCAATGTTATTTCACCCTTCAGTTTTAACTTTTCACTTTTCTATCAAGGTACCGAGATGTTTGTTCATATATATATGTGCAAGCTCCAGAGTACTAGGTTAAGTTTATTTACTGATGTGGAATGCTGTTCCAAAATCTGGTAAGAAATCAAAGTATCAAACAGTGAATCAATTGCTTGATACTGAATAATGGATATTTAGCAGCAATATTAACTATTCATGTGGAGTTTACCATGTCCCTTAAGTTTTCATGGTTGGGATATTGCTTGAAACAGAATCTACTTCCATGGATTGATTACCATGTGATTTTGTCCCATTTCAGCGCTTCAATGCCTCCAATTTTAGGAATGATTATGATATGCATCCAATTATAATCATTAAAGATTTAATATCATCAATTAGTGATAAAAAAGTCTCATGTTTATTTCTCTTGTTCAATAAGATAAGAGTAGTTCTAAAAGATCACAAATCTTCGTGCGAAGATTCAATCTCTAATGAGGTGCGTCCGATGTGGTAGATAGAGTTCCATTGGATCTTTGGTGATATGTCGGGACAGTATCTATTGAAGTAATATTTTTTCATTCCTCAATTTTTAAGGCCTGAAAATTGATGATTGTGCGTATATAATCACTACTATCATCAACAGGTAAGCTGAAATTATTTATACCAAGTCAGCTTTACATTTGAAAAATGCGCATCAAATGGTTTTACACGAATAGAACCTTCAATATCGATCCTAATCATCCCATCACTTCACAGTTCATCATGAAAGTTCCCTTCCGCTGAAGTAGATTTCAGCTGGTTTTCCAGGAGGTACCTGGTGGCCAGTGATGCATGAAATGCAGCTCCATAAGGAAGCACGTCTTCGTTTACTCTGAAATATGGTGAATGCATTGGTTTGAACTGTCCTTGAGAGTCATTCTTCATACCAAGAAAGAAGAAGTACCCTGGAATTACTTCTTGATAGAATGAGAAGTCTTCTGCCCCCATCAGTGGTTGCTTCTCAAATACATTCCGAGGGCCCACCAAATCGCCTGCAATTTTCTGGAAGCACTCATGCAAATCTTTGTCATTTACAGTTGCAGGGTAAAAGGGCTGCGCAATTTCATTGAATAAGACAGTTGCATTGCACCTCTGAACACTAGCTTGTCTAGTAATAACCTGCATCGCATTTTATAGAATAACATTTGTTATTCATAAGGAACATTTCATAACGAGAAAAATATCAGCACAGAATATTCTCAAGTTCAGCAGCCAGGATTTCTTGATGAAAACGTACCTCTTCGATCCTTTGTTTCAATTGGATAAAGCTGTCCTTTGAAAATGCCCTGAAGGTACCACCAATTGTAACAGAATCTGGAATAACATTAAATGCACCACCTCCTTGGAATTTTCCAACGGTCACAACCTGCAAGATATGCTTTCATGTAACTGGATGGATACAGAGTAAATAGCGCTCTGCTGGCAAATAGGGGGTTAAGAAGCATATGAAGAACAGTTGACATATAGCATGCTTTAAGGTTTTAGGGTGATGGGAAAGTGAATTGCTTTTCATTGCTTTCTATAATGGAAAAGGGAACTTGATCTGGGTGGAACTTTTACTTCAGAGATGAAATTAAAAAATTTGGAAAGTCTCATAAATGATCACATGGATTCTTCATGACACAACAGCATCCTAAGGATAATTATCTAAGTGGGATACGGGTAGTACAAGCAGACATGAAAAAACCTAAAGGGACAAGCTACTTGCTAAGTGAAACATGGAACTACAATAACACACATGAAACTACACACAGGTATTTGAATCAAGCTGCAATTGGAGGGAAACAGAGACTTGACAATGGCCTTACGAGAATAGAGAGAACCGGAGAGCAAACCTGTGAATCCAAGGGGTCGGCTTCACGTGAAACAAGATGTTGCAGACTAACAATAACATTGGAAGCAGCCAAGATTGGGTCTATTGTGTGCTGTGGAATTGCAGCATGACCCCCCTTCCCACTTATTACGGCTTCAAAAAATCCACTTGCAGCCAAAATAGGGCCAGGCCTGGAGGCCACTGAACCAATGGGGTGGTCAGCAGCGACATGTAAACCAAAGATGGCACTGACATGCTCCAGTGCACCTTCATCTATCATTTTCTTTGCTCCTGCGCCTCCTTCCTCAGCTGGTTGGAAAACAAGAACAACAGTCCCCTATATGAAAACAAGAAACAACTGAGAGAACTTTCTTTGGGAGATAAGAACAAACACTCCAGGACATTGATACGAGTGTCATGCTTCTTATCCAAGAAGCCTACTTAGAGAATGCTCACACTTTGTAATCTATAGATGAAGCCAGAATACTAACTCTTATGGCTGGCCACATCAGAATGCAGTTCCAGTATGGACTCAAAAAGTCTGTTAATTTCACTATGAGAGGTCATTTCCTATCGCTCTTTCTCTTTTATATTAGTTAAATGTTATTCAATGTCATGTAGATGACATACCCAGTCGGTATACTTTTGGTAGACAGCTAGACCAGGATCTCAATGTAGACAGTCTCCAACCAAGGAATTTAACAGACACAAGGCCTGATATTCTCCATAAACTCACCCGCATGCTCATATACTGGAAATTTCCAGACCTGGCCATATATTTGTAAGGATTTATATTTTAGCCCTGTTGTTCTCTTTAAAGACTTTAAAGACAACTACTTTCAAACCTATAATTGCTATATAAAATTACAAAAAGACCATACGAACAGGAACTGACTCAACACATGAAATTAGCTAGTAAAGCAAACATTCAGACTAATGTAAAAACCAACTAGACAATGAAATCAACCTTCCAAAGACAATGTATGAATTCATTTGATTTCAAACCCGGAAAGAGACCTGTAATTTGTGACGATAATCTTGAAGTATACTTGCAGCTCCAAGAAGCATGGCAACATGAGCATCATGTCCACATCCATGCATCTTCCCTGGAATTTTACTCTTGTGCTCCCACTCTACACTCTCCTGCAACAGTAAACATTATTCCCATCTAGCTTAACCTCGAACCAATAGTAGCTAACAAAATTAGAACTGTTTAAGACACTGACCAATTGACAATAGCAAGCAACAGTAAATAGGAAAAAAAAAAAAAGATACTCAAAAGCTTCAAACTTGTACTAAACCTGCATAGCCAAAGCATCCATGTCTGCTCTGATTGCAACAAAGGGTGGACCACCGGTCCCAACAAGGCCAACAACGCCCGTTTCAGCCAAAGGGTATCTGTAAGGGATGCCCAGCCGGTCAAGTTCAGCTCTGATAAGCTTACTGGTTTCAAATTCCTCATAACAAAGCTCTGGGTTTTCATGGATTTTCCTCCTGATACTCACCATACGATCGAAAAGCACGTTTCTTTTAGCATGTTCAAGAAACAAGACTGGGATTTGAGCCAGCTCCACTTCTGGGCTCGAAGATTGGTTTGATGAAATGGGCAGTGGCGTAATCATACAGAGTATAAAAATCAAAGAAACCCATTTGGGGAAAGCCATTGATGTTAAGAATGAACGATTGAATTTCAAGATTGGAAGGGTTGAATATTTATATCAGAAGCAGAAGCAGAAGCAGAATGGGACGGGGGACTCAGAGACGAAAGGTAGCGGGTGAGTGGTGACCATGGGAGGGTATATTGCACGTGTTCTACTTCCTGAAACGACTGTCGTTTCGTAGAGAGCAATGTTGGTGTGGATAGGGTGTCATCAAGGGATTAGTCAATTACATCAAAAGTTTCAGCGATACATTCTCTGAAAATTCAGAGAAGTGGAATCCATCCCAATGCTTTTAAATTGGAATGAATATTTCCTTTTTTTTATCTAAATTTAGACTATTAAGAAAATAAATCATATAATTATGAATCAAACTTTTTCGAGAACTGGCTACAATAATTGAATAAGAAAACAGAAAATTAAGATCTATGGTCGTAGTACGAAGCCAATATGACGAGCCGGTGTTAGAGTTGAAATCCTACAGGCAAGATCAGATACAAAGAAACAGAGGAAAAGAAAAGAGTGTTTTAGGGAATCAGAAATTGAGAGAAATTCGTTGTGTATTCTCATTGATAATATGGGCCTCTTTATATAGAGGGTTACAATGCATAGAATCTGAACATACAAGGAAAGTAATTCTACATTGAATAGGATTCTAAATCCTTCTATAACCCTATTACCGCTAGGTCAAGTAACCTAGAGTTTGGGCCAGACACATAATCTGGCTTTCCTTGAACACTCCCCCTTGTGTCGCCCAAACGTGGTGCGTCTCTCGTTGTCTCATTAAAAACCTTGTCGAGTAACAAAAACCCAATGGGACAAAAATAACCTCGGTCGAAAGGGAAAAAGAGTACAGCACACCCTTCACGTTTCGAGACCATACATGTATACATCTCCCACTGATGTCTGCACCTCCCCCTGATGATTATGATCATGGGAGTTCAGATAGTTTCCGCAAGCCAATTCTTGCCATATGTTTCTCGAACGTGGATTTAGGCAATGACTTAGTAAACAAGTCTGCCACATTATCCTCAGATCGAACCTGGTTTACTTTGATCTTGAGGAGCTTCTGTTGTTGCTGATTGTAGAACAATTTGGGCGATATATGCTTGATGTTGTCGCATTTGATGTAGCCTTGCTTCATTTGTTCAATGCAAGCAGCATTATCCTCATAAATGCTTGTTGGCTCATCTGTGGTAGACTTCAAACCACAATTACTTCGAACATGCGTAACTATGGATCGTAACCATATACATTCACGAACTACTTCGTGAAGAGCAATAATCTCTGCATGATTCGAAGAGGTAGCGACTAAGGTCTGCTTTGTAGACCTCTAAGATATCGCGGTGTTTCTTATGGTGAATACATAACCAGTTTGGGAACGACTTTTGTGTGGGTCAGAGAGATACCCAGCATCAGCAAAACCTTCCAAAACACTTATATCGTTTTGGGATGGGGAGAGGGAACACAGTCCACCATGTGTGGTGTTCCGGTTATTTGATGGGTCCGAATCCATCATCTCTCTATAGGGATATAATAAGCCCATATCGATCGTACCACTTAGGTATCGAAAGATATCTTTAACACCAATCCAATGACGCCGTGTTGGCGTGGAGCTATATCTAGCTAATAAGTTCACAGCGAAAGAGATGTCCGCTCTCGTGCATTGTGCTAAGTACAATAATGCGCCTATTGCACTTAGATATGGCTTCTGCCTCTAGCACTCCTTCGTCGTCATCTTTTGGACGGAATTGATCTTTCTTTGGATCAAGACTACGGACGACCATTAGGGTGCTTGAAGGCTTAATCTTATCAGTATTGAAACGCCTAAGCATCTTTTGGGTATAAGCTGATTGATGAATCAGAATACCATCTTCACGGTGCTCAAGTTCCAAACCGAGGCAAAACCGTGTTTTCCCAAGATCTTTCATCTCAAACTCGGATTTCAAGTGTTCAGCGGTTTTCCTTAACTCTTTAAGGGTGCCAATTATATTCATGTCATCGACATAGACCGCTACTATTGCAAATCTGGAACTTGTCCTTTTTATGAACACATATGGGCATAGTTCATTATTGACATATCCCTTTCCAATCAAGTAGTCACTCAGACGGTTATACCACATCCGTCCAGATTGTTTCAATCCATATAGTGAGCGTTTTAATCTTATGGCCAACGTGCTCCGTGGTTTAGAGCCACTTGATTTGGGTAACTGAATTCCATCTGGGACTTTCATGTATATTTCCGTATCTAGATCCCCATATAGATACGCTGTAACCACGTCCATAAGCTGCATGTTCAGTTTTTCAGAAACTACCAAACTGATAAGGTAGCGGAACGTAATGACGTCCATTATGGGAGAATAAGTCTCCTCGTAGTCGATTCCAGGGCGTTGTGAGAAGCCTTGCGCCACAAGGCGAGCTTTGTACCTTACAATCTCGTTTTTCTCATTACGCTTTCTAACGAATACCCATTTATGACCAACTGGTTTGGTGTTAGGCGGTATTGGTATAATTTTGCCAAATACCTTTCTTTTCGTTAGAGAATCAAGTTCTGTCCGGATCTCATCTTTCCATTTTGGCCAATCAGCTCTACGTTGTCATTCATCAACGGAGCGTGGTTCGATGTCATCGGTCTCAATAATCTCATGCGCTATTGAATACGCGAATACATCATCAATGATGATGGAGCTTCTTTCCCACGTCTCATGTACACTAGTGTAATTCACAAAGATCTCTACGTTCTCAAGGATAGATTCTGACATTGAGGCGTCCCCCAATGATGTCTCTTGGACATAACCATAATCCGGAACATTCTCATGGGACGGATTTTGAGTATCGATGATCAAAGGATTTGTTTGTGCCTCATTCGCTCTTTTTCTAGGACGAGTATCCTTCGAACCAATTGGTCTACCGCGCTTTCTTACGGGACCTGCGGCCATAGATGCCACATCATTGCCATGCTGGGCAATGGCGCCATCTCCTGGTGTCACGGGAGTGGCGTTATGTCCATTATTAGGGACATCAATCCTTGCAGGCACGTTTGCAGCAGGTATGTGTGATCTCGTCACTTTGGCAACATCAGAAAGCGCATCAGGCAGAGTGTCTGCTACATTCTGGAGCTCGATTATTCTTCGCACTTCAAGTTCGGACTGTGCGGTACGGGTATCGAGATGAGACATAGTGGGGACAGACCACGACAATTCCTGTCGTTCCTGTTGAGCATCTGTGTTCTTATCTCCCCCTAACGACGGGAAGACTGTCTCATCAAAATGACAATTCACAAATCTAGGGGTAAAGAGATCGCCTGTCAAGGGTTCAAGATAGCGGACGATAGTTGGAGATTCAAAGCCAACATAAATGCCAATTCGTCGTTGTGTACCCATCTTTGTACGCTGTGGCGGCGTAATAGGCACATAAATAGCATATCCAAAAATGAATAAGTGCGAGATATCAGGCTCGTACCCAGTCACTAGCTGTAACGCAGAATAAGATTGAGTTGCAGTAGGTTGTAGACGAATGAGCGTCGCTGCGTGCAATATTGCATATCCCCAAGCAGAAACAGGAAGACTGGTGCGCATTACCAATGTCCGAGCTATCATTTGTAGTCGTTTGATAGCAGCTTCTGTGAGACCATTTTGAGTATGAACATGGGGAACTGGATACTCAACATCAATCCCCAATGACATGCAATAGTCATCAAATGTTTTCGATGTAAACTCCCCAGCATTATCAAGTCTAATTGACTTAATTGGATGGTCGGGGTAGTGAGCCCGTAGACGGATAATATGGGCAAGGAGTTTAGCATAAGCAGCATTGCGAGTGGACAACAGTGCGACATGTGACTAGCGTGTCGACGCATCAACCAATACCATAAAGTATTTAAAATGTCCGCATGATGGTTGAATTGGTCCACATATATCCCCTTAGATTCTCTGTAAGAACGGAATAAGTATTTTGGGATCCTTTGCGTAGGACGGTCTCGGTCCTAATTTCCCGAATGAACAGGCTTTGCAGAATGAGCGAGGGGCCTTAGAAGCAACCAATGAGGATTTTGGTTGGGCCGGAGCGCCTGTAACGCTTTTAGAAGCAAAATGTGTGACTACATCTCCCCTGATGGCGTTAGAGCCATGTAAATTGGTGTGTATGGCGTCATTGCCACTAGGAGGAATTACTATGGCGTTATGCTCATGGTTGGCGCCATTTGTGGCGTCATCACAAGGGACAAGAGCGGCCTTGCGGCGACCCAAGACAGCAGCAGCGCCTGAAGCTACAGTTTTTGCGGTCTTGCTAAGTCCGGGAATCAATGTTTGATTCTTGCTTCTTCTCATTCTGAAGAATGGATGCCCATGTGAAGTCTTTAGTATACGGAGTATCATATCACGACCGGGATGTCCTAGTCGGTCATGCCAAAGCCAATATGTGTCTGAATCTAAGAGATCTTCTCTTATGACATTATTGGATTCAATTGGTCGAATTGTAGTGACATAAAGTCCACTAGATTGACACGTAAGCTTCTCTAATATGCGCTTTCTGCAGCAATCATTAGAAGTAATGCAAAGAATTCTATTCCGTTCTCATTATGCGTTTCCGCATGGAATCCGTTGGCTCTTATATCTTTAAAACTCAATAAGGTTAGATTTGCCTTAGGAGCGTAGAGAGCTTCAGTGACTTTAATCAAGGTGCCATTTGGCAAAAGGATTTTGGCCATTCCATGTCCTTGAACTAAACCTGATGGTCCAGCCATCGTAGTCACAGAGGAATATGTAGGCAACATCTCTAAGAATAATTGCCTATGTCGTAGAATGGTGTGCATAGTCGCACTATCCGCGAGACATTGTAGTTCATCCATTCCTAAAAGAAAAGCTCATAATTAAAAAGGAGTCATAAAGAAAAGAACTCAACTTTTATTGATCAGCCAAACGGAATTACATCATCGTTTAATCAAAGAAGATCTAATCCAAAAACAAACTAGCTAATGCAAAAATGGTAGTCATCTAACTTCTTTCGGTAATTTCAATGTAAATGTGACCAGGTGAGTAGAGAGATGTCGGTGGAGCAAAGCTTGCTTAAGTACCACTTATCTCAAAACCTTCCTAGACATCACATTTACAAGGAGTACACCTACTTTGAAGTAAGATTAAACCATTGGCATCTACTACAAATAATATGGCAATTGCCTACATCTCTTGGAAAATAAAAAGACTTAATCAAAATCGCCAGTTTCTGGGTCTTGATCTTTGTAGTCTTCCACCCTTAGATCGAGATCGCCATCTTGATCTTCTTGTTCCATGTAGTTGGCCTCCCTTGCTTCACGATACATTTTGTATGCGTTTGCAACGTTCTGGGATGCACTACACTTCTTTGCCCAATGTCTACTTGATCCACATCGAAGACAAACATCTTTATGGTCAGACTCCCTTGATCGAGGTGCATTTGATGCACGAGTTAGACGACCATTGTTCTTGGTGGTGTCACCACCATGGCCGGAGGCTCCGCCTCTCTCTCTCTTCACACGTTGACCTCCACGGTTCCGTGCACGCCTATCTTAATGATTTCCTTCCTCTTTAGGGCGGGAATATAGACCAGAACGTCCAGAATTGTCCCTACTCTGAGGGTTTCGCTCCTTGAGTCCTCCCTTGGGGGCGCGACTATAATTAGATTCCGGAATAGACTTAGTTCCCACAGGTCTAGCATTATAGTTCTTCACAAGGATATTGTCGTGCTTCTCAGCTACGTTCATGGCGCCAATGAGCTCATGAAACCTTGTGATACGTCCTGCATTCACATTAATCCGATAATTCTTCGAAATCATCAGGGCAGAGATGGGGAAGGTAGAAAGAGTCTTCTCGATCAACATCGTATCAGTTATGGTTTGTCCACAGAATTCCATCAAGAACTTGATACGAAGGGCTTCCGAGTTATAATCAAGCACGGACTTGAAGTCACAGAAGGGAGGCTATGCCATCTCACTTCTAAATTAGGAAGCAGGGAGTCAAGAAACATTGCCAAAACGCTGCTCAAGTTCCACCCATAGTTTTCTGGGGTCTTCCTCATTGAGGTATTCACTTTGGAGAGCATCATTTATGTGCCTTGTCATGAAGATTATGGCCTTTGCTTTATTTGCTTCGAAAGCACGAAGTTGCTCTACAGAAAGCACGTTCTGACTAGGCTCTTGGATGGTTTCCAGAAGTCTATCAGCCTTAAGATGTTGGCGCACATCTTGGACCCACCTATGGTATCCTGCGCCAGTTGTCTCTAGTGGAACAAAGTTCAACTTATTTAGGTAACTCATCCTGAAAAAAAAAAAAAAAACAACACAAGATTAAGGTTAGTTTCGGAGCATAAAAGGCTACCACGAAAATAATAAAAATTTCTGAGCGTAGTCACTTCCAAGAAATTAAGGATTTCTGAGCGTAGTCGCTCCCAAGAAAATCCGATTCCAAGAGGGGTTTTGGATTAGATCGAAACAATGATGTATTTGGTCGATCGTTTTTCTTCTCAACAAACTCTAAGTTTGGAGGACTCTACAAGCTCCAAGCTTGGAGTTAGTACGAACCCCCACAGTTCGGCTTTAGGTCTCCCCTATGAAGAAGAAAGGGGGGTAGAAGAGGGGATGTTGCAAGTCTCTGAGAAAAAGAAAAGAAATTGAAATTACGGAAGCAAAAGAAATTAAATAAAAAATACCTCGAATGTGGGCGTGTGCTTCCTCCTTTTTTTCTCTCTCTCTCTTTTTCTTCTTTCCGGGCCGCAGGTCCTCTTCCTCCTTTTTTTTTTCTTCTTTTTCTTCTTCTTTCCGTGCCGCAGGTCCCCCTTCCTCTTTTTTTTTTTTTCTCTTTCTTCTTTCCGGCCCACCTCTTTCTTTCTTTTTCTTTCTTTTTTTTTCTTTCTCTGCAGCTGCACGTGGGCAGATAGCGTGACGGCTTGGCGACTTGGCTGCTGCACGTGGGCTCGGGAGTGGGCAGTGGGCTGCTGCTGGGTTGGGCTTCGCCTGCTGCTGGGTTGGACTTCGTCTGCTTCTGGGTTGACTGAAGCAAGGATGAAGGTCAGGCGGCGGTTCAGAGCAGGGTGGCTTCTGGTGAGCGGTTCAAGGACTTTTAGGCCGGTTCCGGTGGTGAAATTTCCGGTTCCGGATGTCTGGGATCGAGACGCTGCAGATGGTGGAGTATGGCTGCAGGAAGCGGTAGGGAAGCCACTGAACCGGGGCAGAGAGTGTTGCTTCACTTCCGGGGGCCGGTTTGGTGGTTTTCCGGTCGGTTCTGGGGGTAGGGCCGCCGGTTCTGGACTCCTGGGGTTGAGATCTTCAAGGTAGGCGGCGGTGGTTTCTGAGATTTCAAGGCTACGAATTTAGGTTTCAGGGTTAGGGCTTCGTGCTGATAACGTGTTTTAGGGAATCAGAAATTGAGAGAAATTCGCTGTGCATTCTCATTGATAATAGGGACCTCTTTATATAGAGAGTTACAATGCATAGAATCTGAACATACAAGAAAAGTAATTCTACATTAAATAGGATTCTAAATCCTTCTATAACCATATTACTATTAGGTCAAGTAACCTAGAGTTTGGGTCAGACACATAATCTAGATTTTCTTGAACAAACAGAACTATATTCTACATAATATATATATATATATATATATAACTTATGGCAGAATCAAAGTCAATGCATCAACAGAACCCAAGTTATATATAACTTAATTATGGCAGAATTAGAGTATAGGTTCTGATTAAAGCTCCCTCCACAATCTACAATTTTAACAAATTGTCGTTAATATTTTGACCACCCTAGGTGCATCCTAACTCGCTCTAAATGGCTGGTTTCCAATAAAAGCAGCTGTACCCTTCAGGCATTGGAGGACCGTGGAATTTTGTTACAGGGCAATCCAAAGAATAGTGTGTACCGTTCTCTTTACAAAAGCAACAACTCAACATCACAGGACGGCTGAGACCGGGGGTGCGACAATTTACAACTCCGCAGAGCTGACAAACCATTGCGTATCCCTTTGGAGGAACATAACCCGGTGGAAAGACTTTTGGAAGAACATCACCTGCTTCCGCTTCAGCTTCAGCTTTAAGAAAATCAGAGATAGGCGTGTTCTGAGGGAGTGCTCCAGGGCTAGGGCTGGGGTTACCTTTCTGACCAGTGGTGCATTTATGTTCAAACTCAGCCGCTAGTTCAGATTCAGAGCCTGCATGCATGATGAGAGGGGGCTTTCTAGGGCTATCACCCCTGTCACCACAGGGATCAGCCACTAGTTTAGATTCAGTGTTGTGAGAGGTGCTGTGGCCATCCTGCTTGTCAACAACACCTGGTTTCCATCATTTAGAACAAAAAAAAAAAGTCAGGGTGGTGATGATGACAAAAACAGAAGATGAGTAGCATGACCACGGGGATCGAATTAATATTTTGAATTCCATAAAAGCATCCTCTCTACCCTAGGTGCATCCTCGCTCTAAAAGGTTGGTTTCCGATTGCTAATTCCCTCATCATCAATCATTTCCACCTTTCTACCGCCAATAAAGACATTGAACAAGAAGAAAAATGGATCTTGGGTTACACAAACACACATATAGAGCTAGTTGCAGATCAATGCAAAGATATTTATGAATTGATGATCTTGGCTATGCATCATGAAGCCAAAATAACTTAGCTCGCTGGATATCAAGTACGTATTACCTTCAAAAACCAATTGAATTCATCCAAGATTAATTTGGTAACTTATAAGACAGATACTGTTGACTTATGAGTCATGTTGTTGATGTGAACATGAAGAACAAAGTAAGCAGCAAATCCTGACATGCAGAATAAAGCAGCATCAGCAAATCTTGTGTAATTAATGTAGCCGTAGTTCTTGACTTATTGTAATTAATGTAACTGTAGTTCTTGACTTATTGTATTCACACTTAGCTCTAGGCAATTTGTACCTCTATATATATCCTCCAGTTTGGAGAAGAATAGACACTGGGAAATTATACCATAAACCTCTACATTTAACATGGTATCAGAGCAGTTTTGCTCTTGAGACCGATACCCATATTCCGCTGCCAGAAATACTAAGAGAAGAACTCTGTTCTTCATCTTTTTACCCAGAAAATAGATCCACACCAATATCATACCCAGGAAGCTTAGTTCTTCCTTTTCATTAACCATACCTGTACTTCTAGGCCTGCAAGTCTGCCGGCATTCTTTGTGCGTGTCTCTGGACCTTTAGATCGATTACCTTCCTAACCAAGGATCGACTATTGCCCAGAACCAGACTCGGCAACCTCAGCCACCAGATTGATCCATCGCTCCACCGTGGTATCTAGGAAGAGGACAGACTGGAAAGAGCTTCTGATCCATCGATCACCTCTTTCTCTCACTCTCTCTTTCTCACAAATCTTTAGCCTGTTGGCCTTGTTGAATGTTCATAACAATTTGGTGCCGATCCCTTTCTTTCTCTTTTTTTTCAAGCAAGTTGCACTCTCTGTTAAAATATTGTGCATACTTGGTTTGCATGCTTTGTTGGCATCATCCCATTCTCTCACCATTATCATAAATTAATCCCTTTTGCCCGTTCTTTTTCGCTCAACAAAGTCCACTTTCTTTGTCTCCACTTTGCTGCCCAACCACTAAAGAAAACAAAAGTAGCATTTGCTGCTCCAAAACCGAGTCATCACATCTTTGGAAGAGAAAGTTGTAGACAAGAGCTAGTGCTTCTCTTTTATTTTTCTCCTTTTATTAAAACCGGCCCACTTCCCCACACCTTTATATTCAGTATTTCAATGGCTGCCCTGATGCTCCACGTTTAGAAGGAATGAATACCGGCCCTTCCGGAATTCAGAAAGTTGAAGTCTCCATTTAACACCCAGATTCTTCCTCAAGTTCATTCGAAGGAGAAAAACTGAATGGATCTGAGAATTAT
This sequence comes from Rosa persica, assembly GCA_025331145.1. Lineage (NCBI taxonomy): Eukaryota > Viridiplantae > Streptophyta > Magnoliopsida > Rosales > Rosaceae > Rosa > Rosa persica. The sequence continues at coordinate 4,424,539 of WFKR01000002.1, read as the reverse complement.
AAGACATGGAAGAAGATGATTTCCGCTCACCTTCGTGGAATCCGTAAGATGGGTCATGTCGCCGGTACCATTAAGGCACCGCTGAATGAAGAAAGTGAAGAATATGTCAAGTGGGAAGACGCTGATGGACTTGTACTGTCAATTTTGTACAAAGCCATGATTGATGAGGTGATCCAATTGATCATTGGGTGTGACACTGCTGCAGAAGTTTGGAAGACACTCAATGATCTTTATCTGAATGAATCTGATTTTTCTCAAATCTATGAGTTGTTGTGCAAGACAACAAGGATAAAGCAAGATGGGCAAGCAGTTTCAGTGTTCTACACCCAGCTGAAAAATGTGGGCAAGCAGTTTCAGTGTTCTACACCCAGCTGAAAAATGTTAGTGGGTATACTGATGCAGATTGGGGTGGTTGTATCACATACATGAAGTCTACATCTGGGTACTTCACCTTTGTGGGAGGAAACCTTGTTACATGGAGAAGTAAGAAGCAAAAGGTCGTTGCAAGATCAAGTGCTGAAGCTGAATATAGAGGTATGGCACATGGAGTGTGTGAACTTCTGTGGCTACGAAATTTACTACGAGATTTAGGTGTTAAGCCTAAGTCAGCAATGCAATTGTTCTGTGATAACAAAGCAGCTATTGACATATCACATAATCCTATACAATATGACCGAACAAAACATGTGGAAGTTGATCGACATTTCATTAAGGAAAAGTTGGATGCAAAGTTAATCTCCTTTCCTTTTGTTCCAACCGAGGAACAATTAGCAGATATACTTACCAAAGCTGTATCTAGCAAATTGTTCCATGACTTGCTTGGCAAGTTGGGTCTTCATGATGTTTACGCCCCAACTTGAGGGGGAGTGTTGACTTGTGAGTCATGTTGTTGATGTGAACATGAAGAACAAAGTAAGCAGCAAATCCTGACATGAAGATTAAAGCAGCAGCAGCAGCAGCAAATCTTGTGTAATTAATGTAGCCGTAGTTCTTGACTTATTGTAATTAATGTAACCGTAGTTCTTGACTTATTATATTCACAGTTAGCTTTAAGCAATTTGTACCTCTATATATATCCTCCAGTTTGGAGAAGAATAGACAGTGAGAAATTATACCATAAACCTCTACATTTAACAGATACTATATACACAAAACCTCAACTAAGAAGTTGACCATCAATCTAGAGGCTCAAACTTAAGTCCATATATATCGATAGACATATCAGACCTTGACCCAAGTACACAAAATCTCGGCGACTAATTACCACCACAACAACATGGGTAATGAAGAAGGAACATTTAGGTATACTACTGAGGCTTGGCATTTGATTTAAATAAAGGCATTTTTTCTTTTATATTTTCCATCTCATTCAAACACTGCAAATAGAAAAGGCATACATGCAGTACTTGAAGCTAGAATTATTCCTTGAGAATTGTACCCGATCAATAATAAAGGTTCAGTAATTTCACATCAAATAAGACTACGAACTAATAAACTACCGGAAATCCTACCACATAAATCAATAATAAAAAATCTCCCTTTCTGAAATTCCATACAAAATCGCTAGGTGTAAGAATCACAACACGCTTCTTTGGGGTTCTTTAACCTAAAAAAAGGGGAGGAGTTCCAGAAAATATTGAACAAGAACACTGAAACAAAAATCAGAAGCAAATATATACCAGCAGGAAATGGAGTCTCGTTGTGGATCTGATCTTCTTGTGAGAGATCCGATGATGATCCTGGTACCGTACTCATGGAGGAGAGTTGGGGATTAGGGTTCGGTGAGGAGTGAGAGCGTAAATTGATGGATAGTTTCATTCTTAATAACCTGTTACGAAGCCGTTTCCACGCCCGCATGGACAAGAATCACTCTCGGCCGTTGATCGTTTTCTATGTTGAGGATTAGGGTTTTAGGTCTCAAATTACCTTTTTAGCCTTTGGAATAGGGTTTGAAGCCTATATAACTATAGTGGCTCGACTTGGCTGTACTATTGTAACATCTTTTATCAAACTCAATTGAGTTGAGCTAGGGAACTAGTTCATACCAGTACTACTGATTCATGTCGAACTGTGTGATGAAGAAGAAGATATATCGAAACAGGTTCAGTGACCTACCGCAGGAAGTTACTTGTGAAATACTTGGTTACGTTGATATTCAAGACCTTGCTCGAGCCAGCACCTTGTCGAAAGAATTTAACAAGTTATGTACATTGCTTCCAAGGATGTGTGTTAATTCAGGAAGTGTTCCAAGAAAAAAGTTTGGATTGTGTTGAGCTTCGGTGGCGTTTTACAAAAAACTATGCGGATAGAGAAAGACGCCACTTGGAGACCTGGCTGAAAGCTGCTACTGCAAGTGATAATATCAAAGAGATATATATTTACCCCTCCACCAATATTGGCTGGCTCCTCAGACCCTTTAAGTTGCCGCCTCGTGTCTTCCAACGAGGCCGGACCTAGGAAAAGCTTACAGTAAGGGGGTCGCGACCCCATCTCATCAATTTTTCCCCCACTAGTACTAGTTTCCATGGCCTCCGATTCTTAAACCTTAGTAGTGTTCAAGTTGTGGAAGAAGACTTGTTTCAGAAGTGGCCGGGTCTCTGAATCGTGCAGAAACTTACAAGAATTGGTTCTCGAAGATGTCGTTTGGGTGAAAAATCTTTGCATTTTTACTGTCCATCTCTTCAAAAGTTGAATATAGAGGGTAATAGATTCGACGATATTACTTTTGTATCCGAGAGCCTGAAGACACTGAAGTTATATATACGTTGGAATACTAAGAATGGAACTAAATCATTAAGGATTTTGGCTCCAAATCTAAATTATTTGGTAATGGAAGGAGACCTGGCTGACAATTATTACCTGGACAACTTCAAGTTTTTGCAAGTTGCTTCACTTTATTTTCAAACTTTTCCCTGGTGTATGTTCGATGAAAAGAAACCCAAAGAGTTTAGTGGTCGAAGTATTCATAAGCTTCTGGAATGTGTAGGTGAGGCCAAAACTCTACGTGTAGCTGAAAAATTGCTTGAGGTAATTCAGAACTGATTATTACTACTCATTTGATTTCATGTCCCTTAACTAATTAACTCATAATTTATTGGAATTTTACGTATGCTAATGCAGATTCTTGACGACTATAAGAAGCTGCAACTTGTTGGTGTACAGGACTTGTTTGTAGATGCCAGAATTGCAAATTCCCAAACAATGGTCTCATACCTTGGAAGATTTCCTAATTTACAATTTCTTTCAATAAGATCGTTTTTTCGAGGAAAGTCTTATGGATATAGAAGTAAGTTTCTGTTACGATCCTTGGGATCATAACTATGAAACGACATCAGTTTCAAAAGGAAGGAACGGAAAATAAAGAGAAATTAAGCAAATGTAAATTTCAATATTTTTCTGTGCCACTGTTACAAGTCCTAGTGGCTATTTAAGTAAAGAAAATGTCTAGAAGTAATGTACTCCTGAAACACAAGGCCCAAATAGGCCCATACAAGAATAATGGCCCATATAAAAGTATAGAATCATAACAGTTTCATCAGGTTCACAGCTATATTCTTTTGCATGCTAATTATATATCATGATTCCATTGTTCTGACCAATTTTTTTACATCTTATATGTTGACAGTTCAAAAGGTTGGAGGAGAACTCTAGATACTCAGAAAAGTACTTGAAATCCCAAGAGCTGGATTTTTTTCATCAAATAAAGACTTTGCACATAGGTCTTCATAAACGAGATATGATGAAATTGGGATCATTCGTCAAATATTTACTCAAGTGTGCAGCAGTATTAGACGAAATAACCATCTACTATTCAACTCAAGAGTTTCCTCAGCAATCAGAGATTGCTAGGGAGTTCATAGATGATCAGCAGTACTGCTCAACAAGGCTTATTCTGGAACCTACTTCATACATGTTCATTCGAGATATTTACCATTATCGGATGAAAAAAATAGTTAGTTTCCTCACACTATTATACATCAAGAAGAACTCCCTATATTGATACCCAAATGCGGTCTTTAATTTGTTCTACTTTTTGTTGAATCAGTCCCTCCTTATATGGAGGAGAGTGATTCATGCAGCAGTAAATGTTGACAGAAAAATGAGGCTACTGCAATAGGAAGGAAGAAAAATGGTAGTTGCCTTCTTTGAAAGAGAGCTACCTTCTTTGAATGATTTGGGGTTGCTGCTGCCATCTTTGAATAACTAAGGTAGGTGCAGCAATTTTTGAATGTTGGAACAAAATATGCTCAATTATCATGCCAACATTGAACATAAAACAAGGAGGAAGCTTGACTTTGCTTCCATGTATGATACATTGAATGTTGAATTTCATGAAGAGCAATGCCTATATAAAGGCATTAAATGCAAGAACAAAATCATTTTCAAGTAAGAAACATCTTCATCCAAGTAGAGAGTGAAGAGTGTCCACTTCTTGTTGAGAGTGTGGTAGTAGTTAGATAGCAAAACAAGTGTGAGAGAGAGAGAGAGAGTTTCCTTCAAGTAATGTTCTTGAAGTCGTGTATCTCTTGTGCCCACATTGTTATAGTGGAAGTTTTTGTTGTTACTGCCCCGTGGACGTAGGCACCTTGCCAAACCACGTTATATCCGATGTTCACTTTCCTTTACTCCTTTTATTTCTTTGCATATTATCCTTTTGTGGTTGGAGTTATTATTTCCATTCTATTAATTCTCCCAACAGTGGTATCAGAGCCCCACGTTCGTGAAGCATTAGAATGGAAAGTTCAAGGAGTACCATGATCCGAGTCAACCACTCTAATTGGATTACATGGAAGCCGAGAATGGATGATATTCTCTATTGCAAAGATTTGCATGAGCCAATTGAAGGAGAGGAGGCCAAGCAGGAAGGAACTTCGTCTGCAACCTGGACGAAGATGAACCGTAAAACCATCGGTCATATTCGTGAATGGGTGGATGATAGTGTCTTCCAACGCACATGAATTATGGTTGAAATTAGCTTCCTTGTTTGAGAAAAAGACTGCTGCCAAGAAAGCATTTCTAATCAAGGAGCTCATAAACATGAAGTACAAAGATGGTGTTAGAGTGACCGAGCACCTCAACAACTTCCAAAGTACAATCAATCAATTGGTCACGATAGACATGAAGATTGATGACAAGATGCAAGCCTTGTTGCTATTAGGATCCTTGCCAGACAATTGGGAGACCTTCATTGTAATTGTAAGTAATTCTGCTCCAGATGGTGTATTGTCAATGGATAATGTTAAAAATAACATGTTGAATGAAGAAACCATAAGAAAATCTTCAAGCTCGGACAATAGCCAAGTCTTTGTGATGGAGTATAGAGGAAGGAGTAAAAGCAGAGGACCCAAAGGCTATAGAAGGAGTGTGAGCAGATCCAGGACAAGATTCAATGGAAAATGCTATCATTGTGGTATTTTTGGCCACATGAAGAAGAACTGCAACAAGTTGAAAAAAGATCCGAAGGGGGGTCGAGATGGCAATCCTCAACCAAAGGATGACACGAGAAATACTGCAGCTTCCGTGTCTCATGATGAGTGTGAGTTCCTTTGTCTTGAAGGTGAATGCTTACATGTTGATGATTGTCCTGGTGTTGCACGGGTCGTTGATTCCGGAGCCTTTTTCCATGCTACTCCACATTTGGAGTACTTCACTACATACAAAGGCAGTGACTTTGGTACTGTGAAGATGGGTAACAAAGGTTACTCCAATATTGCAGGAATTGGAGATATTTGTTTTGAGACTGATTTGGGCAACAAGCTCATGTTAAAAGATATTAGGCATGTTCCAGGTCTACATTTCAATTTAATGTCAACCGGTGTGCTTGACCAATAAGGGTTTCATCATCATGGAGGTGATCAAAAGTGGAGGCTTACCAAAGGATCACTGGTGGTTGCTAGAGGGAAGATGTGTTGCACCCTCTACAAGACATACGACAAGATATGCAAAGGAGAGTTGAATGTTGTAGACAATTCTTCTCCAAATCTATGGCATAAGCGGCTAGGCCATATGAGTGAGAAGAGATTGCAAGTTTTGGCAAAGAAGTCTCTAATTCCCTTTGCCAAAGGTACCTCACTTGACTCTTGTGATTACTGTTTATTTGGTAAACAACATAAAATTAGTTTCACAAGAACATTTACAAAGAAAGAAATGTATTAGACGTAGTACATCCTGTTGTATGTGGCCCCATGGAAGTTGAATCACTAGGTCATAATAAATATTTTGTCACTTATATTGATGATGCTTCACGGAAGGTTTGGGTTTATTTGTTGAAATCAAAAGACCAGGTGTTTCAAACCTTTAAGAAGGTTCATGTCATGGTGGAAAGGGAGGCAGGGAGAACCCTCAAATGTCTCTGTAGTGACAATGGTAGAGAATACACCTTGAACGAGTTCAAAGATTATTGTTCGAAGCATGGCATCAAACATATAAAGAAAATTCTTGGCACCCTACAACATAATGGTGTAGCAGAAAGGATGAACCGCACCATTCTATAAAAGGTGAGAAGCATGCTGAAGACGGCCAACCTAGCAAAGAAATTTTGGGGCGAAGCAGTGACAACCGCATGTTACCTTGTCAACCGAACACCAAGTGTACCGTTGGGCTTGGAGACTCCTGAAGGTGTATGGACCGGTAAAAGTGCTTTATATTCCCATTTGAAGGTGTTTGGGTGCAAAGCATTTGCACATGTGCCAAAGGAGCAAAGATCAAAGCTAGATGACAAGGCCATGCCGTGTATCTTTCTTGGATGTGGCAATGAAGAGAATGGCTACCGGTTGTGGAATTCAAAGACCAAGAAATTATTCAGAAGCAGAGATGTGGTGTTCCATGAAGGTCAAACAATTGCAGATTTTGACAAAAATGAAGTGGAACATGGAGACCACCTCACTTACGATTCATCACCGCTTCAAAAAGAACCTAGTGACAAAGCTCAAGATATGGTAAATGAAAATGTTCCTGATATGGCGGAAGCAGAAGCAGAAGCAGCAGAACCTGAAGATAATGATCAAGAGAATCAAGATCAGGGGGAGCCAAATCAGGGGGAGCAGCCAGAAAATGTCCAAGTACCAGTTCGAAGATCCAATAGAATGCCAAAGCCAAATACCAAGTATCCTTCTTCACAATATATATTGGTGACTAGTGATAGAGATGATCCACATTCCAGATACATTCTATTGACCAATGATGGAGAACCAGAATGCTTTAAGGAGACAAAGATTCATACAATCTATGACAAGTGGATGTTGGCAATGAAGTCTGAGATGGAGTCCTTATTGAAAAATGGCACCTACGAGTTGGTGGAGCTTCCTAAAGGCAAAAAAACACTTAAAAATAAATGGGTGTTCACGTTGAAAAGAGACGAGAATGAACAGTTAACAAAGTTCAAGGCTTGTTTGGTAGTAAAAGGTTTTGTGCAGAAGGAAGGAATAGATTTTGATGAGATCTTCTCACCAGTTGTCAAAATGACTTCTATCAGAGTCATTTTGGGCATGACAGCTAGCATGGATCTTGATGTGGAGCAGTTAGATGTGAAAACGGCATTTCTTCATGGTGATTTGGAAGAAGAAATATACATGGAGCAACTGGAAGGTTTTGAAGTCAAGGGAAAGGAGCACATGGTTTGCAAGTTGAAGAAAAGTTTATACGGGCTTAAACAAGCGCCAAGGCAATGGTACAAGAAATTTGATTCATTCATGGTGGGTCATGGGTACAAGAGAACTGATGCAGATCCATGTGTATATTCCAGGAGTTTACTGGAGATAATTTCATTATTTTATTGCTCTATGTTGATGATATGTTGATAGTGGGCAAAAAGTTTTCTATGATTTGCAAGTTGAAAGCAGATCTATCAAAGTCTTTTGATATGATAAATTTAGGGTCAACTAAACAGATTTTAGGCATGGAGATTACTCGTGATAGGAAGAGGAAGAAATTATGGCTGTCACAGAAGATGTATGTTGAATGAGTGCTTGAAAGGTTCAACATGAAAGAAGCTAAACCAGTAAGCTCACCTCTAGGTAATCATTTCAAGTTAAGCAGATTATTATGTCTAACTGCACAAGTAGAGAAAGCCAAGATGACAGGTATCCCTTACTCATCAGCTGTTGGTAGTCTTATGTATGCCATGGTATGCACTCGCCCTGATATTGCACATGCAGTTGGTGTTGTTAGTAGATATCTTTCTAACCCTGGCAGAGAGCATTGGGAAGCTGTCAAGTGGATACTCAGATATTTGAGGGGCACCTCAAAGTTGGGTTTGTGTTTTGGTGGATCAGGACTAATTTTGGAAGGCTTCACAGATGCAGATTTGGCAGGAGACCTTGATAATAGAAAATCCACTTCTGGATACTTATTTACTTTTTCTGGGGGAGCTGTGTCATGGCAATCCAAGTTACAGAAGTGCATTGCCCTATCTACCACAGAATCAGAGTATATAGCAGTAAATGAAGCCGACAAGGAGATGATATGGCTGCAAAGGTTTGTTCAAGAGTTGGGTGTGAAGCAAGAAAATTATGTGGTGCATTATGATAGTCAAAGTGCTATCAACTTGAGCAGAAATTCAATGTATCACCCTCGCACTAAGCACATTGACATCGTTACCATTGGATTCGAGATGCAGTATCAAAGAAGTTTTTTCAGTTGAGGAAAATTCACACCAACAATAACATTTCAGATATTTGCCACAGCAGAAACTTGAGTTTTGCATAAAAGCGTCAGGATTGGCAAATCGCTCCATCTAAGTCTGGAGGGGGAGATTGTTGAATCAGTCCCTCCTTATCTGGAGGAGAGTGATTCATGCAGCAGCAAATGTTGATAGAAAAATGGGGCTGCTGCAATAGGAAGGAAGAAAAATGGTAGTTGCCTTCTTTGAAAAAGAGCTACCTTCTCTGAATGATTTGGGGCTGCTGCTACCATCTTTGAATAACTAAGGTAGGTACAATAATTTTGAATGTTGGAACGAAATATGCTCAATTAGCATGCCAACATTGAACATAAAACAAGGAGGAAGCTTGACTTTGCTTCCATGCATGATACACTGAATGTTGAATTTCATGAAGAGCAATGCCTATATAAAGGCATTAAATGCAAGAACAAAATCATTTTCAAGTAAGAAACATCTTCATCCAAGTAGAGAGTGAAGAGTGTCAACTTCTTGTTGAGAGTGTGGTAGTAGTTAGGTAGCAAAACAAGTGTGAGAGAGAGAGTTTCCTTCAAGTAGTGTTCTTGAAGTTGTGTATCTCTTATACCCACATTGTCATAGTTGAAGTTTTTGTTGTTGCTACCCCGTGGACGTAGGCACCTTGCCGAACCACGTTATATCCGATGTTCACTTTCCTTTACTCCTTTTATTTCTTTGCATATTATCCTTTTGTGGTTGGAGTTGTTATTTCCATTCTATTAATTCTCCCATTGGAGTTATTATTTCCATTCTATTAATTCTCCCAACACTTTTAGGATATTTTTTCTTAGTTGATTTGGTGACCAACATAATTAGTAAGGATATTTTTTCTTAGTTGATTTGGTGACCAACATAATTAGTAAGATAATCTGATTATGGTGATTCAATTCCGTAAATATGAACACTAGAGAATATGTGCTGAATGCAAGTGACAACTGCTGCATGCATCAAAGTAAACGGCTTCTGGTGAGTTGTGAAAAATGGAGCTCGCTGAATCAAAAATGCAAAATAGTCACAAAACTCTTCATCAGGTGTTGGACCAACACTGATTGTGTTACAAGCTGTCAGAAGAGCCTTGATCTCCTCCACCACGTAACCCTCTTCTCCCCAACACTGTTCAGTATTATTAGAGAAGCCACCTCTGAGCTGTTAACCTCTACCATCAGTGAGTTCTGTAGCTGGGGGAAAATAACCATTTGCTTGTTGAGCAGAGGCTCCCCTGAGCTCCTCCTTGTTGTTGCGGATAGCCGCTCCAAAACCTCTTCTTCCACTTCTCTAGGATCAATAGCCCCATCCGTTTTAAGTTTGTACATACCTGCCTGCAAAAAATTAGCATTATATCATTTGCTTAGCTTATGCTAAGCATCATAGTAAGTATATGCTAGATGGAGTAATCAGAAGAAATATCTGCTCCTACATCATCTGAATAACTTATTTGTTGAATGCCATTTTCATGCCTGAACCAGAATTTTTGTGCAATATCTTGTTCCTTTCCTTTCTCTTCCATCGGCAATTACGTCAAACCCTTTAAAGTTTGAATCCAAACGTACATCTCACAATTATATTAGAAAACACAAGCACCAATACTGTAGGAGCAGACTAAAATTATCACTCCCTAAACAAGAAAGTTAATATGTCCAGAGAAATTCCAATCAAGCAAAGAAGGGGTTACCTTGGACCTAGCCTTTTGTGTGTCATCAAGATAAGCACCTCTAATCTCAGTAAACTCAGGATCTCGATCGAATTCCTTTCCTTCTCTGCTCTACAAACCCACTCCTACTTGAACATCCATCATGAGCTCATCATCTTCATCACTGTCATAACCAACTTCTCCTTCTCTCTCTTTAGACCGATTCACATTATCTAGTCTATTGGTTGATTATTTCTGGGTCTTCAACTATATACCCCAGCCAGTTTTTTGCGCTGACCACGCTCTGAAATGAAACTCCAAAGGCTCAAAATGGAGGGGAGTAGTTTGCATGGCTGGAAAGTAACTAATGATAAGGGAATGCTGCCACTTTGAAGAAAAGGTGAGCAGGTGTGTGGTATCACCATGTGTTGCCTATACCCGGTGGGTACGTTTCAGCAAAAAAGTATTGAAGATTCCTGGCAAAGAGTGGGGTTGTCAAGCCAGCGTTGTAACCAACAGAATGAACTGCTTCCAAAACCAAGCTTCAGGGTTTTTTTAGGCTTCCACTATATCGTCTTTCACCCTGTGAAGCTACAGATGATGATACCAATATGATTTGTAAAGCAAGCAACTTCTCAGCAGACGCATAGCTTGCCTCCTCATTCCAGGAAAACAGGATTTCGTGATCAAACCAAGTCAAAAAGCAGCTCTAGCTAGCTACCATTTTCAATAACGTAAGTCTTCAGAGAATCAGAGAACTAATGGTGTAACTCATCTGCTCCCAAGAAGCTGAGGCTTGCACAGTGCCCCCAATTGCCTCTACCTCATGCATGCACAATACGCAAATGGCTGCGGTTCTTTTGGTCTTGAAATCCATATGCCCTAGCAGGTATGAGGCCCCAGATGACTCTGGTGTCTCATAGACTGAACCACAACTGATAAATAGACCTATGGAAGCTGTACAACCGCAATATATATAACAGTGATCAGTTTAAATTCTCGGAGGCATGGACCTGGGCCATTGTCCCATCAGCCAGCCTAATAGACCATGCATCCAAAGGAGACCAAGAAGGCTTTGTCCAGCCCTGACAGTTCAAAATCTTAGCATAAAAAAGTTACATTCTGCCAGATTACATACACCGATACATATATATCTACGAGTTTCCTATAATTTTTAAATCAGAAAAATGGCAGTGAGCTCATTAGTTTACTAAACTGGCAAATTGAACTTCACTCTTTTAGCGTTTCGGTTTCACTTGTACAACATGTTTTCGGCATCAAAACAACTAGTAAGCTACTCGAAATTACAATGAATGGTGGTCGACAGACGATCACTGACCATTTATTATGAATCAGATGGTTAAGAAAGTTACTGACCTTGAGAGCATGGCGATCGACGTTATGTGTGTAGCAGATACAGTGTGGGGAGACACGTGGAGGAAGAATTTTAGTCCGTTGAGTTGACGAGAGGATACAAACTAAATGCTCCATGAATGGACAGAGTGGTGCCACGTGTACGGGCCATTACTCTTCAAAATGGAAGAGGTTTTTTTCAGTCGAAGTGAGAGATTCTTACAACGCATCATCACGTATTTAATAGGGCTATTCAATCAGTGAACATATAAGGAAGTGTTTTGAGTATTTTAGTTTAATATGTAGGATATGTTCGGAACATATTTAAAATTTTTTAGGTTTTGATTGGGTTGCCCTACCGTCACGTGATACGTTTGCCCTATGTAAGAATTTCTCAAAATAGAATGATTGGACAAAGAAACCCGAAAAATCGAACTGAACCGATTTAGTCTAGTCTTTTTTGTCAAAAATTTTTATTTCGGCCCTAGTAGGTCTACATCAATAAGTCTCAGTTTAGTTCTCGGGACATCAAAAGCTTAACAAATCTCGGGTTGGTTCTTTGGCCTCGTCATCAAAATCTTTGCTGGACCGAAAGGCCAAAAACAATACATGTTCACTTTAAAAAATTAAAAATAAATAAATAAAATAACACATACAATTACATATGTATCACATTAATTTTGGGTTGCTCAAAATTTTTAACAATTCTCAAAGTTAATTTTAGAATTGCTTCTAAGGGCAGTTTTTTATGGCTGAAAATAATTATACAGTTTTAAGTTAATATAATTTTAGGCTCTAAATTTGATACATATGACGTTTAAGATCCACTTATCATTTACAGTCTCTTAAAATTATCCTTACGACTTATGAGAGCTGAGATTTTTTCATGTATTCTCACGACTTCACAGAGTCACCGCTATGATATTACATACACCAAAGCCTAAGCTCCCGAAGCACATTAAACATTGCTTTTGCCTCTTTGGCCTAACCAATAAACAAATCCCTAGCAAATAACACTCATTCTAGAACTGTCATGTACACTTACTAAAATGACTACTAACTAGACTAACTAAACTCTTTGACTCAGTTGAAGCTACATGATCAAACCAATTGAATTATTACATCCGTCTGAGACCTCAATTGGTGTACATCCAATTGATAATTGATATACATACCGATGACTGAAAGATCAAAAACTTCGAATATTCACAACGTTTAACGCAACCCTTCATCCAACTTCGAAAACATGGTACATTGACTTGAAAAGTTCAAATTTACAAGAAGGGCGAGAGAATATGACCGCCACAAATAACTCTCTCGTTTATTAACATTCAAGACTCAAATAAAATCAAAGGCAACAATTGACATTCCTTCCATATCGACTCTACTAAAATGCAAACGATTACCAAGAATTTCGTTAACACGGCAAATTTGGACTACCTTACGACGTCGTCTCCGCCCAAAGCGCACTCAGCCGTCCACTGAAGCCTGATCGGGTCCCCAAGCCCCATCACGCCGACACGTGGAAATTCATTACTCCAATCAACAACGTAGAGAGAGAAAGAAAGAACGAAACTCAGAAAAAGGCAAAAGCAGCTTCCCTTCTCCTTCTTCCAACCCAACACGGCTAAGAAATCCGAATCCCCAATTTTCCCTCAAAATTAAACCAAAAGCGGCGAGGCCCAATTCAATTCAGAGATCCCTTTCTCTTCCTAATCTTTTCCCAGTCCGATCCCTCTTCCTCAACTTTGAGGCGTAAATTCCCAGGTACGCATATGCATACGCCCAATCACGCATCTTCTGTCGCCGATTTCAATCGTTATGGCCGGAATTCTATTCGATCTTGATTCGGCGGAATTGATTTCCGGATTAGGGTTTTTGCACCGCGTTGACGTTTTTTTCTTTTCTTTTCTTTTCTGCAGGAGATTGAGAGGGGTCGATAATCGAAGGGAAGCAACCATGTTTACCAGACTGTTTGGGAAACCGAAAACGGAATCCAGTGCCCTGACCACCTTAGACAAGTTAAATGAGGTCTGATCATCATTCGTCTCTTGTTTGTAATTCGAACAATTTTGTGGTTTCTTTTATTGATTGGATTGGATTGTTGATGCAATCGGATTATATGAGTGAAGTGAACTATTGATGTGAAGTAATTTCGTACCGATTCTTTTGGAACAAATGGGATTAGTTAGGTGTGAAGATAGCAGCTATTATGTTGAGATACTTGGTGTCATGATGAACTTTGATTTTGGTTGGATTTGTTTACGAGTTTCTGTTTAGAAGTTGCTGATTTGGGGGAATGAATTGTGATTCTGTGGTTTGTACTTTGTGCAGACGCTTGAAATGCTTGAGAAAAAGGAGAAAGTACTACAGAAGAAGGCTGCCGCCGAAGTTGAAAGGGCCAAGGAGTTCACCAGAGCAAAGAATAAACGATGTATGGATGCTACGTCTTTTTCTCTTTTAAATATGGATGGTTATCATGTAATTATTGAATCACTTTTCTATGTAATTTATTAATCTTTCCTCAGACAGAGGGACTTATATACACTATACACATCCTATTAGGTATAATAGTTTTACTTTCTGCACCTAGCTTTGAGGACATTAATATCTCTGCTGTAACATAGCCATTTTGTGGCGATGTTATGCTTATTCATGCTACAATTTCTAGTTTTCCTTTACTGATTTTTAGTTTTGTCTGAATTCTAAAAATTGTTTCTTCTGTTATAAAGCATATTTTATCTTACGGTAACTTAATCTGAGTAATGAACTTTTTAGGAGTTCTTCTAAATTTTTTTTTTTTTTTAAGCTCTGGAGACTATCTCGTGATGTTAATGTTGTATTCAGTGCTGAAAACTTGTTTGTGGCCTGAAAGTAATGCTATGATATTTAACATTCTAATTCTAGATATTAGGTTGGTCAAATATGAATACTGATACTAGAACCTTTCTAGATTGTGTCCGCAAGGTTTAGATGGGGAAGAAGGGCCATAGATTTTGATTTGGAGTCAAACTAAAGATTTCTACTCTGTAACTTCTCAATTTCTAGTTGTCTTTGACTGATACATTTAACCTTCTTCTTTTTGCAGCTGCTATACAATGTTTGAAGAGGAAGAAGTTGTACGAACAGCAAATAGAGCAGCTTGGAAACTTCCAACTCCGAATCCATGATCAGGTGATGTTGGAAATTGGAACTACAATTTCTTATGCTCTCAGTTATCTTTCGAAGAATTTATATTATCTTGACCTTTTGTTTTCGATTGATGGAATTTTGCTGTATTAACATAGGACGTGTATTGATTTTGCAGATGATAATGCTAGAAGGTGCAAAAGCCACTACTGAAACTGTAGATGCCTTGAGAACTGGAGCAGCTGCCATGAAGGCAATGCAGAAAGCCACGTATGTAGCATTTTTATTTTTTTATTTTGCCATATTTTGCACATACAAGATTTGGCTCTGATAATATGCTTAACTTTACACTTTCTAATCTACTCCAAATTTTTATATTCAGCAACAAAACCTAATGTGTGATCTGCATTACATAGATCTGAACATAAAAATAGTTTTATTGCAAATGGAAGAACAAAAAGCCTCTAACCACACTAATCTCTTCGTTTGGATAACATTGTTGTTCCTGGCTTTGCTTATCAAGATTTACTCCTTTACCTAGTTAGGATAGAAAACAAAACATGATTTGAGAATTATAGGTTTTGCTGACATACAAAAATGGGTTACTTATATACAGGAACATAGATGACGTGGACAAGACCATGGATGAGATTAATGAGCAGACCGAGAACATGAAACAGATCCAGGAAGCTTTGTCAACTCCACTTGGTTCAGCTGCTGATTTTGATGAGGTTTGTATTATCTTAATGCCTTTCTTTATCTATGAAGGATCTGGCCTTTTTAGGACATATTGTTTTGTTTTCGTTGTATGTATTCAATATGTAGACCTACAGAAGTGAGACCATTTTTGCTGTTGCAGGATGAATTGGAAGCAGAACTTGAAGAGCTGGAAGGTGCTGAGTTGGAAGAACAACTTCTTCAGCCTGCAACTACAGCTCCTGCAGCTCCGGTGCATGTCCCAGAAGGAAGGCAACCAACACGTCCTGTTCCCCAGAAGCGTACTGCCGAAGAAGATGAACTGGCTGCTTTGCAGGCTGAGATGGCACTATAAGCAGGTCCATTTCTCAGCTTTATTATGAACTTTCCACGTCATCGATGTATTATTAAGATTTTCACATTTATGCAGTTCATCTTCTTTTGTATTGAGTTCAAGAGTTGATTTTGTTTGTTTCTGCAGGTGTGTCTTCTGCAGAATGGAACTGAACGAATCTATGTAAAGAATTGGTCTGATTTTATGATGGAGTTATCTGCTCCTCTCGTGCATCCATATTGCTTTGTGGCTTCATTATTAAACAGATTGTATATAAAGGTGGGCATAAATTCAAACCGAGTCCCCTTTGCAACTTGTATTCTGAGTTTCCGAATTTTCACCTTCCTTTTTTTTCTTACTTTTTTCAACTTTTCTCTTGGAACATATGTTCAATGTTCTGTCAAGCATTAATGAATAGCTATTTTGTGATATTACCAAGTCGATAGTTCTAAATGATCTTTGAATTCTAGTTCTACATCAAGAAGAACTCTGCTATCTCGCTGTTTCCCATTGGACTTGACTATTGTAAGTCTTGGTCATTTGAGTTGGTGACCAGGTGACCCAAGTCAAATAATGAGGATAAAGATGCTTACAATAAATCATCACCCTGAGGTGGTGAAGTAACAGGCTCTCACTTCTATGTAGTTGATGACATCCCCGCTACAAAGTAAGTCACTAACTTTGCAATGTTTAACGGTTGAACCTAAACTCTAGATACAAGTCCCCATCTTAAGAGCATCTTGCATTGTTGAACCTAAACTCTTTCTAGATACAAGTCTTCATCTTAAGAGCATCTCTTTCTTTACGTCTTCATTCAAGGATCATCTGGTTATGACCAAATTATTATCGCCTTTTCGGAAACCAGTATGACGATCGTGAAGATAATTACATGGTCAATTTGAAATACATAGACCACATTCGGCTAGTTAATCAAGAAGGCGTCGGTTCTAGCATTGAAACGTAATCCTTGACGCTCAAGTGGAAGAAGACAACAGCACATAGTTACATGGTTCGTAGTTGAAGTGCGGTGACAGACACGTTTTTTGGTTAGTTGGGAAGAGGATGCCCACACGTTATCAGTATGGTTATTTTTTTGGCGAAATTGATATGCAAGTGCGTTATGCAGAAATGAATAAATTATCCTCTAAATTTAAAAATAATGGGAATTGATAAAATGGTAATAACAAATCAACAAGAATTAGACATAGCTAGCAACAGCAAGCCTAGCTAGCATGAATGAACAATCTCCTATAATTTGATTCTCCAAAAGAAGCTCCATCAGTGAATGATATACGTGAGCACCAGAGCAAATGCCATTAGGGCATACGCAATTCCTTGATCAACTGCTACCCCTGCAAAGCATAAGTACAAAATCGATATCAAACACACAATCCATGTTTCCTTTTTCTAGCTCGATCTTAGTGACTGACAGACGACTGACAGATCATGTAATCAGAGAAAACGAAAGAGAAAGAGAACGAACCATCACTCGTGGGGGCGGGAGCTGGTGCGAGGCTTTGAGCATTGATGGAAGGTAGTAGAAGAGAAATGATGACTGCAGAGAGAATCGCCATGACAAAAAAGTGAAGTCTCAGCATCTCCATTCTTGATTCTATATATGACACAATGGGGAAACGGGTTTTCGCTTTCTTCTTCTTCTTCTTCTTCTTCTTCTTCTTCTTCTTCTTCTTCTTCTTCTTCTTCTTCTTCTTCTTCTTCTTCGACACAATGTCTCTACGAAAATGTGGATGGGTGCAACTCTATGCCTCTCAAATTTATAAGGAGAAAGACTCGAGGAGGAAGAAAAGGGACACTCTGGCTTATAATTAGTGCTAAATGCTGATTAACATGGAAACTCTACAACCAATGGTGTTGATGGGTGCCACGTTTGCGGCCGAGATCAACTGCACGTTAAAATTCCAGGTATTGTCGAGCTGTTTAAGCTGGACCTCAACAAATGAATTGGTATCTCTCACATGGATCAATCCTGGTTCCTAGTTGTAAATGAATGATATGACTCCAGTCGTACATATTCTCTATTATTTTGAATTTTAAAGTTCAAAAAAATGATTGAGCCGTTGGCATGGTGTAAATAAATTAATAGACACAGAGAATAAAACTGACACAAATCCCATATCCAACAGCTAAAAGTTGGAATAAACAGATTTTAAAGCTTACCGTCTTCATAATAGATGGTTCTAAACTTTTGAATCCCTGTAAAATGACACAAAGACTATAGAATATGTTCAAATCCATCTGTAAACCAACAGTTCGGGATTCCTACTAAGCATTCAAATATGCGCCTTTCTTACAAGAACGATTTATAAGCCTGACCGATACAGCAGCATTCAAGATTTCAAACTTGGAATTATACTACGAACATCAGTAGAAATTCTGCTTGTCTTATGTTAACATCCTAAGGAAGCATGAGCCATGCTATATAATCCATAAGATTGGCTCTCTCAGCATCTATTCACCAACTGAGCTCAGTGGAACTGGTGACATCTCCAGGTAGTCGAAGTCTTCTGTTATTCCAACCTGCATTCAAAATTAGAAAGCAATGTCTTAGAGGAAAGAGAGAAAACGGGAAACTAGACGAAGAGATTCAATTGGGACATGTGCTTTCAGTTGACAATCCAAATAAGAATCGTGTTTTTTTAAGTTTAGTTTACCTCCTTGTACATGTTTTCAAGCTGCTCTTTGGCTGACTGGAAGTTATTTGTGCACCACTGACGCACGGTGAAAACGTTGTCTGCAAAGTTATAAAACCATTGTTAGTAAAGACTTTAGAATACCTACTAGAGTCTCTGGATTAAAATGTGTGACACAAAATATATGTCAAGGTCATACCTGTCCATCGATTAGCTGCTGCATGGGCAACTTCAATTGCATTCTCTGCCAAACAAAATTATAACATGGTCAGTAACTCCCAGTAGCTGTAACACCAAAAGTAGTTAGATGTTAAGAAAGCGACTCTCTGTGACTCTAATATCGTTGAAGGAATCAAAAGCAATCCTTACTCATTGCTTCCAAGGCAGCTGGATCATTATCTGCATACTGCCCCATCTCTTCCTGGAAATTACAACAGACTCCAGTCACAAAGTTGATCAAATTAATCATATTACTCAATGCATCCCAAAGTTCAGAAAAGACTCCAACCTTCAGCTTATTGTACTTCAGCTCAATTTCTTTTAGCTCAGCTAAGGCCTCCTCTCGTTCATCCTGGTAAAAACTTGAGATTCATAGCCATGATAGCCACACAAATCCACTCTTACAATGTAAAGTATAGTTCAAGCTTTTGAAAGAGACACAGCTTAAAAAAACTCACAGATTCCTCTCGTCCCTTCTTCAACGCATTACACTGGTCAACAAGTTCTACATGCCGCTTCTTACTGCTTTGCAGATCAGATTCAAGTCTGCTATACACAGTCCTTAGCTGCCCAAAACACGACATATTAGCATCACTTTACTTGTACAAAGTTAAGGATAATCCTACACTATATTATTAAGATTGAAATCCAAGCCATCAAGTCCACCTGATTCCCAGCAGAGCTGGGGAGACTCCAAAAGTACACCTGAAACGTCAAAACCATGTACATTACAAAACGCCGAGATAAACAAAAAAAGCATAACGTACAATTTCTTCAACCAAAACAAGCTCCGCAAATCCACGCGGCACGCAAGAAACAAGCCTTCAATTCAAAACTGTATCCACTAAAGCATCTACTCACAGAGGTTCCAATCTTGTCTTTGAAAACGAGGTCATCATCCACCAAGCTTTGGATCACATCTTTCACAGACTGAGAAATAACACCTTTCTTCGGGCCCGCCTTCTCAAGCTCCTTCAGCTAAAGCCATCACCATCAACACACAGTCACGCTATGAGATCCAAAACCAAATTTTCAAAACAAACACAACAGAAATCACGAAAGAATAGTAAATTTCGAGTCGTCGAGCACAATAAAACTCACAAGAAAGAAATCCTGAGAATCGTAGAAGATCTGGAGCATCTTCTCGCGCTTCTCCTCCAACGAAAGTCCTCTTTTCTTCGACTGAACAGCAATCAAAATTCGTGACCAGAAGTTTCAGAAAAAAGCTAAGATATTCAAAATTCATAGTTTCTATTTGAGAAAATAGCTAAATTTCATATGGAATTAGGAATCAAACAGATTCGTGTTGTTTGGGGCATTTTCTCAGTAACCTAATGAGCGAAATCAGGTACGAAACTGAGAGATCTGAGCCTAGTGATTAAGAAAGAATAGTACGGCGGAATCGAAATTAAAGGAGAATTAGGGTTTACCATTGAAGCGAGCTGGATCTAGGAGACGACTCACTCACGGCTTGTTTCTTCCCAATTCTGAAATGAAGGATCTGGAGACTGGCGGGAAATATTTATATCAGTTTCGAAAGCGGCCGCGTTTTTGCGAAAATTACTGCGATGCCCTTGTTCACTAGCGGCATATTTACTTCGTTGAGCGATACGCCTGTTTTGCTAAACCACATGCCGTTTTCATGGAAATACCGAAATGCGGTCTCACTTAATCTTAAAGAAAATTAAATTTTATAGTACATTAATGTAGCGATAAATTAATTAGATTATATTTGATATAGAGGTAGATTGACTTCATACATAAGTAGATTAGTTTGACTTGGTGTCAAATTAGTTTACTCCTATATTGAGTTAGTCTCTACCTCTGTATGAAATTAGTTTACTTAATGTAGCTTTTGTACCGTAGGCGAATTTATTATAGATTACTAGGTAATCGGAGGACCTGAGGGCTTATTCTGTTGGGTGGTATAACGTTGTTCATGTAGTGAGACAATTATGATAAAACAAACGTGGACTAAAGAATCAATGCCGGAGGTAGAATAATGGTTTTGACGTCAAGTTCTCATCCAACGGCCAATGTTCATTTCAAAGATGGCCCTCTTCATTTACATTATTGATCATCCACAAAACTATGCAAACAAGACCTCTTTTCATTACTAACAAACCAAGGAATGGAAAAATGGAATGTCACAAAAGCGCATAGATAAAGCTGCCAGCTGTAGATGCTAATAGTTTCTAGCAAGTAGCTAGGTTCAATATATATAATAAGCTTGGATTAGTTCAGAAGACAAATTTCTCTTCTTCTATATAGTTCATACCACCATGTAATTTGACCTTTCATTATAAAAATTTGGATCACAATTATTATAAAGGTTTTAGGAATGCAGCTCCACCTACTTTGCTCTTTAGACTTGTCTTTGCCTCCCTTGATTACTTTTCCTTGTCGGCTTAAGAATTGTTTTTTCATGCTATATCAAAGCAATTAGTAACTATTTCTGCAGTGTTCAACTTATTAATAATGCACCTACCAACTCTAATGGTCTTGCAGTACTTGTATATGACCAAGTTGCTCCCCTAGTTTTGATATTGATGGTTCCCACATATATACCATGCAAATTATCCATGTGAACTAGAATAATGGCTTGTGCAAGTTTTGCAGTAGGTAGCAATCTAATCTGATATAGGTCTTCAGTCTTAGGCTCAAAGACATGGACAGAGAAATGAAAATGTCAACTGCTGCCTTCCTCCTCCTGTATCTGATGATCTCTGCAAGTTCAGTTCACGCGCAGCGCCGAATAGGTTAGCATTTAATTCCTGACAAACTAAATGCTATTGTTCTTGTTCTTGCTTGTTGAAAGCAATCAGCTGCTTTGTCAAGTGGTTGATTGTGATCTTAGCCTTTTGCTACTGCTTCAATGAAAAAGTGATGTTCTTTTGCATAAAAGACAATTAGAAACAAATTTCAGCTCATTCTTGAGTTTCTAATACTTATTTGGTTCTTTGTGTTCTTGTTTAGCCTTCATAAGCATTGATTGTGGAGCTCCCTCGAAGCTGTATGAAGACCCGGATACCAACATAACTTACTCACCAGATGAAAATTTCATAGACACAGGGATAAGCCAGAACATCTCATCCGAATATATGTATCCTAACAATCCAAACTTGCCATTACCTGCCTCAGACCTTAGGAGTTTTCCTCATGGAAACAAAAACTGCTACACTTTAAAACCTGAAGCTGGGAAAGGTAGTTTGAACCTAATCCGAGCTTCTTTCTTGTATGGAAACTACGATGGAAAAGACCAGCTACCGGAGTTTAATCTCTATCTTGATGTCAACTTCTGGTCTGTGGTGACATTTGGAAATGCTTCTGATATTGTCATAAAGGAGATTGTTGGTTTTGCGCAATCTGATGTCATAAATGTTTGTCTTCTAAACAAAGGTTTAGGAACTCCTTTCATTTCGGCATTGGAACTTAGACCGCTTAACAGCTCAAATTATGGAACTGCGTTTGGGACTAATGCATCATTAGTACTCTTTCAAAGACTAGACATTGGATCAAGCAATGGAACAGGTAGGTATGCAGAAGATGTTTATGACCGCGTTTGGTCTAATTACATCTCTCCTTCTTGGGATTCAGTGAGCACTTCTTCACCAATTACTACTGATGAAGATGGATATAGAGTACCTTATGAAGTAATCAAGACTGCAGCTAGGCCTCGGAATGGAAGTGAACCTCTGGAGCTGTATTGGAACACAACTGACTCGAATGCTCAATTTTATGTTTATATGTACTTTTCTGAAGTGGAGCATCTAGAGAAAAACCAGTCAAGAAAGTTGAACATATCTTGGAATGGTGCTCCATTGTTTGGAAAATTTGTGCCTCGTTACCTATATGCAGACATATTATCTAATTCAAAAGCTTTGATGGGAAAAGATCACCAGATTTCTATATCTAAAGCAGAAAACTCGACCCTTCCACCGATTCTCAATGCGGTTGAGATTTACCAAGTCATGCAGCTGGTTGAATCACCAACTTTTAGTGAAGACGGTATGTCTTCTTTTGTTAAAACTCATAAGTCATAACTAAGTTCAATGCTGTATCTTCTTACTTTTGAAGAATATTCTTCACATTGGTCTTGTTTGATTTTATGCTCTTAATAAATGCAGTTAATGCTATTATGAATGTCAAAACCACATATCAAATTAAAAAAACCTGGGCTGGTGATCCCTGTGGACCTAAGAATTTCTCTTGGGAAGGTCTTATATGCAACTACACCATTTCAGCTCCTCGGATTATTTCCCTGTGAGTCCTGGTAAACTAGTAGTGATGCAATCTTTCTTCTTTCTGTAATGTATTTCTTCTAAGCATAGTTCCTTTTATTGTGATTAGGAACTTGACCTCAAGCAAGTTGAGTGGGATTATAGCTGCTTCCATTTCCAAGCTTTCATCATTGGAGTCTTTGTAAGTGTTATTTATTTACAAGTCTATAAATTAAAGAGTACTCAGCAGTATACCTGCTAAATTAAAGTACTTTGTCCCAGGGACTTGTCAAACAATAACTTAACCGGACCAGTGCCTGCATTTCTGGAAGAACTAAAATCTCTCAGGACTCTGTAAGTGTCATATGATTACATGATGAAATACTCATAATTGTGCCAGATTTATATCACTAATAACTGAAATGCAGGAATTTGAAAGGGAATCAATTGTCTGGTTTTGTTCCAAATGCACTTAAGGAAAGATCAGATGCTGGATTACTTGTACTAAGGTACACCTTCTCATCTCAAACTGAGAAAACTTTCTTCTTGTTTATGCAATGAAGTGGTTTATGTTCTTCAGCATGTAATTAAAGAACACAGGAAGAAACGGGAATAATATGTTTGAATTAGATGATTCCTTTACAGTACAACGCCTAGATCTATACAAGGACTATATTTGATTTACAGAATATATGGAATTGAAAGCATATACAATAAATTGATAACAATCAGTAAGTCAAGACTCTTTGATTTAGGATCAGACATTGATTCATAGAGTGATTGACCTGTTGATCAATACAATGAACCTGGACTATCTTTCTTGGTTATCAGTGACATCTGAATGTCATTTTCTTCATTTCAGTGTGGATAGTCAAAATGTTTGTGGCTCCAATTCATGCAAAAAAAAGAAGAAAATTGTTGCTCCAATAGTCGGATCATTATTATCAGCACTAGTAGTCGTTATAGTTCTCATACTTGTCCGGAAGCTGAGAACAAAAAAGAACTCAGGTACTTAATTTGTTTACTTGTCTGTTACTTCTGTAACTGTAATGTTACCATGTTTTAATCAAACTAAACCAGACTTTATATGATTGGCATACAATGCATGAACAAGAACCTTCCTAATTAATCTGAAATTACATTTCATTCTGTACTACTTGAGCTGTAGAAGGAGTAGAAACCTTTAAGAAAGAAGGAATTCCTATTGCATCAAAGAAGTGCCAGTTTAGTTACGATAAGGTTATAGAAATCACCAAAAATTTCAACACTGAAATCGGAAAAGGAGGATTCGGGGCTGTGTACCATGGCTACATGAAAGATGGCACCCAAGTTGCAGTCAAAATGCTTTCTCCATCATCAACTCAAGGACCGAGGGAGTTCCAAACTGAGGTTTGTCAGTTAGGATTCCTCGAAAAATTAGTGCAAGGAAAATGCTGGACTAATTGGTTTTGGATTTGATGAATTACATTTCCGTTGCAGGCTGAGCTCTTGATGAGAATCCATCACAGAAATTTGGCCTCATTTATTGGATACTGTGATGATGCTGATAACCTGGCTCTTATATATGAGTACATGGCTAATGGGAACCTTAAAGATTATCTCTCAGGTAACTAATCTATGTTACATTAGGTCTAGCTAGGCTAAATTAAAATAGTGAACATCAGAGAACAACTTACTGTCACAATTTATGGTTGCAGTTAAAAGCTCAGCTATGACTTGGGAATTGAGACTTCACATCGCCATAGATGCTGCACAAGGTTAGTGATCCTAGTCAAAATTCTATTCATTAATTTTAATTATTCCCCTTCCATTTACGCAGATTGTGAAATTTTGGTCACAGGGCTAGAGTACTTACACCATGGATGCAAGCCACCTATTGTACACAGAGATGTGAAGACTGCCAACATTCTCTTAAGTGAAAACCTGGAAGCTAAGATAGCAGATTTTGGTCTTTCTAAGGTTTTTTCCGATGATAATGAAACCGACGTGGAAACCACAGTTATGGGGACAGCAGGTTATTTAGACCCAGAGTAAGTCTCATATTTCTCATTTCATTAGCATTTTGTTTATGTGAGAATATGATATAATGCTGAAGTGTTGTTTATGGTCTCCAGGTACTACAGTTCTCACAAGTTGAATGAAAAAAGCGACGTGTATAGTTTCGGGGTAGTACTATTGGAACTGATCACAGGCCAACCTGCGGTCATAAGAAGCGATGAACGAATCCATATTGTGCAGTGGGTGAATCCTGAACTCCGGAAAGGGGATATAGCAAGTGTTGTTGATCAAAGAATGGAAGGAGATTTCGATGTGAATTCAGTTTGGAAAGCTTTCGAAATAGCAATGACATGCACAGCTAGAACCTCTCAACAAAGAGCCACCATGGGTTTTGTGTTATCAGAGCTAAAACAGTGTTTGGAAATGGAGTTGTCGAGGAATCGAGAAAGAAATTCTGGATTGACTGAAGAAAGTAGAGACAGATTTGCAGCAGCATATAGTAGTTCACCGTATAATAGTTCCATGTATACAGATTCCACAAATGCTGATTCCATGACCGGGCCATTTGCTAGGTAATATATTGACCCTATTGATTTTGGACCATAAGTTTCTTTGTAATTCCATTATTTTGGTTCCTTGCTACATAAGTCAAGCTTCTGATTCATTTTGAGTTCTACATACTACGAAGTCTTTGTAAATTTCCTTATAGGCTTCATAGAGCAAACTAGTATAAGATTCTTACCACTCGATCAAACTCGGCATTAATGTGTATTGTTTTTCCATCTCTTCTAACCAATAAATGATTGTTCACATATGACGTCAGATTAGTAAAGCTCTAATTAATCTAACTCATTTCTTTTTCAACAATCTCTGCATTGACATGATTTCAGCCATTCTCTAATTCTTATGTCCAATTTCATACCAAAACTCTTCAACTTTTGAATGGTGAAGCGTTACGCACGTATCCAACAGGTTATATCCCCCTACCTAGAAGGCTAATGGCTAATGGACGGGTTATAGCCGGCCTTACCATTGGTCCATTACTGGGCTTGGTTCCATGCACTCCTGGTAACTAAATATATAACTCATATGGGATTAGTAAGACTCTAATCTAAGCCACTCGATCTTGCAGCATGGGACGGTTTTCGAATAAATCCCTAAATAGCCTCAATCGTATTATGATTTGCGGACGTCTCTTATCTATTAGTCTGCATAAAGAAATATACATCATGATCATGCCTGCATTGACCTGAACAATATTCAATATTTTTCATGAGCTGCTGAAGGCTTGGTTACTCCCCAGACTTGACTGTTGCACTTGGCCAACAAGATTCAAATAGGGTTGCTAATTGAAATCATGTCCTTTATATGATCTAGACTTTTAACCTCTTTACCTTTCTATATGAATCAAATTGGTCAAGAAGGTATATATAGTGGATTCAAACTATCACGAAATTTCTAGGAAGCAGAGAACAGGTTGAACAGAGGTAAAATATAATGGAGTTCACACAAGCCACTTAGTGAATCAAATTAAATACTCTATCATAAGCAATTAACCTTTTCTAGTACGGTCTACCATTTTCCCCAATAATAATAGTAACCAGAGACTAATCACACTTTTGTCACTTTTGAAATGGTCAATGTTCAAAGTGACTACCCATGAACAATTTTGACTAGGGATACTTTCTGTTCATATTGTGCCTGGCCAAGAACCAAAATATCGAGTTTCGAGGAAATTTCGATGATCTCGGAAACGGAAATTTCGATGGAAATATCGATTCCGGTAAATAATCAAGAAAAATGATGGAAATTTGGAGAAAAACATGAAAATTTTAAGCGAAACTTTTAGATATGTTTATTTAATCAATTGTCTACTATATATGAAATGAAAACCCTAATAAACATTGTTATATAGTAATTTGTAATAATCTAAGATGAAACGGTAAATACTGAATCGCCTACAACTCTGAAAATTTTAGAAATAAACATCTAATTTTTTTATTTTTTATTTTTTAAGACTGGAAACCCAATGGGAGGCTAGGCCATCATATATTACATACATTATTTGTACTTATCATACATTACACCTTGAATTACATGAGTAACTTAGAGTCATGTAGAAGACTTATGATGTACAAAATTCAAAATGTAACTGGTTGTTCTAGGTTAGTTATTGATTGAACATTTACCTAAGTTTCAGATTCGGAGGCAAAATGAATATATATTAGAATGTTGCAATGATAACACAAGTGTAGGTGCAGCAGAGTTGGCCAAAGCTCTTGCTCAAAGAGCAATGAAGTGACCAAGGTTTGAGCCTTGGTGACTTTGTTGATTTTTTTATTGGAATTTTTGGCCAACTATATGTCAGCCATATCATGTTGATGTTGCATGTGATTGATGTGAGAAAGGATGGGAAGAGTCGAAAGGTTCCAAAAATTACCTAAAATTTCGTAAAATATCACCAATCTCTTAATATTTCCGGAAATTGTAGGAAATTTCCAAATTATTCGTCGAAATATACTTGGATGGTCATAGAAATTATCCAAAATCAAGGACTAAAATATCGATATTTTTGCCGATATTTCGGCGATAATTTCATTTTTTTTTTAGTCCCCGAAATTATCGTCACATATCACCATAATATGGTGAGATACTTATGATATTTCCCGAAATTTAGGGAATATATTCCTCAAAGAAAATCCAACAAACCTTGAACATACATAGGTTTCGAACTTGTGACCTTCCAAATTAAGGCCAGAAAAGGCACCAAGCCCCCAGCCAACTCGACTGATTGTTGGTTATGGTTCTAACGCACCTTTTCTTCTATTAGAATGTATTTTCCATGGAAAATATTACTAATTCTTTTTTTGAGAATTAAGTTAAACTTCTAAAATATAATTTCGAGCAATTTTGTATTTTTAACTTGTTGACTTTAACATTTCTAAATAGTTTAATGCTTTACAATATCTCCTAAATACTTTTGTCACGTTTTCGTAATATTAATTCAGTTGTATTTGATTGAATAGTTCTACAACTTTACTAAATCTGTAATTATAATTGGTACCATTTATTTGATTGGTGGCAACATATGTACTCTAAATTACTATAATTCACTATGAAATGAAGGTTGTTCACCCTTTTTTTCCAAATATAATAGATAATGGAACAAAGAAATAGGTCACAAGGTTTCACTTAAAATTTCAATAATTTTCTCTCAATTTCCACCATTTTTTTTTGAAATTTTATCAATATCGATATTTCCTCGATATTTCCATCGAAATTTCCATTTCTAGAGTATCGATATTTTCTCGATACTCGATATTTTGGTCATTCCCCAAAATTTCACAAAATATCGCTAATTTCTCGATATTTCTAGAAATTTCGGAAAATTTCCAAAATATCCTTTGAAATATAGTTGGATGGTCACGGAAATATCGGCACTCCAATATCGCAGAAACTTTCAATTTTTTAGTCCTTGGGCCTAGCTATAAGGGTGAAACTGTGGTTTTTACACTGGAAATTAACTTCAAGATTTAATGTGGATGATGTGGATAAGTCATGACTTTTTCATGACTACCGTGGAATATTCAATTTGCTTAAAATTTGATGTCTTTGAGCCTTATGCACCGAACATTTATTCATTATTCTTAAAATAGTCATCTAAATGTGAAAAATAGAATTGTTTATTAACGCGTCGATTCATAAAGATAATTAGCTTTTTATATAAGATAGACTAGCTAGCTTGATGGCTTGATGCAGTAGTAGACTACTGCACCATGAACCTTCCACTACACGGAGATGATCTTTGGTACATATAGAGTTAGTCTACACAGTATGTATCAACGCATTAATACACGGAAGGAGATCCCGACCCTTTGAATGATGTTAGCATTATGTTACGCTGCAAGGACCTCGCTTCTGTTTGTGCCTGCTCACCAAGAAACCGACGAAAATTGGTAAACTGATCATTCAAAGTGTATGAATTGAACTCCATTACATTAATGCACAAGGACACAAACTGACAAACACACATAGGGTCTTTATCAGATGGAGACGTTTTCTTCACTATGAATTGGCTGCCAATGCAACTATCGTGAACCACTGACCAGTCATGAGCAAACAGTTAAATAGTATTGATTCTTATTATGAATATTTCACTTGCACAACCGAAACATTTTACGTGCAGAAAAAAATATGTAGACTAATTCAACATTTCAGAACACTACCTAAATCCATGATGGATGCATACATTACCGTTAATAGCAACATTATCTGGGTCTTCTTTCTCCTCCGATCTTATTTGCATTTTATTACAAGATAGTTTGTGGCAGTTTGATAGATAGGAATGTGCCTAATGACCAAAGCCACCCAGAAGAAAATGATCACCAGGAGGAGTTTCGAATCCGAAGTCCATAAGGAACTCGCTGTTAGCATAATTGATACCTTCATATCCAGACCACAAGGAGCAATGGTACTGATCCAGGTGAGCCAAACTGGATGAACTGGGAAGACCTGAAACTTCCTGATGAGATAGTGGAATACTGAAGCTGTCACTTTCACTAATACTGCCAAAATCAGAAACTTCCATAGGCTTTGAATCAGAATGATTGCACCAGGGTTCAAAAGTTTGCTTTCTTTGATCAAAACTATGCACCAAACTCATGTTCGCTGGGTATGGTAATGTGCCACCTAAACAAGATGAAGTCTCGGGGCCATGAGGGGTTTCAATTTTGGGAGGAACTGGAGCTGAAAACTGAGCAATGTTGTGATCACATGTCTGTCTAGTAGCCACAATGTTGTTTCTGGCAGCAACCGCCAGCAGCTTTTTCTTCAACTTTGTGTTCCAATAGTTTTTCACATCATTATCTGTTCGTCCTGGCAGTTGAGAAGCTATGACAGACCACCTAATCCCAGAACACAGAGAAACATAAATGATCGATCAACACTCGTGAAGGACCTTCAAAATCACAAACACTAGAAAAGAAACTGGCAGTAGTAGTAGTAGTTCTAGTCTCTATCGTGTTAACCTAGGTATTGAAAGCCTTTACAACCGTAGGATTGGGAGTCAACCGAAGACTAAAACCAATCGAACTGCTGGAAATGCGTTTAACACCCAAGTGGAACAACATTATAGCAAAATCTGTAGTACAGGTACCATATATGAGTGCCATAGTTATTCACTTGCCTGCTTCCTATGCTTCTAAAGAGAGTGCAGATAACATTGTCTTCTTCCTCAGTGAAACAACCACGCTTGATGTCTGGCCTAAGATAGTTCAGCCATCTCAAACGACAACTCTTACCGCAACGATTCAGGCCTTAAACAAAAACGTTAAACTATTCAACCACCGTGAAGATGGGATTTGATAAAAATGACTGCCCAAAGCAAGAGAAAGATAACAATTAAGCACCTGCTTTGGTTGGGAGAGTAATCCAATTGCCAGTGGTGCCATGTTCGTGGAGGTAGTTCTTGAGGGTGGCGTCTTCTTCTGGGGACCACGGTCCTCTTTTCACTTTAGATTTGTCACAGCATGGAGCTCTTCCCATGGCTAACACCGTCACACATACAGAGACCGTTTGAAAAGCAAAAGCAATTAAGCAGAAGACAAACTAGCTAGGCTAGGATTCTACTTGAGAAGTTGATGAGATAGATAAAAAGTTAACTAAATATAATAGTGCTTTAGAAATATTGACTTTGTCTAACTTAGCCATATACAATTCATTCTTACAGAAAAAGAAAAGAAAAACAATTCCATTATGTAGTGGTTTTCTAAGAGAGACTAGTCAAATTTGGTGTTTGAGGAAGCACACAGATCTCGGACTTTTGCTGTGAAGTAGAACCCAATTGGCATATGAGGTGATTCTTGGATAGATGGATTTAAAGTTTAGGGTACGTAGAATGCTTCTTCTAGAGCTAGTAGACTTAGTACCTAATTGTGATAAAAATTTACATCATAATTTTTGAATTCCATTAGTTCACAAAAGTGTTTAACAATTATCTGAGGGTGGGACAAATTTGACGAGAAAATAAGAATATGTAATTTTAGTAAAAATTTGTGTGTTATAGTTCACAGTTTTAAATAGAAAATTTGGTCTTGGTTAAAAAAAATGTAGTAAGTTATTGGATCTAGTTTCGACAGAATTTGGACATAAACGTTAATTATCAATTATACGATTTCTAATAGAGAATGAAATCGGATGTGTACTTCAATCATAATGGATTTTTTTCATTAAGTTGTCAGTTTGTCACTGGTATAAGCCAAGATATTACAATAATAAAAATCTGATGAGAACACGTTGAAAAGAACAGTACGAGATTTCAAGCAAGCGTTTAATTGGGCCTGGGCCTGGGAGTGGCCCATTCTACCCGGAGGATGAGACTGTCATAACCATAGCCATTGAGTTTGTCTATGGCTTTTTGGCCGTGTTCCTTGTTGAGAAAGTTAACAAAACCAAATCCTCTGCTAACTTGGGTGTCTCTCTCAAGAACAACATGAGCACGGCTTATGGCACCAAAAGGACTGAAAAGTTCATGCAAATCGGGGTCCCGCGTATCCTCCGAAAGGTTGCTGACCCGAACTGAATTCTCATCATTCCTCAGGGCCCTCTTCACTCCTTCTCTCAAACCCGGAGGAACATATGTACCAGTCTTGCCAAGTGTGGCTGCCTCGGATGAGCTAATATCTCCGGAACTCTGTGGGGCAAGATCTTTGTATGGGCACTGTGCAGTCCAGTGGTCATCTTTCTTGCCACAAGTCCTACAACGCTTGAGACTAGTGTTGCCTCCTTCATTACCGCTAGTACTCTTTGGTAGTTCTTGTGCCTTGTTGGCGCCAAGAGCCTTGGGGCTTTCGAGCATGATATCCTCTTTGGAAACCGCTGTCAGATTGGCACCGGCGTCTTCATTGAAGGCACCACCGAATTTGGGCCAGGACCGCCGCTCCATGGCCGCCTTACTCATGAGGAGAGATTTGGTCCTGGTGGTGGTGGTGATCTTGACCTTCTGACCCTTTTCATTGAATTTGTATCCAATCACCGTCTTTATCCCCTTCTCGTCGGGGCCAATCACCTGCTTTTGCGGCAAAAGGAGGAGGTCCAACTCCTCCTGTCCGTCCTCCTCATCGATATCTGCCCACCGGGGCTTAGCCGGTTGGGTCGCATCACCCGATCCCGGTCTCATTGTTTGGCTGCTTCTGTCTCAACTAGTTTCTCACAAACTCTCAAATTTTGTTTTCTTTCTCTGTTTAATTAGTATAGTATTGCACTCCCTTTATATACGGGATTCTAAACCTAATCCTATTACCATTGGGAAGCCAATAGGTAAACCAAGTCCAAAAGGGAATAGGAAAAGTAATTACAGTTTCCTTGTCTAAGTGATAACTTGTTTCGTTGAAAGTTTTTGAAAATCTTGTTTCTCTAAAACTGCAGTCCTTGCCTGTTGGATCAACGAAAATGATTGAAATAGAACTGGAAGAGGAGAAACCAACGACCGAAGTATGACACAAACCTTTTAGAAAACTATTTTAACATTCTTGGTATAAATTAGATACTCCAGCGAGAACTAAAACAAAGTTCAAAATCCAAGCTTACTGCTAGCATGTTCATCTATGAAGTGCCAGACAAAAAGAAAGTAGTCTGAAACCTACCTAACTTGGCCTTTAAACTAATCGATTTCATCAAGTAAAATCCACACCTGCAGCACCTGATCACATGAGGTTTTGTATTTTCTATGAACACCTCACATAACGAGTGTATTGAACATGCTAATCACTAGTGGGCAACTCTAATCTTGTACGTGAATAATATAGAAAGTTACAACAGAATGAGGAGATACACCATGGCTCCAGATTGTGAAATGAACTGGAAATTAGCCGAGTCCATTAAACAACGGCATGATCCAGATAGCAGGTGGGATGTTTCTGTGCCAAGGATTTAGAGAATAATGTTGTGTAATGCTTCCATCCTCTAAATTGAAGATGCCCATATCACTTGGTCCATTAGAGATGGTTTCATCCTTTAGTTTGATTAAACTGAAGATGTCGTCCATATCAATTGATCCATCATCAACTAATCGCACTTCTCCAAGTTCTATCAAATCATCCGTGTAGTATATGGAATTTGGTTGACACCCAGGAAAGTTTGAAGCCAAAACACACATCGAATGATTGTCACCAACAAACAAAGCCTCATCTCCAATACTCTTTAACTCAACATGCTCCACAATGGATTGGTCCCTCTCATCAAACACCACCTTGTAAACCTTGAAGCTTTCGGTCCAGAACTCATTATGCTGATAATGGAAATAGAAATGTCGTGGTACATCCTTCTGTTTCAAAAATCTTCGAACATGCAACAAGTCTCCTTTAGTTGTTTCCACAAGACAACCCTTATGCGCATGACATGAAAACCGATATCTTCCATGTGCAAGTAAGCTGTCTTCTACTGGCTTGCTATTAACATCAAACGATTTAATCCGTCCCCATTGTCCGACCGCATAGACTTTTCTTTTATAAAATATAGCATCAGTAAAGAAGGAGAAGACCTCAAGGTAAGTCCAGATTGTTTGTCCTCCTTTTATGAAAGCGATCCTTGAAACCCTATCATAAACTGCCACAACCACATAATTGTCTGGATTCGCAATTGGATCAGCGGATAAGATAACCTTTGGGGAGAAAACCATGAACCAATGAGTCTGGGCATTGAAATGCAATGGAGGTAGATGAATGGGCGTCACTTGTCTTTTGAACACGTTCACAAGAGTTGTACTGAGTTGATGTTCGCCTAGTAGATCTACTGCGACCAACCAACCAGGAGCATTAGTCGAGCCACAACACCTCTTAGTGCTATTACAAGCTTGTGGTAACTCAAAGTTGTTGTAGACTTTTTGCTCAGAGATGCTGTATAGTTTTCGCTTTCCTTGGGATTCTGAAGGGATCATAAGCATGGGATGCACCTTAAAACAACGCTGGGTCGTGTGGTTATAGTCTGTTGCGAGAGCATGCCATTCCTTGCAAACGGCAGCAAAACGAACATGGTCAGTTGGTGGTTCCAACAACTTATCCAGAATCTCTGAGAGAATGACATGTGGAAGACTAGACCAGTCTGCCAATAGTTGTTTACGGAAGGTAGCAGCCATGTTCCTACAACATAACAGATCAAGCCTCGTCAATTAGCAAAACAGAATACAAGGGTAGAAATAACGGGAATTGAAAGGCAATTAAAAATCCCATAAGAAAAGGATATCAGAATCTCACAAGAAGAAGGATTAGTAGTGAGTAGAAGAATTTAGTATGAACCAAAAAGAGGACGTAAATGCATCAAAGATCACACATCCAAGATGCCTTTCAAAATCTTAAATCCATAAAATAAGCCCCTGATACTGTCCATATATAAACAAACAAATTCATAGAAAATGAATGAGCAGATAACCAAAATCTATGTTTTTAATCGAACTACACGAGACCATACTCCTAGAGAGGCGGGCGAATTGAGAAATCAAACCAAAAATCGATAAGTACCTTTTCGACTATAATCCTAGACTGCTGCCGGTGGACGGCGTTGGCTTGCGGTCCTTCAATCTCCGGTGGCTGTAGTTGCCGATCGGAAAGGCCCTCCAGCTCAGCCGACGGGTATTGCTCAGCTAAATCAATATCCAAACATACAATCGCATTACATCCTTGAGAAAACAAATTTACATCCAAGAACATGTCATGTAATGGAGGCCAAAATTATAAACATTAAATAAGCTATATGGCAGAAGCAGCAGCGCTTCTTCTTCTTCTTCTGGGTAATCCGATATCTGGTCTCGTATGATGTTTCGTCCGTCCCTTTTTCCGACATTCACTTCCGGTCGGTGTTCGTTCTGTATAGATTCCATGCTTTGGGCTGTTTTTGGGTCCCCCAGCCCAATGACACAGTGGGCCAGTTTCTTGTGGACTACCCTTTTACCAAAATAATTTCTGCATTTACTTATTACACTATACTTTTGTGCAATGCAATAACATTAAATTTCGACATTTTCAAGCTTTTCAAGCTCAAAAGTCGGGTGATCCATCATCAATTTCCTACGTTTTTATGTTTGTGGAATCGAAGAGGAAAAAAAAATTAAAAACCAAGTCTGAATTATTGAAAGAAGAAAAAAATTAAAGTTTTATATTGTCTCACTCACCCGCTTTATGTCACAAACATTTGACTATAAAAGTAAAGGTTTCTAGATGTCTAGTTTTTTCTAAGGTTTCAAATTTCGGTTTCGCTTTCGATTTCAGTACTTCCAATTTAAGGAAATTTCAGAGAAAATTTCGATTTCGGTGGAAATTTTGATCAAAAATAAAAAAATCATATTAACTACATTTATAAAATGATATTTTTAAATGAAACTTTTACATAGATTAAACTAACCTATAATAAACCTATTTACAATATAGCCTTTCTAAAATTATACATTTATAATAGAATTGTGATGTTTAATATGTACGAGTAATTAACTGGTATTGTAGTTTTTATCTATATGTAATTATTATTTTTTTTTAGAAGAAATAGAATCCATTAATAATCAAAAATAATAACAAAGCATTGGAATAACCGGTTGTGGTATCAACACCACGACACATATTCCTACCAAGATCCTGAGTTATGAGTCCGTCACTAATAGTAACATCCATGAACCGAAAATGTCCAACCCCTAACCAATTTTTACGCCTATCACCCCAGGCTACAAAGAACGATAACCAATCCTGAGTGTCATGATACAACCTCGTCACCAACATCCAGACGAACCACACCACCCTCTTCCACACCGTGTCCATAAACCGCCAGACCACATGCAAGGGAAATCCACCTTTCCGTTGATAACTAAACAGCATCGAAAATGTAACATATTGTTCCAAGGAGTAACACCATATAGATGGCTCCACAACAAGACCAAAACCTCCAAAACCTAGCTCTATTGAGTAGGGACGTTTTATTTGACCAAACCAAAAGCCTGAAACTAAAACCCTAATAAAAAAACTTAAAGAAACTACCATGATTGACCAAGCGCACAGGCACCGCCACCTTCACCCGCCAAGTACCGGCCCCCCACCCACTGCACAGCCACTGCCCTAATCGATTCAACCACCTGATATCCAACCCACCATCGGTGACTGACCAAGCTCCATACATCATCCCAAACCCAAGCCAACGCCCCAGTTTCAGACTCCACGCCCACAGAGCCACCAACCACTGCCACGCATCATGAACCCAACCACCTTCACCTCTGCGCAGCCTGCATAAGCTGAGAGTCATCCACCTCCACCATCTCCAGTGTATCCCACCACCATCATGTAGATTGCCGACGCTCCACCAGACATAACCACCACGGCAACGAAGGACAGCCCCAAACAGATCACGTCGCACTGAAGCCATCCCCCAGCCCACACCAGATCTGCGCGGGCCAGCTCATAATACCAGCAGCGCCGCCACCAGAGAATGGAAGAAGATCATGCCCAAACAGCCAAGCTTTTCATAGCAGAGTGCAAAAGAACAAGAGGCCCGTCCAGCTGCTCCTATCTCATGGCAGCAAGGCATGGTGTCGTCGTTGGCACAGAAGGGCTGCCGGACAAGCAGTAGAAAACGTTTGGAAAACCCCAACCCTAAAACGCTCCGTTTTTCTCTCTTGACCAATATTGTGAACTGTATCTATATGTAATTATAATGTGAATGTGATTTACTATTTGTTTTTTTTTTTTGCTGGAACCAGTGGGAAGTTGGCCATCATGCCTTTTTCACCCAGTGATTGAACTGCTTCCATTTACTATCATATAATACTGCTGCCAAGTACATAAATTTTGAAAATGATTTTGGTAACAGATAAAAGCAAAAAGGTTTTTTGTTGTATTCAACTTGATTGGAAAAACAAATCAAAATTTCATATTTTCTCTATGAAAATATGAGTAAAAAACTTAGTTGTTGGTGGCATACAAATTTCACATAAATTTTAGAGAAATTTCGGACAAAATTTCGGTGTTAATTTTTAAATACATTTTGTGTGTGTAGATATTTCAGAAATTAAGAATTTTGCCGAAATATATGAAAACGATATAACATATAAATTTCGTTTCGATAATTCAAAATTACAGAAATTTCGATGGAAATTTCAGTAGTTTGGGAGAAACTTGATACCTGTCTTAGAGAAACGAGAATTGATAGGAATTTGCTGTGTATTCTCATTAATAATAGAAGCCTCTTTATATAGAGGATTACAATTGGTAGAATCTAAACCATACAAGGAAAGTAACCATACATTGAATAGGAATTCTAGATCATTCTAATGTAACCCTATTATCACTAGGTCAAGTAACCTACAGTTTGGGCCAGACACAGAATAGAGATTTACTTGAACACTCTCCTTTGTGTCGCCCAAACGCGGTGCTTCTCTCGTTGCCTCACTAAAAACCTTGCCAAGTAACAAAAACCCAGGGGGGGAAATAACCTCGGTGGAAGGGGAAAAGGAGCACATCACACCCTTCACATTTCGAGGTGAACATGCAGACATCTCCCCATGATGTCTGCACCTCCCCCTAATGAGCATGATCATGGGAGTTCAGATAATTTCCACAAGCTAATTCTTGCCACATGTTTCTCGAACGTGGATTTGGCCAATGACTTATTAAACAAGTCTGTTACATTGTCCTCAGATCGAACCTGGTTTACTTTGATCTTGAGGAGCTTCTATTGTTGCTGATAGTAGAAAAATTTGGGCGATATATGCTTGTTGTTGTCGCATTGGATGTAGCCTTGCTTCATTGTTCAATGCAAGCAACGTTATCCTCATAATTAAATGCTCATTGGCTCATCTGTGGTAAACTTTAAACCACAATTACTTCGAACATGCTTAACTATGGATTGTAACCATATATATTCATGAACTACTTCGTGAAGAGTGATAATCTCTGTATGATTCGAAGAGGTAGCGACTAAGGTTTGCTTTGTAGAGCTCCAAGATATGGTGGTATTTCCTATAGTAAACACATAACCAGTTTGGAAACAACCTTTGTGCGGGTCAGAGAGGTATCCAGCATCAGCAAAACCTGCCAAAACACTTCTATCATTTTAGGATGGGGAGAGGGAAAGCAATCCACCATGTGTGGCATCCCTGGCATTTGATGGGTCCGAATTCATCATCTCTCTATAGGGATAGAACAAGCCCATATCAATCGTACCACTTAGGTATCGAAAGATATCTTTAACACCAGTCCAATGGCGTTGTGTTGGCGCAGAGCTATATCTAGCTAACAAGTTTACAGCGAAGGAGATGTCCAGTCTTGTGCATTGTGCTAAGTATAATAATGCGCCTATTGCACTTAGAATAATAATGCGCCTATTGCACTTAGATAGGACACTTCTGCCTTTAGCACTTCTTTGTCGTCATCTTTTAGACGAAATGGATCTTTCTTTGGATCAAGACTACGGACAACCATTGGGGTGCTTGAAGGCTTAATCTTGTCAGTATTAAAACGCCTAAGCATCTTTTGGGTATAAAGCTGATTGATGAATCAGAACACCATCCTCACAGTGCTCAAGTTTCAAACCGAGGCAAAACCGTGTTTTCCCAAGATCTTTCATCTCAAACTCGGATTTCAAGTGTTCAGCAGTTTCCCTCAAATCTTTAAGGGTGCCAATTATATTCATGTCATCGACATAAACCACTACTATTGCAAATCCGGAACTTGTCCTTTTTATGAACATAAATGGGCATAGTTCATCGTTGACATAACCCTTTCCAATCAAGTAGTGACTTAGACGGTTATACCACATCTGTCCAGATTGTTTTAATCCATATAGTGAGCATTTCAACCTTTAGCAAACGCACTCTGTGGTTTAGAGCCACT
This sequence comes from Rosa persica, assembly GCA_025331145.1. NCBI lineage: Eukaryota > Viridiplantae > Streptophyta > Magnoliopsida > Rosales > Rosaceae > Rosa > Rosa persica. Next base: position 4,385,767 of record WFKR01000002.1, on the reverse strand, counting down.
TGATTTGGGTAACTGGATTGCATCTGGAACCTTCTTGTATATTTCTATATCTAGATCCCCATATAGATATGCAATAACCACATCCATAAGTTGCATGTTCAGTTTTTCAGAAACTACCACACTGACAAGGTAGCGGAACGTAATGACGTTCATTACAGGAGAATAAGTCTCCTTGTAGTCGATTTTGAGGGTGTTGTGAGAAGCCTTGCGCCACAAGACGAGCTTTGTACCTTACAATCTCATTTCATTCATTACGATTTCTAACGAATACCCATTTATGACCAACTAGTTTGGTGTTGAGCGATATTGGCACAATTTTTCCAAATGCCTTTCTTTTCACTAAAGAATCAAGTTATGCCTGGATCGCATATTTCTATTTTGGCCAATCAGCTCTACGTTGGCATTCATCAAAGGAGCGTGGTTCGATGTCATCGGTCTCAGTAATCTCACACGCTACGGAATACACGAATACATCTTCAATGATGATGGAGCTTCGTTCCCATGTCCCATGTACACTAGTGTAATTCACAGAGATCTCTACATTCTCAAGGATAGGCTCTAGTATTGAGGCGTTCCCTAATGATGTCTCTTAGACATAACCATAATCCGAAACATTCTCATGGGACAGATTTTGTTACATCCCGAACCTTGAATTATCGATTTACTAACCATTTAGACGGTAAATGTCGTTTACTTTTAATTTTTACTCCATTATGATATTTTAGTGGCCCTAAAAAGTTGATTTTTGTTCGAGTCAGTTTTTGAGAAAATTTTCTTCACTTAAGATGTAGAGGGCTTTAAACCGAGCGTGTGCATATATGGTTCGTAAAAATCGGAGTTCGTGTGGGTTACTGTTCATAGTAACTTTCTTTAAATAGCCGAGTTATTGTGGTAAGTTTCTAATTTTGGAAACCTACCCAGTTTTCCCTCTCCTCTCCCCGGACCCTTTCTTCCTCTTCGGCCCGATTTCCTTCTTCTCCGATTTCTTCCTCCTCTGACCAACCCACGCCCAAATCCGGACTTCCCTAGGCTCGCCTCCTCCTCCTTGTCACGCCTACGGTGGTGTTTTGCAGTGTCTCGACCAGAGGAGCTCAGAATTGAGCCACGAAGTCTACTGTAGCAGATTGGGTTTTTCGTAGATTTCAGGTGATTCCAGCCATCTCCAGCCACCAAACCGGTATCGAAGGTTCGGTTTTCATCATTGATCATTTCCCCTATGGCCTTGTATCTCAATTTGTTGTGTAGAAGTCGAATTGTTGAATTGAAATTCTAGGGTTCTTGAGAAATTCTGGGTTTTTTTTCACCGGTTGAAGTCGATTGTTTTTAAATGTAATTTGGATGTGTTGTAGTTGAATGAAATGATCAGTGGGTGAAATTGATGTTGTATATGGAATTTGGTGGCCATAGGAGGAGATTGTTACCGGCGCGTGACCGCCACTCGCAGCCATTGTGGGCGGCGCGTGAGGTGGAGTAGGGCAGGTTTACGATTGTTGTTATTTAGCTAATTAATCACTTGTGCAATGTAGTTTCCATAATTGTAACTTCGAGTTGAATTCGTGAACTGTAGATATGGTTTTCGTTATGGTTGTTCAAGGGTGGAGTTCGTTAATTGATTTATGAGGAATCCATCCATCGGATTTCCTTGATCTTGCCCTAAGCCCTTAAATTAAGGAAATGAAGTTAGAGAAGAAAATTGGGAGATTTTAGGTGTTTAAAGACAATGTGGGGGTTCGTTTCATTTATGGTAAATTTAATTTTCCGTTCTGTAACTATCGGTTTACGAACGTTATATTGTACAGGACGTGAGGAGGATTCCCACGAGGAGGGTTCTGATCGACAGCAGGCTTAGCCTTATACTGTGAGTGGACGTTTGATTTTAATTAATGCATGCAATTAAATTTTCTAAGTTACGAAATTATTTAAATTATCCTTTATTTAATGAGCATATTGTCCGATTTTATTTATGGAAGTATTTTATCGTTCGAATTTTGGATTAGAAGTTGTTATATTCTATCTTAAATTTCTTATTTGAAATAATCTTCAATAATATGTTTTCCGAGGGTATTTCTTGAAATGAAACATTATTTTATTTTTATTTAGCCGATTTGAGCTTTCTGAGAAATCCTTGGAAATGGGATATTCCTTTGGACATTATAGAATTATTTTGTTGTTGTTTATGGATTTACGACTTCGAGATTATGTTGGCGTGCGGAGTCACGTCGTTAGATTATATTTTTTCTTTTTTTTGTGAGATATTGGGGAAATTTTATTGATTTTAGATTTTTGTATGGTTTCTACCCACCATACCTGGGTCGATATAAATTATTACTAGCTAGCCTATTAGTACTCCTCCCTACTTACTTCGTGTTTGTGGGTGAGTAGAGCCGATCATGGGATGCTCAAGAGTGTGGGACACTCCGACCCGAGCCTTAGCGGCTCCCTTTTTATCGTATGGTGATGACGCTTTTCCCATACTATTTATTTATTTATTTATTTATTTATTTGTTTGACTAGCGGGGCTAGTCGAACTTTCCTTAAACCAGCCGGGCTGGTTTGGTTCCACGTTTTGCTTGAAATTGTTTTTTTTATAAGGATTGCTTTTCCTTGTTGCATGCATCGGTTTTTTAAATGAATAAATGCGGGGAAGTAAGAAATAATTTTTTTTTCTTCCTTTTAATTACATATTTTTGTCCACTCACACTAACATTTTATTTGCTTACTTTCCCTGGGCCCTTCGGTTTCTTTTGCCCAGCTTGCAGTACTGCTATTCGGCGTTGACATCGAGGCTTAGCACCATTCCTGCCACCTATCTTCCGTAGGTTATTTATTAACCTACCTCATGTATTATATTTTATCTTATCCTTAGATTGCTCTGATGACCTTGGAAGGCTTGGTTTTTATTGTGTACTTATGAGGTGTCGGAGTTTGTGTAATATTGAAGGAGTTGAGGGTTTACAGTCACCAAATTGTATTATATAAATTCTTCTGTCTTTGCATTTAGATTTTATACTTGGTAATTGTGGGTTGTTGTAAGAAGTAGGATGGCTTCGGATTTTGTTGGGATTTAAACTTAGAAGTGTTTTACTTTTTATCTTTACAACAGGTTGGGTTGTCCACTTTTAGGAGAAGTTCTGTCGAATTTTTCTGAAAAGTGGGCCCCGCAGGCCCATCTTGGAAATTAGGGGGAATTTTCGGGATGGGTTCTGACAGATTTTGAGTATCGATGATCAAAGAATTTGTCTGTGCCTTATTCGCTCTCTTTCTAGGACGAGAATCCTTTGAACCAAGTGGTCTACCATGCTTCCTTGTGGGACCTATGGCCATCGACGCCACATCATTGCCATTCTAGGCAATGGCGCCATCTCCTGGTGTCACATTAGTGGCGTTATGTCTAGTATTCGGGACATCGATCCTTGTATGCACTTTTGCAGCAGGTATGTGTGATCTCATCACTTTAGCAACATCAAAAAATGCATCAAGTAAAGTATCTGCTACGTTTTAGAGCTCGATTATTCGTTGCACTTCTAGTTCGGACCGTACGGTACGGGGATCGAGATGAGACATAGTGAGGACAGACCACAACAATTCCTGTCATTCCTGTTGAACATTTGTTTTCTTATCTCCTCATAATGACGGGAAGACTGTCTCATCAAAGTGACAATCCGCAAATCTAGCTGTAGAGAGATCTCCTGTCAAGGGTTCAAGATAGATGACGATAGTTGGAGATTCATAGCCAACATAGATGGCCATTCGTGGTTGAGGACCCATCTGAGTATGCTGTGGTGGCGTAATATGCACATAAATAGCACACCCAAAAATGTTGTAATTGCTAGATATCAGGCTCGTAACCAGTCACTAGCTGTAACGCAGAGTAAGATTGGGTTGTAGGTAGATGAATTTGCGTCGCTACATGCAGTATTGCATATCCCCAAGTGGAAACAGAGAGATTGGTGCGCATAACTAATGTCTGTGCTCTCATTTGTAGTCGTTTGATAGCTGCTTCCGCAAGATCATTTTGGGTATGAACATGGGGAATTGGATGCTCTACATCAATCCCCAGTGACATGCAATAGTCATCGAATGTTTTCAATGTAAACTCCCCAGTATTATCAAGTCGAATTGACTTAATTGGATGGTCAGGGTAGTGAGCCCGTAGACGGATAATCTAGGCAAGGAGTTTAGCATAAGCAGCATTCTGAGTAGACAACAGCGTGACGTATGACCAGCTTGTCGACACATCAACCAATACCATAAAGTATTTAAAATGACTGCATGATGGTTAAATTGGTCCACAGATATCCCTTTGGATTCTCTATAAGAACGGAATGAGTATTTTTGGTTCCTTTGCGTAGGACTGTCTCGGTCCTAATTTCTGAAGCAATAGGCTTTGCAAAACAAGCGAGGGGCCTTAGAAGCAATCAATGAGGATTTTGGTTGAGCCTGAGCGTCTGTAGCGCTATTAGAAGTAAAATGTGTGACTACATCTCCCATCATGGTTTATGGCGTCATGGCTTTTGGGATGAACAACCATGGCGTCATGCTCATGGTTGGTGCCATTTATGGAGTTGTCACAGGGAATGTGGGCTGCCGTAATAGCGGCAGCGCCAGATGCTATAGTTGTGGTGGTCTTGCTAAATCCGGGAATCAATTTTTGATTCTTGCTTCTTTTCACTCTGAAGAATGAATGTCCGTGTGAAGTCTTTAGTATACAGATCATCATATCACGATCAAGATGTCCTAGTCGATCATGCCAAAGCCAGTATGTGTCTGAATCCAAGAGATCTTCTCTTATCACATTATGGGATTCAATTGGTCAAATTGTAGTGACATAAAGTCCACTAGATTGACACATAAGCTTCTCTAAGATGCGCTTCTGTCCGCAATCATTAGAAGTAATGCAAAGGAACTCTTTTCCGTTCTCGTTATGCATTTCTGCATGGAATCCATTGGCTCTTATATCTTTAAAGCTCAATAAGATTCGATTTGCCTTAGGAGCGTAGAGAACTTCTGCGACTTTCATCGAGGTGCCATTTGGCAGTAGAAATTGGGTCATTCCATGTCCTTGAACTAAACCTAATGGCCCAGCCATCATACTCACAGAGGAATATGTAGGCAACATCTCTAAGAATAATTACCTATGGCATAGAATGGTTTGCGTAGTCGCACTATCCGCAAGACATTGTAGTTCATCCTTTCCTAAAAGAAAAGCTCATAATTAAAAAGGAGTCATAAAGAAAAAAAAAACTCAACTTTTATTAATAAGTTAAACGGAATTACATCATCATTTATTTGACCAAGGAAAATCTAATCCTATAAATTAGCTAATGCAAAACAATGGCTGTCATCCAACTCCTTTCAGTAATTCCAATGCAAATGTGACCAGGTGAGTAGAGAGTTGTCGGTGGAGCAAAGCTCGCTTAAGTACCACTAATCTCAAAACCTTCCTAGACGTCACACGTACATTGAGTACGCCTACTTTGAACAAAGATTAAACCATTGGCATCTACTAAAAATAATATGGCAATTGCCTACATCTCTTGGAAAATAAAAAGACTCAATCAAAATCGCCAGTTTCTGGGTCTTGATTCTTGTAGTCTTCCACCCTTAGATCGAGATCTCCATCTTGATCTTCTTGTTCCATGTAATTTCCCTCCCTTGCGTCAAGATACATCTTGTATGCGTTTGCAACATTATGGGATGCTTTACACGCCCTTACCCAATATCCTAGTAGTCCACACCTGAGACAAGCATCATTATGGTCAGGTTCCCTTAATCGAGGTGCTTTAGGAGTGCTTTGGGGACTGTTATTGCCTTTGGTGGTAGCACCACCATAACCGAAGGCTTGGCGTCTTTCTCTCTTCACACGTTTACCTCCACGGTTCCGTCACGCCTATTTTGGCGGTTTCATTCCTCTTTAGGGCGAGAATATGGACCAGAACGTCTAGAATTATCCCTACTCTCAAGGTTTCACTCCTTGCGTCCCGCGACTATAATTAGACTCTGGAATTGACTTGCTTCCCAAGGGTCTAGAGTTATAGTTCTTCACAAGTATGTTGTCGTGCTTTTCAGCTACGTTCATGGCACCAATTAGCTCATGAAACCTTGTGATGCGTCTAGCATTGACATCAATTCGATAGTTCTTGGCTACCATCAATACCGAGACGGGGAAGGTGGAGAGAGTCTTCTCGATCAACATCATATCAGTGATTTTCTATCCACAGAATTCCATCAAAGACTTGATATGAAGTGCTTCCGAATTGTAGTCAAGTACAGACTTGAAATCACAGAAGTTGAGGCGATGCCATCTCACTTGTAAGTCTGGGAGCAGGGAGTCACGAATGTTGCCAAAAAGCTACTCTAGTTCTACCCATAGTTTTCTTGGGTCTTCCTCATTGAGATGCTCATTTCGGAAAGCGTCATTCATGTGCCTTGTCATGAGAATGATGGCCTTTGCTTTATTTGCCTCTCTCGTAACTCTATTTGCTTCAAAAACAGCAGCTTGTTGGGGAGTAAGAACGTCCTGACTTGACTCTTGGATCGTACTTAGGATCCCATCAGCCTTAAGATGATGAAGCACATCACGGACCCACTTGTGGTATCCTACGTCTATTGTCTCTAGTGGAGCGAAGCTCAACTTGTTTAGGTTATTCATCCTGAAAAGCAACAAGAAAATAGGGTTAGTTTTGGAGCGAAAAAGACTACCACGAAAACAATAAAAATTTATGAGCGTAATCGCTTTCACAAAATTAGGAATTTCCGAGCGTAGTCTCTTCTAAAAAAATCCGATTCCAAGAGGAGTTTTGGATTAAATCAAAACAATGATGTATGTGGTCGATCGTTTTTCTTCTCAACAAACTCTAAGTTTGGAGGACTCTACAAGCTCCAAGCTTGGAATGAGCACGAACCCCCACAGTTCGAATTTTGGTCTCCCCTATGAAAAAGAAAGGGGGGTAGAAGAAGGGATCTTGGAAGTCCCCGAGAAAAAGAAGAAAGGAATGAAAACTTCAAAAACAGGAACTTTTAGAAAAGTTTACCTTGAAAAATTACCGGAAATCTTGATCGGAAAATTTGTTGGGGGTGGCTCGAAAGACGTCGCCGAAAAAGTGTTGGTTGGGCGGTGGTCGCCGGTGGTCCTTGGTGGCCAGAGCAGAGCTGGTGGTGGCTGCAGGTGGAGATGGTAGGATCTTGCAAGGCTTGTGCGGAGCTACTGCTGGGCTGTTGCAGGGCTGCTGCGCAGCTCAAGCAGGTGCTAGGCGGGGCTGACAACAGGTCGTTGGCAGCTGTCAAGGGCGTACTGGGGATCTGTCGACAAATGTCGACAGACGCTCGGCAGGTGTACGCGGGGGTCAGCAAAGGCAGGCACAGGTCTCGACAGGGGCTAGGCAGATATCGAAGGGCTTCGGCAGGAAGCGCGCAGAGGCTGTCAATAGATGCAGGCACAGGGTGCGCAGGGCTCGACAACTTCTCAGCAGATGTAGGCATAGGTCTCGGCAGCTTCTCGACATATGCAGGCACAAGTCTCGGCAGATAGGCAGGGGCAGGCACAAGGCAGTGGTCGGTTCATATTTTCCGACGGCCGGTTCCGATGGTTCCGCCACCGGTTCTGGGTTCCTTGAGGCTAGGGCTTTAATATGTGAGGCGGTGGATGTTGGAATTTGAGGGCTACGAAATTAGGGTTTCAGGGTTAGGGCTTCGTGCTGATAACGTGTTTTAGAGAAACGGGAATTAATAGAAATTTGCTGTGTATTCTCATTAATAATAGGGATTTCTTTATATAAAGGATTACAATGCATAAAATCTAAATCATACAAGGAAATTAATCATACATTGAATATGAATTCTAGATCCTTCTAATGTAACTCTATTACCACTAAGCCAAGTAACTTAGAGTTGGGGTCAGACACAGAATAGAGATTCACTTGAAAAAACTACACACCTTTAAACTTAAAATACCAAACTTATACGTACTTAATCTATAATTCTATTAGAAGATTCTGTAGCGTTTGACTTCTCAACTATTTTAGAGAGCATGTATTTCAAAACGAAGCGGTTAGGCTGATTTATTCTCTTCTACTCTTGCTTATGGGAAAACATGCATGTAGGCCTAAGCCTACTTCTCTTTCTTGTTGTCCTTAGAGGTGGTGGGAGTGCCACGGAGGATTTTAGAGGGAGCAGTGTGGTCATTCACCATATTGGTGTTGTTGACTACGGTTGTGATGAATGGTGGCTGGGCTTGTCGGGGTGCGGGAAAATCCGGTTGGGATCAAAGTAGGAGGTCGAATTTCATCTGCCATTGGATGGGTCTGTGCGTACTCTAGTGCTTTGCCCAGTTTTTTTGGGCTTGAGGTCTGGTGCCATGGGATTGCGGGAGATGGTCATTGTTTGGATCGGTGGTGAATTGGATCGATCTTGGTGTTGTCATTGAGTGTTTCTGGTGGCGGTGAATGGCGGCACTACGCTGGGTGCGTGGTGCATTCTTGACTGGTTGGCAAGGTTGCGATGGTGGTGAAGGACTAGTGATGGTCTATTGGGTTAAGGGGTTGGCCTGTGTGTACCTGGGCCTGGATCCATTGGACTGGGCTTGGGCTCAAGTTTTTTTTCTTTTATTTAGTTTTTGTTAAAAATTCTCCTCTTTTGGGGGAGAAATTTATAGGTTCTCAATTTTGAGAAATGTCACCAAAATTTGAGCTTTTGTCATAGCTAGTGTAGGCTAGTTTTTAATGAGCTTCATTATTCAGCTAAAAGAGTTGAATTATTTAAGTAGTGACTCTTTTTAACAACTCTACTGGGATAGGTCGTTACGTGTAATTTCGCTGATTTACAAATGAGTTGACATAGTACTCAAAAAATCTAAAACTAAAATTTAACTAGGCAATATCTAATATTGTTAAAGATGCTCTAATTAATTATTCATCAAAATTAAGGACTGCTCAAGTAAATCCAGAATATATGTCTGGCCCAAACTCTAGGTTACTTGGCCTAGTGGTAATAGGGTTAGAATAGAAATGATATCAGAGAATCTTGGAGATATCCAATCAATTGTAATATTACATTTTCTTATAGAACTCTGAGTCTATGCCTTGTAATCCTCTCTATAAAGAGACCCTTATTATCAATGAAAGCACGTCTCAATTATCTCCCAATTTCAGTTTTCCTTAAACACGTTATTAGCACGAGCCCTAACTCTAGTTTCTAGAATCTCAAAAATCCTTTTTCCCGTTCGCTGCCATTCGCTGTGCCTCTCTCCTATGTGCCCGTGCACCTACTCCTGCTGCAAGCCTCTGCCGCTACTCGTATACCCCTACAACACCGCACCTAGCATTGGCTTTGTCTAGGATTGCAAACCGGTTGCAATCCCAGCTTAGGATCAATAGCACATCTCTGCAGCCCAACGTCGCAAGCCAGCGAGCAGCACACTGCCCCTGCCAAGGCGCAACCTGCCAGCAGCAGCCTCACATGCCTTTCGTCTGTCAGTTTAAGCAACTAGGATTGATAGCAGTCTGCAATCTTATAACAAGGATCGAAACCACGCTGCAATCTTACAAATCGGTTCTCCTACACTAGGACTGAAGTTTGTCTACAATCCTACAAGTCTGCTCACCTAGGACTGAAGCTCATTTACAATCCCTAGGACTGAAGCTCGTCTACAATCCTACAACTAGGATAGAATACTCACTGCAATCCTAAGAGGTATGTTTTACTAAAGGTTCCCGTTTTTGAGTTTTTATTCATTTTCTCTTCTTTTTCTCAGGGACTTGCAACCTCCCTTCTTCTACCCCCCTTTCTTCTTCATAGGGGAGACCAAAAGCTGAACTGTGAGGGTTCATGCTCACTCCAAGCTTGGAGCTTGTAGAGTCCTCCAAACTTAGAGTTTGTAGAGTATTTATGATCGACCACTTACGTCATTGTTTCGATCTAATCCAATACCTTTAGAATTGGATTTCTTGGAAGCAACTACGCTCAGAAATCCTAATTTCTTGTAAGCAATTACGCTTGAAAATTCATAATTTCTTGGGAGCGACCACGCTCAGCAATTTTACATGTTTTCGTGATAGCCTTTTACGCTCTGAAACTAACCCTAATTTCTTGTTCTCTTTTAGGATGAGTAACCTGAACAAACTGGACTTCGCTCCATTGGGAACAACTGGATCTGGATATCACAAGTGGATTCGTGATATCCGCTAGCATCTTAAGGCCAATGGAATCCTGGATACGATTCTCGAGCCTAGGCAGGGCATACTAACTGTTGAGCAAGCTCAAGTTTGGAAGCAAATAAAGCAGCCTTAGAGACAAATAAGGCGAAAGCCATCATCCTAATGACTCGTCATATGGATGATTCGCTCCAGTACGAGTATTTGAATGAAGAAGACCCCAGAAGGTTGTGGGTCTCACTCGAAGAAAAAATTTGGCAACGTCCGTGATTCCCTGCTTCTTGACCTAGAAGTGAGATGGCATAGCCTCCGCTTCTATGATTTCAAGTCAGTTATTGACTACAACTTGGAAGTACTTCGCATTAAATCCTTAATGGAATTCTATGGAAAAGATATCACATATGCGATGTTGATTGAGAAGACTCTCTCTACCTTCCCCATCTCTACATTGATGGTTGCTAAGAACTATCGAATCGATGTTACTGCAAGATGGATCACAAGGTTTCATGAGCTCTTTGGAGCCATGAATATCACTGAAAAGCATGACAACATCCTTGTGAAGAACTATGATTCAAGATCCGTGGAAATAGAGCATATTCTGGAATCCAATTATAGTCATGCCCCTAAGAGAGGGCGTCAAGAGCGAAACCTTAATCTTAGGGATACTTTTGGATGTTATGATCCATATAATCGCTCTACTTGGGAAGGTAACCGCCAAAATAGACGAACACGAAACCGAAGAGCTCAAAGTGGAAACAGATAAGGAGGCAACGCCTCTGGCCATGTTGGTGGCGCCACCAATACTAAGAGCCATCTAAATGACGCTTTCAAAGTGCCTCAATCAATGGAGTCTGAGCAAAGATATGCATGTTCTCGATGTGGAGTATCCAGTCATTGGGCACACATTTGTAGTGCTCGTGAAGAAATTATCACCGCCTACAAAGCATATTGTGAAGCAAGAGAAGCTCACTATGTGGAACAAGAAGATCAAGAAGATGATCTAGAGTGAAGGGTTAAAGACTACAAATCTGGTTGAGATTAATAGATCGTCAATTCTGTTTTAAGTCTTTATTTTTCCAAGAGATGTAATAGGCAATTGCCATATATTTTTGCAATAAATGCCAATGGTTTAGCCATTCTTCAAAGTGGGCTCACCCAAAGTAAGTGTGATTTCTAGGAAGGTTATGAGATTAGTGGAACTTAAAAGAGTCTTGCTCCACCGACATCTCTTTACTCACCTGGTCACATTTATTTTGGAATTACCGAAAGACGTTAGACGACTACCATTGTTTTGCATTAGCTAGCATTTTGGATTGGATTTTCTTTGGTCAAAGAGATAATGATGTAACTCTGTTGGCTTATGAATAAAATTTCGAGTTCTTTTCATTATGACTCTATTTTGATTCTGAGCATTGACTTTGTGACTACTATAGCTAGGCCATCAATATTAATTCAAGGACATGGAGTAGCCCAAGTTCCCCTTGCCAAATGGCACCTTGATTACTGTCACAGAAACTCTTTACACTCTTAGGGCAAATCACACCTATGAATAGCCAACGGATTCCATGTGAAAGCACATGTAAAGAATAGAAATGAGTTCCTTTGCAATGCCTCTAATGATTGCGAACAAAGGCGCCTCTTAGAGAAGTTTATGTGTCTCTCTAGTAGACTCTATATCACTATTTGAGCTATTAAATCCAATAAATTTATGAGAGAATATCTCTTGGATTTAGACAGATATTGGCTTTGTCACGATATAATAGGTCATCCTAGTTATGATGTGATGATCTGTATACTAAAGACTTCACATGGACATCATTTTTTTCAAGCGAAACGAAGCATGAATCAAAAGTTGATTCCTGGACTAAGTGTGACCGCCGTCGCTGCCCCCCGAGCCTCCGCCGCAGTCCACTACCATCCTAGGGCTGGCATAGTCCCTATCCATGATGCCATGGATGGCGTCCATCATAGTGATGGTGCCCCAGGTGATGCTACAATCACTAACTTTACTTCAAATAGTGTTTCAGACGCTCAGTGCAACCAAAATCCTCATTGGTTACTTCTAAAGCCTCTCGCTTATTTTACCAAGCTCGTTCCTTAGGGAAATTAGGACTGAAACCATCCTATGCAAAGGATATGAAAATAATCATTCTGTTCTTACATATAATCCATTGGGATTATGTGGACTAGTTTAACCAACTTGCGGACGTTTAAATATCTCATGATGTTGGTTGACATGCAAACACGCTGGTCATGTGTTGTACCATTGTCCATCTGTAAATGCTGCTTATGCTATACTCCTAGCATATATCATATGACAACGAGCTCACTCCCTGGATCATCCTATTCTGTCAATTGGGTTTGACTATGCTAGAGAGTTTACATCGAAGACTTTCGATGGTTATTGCAATGGAACTGATGTTTGACATCACATTCCCAAGTACATACCCAAATGGTCTAGCAGAAACGACTATGATGGTAGTCCGGACATTGGTAATGCGCACCAATCTCTTTATATCCGCTTGGGGTGATGCAATATCGCGTACAGCTATGCTAATTTGTCTACGACCTACCGCCACTCAATGTATCTCTGTGTTATATCTAGTGACTGGGTACAAGTATTTTGTACTTACGCACATTTGAGTGAGCCATTTATGTGCCAATTGAGCCGCCACAGTGCACTTTGATAGGTTTTTACAGATGAATAGGCAACTACGTTGGATTTGAGACTCCAATAATCGTCCGCCACTTAATGCCCTTGCAAGGCGATCTCCTTACCGTTAGATTTGAAGATGTCACTTTGATGAGATAGTCTTCCCATCGTTAGGGGGAGATAAGAACACAAATGTTTAGCAGGAACGACAGGAATTGTCATAGTCTATCCCCACTATGTCTCATCTCGATCCCTGTTAAAGTGAAGAGATCACACACATTTGCTGCAAATATGCCTACAAGAAAGTACGTCCCTACAAGAGGACGTAGCGCCACCCTATACGGACGTAGGCAGGGAGCCAATGCCAAAGAGAGTGGCACTCTAGCGTTAGAGACCATGGCTCCAACTAGGATGCGTGGGAGGCCAGTGGGTTGGAAGGATGCTTTGGCACAACCTAATATTTTCATCATCGACACTCAAAATCCATCTCGTGAGAATCTTCTGGATTATGGTTATCGTTGGGGGACGCCTCAACATCATAACCTATTCCTGAGAATATAGAGCTCTATGAAAATTACACTGGTGTACATGAGACGTGGGATAGAAACTTCATCATAATTGATGATGTAATTGTCGTTGCGCATGAGTTTGTTGAGTCCGATGATATCGAACCACTCTCTATTGATGAATGAATGCCAACGTAGAGAAATTTGGCCTAAATGGAAAGCTGTGATCCAGGTTAAGATGGATTCTCTAACGAAGAGGAAGGTTTTCGAGCCAGTGATGCCAACACCTCTTAAACATAAAACCTATTGACTAATGGGTCTTCGTTAGAATGCGTGATGAGAAAAAGATATGGTAATCTCGCCTTATGGCGCAAGGCTTCTCACAAAACATCCTGGAATCGACTACGATGAGACATATTCTCTCATAATGGATGTCATTGCACTCCACTACCTTGTCAGTTTGGTAGTTTCCAAATAACTGAACATGCAGCTTACAAATATGGTCACTACGTATCTCTATAGGGATCTAGATACGAAATATACATGAAGGTTCATGATAAACTTCATTTACCCAAGTGAAGATGCTCTAGACCACGGAGCGCATTTGCAATAAGGTTGAAACGCTCACTAAAGCGACTACTTGATTGGGAAGGGATATGCCCACGCGTTTCCATAACAAGTTTCGGATTCTATCGCGGTTCATGTTGGACATGATCTTCATTAGAAACCCTTAAAGAGTTAAGGGAAACCGCTAAACACTTGAAATCCGAGTTTGAGATGAACGATTTTGAGAAAACACGATTATGTCTCGGTTTGTAACTTGAGCATCATGTTGAGAGCTACTTAGGCGTTTTGACAAGGTCAAGCCTTCAAGCACCCTCAAGATCGTCTGTAGTCTTGATCCTAAAAATGATACTCTTCGTTTAAAGGAGAATGACGAAGATGTGCTAGAGGCAAAAGTGCCCTACATAAGTACAATAGGCCCATTATTGTACTTAGCTCCATGCATAAGACCGGACATCTCATATGTTGTGAACTTGTTAGCCAGATATAGCTTTGCGCCAACGTGACGCCATTGGATTGATGTAAAAGATATCTTTCAGTACTTGAGATGTACGATTGATATGGGCTTGTTCTATCCCTAAAGAGAGATGATGGATTAGGACCCATCACACACCAAGAACGCCGCCAACACTGGCCTGCATCCTCTATCCCCATCCCAAAATGACATGTGTTTTGGAAGGTTTTGCTGAAGTTAGGTATCTCTTTGACCCATACAAAGGTCTTCCCAAACTGGTTAAGTGTTCACCATGGGTAAAGACTGCGATATCTTGGAGGTCTACAGAATAAACCCTAGTTGCTATATCTTCGAATCATGCAGAGATTATTGCTTTTCACGAAGTGGTTCGTGAATGTATATGGATTAGATCCGTAATTACGCATGTTTGAACAATTGTGGTTCGAAGTCTACCACGGATGAGCCTACAAGCATTTAGGATAATGCTGCTTGTTTTGGACAAATGAAGCAAGGCTACATCAAAAGCAACAACACCAAGAATAATCAGCAGCAATAAACTCTCCTCAATATCAAAGTGAACTAGGTTCGATATGAGGACAATGTGGCAAACTTGCTCATTAAGTCATTGCCTAAATTCCACTTTCGAGAAACATGTTGGTAGCATCGTTTGGCGGAAGTTATCTGAACCCCCCATGACAGTAGTTATCAAGGGTAGATGCAGATATCATAGGGAGATGTCTACATGTATTGTCTCGAAACGTGAAGGGTGTGCTCATTTTCCCCTTCGACCGAGGTTATTTTGTCCCACTGAGTTTTTGTTACTCGGTAAGGTTTTTAATGAGGCAACGAGAGCAGCACCACGTTTGGGCGACACAAGGGAGAATGTTCAAGTAAATCGAGAATATGTGTCTGGCCCAAACTCTAGGTTACTTGACCTAGTGGTAATAGGATTAGAATTAGAGATGATATCGGAGAATCTTGGAGATATCCAATCAATTGTAATATTACGTTTCCTTGTAGAACTCTGATTCTATGCCTTATAATCTTCTATATAAAAGAGGCTCCTATTATCAATGAAAGCACATCTCAATTCTCTCCCAATTTCATATTTCCTTAAACAAGAACAAAATTGTTAATTCAGTTTTGAGAACGTCTTTTTTGTTTCCTTGTTTCTCATCTCATCTTCATAGTATAAACTCATCTTTTATTCTTTTCTCAGAAACTCAACATGAGAAAAATTGAGGATAGGCCGTCTAGATCCCCTCTCTATTAGTGATGGTGTGATAGAGCAAATGTTTATGAATTGCTTATGAATTCAGTCTGCGGGTATTACTGTATCGAGGAGTTCCTTAATTCTTTCTCGAGAGGGTAAGCCAAAATTGAAAGATCAAATGAGATGAGTTCACTAAACAAAAAAGCTCTTGTTCAAAATGAGTATCTATGTTCCCGTTGAGGGGGAGAAAGGGTTTATTGGAGTAGGAGACAAAGCAGTCGAAGCAACCAGCCTTAAGGTTTTGGTGATTTTAAGGGGCTTTGAGAGGCAAGTGATGGTGAATAAAATGAGTTTGTGGGGATGAGAATATCTAAAATGCGATCTTTGTTTGGGAATAGAAGATTCCATTTTGACATGTTTTACTAGACAAGGAACAAAATGAAAAACCGGTATGAATAAAGAGGTAAGAAAAGGATTTCACCTCCCGCTTACATGAGGAAAGAAAATATGAGATACATTTTGTACACCAAACACCGAATAACATGAGCCTAGAGTTACCCTATGATCAAAATCCCCTGGTCCAATCATCGTGCTCTCTTCTCCCAACATGTTCTACCATGGGACTTGTTCCAAGTGAAGAATACACCTCCACAGCTTTATTTGCTAAAACAAACCAAAGGGCATTAAAATTTATCTGAAAGAGAACTGAACTTGATCTGAACTATATTGGGTTGTTTACTGCAACTTCAACTGTACTGTACTTTAAAACACTAGAGCTTTGTATATACTAATGAAAACACTGTGCTCATCATGTATGTCTACTGAAAACACTTTGCTCATCAAGTGCAAAAAAAGGGCTACTTGTCTCGAGGCACTGGTATGGTGTTTAAAATTTGACATGTAAGAACAATGAAAGTACTGATATGGCAATAAGAACTGACGTTGTTCAACACCACGAACAGTAGCACTGAGGAACCGTGGATTTGGCCTAAATCTTGTTTTAGGTTGTTGAAGATAAGCATGAACACCTTCCTTCTCAACTTGGCGCTGCAAGTCTGCTTCTTCTCTCATAAGAATCGCAGCTATTCTGTTCTCTGTCTCAAGATCCATCTGACCCTGGTAAGCTACTTCCTGTCAAAGAAACAAGGAGAAAAGCATTTTGATCAAATAATTAAAAGTACTACCTACATAACAAATGTTGTAGAACTTCAGGACCTTCTAAATGAAGAGAACCATTTAAACAAAAATAGGAGGGAGAAAAAGAAGAAAGAAACAAGACATAAGACACACCAACCGGCTCAGACTACAACATCAAAGTCAATTTATTGTTACCAAAAATGCTTTGGTCCTTGGCTATATTAGTGATTCCAATTAATGTTTTGTATTTACTAAGCTATAAACTTATTTGAAACTCAGCCCACATCGAGTGATTGTCACCAACAAACAAAGCCTCATCTCCAATACTCTTTAACTCAACCTGCTCCACAATGGATTTTTCCCTCTCATTAAACACCACCTTGTAAACCTTGAAGCTTTCGGTCCAGAACTCATTATACTCATAATGGAAATAGTAATCTCGTGGTACATCCTTCTGTTTCAAAAATCTTCGAACATGCAACAAGTCTCCTTTAGTTGTTTCCACAAGATACCCCTTATGCGCATGACATGAAACCCGGTATCCTCCATATGGAAGTAAACTTTATTCTACTAGCTTGCTATTAACATCAAACGAAGGGTTATGTAGCCTTCAGTGAGGGAAATAGAATGCGCCCCACGTGCGGAGAAAAAGGAAAAAGCCCGAAGATCTTGTTCTCTCTCGGCCGAACTCTGCGGGCGCTTCTGCCGACGCGTTCCAGCCCAGGAGGGGATGCTGATGATGAGTTGCAGTGGGTTGTCTGATAAGAGGCGCGGTGTAGGAAAGAAGGATGGGTTTTTGATCTCGAGTTTGACAGATAGTTCCCGTTCTGTCCCCCTCAGATCGCAGACGAAGGAGGTTGTAAAGCAGCGACTTGATGGCCCTTTTCGGTGGTGGGTTCTGGCACCGCCATTCCAGTTCGCGACGGATGAGATCGAATCGAGGCCAGGATCGGTCGCTATTTTGGACATGGTTGCGGTAATATGCAGGTTGTCGGATCTGTCTGCAACGTGGCCAGGTGGTGTGGTGGCGTCGGCTTGCGACGGCGTGGCGTGGTGATGCGTGGCAGCAGAGTGGTGACATCGGTGCTCGCCAACATAGGGAAGGATTGTCTGGGACGCTTTCTCTCTGTTGGGGGGAAAGGGGGGTTTGGGCTGGGTTTCTTTTCTTGGGACTCACTGGTGTTTTGTTGTTTTCAATTTCTTTAGGTTTGGTTGATTCTGTCCGTTTGTTGTTTTGCTAATAATCTACTTCTGCAGTTTTTCGGGCGACGGGATTGTCTGTGGATGTGGTCATTTGGCGTCATTTAGTGTTTCTTATTAGGCTTGGTTACTGTTAATAAGTCCCTACATGCCTCATCATATGACCCTTGGGCCCAAAGCCCACACTAAACCCGCCTGGTTCGGCCCGTCTATTAGGGCGGGTCAGCCCAACTCTTTTTAAAATAGGGTAGGGTATGAGTCATACAAATGAAATCCGACCCTACCCTACTGCTCGGCTTGATTGAGCCCTTTAGGGCTAGGTCCGGCCCGACCCTAAAAGCCCAGTCCTAAAATTTAAAATTATATTTTTGTTATTTTCTATTACAATATTACATATTTACACGAGTAAAAAACTATGGGAGTTTTGATGAATTATTTGAATCTATACAAAATTGGTCTCTTAAATCGAGCCTGTGTCTTTAAGGCCCAAAGGCTGAAGGTAAGAAGCCCAACTGTCCAAGTCCAACTTAAGTAGCAATAGGGCAAAAGCAAACCCTAGACGGTAGAGTAGCAGACATTATCCCACTATCACCGTTTAACGTTATCGAGTCTCTCTCAAACATAGGCCGCCTCTCTCTCAAACCCGATGTTTTGTCATCAGCGTCCAAACCGCCTCTCTTAGCCACGACCTATGGCAGATGGCCAGACACTATCCCAGTATCCCATAGATGCGAGGCGAGCTTGTGATGAGTCGGATAGAAGATCGAGGTGGAGTAGACGTAAGGCAAGCTGAGGCTGTGATGTTGAGCGAGGCGAGCTGAGGACGAGTCGAAACGAAAATAGAGCCTGGGGAGCTTGCGACGGATAGAAGATCGAGGAGTTTACGACATATCAAGATCGAGGAGTTTGCGATAGATCGAGATCGAGGAGCGCATGAGGCTATGAGGAGCTTGTTTGAACGTTCTTGTTAACGCGAGCTGGGTTAGAATCTCTCTCTGTCTCGAGCTGGGTTGATGAGGTAATCTATCATTCCCGTTCAGTTTGTTGATGTCGGTGATATTATGTATTGATTATTGATTAGCTAAACTCTGTTTATATCTGGTTACATCCTTTATCCTTACCCTTTTCTTTTGTGTGTGTTATAAGTTTATAACAGTGGAAGAGATGAAAGCAGTAACAGACTTGCAAGGAGGAGGAATTGTGTTTTCTGTTCAGTGCGCAATAGCTGTTGCATTCGGTACTCTTTTTACATAGTTACTGTTCAATTTGAGTTTTTGAGTGATGTTTGTGGTTTTCTGGTTGGGTCGAGAGAGAAGGAAGAAGAAGACTCCCAGATTTGAAGAAGATGCCGGTAATATTGTGTGTGACTAATCTGGTAAGTGTAGTCTAGATGTTTATTTCTGTTCTTGGAAATGAAAGTTATCTTGGTTGTTGAAGCATATATGATCTATCACTACCCAATTTGTATGCAGTGGGGTAGTGGCTTAGTTAGTTTATATAGAGTTCTTTTATAGTTGTTCACAGATTCCCAATGTTTGATGTTTGATGTGCTACTGATCACTTATATCTGACCTCTTTTACCACATGTTGGATTCTCTTGTTGTTGCATTAATTTGTAATGTTTAATGTGCAGGGCTGCACTTATGTTATACAATCTTTCATGGAATATTTGGCACATCATACTAAGGTCATCTTGTTAATGATTGATGTCATTGGTGAGTGTTCCAAATTCTTGGTTACCATATAATTTGTTACGTCAATTGAACATGATTTAAGAATATATGCCTTTAATGGATTGGCGTGGAACTTTAATGTTGTAGAAAGTGAAAATGAACTGAAATATATGTATGTATTGCACTATTGCAGGTTCTCTGTTTAGTAAGAGATGAAGGAAGTTTAGCTTAAAAAGGAAGATTGCAAGTGTTAAATCAAACACTGCTTTAGTTTTTGTAAAGAGATTGCAACTTTTGTTAATTGATGAAGAGTGTTTGTAGCCTCAGTGGCTCAGTCTCAGTGCAATTTCAATGAGAATGTGTAATTAAAGGTTCAATGGGATTTGTAGTTATTCATAGTTCACTTATTTGTAATTAGCTTAGGACCTCAGGTTCTCATGTAGCCTATTGAATGTATGATGATTGAAGTTGTTTTTCAGTTCGTTTTTTTGTTTCCCTTCTTTTGAGTTTCAGGCTATTGAGTATATGAATGATAAAGTTTTGCTGAAATTCTATTTTATGAGAGGTAAACAAAGGAATGGGCCTTAAGGGTGGGTAAGGGCTTACCATATTAAAGCCTCGGCCCGACCTTAAATTTTGTTGACTTGGTCAAAACCCAGTCCGGCCCTACCCTAAGCCCTAAAATTTAGGGTAGGACTGGCCCTAACCTGGCCCATAATGAGGCCGATGGCCTACTCTTCTAAGTTAGGGTTGGGTCCCTACTCTATTGAGCTAGGATTTGGTCTAGGTGTTAGTCCCTACTCTCACGAGCTAGGGTTCTGGTGTCTTGTTTTCGTTGGTGTGTCGTGTTATTCTCATAAGCTCAATTCACATCTTGGTGGTCGAAGTAATGGGGAGAAGCTCTAGCACATGGGCTGGCAGTTTTGGGTCATGGTGCTTGAGGGAGTTGCTTTCTTCTTGAGGTTGGCGGCGAGGATGTGCTTTGTCTCTTGGGCGAGTCTGGATGATGTGCCATTAATATGGCGTTATTTCTAGGGACTATTTGTTGTACTCTCGATGGTCTCTTGCTGTCAATGTGATTGTCACTTGTTCTTGCATGTGGTCTGATTGGTTTGGGACACGGTGTTGTTGATGGGTAGGTGGTTGTTTGTTATGTTGGATGCAGCATCTAATCTTGACTCTCGGAAGTGGTCTTATGTTGTAGCCCGAATTGAAGGGCGATTAGTTTGGTTAGGGGTTGGGCCTGCTTGGCTTATGGATGTCATGGCAAATGACGGACCCGTAACTGAGGTTTTTTTTGGGAAAGGCGTGGGGATTTTAATGTCCACCACCGGGTGCTCCGGATTTATGTAACCGTATTTTATGGAATATAATGCTTCTTTCCTTCTCAAAAAAGGAAAAAACATCAAACAAATAATCCGTCCCCATTGTCCGACCGCATAGACTTTTCTTTTATAAAATATAGCATTAGTAAGAAAGGCGCAGACCTCAAGGTAAGTCCAGATTGTTTGTCCTCCTTTTATGAAAGCAATCCTTGAAACTCTTATCATAAACTACCACAACAACATAATTGTCTAGATTCGTAATCGGATCAGCTGATCCCCAAAACCCTGACTAATGAGTCTGGGCATAAGAAGATGTCATCTCTCCCCCTAGCTACTTTAATCCCTAAGAAGTACTTCAAATCTCCCAAATTCTTCATCTCAAACTCAGAAGCCAACTTTTTCTGAAGACTTTCAATTTCTACGAAGTCATCCCCTGTTATTATCATATCATCTACATATATAATAACCACAGTTACATTCCCCTTCTGGCGCTTTAAGAATAAGGTGTGGTCTGAATTGCTGTGCTTATATCCAAAGCGTCTCATGGACTAAGTGAATCTGCCAAACCATGCACGGGATGACTGTTTCAGTCCATAAAGGGATTTCTTCAATCTGCAAACAACATCACCATGTGTATCTGATGCATACCTAGGAGGAAGACTCATGTATACTTCCTCAGTTAACTCCCCATGAAGGAACCCATTTTTTACATCAAATTGCTGAAGTGGCCAATTCAGATTGGCTGCAAGAAACAACAACACCTGAACAGTATTCATCTTGGCTACTGGAGCAAAAGTCTAATCAAAGTCAATCCTATATGTCTGAGTGAATCCCTTAGCCACCAACCTCGCCGTATACCTACTTACTGTGCCATCTGCATTATGTTTCACAGTAAAAATCCATCTACACCTAATAGTCTTTTTACCACGGGGAAGTGGTTCAAGTTTTCAGGTGTGATTCTTTTCTAACGCCTCCATTTCTTCGAAGTGAATGAATTCGAAAGAACGAAGAAGTAAGGAAATGAGACGACTCTTTCTTCCATTGCCTTGGCCCACATTGGATCTCCCAAAGCTTCTTGCACTTTTTTAGGAATAGATACAGAGGACATTTGATCACAAATGATGCATAAGGTTTAGATAACCTTTGGTGTGACACAAAGTTAGATACTGGATATTTGGCTTTAGTAGTTATGGAAGGTTCATACCTTTTTGCTGGTTGACCACGGGTTACTAGGTAACACATATGTAGAAGAGACTGACTCTACAGGGTTACTAGGTAAAGATATTGGACATACCTAAGATAGAGCTTCTTGACTAGAAAGTTTGGCATCAAGGGGTGAATTATCATATGAGGGGGAAGCCGGAGTAGAGTCTTCTTCAGCTTCAGAAATCAGCTAGTCAAAAATATCCTTTGACTGGTCGAGTACATTTCTGCCTATTTCGCCAATTTCCTCGTTCAACTGGTCGACTCCCCCTATCAACTGGTCAATTTGGGTAATTCGACTAGTTGATTCTAGGATGTCAATACTCTCTTCTTCTGTGTCTTTATTCTTCTTCAACTCTCCACCAATAAACATCTCTTCAAAAAAACTCATTCTCCCCCTGAAGAGAGGTGTTGTTAGGGGAGAAATAACACATATCTTCATAAAATGACACTTCCATGGTGACATAAAACTTTTGTGTAGGTGGGTGATAACACTTATAGCCTTTCTGATGAGAACAATAACCTGTAAAGACGCATTTGAGAGCTCGAACATCTAACTTTGACATCTGATTTTTTGGTATGTGGACAAAGGCAAAATAACCAAAGACACAGGTAGGAAGATTATGGAAGGAAGGAATAGAGACATAGGTTGACAGGACTTCAAAGGGAATGCGCCCCTGAAGAACACTGGAAGGAAGATGATTAATAAGATGTGAGGCAGTCTGAACTGCTTCACCCCAATGATACTTGGGCATATGAGCACCAAATAGCAATGCTCGTGATATGTCTAGGAGATGACGATTTTTACGCTCAGACACAGGTGTAATGTTCAAGTGTTTGAGGATAAGTGGTTTCATGGATTATACCTTTTTCCAGTTTGAATCAATTTTTGAAAGGCTTGAAAAGCAGAAAACACAACATCCTTAGACTTAAGCAATGCTACCCATGATAATCAAGTGTAATCATCAATAAATAAGACAAAATAACGCATTCCAGAAACAGTGGGTTCTCTAGAAGGTCCCCAGACATCAGAATGAATAATCTCAAAAGGCTTAGAACTTTTATTAGAAAGACTTGATGGACAGTTGACTCTATGGCTTTTCGCCAAAACACAAGTTTCACAATGCAAAGATGACTCATCAATGCCAACAAATAAATAGGGCATTTTTATGCATTACATTGAATGAAGGATGCCCTCAGCATCTGTGCCATAACCAAACTTCATTGAGCTCTTTAGAAGTCAAAGTCAAAGAAACTGGGACATTCTTCCTTGGCCTCTCCCCGGCATAAGCTTGATCCAGATGAAACAGTCTTCCCCTCATATACATGGAATAAAATGTCACAGAGCACAAGGATTGAGTATTCAGTTGGGGAAATGAGATTAGGTGGTGAGACAAGTCTAGCACATACAACACATCAAGCAATACTAAGGTAGGTGTGACTCGTATGGACCCAATACCTAGGACAGGAAATGATTCACCATTGGCATTTGTAACATATGACACATTAGGGATGGATAAGTTAATGAAATACTTCATATCATAGTTCATATGACTGAAGCACCAGAATCAATAATCCAAGTATCTGAACCAACAAAGTTAGAAACTTTTAAAGCTTACCGATCTTACTAGTACTTCTAGCAACCATTGAGACTGAGAGAAGGCGATCACCGCTAGTGGTATGATTTTGCCCAGCGACTCCAAAGGTCTCTGAAATCTGAACAAGGTGGACAGCTGCCTTTCGTCTGCCTCGAGGTTCAGTTAGCTTGGGTTTGTTGAAGTATCCAGCAGGGTACCCAACTAACTTATAACCAGTCTCCTTGGTGTGTCCAGTCAGTTTGCAATGTTGACATATAGACCTGCCTGGATAAGAACCCTGAGTCATGGGTTGTAATCCTGATCGTGGTGTACTGAAGCCAGGAGGTGGACCTTGAGCCCGTGGGGGCTTAGCTTGGATTGTCAGGCTGCATATTTCATAATGGACTGCCTTTGTGCTGTCTTACTGAGACTCATCCTTGCGGATGTAGGTAAAAGCCTCAGTAAGGGAAGGAGGCTCTTGCCGACGCAAAAACTCTCCTCTGGCACTGTCATGTCTAGTATCTAATCCACTCAGAAACTAGTGCACACGCTCCAATTCCTTCTCTTTCTGGTACCAAATAGCATTCTTCAATTTGTTTGGTCGTCGCTGATCAATCTCAGCCCAAACATTTTTCAGCTAGGTGTAGAACACTAAAATTGCTTGCCCATCTTGCTTCATCCTTATTGCCTTGCACAACAACTTATAGATTTGAGAAAAATCAGATTTATTCAGATAGAGATCATTGAGTGTCTTCCAAACTTCTGGAGCAGTATCACACCCAATGATCAATTGGATCACCTCATCAGTCATGGCTTTGTACAAAACTGACAGCACAAGTCTATCAGTATCTTCCCACTTGACATACTCTTCACTTTCCTGATTCGTTGGTGCATTAATGGTATCGATGACATGACCCATCTTATGAATTCCACAAAGGTGAGCGGAAATCATCTTTTTCCATGTCCTGTAATTCCCAGGTCCATTCAGTTTTGCTCCTCCAAATGAACCTGAGGAAGAACTTGGGTTTTGAACGGAGACTTCAACTTTCTGAATACCAGAAATACTAGTATTCCCTCCTTCTAGAAGTGGAGCATCAGGGCCAGCCATTGGAATACTTGGATTGTGAGGAAAGAGAAAAGAAATCTGATCCTCGGGTGTTGCCTATCGATCAACCTTTCGGTAATTCCTTTTAATGTAGCCAGGTAGTAGAGGAATGATTTTGGCAGAGCTCAGCTCACTTGTTTAGCAGGGGACAAGACCCTTTGCTAGCACTTCTCGTATCCAATCAGCCTAGACACCACATTAATTGGATATACCTACTTGTTTTGAACGAGTAAGCTCAATGTTACAAGGATAAAATTTCTAATTTAATTTACTTTATTTTCTCTCTCTCTCTCTCTCCTCACAGGAAACAAGTTGATGTATTATATAAGAATAGTGAACATGCACGTGAACATGGGCCTAGCAAGTTAAAAGAGAAAAGAAAAGCTGTAAACAATTGAAAAAGGTTGTCACTTGTCAGGGGAAAAATGTGTGGTGTGAATGAGAGAAAGGGATAGGCTTTTAATAAGGGAAAATTTCGCAGACTACCAAGTAAGTCCATTAATAATTTTCATACATAAAGTTTCAAACCGAGCATTTTGAGCCCGACCCACTATGTAGACACGACGTCAATGACGTTATTAACTTTAATGTCATTATTCTTTGTCGAAGGATAATTTAGTACTTTCACACTCTGGCTCATTTTTTTGGTCAAAAAAAAATGCATTTCCTCTGAATCTCTCCACACCCAGAAACCTCAACCCGACAACCACCGCATCTCCTCCACCTTCCAAATCCATACCCACCAAACTCAACCCCACTTCTAATCCCACCGAAACCCTATTCTAATCCCATCCCCATCACTGATCACCACCACAATCCCTACGCCCATCCCCATCATTATGTTCCTTATCATTCATCGCACGCTCCACCACCTCATCTGGGGACTTCATGCCCAACCGCACCCTCTACCGCCTCATACAAATCTGGTCTGAATCAGTCCATCTCCGAAAGGCATAATTCAAAATCGACAACACCAGCCACTCTAAACCTAGCTCTGCCTCGCAGCACCTTGGATCAACGACGAGGAGAGTATGGTCATACATGACGAGAATGTCCTTGATTTCCTTCTTGCTCTACTCATCCACGAACTTTTGGTAATAAGCGACCAAGGCCTTGGCGATGCTCTGACGGATGGCGTAGATCTGAGAAGTGTGACCTCATCTCTTGATGCGGATCCTCATGTCGACGTCGGTGAAATGGTGTCGTCAAAGCAGAAGGATGGGCTCGTAGGCCTTGAAGCGGAGGATCTCCGGCTCCAAGAGCTTGATTGGGCAGCCGTTGATCTTGATCAAGCCGTGGCCTTCCTTGCAGTACCGCCGTCTTCTTGCGGCCAAAGCACTGGATCGATTTGATCAGGGGAGCCGACATGGTTGTTGCTCTCTCTCTCTATGTCTCTCTTAGGGTTTGGGATTATGGCAATGGGTGTTAATTCAACAAAGGTGAAATGCTGTGGATTGATGGCAATGGTTGGAATTGCAGAGGTGATCGAGATTGGGAGAGGGGAAGAGAGATGGGTGCCTAGAGAAAGAAAGTCGGGTGCTCAGTGTAAAATACTGCCTGTCACGCCCCAAATTTTAGAATAAAAATTAAAAATCCGAAACATGAATTACTACAACTCAACAATAATCAACCTGAAATTTTTTCCTTAACAACCACACCATACGAATTGAATTTCAAATCCTGAATTTAGTATCGGTTAATTATTACAACTCAAACTCGCAAATAACATTGTAAAGCTCCAAATTAGCATAACAAACCTCACAACACAAATGAAATCAAATAAATGCTGTAACTCCTAAACAGTACGGTCTCCTCCCTGATTATCCTGACCTGTAGGAATATCCGCTACACCATTTGAATAGTGTACCGGGATTGCAACAACACAAAACCCGGTAAGTTTTTTGAAAGCTCGTATGAGTAAAATAAGAATGAACGGTTGTTTAATTAAGTCATATTTATTTTCACTCAAGTCAACACCTAACAATTTCAACATCCACAAAGAAACCACAATCTCAATAATCAATCACCAAATCAACAATTCAACGCGGAATCTAAACTCACTTCTTTCTTCTCAAAACCCCGAAATCGTATTTATAAAAATACGGTGTCTAACAGACTAAAGCTCTAACTGAATCGTAGTCTGTCACCTGGCCTAGGTTATGGCATTCGACATATTTATCATTATCATAGTTCATCAATATATATACATATATATATATTTAGAACATCCGATACTCTTACTCAATCTAGCCTCATTATCCGACAAGGGTTGTGGCATCCAATTTACTCAACCAATCGTAGCCCATCATCCACTTAGGATTAGAGCATCCAATTTCTCTCATATCGGTCACTAAGTCGATCCTAAATCCATAATCGAGCACAATAATATAATTCAAACAATGAAATCAACCAATCCAAGATACACAATATTTTCATGAATTTAAGCATTCGGCATATAACTCGAAATCATTATTCCAACTCAATCATATCATCACTCAACAACACACCAACTAATATATATATTCCACGTAAATATATATATACGTAATCATCCACTCATGGATGACCACTAATACCATCTATAGTTCACACAAGAAAATCATGAAATTTATTTTGTATAAATAAAATTCATTTTACTTACGTATGGACCGTAGTTGATCAAGTACATGTGATCTTGAAAACAATTATTTGTTCCATAAATAATTTTCACACAATTACGACAAAATAAATTAATTAAAAGTACTCGGTTCGTAATATGAACCACGTGAGTTTTACTTACCTCGATACTCCCGCTGCGTCTTCAATTTAACACAATTCACCCCAAAATCGTCCACCAAAGTAAACCGTCAATCACCTAATCAAACATGATAATTAACTTAGCGTACAATTCAAAAACGCACTTATATGAAGATCCAACGGTCAGATCTTCACCCGTGACCACACAAGGTCATCAGGACAGTCCTACGATCATCATTTCAAAACTACACGTCTATCGGACTGTCCAATCTTCACATATCATAAAATCGAACGATCGAAATCGATTGAAATCGTAAAATTCATAACTAATTCATACGATATCCAAAATTCACATGCTATATAGCAAAATGATCATATCGACATGTACAATCTAAAAATAAGCAGAAACTGCTCTTGGGGTGGCCAGAGGTCACCAGAAACCACCACCACAGTGGCGGCGATGCCGCCATACTAAAGTCAAAATTTTCCAAAACTTCCAACATCAAAGTTCTTCATCTCAACTCCAATTTCAACTTTCATAATTACCACAAAGTCAAATTTCAAGTCTTGAGGTTGAAATTTACCTCAAAAAGAAAGAGGCTAAAATCGTCCAAAATCGATCAAATCTGAAATTCGTCTTCCTCGGTTAAATGGAGATGTGAAACTTGGTGAGTTTGTAGAGCATGGAAAGACGAACAAAGCCCAGTTGGTCTCTTCTCCTACTTTGGCCGGAATTGGTCGAAATTTGAAGAAATGCCGAAAAAATGATCTGACCTTCTTTGCTTCGATTCGTTGTCTATGGTGAATGATAGGATGCAAGGCATATATGTATAGAAAGCTTGTTTCAAGGCGAAGAGATAGGGACAAGCGGCTCGTCGATTGGTGGCCGGAGGAGGAAGAAATTAGCCTGTGAAGGGAGGAGCAGCTGGGGCGATTTCAGCTCGAGCTGTGTAGCTTTTCGGCCTTGTAGCGCCTCTGACGGTTCTTTTTTAACTTCGATGTCTTCTAGGAAGTTTTAAATGACTTCAAGGCGAGCAAAATTGCTTTTGGAATCAAGTCGATTGGTCACATGAGGAGAAAGATATGACCGAAAGAAGAGGATCCCAGATTTTCCATTGAAAATAGGGGAGAGGGAAGAGAGCTCGGGGGGTTGAAACGTAAAATGAGAAAATTCTAGATTTATGAATAAATCCGGAATTTTTCTATATTTATACTAAAATCTCAAACTTCAAACTCTCATAACTTCTTCATACGAACTCCAATTTTTGCGTTCCACAATTTTCCCAAATTCCGTACGTACAAAAAGTCAATTTTCATGACCCCCTAAATAACATTTGTTTCGAAAATAAAATCGTTCGAACTAATTTCACAACTTCTCCAAGCTTTGTATTCACGCCCACGACCACGAAATCATTTCTAAAAATCCACGGAATTTAATTTGGATTTTTCAGAGTATTATAATCCCTCAAATTAACGGCGTCATTGACGTCGTGTCTACATAGTGGGTCGAGCTCGAGAGTTCATGTACCAAAATGCTCGGTTTAAAACTTTATGTATGAAAATTATTAGTGACATTTACTTGGTGTACTGTTTGCAAAAATTTTCCATTTAATAAATGAAGAGAAGAGAGAGCACCACGAGTTGGAGGTCGTGCACGCGTGCAACTTGCTGGGTAAATGGCTTCTTTTCCAATTCAGTTTGATTGTTTTATTCCTTGCACCAAAGAGAGTTGAAGTGCTGGAGGTGGTGGGCGGTCTGATTCATTCGGTTACGAGACGCGTGGAGATCTGAGCACTTCCAGCGGCGTGTTAGCTCGCGACTGGAGCTTGGCTAAGGTCTGGAGGGGCTCCGGTGAAGGTGACCTGCTCAGGTATGTCTGGGTTCGATCTGGTCTGGTGAGGTGCAGAGCTACTGGGTGAGTTAATGCTTTCTGTTCTTTTGTTCTGTCGAAGGACAAGGGTAGTGGGTATGGGTATGTTGAGAAAGGAATCAAGGCACCTTGTCTTCCTGAGTCTAGTATGGTACTGGGTATATTGTAGAACCAAAGTTGTTTTTGGTTTTCTGGGTATGAGCTTGGTTATGGTCTGGTATGGTAGAGAGATGAAGAAACAAGGTTCTTCTCTTGATATTTCTGGCAGCGGAATATGGTATGGGTAATCTAGATTTCTAGAAAAATATCGGTCTCAAGAGCAAAACTGCTCTGATACCATGTCAAAATATAGGGATATGGTATAATTGCATTGTTATTCTTCTCCAGGAGGATATATATAGAGGTATAAATTGCCTAGAGCTAAGTGTGAAGGTAATGCAATAAGTCATGAACTACGGCTACATTAATTACACAAGATTTGCTGTTGCTGCCTTAATCTTCATGTCAGGATTTGCTGCTGACTTTGTTCTTCATGTTGATATCAATAACATGACTCACAAGTCAACAATCATAAGCATGGGATGCACCTTAAAACAACGCTGAGTTGTGTGGTTATAGTCCGTTGCGAAAGCCTGCCATTCCTTGCAAACGGCAGCGAAACGAACATGGTCAATTGGTTCCAACAACTTATCCAGAATCTCTGAGAGAATGACATGAGGAAGACTAGACCAGTCTGCCAATAGGTGTTTACGGAAGGTAGCAGCCATGTTCCTACAACATGACAGAGCCTCGTCAATTACCAAAACAGAATGCATAGAAACAAATAACAAGGGTAGAAATAACAGGGGAATTGAAAGCAATTAAAATCCCATAAGAAAAGGATATCAGAACCTCACAAGAAGAAGGATTAGTAACTAGAAGAATTTATTATGAACCAAAAAGAGGAGTTAAATGCATCAAAGATACAAAAAGTGGCATCCTTATTTCTTCTTCTGTGTTAAATCCATATCCAAGATGCCTTTCAAAATCTTAAATCCATAAAATAAGCTGATACTGACCAAATAAACAAACAAATTCATAGAAAATGAATAAGCAGATAACCAAAATAGTACTCCTAGACAGGGGGGCGAATTGTATTATAAGGACTAAGAAATCAAACCAAAAATCGACAACTACCTTTTGGCAACAGCTCGAGCCTCTATTATCGACTGCCGTGGATGTTTTTTCCGTCCGTTTTACCAACATTCACTTCCGGTCGGGGTTCTATATAGATTCCATGCTTTGGGCTGTTTTTGGGTCTTTTGAAGTAAGTTGTTGACATAGTGGGCTGGACTATATACTTTTACCAAAATATTTTCTGCATTTACTTTACTTTTGTGTAGTGCAATAACATCATATTTCGACATCTATGAAGGGCCGGAGAAAACATTTGAAAAAAATGGTCTGAAACCTACCTAACTATCAAACTAATCGATTGGATCAAGTAAAAATGCACACCTGCAGCACCTAATCAAATGAAGTTATGTGTTTTCTATTAAAACCTCATATAACGTGTATTCATGCAGGCTAATCACAAATGGGCAACTCTAATCTTGTACGTGAATAATATAGATAGTTACAACAGAATGAGAAGATACTCCCTGGCTTCAGATTATGAAATGAACTGGAAATTAGCCGAGAGTCCATAAAACAAAGGCATGATCTAGATGGCAGGTAGGATATGTGCCAAGGATCCAGAGAATTATGTTGTGTAATGCTTCCGTCCTCTAAATTGAAGATGCCTACATTACTTGGTCCATTAGAGATGGTTTCATCCTCTAGTTTGACTAAACTGAAGATGTCGTCCATATCAATTGATCCATCATCAACTAATCGCACTTGTCCAAGTTCTATCAAATCGTCCGCGTAGTATATGGAATTTGGTTGGAACCCAAGAAAGTTTGAAGTCAAAGCACCCATCGAATGAGGAAGGAAAATTCTAAGGTACCTAGGTGTTTGGCATAAACCCATTTTAGTGAACTTTTTAGATCATTGAATTAATAATATATCCAATGAACTAAAATATTTAAAATGGTGGCACCAAGAGGGACGGAACCTCTCGCTTGGACGGGTCCTGGGCTGATTGAGGGTCGGGGTTCGTCGCTGGTATATCTGCTGCGCAGCCCAAGGGTTTCACCGGTTGTTGGAAGCGACTCTAGCTCAGGGGCATCGCTGGTAGTGACACTGACTTCAAGAAGAACGACGAAAGTCGTTGACGACAGGCTGTAATTCTAACCGAGAGGCAAAGAGACACCAGGACTCGCCCATGCAACTCCGACACCTAGGAGTCTTTTGGCTCCAAGTTCTACAATTATTGATCATACTCCTGCTCTTACCTTTGTGTTCAAGAATTTTGGGGTCTCTTAGTCCGGTTTGCAGACTATACCTAGTTGGTCATAGGCGGCGGAAGAATCCACTACCCAAATTGTAAAAGTGGTGCCTGAACAACCTAGTATTCTGGGCGTTCGTCTGAATTCTCCGAATGACTTTAGCCATGGTGGTAAGAAAGCTAAGATGGATGCTGGTTCTGTTCATACACATCTTGAGTTTGAGGGTAGCTTCGAGCTTCCCAATAACGTTATCAACTCATCCCTGACCAAGAAGCGTGGAAGACCTAAGGGAAGCAAGAGTGAGTATGTCTATCAATCTAAGGATCCTAAGCCTCGCAAGAGTAGGGTTCCTAAGGTACATAAGGGAATTAGGCAAGTGCTACCACGTCCTATGCTGGTGG
Source organism: Rosa persica (assembly GCA_025331145.1). Classification (NCBI taxonomy): domain Eukaryota; kingdom Viridiplantae; phylum Streptophyta; class Magnoliopsida; order Rosales; family Rosaceae; genus Rosa; species Rosa persica. The sequence continues at coordinate 4,353,630 of WFKR01000002.1, read as the reverse complement.
TGAATTACTCTAAATTTGTTGGAGGTGCTAAAGCCAAGTAGATGGGAGACATTGCTGAGGAAGGTGGTAATTTGGTCTTGGCAGATGCACCTGCTTCCTCAGCAGGTGTTTGAAGAACTTGACGCCAAGAGCGTTCTTTTCATCTGTGCCCCTTTGATGAATAAGGACTATGTTGGATGAGTTTCATTGATTTTAAAAAGGTTGAATTGTTTATTAATGGTTTTTTTTGTTAGCCCTACGTGGGTAAATCATTATGTATGATTTCGCTGATCAATAAAAGAGTTGTCGTTTCTTCAAAAAAAAAAATTCATTAACAATTAAATATGGAATTGTTGTAAAAAAACTGAAATTGAGATGAATTTGTTGTGTATTCTCATTGATAATATGGGCCTCTTTATATAGAGGATTACAATACATAGAATCTGAATATACAAGGAAAGTAATTCTACATTGAATAGGATTCTAAATCCTTCTATTATAACCCAATTATCACTAAGTCAAGTAACCTAGAGTTTGAGCCAGACACATAATCTGGATTTCCTTGAACACTCCCCCTTGTGTCGCCCAAACGTGGTGCTTCTCTCGTTGCCTCATTAAAAACCTTGCCTAGTAACAAAAATCCAGTGGGACAAAAATAACCTCGGTCGAAGGGGAAAAAGAGCACAAGACACCCTGCACGTTTCGAGACCATACATGTAGACATCTCCACCTGATGACTACGATCATGGGGATTCAGATAACTTCCTCAAATGATGCTACCAACATGTTTCTCGAAAGTGGAATTTAGGCAATGACTTAGTGAGCAAACCTGCCGCACTGTCCTTGTAACGTCCCAAACCTAAATTTACCCGTTTACTAGTCATTTGGACGGTAAACGATAATTAATTTCACTTTTTACTTTGTTTCGATACTTTTAGTGGCCCTAAAAGTTGACTTTTTGTTCAGGTCAAAATTTGAGAAAATGTTCTTCATGAAAGTTGTAGAGGACGTTAAACCGAGCGCGTGCATGTGTGGTTCGTAAAAATCGGAGTTCGTATGCAAAAGTTATAAGCGAAATACTAAAGTTACTGTTCATGATAGAAAGTATAAATTTGAATTTTTACTATTAGGGGCCGGTAACTTTTCTTTTCTCTCTCTCTCCTCCTCCCCCTGCGTTTTTCTTCTCTCTCCGGCCTTCTCTGCAACTTCGGCCTTCTTCCTTCTCTGGCCACCTGACGACGTAAAGCCAGCACCTTTGGACTCGTCTCCGCTCCCCCTAGGCGCTTGTGGTGGTGTTTTGCGGTGGCTCGACCCGTGGAGCTCGGATTTAAGCTTTGAAGTTCACTGTAGCAGTTTGGGTGTTTCGTCGATTTCCGGCGATTCCAGCCATTTCCGGCCACCAAACCAGCGTTGAAGGTCGGGTTTTTGCCAAGGATCATTTCCCCCCTAGCCTTGAGCCACGATTTGCAGTGTAGAGGATGAATTGAATATTTGAAATTTCGGGTTAGTATTCACGATTCGGGTACAAACTTCTCCTTAATTGTTAAGGTACTTCTACTCATTTTCTGACTTGGTCTCAGTTGAGAGAATTATTGGGTGTGTTGAGAATGTGCTTCTGCCAAAATTTGGTGGTCATTGGAACTGGTGACTTTGGTGGCGGCGCCGCCACTGTGGGTGGCGGTAGCGGTGGCTAGGGTAGCTGTTCAATTCCAATTTCTGGCTAGTTAAATCCTATAATTATCATAGAACTTATATATGAAGTTTGGTGAGGATTGGTGGAGTTTTGAATCGGTTATAAATTTCTAAATATTTGGATTTCGATTAATGTTAATCGTGAATCCGATTGTCGGATTTTCTCCATAATTGTTGTAAAGTCTGAATTTGACGATTGGGCGGTGTTGGTGAAGTTTGATTGGTTGTAGAAGATAATTGGAGGAGTTGGGGTTATGGGTTTAGGATTTAATTATTGTTTACCGTAACATTATTTTCTTCCGTCTGGTAATTGTTAGTTACGAATAATTGTGTACAGGACGAGGTACCGACTCATCACTCGACGAGGATCCTTACGCTTGGATATCACGTTAGCCGTATACTGTGAGTGGACGTTTGATTTTAATTCATGCATGCAATTAAATTTTCTAAGTTACGAAATTATTTAAATTATCTTTTATTTAATGAGCATATTATCTGATTTTTAATTGTGGCATTATTTATCGTTCGAATTTCGGATTGGAATTTGTTATGCTCCATTTTAAATTTGTTATCTGAAATAATCTTCGACGATTTGTTTTCCGAGATTATTTCCTGAAATGAAAGTATTATTATTTATTAGTAGATTTGAGTTTTCCGAGGAATCTTCGGAAATGGGAGATTTTTTTGAGATTATGAACTTATTTTATTTTCGTATATTGGTTTATGATTCCGAATTTATATTGGCGTGCGGGGTCACGTCGCTGGACTAAATTTCTTTTCTTGTGAGACATCGGGGATGTCTTACTGATTTTCGATTTTCGTATTTTTTACCCACCATACCTGAGTCGATATATTTTATTGCTAGCTAGCCTATTAATACTCCTCCCTACTTACTATGTGTTCGTGGGTGAGTAGAGCAGAGCATGGGATGCTCCAGAGTGTGGGACACTCCGACCCGAGCCCGAGAGGCTCCCTTCTTTCGTATAGTGATACTTCTTCCCCATATATTATTTTATTAATTTGACTAGCGGGGCTAGTCCGATTCCCTAACCAGCGGGGCTGGTCTTATTTTCTTGAGTATCGAAATTCTTTCCTTTTTGCTCGGTTGTGACTAGCGGGGCTAGTCGGTTTTCTTGAGCTGAACTAAAGTTATTGTGTTTCTTTAAATTGCTGCATGCATCGAGTTTTTAAGAAGATATGTGCGGGAAAGTATAAATTTATTTTCTCCTTACAATTACTTATTTTTGTCCACTCACGCTAACGTTTTTATATACTTTTCCCCTGGGCCCTTCGTTTTCAAATGCCCAGTCTGCAGAGTAGCTGGTTTGGCATAGTAGGATTCGGGGCGTAGCATCTGCCGCTGTTGTTTTCTATATTGTAGCTCATTTATTGAACCCACTTGTATCTCGAATTCTTTTTCTTTTAGATTGCACTGATAACCTGTGGGACAAATATTGTAAATTTGGTTTAAGTTGTATGATTCGGATTTCGTTGCTTCTTGTGGTATTGCCGTGTTGTGGGGAGCAGGGTGGCTCCAGGAGATATTGATGGGTTATTAGAAGTGTGAATGTGTTTTTACAGGTTTTGGGTAGTCCATTTTTAGGGGTGACTCTGCTGAATTTTCGGTAGTGTTATTCCTAAGGTGGGCCCCACAGGGCCACCTCGGATTTCAGGGTGAAATTTGGGGCGAGTCCTGTCAGTCCTTAGATTGAACCTAGTTCACTTTGATCTTGAGGAGAGTTTGTTGTTGCTGATTATGCTTGGTGTTGTCGCTTTTGATGTAGTCTTGCCTCATTTGTTCAAAACAAGCAGCATTATCCTAAATGCTTGTAGGCTCATCTGTGGTAGATTTCAAACCACAACTGTTCGAACATGCGTAATTATGGATCCAATCCATATACATTCATGAACCACTTCGTGAAAAGCAATAATCTCTGCATTGTTCGAAGATATAGCGACTAGGGTCTGTTCTGTAGACCTCCAAGATATCACGGTCTTTACCTATGGTGAATACTTAACCAGTTTGGGAATGACCTTTGTGTGGGTCAGAGAGATACCTAATATCAGTAAAACCTTCCAAAACACATGTTGTTTTGGGGTGGGGATAGGAAACACAGGCCAGCGTTGGAGGCGTTTCTGGTGTGTGATGGGTCTGAATCCATCATCTCTCTATAGGGATAGAATAAGCCCATATCGATTGTACATCTCAAGTATTGAAAGATATCTTTTACACCAAACCAATGACGTCACGTTGGAGCAGAGCTATACCTAGCTAACAAGTTCACACCATATGAGATGTCCGGTCTTGTGCATTGAGCTAAGTACAATAATGAGCGTATTGCACTTAAGTGAGGTACTTTTGCCTCTAGCACATCTTCGCCATCATCCTTTGGACGAAGAGGATCCTTTCCGGATCAAGACTACGGACGATCATGGGGGTGCTGGAAGGTTTGACCTTGTCAAAATGCCTAAGCATCCATCGACACGATGCTCAAGTTCCAAACCGAGACATAATCGTGTTCTCCCAAAATCTTTCATTTCAAACTCGGACTTCAAGTGTTCAGCAGTTTCCCTTAACTTTTTAAGAGCCTCCAATGAAGGTCATGTCCAACATGAACTGCGATAGAATTCGAAACTTGTTATGTAAAAGCGCGGGCATATCCCTTCCCAATCAAGTAGTCACTTTAGTGAGCGTTTCAACCTTATTATAAAAGCACTTCTTGGTCTATAGCCACTTGACTTGAGTAGATGAAGTTCACCATGAACCTTCATGTATATTCTGTATCTAGATCCCCGTATAGATACATAGTGACCACATTTGTAAGCTGCATGTTCAGTTATTTGGAAACTACCAAACTGACAGGGTAGTAGAGTGCAATGACATCCATTATGAGAGAATTTGTCTCATTGTAGTCGATTCCAGGGCGTTTTTGTGAGAAGCGTTGCGCCATAAGGCGAGATTACCATATCGTTTTCTTAACACGCTTTCTAACGAAGACCCATTAGTCAACAGGTTTTATGATAGGAGGTGTTGGCATCACTGGCTCAAAAATCTTCCTTTTCATTAGAGAATCCAACTTAACCTGGATCGCATCTTTCCATTTAGGCCAAATCTCTCTGCGTTGGCATTCATTCATCAACGGAGCGTGGTTCGATATCATCGGATTCAACAAACTCATGCGCAACGAAATGCGCAATTACATCATCAATTATGATGGAGTTTCTATCCCACCTCTCGTGTACACTAGTGTAATTTTCATAGAGCTCTATATTCTCATGAATAGGTTCTGACATTGAGGCGTGCCCTAACGATAACCATAACCTGGAAGATTCTCATGAGATGGATTTTGAGTCTTGATGATCCAATGATTGAGTTGTACCAAAGTATCCTTCGAACTCACGGACCTCCCACGCATCCTAGCTGGGGCCATGGCCCAGAGTGCCACTCTCTTTGGCGCTGGCACCATGCCAACCTCCGTGTAGGATGGCAGTACGTCCTCTTGTAAGGATGTACTTCCTTGCAGGCATATTTGCAGCATATGTGTGATCTCGTCACTTTTAGTAGGGATCGAGATGAGAGATAGTGGGGACAGACCACGACAATTCCTGTTGTTCCTATTGAACATCCATGTTCTTATCTCCCCCTAACGACGGGAAGACTGTCTTAGCAGAGTGACAATCCGCAAATCTAGCTGTAAGGAGATCGCCTAGAAAGGGCATTAAGTGGCAGATGATGATTGGAGTCTCCAATCCAATTTTCTTATTCATTTGTAAGGACCTATTATAGTGTGCTGTGGCGGCGCAATTGGCATATAAATGACTTACTCAAATGCGCGTATGTACAAAATACTTGTACCCAGTCACTAGCTGTAACACATAGATTGAGTGGTGGTAGGTCGTAGACGAATTAGCATAGTTGCATGCGATATTGCATCACCCCAAGCGGATATAGGGAGATTGGTGCGCATTACCAATGTCTTGACTGCCATCGTAGTCGTTTCCGCTAAACCATTTAGGTGTGTTCATGAGAATGTGATGTCCAACATCAATCCCATTGCAATATCCATCGAAAGTCTTCGATGAGACTCTCTAGCATCGTCAAGTCCAATTGACGGAATAGGATGATCCGGGGAGGCAGCCCGTTGTCATATTGTATTTGCTAAGAGTGTAGCAGAAGCAGCATTTACAAGTGGACAATGGCATAACACGTGACCAGCATGTTTGCGTGTCAACCAACATCATGAGATATTTAAATTTCCGCAAGTTGGTTAAATCAGTCCACAGAATCCCCACGGATTCGATGTAAAAACATAATGAGTATTTTCATATCCTTTGCATAGGACGGTCTCAGTCTTAATTTCCCGAAGGAACAGACTTTGCAAAATGAGCGAAAGGCCTTGGAAGTAACCAATGAGGATTTTGATTAGGCCTGAGCGTTTGTAGCGCTATTAGAAGTAAAATGTGTGACTAGATCTCCCATCATGGCTTTGGAGCCATGGGAATTAGTATGTATGGCGTCATGGCCATTGGGAGGAATAACCATGGCGTCATGCTCATGGTTGGCGCCATTTATGGCGTTATCACAAGGGATGTTAGCGGCCCTATGGCGGCCCAAGACAGCTGCAGCGCCAGAGGCTGTGGTTGTTGCGGTCTTGCTAAGTCCAAGAATCAACTTTTGATTCATGCTTCGTTTCGCTCGAGAGAAAGGATGTTCATGTGAAGTCTTTCGTAGACGGATCATCATATCATAACTATGATGACCTATCATGTCGTGACAAAGCCAATATGTGTCTAAATCCAAGAGATCTTCTCTCATAACTTTTATTGGATTAATAGCTCGAATAGTGACATAGAGTCTACTAGAGAGACACATAAACTTCTCTAAGATACGCATTTGTTCGCAATCATTAGAGGTATTGCAAAGGAACTCATTTTCTTTCTCTGCATGCGTTTTCGCATGGTATCCTTTGGCTATTCATAGGTGCGATTTGTCCTAGGAGCATAGAGAATGACAGTAATCAAGGTGACATTTGGCAAAATGAACTTGGGTTATTCCATGTCCTTGAGTTAATACTGATGGCTCAGCCATCATAGTCACAATGTAATATGCCCAGAATCAAAATGAAGTCATAATGAAAAGAACTTGATATTTTATTCATAAGCCAACGAAGTTACATCATTGTCTTTTTGACCAAAGAAAATCTAATCCAATAAACTAGCGAATGCAAAACAATGGTAGTCATCTAATTTCTTTCGGTAATTTCAATGCAAATGTGACCAGGTGAGTAGAGAGATGTCAGTGGAGCAAGGCTCGCTTAAGTACCACTTATCTCAAAACCTTCCTACACATCACATTTACAAGGAGTACGCCTACTTTGAAGAAATATTAAACCATTGGCATTTACTACAAATAATATGGCAATTGCCTACATCTCTTGGAAAATAAAAAGACTTAATCAAAATCGTCAGTTTTTGGATCTTGATCTTTGTAGTCTTCCACCCTTAGATCAAAATCGCCATCTTGATCTTCTTGTTCCATGTAATTGGCCTCCCTTGCTTCACGATACATTTTGTATGCGTTTTCAACATTCTGGGCTGCACACACTTCTTTGCCCAATGTCCACTTGATCCACATTGAAGACAAACATCTTTATGGTCAGGCTCCCTTGATCGAGATGCATTTGATGCACGAATTTGACAGCCATTGTTCTTGGTGGTGTCACCACCATCGCCGGAGGCTCCGCCTCTCTCTCTCTTCACACGTTGACCTCCACGGTTCTGTGCACGCCTATCTTGGTAATTTCCTTCCTCTTTAGGGCGAGAATATGGACCAGAACGTCCAAAATTGTCCCTACTATTAGGGTTTCGCTCCTTGCGTCCTCCCTTGGGGGCGCGACTATAATTAGACTCCGGAATAGACTTAGTTCCCACAGGTCTAGCATTATATTTCTTCACAAGGATATTGTCGTGCTTCTCAGCTACGTTCATGGCGCCAATGAGCTCATGAAACCTTGTGATACGTCCTGCATTCACATCAATCAGATAATTATTCGAAATCATCAAGGCAGAGACGGAGAAGGTAGAGAGAGTCTTATCGATCAACATCGTATCAGTTATAGTTTGTCCACAGAACTCCAGCAAGGACTTGATACGAAGGGCTTCCGAGTTATAATCAAGTACGGACTTGAAGTCACAGAAGCGGAGGCTATGTCATCTAACTTCTAAATCAGGAAGCAGAGAGTCACGAACGTTGCCAAATCGCCGCTCAAGTTCCACCCATAGTTTTCTGGGGTCTTCCTCATTGAGGTATTCACTTTAGAGAGCATCATTCATGTGCCTTGTCATGAGAATTATGGCCTTGGATTTATTTGCTTCGAAAGCACGAATTTGCTCTACAGAAAGCACGTTCTGACTAAGTTCTTGGATGGTTTCCAGAAGTCCATTAGCCTTAAGATGTTGGCGCACATCTCGGACCCACTTATGGTATCCTGCGCCAGTTGCCTCTAGTGGAACAAAGTTCAACTAATTCAGATAACTCATCCTGAAAGACAACACAAGATTAGGGTTAGTTTCGGAGCATAAAAGGCTACCACGAAAACAATAAGAATTTCTTAGCGTAGTCGCATCCAAGAAATTATGGATGTCTGAGCGCAGTCGCTTCCAAGAAAATCCGATTCCAAGAGGGGTTTTGGATTAGATCGAAACAATGATGTATGTGGTCGATCGTTTTTCTTCTCAACAAACTCTAAGTTTGGAGGACTCTACAAACTCCAAGCTTGGAGTGAGCACAGAAAAGAAGAAAAGGGGTAGAAGAAGGGATGTTGGAAGTCCCCGAGAAACAGAAAAGAAATTGAAATTAGAGAAGTAAAAGAAATTAAATAAAAGAAAATACCTTGAATTGGGTTTCCTCCCTTTTTTTTTTCTTTCCTTTTCTTTTCCTCTTCTCCTGTCGGGCTGCAGGCCCACCTTTTTTTTTTTTTTTTCTTCTTCTTTCTTCCTCTTTCTACTTTCTTCGGTTGGGCTGCCGGCCCTACCTTTTCTTTTTTTTTCTTTTTCTTCTTTCTCCTTCTGGGCCCGCCTCCTTCTTCTTTTCCTTTTTTATTTTCTGGGCTCGCACATGGGCTACAGCACTTTTCTTCTAGGCCTAGGGCAGCGTCTGACTCTGGGCTGGGCTTCACAGGACTTGAGGCAGAGGCTAGAGATGCAGACGGCGGTTCAAAGGTGCAGCAGATTCAGGCGGGCGGTTCGGGCTTTTCTAGGCCGGTTCCGGGGATGATTTTTCCGGTTCCCGGAATCTGGGGACGAGATGCATCTTGTGACAAAAAGGTGGCGATGAAGGTTGGACGGGAAGATAGTGAACCAAGCAGAAGATCTTTGGATTCTTCTTGGAGGCCGGTTTGGTCACTTCCGGCAGTCAGTTCAAGTTGATTCCGGCCGGTTCTGGGGGCAGCACCGCCGGTTCTGGGCTTCTGGAGGTGAAAGCTTCAAGGTGGGCAGCGGAGGTTTTTGGTATTTGAAGGCTACGAATTTAGGATTTCAGGCTTAGGGCTTCGTGCTACGTGTTGTAGAGAAACTGAAATTAAAAGGAATTTGCTGTGTATTCTCATTGATAATATGGGCCTCTTTATATAGAGGATTACAATACATAAAATCTGAATATACAAGGAAAGTAATTCTACATTGAATAGAATTCTAAATCCTTCTATTATAACCCTATTACCACTAGGTCAAGTAACCTAGAGTTTAGCCCAGACACATAATCTGGATTTCCTTGAACATGAATCTTTTTCTCTAAAAAGGAAAAAAGAAAGTAAGGTCAAGTGAGCAAAGTTAGACAAGTGATTATATCAAAATACATGGCTAGTCTCCACTCAAACCCTAGCCTCCATGGTGTAGCGATCCAACGATGGTGGCCGACAGTGGTCTCCTCTCTAAGCCATCTATTGATAGCCCTCCAGCGTCAATCTGGGATGTCGCCCACCCAGTCTAGCCCTAGAACCTCCGTTACCCCTTCCAATTCTCACCGGTATGGGATCGAAGTTGTGGGGGATACTGATGAGGAGAACAATCAGATCAGACTCAAAGCTAAGTGGAAGCGTGAATGACCGTGGTGAATTCGCCCGTGTAGGGCTCGACTCAAATATGGGTCGTGTATAGGTGAAGATGGGAGATCATGGAGTAATCTGGTTGTGGCAGCGGTGAACCAGGTGAGATGGCTGACAAACTCTAGTGATAGGAGATGGCAAGGGTGATTGGATCTTAACTGGAAGCTGATGGCGATCAGAACCAGTTCCGATTGCCATGTGTGGCTTGGCAGACCGAGGCTGGAATTAGAGTGGCTTAGATGGGGTTGCCACAGCATGATGCATGCAAGTTTGGGACAGCCACAGCAACAGAACCATATCAACGCCGATGAGGTGGTGGCGCACGGTGGGAGCACAACGGGGGTGCCAAACGAGCCCAAGGAGATTCGGAAGCCCAAAGCAATTGAATCGCCCATCTCCTTTTGGGATCTGAAGCCAACTGGGCTTTGGGTGTCCAAAACAAATCGGGCTGTTGTTTGGAGGACTTTCTCTGGACCAGTTTCTACTAACATGTGGGCTAATTTAAGGGTCGAGCACTTCTGGTTTCGTATTTGAGATCCAGGCAATTTAGATTTAGGTATTTTGTACTTCATCTATTTACTATGTCTTAGTGTTATCATAGTTTAGAGGTTTGCTTATTTAATTTGTGAGCACTGGATGTGTAATGAGTGGTCTATCCCTATGTACCACCGTGGTACCCCCACAACCTCTTGTCTGTCTTTTCAATGGCAGCGGAGGGGTATGTAATAGTCATTCTAGCTTGAGTAATGACAATCATTTATGGAATGATTCAAAAAAAAATTGTCTAATTACTACATCATTAATACTTTCCTTAACCAATTACAATTGAGGTTTAATTTATCAAGAAATAAAATAACTACTTATATGTGATATTATGTTACCTTGTAGATGTAGAAATTTAATCTTATTCGAGTCTTATTCCACCTACGATCATATTTACAAGTTTATAAACCAATTTACAAATGTTATAATAAATATGTTGTTCTAGTAATAATATTAGGCTTGCTCACCTAAATGACAGTTTTAAGAGACTGTGAGGGACAAATATATCTCAACCAAATGTATCAAATATAAAAGCATAAATTATAACAACATAAAACTGTGCATTTATTTTCAGCCGTCAGATGCATTTGTTCCTCACAGTCTCTTAAAAACTGTCCCTTAGATGAGCAAGCCTTGTAGTAATACTTCATTTGCAGAGTAAATAGAACATGTGTCCTCACTGACGTAATATGTTTCTTATTTGTGTCATTGGGGTATTTTATCGTGTAATGTCTTTCAATAATAAGAAAATTACATCCATGACAATACATTTTGCTATAAATGATGAGAAATGAAGTTAGAAGCTATAATTAATGTTTTGCTTGTGGTTTTTCCTTTCTACCTTCCCCATTTATTTTGTGATATGTGGATTCATTTATGATTACAATATATATATATATATATATATATATATATATATTTATTACCTTGAAAAATAACTAATTTCATTCCATGTTTTACCCTTATTTATGTTTAACTTTCTTAAATGCTCTCTATTAATATGAAGAAAAAAAAAAACTCTTGACTCTTTTGTTTCAGTAATTTTTTCTGACGTTTTTTTTTTCATTTCTTATATTTTCTAAGTTTTACAATGAAAATGTTTCTTTCATTTATTTGGTCATGTTCCATAATATTGAGTCTTTTGTTTACTATTTTTATATAAAACCGACAAAAACAAAAATAAATAAATAAACAAAAAAAATGGTAAAGCTCATTGACGTGGTAGTTGCAAACGTTTTTTTTTTTTCATTAGAACACATGTTAGAGTAGATGATTATATAAATTTTTTTTTTTTAATATTCTCTTTGATATATGTATATAAGTAAAGCAAATGCTTGGCCATTTTTCCAATTCTGTTTTTTTTTTGGTGAAAAAAATTTAAAGTATGTTCTTAAATATATATATATGTACGTATTTCTTATGTAAATACATACTTAAGCCCACAACAGTGATATAAATTGCAAATAAAAAGAATTCAAGAAAGAAAAAAAATGTTGAGAAACTAAAATTTATTACTAAATTAAATGCATGTGAAATTAAATAAGGGTAAAAAGGGAAAGTGAAAACTTATCTTTTAATTGTATTAATGATTTGAATTTTTTAGATAGTGGAATGCACATGGCATACAATGGATGAGAACGGTAGAAAGGGAAATGTTAGAGGGGAAGGTTGCTAGCATTCCTCCCAGCCAAATTGGCCAAAACCGACCGATAAATATGGTTTGGTTAAGGTTTTTTAACTTCAAAAATTGAAAATCGGTTCAATACTGAACCAAACCATTTATGAACTGAGTTGGTTTGGTTTCTCTTGTACTTAAACCGCGGAACACTAACAGACCAGTATATTTGAAATATAAGAGAAAAAGTTTTTTTATATATACACATAATAAATATATATTCATTTGTTCGCTTTCTTCTAAGTAAGTTCTAAATCTCTAGTTATAACTTTATTCTCAAATGATATACTATCATATTAAATTCAAGGCTCAAAGGCCTAAAACCTTAGTATATAATCGCTACAATTTTTTTGATCCTCTCACATCACATCTTTGATATCTCAATCTGTCATTCTTTGACCTTTAATACTATCATATTAAGCTAGTACCAATGACTAAGTCGTTAAATAAGTGAATCACTTTGAATCTAATTTAGATTTTAGTTTTTGACTATATGTTTTGGACTTTAATTATTAAATTCTAAATTTAGATATAATTTCAATTATAGAGATTGAATTTTTACTATGAATTTTTTCATAAATAGCATGTAAATATTATATAGGTGAAAACCGCCTAACCGATCAAACCAAACCATCTTTAATTGGATTGGATTGGGTCGGGTTAAGCTATTTTTTTTTATGACAGCTTCTCCAAAATGCCTAAACTGCTCACTTTGGCATAGAGACGGTTTGGAGTTAAAACCGATCCAACCCAATCTGTGTACAACCCTACCTATGACCACATTTGCAAGTATCTAAACAATCTTAAGATGTGGCAACGATTAATGTAAAAGCGGCAATTTTGTTCTACTTATAGTTCTATTTTTTTTTTCAAAGTAAAAAAAAAAATCATTTTTAAAGATTGAATTGAGATTTTTGAGGTCTGTCACTATGGTGATTGTTTGTATGTTGAGATTAAATGAAATCTCCTACTTTGTAAAAAGATAATAATAATGATAACAAAAACAAAAGGAACAAAGTAAATTTTTTTTTTTTTGTGAAATAACAAACTACTAAATTTTGAGCTTTTGAAATTCTAATCCTTGACAATACCTACAAAACCACGGGAAGCCTATTATTTACAGACGGAATTCCTAGTTCTATTATTTTAATCCCATCAGTCCATCATCGATCATATCAAACAATCTAGAGCCAAATTATGAAGGCTTTAGCTCATTTTATGGCATGCATGTGATATATATATATATATATATATATATATATATATATGTGTGTGTGTATATATATGTATATATATATATACACCTTTTAATCACACATCTCGTTCAATTATGTCTAGCCCTAACAATAAACAAATCCTCCATTGCAATATTTAGTCCATTCGGTCAGCATCATACTCATGTTGATGAGTATATAAACCACATATATAATACTTGTTTAAGTCTCTAAGATAAATCAGACACTTGAATATATTGAATTGGTGCAGCCAAAAGTTTGGCTTTTGAAACCATCGGCGCACGATAGAGACTTCCACCCACCCAAACCCTAATCCTTATTAGTTTAGTACCTTACTTGGGTTGACGGCAACCTCAAGGTGTTGGGAAATCACACTACAAACTTACCATATTTTCATGCTCGTCGTCTTGCTTTGGTTCGTCATTGACAAATACAGACAGCTCCACCAGACTATAATTAATCTAAACTCACCTTGTCTGCTTTCAATTATGGAATGGACCTACACCGGTTTTTATTTTGGAGAATTTAGACTCCCCGATTTTTTTTCATTTTAGAGAAAAATTTGGCTCTAACAGATCTCCTATAATTATCACTAAAATAAATATAGTGATGAAAGAGAACAAAATTTCCTAAACTACAGCAATCTGTAAAATTTTAGAGAAGAATCTAGGGAAGCATAATGGAATCCGTAAAATAGAATATGTTGGAGTTTGAGCAGAGTTTTTCTTTGAAGATTTTAATATTTACTTCCTTATACTATGAGATATAAGGAAGCTGTTATAGATGCTCGGAGAAATTAAATTCCTAATTTACAACAGAGGTCAAGTGTGCAAATGGATTAACTGGTAAAGGTAATTTTCTCAAAGATGTGGACATAATATGTTTGGAGGCTGTAGAATTTGACTCACTAAACACTCTTAGGATTTTGTGGTTTGAAAGTTCAGAAATATGAAATGTTTCAGAGTCTCTTTTTGAAATTTATGTGTTATAAGATAAAATTCAACTTTCAACTTTGATTAGCGTAATCTTAAATATCTATTTTAATCTCTAAAAGAGTGTTAAGATAAAGACAAACATATTAAGAAAATTAATATAAACCTCGTATCAAATGTCTTAAAGAAAATTATACCACAAACATCGTACCAAATGTCTCAAAGAAAATTAAACAACAATAACCGAATCTATGAACTTATTAGGATAGAACCGAATCCAAATGCGCACAATTCTTTCACATAGCTAAGAGGAAAAAGCGTCAAGATATATAGGACACCAACCAAACGTTTCAATTGGGTCGAAGAAAAGGTCGATGTATGATTTAAGATCATGTATACATCACTCTGGATCTCGCGTAGATTTCAATACAATAATATATGATAATCAGTTCTCACCGTCCCTAACGTTTTTGTCATTTGGGTAAAGAGACCTTGCATGGTAGCCCCGATTATGGTGTGGCCATGTACCTATGTATATCTACAATAATGTTTACCTGGAGTTTTCAATGCCCAAAATTGGATATTCGTCGTGGGATGCCCTGGTAATTCTCGTTTGGCATATCCCAGAATAATGAGGAATTCAGCGCCAGAGGAATTCATTGAGCCTCAAATTCTGCAAACAATACGACATGGACGAAAATTGGAGCTGTGGAGCGGCCAAAGAGCACGTGGCAAACATGCATATAGAAAGATGACACTCCTTCATGTGATGCGGCACCTAGCTTATGACTCATACAGACAACGACACTTGGAAATTGAAACGCTAGAATTCTATCCTGCTCTTCTAGTCTTTCTTGGTCTGTCGGCAACAAAAATTGCTTCTTTAATCTTTGGCCATAGAAGAAGTTTAGTCTCTGCGTGCAGTTGCATAGAGCTGCAGTGAATTCCCAGATTGCTTCCTGTGAAACCGTACGATACGGTCCCAAAACAACAAAGGTTGTATCGTATAAAAACAAATACAATATAGGTTGTACAGTGCTCTAAAAAACTGAAATTCTCGAGACATGACCGCTTATGTGCCCTACCTATCATCGAAAAGTTTAAAATCGTTCCCCTATCAACATTTTGGAGTATTGGAATTTACATGTCAACACAATATTCGAACGGTTCAAATCTCCAAAGCTGTAACACCCCGTAAACAGTTTCATCGGGCTGTAGAAGGCTAGACACACACATCAGAATCGGGACTAGTGGCATTATCTAGTTCTATTATATGACGACTTTGATGAATACTTCCAATAAACCAAACTGAGTACACCGAACCATAATGACAATTATGTACATGTCCAAATCAGAAGCATGAAGACAAAAGTATATCTACACCCATCATGATATTGACCAAGCTGTTTGCTTTATATCAGTAATGATCAACTGTAGAAAGCAAGCCTGGAATAACAAGCAGTTTTTCAGATGCAAACACCCTGACCTTGCATATATTATATACTATCATGAGGTCAACACAGAAGGAAATACCAGACTAAGAGACATTGCGTGCTACAACGGGTTGAATGAAAGCAAGTATGCAAATACAATTATAGCACCATACTTCCAGTGATGCAGTTTCTTCCAACCCCTCATTTCCATCCCCACGTAATCAGTACCATTAATTTCCATCCATATATCTGTCAAAGATGTGTAAATTTCTCAACTAAACCCTGTCAAATATGTGAGGCTCATCAATGTGATACTTAAATCTCAGCTACCCAAAATTGATGAGGAAACAGAGGAAGAAACCAACTCTGAATCATAAATTACTCATTTCCCAAACTGGCAACACCGTAAAAACTATGATCGTCGATCAAGACCACAAATGAAATGAAGCACAGAAGAGGGTCAAACAAGAAAGAAACCAACTTTAGCTAGAAATTACTTATTTCCCAAACTGGCAACACTGTAAAAACTATGATCGTAAATCAAAACCGAATGAAATGAAGCACAGAAAAAAGTAAACAAGAAGATTGATAATTGATATAAATATGAAATTACATTAATAGTTCCATTGGGATGAAGAGGCACCATTACATAATAAACATAAAATTTTACAATGGTAGGGATCAGTAAGCGAGCAATAGCGGCGATGATGATATAATAAACACAATAATTAACAAAAGGGGAGGGGAATCATACTCCACAGTCCACTCTGCTCTTTTAACTTCTTATATACACGGCAAAAGGGCAATCTCTTTTCTTTCCTTGCCAATCTAAACTCCCGAGTTCTACTACCTTCTCCGAAACGATCCAAAAAGACAGATTCTACTCTTCATCCATTAATATGTACACATAATCTGGATGTCTTCAGATTGACTTTGCTTCCGCAATCAAATTCCACCTCTCCGATTCAGAAACTATTCACAAATGAGAAAGATCAGAAGCAGATTAGGGATAATTAGAGGCCACCAAATGAACCCAAAATAGAATCATCATAAAGAGTAAAATCCTTAGTCACCACCAACCCACGAGCCGCCACTTGGCTCGTTCTCAATTCACCAGCTCAGAAACCCATCCAACATCCGGAGCACCGGAAGCCTGTGCCTGGGTCGGGTCGACAAGCTCCAGAGAATTCTCCTCCCTCAACCTCTCGAACATCTTGGCCCTCAAGTCCCTCCCAGACTCCACCCTCTCCATCGGCGGCTCCTCCTCGCAACCCTCATCACAGAAATCCAGAAACCCAACTGTAGAGCGGGTCGGAATCCGGGTCGGAGTCGAAGGCAGGCTACAGAACCCGGGACGGAGCATCGACCCGCGTGGAGAAACGAACCCGGGCGACCCAACAGGAACATTCCATGAAGTGGGCAGAGACTTCATCTTCCCCAGCTGCAGGTTCCTCAGCGACGCCACCATTTCATTAATCGAGCTCGAACCCAGAGACCGGCTCACCGGCCTGGTCATCGGAGACACCGGCGGCGAATCTTCCGGTGAAATCGACGGCGGCGACGACATGAACGGCATACCTTTCCCCAACGACGCCGCCTCTATCGCCTGCCTCAGTGGCGACCCGTCGTACGACTCGGCAGAGTTGACCGAGTTTGACCCTCTCGGACTCTGCTGGGGCAAAACCCTAAGCTGCTCCGGCGTGTGGGCAAAGAAGCACACTCTCCTCTTGCAGCTAGTACCATCTTTACAGGGCTGAGTCCGATAACGCGCCGGGTGGAGCCAGCACTCGAAAACGCCGTGAGCGAACTCGCAGGAGTCTCCCTTCTTGCAGTGGCCCTTTCGGAAATCGGGGCAGGCCGAACCAGAATAGTGGAACTTCCTCGGGTCGCGGCGGCGGGCCTTCTCGCCCGGGTGGGCGAAGGGGCAGTCGGTCCAGTCATGGGACCTGCCACGTGCGCAGCGCCGAACCTTGAACTCAAACATCCGAAAATGGTCGCAGGAGTAGGCGTCGACCGGAGAGTCGGAGTCCAGACCCGAAATCTCGGAGTCGGAGTCCGGGTCCGGGTCAGAAGCCTCGTTGGAAGGCAAGTAGCGCTGGAGAGTGGCGAGAGCCTCGTTGAGGTGGTAGGGGCTGTTGGCATTGGTGACGTCAGAGTTAACGGAGACGCCGCTCAGGGGGTAGGGGGAGTACATCTCGGTCGTTGGATCGTCGAGGGTGAGCCACGGGGGGGCGTGGATGGTCGGATTCGGACGGTGAGGTTCGCCGAGCATCATCCTTCCTTTTTTTTTTTTTTTTTTGCTAGTAGTGGGTTTGATTTGGACGGTTGTGTTTAGGGGAACACAGCAAGAGAGTGGCTTGGTTTATAAACTGCTTCGAGACTCGGGAGTTAACCGTGGTTGAGTTAAAAATTAACCGTGGTTGGGTTATTGGATTCTAGGAGCTCCGTTTCCCGCAGCGGTCAAAAACTAAACGTATGGGAAGGGCTTGGGTCACGCTGCTTTGGGACAGATGAAGCTCCCGTTCTACACGTGTGGATCGTTCGGAGTTTGAGGACGGTCAAAAGGCTCAACGTGGAGGGATGTGATTGGTTTGTGAGATGAGTGAAATGAACGTTCTGTGTGGTGATCATGGGTTTGGACTTTAGTTCAGCCTTTAGTATTCCGAAGGCGGTGGAGCGGGTGGTACGTGGAATAGGGATTTTTTTTTTTTTTTTGGGTTTTTTTTCTTCCTTAATGAAGCAAACCAAACAAAAGTAGAAAAACCCAGAAAATTCATAATAAACGAGACACTTCTGGTATATTAGGGTTTGTTCGTTTCGTTTCCACGAACAAAATCCATTAGGGTTTGTTTTTATTAGGCAAATAGATTATGAGATTATCCCCATTTGTGCTGAAATAAAGGGACAAGAAAAATATACTAATGTTGGGGCAGGGAGTCGTGGACTCCCCTTCTCCATCTAGTTGAAATTTTTTGATTATCAGAATTTAACTATGGCTTAAGTCAACTCTAAGTGAAGTTAACATCAACGTCTTGAGAGATAATTAGGGTCACGCTACTCTAGGTTCTACCCACTACACTAATATTGGACAGCTGCAGATCCTTATACTTGGTTTGTAGTGGTCTAAGAGTTGAAATGGCTTAAGGGCACAAAACAAAGATTTCATATTCCTAACCTTGAAATGTTTGTGGGACTTGGTGTAAATTTCAATGAAGAAATTTGTAGCCAATTTCAAATTCAATTATCTAATTAGGAGTATAAACAAAAATGAATCTATTACCAAATGTTTCGTAAATTCTATAAATTATGTTTAATCTGTATTATACTTGAAAAAGAATATATTGACGTGAAAATAAAGTGTTAAACTTCTCTCGGCTCAATCTCTATAGCCTACTTTTTTTTTATCGGTGTATTTGTTCTTAGAGTGTAGTAGTTAAATAGATAGTATATTTTACTCAATTAATAATGGGAAAACATTATAATTTTAATTTTAATTTTAAATTTGAGAGATATTTAGAGGTCTTTATCAGTACTAAAGTACCAAGAACTCCCAAGGTAAAATCGTTTTTCACGTTCATTAAGCAGTGGACGATTGGTGTGTTGCTTTCATCAAACAATCGTTACTCGGGAAGTCAAGGAAGCCCGATCCACGTCCTACCCTCACTGTCCTCCCGGTAAACGTCGAAGGCATGAAAAGGACGTTTCCCTAAACGCAGTGGCAGGGCCACATTCTTTACTACTCTTGAGTCTTGAGCAATAATTTAGCTCAAAATCCACGAACTGTTCTACCATATCGGGGGTCGATCACCTGATTTAACCAAAATGGTGTATGCATGTGCTCCCCTAATTGCATCCAAGCATCAGGAGCCACAATTTCTCAGTCATTGAAATATGAAGCAGCATGTGTGGCTGAGACTTTGATGTTTATCCACTTCTGGGGAGGCACGAGAGATCGCATTGGCTTACCTGATACTCCTTTTGGCATGCAGCTAAAGTCGACCAGCCCTAATACTATTTAGCTTTGATGGATATTTTTAGGAACAAGATCACCGACTGCATGCTCTCCCCGAAAGAACAAAATACGATGGGACTTTAATTTGTCAAAAGAGGAATAAACAAAAAAAAACAAGAAATGATAGCACTGCAATACTCTGATTATTAGTACTGAAAAACTCTCCACACATTACTTTTATATATATAGAGAGAATAAGTATAAAATAGATCAAAAAATAAAATTTACATGCGAATAAGAAAAGATGATCATAATAAAACAAAAATTACAACATATTTATGCACTCAAATTAGAATCAAGTTGAATAAAAAATGAGATTTAATTGATGCAGATAATGTTGATAAATTTAGTATATGGAATAACTATATAGAGGAAATGAAATCAAGTGATTCCTATTAGACAAATTTATTCCGCGTACCATCAAAGAGTTCGTACCAAAATTAGTTGTATTGAGAGAATATATATGCGAAAGTGAAAACCATTAGAAATATTCTATGAGATGGTCACGTCAACTATCTGATTTGGTTTGATCGAATAATATGAAATGATTATAGATGGGGGCTCGGGTCAAGCGTGGAGGTTGATGAAGAAGATGATAAGATCAATGAGCTAGGCAAGGCATGTGCAAATGTGCTGCAATGGAAGAAAGCTAGCTTAAACTAGGATGAGTGTGGTCAAGGGCAAGCATATAATTAGAAGAAAAGGAAAGCTCTTCCTATGCCGACCTTTATCAATGCAGTATTAAAACATAATTAACATCACATAATTACCATAGAAGCTTTTGAAGTATGTCGCCCCCTTTTGGTTACGTACAATTGGAGGTTCCGTTCTTCTATCTAGGGCTAACCAAAGCTTTTGAAGGCTTTATTATAGGTCCTTTTATTTCGAGAGTTCTAGTTGGGGGTTATGCCCTTTATATTAACTACTTACCGACTAAGTAAAGCAACATAGGGCTAGACTCGAGCTTCTAAGGCTATCTCTAGATACAGGGGGCTAAAATAGATCATGAGATAAATTTAAGCTCCTGATAATCCTTATTTATAAAAATAATAAGGACTATAATTTTGATCATCTCTAATTCTTAGGACTATAAATTTAAATGTCATATTATTTTATTATTTTTTATTATTTTTTTCAAATATATAATAAGGTGATATATGAGAAGCAAGTAGCAAATATAAGAATGAAGAGGTTAAAAAATATATGAGAATGCGAGATATGAAAATGAGGTGACACCGGTATTTATAGAAATATTTTTTTAATTATTTTTTCAAAAGTGCAGTTACATTTTGAAAATGAAAAAAAAAAAACAAAAAAACTAATATACATTTTGAAACAGCCAGCTGCATATTTTAATCGATCTCAGTCATTGAATTCTATATTTTATCTCATATGATTTATTTTGATCAACAATATGAAACTCACAAAAAAATAATCCGAATACTATACAAAGGGCCACCTTTAACCCAACCCTTAATCTTATAGTCCCTCAAATGATTTTTTTGGTTTAGCTTAACCCCTCATTGGAGATGCAAATCTTCATTTTTTGAGTTATATCCACTATCCAGCCCATAACCGGAGATGGTCTAACTATTCACATAGCACGCTGCGAGCTTTTAACAATCTCGGAAGTCCCTTAAAACTAGCTAGCTAGGACTTAGTTCTCCTTTAATAAGTTAGATTACAACCTTACGAAATTTACTTTTTCCATAAAATGTACCAACACATACATATAGCATCTGAATATTAGTAAATTTGATTGTTAATTCTTACCTAAATAACTCGACCTTACGTAATTACATAATAATTAAAACTATTATTTAATAAATCGTTTATAAAGGTATGAATCTAGTTTAGCAATCCACTATTAAAGCTAAATGAGAGGATAAATATTGACGAACTTATGGAAAAAGAACCCTAACTAGGAACTTACAATATGGAGGAAAATGGAAAGTGGTCGATAATAGAAAAGTTTACTAAAAATAGACTAGAAAAGCAGAAAACCCTATTAAATATGGATAAGATTGCTAGGGTAGGAAGACTAGAGCAAATATTTTATTGGTCCACACTGACGGCGTCACGTGAAGTGTTGACGCCCGATTTGTGGGGTGGGGGGTATGCGGTGGGACACATGTCCTAAGATAGGGCACTCCTACCCCTTACGCGTCCCGACAAAACACAACCTAGCTCGCGGTACGAGAAATATCCCTTTGAGTCTGTACGGACATGTCCCCACGCTTCCCGGTATTCTGCCTTCATTACGTGACCGCCGTACACGTGTCCCTGTCCTTTTCCACTCAACTCTGGAGAAACGACAATCCCTGTCCCACAAACGACTGCCACGAACACCTGTCCAACACGTGGCGCCAGCTACGTGCTTGATGTCTCTCGAGATTCGCGGGCTTTTGACACTTCTTTTTTGGTTTTTGTTTCCAATTTGACCGCCTTGATATTATCCTGGAGGAACGATCCGCTGCAACTCGGCAGCAGACGAAATAAATATAGTCATCTTCGATTATGATTAACTGACCAACGACGTCATGCTCGGGCACCAAAATACGAATCTAGCGATGAAAACACAATACTTCTCGACATCAGAAAATCGCCGATCACAAGGTTGAAGATCCCACTTCCAATGATTATGTGTTTTCAACCGTAGATGTAAGATTTGCCACACCTTAACAAATACTTGTATCCATTCTTGGTAAATTATGATATGCATGAAGGACCATTACCATGTGAGGTAGGGAAAGTAACCCTAATGGCTGCCAGTTACTTTACACTATTGTGTGGCACATACCCTGTACTGGGACACAGAATTGTTTACTTGCCTTACAAACAAGGTACATATAGTAAAATACCAACCACCACGTGATCACTCGTCACGACTCACGAGTAGTCAATCGAGCAAGATCGATACTTTGACGGTACTTCTCCTTTAGTTCTTTAGCCGCCACTTACAAAGTTACAAAAACTTGAGACTTATAATTGTATAGTGAAAGTTTATAAATTTTCGAAGTATTGAAATATAATTTATTATTTTATTAGATAGTTATTTATGTATTATAGTCTAAAGACCGAACAGTATATTGCAAAAAAGAAAAAGAAAAATTCAAACAGTTTAAATTTATTGAAGTAAAATCTTTCACAAAGATCAGATGTGACAGTGAAAAATTGACACCCTGATTTGTTTATCTTGTTTTGTTACATTTGTTGTAGTTCTTTCTGAGACTATGTTGATAAGATATTTTTCGTAGAGGATAATTTCTTTATAGATTAGCAAGTGTTATCATAGATTTATTAAATTATTAGCAATAAGTTAAAGACGATGACGTTAAACTTCGTCTAGTAGTAATAAAAGATGATAAAGTTAATTAGTGCTTTTTAGAGTTAATTAGTGTTAGATATAGAGTTTATGTCCTTCTTATGTCACTCACTCACTCCGGACAAATTAAGAAAGAAAAGATAACTTTGTTCAAAACTTGAAAGCGACTCATTTTATGGAACTACATTATTTTGAGACACCAGGTGTCCTAAGTCGATCTTAAACAATAAGAAGAAAAAGATATGATCTGCTCGCTTGCTAGCTCCATTTAGAATTAAGAATCTACTCTTATTCCCTCTGGGGCACATCAATAAGAAATGATGTTTGTGCAGCATCCATTTTGGAAGCGTTTCATTTGGATGAGCTAGAAGGGGGCGAGGTTTTATTGTTTAGTTGTTTATTTTCTATCATAAAAAAAATCCATTTTTGAATTTCGTAGCCAAGAGATTAAATATGAAATATAAAATACTATTTTAAAAAAAGGGTGAAGCACATATATAATATCAATGATTAAATTATACTTATTGCCCTATATTTTTATAGGTTTGTCAATTCAGTCTCTGCACTTCTAATTTAATCAGAAAAGTCTTTGTACTATCTAATTTCATCAAATTGATCCAATTCGCCACCACTCCGTCAATTTTTATTATTAAAATGCTGACGTGGGACCTTCTCACATGAAAAATTCTCAAACTGCTCATCTCTAGGCAGTCTGCCGACGCGTCAATGTTGTGAATGCAGATGGATAATTTGAGAATTTTCAGCAAAAATTGACGGAATGGTGATAAATTGAATCGATTTGATGAAATTGGAGAGTGGAAGGACTTTTCTGATTAAATTAGAAGTGCAGAGATTGAACTGATGAATCCTTGAAAGTATAGGGTAGTAAGCAGAATTTTTCCTAATACCAACTTACATATATGACTTATCCAAAAAATCTAATGTTGTATAAGTTATAAGTAACATTTTTCTCTCATCAATGATATCAGAATTTAGTACATGGCTTACATGCATGTTCAGTAAAATTTAGAGTCTTTGACCCAAAGTACAAAAATTGGACAAAATTATCCCACTTACCTCAACAACATATTTTTATTTCCACTTGCCCAATTTAACACTAAATGACGATTTTGAGTTTCAAAAAAATTAAAAATTACATATTGCCACCACTCTCTATCTCTCTCTCCTCCCTCTCTGCAGAATCACCCTTATTCTCCTCCTCCTCCTCCTATCACTCTCTCTCCCCCCCCCCCCCCCAACGACGTGCAGGATTAGGACCCACTAGCTTGGTCGCTGGAATAGCCTCCAGCTACGCGGTCCCCTCTTTCTCCTTTTTCCATTCTAAAACGATGTCGTCTCTCCGCGTCTACCAAGATCTGACCTCCCGGGTCTACCTGGAACCTGACCACCTGTCATAAACTCCGGCTTGTGCATTATTCTCTTCACGCTCTACTCCATCATGAGAAAACAGCCGAGCAATTCCAAGGTATGCATACCGCGAATTTTGGCCGACGACGGTTACAAGAAGAGTAGGCGAGTAGCCATTTCAATTGATTCCTTCTCCTGATAGGCTCAAAGTGGTGAAGAAATTGGATTCAAAATACATCATAAATTTTATGAAGGAACACATGCACAAAGGAAAAAGACAAACCGATACTCTCTCTATTTTTGAGATAAAGAGATAGATGGAGTACTGTATGGCGGGGACATTTGGGTTTTGATTGATAGCTTTTTTGAGGGGGTTAATGGTTTGGGAATATTTTAGGGTACGAAACAGGAAAAACTAAGTATAATTGCTTTGTTGTTGATGAGATGGTCTAGAATATAGATATGCCAAGTTAAGGTCATGGACTTAATAGTTCTCTTGATTTATACAGAGTAAACTAATTTCTTTATTTCATGGTTTATTTTGTATTATATTGTAAGCTATACTCTATTGCAATTTCTAATGAATTTTTTTTTTTGCCTGATACGTTTTGAGTTGCTAAAATTTTTAAAATCAAGAAAAATCTTAATTTTTCGTTGATTATTGACTCTCAATAAAACTTGGGTGAGACTTCTATCCTACAAAATGCTTTGTTCACCCTACAATTAAGTTTTTATCCTGAAATTTCCAATTTCACCCTCAAATAATTAAAATAAAATAAAAAGATTTTTCCGTTGAAATGTGAAACTGGAAAGAAAAAATAAAAAGAAAATAGCACACCATTAACCTCATGCCTTCTAGTTTCTTTTTACTCTTATTTTTTTATTTTTTTCTTCTTCTCTATTTTTTCCCTTCATCAACTACTATGACATATAACCAAACACGAGTCACATGAAGTGGAAAAAAATAATATTAACTTACAATTCTTTTCAGTTGTTGCCATAGCTTGAAAATTTCGTCTAATTATTTATTTGGTTGGCTAGGAATGAAGAAGCTAAGATGATTTTTTTTTTTGGTATAAAAAGCTGATATAATAAATTCATAATTAGGATGTCTATTGTGTGAAGTTTTAATTAAAACAAAATTGATTTCTCATTTTCATTTTTTTTTGGTTAATAATAGTTATTAAGGACAATTTTGGGATCTTAAAAAAAAGAATCTGGTTATAAGGTGAATAAAGTATTTAGTAGAGTGGAAATAGACGCACCCTGAACTTTTGTTAGGAGGCAATAAATGGCTATTTGAACGGCAATAGACGTTTTGAATTGATGTAATCTTCTTTTTTTAATCAAAATTTTATTTGTCTAAATTTAGGGAGATTAGTTTCAATTCTGGCTACTGAAAGTTCTATTATTGGGGGGCCATAGGCATTTTAAATTGACGTAATCTTTTTTTTTTTTTCTCTAATCAAAGTTTTATTTGTCTAAGTTTAGGGAGATTAGTTCTAATTCCGGCTACTGAAAATTCTATTGGGGGGCAATAAACGTTTTGAATTGATGTAATCTTTTATATTTTTTCTTTAATCAAAGTTTATTTGTCTAAAGGAGAAGTGATCATTTACCCAATTTTGGGGTTAATTAACCCCACTTATCTAAACACTCTAAGAGATTGCCCACTTACCCAAACACTCTAAGAGATCATTTCTCTAATACCAAATTAAGTATTTTTTATTCATTTTTATTTATTTTTGGGACATTTTTGCCCTCTCATGTTTTGTCATTTAGAGAGACAAGTCATTAGAGACCTTGCAGGACTTCGGTGATCAGTGGCCGGCCGCGGATTCCGGAGACCGGAATCCGACGACCTATCACTGGAATCGGGCAACCGGTCACCGGAATCTCGAATCCGGCTACCGGACTGGTGACCGGATTCTTGCGTTTGATTTTATTGGCCCCTAATAATACCCTGTAATAGTATTATTGTCCATAATAATCATATTATTGCACCCCAATACTCATATTATTGCCCTCCAATAATCATATTATTATCCCTAATAATCTTATTATTGCCTAACCAAATCATAATAAACAAAACAATTACATATACTTCTCTAATCTCTCTCTCTTTCTCTCTCACCAAACCCTAGAGAATGCAGCTGGTGTACCTATGTCATATCCAGCTGCGCCTCAGTGTCGGTGATGGAGTCTGGCCTAGCCGGTGCATGAGCTATACATCCGGATGGGAGGTTGTCGGATCGGTGGTTTGGATAACGGCGGCGCTCGGAGGTTCAATTCGAATCCAAATGCAGTGCTCTGACTTTAGGGCTAGCTTGGGGTAGGACCCATGACTATTGAGATCGTCTCTGATGGTGGTGGAGACTTGATGGAGGTGTTGGCCCGAAGTCGGTGGTGGGGCGCCAGAGCTGCCATGGCATAAAGAGAGAGAAGCCCGTGCAGATCGGAATCAGAGGATGAGAGTGGGAGATTCTGAGAGAGATATATGAGTGTAATTTATAAATTAAAAGGAGGGCAATACTGTCAATAAATGTTAGATTGGGTAAATTGAAGTAAAAAACTCTTAGTGAAGTAAGTAAACAATCTTTAAATTGAAATTAGATAAATGATCACAGTCCATAATTTAATACTTAAGAG
Organism: Rosa persica; assembly: GCA_025331145.1. Taxonomy (NCBI): domain Eukaryota; kingdom Viridiplantae; phylum Streptophyta; class Magnoliopsida; order Rosales; family Rosaceae; genus Rosa; species Rosa persica. The sequence goes on along the minus strand of WFKR01000002.1, from coordinate 4,326,682 downwards.
CGGATTCTCATGAGCATTTTTCTCACCTAAACATCCTAAACTTTTCATCATAAACCGCCAGTTGTTCAAAAACACATCCAACGGCTCATATCTTTTATTGTACTAATTATATCTTTTGTAGCTTAATTCTACGGGTAAAATAAGACGAAACCTACTTATTCTTTATCTTCTTCGTCTGCATGTTCTCTCTCTCCCTCTTCCAACACATGGCTTCAAATTTATGTGCGACTAAATTTTACGGCAAATACACAAACGAAATTACCAAGTCATGCTTTGGGATCGAGATTCATAATTTGTCGCTGGGTGTTTCATTAATTCTCTAAGATTGACGGAATCAGCCATACCCATCAATCAATTTGGCCTTAATTCAATAGTCGAATGATCGCAAGTGAAAAAAAAGGACATATCAACCGAACTTGCCATGTTGTTGGGCGATCAAACCAGAGCCAAGTCGTGAAATTTCTTCTCTGCAATTTCGGGTTCTGAATTGTGATCAGAGAAGGAAAGAATAAAAGCAAGGGGAAAAGGAACAGAAACGAGAGATCGGTAGAGAGTGAAGAAGTCTGTGCAAACAAGAGAGACCAACTTTTAGTAATTCTCCACGCTAAACCTTTGCAAATGGATGTTACAAACAGAAAATTTCTTCTATGCAATTTTGGTTGTGAGAGTGAAGAACAGTAGGGAAGGAAGAACATAAGAGAGAGACAGGAAAGAACCAAAGTGGCTGTGATCGCAAAGAGGAATTGTTGACCATTAGATTTGAAAAGCCACGTGTCTCCATCCGCTTCAAAGCTTAAGAAGATCAGGTGAAAAAAAGAAAGCTCAGGAGAGTCTCCGCTCCCTTGATACTTTGCCTGGTAGTGATGGTGTGTGGTCATTATTCAGGGGTAGGCTTTTAAAATCATCCAAGTCTATCAAAGATCATAAGGTGGAGTTTTGAAGTGACTGAAAAGAAAGCATGCATGCGAATAATGATGATTGTCTACGGGTCAAGCTTAAGGGGGGGGGGGGGTTTGCTCTAATCTCCATCTGGAGTTGCCCAATACTTTTGGATTTGTGTTGGTGGTTCTAATTAACACCTTCGGGTGATGTTATATATATCACTAGGCTTTTCCACTATTGGAGCTGCTGTCAACGTTGATCGGATATAGAAGATCTTGACCTATTCAAGTGAAAATGAAAGAAAGCTGGAAACAAAACCTAGCTAGCTGATTCAATTCCTTGTCGACATGAATGATATGGTCCATATTCTTTGATACTGGTTTAGTTCTTAGGAAAGTAAACAGTGGAAACCTGGAAAAAGATCGATCTAAAAAGATCGATGCAGCTAGTTCGAGCATGGAAATGGTCCCTTAATTAAGAGAGGTAGGGTTACTGCAAAAAACAAAGACAAGTAAACAAAAGGCCATAGTTCATTTTTACCTAAACCCTAAACCCTAGTATGCATGCTTTTCATCAATCAAATCCTAAACCCTAAATCCAAATTCGACCCTAATACTACTACCCTACGTGGACCAAGTTAAGCAAAATTGTAAATTGGACGAAGAACTTTCAAGTTATTTGCCGTCTGTCAATAAACTATAAAAAATGAGACTTGATTCTCCTTTTATTAATTTTATAAAAAAGAAATTGGAAAAGTTAGTATCGCACGCAGTGCCAAATTAGGAAAATTAAGGAAACCTTTAAGAAGAATAAGAAATATATATGTTGAATAGTACATATGCAATAAGATAAAAGTGGGATGGGATGGGATGGGATGTGAAGGTTGAAATCCGTTTTGGAAAATAGAATATAAACTCGAGAGAATCTTGTATAGGACACTGTGGTGAGGATGACTAATCACTGTGTAAGGGTGTTTTGGATATTTTATTTTAAAAAATAAGGATAATTTCGAAAAAAATAAAAAAAAAATTATTCTGATTGAATGACCGTAAGGCAGGTGGTGGGAACTCGGCATCCTGTTCTGCTAAACCCTGTGTTAATTACTTAATTAATCAAGGACTTTATTAGCTCCCCCAGACGATAGCAAAAACTGATGTGACCAGACATCAGCCTCATGCTGCTTAGTGCTAGGTTCACATCAAGTGATCAAACACAGCATTTTATATATCATGCATATATATAGCCGCCCTCTGCAATATATTAAACAAAGGAGGAACCAACTGTTGGGATAATTAACTTCCGAGTGCTTTTGATCCTTTGCTGAGACGACTCATGGGCTCACAGCAAAACAAAATCCCATTGCGATATTAGTGCATGGAAAATAGACCCTTTCTTTATTATTTTTTTTCCTTTAGGACATTTTGTGGGAAAAAAAAATTCTTGCTCATTTTTTGTTGTCTAGTTTAAGTCCATTAATTAAATTCTCATTTGTGCTAGTTCCAAGCAGCGGCAACAGTAAGGGAGCATAGGATTTTGTTAGGATTTCATCTTAAGCGGAGGACGAGAACTACTCCCGCTCGTTGTTCTTATAATAAGATGACCTCTAGACCCAGTGCTAGATCAAAATATGCCAAAACCCTATTTTGCTCGAACGAGTAGTACGTTTTTTTGTTATCAAATAAATTAATAGCACTTTTAATAATTTTTTTAATATGCAAACTCTTGTATTTAAACCTTCTTAATTAAATAGAAATGATTGAGTGTTTTTTTTTTTTTTGGAAAAAGAAAAAGTAAAAGAAAAAAGAATAATGTCAGTTGGGGTAACTTCTGAAACTCAATGATGTGAATTGGTTTCTATCATGTCGATCTGCTCATGCGTATCATTCAATTCCCAAACACGTTATTGTTGGGGACTCTCATGAATGAAGTAGCCAGCTCAGAGCTCAGCTAGGTACAGCATGAGGTTCATCCTTGTTTCTAACTCAGGCTTTAATGTTTGGCACCAGATTTCAACTATGAGTGTAAATATGATCGATGCTTTCTGAAAGAGCTAGGTCATAGTGTCATGTCTCTATTCATAAAGCCAAGTATGATTCACTGTTCATATTTGTCAAATTTTTGAACTTTCGATTTTCCCCCTGCCAATTTGAACAATACGCAACAATTTTTTTTTTTTTAATAGCCATGTAGCCTCTCTTTGTTGCATTACTTTAGTGTCTTTTTTGAAATTCTCAAATTGCCTATGACCGATTTTCTTGCCCAACAAACCATCTGATGCACCAAAAGAAATTTTGTTGCTAGGGTCATTATTTTGTTAACTTTGAACAAATTTCAAAGAAAAAAACCACCGAAAGAAATAGAGATGACAAAAAAACAAATACGGTTAGTTTGTTTATACATTTATTTCATCAAGAGAAAAAAAAATTACACGCAATAGGATTATATCAAGCAAAATTTTTTATCAAAATTAACAAAGCCAATTGTGAGTGTATAAATTGTAATAAAATTATATCGAACACATGTAAACGATAAAAAAGACGGTTTGCACGTGCCACTCCTTCCGCACGTATGTTGCAAATTTAAATTTATAATGAAGGCGAGTAAATTTAAATAAAACTCAAGAAATTTAGGATTTCAACCACTGACCAATTCAACCTATGGTCTTTGGAGTATATGAAGTTCATGAAAGTTCTTCCCTCTTGAGTTATGCAGTGCCAAATAGATATAGAATAACCACTATAATGAGGACTTCATAAAAACTTTTCTGTAAAAATCAATTTTTGATCACATTTTCGCAAATCAATTGTTAGATATTTAGATATTCATTTGTAGATTATCTATGCAGTTATTCAATCAAATTGAAAATCGTTAAGGCATTCATCGTAAAAATTCTTCTATGCACTGACGGTGTAAGTGACCCAGCACTTATAGTCATAAAAATTCATAATCATTTATAGTCAATCTTTGATATTTATAGTCAATCTTTTTTTTAATCACCAAAAAATGTATTTGATGTTATCCAACCATCCATTCATATTGGTGCAAATACATGTCGGTGTTCTGAATCCTCCATCTCATAATCTTGATTTATAATTTATGGATATAAATGGTTTATATTTGACAGATTTAGTTAGACATGGATACTTCAGGTTTGATAAATTTAATTCGTCTATTAAAATATGCTCTAATATATTTATAAATCGGTCTGTAATATCCCAAGGTCAATTAATCATGGTCCCCAAGTAGAGACATTTGTTGGTGGTGGAGGGCCTGGAGGGAGACTGCTCTCAAATTAGAGACATGGATATGAAACTGACAAAACTAGTCACATACACTGGTAATAATCTGACACATATAGGAAGAAAAAGGATTAATTTCAACCGCTCGATGTCATTGTTAAATAACGTATATTATAGGATATTTCTCAGGTGCGGTTGTCCGTACTGAAATTTCGGTACTGATTTCCTGTTTTCGACCACTTTCAGGCAAAAATTTTATATCTTAACCGTTCATTTTTTAGGTCCTAATGTATATATCATCTCTGTAAAATTTTAGCTAATTTGGTGATCATTAAGGCATCCAAAACTGCAATTTACACGAAAGGACCGAAACCGTCGAACCGGAACCATTCGTATTTATAATGGTAAATTACAGTTTTGGATGGCTTAACGATCACCAAATTGGCTGAAATTTTGCAGAGGTGATATATATATTAGGATCTAAAAACTGAACGGTTAAGATGTAAAAATGTAACCAGAAGTGGGGAAAAACGGGAAATCCGTACCGTCCGCACCGTAGCAGGACTGGTATATTATATACATTCTTTGGGGAAGGAGTTTAAGTTCAATCGTGGATGAAAGAGACAACTGAGATAGGTTATATATGAATATATATATATATATATATATTCAATTATTCATCAATGACTTGAATTCGGACCACTGCAAGAATACATGAAGTGTTAATCAATCACGAAAAGACTTGATGTTATGTTTGTCCTTCAATTTCCAGCAAAAATATCGATAACACGTCTTAACTTATTCTTGAGTGAACGCATGAACTTGAAGCCACTCAAATCTAATCATAATTTACTGCACCCCGTGTTGATTGTATGATTAATTGTGTTATAAAGGTTTCGAATCAAAACATATCATACGGCCTATGAATACAAAGTTTATTGAAATCAACAATCTCACTCGATGATTCATATATTATACCTTTCTTATACTTTCTCGAATCCTCTCTCATTTTTTTTCCCCTTTCCGATTCCTTGTTAATGATTTTCAATGCATGATTTTCTTTGCGGATACATATAATGCACTAAGATGTAAGTGAATCCAATATTAAAAACTTACATAAGATAATTAAGTTTTTTCATCTGTTTAATATTCGATTACACAGTAAAAAGAATATATGTATTTGAACTCCGATAAAATGAGGAGAGATTAAACTCATCGTTGGGCCCGCAAGCATGCAAAGTGATCAGAACTAGATAAGGTTTACGAACACCTAGTTTTATAGTATAATGGAACTGAACACAGCTTTAACAATGAGGATTAAAGAAATCAACTATCTTTTGGAGTTGCCTTCTTTCTAAAGCTTAGACCTAGAAAATTATAAACTTTGTAGAAATCTCACCTAAACTAGATTTGATGTTCATCTTTTGCCTAACCAATATGCCCAAACAACAAATAAGTACTTTTTGCCCGCTAGTTACATTCGAAACTGGGGAACAAAGTACTATAAAAAATCTTACAAAGAAAAGGCGCCCTATAAAAATACCACTACGGACCTAGATTTGAGTCATAGATTGATCCTAACAAAAAGGTTAATTATTGTTAGTGGGCCGAATATATAATAGCTGCCTAAAGCAGATCAAAGAAACTCTTTAATGATTTTGGTTCATATGATTCGGACCAGGCCCAGTTTCAATACATTACTCATTGGTTCATGGGGAGCTCTAAAACGCACTCAAAATTTCGATCCAACCCAGCAGTGAGCATCCTAAACCCTAAACCACATATCCAATTTCACCCTGAATTTACTGATGTGATTTGGGAAGAAAAATTGTTACACCAAAATACCAAATACAATATTGTGGAATTTTGTGACCAATTTTAAGAAAATGATCTACATGCATGTTAGTTGCCCGCAAACACATACCGAAGAGATAGTTGTTACCTTAGCACTCGCATAGTTAACAAAACACTCACCGCCATGGGGATCTCGATGAGAAGAGAAGAATCGCCTTAAAGAACTTTTATCGAACTATAAGAACCCTACTCTTCCTACATTCTTCACCCCAACGTTTAATAGTGCTTTTTCCTTCTTTGCTTTTCCCTCAACACATAGTGAAGAATTAATTGTTGCCTTAACACTCACGTAGTTAACAAAACAATCATCGCTATTATGATAAAAAGAAAAGAATCTCCTTCAACCAACAAACGTAAATCAATATGTTAACACAAACTAAACCCAAATGTAACTCAGCTGGTCCTTTGCTTGTAGAATTGAAGCATAACTGATTCAATAGACCATGTAATAGTTTTCTCATATTATGATCCCTAATAACAAAATCGGCTTAAGTGGTCAATATAAAACGATGAAGACAAAGAAATTTCTCAACGAATTTTAGTTATTATGTTCTTTTATCTAACTTTCTAGATGAAATGCGACTTCTTTGACCAGGCAGTAGCTAGGCACACTCAATACGAGTAATTGCATCCTGTATTTTTTAGAGAAATTAAAGAGGTCTTTATCATTTTGCTGGCATGGGATTGGATATGAACCGACGGAAATGAAACCAAACCATACACATTGATCAAAGGAAAGGGTACCCCAAGTAAAACTTTTTCTTATTTCCCTTAACTGGCAAGTCATGAATATATACACAAACTAAAGGACACACATCTTGAGGGTTGATGTCACGATGGCTTCCTCATTTGTTTTATTCATGGGGTGCTAATCCCTGAAAATAAGGCCCTACGTTGGGATTGCTTTGCTTTTAGAAAAAAATCAGTTTTTTTTTGTTGTGTTAAAATTCTAGATTTTATTGTGTTTGGTAAATAAATAAAAACAAGTTTTTATTGAAAATTATAGGTCAGTAGCAGTAGATTTTAGAATCAACCTCAATGTTGCTTTTAGAAGCTGCTTGTGTTTGATCCAATTCTGAAGTCACTTTGTGTACTGGCAGCAGATTTTAGAAGTATTATTTTTTTGAACCAAGTAATTCATTCATCTCAAGCAAGAATGACACGAATACATATATTCCCTTGTCAAACTTAAGGGCAAGTTTAGGACGTGGTATGCTAGCACCAGTCATTAGACAACTAGTGCACACTTATTAAGAATGAACCTATAAAACTATGAAAATAAACATAGTACATAGACCCATCCCAAAACATAAAGAAAACAATGGCAATTGGTTGAGACACTTCTCCTGGATCCCAAATATGAAATCCCATAGACTTATAGCCCATTAGAGTAGTCTGTGGAAGAGCCCAAGCCCAAAAGACATTCATATATGTTGCAGACACCCAGAGCTCATTGGATTGCAGCAACCACACCGATTTTGGTCTCCAAATTGAGTTGGGCCACCAAACTGTTTTGGTCACCTCACTATAGGCAAGCCCCAAAACAACTTTGGACACCCAGAGCATTCGATTTGATTTGGGCCACAGAAATGATCTGGGCACCCAATTGAAGTTGGGCTTCGCAATTGATCTGTGCACCCCGTACTTGAGCACCACTTCTCCGTCGATCATGGCCGCGACCACCACTGCTATAGCTGCTTGCAACCCGTCAGCTTGCACGGTGACCACTGCCTGAGTTTCAGCAGCCATTGCCGCCGCAACAAACTGCACTCGACTAGCAATACCAACACTGATCCATATTCGACAACCTTTCCAAACCACCATCTCAGCAACTCGGAGTCGACCCCCCCTCGTTGCCTTGCTTCGAGCACAGAGAAATTGCATCTGCCATGGCTGAAACAACCCACCAGATCTGGACGTCCCCTGCAATTGCAGCCCTTCATCCTTTAGCCTCGCTCTACTTGATCGGAGCAGACCCGATGAAAACCGCCCTGCAAACCGGCATCTGAAGGCCTCAATGCCCCAATACCGGAGGCCAGATCTCCTTCGATAATCCCCATGAGAAGGTCCGGGTTCATGATCGAGAGATCCATTTTGAGAAAGAGGTTGCTTTGGTTGGGTGTTCGCCGAAAACAAACGGCGTTGCAGGGCTGAAGAGAAGCCACAAAGTGTGGAGAGGAAAGCTCCACTTAGGGGCAAGGGCAGAGTCGGCCGCCATTGGAGGACTGCCATATTTTTAGAAGTATTATTTACCAAACACGAAACTGTTTTAATTCACAGTTAACTATTCTCACAACACAGCGGCAACATTTTTATTTTTGTTCTTAAATCACAGCAATCTCAAACTAATCATAAGAAAAATCCATATAAATCACATATAGTATGTGAAGTAAGTTGACCTTCTTTTCTTTATTATAAGAATTACTATGAAAATCAACGTTTTAATGGCTTCCTGGAATTTTGTTGAATTTAGAGAAAGAAAAAATAATACATATTACTATATTAGTCAGCCATGACTAGACTCCTTGTCAGTAGGTCCAGAGAAAATTTGATTAGATATGATATCCACGTACTTCTGACTCATATATGCATGCCTTTAGACTCAAAAATTGATTTACAATCTTCCTAATTTCGTAATCTGGGCTGCAGCCCTTCTCGGTTTCCCTATTAGCTGTATTTGAGCGTTTCAATCGTTTGTGATTTGAATAAAATAGTCATGAAACAGATTAGTTTTTCAGTTGAGGACTCCTTTGCTTCCTTATTTTCATGCAAGGACTTTTATCGAACTATAAGAACCCTACTTTGCCTACCTTTCTTCACCACAGCGTTTAATATTGCTTTCTCCTCTTTGCTTTGAGTCTGTTTCTTGGTTGAAGATTTGGAGACAAGGATGACTATCCTCATTGAGCAACCAGATCTTAATGGTATGCATGGTTCAATAAGCTTTATTGTTCATCTGTACGTAGTTCTTCTGCATTCTGATCTTTAATATCACATTTCTGATTACAGTGCCGCAATTGGAGGTCAAGAAGGTTTTGGACTCTGAGAACAATGAAGAAATGTGCGAATTGGTATTGGATGGTGGGTTTGTGATGCCAAAAGACATAGCCGACAACGATGGATGTGTGAAGCCAGAGGTTCTTGTGTCAAATGATGAGTTCATTGCCCCCGACATCAATGCATTTGGCCAGACATTCAGGTCTGGATTGTGCTGCTTCCTTTGTTTCGATCACGTTCATTTTCATTAAGGTTTCGAATTGAAGTCTGATGTGATAAATATGCAAACGCATTATTGTAGGGATTATAATGCAGAAAGTGAGAGGCAGCAAAGTGTGGAGGAATTTTATAGGTTGAACCACATTCATCAGACATATGATTTTGTGAAGAGGATGAGGGAGGAGTATAGGAAGATGAATAGAGTGGAAATGAGCATTTGGGAATGCTGTGAGCTCCTTAATGAGGTTGTGGATGAAAGTGATCCTGACTTGGATGAACCGCAAATCGAGCATCTGCTGCAGACAGCTGAAGCAATTAGGAAAGACTATCCTAATGTAGATTGGCTGCATTTGACTGCTCTTATTCATGGTATATACCCTTTCAAAATCCATATATGCATTTGACCTTTTCAATTAGATAAGTGATTGATTAACTTACTCAATGTGGCATGTGTGTTTTCAGATCTTGGAAAAGTGCTTCTTCTTCCTAGCTTTGGAGGGCTTCCTCAATGGGCTGTTGTTGGTGAGTTTTGTGTTTTGGACATAGAAATGTGATGGCCCTTTTCTCTCTCTTTTTGAGCTCTTTCAATTGACAAGATCAATTTTTATGTTGCAGGAGACACACATCCTCTTGGTTGTGCTTTTGATGAATCCATTGTTCACCACAAGGTATGAACAAGTCTCAAAGCTAGGGTTGGCTAGATTGAGTGCATCTCAAAAGTGACTACTAGTAAAACTAAATTTCTCTGTTCTTGCAGTATTTCGAGGGCAATCCAGATCATCACAACCCTTCCTATAACACTAAGCACGGAATTTACTCTGAAGGCTGTGGACTAGAAAATGTCATGATTACTTGGGGACATGATGACTACATGTACTTGGTAATGCATTCACACAATTCTGAATCAGGACTAATATATACATGTACATAACTCTAGCTTGTTGAGCTAATTAACTTGCATATTGAATGTGTAGGTGGCCAAGGAAAATGGAACAACTTTGCCTGAAGCTGGATTGTTTGTTATCCGTTATCACTCCTTTTATCGTAAGCACTGTCCTCAAAATCTTTTCGAAGAATGCAGATAGTTGAGTACTTGAATCTGATATTCAAGCGGAATTTCTAATCCAATATATGTATCTTGCAGCTCTTCACAAGTCAGGGGCATATAAACATTTAATGAACAAGGAGGATAAAGAGAACTTGAAGTGGCTTAACATATTCAAGTAAGCTTTCTGCCCAATTCACCTGACTTGTTTACATTTTCTATGTTGTAGTAGATCTCTCATGTGTTATCTTTTACAGCAAATATGATCTCTACAGCAAGAGCAAGGTTCGAGTTGATGTCGAAAAAGTCAAGCCGTACTATTTATCTCTTATTGACAAGGTGAGTTCTCTTCTGCAGTTCTACAATAGGATCAGAGCATTTTTGTATGTATATTCATGTTCTAAAGTGGATGTGTGAACTTTATTGCAGTATTTCCCAGCAAAGCTGAGATGGTGAGCCATACTAGGGGGAGTACAACTTTTTGCTCTCATTCAGAATGTACAAACATTGTTTACAGAAGAAGAGACGTTGTGCTCCCTCCACCGCAGAGATTTATTTACAAGATTTATCTATGTATTCAGTTTCAAGAAATGTATTCTTGCGCATATATGCGCACTACGGAAATACCCAATTAATTCCACAGATAAATAAAATAAGTTTATTCTTGCATCATTTCTAGAGCAGTAATTCATTTCCTTTGCACATTTCTTTTACTCTTGACTCTCAACATATTTTCCTCTAGCTCTTGGTCGATTATTGCAATTGTCGTGTAAGTTAAACGAGTTCAAAAACTAATACAGGAGCTAGTGGTGTGTAATGGTGGCATTGCTCTTCTGATTAGAAAAGATATATTCCCATTTGTACAAGACAACACTAAAGCCAACATCAAAAGACAAAGTAACTATTAAGTGACTAATCACGTATCAAACAGGCAGAAAATTCGTGACGAACCTAACAGACTTGCAATGCCTAATTCACTATCCTTATAATAATCTAGCTTATGAAGTTTTGATAGCATTATATATAGCAAAGAAACAAGAAAGAAGTAACAAAAAAGAAAGTAGTTTTTCATGGCGGTGGATGTGACTGATTATATAATATATACAAGTATATATAACCTAACAAAGATTCATATTAATTGGTCCAACAATTCCATCAGGTGACATATACCTAGAATTGGGATAAACTAGGATAAGCTTCTAGTGACATTGAAAGGATATTACAAAACACGAAATGACATATGCTGTTCTTTCTAATTGTAGCAAAGAGACTCTGTCTTTGCACCTGGATTGATTACAGCGTTGAATTGGAAAAACCAAGATGGAAGAACAAGAGCATTTATAGGTAACAAACCTCAAAAAGCTTCCAAAGGGTATTTGGCACGTGCCATGCACACGTGCTAGTCTGGCTGTTCACCATCCGCTCTTCGTCTTCTTCCTCTGCTTCTCTGTCACAACCACAAAGCAACACCAGACACCATAAACAATCCTTTCTCTGTTTACCAATTTCATTCATATAGTCAAATTTCCCAATAAAGGTCCAAGCTTTTTGGGTTTTCACATCATTCTCAGTTCAGTGTTTGGTTAAAGTCCCAAACTTTGATCCAAAATCCAGCTCAATCCAATCTCTGTGACCCAGAGATAGGGTTTTACATTCCCCCAATTTGATTCCCAAATCAGTTTCCTTTCTGGGTTTGTCTCTGTGATGAGTTTGAAGTCTTCAAGATGGTTCCTTTTGCCTCATTTCTCCACCACCTTTTCATTCTCAACCTCTTCACCCTTTTCACCATAAACCCTACTCTCTCCACTGATTTGGGCAAGAAATTCTCAATCCTTAGCTTCGATTCCGATGACTTTCGTGGAGACTACGCGCCTCCATCGCCGCCGCCGAGTCCGTCGGAGCCTCAGCCGCCCTCACTCTCCTGCAGTGAGGGTCTCAATGCAACTGGGTCTTTCGACACCATTTGTGAGCTCAATTCAAGCTTGAGTCTTGAAAATGATGTGTATATACATGGAAATGGGAGCTTTTATATCCTCCCTGGTGTTAATGTGAGCTGCCCTCATTTGGGGTGCTCCATTGTGGTTAATATTAGTGGAGATTTTAGTTTAGGTAGCAATTCAGTGATTATTGCCGGGTTAGTTTCGGTTAATGCTTCCAATGTTAGCTTGTTTACTGGTTCGGTGATCAATGTGACCGGGATGGCGGGGGCGCCGCCCTCAATGACTAGTGGCACACCAGGGGGTGAGCAGGGTGCTGGTGGAGGTCATGGTGGGAGAGGAGCTAGTTGTGTCACAGATAACAAGAAGCTCCCGGATGATATTTGGGGTGGGGATCCATATGCTTGGTCATCGTTGGAGGAGCCAAAAAGTTATGGGAGTAAGGGTGGGAGTACTAGTAAGGAAGTGAAGTATGGTGGGGAAGGAGGTGGAAGGATTTGGTTGGAGACGAGAAACTCGATTGTTGTTGGGGGGAGTGTTTTGGCTGATGGTGGTGATGGTGGTGTCAAGGGTGGAGGAGGGTCTGGAGGCAGCATATACATCAAAGGACTTAGAATGTAAGTATTTACATGATGTTTCGTTGTAGATTTAGATGCTATAGATTTGTCATGTTTGATTGATTGTTGCATACCTCTTGTGTGTTAAACTGTTCTTATTATTATTCTCAATCCATGTCTGCATATAATAGATGAATTATTATGTCCTCTACGTATTGGTAGTACAGGCTTTTGGGAACTTAAAGCAATATAAGGGTGGGAAACAACTGTAAAAAATTTAATTCTTGTGGTCAAGAAAAGGATTAGGAAGAAGATGAGTCTTATTACATGGTGACTAATGCTGAGTCGCTAGTGGATTTTGCTTTAAATTCCACCTGGTGGGGGAAGGTTGACTTCGTTAGGTTTAAGTTAAATGTGGACAGTTGGTAAATCATAGTTCAACACTTAATACATAGTGTCTAAGAAAGCTTCACAACCACAATTATTTTTCTGTGGAAGAGCAGGACTGGAAGTGGCATGATAAGTGCAATTGGGGGTAATGGATTTGCTGGAGGTGGAGGTGGAAGAATTTCTATCAATGTTTTCAGCAGGCGTGATGAACCAGAAATCTTCAGTCATGGTAAGGCTCAGATTTTTATTTGAAGCTAATTTGTCAGAGGAACTGTGTGCTTAAAATTTCTTTTATGCAATATTCGGAGGAAGAACTTATATTTGAAAGAACCACCAAAACTGTCTTGCTTTTGCATATTCCTGCTGGTATATACTTATGTCCGGCTTCTTCCTGCAGGGGGAAGTAGTTTAGGCTGTCCTGAAAATGCAGGTGCTGCAGGGACATATTATGATGCTGTCCCTCGAAGGCTTATAGTCAGTAATCATAACTTGTCCACACGGACTGACACCCTTCTGTTGGAGTTTCCTAAACTGCCCCTCTGGACAAATGTTGATATACAAGATCATGCCAAGGCTCTGGTTCCTCTGTTTTGGAGCCGTGTTCAGGTCATTGAAGAACTAACATCTTTTGCTCTGTCATCTTGCTGAAAATGAATTAATATGCATTGCCTCTCTAGTTGATGTTGGTTTCCGTTAAGACAAAAATGCTTCTTTTGGCAGATGGTACTCCAATCCTGCATACTTTATTGGCCCTATCATGTCTTATATTTTAAGTTTTTCTTTTTAATTTTGTTAATGCTTTGATTTGTTTATTTTTGTCATTTTCATTTCTGTTGAAAACATATGTTACAAACATGGTGGGGTTTTACTTTTAAGGAACCTCATAGTTTTATTGTACTTTTAAAAGAAATTAGTTAAGGATTAGATAGAGCATCTACCTGTTACTGGTGGATTGATTGCACAATGGTAGACTGAAATTAAGAGACATCTCTCTAAGAGGTTAACTGCATTTAATAGAGGATTGTAACATTCGTTTAACACATAATGACTCCAACGTTTTTTCGTTGAACACTCTAGCACATGCGTGGGGCCACTTCTTTCTTTCACGTTGAATTTTTGAGGCTTTGTTCATCAGGACTCTTGTTGAGTAGTGCATATATATTATATGTTGGTTTGTCATACTCTTCTGTAAGAATTTCAAGACGTATCAAAGGAATACAAATCCAAGCCCATGAATTATCTCTCAATTTACGTAATAATAATCTTGAGATCAATCCTGTTCGTCATCATGGTATTTCTGTTATTATATTGAAATATTAATCCATCTTACAGGTTAGAGGTCAAATTCGTTTATCATGTGGTGCAGTTTTGAGTTTTGGTCTTCAACATTTTGCTTCATCGGAGTTTGAGTTAATGGCAGAAGAGCTTCTAATGAGTGATTCTATCGTCAAGGCAAGTGTCAGACTTTTCATTCATTTTTTTCTTTCCTTATTCTAATCTTTAATGCAGTATTCCAGTGTTTTTTCCCTTGTAGTGTCACTACTATTTTTGATTCTACTCAACGTAAGATGTTCATTACTGTCCTTTCCTTTACATTCAGATATTTGGGGCCCTTCGAATGTCTGTGAAAATGCACTTGATGTGGAATTCCAAAATGCTTATAGAGGGTGGTGTTGATGCACTTGTGGCAACATCCTTGCTTGAAGCAACCAATTTAATGGTTCTCAGGGTACATTGTAAACAGAACCTTGATTTTGAATAACCTGTTGTGTGTTTATATTGTTCAAATTATAAATTTGTGCTTTGTATTTGGTTGTCAGGAGTCCTCTGTGATACATTCTACTGCGAATTTGGGAGTTCATGGACAAGGTTTCTTGAATTTGACTGGGCCAGGAGATGTTATTGAAGCAAAACACCTGGTTCTGTCTCTATTTTTTAGTATCAATGTAAGCTACCTATTCATTATGTAGATCCTATTGGTCCTCCTAGTTGGGAATATGAAAACTATATTTTGGTTACTTGATTTTTAAAGTATAAATTCCATTAACTTATATATGCATATTCTCATTCACCCGTACTCTGTAGATTTTTAAAGTGTACTGTTGATTTGTTCACTGATCATCACTCCACTTGCGGTATTGCTATGCATTTACATACTGAATGTCTGTTTCTCATATGAAGGTTGGACCTGGATCTTTTCTGCGAGGGCCTTTGGATCGCAGCAGTAGTAACTTTACGTAAGTTATATATCCATAGTTCTTAGTACTGCTATTTTTTTTCCTTATTTTCACTTGATATTCATTTTTGGAAATGGTAGGACACCCCAACTCAACTGTGAGCTCCCAAATTGCCCTGTGGAATTACTTCATCCACCTGAAGATTGTAACATGAACTCTACATTGACCTTCACTCTTCAGGTCTCCCATTGATACAGATTGAGAACTAAGTACTTATCTTGGTCAATTTGGTAAAACTTTTGTAACGGTTAAATGAATTACACCTTCCGTGTCTGATGAGTGGTTGGCTTGGATTGCTGCTCCAGATTTGTCGAGTTGAAGATGTTATTGTTGAAGGCATTATAACTGGATCTGTTATACATTTTCACTGGGTGAGAGATGTAGTTGTACACTCTTCTGGGGTAATTACTGCATCTGGTCTGGGTATGCCTTCTGTCTATTATTGTTTTAACTGTTTTGACTAAATTGAGGACCTGAATTTTTGGATTTGAAGTGACAAATGAAATTTCTTAATGTTTGAAAGATATAGTCCCACAATGTCATAATTTTATAGAAGGTTCAAGTTTCAGATTTTGTCTTATAATATGCTCTTAGATCTAATGAATCTTGATTTTGAATGTGTAGGTTGCACTGGTGGGCTGGGTAGGGGAAGATTTTTTGTAAATGGTCTTGGCAGCGGTGGCGGGCATGGAGGCAAAGGTGGAGATGGGTTTTACGACGGAAGTTTTATTGAAGGTGGTGTTTCCTATGGAGATGCTGATTTACCTTGTGAACTTGGTAGTGGTAGTGGAAATGATAGTCTAGCTGGTGCAACAGCAGGTGGTGGTATTATTGGTAAGATTTAAATTGTTCTTTGCAACTTTATGTGGAATTTAGATAACTCTTACGCAATGATAAAGGTCTTGGAGGCTTGATTATATAGACAAATGCGACTATATAACTTTAATTCATTTATTTCTTTTTCATACTTCATTCTCTGTATGGGGTTTTTTATGCTGCGAGGCTCATTTATTGAACCTAAGCAGGATTTATAGGAATAAGATATTTAAGACCTAAGCAGAACACAGTATCAGTCACGGATCAGATGTTTAAATATGAACTTTTTCTTTGAAGGACATTAATAACCCAATAAAATAAAAATGTTATTTTGTTTCTGTATCTTTGCCTGATGTATAGTTTTTTATATATTTAATTATGTTTTTTTTTTCTTCAACAGTAATGGGTTCATTGGAGCGCTCATTGTCTAGTTTCACTCTTGCGGGCTCTCTTAGAGCTGATGGAGAAACCTTTGGAGAAAATTTTGGGGAGAAAGTTGGTCGGACCATTTCAAATATAGGTCCTGGCGGTGGATCTGGTGGAACCATTCTTTTGTTTGTTCAGACATTAGCACTCGGTGATTCTTCTACAATCTCAACTGTTGGTGGGCATGGTAGTCCTAGTGGTGGCGGTGGAGGTGGTGGTGGTAGGATCCACTTCCATTGGTCGGACATACCAGTTGGGGATGCATATCTACCCATAGCAAGCGTGCGAGGAAACATTAATTCTGGGTTTGTATCTGGAAATTGTTATTTCTTTTCCCAGTTTCAATATATTTCCCTTTGCAGCTTTAATTTCTATCAAGTAACTATAATGAATAATTAAGTATGATTATTTCCACAGTTAATGATAGGTGTGTTGGTATACTTCCTAGGAAATTGTTTATATTTATTTATTGTTGATCTGATAATTAATTGGTTTTACCTAAACATTGTTGAAGTAATAATTTTGGTGCTTCTGTTCCCTCCCAATTCTGGCTTAGGGGCAGCTCCTCCCCCTTAGGAAGGATGGAGTGTGAGTTTGTATTCTTTCTCTGGTGGATATATCTGTACTCTGTTTAGTTCTGGAGAAGAAGAGGAAAAAAAAAATTGATCAATGGTGTAAGAGGATAAACTCTTTAAAAAATTGGAGAAGGCAAGTCAAATGAGGTCAAATGAAGCTCCAAAATGTGTTTAGTACTATTGATGAACATGATCTGTTATGGGGTGTGAGCTTCAGAATTAACTCCTTGCTCCCTATACGAAATGAGGCAAGGGAAAGATGTGAATAAATAACTTGTCATATTTTCCCCCTAATATTTTTATTTAGCTGATTTTTGCTTCTGATTGGATGTTCTTCTTAGAAGCCAACATATCTGCTAAACTACTTACTTAAACAAGCAAATAGCAGGTGATAAATCGTTTTTCACTTGTTAAAATTTGCAATCAAATTAGCTGCCAACCAAATTTTTAACTTTTGTTTTACTGAATACGTTTCAAAAATATCTTTTTTCCTTAGAATACATTTCTGGTATTGCGAGTAATCACTTTTAAACCCTCTCTCTCCTCTTGTTGATGGCAGGGGAGGATTCGGTAGAGGAAATGGGCGTGCTGGACAAAATGGGACTGTCACTGGAAGGGCCTGTCCCAGAGGGTTATATGGTATCTTTTGTGAGGTAATATACAATTCATACGACTACCTCTGGTTAATATATTGTATTGCTGGCGTTGAAAATTCCACTTGATTTTACACTGGTTTAATTCTTTTATGTTAGTGATACATATCCTTGATCTTTAAATCATTTGATTTACTAGGGGTATATATGATAGGTCAGCAACTTATTGGTTCATATTAACTTCATATGCGTATTGAGCTCCGCGATTGTAGGATTGAGGATGCCTTTAGGGCTTGCATTTTCTCTTAGTTATTCACCTTTATGTTTACTATTTGAGCAAGCTGCACTGCAGGAATGCCCTCTTGGCACCTTTAAGAATGTCAGTGGCTCTGCTAGAGCCCTTTGTCATGCTTGTCCTTCTTTTCAGCTTCCGCATCGTGCCATATATGTTACCGTTCGAGGTATTCCTGAACTTTTTTCTAGTCACTAATTTATGCAGAATTTTTCATGCTTGCGGCACTTCACATCTTTTCTTATTACTTCGCTTTACCCACGTCTTTATGGATAGTTTGCTGGTTTTTATGGATATTGGTTATTTAGACTTGTGTTACATGATTAGTCCTGTAAATTTTATTGAAGTTTCATTTTAGGTGAACCAGCTCTTTAACGTCATTCAACTTTTATAGGTGGTGTTACTGAGACTCCATGTCCATACAAGTGCGTTTCTGACAGATATCACATGCCAAACTGTTATACAGCAGTTGAAGAATTGGTATACACTTTCGGTGGACCGTGGTTGTTCTGTCTTATTCTGTTAGGTCTCCTCGTCCTCTTAGCTCTTGTGCTCAGTGTTGCACGAATGAAATATGTTACTGCAGACGAATTACCAGCTGCTGTACCTGCTCGACGGGGCTCCCGTATAGATCATTCTTTCCCTTTCCTTGAATCGTTAAATGAGGTTCACTTCCATTTTTTTTCCTTGGGCTACTTCTGTTTTCGTTACCTGATTAAGGTTCACAAAAACCAAAGTAAAGTGTTCTGCTCTTTATATTGCATTCGGTATAATATAATCATGTTGTCGTTCAGGTTTTGGAAACAAATAGAAATGAGGAATCTCAGAGTCATGTGCATAGGATGTATTTCATGGGGCCAAATACATTCAGTGAACCTTGGCATCTACCTCATTCCCCTCCAGAACAAATAACAGAGATAGTGTATGATTTCTTTCCCTTTTGGTATATGATGAATTTAGTAGTTGGGTCCCCACTTGCAAAATAATGTGTTCGTCAAGCCTATGTTCGGTTATGCAAGTGTATTCAATCATTGGTCATAGTTATTAACTGAAGATTCGTAAACTTTGCAATTGTATAAGTGGTTAAGTACTTCATTACTTGGCAGATATGAGGATGCATTCAATCGGTTTGTGGATGAGATTAATGGTTTAGCTGCCTATCAGTGGTGGGAAGGATCAGTCTACAGCATTCTTTCTATTCTTGCCTATCCACTTGCTTGGTGTTGGCTACAGAGTCGACGGAAACAGAAATTACAACTACTTCGTGAATTTGTTCGATCAGAATATGATCATTCTTGCTTGCGTTCTTGTCGTTCCCGTGCACTATATGAAGGGATTAAGGTTTATCTCTAAAATAATCCCTTGTTTGAAGTGTTTCCGTACACACATTCTTTGGACTTATAATGTTTTAAGATGTTAAGAACCTCGAACAAAAACTCTTTTTAGCTGGCTTTGTGTCTGCTACAGAACTTGCCTATATTTTACAGGAGTCTTGTACTCTTATGAAATACAAACAGATAATCAATTGTTTGATCTTCAGTTTCTAATGCAATTATGCTACTGTTCTCTTGCTACCAATTTCTGATTTCCCTAAGAGACATTGTTAAATTTTGGTTTGATTCAAGAGTTTTAGTATGTGCATTTACAATTTTGTATTGTAGGTGGCTGCAACTACGGATTTGATGCTTGCATATGTGGACTTCTTCCTAGGTGGAGATGAGAAAAGAGCTGGCCTTCCTCCCCGTCTTCATCAGAGATTTCCAATGTCTATAATATTTGGAGGAGATGGAAGTTACATGGCTCCTTTCTCTCTTCAGAGTGATAACATTCTTACTAGCCTCATGAGTCAGGTTTGTTATCTATTCTTGTTTAGGTTTATGTGAAGTCCAGCTCCTATTGGTATTTAAATGAACAGACTTCTGATTATTATATTTTGATCTTTTTTCAGTCTGTTCCACCTACCATCTGGTATCGGCTTGTAGCCGGTCTAAATGCTCAGTTGCGCTTAGTCCGGCATGGACACTTAAAACTGACTTTCAGTCATGTTACTAGCTGGCTTGAAACACATGCAAAACCTACTCTCGGTGCATTTGGCATACATGTTGATCTTGCCTGGTTTCAGCCTACAGCATCTGGATATTGCCACTTCGGAATTGTGGTTTATGCTATGGAAGTTGAAAGTCTGCCATCTGAATTGGATGGTCAAGGTGCATTCTTTCCACCAGAGCATCAGTCACGGTAAAGATCTGCTTAAAATTATCTCTGTAGTGAGTTGGTTTCCTTGAGCCTTATCCTCACATTTCTTCCACCACATTAATTTGTTGCAGCATGCCAAGAAATCATCGGGAAGACCAAATTGAACATTTGAGACTCATTGACCTTTGGATATCTCAAAAGAAGTTTTCTGGAGGGATTTT
Source organism: Rosa persica (assembly GCA_025331145.1). Lineage (NCBI taxonomy): Eukaryota > Viridiplantae > Streptophyta > Magnoliopsida > Rosales > Rosaceae > Rosa > Rosa persica. The sequence goes on along the minus strand of WFKR01000002.1, from coordinate 4,306,206 downwards.
ACACACCAAAGGCTTGAGGACGTTAAAAGAGAAGAAAGCCATATGTTATCCCTTCTCTTTTATACTTTATAATGCTAAACCCATTGGCCATCAGGTTGTGAGTCTTTAGCTATTCCTCGTTATGATATTTGGTTGAAGTTTTTAGACACTATTCTAACTCTCACTTGCTCTCTTTCTTCTTTCGTCTCAGGATCTTGTTGGTTTGGTCATTTCTATTTTACTCTTGGGAGACTTTAGCTTAGTTTTACTCACTTTGCTCCAGCTGTATTCTATTTCACTCTTAAGTTTATTCTTAGTCTTGTTCATTCTTCCTCTCGGTCTACTATTCCCCTTCCCGGCTGGAATCAGCGCTTTGTTTAGTCATGGGGCCAGACGTTCAGCACGTCTTGCCCGTTTATATGCTTTGTGGAATCTCACATCCTTGATCAATGTTGTAAGTTGTTCGAAACCTTTTGGCTTAGTTAGCATGTAGAGAAAGTACTTACACTAGAAGGTGACATTATTTGATGTTGCTGATTCCTGACATTTGTCTCTGGTGACAGGTAGTTGCTTTTATATGTGGATTGATTCATTATACGACTCACTCAAATAAAAAGCATTCCAACTTTCAGTCCTGGACTTTTAGCATGTAAGATTTTCGCTCAAGGACAGCAACTTGAGCAGTACCCTGTAATTTTGATCGCAGCAACTTCAAATCTCACTGACCAAAAGTTCTTGTCTGCAGGGATGAAAGTGAATGGTGGGTGCTTCCTTGTGGTCTAGTACTGTGTAAACTTGTCCAATCACGACTTATTGATTGCCTCGTGGCAAACCAGGAAATTCAGGATCATTCATTGTACAGCAACGACCCTGAACTGTTCTGGCAGTCGTGATTCATGATCAGATGCTTCGACCCTGAAGAGCCCTGATATATTTTTTTCTTTTCTTTTTCTAATTTTGTTCTACCATAAATTTTGGTATATATTCAGCCGCTTATAGGAACTCCTCTTTTGATCTAGGTCACATTGCCTTTTCGGACAGTACAACTATAACCTGTAACACAGTTTTCTTGACTTTTCTCAATCTATATGGCAATTTGCATTGTAGTTTGCCTCCTGTTTCTTATACAGTACCAATAGTCTGGCTGTTATGTTCGTTACACTCTGACATTTCCATTGGTTGATTGGAATTGGCCTTCCCTGGCTATTGACATTTCCATTACAAGCCTAACATTTTGAAAATAGACGAAAAGTTCTCGACACCAATCAGAAGTCTGGATTCTTGACATCTTTGATTAAGAAACGATCACAGCAAAGCTGAGTTTATGGTGCTTCTTTAGGACGCTCCGACGACCAAGTTAGCGAGAATGACTTCTACGAAATCACATAACCACCGGACTCTTTTTTTTTTTTTTTTTTTTTAATTCCCGGCATTGTCAGTCTCTAATACTCCACCCATTATTTTAGTTCCACCATACAAACTAGTAGTAATAAACAAAGTCCACTGTAGCATCCATACCTACTTTACAAGCTTTTCCAAACCAGATTACAAACACAAACTTGGCTTTGCTTTGTGTCAAGAAAATTCCAGTCTACCTACTTTACAAGCTTTTCCAAACCAGATTACAAACACAAACTTGGCTTTGCTTTGTGTCAAGAAAATTCCAGTCTAAAATAAAATAAAACTGCAGTCCAAAATATAGGTAAACAGTAAAAAGTAAACCCGGCATTTTGAAGCTCAACACACAAGTCATAACTTACAAGTAAGATTCTCACGTCTTGGCTGACGTGTCTTACTGGTAGAGACGGAATCTTCCCAATATACGGTTAATGTTTCTTATTTGGCAGGAAGAATCTGATGACACACATACATAAGAAATGAAATTAAGAAGATGCCAATCGAAAACAGAACTTTGTATTGGGTTAAAATACTGACCACATTCAAATGGTGACAGTGATATTTCCAATAGTATTAATAATAACTTTTCCCATTTTCCCAAACTACATTTTGTCTCCTCTGTTTCTGAGAACAGAGAGAGAGAGAGAGAGAGAGAGAGAGAGAGAGCTATGGGTCAGCAGAGCTTGGCAACCCCACTTCTGTCTGATAATAACAAGAAGAGCTGGAAGAGGAATACTAGAGCTCTGTGGATTCTGCTTGCTTTTACAGCGATCATTTGTAAATTTTGTTTCTTTAATTTCCCTCTCAATTTTTTTTTTCACCTTTCTGATTTTGATTGTGTGTGTGGGTTGATCCTTGTTATGGGTTTGCATGATCAATTGAGATTCAATTTGACTGCAATTGTGTGGAAACTGTGAGAACCCAGTTTTCTTTTTTACTGTTCTGGTTGAAATGTTTTGACTTTCTTCAGTGTGGTAGGTAGACATGTGTGCATGTTGGCATTAGAGATTCCAGAATCTTTAAAAATGAATGGGCTGTGTGTTGGGATTTTTGATTGGTTTGATTTTGTGTACGAAATGGTAGTGAAGTTTTGATCTTGACCACCCTTATTGGGTTTTGTTCATGTTGTAGCTGTGGGGCTTATTTTTGGTGGCAACACAAATGGCTGGATAGTACTGAGAGAATCAGATAAGGGGATTGGAGCAAATGAATCTGACATTGTTGAGTCAGAGCATGGTGTTGTTGCTGCTGATGATGCCAGGTGTTCCAAAATCGGTGCATCGATTCTTAGGCAGGGTGGGCATGCTGTTGATGCTTCAGTGGCAACAGCATTGTGCCTTGGCGTTGTTAATCCGATGGCAAGTGGAATAGGAGGTGGGGGGTTTATGGTTGTCAGATCTTCAGCAACCTTGAAAACCCAAGCTTTCGATATGAGGGAAACTGCTCCTTCAGCTGCTTCACAGGTTCAAAAACCCTCTTTCTTTTTTTCAGCTAAGATACTCAGTTGATCGGAAATGATTTGACAGTTGGTCATTATACTAGAATTGTAGCATAAGATGATGATTTTCACAGTAATGGTCTCCTGTATGTTATTGGAACTGTATTTGTGGATAAACAGAATATGTATGAAAGCAATCCTGAAGCCAAGTTATATGGTGCATTGTCAATGGGGGTTCCTGGTGAGATTGCTGGTCTACATGAAGCATGGTTACAACATGGGCGAATGGCGTGGAGGACTTTATTTCAGCCTGCAATAAAGCTCGCTAAAGAGGGATTTGAAGTTGCTCCTTATCTTGAAGGACATATACGTTCATGTGAAGAATTGATTATAAAAGACCCTGGCTTAAGGCAAGTGTTTGCCCCAAACGGGAAGGTGTTAAGGGCAGGTGATAAGTGTTATAATGTGGAACTTGGCAATAGCTTAGAGTCAATTGCAGAACTGGGGCCACAAGCCTTCTACAACGGTAGTCTTGGTGAAAAAATTGTAAAAGATGTGAGAGAGGCTGGTGGGATTTTGACAATGGAGGATTTGAGGAATTACAAAGTGAATGTTACGGATGCCATGACTGCAAATGTGTTGGGATATACTATATCAGGAATGCCACCTCCTTCAGCTGGAACTTTGGGGCTTTCTATGGTGGGTGCTATCTTTTCCTATTTCCTTGTTTACCATTCTGTTTTGTAGCCTTATTGATGTCACCTTGACCATGTGAACTGTTTACACTTTGGTAAAAACAGATTCTGAACATCTTCAACAGCTATGGAAATTCGGATGCAGCAAACGGAGATCTTGGTCTGCATCGTCTGATTGAAGCATTGAAACACATGTTTGCAATCCGAATGAACTTGGGTGATCCTGCTTTTGTAGATACCCATGAATATGCATCTGATATGCTTTCTCCATCCTTTGCTAAGGAAATTCAGCAGAAGATATTTGACAACACAACTTTCCCACCAGAGTACTATTCATACAGGCATGATCACCCAACAGTTAATAGTCTAAATTAGATCTTCCTTTCTCGACATAAATTCTTGACCTCTAAGTCATTGTTCTAAAAGCTATTCAGCTCATAACTTAACAGGTGGAGTCAGCTCAGAGATCACGGAACAAGTCATTTCTGCATAGTAGACGCAGACAGAAATGCGGTATCAATGACAACCACTGTTAACTATCCTTTTGGAGGAGGAGTACTCTCTCCTTCTACTGGAATTGTGCTCAACAATGAGATGGGTGACTTCTCAATTCCCACTGACATATCGCCAGAACATCTCCCTCCTGCTCCGTCAAATTTCATTGAACCAATCAAAAGACCTTTATCTTCCATGACTCCTATTATAGTCACAAAGGTATAAGAAAATACTGCTTATGTACTTGAGGTGTTATCGAGAAAAGCTTAGTCCAATTTGACAAGCAACATTGTTGGTCGTTGCAGGATAATCAATTGGTTGGGGTGCTTGGAGGTAGTGGTGGTTTGAACATTATCCCAGCTGTAACTCAGGTGTTTATCAATTATTTCATATTGGGGATGCAACCTTTAGCCGCAGTTCAAAGTCCAAGGGTCTACCACAGGGTAATTGTTTAACTTGTTTTAATTCTTTGTCATGAACTCATGATACACATTAAGGACTCACAACTCTATATTTGTTTGTTGATTCTTTTCTCTTTGATAATGCAGCTAATACCAAACATAGTGTCCTATGAAAACTGGACTGTAATCGATGGAGATCATATCGAGCTTTCAGACGAAAGAAAGCTCTTCTTGCAGGAGCGAGGTCATGAATTGCAGGCTAAAGCCGGGGGAGCCATCACTCAGCTCATTGTTCAAAGACTTGGAAACCCTATTCAGATGGGCAGGAAATGTGGTAGAAGTTCAAATGAAAACGTTTTCCATGGTATACTCACTGCTGTAAGTGACCCAAGAAAAGATGGAAGGCCTGCAGCTGTATGATAATATTGCAAATTGTTTATAGATTAAAATGTATGTTGTTGAGGGATAGGTCTTGGTTAGAATCGGGTGTTGCTAGTGTAAATATCAATTGGGAAATCTGAATATGTTCAGGGGACTTGGGTATGTTTACCAAGACTTATTTCAATAACTCTTTAGCAGGCATGATCTTTCTTGCATGGTTGTAGTCGGGTCAATGAGGGGTGTGGCACTCTTTTTCCCTTTCTAATGTCAATTAAGAAATGGTAAAACAGTAGTGGATTCAATATGAGAATTTCTTGATCAATTAATATATATATATATATATATATATATATATATATAGTCCTTCTTGGCTAAGGACTTCCTTAGTTTTTCTTAGGTGCGGATTTGATGTTTTCACCCACTTTCTGATCATATTTTCACATCTTAACCGTTCAGTTTTTAGGTCCTAATGTATAGATCACCTCTGAAAATTTTCAGCCAATTTGGTGATCGTTAAGGTATCAAAAACTTCAATTTACCATTATAAATACGAACGGTTCCGGTTCGATAGATTCGGTCCGTTCGTGTAAATTGCAGTTTTGGATGTCTTAACGATCACCAAATTGGCTGAAATTTTGCAGGGGGATCTATACATTAGGCTCTAAAAACTGAACGGTTAAGATGTGAAAATATGATCGGAAAGTGGGTGAAAACATCAAATCCGCACCTAAGAAAAACTAAGGACATCCTTACCTGAGAAAAATCCGCACCTATATATATATATATATATAGGGCATATATATCGATCTGATTGCTTTTTAACTTCGGTTTGAATCTAGCTAGTTGGAAAAGAGAAAAAAAGGGAAAGTAATTCGATCGTCTTAATATACATATCACATTCAACATGCAAATATATATGACAAAGAAAATAAAGAATATTACAGAAACAATTCGCTAGGTTTTCCTATTTTCACATCGATACTATGACGACAAACCGGACACGAGTCTTCTTTCAACTTATCAATGCAGTCACGGTGGTACGTGTGCTTACATTTCTTAAGCATCACGCACTCTTCGTCTTCCTCAAACTCTCCCAAACAAATTACACACACTCCGCTGTGAAATCCAACAGCTTCCACATTCTTTCGGTGATGAAAAATTTCGTAAGATTCAACCCTTTGGGCCTTCTGCTGCTTCTGTTGCTGCACTGTTTGTGGTGATTGTGGTGGAGTTGTTGTTGGTAGCGCGCCGGTTTCAATATCATGGGTTTCTTCATCAACTCCAAGACAGTTCATCTTCTTGTAGATGTAGGTAACGGCTCGACATGGAATACAGAGAAGGACTGCGACCACCACTACAAAAACCAGACAGGGGAGAAACGGATGCATGACACTAACACTGTGATGTACAACTTAATCAAGATTAGTTAATTTTTTAAGCTTGAGATGGAATAGAGAGAATGACTGAGGTCGTGCTAGCTATATACGTAGCAAATGATCGAGTTGCTAATAAATATGGTTTCTAAGTATTGCATAGTTAGGGTTTAGGAATCCACGTCCTTAGGGGATTTGGATTCTGACATATGCTAATTTTAAGTAAGTCAATATAATTTTTCAAAGGTTAACAAAAACATACTTCTGTTGCTAAAAGGATGTAGGGAACTTGGTACTGCATAAATATTATTTAAAAAAAAAACCGCAAACATCTGGAAATATTAGTACCGACGTGTTTAAAAGATTTGTGAATGGAAATTAATATAGCTGCAGTGAAAAGCATAGAAAATTGATCGATATATAAGTATATCTTTAACACCATGAAGATAAAAAAACAATATATTGGTCTGAATGCTAGAGTACCATGAAGAAAAGAAAACAATACACAACATGCATGCTAGCTAGAGTATGTTGTCTATTTTTCGATGCATGTCTTTGGTACTCTTTTCCGTTGGTCATCGTACGCCGCTTTATAATGTTAATCAAGAAATGGTTAAATACTAGTGGATCCAATATGAGAATTTATTGATCAATTAATATATAAGGCATAATGGCGTATATCGATCTGATTGCTGCTTAGCATCGGTTGGAATCAAGTTGGGAAGGAGGAAAAAAGGGAAAGTACGGAGTTGATCATCTTGATACACATATAACTTCTACCAACATTCAACATGCAAATACAGAAAGAAAGTAATAAAGAATATTACAAAAAAATTAGCTAGGGTTTTTCTATTTTCACATCGATACTATGACGACAAACCGGACACGAGTCTTCTTTCACCTTATCAATGCAGTCACGGTGGTACGTGTGCTTACATTTCTTAAGCATCGCGCATTCGTCATCTTCCTCAAACTCTCCCAAACAAATAACACACTCTCTGCTGTGAAATCCAACTGCTTCCACATCCTTTCGGTGACAAAAAATTTCATAAGATTCAATCCTTTCGGCCTTCTGTTGCTTCTGTTGCTGCACTGCTGGTGGTGGTTGTGGTGAAGTTGTTGTTGGTAGTGTGCCGGTTTCAATATCATGGATTTCTTCATCAACTCCAAGACACGTCTTCATCTTCTTGAAACAATATGAGACGGCTTTACAAAAGAAGTATGGAGGATAGTAAAATGGAGCCATAATTATGGAACAGGTGCAGACAAAGGCTCTGGGAAAGCATATGACGCAAGAAGGTAACAACGTGACCGCCACTGCAAAAACCACATAGAGGACAAACGGATGCATGACACTAACACTTTGACGTACAACTTAATCAAGATTAGGTAATTCTTTCAGCTCGAGATGGAATAGAGAGAATGACTAAAATCTTGCTACCTATATACGTAGCAAATGACGAGTTTTTATAAATATAGTTTCTAAATATTGCATAGGTAGGGTTGAGGAATCCACGTTCTTATGGGATTTGGATTCTGACATATGCTAATTTTAAGCAAGTCAATATAATTTTCAAAGGTTAACAAAAACATAATTCTGTTGCTAAAAAGATATGGGGAACTTGGTGCCACATAAATATTTCAAAAATAAAAAAATTGAACTGAAAACATCTGGAAATATTAGAACCGACATATGTTTAAAAGATTGGTGAAGGGAAATTAAATAGCTGCAGTGAGATGCATAGAAAATTAATCGATATTTAATATACTTTAGCACCATAAAGATAAGAAAACCATCGATCGATCTGAATGGCACATGCATGAATTAGTTCCCTAGCTAGAATACGCGCGTTGTCTATTTTTCGATGCATGTCTTTGTCTCTTTGATGCTATATATGACGACCAATCGGACATGAATTTTCTTTCACCTTATCAATGCATTCACGGTGAAACGTGTGCTTGCAATCATGAAACATCGCACACTTGATATTATTTCAGGATAATATATTGATATTTATTGTAATATGGGATTTATACTCTATGTCCCCCACTGTATTATGTTATTTCATTAATCAAGGCATGAGAATAGCCGCACCAACCACATGGAAGAAAAAAAAAATTCTCTAAGACAATGAAATCTATTAAAATCTGTGGATTATATATAACATACGACTTTTTGACCAAAATTACATATTTTTAGTTTTTCTATTAAATTTTTTAAACCTAAAATTTGTTTAAGAACAAGAGGAATTGACAAACAGAAAAAGAGAGTAATATTTCAGAGAGAATGGAAATTTCAAGTGTGTTTATTCATCTCATACAAAGGGGTATTTATAGGAATACATTTGAAGTGTGAAAGCTCAAAGAGAAAACCAAAATGATAACCATCTTGATGATGATTTTCTGCCATGCTTGTTGCCCTTTGACAAAGCATGTTACATAAGTCTTCATACACTCAAGTACCTATCTAAATACTTTACGTATTTTGTTACATGATATAGACATACACAGTACTTATACATTTATACTACAACACTCCCCCTTGGATATTTCATGTTCAATAGTATTGTGTTGGTGGTGCGCATCGAAGTTGCCTCGTTAAAAACCTTGCCAAGTAATAAAACCCTGTGAGAAAAACAACCTTGGTCGAAAGGGAAAAAGAGCACAACGCGCGTTGAGTGTGAAGTATGTTTCTGAATACTCCCCCTGATTTAGACTCCTCTTGAAGATCGTGGGAGTTCGGATATCCTCCTTAATCCGATGCTCCTTACATGTTTCTCGAAAGGGGATTTTGGTAGTGACTTAGTAAATAAGTCAACTACATTATCTTCTGATCGGATTTGATTTACTTGAATATTTAGAAGTGTTTGTTGTTGCTGATTGTAGAAGAATTTCGGCGATATATGCTTGGTATTGTCGCTTTTGATGAAACCTAATTTCATTTGCTCAATACAAGCTGCATTATTCTCGTAAATGCATGTAGGTTCATTTGTGGTAAATTTCAAACCACAAGTTCCTCGAATGTGTCTATTTATAGACCTTAGTCATATGCACTCACGCACGGCTTCATGTAGTGCAATAATCTCTGCATGATTTGAGGAAGTAGCAACAAGAGTCTGTTTTGTAGATCTCCAAGATATCGCGGTGCTTCCCATGGTAAAGACATAACCTGTTTGGGAGCGACCTTTGTGAGGGTCAGAGAGATACCCTGCATCAGCAAAACCTGTCAGAACATCATTATCATTTTGATGGAGGGGAGGAGGAGAACGTCGGTCACTATGGATAGTGTTGCCGGCGTTCACATTTCTTTTCTCTCTGTAGGGATAGAACAAGCCCATATCGATCGTACCTTTTAGGTATCGAAGGATTGTCTTTATACCAATCCAATGGCGGCGTGTTGGCGCAGAACTATGTCGAGCTAACAAGTTTACTGCAAATGAGATATCCGGTTTTGTGCATTGAGCTAAATACAATAATGCGCCTATCGCACTTAGGTATGGTATTTCAGCTTCTAATAAATCTTCGTCCTTATCCCTTGGACGAAACGGATCTTTCATGGGCTCAAGACTATGATTGATCATGGGAGTACTCACAGGCTTTGCTTTATCTTCATTAAAGCGCCTTAGTAACTTTTGAGTATATGCTGACTGATGGATCATAATCCCATCATTATGGTGCTCGAGTTCTATTCCGAGACAAAACCGTGTTTTCCCGAGATCTTTCATCTCAAATTCAGATTTCAAATATGTAGCAGTTTCTTTTAACTCATCTAGAGTTCCAATTAGGTTCATGTCATCGACATAAACTGCTACAATTGCAAATCCGGATCTTGTTCTCTTAATGAACACGCAAGGACATATTTCATTGTTAACATATCCCTTCCCAATCAAGTAGTCACTTAGACGGTTATACCACATCCTTCCGGATTGTTTCAATCCATATAGTGAGTGTCTTAATTTTATTGAAAACGCGCTCCGTGGTTTAGAGCCACTTGATTTGGGTAATTGAAGTCCATCTAGAACCTTTATATATATTTCTGAATCTAGATACCCATAGAGATATGTTGTAACCACATCCATGAGCTGCATGTCAAGTTTTTCGGAAACTACCAAATTGATAAGGTAGCGGAACGTTATAACGTCCATTACGAGAGAATATGTCTCCTCGTAGTCGATTCCAGGGCATTGTGAGAAACCTTGCGCCACAAGGCGGGCTTTGTATCTAACAACCTCATTACCAAACTGACAAGGTAGCGGAACGTTATAACGTCCATTACGGGAGAATATGTCTCCTCGTAGTCGATTCCAGGGCGTTGTGAGAAACCTTGCGCCACAAGGCGGGCTTTGTATCTAACAACCTCAAGGTAGCGGAACGTTATAACATCCATTACGGGAGAATATGTCTCCTCTTAGTCGATTTCAGGGCGTTGTGAGAAACCTTGCGCCACAAGGCGGACTTTGTATCTAACAACCTCATTTTTCTCATTACGCTTTCTAACAAAGACCAATTTATGGCAAACAGGTTTTATATTTGGTGGTGTCAGTGTTATAGACCCAAATACCTATCTCTTTGTTAGTGAATCCAATTCAGTCTGGATCGTATTTTTCCATTTGGACCAATCTGCTCTTCGTTGACATTCTTAAACGGAGCGAGGTTCGATATCATCGTATTCTATAATTCCTTTTGCAATATGATATGCAAACGCATCATCAATAGCCATAGAATTTCTATCCATAATTAAATGTATACTAGTGTAATTCATGGAGATCTCTCTATTCTCTGGAATTGGTTCTACTATTGGAGCGTCCTCCAATGATGTCTCTTAGACATAACCATAATCCGGAATTTTTTCATGAGATGGATTATTTATATCGATGATTAATGGATTATTTTGTGTCAAGCTCACTTTCTTTCTTGGGCGAGAATCCATCGACCCTATAGGCCTCCCGCGCTTTCTGGCAGAAGCCATGGGTCTAGCCACTGCATCACCCATAGAGGGGATGTCATGTCCTTTAGTTTTAGAAACATCAATCCTTGCAGGTACGTTTGCAGCAGGTATGTGTGATCTTGTCACTTTAGCGATATCAGAAAATGCATCAGGCATTGATTCTGCTATGTTCTAAAGATCGAGAATCCTCCGCACTTCTATTTCAGACTGTGTGGTTCGGGGATCAAGATGAGAAAAAGTGGGGACAGACCACGACAATTCCTGTCTTTTCTGTTGAACATTAATGTTTTTGTCTCCCCCTAATGACGGGAAGACTGTCTTATCAAAGTGACAATCCACAAATCTAGCGGTAAATAGATCACCTGTCAAGGGTTCTATGTAGCGGATAATGCTTGGAGTATCATATCCAACATAAAGGCCTAAGCGTCTTTGAGGACCCATTTTAGTGCGCTGTGGCGGCGCAATTGGCACATAGACTGCACACCCAAATATGCGTAAGTGTGAGACATTAGGCTCATACCCAGTCACCATTTGGGACGCAGAAAAGGGTTCGGTGGCAGTTGGTCTCAGACGAATAAGCACAGCTGCATGTAATATTGCATAGCCCTAAGCAGAAATAGAGAGATTGGTGCGCATAACCAATGTCCTGGCAACCATTTGAAGTCTTTTAATGGCAGCTTCTGTGAGTCCATTTTGGGTGTGTACATGAGGGACAGGGTGTTCGACCTCAATCCCAATGGACATGCAATAATCATCAAAAGTTCTTGATGTAAATTCTCCAGCATTGTCAAGACGAATTGACTTAATAGGATGATCAGGGTGGTGAGCCCTTAATTTAATGATTTGTGCTAGGAGTTTAGCAAATGCAGCATTTCTTGTGGATAAGAGCATGACATGTGACCAACGTGTCGACGCATCAACCAACACCATAAAATATCTAAATGGTCCGCAAGTTGGTTGGATAGGTCCACAAATATTACCTTGTATTCTGTGTAAGAATGGTATATTTTCTTTAGTGTCCTTTGCATAGGATGGTCTTGATCCTACCTTTGCTAAAGAGCAAGCTTTGCAAAACGAATGATATGCTTTAGAAGTAACTCTTTGGACCAATGTTTGGTTCGTACTTCTTTTCGTTTTGAAGAATGGATGTCCGTGTGAAGTTTTTAATATACGGAGCATCATGTCACGACCTGGATGTCCCAAACGGTCGTGCCAAAGCTTGTATGTGTCAGGATCCCATAAATTGTCATTCATGACATGGTTGGATTCAATGACTCTAATAGTGGTTGCATACAATCCACTAGAGCGACACATAAGTTTCTCTAAAACTCGTGTATTTCCGTAGTTTTTAGAGGTGATGCAAATGAACTCTTGTCCATTCTCACAATGTGTTTCCACATGAAAATCATTGGCTCTTATGTCTTTAAAGCTTAATAGGGTCCTTCCGGCCCTTGGAGCATATAGAGCTTCGGCGACATTAACATTTGTGCCATTTGGTAACAAAAATTGAGCTGGTCCTCGACCATGAATCAATTGTGATGGTCCTGCCATCGTAGTTACTGAGGATCGACTATGTGTCATCCATAAAAATAATTGCCTATGTCGCAATATAGTATGTGTGGTACCACTATCAAGAAGGCATTCCAATTCTCCGGAAAACATACTGAAAGGGATAAAGTTCCGAATATTAACACATGTCCATGACATTGAATGCGATACTTTATTAATAGGGAAAATAGCCAATGATTACATTAAAGTTATTCATAAGTCTATTCCAAATATCAAACTTTAGACAAATTGTTATCACTCAATCCGTTTGGTAATTCCAATGAAATATGACCAGGAAAGTAGAGAGATGTTGGTGGAGCGAGGCTCGCTTAAATACCCCTATCTCAATTGCTTTCCTAGACATCATACTTCATTGGGTACGCCACATAAGAAGGAGTTTAATACAATTGTTATTTATTGACTAAGGCACATTTGCCATTCTTGAAAAATAGAAAGAGGATTATTCTAATCAAAGTCTGTGGCATCCTCGTGCTCTTCATCTACAGCTTTGAAGTCTTCAACGGTGAGATTGACATCTTCACTATTTTCATCTTCGGCAAGGTTAGCCTCTTGCTCTCTTGCTTCCCTGTACTCCTTGTAGCGTGCAGCTAATTGGGTACTTGCATGGCATTGTTTAAACCAATGCTCGATTGATCCACATCTATGACACATGTCATTGTGGTTCCCTCCCTTCATTTGAGGTGCAGGTTGTGCAGGTTGTGCAGGTTGTGGATATTCCCTAGGAGGGTTGCTGCTACTACCACGGCGCATGGTGCGACCTCCACGGCTTATGGTGCTATTTCCACGGCCGGTGTTGCCATATCTCCCTCTTCCACGTGTTGAGTTGCCATCACGTGTGCCCGCTCTAAAGTTACGGTTTCCTTCTTTATTGGGCGGTTATATGGACCTGTTCGTCCTTCATGTCCCCTATTATTAGGGTACACATGTCCCCTATTGCTGGGGTACCGCTCCTTGTGCCCTCTCTTGGGTGCATTATAATTTGCCTCACGAACGCTCTTGGTTCCAATGGGTCTTGAATTATAATTCTTTACGAGAATGTTGTCGTGCTTTTCGGCTACCGACAAAATATTTATGAACTCATTGAACCTCGTAATTCGTCCAGCATTTACTTCAGTGCGATACTGCTTTGATAGCAAGATTGCTGCAACCGGGAAGGTGGAGAGAGTCTTCTCAACTAGCTTTTCTTCTGTGAGGGGTCTTTGACAGAACCTCAACATGGACTTGAGACGAAGAGCTTCTGAATTGTACTCAGCAATAGACTTGAAGTCTGAGAAGTGTACATCGTTCCATTGAACTTTCAAGTCAGGGAGGAGAGAATCTTGGATATTGTTAAAGCGCTCTTGTAGCGCCTCCCATAAATCCTTTGCATCTTTAATGGACATGTACTCTAGTCTGAGTGCTTTGTCCATATGACGTCGCATCAAGATGATTGCTTGTGCATGCCTCTTGGGTGTTCTAAGGAACACAAGGGCTGGGTCTGGTGCATGGATGATGGGCAATATCCCCTTCAATGTGAGATGGTTCTCAACGTCGTTTCCAGCTATGGTAATCCGAACCTGTTGAGTAAAAGATTTGAAAATCGAGTCTAGGTTCATTTGACATCCTTGAAGATAAGAAGAAAATATTAGTTTCGGAGTTAAAACTTCCACGAAAAATAATAAGATTTCCGAGCTATGCTACCAAGAAATCAATTTCCAAGAATCATTGTGAACACTCTTAGTTCATTGATTACGAACGCTCTTAGTTCGTTTGACGTGAATTTCTATAATTCCGCTTTTGATTGTAAGTTCCCGAGAAAAAGGAAAAAAGGAGAGAAAATAAATAAAAACTCAAAAACGGAAACTTTTAGTAAAGAATACCTTGAAATAGTGTTGCCGGAAATTTTGACCGGAAAAATTATCGGAGGTGATCGGAAAGATCGTTGGAAAAATTCGAGAAAAATTGTCCGAAAAGTCATCGGAAAAGTGTCAGAAAGTCGCCGGAAAAGTTATCGGAAAGTCGCCCAGCAAATCTGTCGACAGATGTGTCGGCAGATGCTCGGCAGATGGTTCGGCAGCTGCTGCGTATCGTCTCGGCAGCTGCTGTGCAGGGGCCTCTGTAGTTGCTGCGCAGCTCTCGGCAGCACCTCGGCAGATCCTCGGCAGCACTCGGCAGCGGTTCGGTTCGGGTTTTCTGCTTCCGGCGGCCGGTTCATGCAGTTTCCGGCCGGTTCCGGCGATTCTGAGACCGGTTCCGGGCTTCTGGAATCAAGGGCTTTGATATGAGCTAGGGTTTGGGGATTTTTTGTAGGTTTGGAAAAATGACTTCGATCGATGATGAACTCTTCTTTCGTCAATTTTCGATTCTAATTCTAGAGCAACTTCGTGCTGATAATATGTTTAAGAACAAGAGGAATTGACAAACAGAAATAGAGTAATATTTCAGAGAGAATGGAGATTTCAAGGGCGTTTATTCATCTCATACAAAGGGGTATTTATAGGAATACATTTAAAGTGTGAAAGCTCAAAGAGAAAACCAAAATGATAACCATCTTGATGATGATTTTCTGTCATGCTTGTTGCCATTTGGCAAAACATGTTACATAAGTCTTCATACACTCAAGTACCTATCTAAATACTTTATGTATTTTGTTACATGATATAGACATACACAGTACTTATACATTTATACTACAACAAAATTATAATTTTTAAACAATATTTGACGGGAAAGTAATTCATCATCCTGGTATACATATAACTTCAATCAACACATTCAACATGAAAATATGAGGAAAAAAATAAAGAATATTACAAAACTTAGCTAGGGTTTTTCTATTTTCACATCGATACTATGACGACAAAGCGGACACAAATCTTCTTTCACCTTATCAATGCAGTCAAGGTGGTACGTGTGCTTACATTTCTTAAGCATCACGCACTCGTCGTCTTCCTCAAACTCTCCCAAACAAATAACACACTCGCCGCTGTGAAATCCAACAGCTTCCACATCCTTTCGGTGACAAAAAATTTCATAAGATTCAACCCTTTGGGCCTTCTGCTGCTTCTGTTGCTGCATTGCTTGTGGTGGTTGTGGTACAGTTGTTGGTATCTTGCCGGTTTCAATACCATGGATTTCTTCATCAACTCCAAGACACATCTTCATCTTCTTGAAACAATATGAGACGGCTTTACAAAAGAAGTATGGGGGATAGTAAAATGGAGCCATGATTATGGAACAGGTGCAGATAAAGGCTCCGGGATAGCAAATGATGAAAGCAGGTGACAACGTGACCACCACTGCTAAAACCACATACAAAGGGACACACGGATGCATGACACTAACACTGTGATGTACTACTTAATCTTGATTAGATAATTCTTTAGGTTCGAGATGGAATAGAGAGAGTGACTAAGCTCTTGCCAGCTATATACGCAGCAAATGATCGAGTTGCTAATAAATATAGTTTCTAAATATTACATAGTTAGGGTTTCGGAATCCACGTCCTCCTGGGATTTGGATTCTGACACATGCTAATTTTCAGTAAGTCAATATAATTTTTCAGAGGTTACCAAAAATATAGTTCTGTTGCTAAAAAGATATGGGGACCTTGGTACTGCATAAATGTTTCAAAAAGACAAAAAACATACAACTGAAAACATCTGAATTTTTTTTTATAATAAAAAACGTATTACAAGATATTAGCGCTTTGAAGGCAAATGATGTAGGGCGCAAGTCTCACTTACTCTCGATCCCGAAAGAAAGGGCTTCGTTAAACTTTGGGAATCCACCGCCTATCCCCCTATTTTTATTTATTAATAACATCTGGATATATTAGAACCAACTTATGTATAAAAGATTGGTGAATAGAGATTAACATAGCTGCAGTTACAAGCATAGAAAATTTATCGATATATAAGTATATCTTAGCACCATAAAGAAAAAGAGAAAAATAATATATCAATCTGAATGGCACAACATGTATGTATCAGTTCCCTAGTCGTTGTCTATGTTTTGATGCATGTTTTTGATACTTTGACGACAAACCAGAGTAGTACCAGACATGAATTTTCTTCCACCTTATCGATGCATTCACAGTGATCGCACAGTCGGTCGTCTTCTTGCTAATTTTAAGCAAGTCAATATAATAAATTTTTTAAAGGTTAACAAAGTGAACCTTTTTTCAATTACGAAATCGAATGGGAAAACTGAATTTAATTTTCCAATGGATCTATGGTTATATATAGACAATTTAATAAGAAGCAAATTATTCCCTTCCGCGAAAGCAGAATGGTAGGGAAACCCAGGGTGAAGGAATGGTTTATTTGGAGAATGAAGAAATGCACAGATTCAAAGAGCGTAGGACAACCATAGTCCATAGAAGAGCTGAGGAACTACCATTTCAAGCATACTATAACTTAATAAGGCATGAAACGGTAAAAGGGCAATAACATAAAATCTATCTGGTTTTACCACTTTTAAACTGAAAAACTTGGTTGGAGCTACTAATCCAGATTTCAAAATATTAGGAGATTAAAATCTATAGTAATCCCGCTAATGACTAAAAAGCGGTTTATTACAGATGATGTTTAATCTCAAAAGTTGTCCACTAATGCACAGTTTTAGCGTTCTACTGTGACAAGTGACTTCTGAGAAGAACCATTCATGGGGGTACGACAAAGCGGACAATGGGCGCCCGTAGCTTGCCACTGTTTAATGCATTCATGGTGATACATGTGATTTCACTTCGGAAGCGTCTCACACTGGTCTTCTTCCACAAACTCCTGACGACAAATAACGCAGCACTTACCGGTGATTAATCCATAACTGAAACAAGTACTTGCTGCAGGTTCCCGCAGCGGCAGCGAGATGAGTAGTTGTTGGTAACAGTGGCGGCCGCTGCGGTGGCTGCGGCAGAGCAGTAGTTATTGTTGGTACTGAACCCCGTTCGATGTCTTCTTCTCTTCGGCGCTTTTTAGCATCGCAGAGAGCGCAGATGCAACAGCATACTGGTAGGGAAGTTACCACTCACCATGAAGACAAATGCAAAGCCACATAATATGGTATCACTCAAAGCCATGACACCAATATGTCGAAGTACAAAGACTACTTTGGGTTTGTGCGAGCGAGAGACCTATACATTGGATGGTGGTACTTGAAGAAGATGATCGAAAATTTGAAACCTAACGAAATCAGGATTCCTGAAGGGTTACTATTTGCTGCACCGTGGGATTTCAAGTCCTCATGGGATTTGTGCTGCATTTACTTGGTGAGAAACAATAGTCACTCCTCATCCTCTCCAATCTTGAATTTACTAACCTTACGGGCAATGAATTGATTCCGTATATGAACAGAAGTCGATTTCATACCATTGGAATTAAAAACTACAGATGCTGGCTAAGCTTCAGTAAGTGTGTGCAAAATACAAAGGCTGTAGATTCATGCTTGACTTCTATGATAAGAGTGCCCTAGTACAAAATGTCTAAAATATAGAAAGACCACAATGCTGCCATGCGATAAAATAAACCACCATATTTTATGACCGACTTCAATTCTCTTTCCAGTTATTGTACAACAGAACAGGGAACATGAATGAATGTATGCCTGGCCGCCAAGAAGCTCGATACAACCCCAGGCAGTCTAGCACTTAATTTGGCATCTTTTCAATAGGTCTTGTCCATCAGCTGTATCGGTGCCAGGATGTTAGTCTTGCTTGTCTCGACGATACACCCATTCATGACCATTTCCTCCAGCATGAAATGTGCTTTCTCCAAATGGAACATGATGTCTAGTTCACACTGCAAATTCGAGTGAGAAGAGAAACAAAATCAGTGTCTTGAGGCCATAAGTGTGGAGCACTAAAAAGTAACAAAAAATGCAAATTAACTCACAAGTCAGAAGCAAACAAACTTACCACATTGCCGAAATGGCGGTCCATCGTTTCAACTAACAGATGTATGAATTCCAAAATTGCAAGCTCATTCTGCAATGTTACATAACGTTAAGAAAACAATGGGAAACTAGAGGATAGGTTTTGATATGAGACGAAAAGACAGAGCTTTCAATAAAATTTTGATCAAATTAGAAGAGCTTTGGATCAAGTTCTTCTTCACCCCTCTCTATCTCCCTGTCCATTGCATAGGGCATGCTAAATCCACTGAAATGCTAGGACCATTCCCATATCCAACACCACCAACACCCACCCACCCACCCCACCCCACCCCCCCACCCCCTCCCTCCCTCTCCTCTCTCAATCCCTAGCAAATTTAGTTTTACTGATCTGTATAATCAAGTCAATACGACAATACTTGATCTCTTTGTAAATAAAAACTTGTCCAAATGAGAGCATCAACTGATCATAAAGGAAAGAAAGTAACTTAAGTGACAAAAAGAAACTTACTTCATCATTGTCTACTCCTACCAGGAAAAACAGTGAAGCATAGCGTCTGTAGACAATTTTGTAATTCCGGTGCTCGACAAATGAACACTGTTCCACACAAAAAGAAACCAAAATCAGCAACAATAAACAGGCACGACTGCTGCACATTATATGCACCGAATGATACAAAACCAAACAAGAACAAAGAAAAGGCGGCATGATTGCGTTTCATATACTCATGATGCTCAACTTCAAATCTCTAAAAATTGCCACAGATATGTAATGCAAAGAAACAACCAGAGGTAAGAATCACACAAACCAATGCAAATAGTGAACTCCCACATATGATTTACAATCAAAAGGCCCTAAAGACATGAACTTCTAAAAGAGCTAGTGACAATTGACATTAACAACAATACAGCAGAGTGCAAATCATGGATCATGTAGCAACTGTTTAACATTCATAAAGTTGTAGACTTTGGCCACAATTTAACATCTGAACATAATTGCAAACTTTCGATCCCAATTCCACTATTCGCTAATGAAACCAGAACTGAACAACTGGGTATTTGGCAATTTCAGATGCAGAGCTAAATAGAGGAAAACCAGACCAGATTTGGAATCAAAGTTTGAATCTTTGAGATGATATAATATACAGGGCAGAGCAATTTATGACAGAAAATTGATTGAGAGAGATAAGAGGGACCTGTTGCTCGTTGCGGGCGAGGCATTTGCGGACGATTTCAGCTTCAAGAGCTCGCCTTTCTTCGAGGGTGAGATATTCGTAGTATTGGGCCAGACGGGTCTGCCCTTGTTTGTTCACCATCAATATGAATCTGATCCCCATTCTTCTCTCTCTCTCCTCTCCTCTCCTCTTTTGTTTTTGTTTTGTTTCTGCAGAAAACTCAACCTCCCTGACCCGAAGAGAAGAGGTCTAGTTGTAACCGAAAAACAAAAAAAAGAAGAGAAGAGGTCTAGTACTTATATTTTCCTTTACAAATAAAAATTACTTCACCCACCAAAATTCGTTGGTATAATTTTTTTTTTTATTTTTATTTTGATGGTTTTGTTGTTGAAGTTTCGTATGCATTTATTTTCGAGACTGATGAAATTTCGTACCTATAAGATTTTTGAAACTTTTGCCAAAACAATTTTGTTGGTAAAAGTTTGAAACTGTGAGATGAGATTTTGTTGCCACAAAGGGTTTTTGTTTATCATTTTAAGACTAGTATATTGAACTGCCCTCATAGTACACTCTTAGGCATAAAATCAATAATTCTATCTCTGGATGTCCCCACTAATCCCAAAAGACCTTAGTACTATTATAAATATTTAACAAATTATATAGAATATGTTGTTGTATCTCTTTTATGATATGAAATTTTATTTTTTCCACACACAATCCCAACATATATATGTTGTCGTCGCATTCTCAAAAATAAAAAATTATTTTGGGAGAGGCCGGAAGCTGTTTGGGTATCATATTTATTTGTTATCTTAGAACTTGATTGATAACATAATGTCAAACAATGAGGACACAAGATGTATACTTGATTGGGAGCATAGAAATCATATTATTTTCCAAAACTAGCAGCCAGATCTTATTAGCTTGACATACAAAATCTCTTACAAATTTGTGAAAGCTTACTAGCTTCAGCTGTAAAACACTACCCGAATTCGAGCCTGCTCTCATAACAAAAGAGTTGCTTATGCATTTTGATTCTAACAACATAGAAGTAGACAATTACGCCAAAATAAAGGGATTGCCAATCTAAGGAGCCGTATATGTAGTACTGATGTCAATTACAGGTATAACTGATTTCCTTGTTCACCAAGTTGTTATCTGAACAATGTTCCTGATGAACTTCTTCATGTCCCTTGTCCTCAATGACATCTTTAGTACACAGAAAACTTGGTTGGTGTGTGGAAGATAGGAGCCGAGCCCACATTCGGTCTGTTATCACAACCTGGTGCTGCTCCTCGGTTATTCTCTGCAAATCAACCACCCAGCAATAACTTAGTGACAATTATTTATCGAAAAGTGAAGTGTTATTTTAGGCCTGAGGCAGTACTCACATGAAAGGGTATATATGAGTGTCTCCCATTGACAGGACCTACTATAAACCCTGTGTAGCCTGCCATTGCTCCGTGGACAGCACTTTGAGCAAGGAGTGTGCAGTACACATTATCTGAACCGTTGCTTGGAATAGCTCGGATCATGTACGTAGGATCTGCAAACAATGAAGTGCAAGGCTTGATTGATTGTTCCAGTTTTTCCTACCTTTTCACAGTTTTATGTATAAGCAAAAAGTTGTGAACTAACCTATATATTTGAGGTTTATCGCCATTTTACTTTTTTTTGAGAAGTGATCCTGAAAAGGACCAAAAGTAGTGTTAGCGGGACTGAGTTTACCAACTTAAAATGGATGAGAAGTTAGCATGTGACATCAGACTCCTAACCTTGATCTTCTGGGAAATCCATAGGCCAACATCTTGGAGGAGCTTGTTTCCTGAAGCATCCTGTTTGTCCATAGAGTTTATGCTTTCAGATAGAAGCTCCTGCCCAGCACCTTCAGCAATGACTATAACCATGTGCCCATTTTCTTTGAGTCGTTTCTCTATGTATTCAAACAGTCCACCAGGACCCTCAAGATAAAAGGGTGATTCTGGAATCAAGCAACAGTCTACATCTCGGCTTGCAAGCGTTGCATACATAGCAATAAACCCTGCATCACAGCTTCCAGGTTAAATCGAATATAAAGGATGGCGCAGTCAGCAAAGTACATCATATGGAAATATAATGTCGTACTTCTCATAACAAAACATGCAGTTCCCAGATATTAAAAGTTAATCAAGGATTTTGAAAATGCAGGATGTCATGAGAAAGTAGGAACTTACCACTATACCGACCCATCACCTTCACAACACCAATACAATTCTCAAAGCTTTCAGATTCAACATGTGCTGCATTAATTGCACGTTGAGCCTCCTCAACAGCAGAGTCAAAGCCAAAGGATTTGTCAATCACCTGTATCAACAAGAGACAACAGTTAACAAAAGACTGTTCATTTGTGACAAAACAATGGGAAAAAATCAACAAGAGGTAGCTAGGCTAACCCAAGAAATGTACCGGAATGTCATTATCAATGGTTTTGGGGATTCCAGCAACTACTACTTTGAGACCACGTCTTTTAATTTCCTGCATGATGAAAAAAAATCACAAGGTTCATAATGTTATAGAAATAAATTTGCAGAAGCGAATGGCATCTGCCTCTTAGTGATTTAAAGATGCCACCTTGGCCAAGAGAAAAGAAAGCTTGGAAAGATCTAAAGTTAATACGAGATATCAAAGAAAAGTATACAGTAATTCTCATGTTATTGAGAGTTGAATTATTATAGAGTTATGTTACCTCATATATTACGGATGCTCCCTTCTGGGTTCCATCTCCTCCAATTATGTAAACCTGTAACAAGTTCACGCAGTGGTAAGGGGAACAGGATCACAAGAAATGCATACAAAAAGTGTCGATCCATGAATAGCAGTGTTTAATTTGGAAATAAGGACCTGATTGATTCCTCGATCTTTAATGCTATCAACTATCTTTGATTTGTCATGGCCACCCCTTGATGTCCCAAGGATGGTTCCACCGCGTTTGTGGATATCATTCACGCTCTTTGGAGTCAAAGGAATTATGTTTCGAGAATAGAAACCCTTGTATCCTCCCTACAAATTCATTAGCCAGTAATGATGCCATTAAGTCACATAATATACAGAACCAATTGATATTTGATTCAAATCTGTAAATCTCATATTTCAGACTAATTTGGGAATTGAAATAGTGCAGTAATCACTTACTACTATCCCTGAAACTTTCTTTACACCATACATATGGTGCAAACCACATACGATCTCCCTAATCACAGTGTTGAGTCCAGGGCATAGACCCCCACAAGTCACAATACACGCATGAACATCCTCCGCCTCAAAATACACCTGAACAACAAGAAGCAACAGAGTCATTGACAGAACACACTACCTAGTCAATTCAACTATATGCATAAAACACTCGAAAACATACTCTTTGACGTGGTCCAGCACGCCGAAAATGGATGCCCCTTGGACTATTCTTGTGACCAATAATCTGCACAAGCAAAAGAGAGGAGAAACGATACTTAAGACATACTCTCAACTGTCACAAAATAAAGAGGGACCGAGTTTAGATCAACGAAACAAAAAAAAAAAAAAAAATCAATAGCAGTAGCAATAAGCTTACATTTTGGGCAACAGTATCATCCATATTAACAAAGTACTGCCTGCAATATCAAACAAACGCCCATATTCTGTAAATTAGCCAATTCTGGATGCCACAGATATTAGAAAGACCCATAATGAACATGAAAAGAACTTACTTGACTACAGAGTATGCAGGATTGTCTTGCAATGGATTTGGGTAAGTCTACAAAAGTCCATAAAAAACAACCCATTACCACAATTCACAATTGGAAACAATAAACCACACACAAGTATCCATCTTTTGGCGGGAATTCAGTATTCAGCATCACACAAACAACACCTACAAATCAAGAGAGAGAGAGAGAGAGAGAGAGAGAGACTGAGAAACGACGACGTACCGGAAGATTGGGAATGTAATCAGAGAAATGCGGCACGTCTTCAAGAACATAGCCATTGTCCCCCTCCACAATCTTAGCCTTATGATCCATGACAACACCAGACGACCCGACTTTATGACCCGACCCGGAAAAACACGTAAACGAGTTCCTAGAAACAGAGCTTGAATCCGAACCTGGAGACTTCAGATTAATGACGGCAGACGAAGAAGAGTAGAGAGAGTCCATTGGGTAGCGGCAGCGGCAGATATAGACGACGAGTAGTTTGAAGTCGTATTTGGAACCATAGTTCAAATTTATAGGACAAGGGACAAAGAACAGGTGGCTGCTTTGGAAAACACCGGTGGCTCAACGTTTTGAGTTTTTGACTATAGAAAAAGGTGAGCTCCACGCTTCTTTCACAGATACTTGGGGAAGAAACCAAAACCCAGTTTGGAAATTTATAGTATTCTAGAAACTTTAACGGCTGGAAATGAAGTAGTAGACGTGGGAGATAAGTAAATTTAAGTAAATGAAAATGGAAATATAATATAGGTTAACCAATGATATTTTGGGCGCGGAAAATGAATATTTCACGGGCTGGTCAATCCGGGTTTGCCCGGAAAAACAGTGACGTGGTTCGGTGGGTTTTGATAACGTGGGCTGCAGCTGAAAAGTGCTTTCTACAGAAGCAGGTAGGTTTCACACTTACATGATTTCACAGGGATTGTGAGGGAAAGTGATTGTTATGGTTGGGGGGAAAAGCAGAAATAGAAGGCGGGTTTCATGGAGGGAAAGGACAAGTCAGGGTTTTACGCTTAGTACATGGAGGTGGAATCTAATTCAGATGATTCTTGTCCCAAGCTAATTATGAGTGATTGATGAGATTAGTCGGTAATCATTCACATGTGTTCAGGCTTTATTGATAGTTTGATATGACAATGACCTGATTTGTTTTTTTATGGTGTTCCAAGAGTCCGAACTTTTAATCTAGTCCAATTAGAATATACTTCTAATACGGAATATTTTTGTCCTATTTTCATATGGTGTTGGTCTCTACAAATGAAAATTTTTCCGCCTACTGTCGTGTATGTAATTCAATGGTCTCAATCATTCATCCGCAATATCATTTTCGATGGCACTAACTTAAGTCAAAAATTGTTTAGCTGCTTGATTACTATCAACATACTTACATTTTCTACTTCAAAACATTTATTTCAGGAGTGTACATTAACACATGTATATAAGTAAGTTTGTTCGACATAATGCACTACTAAACTATCTAGGCATGATCTTAATATGACTAGCTAAAAGCTAGTCTACTACCATATCGAGTTGGCCGGGTTACCTTTGATATATAATACCGATTTTCCTTATTATATATGAACAATAGTTCCCCATTTTAGCAGTATAATAAGAAGCCATAAGAATTCCACCTCTTAGACGCATACAAGGGATGCTTTTGGAGTTTTAGTTATTCAGTACAAGTAAGAAGCCATCAGAATTCCACCTCTTAGACGCATGTTCTGTCAGAGTTGAATATAATGATATTCTTCTTTTTCGTTCTAAAATAATTAACAATGAAAATAGATGACAAATGCATGATCAAATCAAAGGTTTCATCATCTTATAACAGAGTGTATTAGACTCGGGCAGGAGTTGTATTTTGACCTTTTGGAATAACAGAAGATGGAATTCTAAATGTATATGTTAATTCACATGGTCACAATACAGATAGGATAATTTTCCATCAATTTTGGAGTTGAGCTGATGACTAATGAATCCACTGTAGTTATTTTCACGAGCCGCAATGCATATGTCAATGACCTTATTTGACAAGTGGTCATCTTCATAATATGGCTGCTCAATAAACTCATCAAGAGCCATCCACTGGGGAAAAGAAAAACTAATTATACATAGCAAAATGATTATCAGAAAATAATTAAGTGAATAAATGGGACTCAATCTAATACCTTTGCGGCTTGGATTTCCTTCTCATCAACTGTGATCTCAGATGACAAAGGCTTAAGCATGCACACAAACAGCAAGTCTGACTGCTCAAATGCAACCTTATGTGCATGTCTTCCAAGTTGAACAGGAGAAGGAAATATGAAATAAACAAATAGAAGAAGATCGAGTTAGGGTTTATGTTGGGCTCATATTGTTAGACAAAGCTTAAGTTGTAAGGGAATGAGTCAAAAATGTATATCAAGTAATGCATACATGCTTCGTTAGTTCTTAGATATGTATGAGAGAAGTCTTACCTGAAAGCTACCATTTTAAGGAAAGTTGTCTCAATCTGCAGCAGTGATGAAGAGAAATCGGTTACTATGAATCAAGCAAGTGATAACAAAGATAAAGTCAATAGTACTATAGAGAATGATGAATATATTTTTTTACCCCAGTTTCTTCTTTCACTTCTCTTATAGCACCAGAGAATATATCTTCAAACTGGGTAAAGAAGATAGCATCATTGTTAGTCTTAAGCAGTATTGAGGAACTTATATTGAAACATAGTGATCAAATTCTAGAACATATTTACCTTGTTGATATAACCAGTTGGTAATTTCCACACACCAGAGCAACTACAAGGACACTTCTCTTTTACCACAAGAACCTAATGTTAATGAAATTCCATATATTAGACGAAATTTTAGGACTTTTGAATGGTCCTTGTTGAGGTCAAAAGATTTCTTAGGGATTAATGATCATTGATATATACACCTCTCTTTTGTCATTGATCACAAATGCTCCAATACCAATATGATGTGAAGGGCTATCAGGAAGCATACAAGGTTCACTTGGAATCCAATATGTTAGCATAACATATCCTGGTTCAGCATGGTGAAAGTTGAAACCCTCCTAAATACGGAAAATGTTGTGATTAACAAATTTTTATGTTCAGTTGAAAATTAACTGGTTTGAAAAGTAATATTTGCAATGATCGTAACAGATAATCAGATGAGGATTATTGAATTGTTACCTGAATTGCAATTGGGACAAGATCAGCTTGCTTTTGTAGTATTTTGAGCCATACCCCCCTTTTCCCCTGCTTTGCACATTTAACAGTTAATTTAGTTACATATATGGTTTATGATCAGACTTTTATGTAGGATAAAGTTGCAACTTTTCTTTTCAGTGGTATCAACAATCTTTGATATTGTTAAATAATGGCCAGGTTTATAGGTATATTCATATTAACATTGTGTAGTATCTCATTCACATCAATTAGACCTTCATTTTCCAGCTGGACAGAGAAGCCTGAACAGCAGATGCAAAAGCATTTGCACTCATGGGTAAGCTCTCTGGGTTAATTATGACTCCATCATATTCGTCGTTCCATCCATCAAGTATCTCTGGCATCATCACGCTTGGTGAAGATTTATTGGGAGATAAAACATGAATTGCTGTTTTCTTAAAGCTGGCTCCAAGAATTGGAGGGCACGAAACCTTGAATTTGGCAGTAGTGGAGGTTTCTGTAAGAAATTGTTTCCGCAGAAACCCTGAAATAACAGAACACAAAGTCTATTGGCAACCATTTGTTAGGTAGCAACTAGAAATATGATACTTGGATGAGAAGTAAGAACTAACCATTTGGCAACCCCCATTTGAAAGTGCAATAATCTTTGGTCAAGGAAATCGAAACCATTTTCACTGCCATAGTTTCGTGGTTTTTGAAACACATTAGGACAGAACCTATTTGTATATAGGCAGCCATTGCAATAGGAGGATGCAAATTGATGTTCAGGAGAAAAAAAGAAGGTGAATAATATTTTAGAGAATAATAGCATCTGCAGGACAAGTAGGAAGAAAGAGATGGCAGTTCTAGTTTATTCAGAAAACTACATTAAGGGATTGAATAACTTGTTCTCTTTTTTGCTTTTGCTTTGCTGCAAATAAATGCATTGTATCTTTAGTTCTGTAATCCAACGGCCTTGTTTTCTTTTCCTATCAATTGCTAGTTAAATTGAACTATGAACAAAGAGGTACCATATAAAGGGACAGAAGCAACAGAGACTCCCACTACTACTACTTATCCATTTGTCCATGAAAAAAAAAAAAAAGGATAATATTCCCTTCCATTTCAAGCAACAAGCATTCTATGATCACCATTGGAATATTAAGCATTTGGACTTCCATGCATAATATGTCATTCCGTTATTGATTAAGAGTCTTTGACATATCAAGAGTGTTCTTTCATGTTCGTGTTCAAGATTTAGAACTTAATTTGATCTGAATTTGGTTCCAAGTTGGCAAGATTCCATAGAATTATATACTGTTTCTTGCAACAGAAAAAGAAGGGAGTGGCATGGTCAATATCCAAATAGAATATTTAAACAGGAATCAATGTCTCGTTTCACTAGTTAAAAGGATTTATTCAAATTCTTGGATGCTGCTACGTATTTAAGGTTGCTGAAATTGAGTTGTGAGAATGGGGGACCAAGATTACAGGCTAGGTTTCCAATACCCTATACATGAGTTGCTGGTTTTAGGACATTGACTAAAAGTTTACATGTGTTCCTGGCAGTCTAGTCTAGTCCATGGTTTTGAGACCAACTAATAAGAAGTTTCTTGAATTCTTGAACCAAGTCAAATATGGGAATTGCTATAGTTGTAATAAAATAACTTAATGTGATATCCACCTCTGGCTTTTCCCATTTCATACAATTTGAGTTTATTTCTACCAATAAACAAGAAAATAATGAGGGTGGCATGTCAATTATAACTCTGTAGTAGTCACCAATCTGAGTTTAAAAATTCATGTATCATTGTGAATGAAAATGCTACGTGCTAGGCTAACAAAACGTGCTTGATTGAGATAAAATCGTCTCTCGTTTCAAACTATTCCCAATTTACTTAATTTGTTGAGAAAATAAGACTAGTGAAGTGATTTTACTGTGAGCCTATAAACTCAGGATAGACTTTCTTTTTTTCTCTACTTTTACATAAAATTTAAACCTAAAAATCTTTGAAGCTCTTTGAGATATATTCCTTCCTTGAGATTTTTCTTGTAATACAAGAAAACTACAACAAATGAAACCCTTTATTCTCAATTGATCCCAAAAGGAAATTTACACAAAGTGCTGAGTTGGCACCACCATGTCCGTCCATCTACACATTCCATCAGTTTATTCTCCTCAATCCAACGGCCCACAATTCCTCCTCTAGAAAATTCCACACGTGTCTTACCTCCTCCTCCTCCTCCGCCTCAGATCACAAAGCGACGACTCTCCTCCGCTCTTCTTCCATTTCAGTCCTCACAGTCCACGATTCCTCAGCCGCTATCGGCGTCGCCGCCATGTACAAGACCGCCACGTCGCGCCTAAGGCTTCTCAAGGTCAGTAACTTCCTTCCTTTCCTCAAATATCTGAGATTCTTAATGAACGGTCACTGATAACCGTCCCCGTTTTCACGATTGAATGTATTTTTGGTAATGCGGAAACTTAATAGTTGTTTGGATGCTTAGAAATTGAAGTATAAGAACAAAGAGTAAAGTTGAATTTGAATTTGAGCTTAATGCTAGTTTTTAGGTCAGGTTAGGGTTTATGATTCAGGTTATGGTCACTGTGATATTGGAAAGTGCTAGGTGTATGTGCTTATTGTGCTGGTGATGTGATAGAGTTGTGATCGGATTTTTTGGAATAATCAGGGCCGGACAGGCATTAGGGGAGTGGCTAGATTTTCAACATTGGGTGAAGTTTCGAGTCCGGCTGCGGCTGCCACGAAGCCTGCTTGGTCTCCTTTGGGTGGTTTGTTTGGTTGGCTGACAGGAGGACGGTCCAGGTCTATGCTTCCCATGGACTTTCCGCTTGAAGGTGTTAATTTCCCACCTGCATTGCCGGATTATGTTCAACCGGAGAAGCCTAAGATTACAACTCTGCCCAATGGTGTCAAAATAGCTTCTGTGAAGTCAGAGGTATGAATGGGAGTCTAATATTGTTGTTCGACTTATTTCCGTGGAAAGGGGGATTTAGGAACTAAGCTGTTCGTTGTTGTTTGATGGTTGTTGACTAGGTACCTACAGCTTCCATAGGTTTATATGTTAATTGTGGTTCAGTCTATGAGACACCAGAGTCATCTGGAGCATCACACCTGCTGGAGCGTATGGCTTTCAAGAGCACGAGAAACCGCAGCCATTTGCGTATTGTGCGGGAGGTGGAGGCGATTGGTGGCAATGTGCAAGCGTCAGCTTCTCGGGAGCAGATGAGTTACACCATTAGTTCCCTGAAGACTTATGTTCCTGAAATGGTAGAGCTGCTTCTTGACTCGGTTCGGAATCCTGTTTTCCTTGATTGGGAAGTGAATGAGGAGGTAAGTTTTCACAATCCTTCTGTCCTGTGCGTCGTTTGAGAATTTTGCCTTGCTTTTTAGCTGATATTGGTATCATCATCTGCAGCTTCTCAGGGTGAAAGATGATATTAATGAAGCCTCCAAAAACCCTGAAGCCCTTGTTTTGGAAGCAGTTCACTCTGTTGGTTACAAGGGTGGATTGGCGAATCCACTCTTAGCCCAAGAATCTTCGATTAGTAGACTAGATAGTGAAATTTTGGAGGAATTTGTTGCCGTAAGTTTAATAGTTACTTTGTCCATGTTGTTAACTTTAGCTTTGTTTGTGTGCTATTTAGTTGTTGCATGGTCAATCATTCTCAATTTGAATGGATTTTGTTCAGGAAAATTATACTGCTCCTAGGATGGTGCTGGCCGCTTATGGTGTTGAACATGAAGAACTTCTAAAAATTGCAGAACCACTTTTGTCTGATCTCCCCAGTGTCCCTCTTGCTGAGGAGCCAACATCTATGTATACTGGAGGTGACTACCGTTGTCAAGCTGAATCAGGGGTGTGTATCACATATGTCTGATCTAACATATCTATCCCCCTTTTCTTGTTCATCCATTAACTTATAAATTTGATTTTCCTTGCGAGACAGGATACTCATTTTGCTCTTGCATTTGAACTTCCCGGTGGATGGCTTAGGATGAAGGATGCAATGATTTTGAATGTTCTTCAGGTCTATATCATGCATCTCTTTAGTGTATTTCTAAGTGTTCCATCTTAGTTGGTTGTTATATGTACATTAACAATTTTGTTTTACACCCTTATTGTAGATGCTAATGGGAGGAGGTGAATCCTTTTCAACCGGCGGACCTGGAAAAGGGATGAACTCGCGATTATGTAAGTAGTAGAAAACACACAAACAAACATTTCATGTTTCAAACACAACACGGACATTAGCTTTGAGCTGAATTGTTTATACATATGTAGTGCATAGATACTTTATTGTCTCTCTCCTCTCTTCATTCAACCCGTGTGGATCCCTAACTTTCCCAACATTCCGCCTTCAAAGTTATTACACTACACTGAATTTGGATCCCATTACTTTATATATCTGTGACACCATTCATTTGGAAACGAACTGCTCATGTTTTTTCCTCTCTTTTTTTTTTTTTTTGGGGATTAAATAACCTCGGCATCTGAATACAAGTGCTGTTGTAATGAGCAGATATTCGTGTGTTGGCTCAAAATCCCGAGGTTAAGTCAATGTCAGCAATCAATAGCATCTACAACATTAGTGCTTTATTTGGCATCCAAGCTTCCACTGTAAGCAACTACTGAATATCATGCGTTAGTGTTAGTTGTCTGGAACTGTTTTGGTATTGCCATATCTTGAACTTGTGTGGTCTTTTTTATGATTATCAGTCCCTTTGTCTTGTTAAAAGTATCCAAACTTAAATTTTATGTTTTATGGCATGCTATAGTGATTAGTGATAAAGTGATATTGGCAATTATCTGTGGATTTCAGAGTTCAGATTATGTGACAGAAGCCATTGATATAGCAGCAGATGAGCTTATTGCACTTGCAACACCTGGAGAAGGTTATCTTGGTTTTTTATTTTATTTATTTATTATTATTATTATTATTTAATATTCTTAATCACATTGCTGTACTTTGGAATTGAAAACCTGTAACTGACATGTTCTTTTCTCTCATCCACAGTTGACCTGGTACAGCTAGATCGTGCTAAACAGTCAACGAAGTCTTCCATTCTTATGAATCTGGAATCTAGAGTATGTAAACAATTAGTGCAATTTCTTAATAATAATACCCATATTTTATTTATTCTTGTAGGATCTGTATATTTAGGCATCTGGATTTTCTCTAAATGTTATTTTCTTACTTTTCATTATGATTCTGTAGATGATTGTTGTAGACGATATTGGGAGACAAATCCTGACGTACAATGAATGGTATGGCTTCTTTCATGACTGTTTACTATCTTTTCTCTTTTTATCTGTTGATGGAGAAAGAAAAAGAATCTTGTGGGTTTTTGCTCTATCAGATGAACAAAGCTTAATACTTTGCTAACGAGAACCTTTCTTGTTAGTTGTTTTCTCCAATGAAAATGAATTGTCAGATTACCTTTTGCATGCATATTGTGCTACTTCTTTTTTCATTACCAGTATGCTGTACGATTGATATTAGGTGCAAAACCTGCATTTATTTCATAAATCGAGTTGTTCTGGCCTTTACTGAAGAGTACTCACCATTAGTGTCAGTATCCCTCTCCCTCTCTCACATACAGAGACATTTTTAGAGGAACTCCTCGGTGTGTCAAAACCAGTTCCTGCCTACCTGTTTGCATTTTCGCACAAACCACCTGAAATGAGTATGTTTCTGGTATATTAATATTATTAACTCTGCTTGTTTGTTAGGAAATTGGAGCAGCTCATGAAGGCTGTAGATGAGGTTTCTTTGGAGGATATTAGTTCAACTGCTCAAAAGCTTTTATCGACCCCTCTTACAATGGCATCATATGGAGATGGTAATTTCCCAAAAATTTCCCGCTCATGGGATATTCTGTTTATGTTTCATCTATTGATTTTGGGGACTAACTTTGTTCTTTCGCAATCCTATTTTGCAGTCACTAAAGTCCCACGCTATGATTCAGTCAGCCAAAGATTTTCCCTCTCAAAGTAAAAACAAAGTCAGCAAAGAAGACCACTTGAAAGAAATTGCTTTCATTTCCCGAACTGGGTATTTACCTACTGTCTTTGTAATGTTGACGTATAAGTGTATATTTAAGCATCCTACAGAAAAACTATGACAGATCTCTGGTAGGGTTTAAGCACTGAAGCAAAATCCATGTTACTGTTATTAGTAACTACTTTTGTGATTGGCTTTGCTAGTTTACTGCATGCATATATGATCAAAGAAATGTCACAGATCAGTGATATCTTGGGCCCTTTTTTTCCTTACTTATTTCTTTAGGCCAACGGTGAGTATATATGTCTTTGGTTGAGTCCATATTCCTCTCTGTTATTGAATAACGTATAGACAAGTCAAAAGTCAAAACACACATTGGTGAAGAAATGGAAGTAGATAAACCTAACAATCTAACATCAGCCTTGCTCCAAAATATTAGGAGTCGTACCGACTTAAATTTACAAAACTTGCACCCACTCTTTCATTCATATATACTTATTCATTCGTATATACTACAGTGGAGAGAATAAGATTTAAGGCAATTCTCTGAGAAGTTATTTTTTATTTTTGAATTCACAGTGATCGGACATTATGACTCATCGTTGTATTCTTCGTTTCCTCATAAGATTACCAGAGCGACGAAATGATCTCTCAATTGTCACTAGGGCATAAAAGCAAAAAATGGTAAAATTCTCTGTCCAACTGGGAAAAAAAGGAAAACAAAAAAGAAAAGAGAAAAGAGAAAAACAAAATTATATTCTTCTCTGTCTCCTGCTCTCTCACTTTGTACTTTAAGAAAATCATTATGTGAGCAATGGGTATTCCATTTATGTCGACCATCCAGTGGCACTCGCAGCAACCACCACCCATTGGCAGCTACATTTTCTTATTGGTAATGACAAATGTGCAAACATGCACAAACACCATTATGATAAACTCATTCATGAATGTTTTTCTAATTAAAGTACGTCGTTTGCTTTCCAAACAACATAATTCTGGTGCCAACGTAACGTAGTCTTACATCTCAGGCTCAGCCATGGGAATAGTCTCCTTTTGCATTCCATAGCAACAACTTGCAACCTACATGTTAACAAGAATGTGTTTCGAACATTTTATCTCGTCGTCGTCTTGAATTTCAAAATCTCGTGGCCGGCCTAATGCAAGCATGCAGAAAGCTTATGGTCTTTCGAACACTTTGTGACCGTCCATTTCTAGCTCAAATAACAATATAGGTGAAGCAATTTCGTTTGGTCTCGGACATCATGACGTTTTAGAAGTCCTTGTCCTTCTGATATTATGTTGAGTAACTTTTTCTAGCATATATAACCTAATTAATTCCTCTACACCTTCAAAAGTGCATGCTGATCAGTGCATGCAGTATCATATCATAGCTGCTTTTGTTGAATATCAACATACGTGATAGGTAAAGTATGGTTGGGTACTTTGGTTTCAAGTTAAAATGCAAATTGGAAGGTTTGTTAGTTCCAGAATTTTTCTTTCATTGGTTGATTTTTAATAAGTTTCTTGACATGTACCACATATTATTCTAACTACTTGTTACAAATATTCCCATACATGTGTTTACTTAAATCTATAAAGACGGAGTATTTTCCTAGTAAAGATGTGCCCAAATAGTGCACTTACATTGCAAGTTCTTGGAATATTTGATAATTCTGCATTGCATTGACCCTTATTCTCTCATTAAATAATTAGTGGCTAATATTCCATCCCTCGTTTTTTTTTCCTTTGGCTCATTCAAGAAAGGACACGGTATTTCTAATCTCAAATTAAATACATTTTTGGATATCTTTACTCATGGGTCATGGTACATGCAAAGTATCAATGGAGCATAATAAAGGACTGTTAATTAGTCAGAAATAAACTTATCAGATGGTCCGATCCGGACAATCTGATTCTTCATTCCCTCGGGACAAAAAGAGAGAAACAATCCTAGCTTTCTACAAGCTTGTTGAATGGTTTTGGATTTAATGGATATTTACTCCTTCACTTTTATCCAGAATGTGTTTTACACATTGCAGTCATTGTTGAAGGAGCCTCGATCCCAAAGTAAAGAAAAGTAATACTTTACTTTGTGCCCTAACATACATGTTGTGATACAGTTAATATATAAGTAACACGTTAGGGTAAATTTATTAAAATTTACATCATCCAAGATGACCAAGTATTACTTGGTAAAAAAAGCAATAACTAATCATATGAGTTATAAACTTGTCGTTCAAATCGTCTGACTCTCAAAGTAACAAAATGTGACAAAAGAATTTTGCCGGATTAGGTTTTTAAAAAACTCACTGTGCATTCTGATCCATGTGTCGTGACTTATTATCCAAGTATTGAAGTGAATCACGTGAACTAGCATATCAACATGAGATGCTTTAGACTATGATATTAATACGTCGTATTTCTTTTACACCACAAAACGAAGAAAGGTATCTCAAAGTAGTAAAGTACTAAAATGACAGAAAGAGTTTGGCTAGATTAGGTTTTTTTAAGTACTCACTATGTATCCTGATCCACGTGTCGTGACTTATTTATCCAAGTATCAGAGTGAATCACGTGAATTAACGTATCAATAGAAGACGATTTAGATTATGATTTTGAATTTGCATTTCTTTTAACCTAGAAAAAAAAAAAAAAGAGAAGTGATACTCAAAAGTAACCAAAAGTGACATAAGGTTTTGGCTGGATTAGGTTTTCAGACACTCAATGTGCATTCTAATCCACGAGTCATGATTTATTTATCTAAATATCAAAGTGAATAACGTGAATTAACATCTCAACAGATACACTTTAGATTACAATCTTAAATATCGCATTTATTTCACACCTCAAAAAGAAGAAAGAATGGCATAAAAGGGTAATCAGACAAATGAGCAATCATGGACGTCTATCTGTTGTGTAAACAGCATGTTGGACCATCCATCATTTTAATTTTGACTGCTTGAATGAATGCTATAAACGTGAAGGCTCACCATCATCTGATGTAATATCAAGACACTTTCGATAGCAAAGATTTCCGAAGGCCAATTAAGGGTCATGCGCCCCACATAAAGGTAACTCCTTCTTCTTTCATACAGGAGAATAGAAGAGGCTGCACAATTGGTATGAGTGTCCAGTACTTGAGATATCTCCTCTAAATAGAAATAACACAAGCTGGAAATTAAAAAAGGGATACAAAATATATCGTACATGTAAAAAATGATGATTTCTTTTGGGATGAGGTAATTTATAAATTGGGGGTGCTTCTGCCTCAAGTCTGCTGGGTTTCTTTTTAATATGATTTTGCATAAGGTTTTTAATTAGAAGGGGTGGTGGTGGTCCATCAAGTACACTGCTCATTTGCCTTGCATATCAAGCAATCTTCTATCTATTATCTCTCCCTCTCTCTCTCTCTGAGTCTCTCTCTGCAACATTCATGGCAAAAGCATCATCATCACCACTCCATCTCAAAACCCATGTGAGCACCTATTATCTTTTCTTATATTTTTTTTTGTTTCACAGTCTTTTTCTGCCTTGAAGGAAAAATTTTGCTTTATTATGCATCGTAGTAAATCTGATATACAATAAAACTCTGAGAGCTAGCACTGTAAATTCCTGATTTCGTCTCTATTACTCAAAGTCATACTGTCCATGTGTAATAATAAGTTGAAGTATATATGTCTGTCTTGTTTTGGGGTCTTCAGAATTTTTGTCTGAGTAATTTATATATCAGCTTTATTGACATTCACCTTTTACCATGAAAATACCGCAACCATAAAATATTGAGATAAATACTTCCATAAATTGATTAAATAAAAGAAAACTATTAGCTTATTAGCTAGCTAGAATGGCAAAGATATGAGATGGGGTTAGTTTGCTTTTGTATTAGTAACAGCTGTGAAGGCCGTTTCATGCCTTTTGCTTTTGTAGTCAAGGCTCAAACAAAGGTGTGTGTGTGAGAGAGGCCTTGATGAGCTGAGCTGAGCTAGCTTTATTTTCCCAAACTAAAACCAACTTGGCATGGTTTCCTTTCTTTCTTTCTTTCTTTATGTCCTGTTGTTTCTGTTTGGGTTTCTCCCTCTCTCTCTCTCTCTCTCTCTCTCTCTCTCTCTCTCACACACACACACACACATCTAGCTGCTGTGCTTAACTGCCTAGCTTATTAGGCTAGCTTCTTAGATTAGCAAAGCTAGCTGCTGGATTAAAGGTACAAGGGTTTGAGGGCAACTTTTCCCTCTTTTTCGCTCAGCCCCTTCAGTTAAAGTAGAGACTGGACAAGGATTTCTGGTGTTTTCCATATGTTAAAGCAGAAGAAGAAGCAGGTTTATAGCTCAACCTCACTCTCGTTCATAGTTTCTTCCTTCCCAGTTCTGTCACCTCACCCTTCTTGTTCTTCTTCTCCTCCTCCTTCTTTCTCCTCTTGCGAACTTCATGTTTATCTTTTGGGTTTCGAAAAAATCTCTTCTTTCATTACAAACGAATCTTCAGAATTATTGGGTGTCTGTATAATCTTTTTGCCTATAAAGATTATGTTTTCTTCATTAGCTTGATGAAGCTGTTGTTATGAATACCACCCGAAAATTCTATCTGATTTGTTCATGTTTTCTATCTTCGATCAAGTCTGTGAATTAAGTAGTACCTATACATATCCATGGATTTCTTTCTTTCTCATCGTTTCCCTTTATTAACAAGAACGTAGTTCATGATAGATCTCAATCATATTTATATGTATATATGATTTCTTTTTAATTAGCAAGAGAGCATAAGAGCTGGTGGGATATGAGAAGCAGGCTGTTATACAAGGATGATCACAATTTCGTACAAGACGGTTGCAAGTTGATGAGTTTTCGAGAAAGAAGATAGCAGCATCTTAATCATATATTTCTTCACACAAGGTTGAAATAATGAACAAGAGTAATATCAGAAGCTCTGATCTCATTGATGCCAAGCTTGAAGAACACCAGATGTGTGGATCAAAGCAGTGCCCCGGTTGTGGACACAAACTTGAAGGAAAGCCGGTATGTACGGATCAAAAATCAATCAATCCGATAATATTCTTGTTTGCTTCCAAATAAAGATTTTTTGTTGGCATATGGAATATGATTCTTTGTAATTGATAGTAATTATTTTCTATCTCAAGTGAGTTAATTTTGATATTAATTTATGTAAATTAAAAGGGTACTTCATCTTTTTCTTTTTACCTTTAATTTCTTTGTTCAAGCTAGCTAAGCTAGCTCTTTTTCGCTTTCAATATAATTATTAACAAGAAATGGAATTAAATGGTGTCTGCAGGACTGGTTAGGTCTACCAGCAGGAGTGAAATTTGACCCAACAGACCAAGAACTGATTGAACACCTTGAAGCAAAGGTAGAAGCCAAAGACACAAAGTCTCACCCTTTGATTGATGAGTTCATTCCTACCATTGAAGGAGAAGATGGCATTTGTTACACCCATCCTGAAAAACTTCCTGGTCATCATCTACTCTCTCTATCTCTCTCTCTCTCTCTCTCTCTATTGAAATTAATTTTATAGATTAATTTCAAGTTTTGTTGGTTATGACTTTGAACATCTCTCAGTTTTTCACAACAAAATATGAGTTAATATTCATACCTAATTCGTCAACCTAACTTTGACTTTGGGCATGCAATACTTCATTTCTTGCAGGAGTGACTAGAGATGGGTTGAGCAGGCACTTCTTCCACAGACCCTCCAAGGCTTACACAACCGGGACAAGAAAGAGGCGAAAAATCCAAACAGAATGTGACCACTTGCAAGCCGGCGGGGAGACACGGTGGCACAAGACCGGCAAAACCAGGCCGGTGATGGTGAATGGCAAGCAAAAAGGGTGCAAGAAAATCCTGGTCCTCTACACAAACTTTGGGAAGAATCGAAAACCAGAGAAGACGAACTGGGTGATGCACCAGTACCATCTGGGCCAGCACGAGGAGGAGAAGGAAGGGGAGCTTGTAGTTTCGAAGATATTCTATCAGACGCAGCCGAGACAATGCAACTGGTCGTCCGAGAGAACAAGTGCTGCAAGTGCAAGTTTAACCGGTGAAGGAAGTAGTGATTTGAGAAGAGATAGTGGTGGTAGTGGGAGTTGTACTTCTTCTAAGGAAATAATAGTATCCCATAATACTCATCTTCGCGATCAGCATGATCAAATGTCCGCAGCAGCAGCAGCTCAAGTTAATGTCATTGCTCAGCCGTTAACAAGTTACAATTCCATAGACATGCATCAGTTGAAGTCCGACCATTTCAGCTTTGTCCCATTCAGAAAAAGCTTCGATGAGGTAGTTTACCATTATTCGTTTTCATCATATATTTCATCGTGCATTAAGATTAATTAATTAATTATTTAATTTCTACATTCATCTTAATAAACATCTATTTAGATATATATATACATATCCCGATCTAGGGCAGATATTAACATTGCTTTCTTAGCTAGAATGGGATCAATATTGCTTTATCAACATTGCGGATCCATTTGTTAACCCTCTTCTATCCCCATCTGGGCCAGTATTAACATTGCTTGCATTTGCAGCATGACTACAGATATCATGGACCTCTCTCTTGATTATCACTTTCAGTTAGCAATAACTAGTTTTTACTTGCCAAATTAAAATGGTACCAAGCATTTGATTGAAGTTAGATCAATGTTCAAGCTTTCTAAACTAGAAGAGTGGAAATGAATAGTGGTTGATCAAGAATAGACTTGGTAACGAATCTTCTTAATATGTCCATTTGCAGGTGGGGATGGGAGAGGCTTCAACGGCAAGGGAACCCAGCATTGCATCTGGCACGTGCGAAGAGCTGCGTGAGAGACCACAGCTTCATCATGTGGCACATGATCAACTGCTTCATCATCACCAACATCAACAACAAGTACACCATGAGCAACAGCAACATCAGCATGGCCAAACACATCATCAACAACAAATAGCAACGGCGGCCAGCTTTCACATCAGTCGGCCTTCACACCCCATTTCCACCATCATCTCTCCGCCTCCTCTTCATCACACCGGCACCTCCATCATTCTCGATCAGGATGCGTACCATGTCTCCCGATCAATAATGCTCCAAAACGAACATTTCCAGGTACCATTACTCACCCTAGCTCGTAATTCTGTCGCAAGGGATTTTTTAGTGCATAAGCTGATAATATTAACACGGTCTGGCACTACACTCAAATATTGTTGCATTTTTTTTGTTCTTTTCTAAACAAAGCTTAATTGAACTCTCAAGTAGAAACCTCAAGGGTAGAACTTATCGATCGCCACCTGTTTTATACTGATACATTACCGTATGTGATGTCTTCTCATTGTGATTCTCATATGCAGTAAGTTTTAGTGCTTACTGCAAACTTATAATATTTTTTTTTCCCTTTCAATAAATTTTTTTCTCGTTTTTTTTTAGAATTCATCAAAAAAAAAAAAATTACCGTATTGACTAAAATAATACACTATTCACACGGTCTTTTTTATTTACAAAAATATTGTTTCGCCAAAGTATCATATAACAAAATGAATAAATGAACCCCATTCTTTAACAGTACTTGATCACATTGTCTATGTAAAGGTTTTGTAGCTCGAGAGATGACGGGTGAAACTCCATTGTGTCTATACCATGTTGTACATGTGTCAAAACCCATCTAGTTATGTTGCTTTTATTGTCTGCTAAATTGCAAACATTAAACTATTTTACCTTTAAATCCTTGAAGATAATATCATCAAAGTTACTTAATTAATTAGCTGGATATTTATTAATTTTGGTGGTTAATTTGTCTTTTCAATGCATGCATAAACAGCAGCAGCAGCAACAACAACAACAGCAACAGCAGCAACAACAACATCATAAACAGATGGGAGGGAGGTCAGCGTCTGGCTTGGAGGAGCTCATAATGGCCTGCACGTCATCGAGTAATGTCAAAGAAGTGAGTAGTTTATATGAACTTTTTGACTCTGAATTTCATGAGCTCTAGTTTGTCATAATACCATTAGCTAATTACAAAAGATAGAAAGAAAAAGTGAGTTTGCCAAGGATTAGAAAGGAGCAAAAGCAAGAAAATCATTCAATTTCTTTATTACTACTAATTTAAATTAAAGACAGAAGCTAGCCAAAACCCTTTTCTGCCTTTTTCTCTTTATCCTTTTAATTTTTATATGTTTTCATGTATATGATTGGATGGTTTCACAATCCTCTCGTAAAAGAGCAAAAGGAAAAAAGGAAGGTAGAGACACTTAGCATCATATCTAGGCTCTGGTCTAAGGCTAAGCTACAGAATATAATCTTTCCTGACTGTAAAGCCGCAATTATGCCTCTTGAATAATTTCAAACCAAAGTTGATAACACAATTAAAGCTACTATGCATGTGAACTTTATTACCACTATTTTCCTTTACTATTAGTGCTAAAATCTTGAATGAACTCAAGTACAAACTCTTTTTCACTGTTAGAAAACAAAGGTACAGATTTATTTAGTAGAAAAACTAGTTAATGATATGCAAACCTTAGCTAGCTAATATTGGTGGTCGATCCTAATCAAGGCACGCTTGCAATATATGTTTTGTTGCAGGAGTCATCATCCATGGCAAACCCTCAAGAGGCAGAGTGGATGAAGTACTCTTCATTCTGGCCTGACCCTGACAACCCAGATCATCATGGATAGGCGCGAGAGCAAAAGCAAAAAGAAAAACGCAATAGAGAATAAAAACAAACAAAACCCCGAGACAACATCATCACCAACATGAATAGTATTTTGAAGCCACAACCCTCTGGATCAAGTTGCTTTCACATTCAAACGTGAGGCCAGGAGACCATAACCAGGCATTGATGGACCATATATGGTTTGCTAGCTCTTTTGCTTTCTTTTTTTCTCTATCTATATTCTCTTGGCTCTCAACTGAATTGAACTAACTAAGCAACGGTCCATGTTTTGGGAAAGAAAGAGAGAAAAGAGAAAAAAAGGGAAAAAAAGAAAAGAAAAAGAAGGTTCAAAGAAAAGGCTGCTCCTCTCTTCTGACAAGTATATAGAAGGAGAGAACCAAAGACCCAAAGCAAAGCAAATCCAGTCCTAGCTTCCTGCATGAAAATCATCACCATTATCATTACACCATATATATCATCTTTATATAAGCTAGCCTATTCTTATTATTATTTTATTATTTCATTATGTTTGTATAATGCTCCTTTCTTGTTCTTTACAGAGGAAATACCAAAGAGTTTGCGCCAATTGCAACATATTGTTAATTGTACTTTGGTTAGTCACTTTGTTACTTAAATATGAATGGGGGTTTCATATTGTTTCCCTTTATAGCAATCAAAATGTGTTAATTAATACAGTAATGTTCATTCCCCAGAGCGCTTTACGTTTTGTTCACTTCTTTAAACATTATAGTCTGGGAAAAATCAGAAAATAAAAAAGAGAAAAAGACATAAAATCGAAATGGATTCTTTATCTTGTACAGTCATATATATATATATATATATATATGGCACACACACAAATGGGAAACAACATAATGTGATTGTTTTACTTGGATCTTAAAGCAGCTATAAGCGTATTGATGCCCTAGCTATATATCTAGGCACTGGTTTAAACACTTTAGAACCACGTGTATGGATAAGTTAAAGCAGAATTAACTTCTTCATTTTTCCTTGTTTTCCATTTTTTTTTCCTTCTGCTTGATTTTCATTTCCATTAATTTGATGTTTCCGTTGCAATTGTTATATCAAATCACTCACATCAAGCATGGAAGTATGTATGCAGGTATTACTGATTTTCCGGTATCGTATTTTCTGCATGCATGCATACCTAGCCTTCCACGGTTTGCAGAAAAGATCGATTCTTTGCCCTAAAATGAAAAAGGAAGTTTGCTTTCCCATAGTTAAGGTGCTTGATCGATCTAGTCGAATTGATTTGAGGTCTTCTACCCTCATTCATTACGTATACTAAAATATAATTAGTGTCACTTCATGAAAAGCGAGAAATGAAATATCTCCGCGCATATGGAACAAATTACAATTTATGAAAAACTTGATATCAGTTTCGAAGTAGTGCATGGCTTTTATGCTCTTAAAGGTCGTTTATGGAACGTTATCAGCCACTTAAAAGGAAGTGAAAGTGGAATTCAGCTAGATTAACTAGCATCTTTTATCATATATATATATATATATATATATATATATATATATATCTCCCTTCTTTTGTTACTTGAAACCCTACCTTCTTTTCTGCTTTATTATATTCCAGATTCGACCTTTTGGGCAGAGTAAAGATGTGCTTATCTCTATTGCCATATGAGAGAGAGAGAGAGAGAGAGAGAGAGAGAGTAACGTGCATGCTATTTATATAAATCTATGGGACGTGCATGAAATGAAGGTAAGTGAACATGGAGGGTATAGCTAGGGCTCTGCAGCTTCATCGTAGTTTCTCAAGGGAATAAAGAGGGAATCGAACCAAGAATGAAAGGACAAGAATAAACTTTAAGTTTCAAAATGACCAGCATCTCCTGCATTATCGTATGTATTCCATTACGTAAGTACAGTGCTGAAGCAGTTAAGCATATCTTCTTAAATACAAATTTTGTAAAATTCTTTGCATATCGATCCCCTCCTAGAGTTTATCAAGCTATACATGCAGGATAACATGTATACTCTTGCGAATATTACTCCCGTCGTATTCGTACATTCGATGACCTTGTTATACTAGCTGGTTTTATGTGCTCTGATACTACTACTACTACTACTACATATAACCCAGATACTATATCTGTAATCGGAATATCAGTATCTATGAACGATATGAGTTGCAAGCTAGTGCGAGCCAAACATAGTTGCAGCTGAGAGAATCGAAATATTATATATGGTGGCATGGTGTACGTAGATGCTTGATTTTGCCATATATGTTGGCTACTTGTTAAAATAAACAAAAGGAGGAAGATCCTAATGAGACAGAGAGAAAAAGTGTCTCTATCCACTAACTAGTATGCCATAGAAAATGAAATAAAGGAATGCCATGTCCTGTATCAACCAAACCTAGCTAGCTATATATATAAAAAGGTGATATTCAATTCTTTCGCTTTATGGAGGATTTTGGATGCTTTCATCTTTTTGAGAAGGTTGCTAATA
Organism: Rosa persica; assembly: GCA_025331145.1. Classification (NCBI taxonomy): domain Eukaryota; kingdom Viridiplantae; phylum Streptophyta; class Magnoliopsida; order Rosales; family Rosaceae; genus Rosa; species Rosa persica. The sequence continues at coordinate 4,262,450 of WFKR01000002.1, read as the reverse complement.
CTAACTAGTAGAGAGCAGAGAGGGCATACTTGTTGAGTTTGCAGAGATTTGGTCCCAAAAAGAAGTTGCAGGAAGAATTGTGGTTAGTGCGAGGACGAATATAACAACATGCATGCATAGCCTAAAGCCAAACCTAACCTTTTTTGGATTCTTCCACAAACCAAACCCTACCCTGCTGCAGCTTTCGCTTTGCTTTTATTTAGTTCAACCGCTTTTCATTTTTGATTTTCATCATCTCTGTAGCACTCATTTCTGTCCTAAACTCTGCTTGTAGTTAATTAGTTAGGTACCTGTAGATTGCACTTGCTGATTGACTAGGTATTCATAGCTAGTTAGTTTCTCTTGCAAAGGTGGCTAGGGAGCAAAATATATGAACAAAAACTGAAGTAGTCTTAACAACCCCTTCCTTTCTATGCAATTTCACCTCAATCTCCTCTCTGTAGAACAAAAGAAAGTATTGGCCGGGTATTTACGATACTATCATTTTTCTTCATAAATATCCTCACATAGCACATGATCGATGTAAGTTAAATATACCGAATAATTACTTGAATATATGTGTATCAGTGTGGTGGTTGTCCTTAAAAGTCGTTGTAGTTGGGTGAGCATGTATATCGTACCTTCATGTACTAGAGATTAAGAAATTAACTACTTTCGTAATAGAAAATCAATAGTGCAAATATTAGGTTAAAGTGTGACATATTGAACACTGAAGACCATACATTTTCTGTACCGATATGCTACACTACACAAGTCCGGCCCCATATTTCTTGCCCGAATGAATTTGCAAAAGGAGCTTTCTTTCAAAAGCCATCAGTTTAAAGTCACAAAGATGGTTTTTATAAAATTGTCTAATTGGGCGAAGTAACTGTCCAATTGGACAATTGAAATATACATATGCCATATATTATTGATGTTCAAAAGTGAAAACTATGTATTATTATTTGTCCAGCTATGTTCTAATAATATTATTTATCCTTAAGGATGGGGTTAGATAAGAATGAGACAATGACACCATGAACTACCACATTAGGACTGTATGATATATAAAATGGTTTGTCATCATCCATCGTAGTCATCAGACTCGTCACATCGTACAGAAAAAGCTAGAAAAGGGTCGAAGATCTTATGTCATTTAGAAAAGCAAAGCAAGTAGGGAAGAGAGTTACTATGATTGTAAATTTGAAACTAGAATAGAGAGATTGTTTCAACCTAAAGATGATGGTATATGAAACTACTATTTCGACCCAAACCTAAATACGGGCTTTTAGATGGTCAGTCCACTATAGAATAGAAACCTGCTTAGAATTTGAAGCAAAGGAACCACATCCAACCACATCAATGAAACTACCAAGGTTAAGCAAAATGATTGAAATTCCGCAAATTACATAGTGCGATTGGTACAAACTAGGAGATTGACAAGCAAAATGACAACGGGAAAGGAGAAAATTGACATACTGTTATGTACAGAACTGCAATTACATTCCTCCGCCATTGACAGTGTTTGTTATACACAACCTTGACAAACGCCGCCGCATTCATTTTTTTTTTCTTTTCTTTTCCTTAGTTTCATCATTTACCTTCTCTCTCATAAACATGAAGATACCGAAAACCTTGGAACTTCGTAAAACTTCCAAAATTGTTTCCCTCTTCTGTACAAACAAACAACTCGTGCCACTTCTTCTATGAGGGGCTCAGCAAGCGCGTGGCTCTGGAACTGGCAGCCGCCTTGTGACTGGTCCACCGGAAACTTTCAAGGACGCAAAAAGGCAGGACAACCGTGCTATCATGGGGCTGGATTTCACAATCTTAGGTACCATTGCCAACTGCTTATGAGCAGTATTGTCATAACTGCCATGATACCCTTCGAGATCATCTTTTGTAATAAGAACTGCATCTCCTGAGGGAGAGCATGCAGTGGTAGCTCTACAACATCTGCTGTATTCTTGAACAGCCTGCTTATTTGTTAAGATGTAAGCAAAAGCAGAAAATGGTGAGCAAGGGTTGGGTGGGAATGGAATCTAAAGAATTCAGTTGCTGGCACTGATCAAAACATCTAACGCAAGGATGTTGCAGATTTAAACAAAATGCTTAAAATCAAGGAAAACATACCTTCCACTGTGAGGGGGCAAGCAGCACACGAGGCCTCCTGGATCGCACATACTCCAGGGCAGCAGACGGGGTCATATTCTTGTATTCCACCTACAGGGAGCAAATCAACTCAATCCTATGATGTCCAAATGGTCAAGAAAGGTTGTGAGCAATAACTCTTCAGCTAATAAAAGTAGCCAAATTTGAAAGCAATAGTTACCAAATAGCAAAGCACAATGGTAGTGCTCCTTCCCCGACCTGCTTTGCAGTGAACATAAGTAGTTCTACCACATGATGCGTTCTCTGTATATAAAGAAACAAGGTTCCAAATTAAAATAACAATTAAACCAACCTAGCTAGGTGATTACAAATTAGAAGATAAGGGTGAAATAAATCACTCACTGTGAATGAACTCCACAGCCCTGCTGATATCTTCAAATGAAGGTGCAAAGAGATAATCACGTGTGGGGATTACTACATGCTCAATTCCATGGGCCTGAAACTCATCAAACATCTCAAAGGGATGAGAGCAGAATCTAAACAGGGATAAACTTTCAAGACATGAATGCAGTATTGTTGTTTGATCGCTAATAAAAAATCGAAAAACAAAATACAAAATCATTTTGTTCTGAAGTTTTAACGCCTGCATTCTCTGTTGGAGGAAAAAAAAAAGTAAGAAGCCAAATTTTATCTCTCAATATTTTCTTTCGAGAAAAATTAGATGCTTTGAATATGTCATTCATCTCATCCAAACACAAAAGGCAAAGAAATTGTATAGCTAACATGCTTGTACTAGCTATCAATAGAAGTCACGCACATGATACAAGGAGGAAGGAACCAAAGTTTCATAAGATTCGTTGAGCGTGATAACGCCGCCAACACCAAGTCGCTTCAGCTGGGGAACATCTTTGGGGAATGGAACCGCACCAAGGAGCACAAACTGAAAGAACAAACACAACTCATCCATTAAACACGATAAAATTAGCAAAAACATGTCTCCAATCCAAGTTTACACCGAGATACAACACCGCAGAATGAAATTGACCAGCTGTATATATCTCACTACACACACAGTTGGTCTACTGACATATCTGATCACAATGGTTCAACCAAAAATTATATAATAGCAATACACAATTATCTATCATTCAAGAGACCTAAGAACATAGAGAACTCAAAAATCCCTAAATACCAAAATCATATATCTTCCTCCACATTAACTATCTAAATATCTGTCTTCCTCATTAGAAAATAATCAAATTGACAAAAAAAAAAATCTGTTTCAAAATCAGCTTATCACCAATCAAATTCATACCAAGAAATATTAATTCAAAAAAAAATCAAAAAAATACCAACAACACACAAAAAAGAAACCAGCTTTCCTTTCTCACAAAAGGAATCAAAGGGGGGAAAAGTCAAAGATGAAAACCTGGTCAACTTCATCCCACCATCTGAACTCAGCTTCCATCTTATTCCGAAGCACATTATACAAAAGGGTCGGGTAAAACAGGATCCGAGCCCCGGCTCCGACCAGGGCTCTCTTCGCTTCGTCAACCCTCACAATCTGCCTCCCTTCGCTCCGATCCAACTCCGGCTCATCCAATTGCTCGATCCTCATCTCCCAACAAAACCCTAATCCACCAAAAATCCAATCTTTAGTTCTTTACCCAACAACCCCAAAACCCTAATTTCCCCCGGAAAAAAAAAATTCCCCAAATCACAAAAAGATACGAACTTTACGATCGAGCTACCGAATTGAATGAACCGCCAAATTGGGTACCGATCGGGGAGGGGCTCTGAGGTTGGAGAAAAGGAAATTGGGAATATTCGAGAGGTGGGCTTTATTTTCTAAATTTGGGGACACTCAGAGAGAGAGAGAGAGGGTGAGAGTGGTTGTGTAACTTAGATGCCAAGGAATTTTGGGATTTTTAATAAAATGCCAAAGGAATTTTAGGTAACTGAAACGTAATTGCAACAGTCAATGTGGGAAATTCGATTAATTAGGGATGTAATTAACATTATCTAATACGTGTTGGAAAGTGATAGGTGGGTTAGATTTTGCTAATTATGAGTCAAAAGTCTCAAAGTGATTTAAGGGTTCTTTAGTAAAAGCATTCAAAAAGCTAGGATACAGCAGGACCAAGAAAATTTATTTAATAAATACTAAAATGTGCTTTTTCTCACAACCCAGAAAATTAAAAAAAAAAAAAAAAAGATAAGTATGTTTGGCTTGACTAATGACTATTCCTCTTCATCTGCCAAAGAAAGAAAATTTTTCTTGACTGTTTTTGCGTGCTGAGATTAGAATGATGGGTGTGGAGTGTGAAGATTAGAATTAGGATTTTAGGGTATGCACTTCCAAAATAGGCAGTGAGATGAACCTTCAAAAATAGAAGAAGGAGGAGAAGGGTAGCTTTAGCTCATGGTTTGGTACAGCTTCTTGTTGTTTGAAACCTGGTCCCCAATTCCTCAAAAGATTCAAACAGTATAAACTGTTGGTTTCAAAAATGACCTAAAAGAGGTCTCACATGGATTCCTGTACCTTGAACTAGAAGTAGCAATTTAAAAATTGAACCCAGAAGAAGAAAAGTGAAGGATGATATCACTTTTGTTCCTAGAATCAACCTGTACCTTGAAAATAAATCAGGTTGCTCTTTGAATTGTTATCATCAACCAAATGCGGTCTCTATATTCTAACTCTATATTCAATTCCGCCTCTATATTTTAACTTTAGTCAATTTAGTTTATACATTTGATATTTACGTGCATAGTTTAGTACTTGACGGAAAATATCAAACACTAATATAAATCAAGAGTAGAAGTGTAATCACATATGTCATGTGAACGTAGTGATGCCTTTTGAGTGAGGAGGACCTAGTGGTGGAGTGGAAAATGCAGCATTTGGCGTTTGTTGTGGATGACAGTGACAAATATGTAGTTGTTGATGATTCTGGTATTGATGTGCTTCCTATTGAACTTAATCCTCTTGGACTCAATTGGTTAGATGAATATATTATTGGCACCAATGGTCTGATGTTCCCTATCTTCAAGAACATAGTTTAACTACTAGCACTGCCATTTTGACTGAGTGATTGGACTGGTTGCTGGGGTCACTGAAAACAGTATCAGTTCACTTATTATTTCACATTTTCACCGATTCACCTCTATAGGCCTAGCAAGGTTACAAGACCAGTCCCATTGGGCCACTATCTTCTCGGGTCATAAAAGTTTAATCAAATTCTTAAGCCCAAATCTTGCCAAACCCTCAATCTCCTCCAATGAAAAGATCACATGATCTATTGCTATCTAATGAAACTTCATATAATAATTGATGCAATAGTATGTTCCGGTCCATAAATGTACTTCATGGATATGGATATAGAGGAACACAGAAGGAACTGACATTAAATTCCTTTAGAATAGCTCACCAACCAAGCAGAAGCAGAAGCACATGAAATACAGGTGAGTTTTTGGGTATATATAATTCTGAACTGTTCATGTACATTAATTGTCTAAAACAGAGAAAACTGCATAAGACCCTCTATTACATTATCTACTGTCAATCAAATTTAAGTTCTTTACGTAATATACAACTGCTTCTTGGATCCTGCATTGTGATTTTCTCTTTGCTAATTGGGTGGCCCAAAAGAAAATGGTGTTGTTGAAATTCTTGTTGTCAATCTTTCTAAAGCACAACTACTTTTCAGGGCTTCCACTTCTAGTGTGAACAATTGGGTAGTTCAATCTCTTTCTTCTTCTTCTTCTTTCTTTCTTTCTCACCTTTTTTTTGGTGATTTGGTGAATGAGATTATGACTTGCCATGGGAGCTAGCTGCCATCCATTGTAGCAGGCGCTTGCTTTTTTATTGATATTCACATCATGAATCTCTCTTTTGTCCCAACGATGCATTCTGTACCAAACCCTCCCCACATCACCGCTGTAGCCCAATCACTACATGTTACTATTCCCTGCAGTAGAAGTTGTACATTTCCTCATTAGCAACATCATAATCATTTTATTTAGCTCCATTCTGATTTCTGCATTATTGTAACAAATGCTAATTATATGAAATGGGTCTAGTCCTGATCTACTTTCTGAGGCTAAAATTGTGATTAGTTAGAACTTAGAATTGAGAGGATCACAACCACTGTCTTCACTAATTCCCTTATTCATTATTCTGTCTAGCTGCCAGTAATTGATACATGCTTTAAAAGTTTAACTTCTACCCATTCCAAAGCCAAGTAAATAATTCTTAGCTTTGTTACGGGTCAGCTAGGAATTAATGAAGTTCATAATAAGGTCTGGCTATTAATGTCATGAACAGAAGCAGATGGGGCTTAGTATAAGTTGGTCTTAACATTAATTGGTTTCTAGACTCTTTTCTTATTTGAGATATACTGCCATCCCTTTTTAAGAGAATCCATATACAGTCTTTTCCTTTCAGACATTGAAGTATAAATTTCTGGTTAGGTGCCTATTTATATAGTGACCTCCTACTTCATGGGATTAAGGGATCTGAGCATGGTAGATTTTTCATAGGGTTAAGCCTTATCACAATACTCATCTGAAATGACTAAGATGTAGCGATAGACTGATTGTTACTGAATCATTATCCAAAAGAGTTCCTTTTATTCTTCTCATTGATATTTCATAGGGCTAAGCCTAATCACAATACTCTTCTGAAATGACTAAGATGTAGCTATAGACTGATTGTTACTGAGTCATTATCCAAAAGAGTTCCTTTTGTTCTTCTCATTCATCTTTCTCCTAGTTATTAATCATTGGGAACTAAAGCATACTATTATGCAAGTTCATAACCACTAATCTACATTGTTTATGTGTTGGTGAGGATGTATTAACTCTGAAATCTGAAACTGACCTCACCTAGAACACCTCACCACTCCCAAGTCAACAAAACTACAGTAAAAAGTGAATATTCAAAAATGAAAAACATAAACAAAGAAGTGAAAGTGAAACCAAACACAATGCAATACCAAATAACCCCACAAGTTTGTCTCTTCAATACCTCAACCACATTTGGACAACTTCACAAATCACAAGTAAAACCCATCAAGCAAGCATTATAGTGTTTCTTCTCTACTGAGAAAATGAAGTGCTGGCTTCTGGCTTTTATGCTTCTGCATATAATCCCCACAGAAGCTGGATTTGGTGTTGGTGGTGGTGTTGGAGTCAATGTTGGCCCTGTTGGCGTTGGTGGTGGTGGCAGTGTTTGGATTGGTGGAGGCATCAATGGCCAAAATCCCCCATCTGGGTCTTCCTCCTCAGACCTTGGCAGAGCCTACACTGCTCTCCAAGCATGGAAATCAGCAATCTCTGATGACCCAACCAAGGTTTTGGACACTTGGGTTGGCCCAGATGTGTGTTCTTACAAAGGAGTCTTCTGTGCAGACTCTGAGGATGGCCAATCTATTGTGGCTGGAATAGATCTCAACCATGCCAATCTCAAAGGCAGTCTTGTCAAAGAGCTCTCCTTTCTGACTGAAATGTCCCTGATCCATCTCAACAGCAACAGATTTTCAGGCACAATTCCTGACACTTTCAGAGACCTCAACTCCCTCCAAGAGCTTGACCTCAGTAACAACCAATTCTCAGGCCCCTTCCCCACCACCACATTATACATTCCCAACCTCATTTACCTTGACCTCAGATTCAACTACTTCACTGGTTCAATTCCTGATGAGCTCTTCAACAAAAACCTAGATGCAATTTTTCTCAACAACAACCAGTTTGAAGGTGAGCTGCCTCAGAGTTTGGGGAATGCACAAGCTTCTGTCATCAATTTAGCTAATAACAAGTTCAGTGGCAATTTCCCAAGTAACTTTGGGTTCATGGCCACCAAATTGAAGGAGATTTTGTTCCTCAATAATCAACTAACTGGTTGCATCCCTGAGGGAGTTGGCCTTTTTTCTGAGATCCAAGTCTTTGATGTGAGCTTCAACTCTCTGGTGGGCCATTTGCCAGACACAATCTCTTGCCTCCAGGAAATTGAAGTACTCAACTTGGCACACAACAAGCTCTCTGGGGTTTTGCCAGACCTGGTTTGCTCTCTGAAAAGCCTAGTCAATCTGACCGTTGCTTACAATTTCTTTTCTGGGTTCAGCCAGGAATGTGCCAAATTGTATTACAGGAATGTGGGGTTTGATTTCTCATTGAATTGCATTCCTGGGAAGAACATGCAGAGACCTCAGCCTCAGTGTTCTTTGATTCCTGGAGGTGGGTTAAATTGTCTGAGAATTCCTGGTGCAAAGCCTCTTGTTTGCGGCTCAGTCCTACCAAGCTCATCATCATCATCTCCATGAAAATTTGCTATCAGTCATTGTACAAGAGGTTGGTGAGTGGTTGTTTATGTATTAGTTATCATTCAGAGCTTCTCCTAATTTAGTTTCTTAGGTAGGGGTACTGAATCTGGAAAAGAAGTTTTCCAGGAAATGTTTTGATGATTAGCAATAGAAGAATTATTAGTAAAATTAATCAAATATAAAAATTGGTTTCACTGCTTGGCTTGTGACATCTATGTGGGAATAATATACTGTGGTCTTTATAAGCAGGTTTATCTTTTTGTGTCACGTGAACCCAGAAAAGCTTGATTTGCCACCTCCCAATTCACAAGAGCTCTAGGGCTCTAGGCCTTAATCGCTTTCATCTTTATCAATCTAGCCAAAATAGATAAATATCAAAGAGGTTTTGGAAGCTCAATGTTTCTGATGTGAAATTAGTTCAAATGGAATTTTAGTCTGAATCAAGGTACTGAAAAGAATGTAGCAGAGACATTGCTATAATACAAGGTTTCCCCAAATGGCAACCAAAATCAAATATTATCATGGTGGCCATGATGAACATAATGAAGAAAAGAGTACAACAATGCTACAGTTATATTACACAGTTATATTACACAAAAGTTTATGCAATATAATACATTGGGTTTGGAAGTTTAAAGGATCGTCGGGCAACTGCAAAGCCCGACAAGTCACTCCATTGATCTCCCGAGCTCCCATGAAGTCGATAACCTTCGGTTATCAGCTCTGCTCTCTTCTTGGATTTGTATTCAGTCGCGAGTGTTCCTTTATCTGAAGGTCCCCTGTAATCGCCATTAACTAAGGCTTAGTAATCATTATAATCAGGCTAGTTATCCTACAATTTTTTTCCGATGCATAATGTATATGTATTGCTTGAGGAGAAAAGGGTTAGCTGATGTTACCTCAGTAGCAGCCTCTCCCAGTCACTGTAACCGGAATATAGGAGGTTTTTCACCGTGGCATTTCTCTGAAATTCGCTCCGCCCAGTTAACAGGAAAATCTTGAAACCCAACCGTTGGAGCCCCTTGTACAGATTCAAACTGGCTGGGATAGCAGGGGCCTCAGCCAAATCCACCCACTCATCAAAAGATTCTTCATCGAATGTCACCGATCTGTAACAACAACAACAACATACACCTAGTCAATTTCATCGTGTAGGGAAAAAAACCTAATCAATAACACAGTAAAAATCATTGATACAATCAAATAATCCTGCATAGTTTAGGAATCCAGCCAATTTACCGTCTCTAGTAGCATAAATTCTTCTACATCATTCATTGTTTTCCTCATCTAGTTTCTTCCCTAATAATGAGGGGCCAAATAATGTTAAAAGTCCTCAATGCATGCTTTATAACACTAACACATGTGAGACTTTTCACTTTTTCCTTCTTATACCGAGAAACTTCTAAATCCGCTCATAAACCAATCCCTCTATCATTGAAAACTCTAGTAAACATCTATGTATAGGTACGGGATTTTCAACCCTAGTTTCTCAATGATAAGCTACCTATAGACCCTCAACATTCCCTACAAACCCCTTTGTTGAGATGCATCCATTTTTTCAAAATTTATTCGACTATTATCAATCTAAAATTCTATAATGCATCGAGCATATATCATGATCACAATACTTATGTGTCACAATACTTATGTGTCCTATGCGTCCCATTTGGCAACCTCCCATTGGTCTATCCCATCTTCAGTGACCAACCAAATCACATGCCTACTCCCCACGTACCAAAACACGACAAACAAATCCCAACCCCTACATTCATGATTAACCACCAATCATACAAACTCATAAGTCAAAAAAAAAAAAGGTCATCAAATCTGACGGTCAAAAAACAATCACAGCTTACCCGAACCCATGGGCCTCATAGTACGGCAAGTTGGACACCAGAGTCTCATCGATATCGAACACCCAGGCGTCCTTGCCGTCGCCGCCGAGCTTCACCGCCTGGCCGAACGCCAGCGAGAAATTCGCAACGGCGGCCGAGTCGGAGGCGTACCGGACGCCGGTCATGTAGTCCTGGACGAATCCGACGCACCTGGAGGGAATGCTGGCCCAGGTTCCGGCGTCGTTGGTCTCAACGGAGAATCGCCAGCTGTCGCAGAAGAGGTTGTCGTCGGCGCGGAGCTTGCGGTCCTCGGAGGCGTGTCTGTTCGGCGGGATTTGGAGGATGGTGTGGGACAGGGCGGCGGGGATGGTGACGAGGACGATGAGGAGAAGGAGGCGGACGGAGGAGGCCATTGACGGAAAACCCAGAAAGGTCTTTTCTGCAGCTAAAAGAGCTTTCTGGTTTTTCGGTCTTTTCAGAGATTGAGAATCGAGAGAGAGAAGCGAGAGAGACCTTTGTAGGGAGGGAGAGGAAAGAACTGTTAACGAAAAGGTATTTGTTTCGTTTTTATCTGGCGAAGACCAGAGTCAATTTTGGCTGTAAAAAAGTATTTGTGGTAAATAATTTTAACTTCCCAACAAAAATACCAGAATGGATGACATAATTATTGGAGTTGTCAGACCAGAGAAAAACCTATGATTATCCAAATCAACACGGGGTGTGCTTAATGTTTCTCATTCACAGCGGATATATAGTACTCGATAGGATTGCTTAATTCCGAAGAAATAACATTTTTTTTCCTCAATGATATTTTTAAGCTTAGGAATAAGATTTAATTATCTTTTGTGTGACAACACTAGCGAATAAAATTAAGAAATGAGTCCTAACTTAGTTGACAATCTAATTAAATTCTAATTCCGGTTAAATATGCCTTACATGTGTGTGTCTATGCGCGCGCGCGGGGACTGAGGTCGGACGTCGATCTTGACCTTTCTTCTTGCTGGTGGACTCGCCGGATACCAGTATGCAGTCTACCTTAATTAGGCTTAAAGTTTCAAGTGAGGTTGTTGCCCAAAATCTTCGACCTCGATCTTTTTGGCCTTCATCTTCATGGTGAAGCCGTCTAGTATCCTCTCTCTCTCTCTCTCTCTCTCTCTCTCTCTCTCTCTCTCTCTCTCTCTCTCTCTCTCTCTCTCTCTATATATATATATATATATATATATATTTGACAACAAGCAAAAAGGATCAAGGTGAGGCAACATGGTAATCAGGACAATGGTGCTTGCCACATATAAAACTAAAATTCAGTAAAACTTTTCTATGACGTTGAATCACACTGACGTTGAATTGATTTAGTTTGGCTTATTTATCTTTACCTAACCTATAATCAGTCCGTTTTTGGTGCATTAAAAAAATGCAACATATATCGATAAATTTTTCACTAATTTGATGATTTGTGAATTCCTTGTACAAAAGAAGGAAATTGCTGTATTACAATGTGTTTACAAACCCCAAAACTGCCAGCAGATGGGAGACCAAAAAACAGGGATATACATCCAATAACAGAGAAAAATCTTCAAGATTTGTGAAAAAAAAAAAATCAGGATGAAAGAATGTGGAGAAAGATATACATATTTTCTGCTCAAACCAACAATGCCTCAAATTAGCAAAAACTAATTGGTTGTCACAGCAGCAGATAGAATGCATATTAGCAATAAAATTAATCCAAGGGTTTGAACCAGTTTCTAGGACAAGAAATTCTGTTCATCATGGCAAAGCTCCTTCCTAAGTTTATGTGAGAAGAGTTGGCAAGCATCCATGCTAAGATCAATGGCAGCAGAAAGTGCTACAAATAGAGCAGCATCAGCCATACATGTTACATGTTGCACTCCTACTTGCACCATAGGCTTGCTCACCTTTCCTTCCCCCTCGACGCTCGATCCCATCACAAACCCTTTAACCGGAGACCTCGAGTAATTCAAACCCGAGTCTCTCAATAGTCGACTGTCGATGCAAAACTCTCCGCCCCTTTTGACACTCAATGTAGCTTCGGCAATGGTAATGCTGCTACTAGGGCCATTGTCAGTGACAAGCTCAAACTTGTAGCCCAAGCCATCGACAGGCCCTCTCTCGCGCCAAGCCTCCAGACGACCCCATGGCTTCCAGTTGTTCACAGAAAAGCCATGTGGTCGGAGGATTAGCCAAGCACCCGGGTTTGACCTGGAGACCCGGTCGGACCCCGGGGACGGTACGAAGGGTGTGATCATGGAGGCAGCCGCCACAGGTGAGCCGGATAGATCATGAATTGTTATCATCCAACCCTTTCTTTCCCTTCCGGGCCTTTCTCTTTCACCTGAAAAGGTTCTCCTCCATCCTCTATTATTCTTGCTGGTGAAATCTGGTGGCAGAGATCTGATTTCAACACAAGATCATATTAGTTAATTCAGTTGTGTGATCATATGATTAATTAGTACAGAATATACAAATTAATATGAAATGTAGTTGTCAAATTGGATTATATTCCCACAACAGAACATGTAGAACTGAGACCAAATATCTGCACATGGGAAGGAATCCCCAACTATATTTTGAAGTTGACATTGTCTGTTTGACCAAGTTTAGATATGCAACTAGAATGCCTCCATTAAATTGTTTTAAGTTTTTGTGTTTTCAAAAGCCACTTTCTGAATTATTCACTTTATTACGACTATTATACAGAATCAAAGAAAAACACTCCGAACATAATATAGTGAAAATTAAACGGCTAAGGATATCGAATATGTCATACTCTTTAAGTACAATAAAACCATCTCTGGAGTACAATAGAACTATGGACATATCAAAATCACGTATCCTACTCCAGAAATTCAGTTACTCTGATCTTGTAACGCTGATTTGGCCACGACCCATGAAGGATAAAAACTAGTTGTCCTCGTTATCATGAAAGGAACACATGAAGATGCTGTAATTAAGCACGAAAAAAACGTAAAACTCTAAAATGAACCAACTTGGCATGTGATTTTTTTGGACTCCAGCTAGATAAAGACAATGACACTTCTCACTCCAAAATTGCTTAACCGAAAAACCCAAATCGTGAAGAAACCCCTCCTTTTCTCTTTCACTCGCACAGAAAGTAATTTCACCCAAGAAAGGTTAACTTTTTTCCCTAACTACCTTGGCCCACGTTAGCAAAAAGAAACAATTAACAACTAAAGTGCGCCATTAAAGTAAAGATTAATATAGTGAACTCACCGGAATCTGGAATTACGGTCGGCACTGAACTTGCAGCTAAAAACAGGTTGCCGTATATCCCGCCCCTGAATCTGAAAAACCACCGGACTACACTCCGGTTCCCCACCGAACTGAAAAACAAACCGGGGATCCGGTTCAGCCCGGACCGTCATGTGCAGCCTGGCGGAGGGCTTGTCGCTATGACTCCCGAGCTTCATCCACCCGTTGTGGATCACCCGCGGGCTGGACTTGGCCGCGTCGAGATCAATGCTGAGGTTAACCCGGCCCAGCAACTTCCCGCTGGTGACTCCACATGTCCTGCCCATCCGCCCCGTGTACACAGATACACGGAGCGTGATGGGCTTTCCCGACAGCCGCCTCAGCGCAGTCGGGTCCAGATTGAACCCATGCGCTGAGGTGAACGAGTCGGGAGGGGAGTCGTTAGTAGAGCTAGAGAGACTGAGAAGGGCAGTTTGGGGAGGAAAGTTCTTGATCCTCAGCTCGCAGAAACAGGGAGTGGTGGAGGAGTGAACTCCGGAGCCTGCCGGCTTGGTGGCGTGTGGAAGCTTCAGTTCTAAAGAGTCGACCATGACCCGAACAAAGGGACACGGATCCATGAAATCAACGTTTAAATTCCTTCGATACTAATGTCGGTCTCTGTATCTGGTTCGCTCTGAGCGAGAGTGAGAGAGACGGAGGAGAGTGGAGACAGGTTTTAGGTTATGGGTGTTGACATGCTACCAAGTAAGGATGATTATATGGGGGTGTTTGATGGAGGTGAAATGGATGATGATGAGTTGGTTTTGCATGTTACCGGTTTTAACGTTTCACTTTCTGGAAAGGCTTGGATGGTGGGATTGGAGGGTAGCTGGAGGTGAGTGGTTTTCTTTAATCACTTTTACTGTAGTATTTGGATGTGGATGGCTTCAGGGGATCCTGCAGGGCTTTGTGTTGGATACCATTTTAGTTGTATTCAAGTCTTGATTGGGAATTTTTTAGTTATTGTGGGTAATAAAAATAAAAAAAACCTAGTCACTGCCATCTGGTCTTTTCTTATGACTTCTTGCATGAAGTAGGAAATGAATACTAGTTTCCTCACGGATCGGTGAAAGGTTTAGTGGAGTTGTTTGTCATCTTCTTCGAGGCATCAAAGTTAATTATCCCTTTCGGTTAATTAAGGGGGGAAAATGATATAATATATTGCATAGGCGACAATGTGACATCTTCTAAAGGCCAATGACCTCATAAGCGCATTCTGTACCTCATCGCTTTAATAGTATTTTCTTCTATAGTGATAAGTAAATGAGGTCTCTAGTTGAAGTCACGTACTTACTATTCGAAATCAAAACCAAAAAAATAAAAGCAAAATATTTACTAGTCTTACTCCCCCTTACCCAATAACTATAATCAATTTTATGAGGGATCATTTGTGCTCGCGTACAATTTTGTATGTGCCTTGTTGAAACCTTAGTGAAATATAATATACTATAGCATCGTTCTAAGAAATAAAAAAAAATTAATATACTATAACATTTGTAACAATAAACAACATAGAACTATAATGTACATCTCACATAATGTTAGTGATATATCGCTATACTCATTGACAATGAGAAATATACCATCTCTTGTGTCAAAGAATTGAAGATTTATTTCTACATCACCATCCATACTCACTTACATACAAAATGGTATCTATAATTGCAAATTCTTTTTCCTTTTTTTACACTAATTACTTACCCAGTAAAGGGAATATCCATGAGAATCGATTTATACCAGTAATACGGGTTTTAGATAAGGTTTCCAATGATTTCAACTTTTGGAATAATTGATACCTCGAGTAAACTCAAAGTTGGCAATGACTAAACGTCTCAAAGTCAAAAACCCTAAGTGACGTAATTTGTGATCGCAAGGCAAAAGGGTAAAAAGGACAAATCAGGAAAGAAATGGAACAGGAGAGCCCACGGGGGGGGGGGCCACGACAGCTGGGTGAAGGCTGTCACCACGTTGTCATTCAAAACCTACCTGGATTTTTATACACAAAATACAATTGGAAAAATACGACCAGTAATTGACGTGGCATATGGGGCGCCGCCTAATCATACTGCTCCTGACGCCGTTAACAATCTTTTATGATTTTTTTTCCTTTCAATAAATTAGTTAAGTTTCTTAATTTCTTTATTTTTTGCCTAATAAATTTTGTTAAATCTGATGCTTTATGAGTTTGTGGTGCATAGGTGTGCAGTTGTGTGCATAGGTGTGCAGTTGTATGCACGGAGCTTATTCTTCCTTTTCGGCGAGGTATTATTAATTGCCTTCAATTTGTATTTTAATTGTTTTGATCAATGACTTGATTCACGATAATGTATAAAAACATAACTTTATGATTGATCGAAGAAGTGTTACTTTAATATTGTCAATTACGTTCAAACGTTTATGATTAGACTCGAATTCATGCCCATTAAAAATTTGCATGTAGGTTACAATTGTTGTGTTCGTTGCAAAGACACATTGCAGTATGCGCATTAGCAAAGAAATGCACAAACTAATATAAATTGTATGTAGTTTTGTGTGATAATGGGAATGTGTTTTTAACTTTATTAAAATTCATTATAAATGATGATGGGATTGGGAATGTTTCTGGTTGGATTGGCAATTAAATCAAATGTCATATGCAATGTCTTTTTTCTCTTATTGTTTTCTGTTTTGGAATGTTTTTATCTATGATCCTTTGAATTTGTCATTTGTGGTGGAGGTAATTACTAATTAAATTTCTTAAATGATTCTGTTTTCATGTAAAAACTAATTAATTCTTGAATCCATATATGCATGCAGGGCGGGGAGCAAGCATGTAGGTGGTAGTGGAACCACCCTTGCCTATTCTAATCGGCAATCTCATTTTCGGATCATGATGTTTGTTTCATTGCTACGCTACCAAATGTTTCACTCCTCAAAAGCTAGTCCGGCCAACTCTCTCATCATGCCAAATGTTTATACTAAACAAATCACATAATAATCAATCGTTGATTTTCCAAAAGCATAGCAACAGTACTAAACCACCGTCAAGAAACTCGAGAGTCGTGGCCCCTCATGCGAAGCATTCATACACTATTGCGGAAATAACTAACTAGTGATCGATGGATTCAAAAATACGTGCGTATTTGTTATTATGAATATTCATAGTCTGATCGAAATCATCATAAATTAAATTTTCTGATGAATTTATTTCGACGGAGAATTACATACGTTTATTCCATTAAAAAGGCATCCGATTTGTAATCGGTATATCTCCATCCTTGGTCAAGACTCAAGATTCTTCTCTAGTATTGTTTTGTTGAACTGGACAACCTAAACACAGAAACTGGAGGAATGTTCTTGTTATTGAATTCAACTACAACTCTTGGCTTTATAAGCCTTTACAATAAAGAAGATAAAAACAAATTGCACCCCACGTTTTTCTCTAACTAAACGTGGATCATGATCTAGACTGAATCAAACCTATAAGCACTTCCCTAACAAATCGGGATTATTAACAACATGCACAAAACCAATAACTAACAAACTTGACAGCTACGTAACAACTTTCCAACATTTCCTCCCTTAAACTAGTTGCACTTGTGCAATCAGTTTATGTCTGGCATAGAACACATTCCAAGCAGTCCTCGCAGCTTCTCAAACACCTCAAGCTTTAATGGCTTCGTCATAATGTCTGCAATTTGATCCCGAGAATTGCAGTGAGCTAGCTTCAAAGTCTCGTCTTTAGTCAGGTCACGAATAAAGTGGAAGCGAACATCAATATGTTTGCTTCTTCCATGAAGCACAGGATTCCTTGTAAGCTTTATGGTTGAACAATTATCACAGTACACAGTGGTGCTTTCATGTTGAGTATGACCTAGTTTCTCAAGAACTCTCCGCATCCAAACCACTTGACATGCACAGAAGGCAGCTGCAATATATTCAGCTTCGGTTGTGGACAAAGTAACCACTGGTTGCTTTTTAGAGGACCATGAGACTGCACCCGTGCTTAGCATAAAAACATATCCGGATGTACTTCTCCGGCCATCCAAGTCACCTGTATAATCGCTGTCCGTGTATGCCTCAAGCTTCTCACTTCCATTCCTTTTATACAGAATCCCCAAATCAGTTGTACCATTGAGATACCTAAGCACCCTTTTGACCACCTGCATATGTAGCTCAGTTGGACAGCTCATGAATCTACTAATTAAGCTTAACACATACATTAGATCAGGTCGAGTTGCTGCCAAGTACATCAAACCCCCAACAATCTATTTATACAGTGTAGCATCCACCTTCACACCATCTTCGTCTTCCATCAGCTTACACCCAGGAACAATAGGATTCTTTGAAGAATTACTCTCCCTCATGCCAAATCTTTCTAACAATTCCCTCGCATATTTTCTTTGACAAATGTAAATCCCCTCATCACTCTGAATTACTTCCACCCCAAGAAAATAATGCATTTTACCAAGATCTGACATATCAAACTCTCTTTCCATAGACTCCTTAAACTCTTTGAACATCTTCTCATCACTACCAGTATATATTAAATCATCAACGTAAAGGGTAACTATGAGAATATTACCTCCTTCTCTTTGCTTCACGAACAAGGTATGTTCATAAGGGCATTTCTCGAATCCTTCTCCAATGAAGTAGGCTTCGATGCGGCTGTACCAAGCTCGCGGAGCCTGCTTGAGGCCGTACAAGGCTTTCTTCAACCTATACACCTTCGACTCATCACCTTTCCTCCCATAGCCTTGCGGTTGATCAACAAAGACTGCTTCGTTCAGCTCCCCGTGCAAGAATGCACTTTTAACGTCTAATTGATACACACACCATCCTTTTTGAGCAGCAAGAGCAATTACCATGCGGATAGTATCCCACCTAGCCACTGGTGCGAAAACTTCAGTGTAATCGATTCCGTATTGCTGAGAATATCCCTTTGCCACAAGTCTGGCTTTATACTTCTCCACCTCTCCATTTTGATTCAGCTTTGTTTTAAAAATCCATTTCACTCCAATGGTCTTAGCTCCGGTTGGTAAATCTGTAAGCTCCCAGGTGCTATTCTTTTCGATTGCCTTTATTTCATTATCCATTGCAGTCCTCCATTTGTCACTTTGGATAGCTTCTTCGAAAGTGGCTGGATCGGAACCTGAAGTAAACAACACAAAGTCTT
The DNA here is from genome assembly GCA_025331145.1 of Rosa persica. Lineage (NCBI taxonomy): Eukaryota > Viridiplantae > Streptophyta > Magnoliopsida > Rosales > Rosaceae > Rosa > Rosa persica. The sequence continues at coordinate 4,243,779 of WFKR01000002.1, read as the reverse complement.
GACTCACTTCTTCTTCTGACAACCCTTCTCCACTCTCGTAATCTTCCATCCACACAGGTGGTCTGCGAGTCCTCCCTTCTTCTTGAGCTTCTTCTGAAGTTTGACTTGAATCCGAACCATTTGCTACCTCACCTTCTGTATTGTCATTTGAATCATCTTCGTCTTCACCTTGAGTGAGTTCATTCCTTTCTTCTTCAGTTTCTCCCCAGTCTAACACATCTAGCTTCATCTCTTCTGAACTTTTTCCCCAATCCCAGCACTCATCTTCTTCGAAAATCACATCCTTGCTGATCACAATACGATTGGTTGCAGGATCAAAGAGCCGGTATGCTTTGGATTTGTCACTCATTCCCAACATCACACACCGAAAACTTTTGTCATCAAGTTTCTTTCTCTTAGCTTCTGGTACGTGCACATGAGCAACACAACCGAAGACTTTGAAGTAATGAACTGATGGTTTGACGCTGCTCCATGCTTCCTCAGGTGTCAATTCCTTTACTGCCAAGGTAGGGCTTCGGTTGAGAATGTGAATGGTCCAGTTTACCGCTTCGGGCCAGAAATACTTTGGGACATGCTTCTCTGACAACATACATCGAACCATATTCATAATGGTCCGATTCTTTCTCTCAGCCACCCCGTTTTGTTGAGGGGTGAAAGCTGCAGTCAATTGCCTCTTTATTCCATGTGAGCTACAGAATGAATTGAATTCTTGAGAGGTGAACTCTCCTCCCCTATCTGTTCGAAGACACTGAATTGGAGCCCCTGTTTCTTTCTCAACCATATTTTTAAACATCTTAAATGAAGCAAAAGCTTGAGACTTCTCAGATAAGAACGACACCCAAATCTTTCGACTGTAATCATCTATAAAAGTAATCAGGTACCTTTTTCCACTGCTTGATGAAGGCGTGATTGGTCCACAAATGTCAGAGTGCACCAATTGGAGTCTGTGTGTGGCTCTCCACAAGCTTTTCTTCGAAATGGATTCCCTGTGCTGCTTGCCTATGATACAGTCCTTGCACAGCTTGCTCGGTGTCTTCATTTCAGGCAGCCCTCTCACCATCTTCTTATAGTGAAGGGTTCTCAGTCCCTTAAAGTTAAGGTGGCCGTAACGACAATGCCAAAGGTGTGTTTCATCTTCTGTTGTAGTCTTGAAACACGTTGGGACTTTTGGCATCGTAGTTGCAAGAATTACGAACATTCTATTTGCTGACATCTTCGTTTGTATGAACAGACCCTTCTTTGCATGATAGCATTGACACACTCCATCTTGAATCAACACAGCAACTCCTTTCTCTGACAGTTGTCCGATGCTAATCAAATTGGTCTTTAGCTCGGGAACATAGTACACATTGGTAATTACTTGTGTAACTCCATCAACATGCAATCTGACGTTACCTTTCCCAACTACCGCCATTTTGAAGTTGTTCCCAAGCTTGACAGTTTGTCTATACTGCTCGTCGATGTCTGCGAACCATTGTTTGTTGCCTGTCATGTGATTGCTACATCCCGAGTCAAGGAACCAAACCTCCTCCCTTTTGGCATCGTTGAGCTCAACATAAGTCATTAAAAGCATCTCCTCTGTCTCATCTAATTCAGCATAGTGTGCACTCTTCTCCCAATCGGGACATTCATATTGAAAATGCCCCAATTTATGACACTTATAGCACTCAACTAGTGCCTTGTTGAGCTGTCCTCTTCCTCGACCCCTTCCTCTGCCTCTATAGATTCCTCTTCCTCGACCTCTTACACCATATCTGTTGTCATCTCTTCCTCCTGCTTTCTCATCCCAAGTCACCTTCAACACTTGCTCTTCTCCTCCAGTATGAGCTCGCATTCTATGCTCATGAACAAGCAAACTACTCTGAAGTTCATCGATCAACATTGTGTTGAGGTTATTAGATTCCTCTATGGCAGCCACAACATAATCGAATTTCCCCGTCGTGGACCTTAGTATCTTCTCCACAATCACCAACTGCTCCATTCGTTCCCCATGCGCCTTCATTTTGTTGGCAATGGCTAAGGTCCGAGAGAAGTAAGCATCTACTGTCTCTCCATCTTTCATCCCAAGGACCTCGAACTCCCTCCTAAGAGCTTGCAGTTGAGCTCTTTTCACCTTCGTGGACCCTTGATACTTCTGCCTCATCGAGTCCCATATATCTTTGGCCGTGTCTCGATTTAGAATCGTCTCCATAATACCTCTCTCAATAGCCTGGAACAGATAGTTTTTCACTTTGAGGTCTTTCAACTTTGCCTCCTCGATAGACTTGCGCTGCACTTCTGTTGGTTGGACTCCATCAGCCACTATTGGTATTCCATCCTCCACCAATCCCCAATACTCTTTTGATCTCAACAGATTCTCCATCAACATAGACCAATGGTCATAATGACCATCGAATCTTGGTATAGATGGGGAAACAAAATTGATGTTCTTTGCTGCCATTGTTGACTCTCTCAACCCTAAGTGTTTCCCTCTGACCCTCTACTTCTCTATGTTTCACTCCTATTCAGTCTTGTACTCTTCCAGAGAAAGTTGCAATTTCTCGTCTACTCAAACCCCAAATCAGGCCCTGTGGAGGGCTGTGATACCACAATTGTTGAACTGGACAACCTAAACACAGAAACTGGAGGAATGTTCTTGTTATTGAATTCAACTACAACTCTTGGCTTTTTAAGCCTTTACAATAAAGAAGATAAAAACAAATTGCACCCCACGTTTTTCTCTAACTAAACGTGGATCATGATCTAGACTGAATCAAACCTATAAGCACTTCCCTAACAAATCGGGATTATTAACAACATGCACAAAACCAGTAACTAACAAACTTGACAGCTACGTAACAACTTTCCAACAATTTTCTACATATTTATCACTTCTTTCTGAAAACTTCCACTGAAGATTAACATAACGCAAACTCTTTTCTTCAAACACTTTCTCACACTGACTTTTCAGAAATTCAAAGAACTTTTCTCTTTTGTTTGGATCGTCTCCAATTTCTCCTGAATTAATACACATCCTTGGAAGCAATGTGCGCGCATAACTCGTTAAATTCTTTCGACAAGGTGCTGGCTCGAGCAAGGTCTTGAATATCAAGCTAACCAAGTATTTCACAAGTAACTTCCTGCGGTAGGTCACTAAACCTGTTTCGATATATTTTCTTCATCACACTGTTCGACATGGCTCAATAAACCCTACAACGATGTGCTGATTTTCATTACATATATAGTAGTTACACGGTTTTAGCTCTTCCAACTTAACAAATACAAGTAAATCCAAGTTCTATTGAAAAACGGTAAATCCACATGTGGTCGAGTTGGTAAGAGCCTCCGAGTGTGGAACCTCCACATTGGGGTTCGAATCCCACCAACGCTTATTGGAGATAAATCCCAATATATTCTTGGTAACCAGGAGGAAGAAAGCGTTCTGATATGATCCATGACACAGATTAGTCTCTGGACCTAGGAAGTTTTTGAGGAACTGTGTGGTCTCGATAAAGAAACGGTAACGAGAACCAAGTTCAGGCCCATCCGGCCCAACCCAGACCAATCGCAAGCTTGAACAAACTCACACGTGTGAGGATCAAGAAACGTGCACGTTAGTAGAGAAGTTTCTGGTAATGAAGAACCTCTCTTATATTCGTTTTCTTAATTCCCAAGTTGGTGTTCACAATCTGAGAGCGAGAGAGATCTGAGCTGGATTGTCACTGAAATCAGTTTCTGAATTTTGGGTCTGCAATGTCTACACCTGCTGAGTAATACCCTTGTTTCCTGTTGTTCTTTTCTGCTTTCGTTTCTGTCCTGGGGGTTTTGGGTTTTGTAGGCTTTTATATAATGGAAGTTTATTGAAATCTTCAAGTTGAATTCTGGGTTGGCTTTGTTTTAGACTTTTAGTTATTCATTTGCATCAATTGGTATCCTGTACTTGAATTTAGTTGAGTTTCTGTGAAGCCGGACTGATCCTAGTACATTAGAAATAGGGCCTTTTTAGTTTTTTTTTTTTTTTGGATTAACTCTAGCGTTTTGTGGAAATTGTAGAACTGGGTATAGCACAAAAACCCAACTTGTGTTGGGTTTATCTATAATCACTCTATGAGCCTTAGAATTTGTTTTACTTGGGAAGATGTTAAAGAAAATAAATCAGATTTGGACCTTAACCTTTTCTTGTTGTTTGGCTTCGGATGAAGTTAGATTAGCAACAGTGCCTCTAGAGTTTTATGATTCCATGTAATTTTGTCTCCATGTGCTAATGGCTTTACTATTGTTATCTTATGCACCAGTTCTTGTTTTCGCTAAGATAGAATTGTTTTAATTGCTTCTTTTGGTCGTTCAACGAGTTGTTGTTTGCTTGTTTCAGATTCTATCAGTCACTTCCACCCATAAGCAAGGCTTACGGGACCATCTGTGTAGTGGCAACTGCGGCCTTTCAATTGGGACTTTATGATCTTCGAACTATTGCATTATTATATGGACCAGTATTTTCACAGTTCCAGGTATGGGTTTCATATTTAAGATTTTGTGTTTAGTGGTGACAAAGAACACTCCTTTAACTTCACCATCTGTTGTAGGTGTGGAGGTTGATTACGAATTTCTTTTTCCTTGGGAAGTTCTCTGTCAACTTTGGAATTCGCCTTTTAATGATGTAAGTATCTGTATGATCCCTGATCAAATGATTTATAAATAGATCTTCATCACTTCTGATACAAAACTGCTAATGATTGTACAGAGCAAGATATGGAGTTCAACTTGAAAAGGGACCATTTGAACGGCGTACTGCTGATTTCTTGTGGATGATGATATTTGGAGCCTTGACATTATTGGTGTGTGAGTTGTATTCATTTTCTTTTACTGCAATGTATAGAAATTAAACTGGACCTCATTTGAAACTGAAAGGATTGTGCGTGGTGTTTACTTTTAATCCTGAATTATTCATATTTTTGTTCTTATTTTGTGTAAATATGGTATTGGCCTGCTAGGATTTAGTATTGTTGATATATATACCATCTTGATTTCTCTTGTTTTGACCTCTTGTGCTTGTCTTGAAATTTTAGGTTTTATCCGCCATCCCACTGTTTTGGTCTCCATTCTTGGGGGTATCTCTTGTGTTCATGCTTGTTTATGTCTGGAGTAGAGAATATCCGACTGCTAATATCAACTTATATGGCCTCGTGCAACTTAAGGTATGAACAGTGGTATACATTCCCATGTTCTATTGGGTGTTCTATTTTGTTATGTATCTGCAGCTGCATATCTTAATGTCTCTGTGTTCATTGTCATTAATATTGTGATTGCAGGCATTTTATTTCCCCTGGGCGATGCTTGCTTTGGACGTCATATTTGGTTCACCAATTTGGCCAGATCTGCTAGGAATCATTGCTGGACATCTGTACCACTTCTTGACCGTGTTGCATCCATTGGCAGGTGGAAAGAACATATTGAAGACTCCAAGATGGGTGTATCCTTACTTCTTTATTTATTTTCTGAAGTGGTATTTACACAGTTCATTCATAGCATATCATTTGCTTGAACTTAGTTTCTCTCCTGCTTCTCCCTTGCATTCAACCTGTAGCTCGTTGCTGTCCAGTTTTGTTTGGATCCATGTTAGTTACCTAAGAAAGATGTAGCTCATCTATCATCATAATGCTCTTCTTCTGTAGTGTTAGTTTTCAGTCTCTCATCCATCCAATTTAATGCCTTTTCTCTTCATGTTTCAATAGAAAACTAGTGCCTCGTTACGTCTACCGTATGGTAGTGATCGATTTCCCGCTGTATCAATAAATCACCTACTTTTCCCTATAGCTTTTCTTGACTGTTACTGCACAGACATAAAATAGTTGCAAGATGGAGGATAGGTGCTCCTCCACCAACAAGCCGATCCCAACCTGCTGCCGCTGCCGCTCCCGGTACAGGTGTGGCTTTCAGAGGGAGGTCTTATCGACTTAATGATTAATTGTGGTCTGTCAAAGGGTTGAGACACCCCAATCATTTCAACATTCTCAGAATCTTTGCTGAAGGCAAAACTAACAAGCAGAAAGGATGCAATTTGGTGATAGGGCTCTAACTGTTGCATATGTAGCAAAACTTTGTTTTTCCCCCATTGAGGTTTCATTTTCATGACTCGTTAAACTTGTGAAGAGAAAGGAATTGCTTTAGACATAGCTTGAGTTACTCAGAACAGATATTGAATGAATGCCGGTGGTTAGAGGAAATTATAATGTCAATTTCATTCATTCTAATGCGTTCTGTTCGAATTTTAATATACAGCTGCTTTCCCCGGTTCTTGTGATCATTTGCTTTGGTAAGGTTATGCTAAAAATTGGGTTCCTTGTCTTAGAGGGATCAAACATCCATCTTCTTACTAATTGATGTAACAGATGATATGATAATCGATTATCAACATTAATTTCTACAGAAAAATCCAGATGCGGTTCAACGTCATATGAGTTTCATTCACTACTTCAATCAACCTTTCTAGCAGTGCTGCTACATTTTTCACAGCACCTAATTTTCCTTTTGCGTTTTTGGGTTTCGTTTCTGAATTTGAGAAGTTGTGAGACAGGAAGGACTACTTTCAGATTATGGTGGGATGTGGATTTGGAGAGGAAGGAAGAAAGTGCCATGAAGTAAGGTTAAAGATAAATAGTAATTACTCAACGGAAGCAGAGGAAAGTTCGTGAAAAAGAGCAAAGATCAAGGGTAAAATGACACTTGGTAGAGTAAAAGATGAAAGTTGAGAGAGAAATTAGAGGTGAACCATCAGATGAGATCCAGGTTTCTTAGCCTTAAATGCTTTCTCTCCCCACATCTCTCCTTTCCCTATTTATAATTTCCTTGTCAAACTAACCACCACTGACCGAGCCACAACATCAACTCCAAAATACCATTCGAGGAAAACCCTCCTTCACTTCCATAACAATATATCATCCGATGTTATAGGCATAGCCTATAAACAACAAAGAAGAAGCAAGAAAGTGAACAACATCAGAGACACAGAGTAAACAGAGAAGGAAAAATGTCGTGGCAGACTTATGTAGATGAACACTTGATGTGTGACATTGATGGCAATGGCCAGCATCTTGCTGCCGCGGCCATTGTTGGTCATGATGGCAGCCCCTGGGCCAAGAGTGCTAACTTCCCTCAGGTCCAACCCCACTATTAGTAGTGCTCCATCATCCATCTTTATCCATTTGCATTTAAATTCTTGACTTCATCTGAATGTTTTATGTTAGCGGAATCATGTCGAGGCTGTGGTTTACAATGAGATCCCTAATCTGACAATGTACCATGATATGATCTTATTTGGTGTTAAGTGTGTTGCATTGTGTATGCAACATTGAGTTTGACAAATAAAAATTGCATGTCCTAATCGTGGATTTTGGTTCATATATTAATTATAATATCTGCAGTTTAAGCCTGAGGAGATCACTGCTATCATGAAAGATTTCGATGAACCTGGAACCCTTGCTCCGACTGGCTTGCACCTCGGGGGAGTAAAGTACATGGTAATCCAGGGAGAGCCCGGTGCTGTTATCCGTGGGAAAAAGGTGATCATCTCATCTCTTTATACTTAATCCTGTCAATGAGATCATCTACTTGCTTAGTTATCAATGTGCTATCATATGAAAACAAACTCACGTATGCTAAATGCATGCATTGTAGTCTAGTAGTCATGGTACTTACACCAAAGACTGCAAGCCCTTCAAATGCCCTCCAAACCTTTATTTTCCCATTCTTTCTAGGTTAACCATATATGTGAGTATCAGTACCTTAAGAGTAGCCTACTAGGCTAGTTAAGGCGTGTATGAATGTAGAACAAGTTTGTAGAAATGGATTGCAATGACAAATCAAGAGCCTTGGAAAATTGATGATCTCTAACTTCCATCATATCTACTATAAAATCAATCTCTCATGTGTTTTAGGTTGAATTTTACAGGTTATTATATATAGACTAAGGTACCCTTAATTTGTAATTGATTCTTCAGGGCTCTGGAGGCATCACTATAAAGAAAACTGGACAAGCACTAGTATTCGGAATCTATGAAGAACCAGTGACTCCAGGACAGTGCAACATGGTTGTTGAGAGGTTGGGAGATTACCTTGCTGATCAAGGCCTCTAGGGTGCTTATCTATCATCAAAAGTTTACGTTTTGAACTTTGCTGTTTTTATTTTTACTTATTTTTTTGGGGGTTTCGGTTCCAAGTTTGCATCTCCTTCATCCATTAGCCTGCAATTGGTGGTGAAGACATTGTTGCAAGCAATAACCATGCGAGAAGGACTAAAAGCAGTTATTTGATCAATTGCATAAACTTGATATTTTCATGATATAATTTGATCCTTTATTCCCTATTAATTTCTCTTGTAGCTTTTCTCTATGGTACATTATTTCATTGGAACAATCTTAAAGAATCTTTGTCTGGCGAAAGTTTGCCAGCACATGTTTGAATATCTAGCTGGTGTGGTTTGTGATTTGTGGAATTTTTATTTCTTTTTCATATAATTATGGAAATGATGACTAGAATAAACTAGCTATATACAAATGAAAAGCATCTTAATCTGCTCTTTATATTCTGTCCTTCGGCCATCATTGATGCACCTGTATGCTACATTGCTTGTAATTAGCACCTCGTGGTTTTCCAAAGAATAAATCCTCGCATTTTTGGATGCTTAAAGCAATATCACTTTATAGGTAATGCACACTTGTGTTACACAGTCTGATATATTATGTCGTCAAATTTAAACCAAAGGCAAATTAGTTGATGAATGGTTCAGCTGGCACAGAGAAGATTTGCCATTATTCTTATGCTCATGGAGGACCTCAGATAGTGCAAGTTGATGTCCTCACATATCATAGGGAATATCCAGTCAAGCATTCTTTGGGAAAGTGATAAGGCAGAAAATCAATAATCTAAAATTGCATTAGATTTACATTTACAGAAAGAAACAAGTACTGTGACTGAGATAGATATTGTCTCACAGACTTAGCTTTCCAAAAAGTTAATTTATTTTATTAAAGCTTTGTTATTATTGGAAAGAACAAGCATCATGATTTTATTATAGACGAGCCATGAGCCTGTTTGAGAAATGGGTTTGATCATTTGACAACTAGCCACCTTTCTTTTGATTGTGTAGGGCTGGGTGAGGATAAGATGCTCAAATGAGCTGGTGTATTTGCCAGTCTATTCCATATTTGATATTTCCATTCTGCTTTCAGCATTATGTTATTTATAACCTCTCTTAGTCTCTTCCCACACTGTTAATTAAAGTTCAATCAATGAAATTTCACCTTATGATCAAGTCATCAACAGCTTAAAGCAAACCAAAGGGCACAGTAAAAGAATATCTGTCCATATCAATTAAGAACTGTAAACTCAAAGATCAATGCAGAAAACCAACCTTACTGCTCTAGGGGGTTAGGAAAACCTGCATCATATTGACTGATATAACTTCACAAAATCAGAAACAAGGTAGGAATGTGTTCCAACCATGATTGTATCTCATGTTTTGAGGATGTTGTCACACAATAAACAACCTATCACATTCTCAATCCTTGACCGAAACAAAAAATCAAAACCTTATCTTTTCCGATAATATAATCAAAATGAGTTCACTTATCTTTTATGTGTTGATATTGTGTGTTATCATCGTATATTCTGGTCGAATAAAAGAGAAAAATCATGACAATTTGGAGTTGTTAGACTATCTACTAAATGAGATGGGACTGGAATTTCATGTTGAAGTAATTTTTCATTTACTTTTTACAAAGGGGTAAAAATCGCAAAAGGAAAAAGTTTATTTATTTATTTATGTAATAAGGAAAATAATATGGATCTAGATTTTAAATATTACAATAGGATCTGTCTTCATTCTTCAATATATAAAGTGTGTGCGGTGCGTTGTTTCAACGCTGAAATTCACTAGAAGAAGAAGACTAGAGGCGCTTGAGCAGAACCCAAAAGCTTGAGACTTTCTCCCCCAGCAGCTCCGATCAAACACCAGAAATCTCAAGATGTCGTGGCAAACTTACGTCGATGACCACCTGATGTGCGAAATCGAAGGCAACCACCTCTCCGCCGCGGCCATCATCGGCCAAGACGGCAGCGTTTGGGCCCAGAGCGCCACCTTCCCTCAGGTTCGACCCTTTTGCTCAAAGCTTTGATCTTTATGTCTAATTTGAAGTTTGATTGACCCAATAGATTAGCCCCCTTTTTTGTGATTTGGGTTTTTGTTGAATCAAATCTTGGGATGAATATGAAGTGTTTGATTGTTGGTTTTTTTTGGGTTGTTGTTGTTTGGGTGTAGTTGAAGCCTGAAGAAGTTACTGGCATTGTGAATGACTTCAATGAACCTGGAACACTTGCTCCAACTGGGTTGTATCTTGGAGGCACTAAGTACATGGTGATCCAAGGAGAGCCTGGAGCTGTCATTAGAGGGAAGAAGGTAGCTGAATCTGATTCATCCTTTGTTTAAAAACCCAACTCATGGTTTTGCATTTTGATCCAATTTGTGCTTATGAGTTCTGATCTGAGTTTTGGTGATTTTGATTTCAGGGCCCTGGAGGTGTTACTGTGAAGAAGACTACTCTGGCATTGCTCATTGGGATCTATGATGAGCCAATGACTCCTGGACAATGCAACATGATTGTGGAGAGGCTTGGCGATTATCTGGTTGAGCAGGGTCTCTAGACACCTTGGTATGTCTTGATTGTTTGTTGTGGTTGCAGTGAAAGCAAAACTACATGTACTAGTTGTGGTGGTGAGTGGAAACACATTTGGTGCTTGAGAAATGATGATTATGGTCTTTGTCTTATTGTCTGTGTACTACTTTGATGGATGGTATTGTAAGATTTTAAAGTGAGGTACTTGTTACCACTGGATTTGAGCAGATGGATGTGGCAAATTGATTTGCATAAATTTATAAATACTTTTACTTCAGGTTTGTGCGGTTGATAGTTGGGTGCTCTCTTTCAGTTTTTGTAAAATCTTCTTTAACATGGATAAACCAAAACTCCCTGATCATAGCTACTTGTACATTCTTCCTTGCAAAAATGTATGGTGCTTGAAATCTGCACTGATGAAATTTCAAATTTCATGGCATGGTTTCTTAGAGATGATTGAAGCAATATGGACTTTGAAGATTTCTTATATTAGAATGTGGACTTCGAAGATGGTTAGGATGGTTCTCGGGGTTCGGTAAGGTGACGGTGCTGGAAGTTAGTTGATGTAGTCTAATTCCTCTTATAGGCTTACGGTTGGGGGAATCTCAATTGCAAGGTACTTGGATTGTTAATTAGATCTTATCAAAACAGAAGAGAGGCCTTTCTAATACATTGACATACAAATTCATGCTTTGCATTTCAGTAATTTTCAATCGTAACCTACATATACTGCCAGAAGTAATCTCACAAATACAAACATACTCACACAGTGGTGATCAACAAATTTGTGATCCCTCATAAGTAACAATTTAAAGTATGTTTTGGTTTAGCATCTACAGTTGATTTTGAACCTAATGACAGGCAATTACAAATCTCTTGGTCAGTAGGTGCGGAGGAGAACACTTCAGTTCTCCTCGATTGAAATGTGAAGTTTCTTAATGTTTTTCACTATCCCTTCTCAACTCTCCCTCCAACCTTGAAGTTCCGAAGGTGCTTCTCCTGTCTAACCAATTGATTATGTCTGAAAACACAATCTCAGTATTCTCAATTGGTTCTCCATAGAGCAGACCATGCCACATATTTGGGTACAACTTTAGTGTCTTGTCAGAACTCGAGGCCACCTCATAGAGCTGTTTGCTAACTGATGTGTCGGTAACTTTATCATCTTCGCCATGGAGAACTAGGAACGGCAATGTGATCTCTTGAAGCCTCTGTTCAATATCCGTGCTGACCCTCAAAAGTTCGTAGCCGGTTTTTAGACGAGGTCGGCCTTTGTAGCGGTAAGGGTTTTCTCTCATCTGTTTACTAACCTCGGGTACTTTAAAAGCAACATCGATGATATCATTTGTGGGGATTATTTTCCAAGTTGGGATAACCCTGCAGAGCTTTTTCAAAAGACTGATCACAATAGGAGATGGCCTCATATCATCTGCAATCTTACACATGGGTGCAGCTAAGACGGCACCATCCCAATATTGTGGCTTTCTCCTATGAACAAGCAGAGCCACTGCTCCTCCCATTGACTCCCCCAACAGATACCTCATTTTCCCTTTGTTCTCTTTGCTCTCACATATGTTTGTGAAGTGGTTGGTGCAGTCGTCAACAACACGATCAAAACTCTTGACATAGCCCTTAAGGCCTGACGATCTTCCATGGCCTTCATAATCTATCCCGTATATGGCAAACCCCGATTTGGCTAGTCTGGTTGCGGTACTGCTCATGGTGATGCTGCACTCCATGCCATATCCATGGCAGATGAAGATCAAGGCTTTGGGAGGTTTGTTATTGTCCGGAAGCCATTTGCATGTGAAAAGCTTCATTCCTCTAGAGTTTAAGATGTACTTCTCTTCGTATTTGACATTCCCCATATCACTGGCCATGATATTAAAAAGAAGCGAAGAACCTGGTGCTAACCCAATTGAGATGTGAATTTCCACTTGATCTCCCTCTTTCTTGCTTCTAATTGTTTTGCGAGTGAAGTGAATGAGGCCTCTGCTTTCCTTTATGCCCTATTCATAGGGAAATGAGGTCTTCTGATATCCTTAAACAAGAGTGGTGAACTGGTGATCACGTAATTTGAGTAGTTTCCAACTCGGGTTTGGACAATGTAGCGGTTTCCTATTTGGATTTGGGAATACTAATCTCTGGTGGATTTGGAATACTAGTTTCCAAGTCCAACTTGGATATGGACAATGTAATCCTACTTGGATTATATTTAGTACGTCCTGAATTTGGTATAGTAGTTCTACTGCGTCTAGGTCGGGAGCCCTCTCTCCATAAGAAGGCAAAGGCCTCCCCTCTACCTACTATCTTTGTTTTTTCTCTTCAAGATTCAATGAGTCGACACAGAAGAAGAAGATCGGAGTCCTCCGACAGCGATGAAAGCCATGCCCGTCACCACCGCAAGAAGAGGAGGCTCTCTGCGGAGGAGGAAGATCGAATGATTGCCGAGTACTTGGCCAAGAAGGCAGAGAAGAAGGCTTTAAAATTAGAACAGAAGAAGAAGACCGAGACATTTGTATGGCGAAAGAAGATCGAGCGTGATGTTTTCGAAGGCCGTGTGCCTCTTGACGACTCATACTTTGCAGTTAAAGATGAGGGAGAAAGGAGGCCGGAGATCGCAAAGGTCAAGCAAAGAAGGGAAGAAAGGGCACGTCAAAAAGCACAACGTGAGGAGGAAATGGAGCTGCTAGCAAGAGAACGTGCCCGAGCTGAGTTCCAAGATTGGGAGAAGAAAGAAGAAGAGTTTAACTATGAGCAAAGCAGAATCAAATCGGAGAAAAGATTGCGAGAAGGGCGTTTCAAGCCGATTGATCATCTAGTTCTAATGTCTAAGCATCTCAACGGCGGCTCCGAACCAGATGATAATGAGTTTGATCACATGGGGATGGATATAAAGGAGCCTTACATGCATGCGTTCAAGGGCTTGGCAGTGGAGGGATTGGAAGAGCTTCGGGACGACATCCAAATGAATCTTGATCATTGTAACAGTGCAATGCCAGAGCATGTAGAGTTTTGGGAGGCACTTCTGGTTGTTTGTGACTCGGAGCTAGTCGAGGCCCGGAGAAAAGATGCAGTGGATCGAGCTAGGGTTCGTGGAGAGGAACCTCCCGCTGAACGAAAAGGCTTGCATTCTAGTGTTGAAGCAGATGTCAAGGCTGTTCTAGATCAATATAGTACTCTTAGTGAATTGGATTTATTACAACGCCAGACTGAGGAGAAGGTGAGTGGAGAAGACAAACTTACTGAATTTTGGGAGGCTATTCATTCACGGCTTCCTGTATTAAAGGCCAAGGCATATTTGAAAGAGCAGTATGCTAAGATTTTGCGCAAGTATCTGCAACGACTCGAACATGAGGTGGTGGATGGAGAAGGCAACTCTGATATAGTCCATGGTTCACGAGCTGAACCCATGGAAGAGGAGACAGGCTCATTTTCGCCACAAGTGTTTCATGGAGATGAAAAGGAGCCAGTGATTGACGCCGAAGAGGACGGGGCCATGCTCGAAAGGAAGCGCATGGCTGTGCTAGAAGGACAACAAAGACGAATTCAAGCAGCTACCGCAACAGCAAAGCCACGTCCACAAGAAGATGACTTGGAGATGAAGCAAGTGGCAATGATAGCCATGGGAGAAATAAGGGAAGGAGATGCGGTGTTCGGCTCCGGTTCTGAAGTGAACATTAACCCATCAGAGCTCGCATACAACTCATTGAATGACAAGTACCGGCCTAGAAAGCCGAAGTACTACAACCGATTTCACACAGGATTTGAATGGAACAAGTACAACCAGACTCACTATGATCATGATAATCCACCTCCAAAGGTTGTGCTAGGATATAAGTTCAACATATTCTATCCTGACCTTATTGACAGGACAAAGACTCCGAATTTTTATATTGAGAAGGATGAGGGTATAGATAACAAGAACAATGACACTTGCATTATTAGGTTTAGTGCAGGGCCACCTTATGAGGACATTGCATTCCGGATAGTTAACAGAGATTGGGAAGTCTCTCAAAAGAAGGGGTATAAGTGCACATTTGAGCGCGGCATTTTGCAACTTTACTTCAACTTCAAACGTTACCGCTACCGCAGGTGATCCACAATGTGGCTGGTTTTCCGTCGCCCTTCGGAAACCTATATGAACTTGCACACCATTCCTCGGTTGTTTCCTTTACTCTAATAGACAGAACGTACTCCCGTAGCGACCTTAATTATTTGTTTTATTGAACAACATTGTAAGGTGCAAATCACCATAAAACTCAGAATATAATTAATGTTGTAAATGATAATGGCTATTCATGCAATAGGTATACCTTGATTGGTAATTGACATACCTTGATTGGGCAATAGGTATACCTTGATTGGTAATTGACATACCTTGATTGGTCGTAATTGTACGAGTGATTGATGCAACAATTAAGTTTTACCTTCTGTATACAAGATGTAACCCCCTCTATAAACCTGAAACAAATTCTATTCTGTGTCATTTATCTCCTCTCAAATTCTCTTACTTTTCATTTTACAACAATTAATACTTGATCCCATAATATTTCGTTTAAAACCTCGGAACAAATTCTCGTCTATGTTGTGTGACGTGAACCTCCAGCCCAACACACTCTTTTTTCCCATAATTTTAGTTCTTCCTATTGGTTTTGCGTTAGGTTCTTCAAAATTTTTAAAATTGCAGATTGTAGATTTGTAGCTAACGAAACTCCACTGGTAATTTGAATATCAACCATAAGACCCTGCCAGCTCCTTTTAATTAATGCCATCCCACCTTCAGAAGACCTAACACTATTATACAAAACAGGGGGGGCAGATTGATCTAATACTACAGCAGTTACATTCTTTTTCATGTATCTGACCGAAAAACTTCCAAAACCAACAATTTCACACCACCACTCCCTGCAATACATGAATCACTGCAGTACAAAGATCACCAGTTTCCGTCTTCTCAGCCAAGGTCAACTTATAAAAAGAAATGATATGAAAGTCACAAGAAAGCAAGTGAAAATCCATGCTGGAACTCCCTTCACAGTGGCAAAGGAGGAAGTGGAAGATATTGCCGTTGTATTACTACTAGCTATAGTTTTGTTGCTCCTGTATTCAAAGTTGCAAACCAAGAAAGACAAACTTGGTAAGTATAGAGTTAGCATTGATATTGATATACAAAAATTGGAACTAGGCTGGTTGGATATGTAAAACTCACCCTGCAGTCATATAGATGCAGCTGTCATAGCCTGCACAAATGAAAATCAGTTTTTGGTTAGTCCTTTCAAATGAGATTCACAAGCATAAAGTACTTAAACAAGTGTGATATAAAAGAAGACATTGGATCATTGTAGACATACTTGGGTTCTTATCGACTTTAATCCCTGACCCTCCAAAACTGCAAGCAATATCTGTAGCCCCATTTTGCTGATAATAAACGTTGAAAGCGTAAGATGCATGAGACACTGTATTATCAGGCTCAAAACAAGGCTGGCTAGGCTGAATAGGTGTACAGTCCACATTCCCAGAACCACAAGCCCAGTCTAAAGCATTCTGCAAGTCCGCTTCAGAAGCTTTACTTGACGCAATGCACCAAGTTGTTGTTCCGTTTGAACTGGTAACATTAGCATCTGTGTTCATATCCACAGCATTTTTTCCGGTGAAATCCAGGTTGTAGACACTTGTCTGGTCAGGATAAAATAGTCCCCAATTCCTCTCAGATTCCAACCCAGGCTTCCTGTTTTCATTGAACAAAGAGAAGAGGTAGGTATCCACCTTCTGTCCAGGCTTCGCAGGTGTGCCAGTATTGTTAATGACATGGCGAATCAGATTTGTATTGTAAGTCTGAGCATTGTCAGGAGTTGCAGCTGTCTCTTTTGGTGATCCTTTCGATGGCCAGCCTGTCTCAGTGACCATAATATTGATTGTTCTGAAATTCAGAGCCATCAGTGCATAATATATAGCATCAATCTGAGCATCAAACATGTTAGTGTACAGCAAACCGGTGTTTGGATCAATAACTTCTGAGGATGCCTGAAATAGAGCGTAGTCAAGAGTGACATTGCTTGGGGAATCTCTGTAAGCATAGTATGGATATATATCAATCATGAAGGGTGACTGGTTTTCGGCAAGAAATTCCAACATGGGCTTCAGGAAAGATGCATAGCTGCTACTAAACGCCCCCGCAGAGGGAGGGAATGATCTAGACAGAACACCGAGGGAATGTGTACTTGATACTTTAATCTTCTTACTAAGACCAGCTTTCTTCAGTGCTGTGAGGACATTTCTCATGGCAGGTACTACAAGGGAAGAGACATTACCGGTGGTCTCAGTTACTTCAGCTCCAACTGTTATGTATGTGATCTTTGTAGCTGGATAGTAAGGCAGAATGCTGTTCTTAAGCCAGGTATCTGCATTAGTTTGGAACTGAGAAAATGGCAACAAGTCTGAATTCGGGACCCCAATCATAAGTTCAACACCAGTGTTTGCAAAGGCCTTGAGGACCTGTATGTTAGAGTCATAAATCCGAACATATTTGATGTTATGAAGCTGCACAAGCTGAGCAGCTTTGTCAGGTGTAGGAAGGTCATCAGCATTTCTTCCATAGCAAATTCCCACGATGCTTCCTTGGCAAAGATCTGTAACAAAACTCAGATGATTCAGGCAAATGAGTATTCATTGAACTCCGGAGACATGGGTTAACAAAGGACTGATTAAGAAGGACTAAATATAGAAACACTAAACCAAAACACTAAATCCATACGTAGTGTCTAGTTCCTAATAGTCATACCCATTGTTAAACAATTTCAACAGTTACTACTCAGAACAAAGGTTTCCCTTCAATAGTTAAATCCATCTTCTACTATGATTACATGAATGGCAAAGAACCCAATCTCAAACCGTATCAACTACCTACTCACTTCAGCTTATAAGGTAAAAAAACACGGTAAAGTACATCAAATTGAAGATTAGCCATTTTCCCCACAGCAACCAATTATGAACGACTGTTCTTTTCCTATCATTTTTACAAAATGTATAATGCCAAACTGGATAGGGTCTCGAAAACTCCACTCCATTATTGAATTGTAGCTGTCCATCAAAGGCATAATCAGAAACCCCACTAAGGCACCAACTTGCAAAAATACAAATACAGGCATTGCAGAACACTTCAAAAGAATAAATAGATAAAGTTCCAAACTAAACCTACCAGTTGACCAAAAATCCAAAATACACCCAGAAAAGTTTAAAGTCCTAAATACATTAGTATTTGATAGCTGAACTAAGCTCTCATTAAAACATAATGACCCCTGGAGCTAAAAGCAAGCTAAGCACTTAAGCCTATAGTCCTTCCACCAAAATACCAATCATTACTCACAAAAAAAAATATGAACTTGAAAACTTTAAACTGTTAGACTCTTCTAGGATCCAAGGCAACGTCTTTAAGAAGAAAAGGTGAAAACTACAGAAACCCAATAGGCCAATAATGCAGCTAAAGTGGAAACTTGCAAGAAACCCCACCGACATTTTCTATTTCATGTGTGGATTTGCAAATGTTCATCAGATACCGCTACACTAGAACAAACAAAGATTCAAAGAAGGCAAAAATTCAGCTGAGACATTAACCCCCATTACATACAGAACAGAAAGAAAGTAAATTCAAAGAGATTAAAGAAGAACAAGAAGAACCCAGAAAGAGAAACAAACCCAAAAGTACAAGCAGCTGTGAGATGGCAAAGACAAGCCTTAACCCACTAGCCATTGCTTTCTTTCTCAAACTTCTTCAACCCACAAAAACCAAGCAAAGTCTTCAACTTTCTTGCTCCTTCTACTTCTGAGATGGCAAAGTCTTCAACTTTCTTGCTTCTTCTTGATACCAACGGCTCTATTCTCTTTTAAACTCAGAGCTCGAGAGTGAAAAGCAGACTTGCTATGAGCTTCGTGGAGTTCAATCTCGACCAGTACAGTCTTTAGTGCTTGTGTCAGGGACACAGGACCGGACTTGGGGCCATGATTATGAAATTTGGTTTAATCAATGGCCTCGGTTCCGGAACCTTTTCGGATGTCTGTTGTTCCCCACATATTTATGTCTAAACTCTACTGGGTGATGCTGAGCTACACTCCACTTGAACGGTTCTATTCCCAGGACTGGTTTGAGTTTAAATATTCAATTTTTTTCTGCAGGGTTACACAAATCTTTGTTTCTTGCTTTTGGGATTTTTGGTCTCCTTTGCCTGGCTTTTTGTTTAGTAAATGTAGCTGGATTTACCTTTTTTTTTTTTTTGGTAGCTGGATTTACTTTTGGTACAACCAAGAATGTTTATTATATTGAAGAAAAGAAAAAATTTTAAATTACGAAATGAAGACGGTAGGGAGATATTTCTAGGGCTGCGGTGATAGGTGACACGATCGATTTTTTAAAATGTGATAATGTCACATAGTCTTTGAAAAATTTGTGAAGAACAAAATTTTTGTTCAAGGAAATCCAGATTATGTGTCTGGTTCAAACTCTAGGTTACTTGAGCTAGTGGTAATATGGTTATAGAATGATTTAGAATCCTATTTAATGTAGAATTACTTTCCTTGTATGTTCAGATTCTATGCATTGTAATCCTCTATATAAAGAGGTCCTTATTATCAATGAGAATACACAATGAATTCCTCTCAATTTCAGTTTCTCTACAACACGTTATCAGCACGAAGCCCTAACCCTGATAGCCAAAACCCTAAATTCTCAATCCCAAGATCCTCAGCATCCTCGCGGCATCTCTGCAGCATCCTCGCGGCATCTCTGCAGCATCCTTGCGACATCCCTGCAGCATCCTTGTGGCCTCACGACATCCCCGCAGCGGCCCCACAACAGTCCTTGCGGCATCTCTGTAGCGTCCTTGCGGCCTCGCGGCATCCTTGCAGCGACCATACAGTATCTCTACACTGCCAAGCCAACAACTTTTCCGGCCAAGATTTCTGGCATCTTTTCGAGGTAAACTTTTCTAAAATTTCCCGTTTTTGAAGTTTTTCAATTTCTTCTTCTTTTCTCGGGGACTTGCAAACTCCCTTCTTCTACCCCCCTTTCTTCATCATAGGGGAAACCTAATTAAGCCGAACTGCGGGGTTTCGTGCTCACTCCAAGCTTGGAGCTTGTTGAGATCTCCAAACTTAGAATTTGTAGAGAATTTATGATCGACCACTTACGTCATTGTTTCGATCTAATCCAATATCACTTGGAATTGAATTTCTTGGAAGCGATTACGCTCAGAAATTCCTAATTTCTTGGAAGCGACTACGCTCAGAAATTTTATATGTTTTCGTGGTAGCCTTTTACCCTCCGAAACAAACCCTAATTTCTTGTTCTATTTCAGGATGAGTAACCTGAACAAACTAGACTTCGCTCCATTGGGAACAACTGGCTCTGGATATCACAAGTGGGTTCGTGATGTGTGCCAGCATCTCAAGGCCGATGGAATCCTGGATACGATTCTCGAGCCTAGGCAAGACGTGCTAACTGTTGAGCAAGCTCAAGCTTTGGAAGCAAATAGAGCAGCCTTAGAAGCAAATAAGGCGAAAGCCATCATCCTAATGACTCGTCATATGGATGATTCGCTCCAGTACGAGTGTATGAATGAAGAAGACCCCAGAAGGTTATGGGTCTCACTCGAAGAAAGATTTGGCAACGTCCGTGACTCCTTGCTTCCTGAACTAGAAGTGAGATGGCATAGCCTCCGCTTATGTGATTTCAAGTCAGTTCTTGACTACAACTCGGAAGCACTTCGCATTAAATCCTTAATGGAATTCTGTGGTAAAGAGATTACAAATACGATGTTGATTGAGAAGATTCTCTCTACCTTCCCCGTCTCTGCATTGATGGTTTCTAAGAACTATCGAATCGATGTTGTTGCAGGAAGAATCACAAGGTTTCATGGGCTCATTGGAGCTATGAATGTCGCGAAAAGCATGACAACATCCTTGTGAAGAACTATAATTCGAGATCCGTGGGAACATAGCATATTCCGGAATCCAATTATAGTCGCGCCCCAAAGAAAAGGCGTCAAGAGCGAAACCTAATCTTAGGAATACATTTGGACAATCTGGTCCATATAATCGCTCCACTTGGGAAGATAACCACCAAAATAGGCGAACACGGAACTGAAGAGGTCAACGTGGAAAGAGAGAGGGAGGCAACGCCTCTGGCCATGTTGGTGGCGCCACCAACACTAAGAGTCATCTAAATGACGCTTTCAAAGTACCTCAATCAATGGAGTCTGAGCAAAGAGATGTATGTTCTCGATGTGGAGTATCCGATCATTGAGCACAAATTTGTAGAGCTCGTGCAGAAATTGTCACCGCCTACAAAGCATATTGTGAAGCAAGAGAAGCTCACAACGTGGAACAAGAAGATCAAGATGATGATCTAGAATGAAGGGTTAAAGACTACAAATCTAGCTGGGATCAATAGATCGCCAATTTTTTTTAAGTCTTTATTTTTCCAAGAGATGTAATAGGCAATCGCCATATTATTTTTGTAGTAAATGCATATGGTTTCATCTTTCTTCAAAGTAGACTCACCCAAAGTAACTGTGATGTCTAGGAAGGTTATGAGATTAGTGGTACTTAAGCGAGCCTTACTCCACCGACATCTCTCTACTTACCTGGTCACATTTAATTTGGAAATACCGAAAGAAGTTAGACGGCTACCATTGATTTGCAAGCTAGCATTTTGGATTAGATTTTCTTTGGTCAAAGAGATAATGATGTAACTCTGTTGGCTTATGAATACAATTTCGAGTTCTTTTCATTACGACTCCATTTTGATTCAGAGCATATGACTTTGTGACTACGATAGCTGGGCCATCAGTATTAATTCAAGGACATGGAATAGCCCAAGTTCCCCTTACCAAATGGCACCTTGATTACTGTCACAGAAATTCTCTACACTCCTAGGGCAAATCGCACCTATGAGTAGCCAACGGATTCCATACGAAGACGCATGTAAAGAACGGAGATGAGTTCCTTTGCAATACCTCTAATGAGTGCTAACAAAGGCGCATCTTAGAGAAGTTTATGTGTCTCTCTAGTGGACTCTGTGTCACTATTCGAGCTATTAAATCCAACAAAATTATAAGAGAAGATCTCTTGGATTTAGACACATATTGGCTTTGCCACGACAGGATAGGTCATCCTGGTCATGATATGATGATCCGTCTACTAAAGACTTTACACAGACATCCATTCTTCAGAATGAGAAAAAGCAAGAATCGAAAATTGATTCCTAGGCTTAACAAGACTGCAACAATTGCAGCATCTGGCGCTGCAACCGTCTTGGGGCGCCATAGGGCCGCCCAAGTCCCATGTGACAACGTCATAAATGGCGCTACCCATGGCCATGACACCATGGAAGTCCCTTCCCATGGTCATGACGCCATGGATGATTCACCCCATGATCGAGACGCCATGGATGCCACTTTCCATGGTTCCAACGCCATGATGGGTGATGTAGTCATACATTTTGCTTCTAATAGCGCTCCAGACGCTCAGGCCCAACCAAAATCCTCATTGGTTGCTTCCAAGGCCTCTCGCTCATTTTGCAAAACTTGTTCCTTCGGGAAATTAGGACTGAGACCATCCTATGCAAAAGATATGAAAATACTCATTATGTTCTTACATCGAATCCGTGGGGATTTTGTGGACTGATTCAACCAACTTGCGGACGTTTAAATATCTTATGATGTTGGTTAACACGCAAACACGCTGGTCACGTGTTGTACCATTGTCCACTTGTAAATGCTGCTTCTGCTACACTCCTAGCAAATACCATATGACAACGGGCTCACTCCCCGGATCATCCTATTCCCTCAATTGGACTTGACGATGCTAGAAAGTTTACATCGAAGACTTTCGATGGATATTGCAATGGGATTGATGTTGGACATCACATTCTCATGAACACACCCAAATGGACTACGATGGTAGTCAAGACATTGGTAATGCGCACCAATCTCTCTATATCCGCTTGGGGTGATGCAATATCGCATGCAGCTATGCTAATTCGTCTACGACCTACCACCACTCAATCTATGTGTTACAGCTAGTGACTGGGTACAAGTATTTTGTACTTACGCACATTTGAGTGAGTCACTTATGTGCCAATTGCGCCGCCACAGCGCACTATAATAGGTCCTTACAGACGAATTAGAAAATTGGATTTGAAACTCCAACCATCGTCCGCCACTTAATGCCCTTGCTAGACGATCTCCTTACCGCTAGATTTGCGGGTTGTCACTCTGCTGAGACAGTCTTCCCGTCGTTAGGGAGAGATAAGAACATGGATGTTCAACTGGAACAATAGGAATTGTCGTGGTCTGTCCCCACTATGTCTCATCTCGATCCCTACTAAAAGTGACAAGATCACACATGTGCTGCAAATCTGCCTGCAGGGAAGTACGTCCCTACAAGAGGACATAGCGTCATCCTACACGGAGGTAGGCATGGTGCCAACGCCAAAGAGAGTGGCACTCTGGCATCATAGGCCATGGCCCCAGCTAGGATGCGTGGGAGGCCCGTGAGTTCGAAGGATACTTTGGCACATTCCAATCCTTTGATCATCGACACTCAAAATCCGTCTCATGAGTATCTTCCGGGTTATGGTTATCGTTGGGGGACGCCTCAACGTCAGAACCTATTCCTGAGAATATAGAGCTCTATGAAACTTACACTAGTGTACATGAGACGTGAGATAGAAACTCCATCATAATTGATGATGTAGTTGCGCATTTCGTTGCACATGAGTTTGTTGAGTCTGATGATATCGAACCACTCTCCGTTGAAGCATGAATACCAACGTAGAGAGATTTGGCTTAAATGGAAAGATGCGATCTAGGTTAAGTTGGATTCTCTAACGAAAAGGAATGTTTTTTGAGCCAGTGATGCCAACACCTCCTATCATAAAACATGTTGACTAATGGGTCTTCGTTAGAAAGCGTGTTGAGAAAAATATATGGTAATCTCGCCTTATGGCGCAAGGCTTCTCACAAAAATGTCCTGGAATCAACTAGGATGAGACATATTCTCTCGTAATGGATGTCATTGCACTCCACTACCCTATCAGTTTGGTAGTTTCCAAATAACTGATCATGCAGCTTACAAATGTGGTCACTACGTATCTATACGGGGATCTAGATACAGAATATACATGAAAGTTCATGGTGAACTTCATCTACCCAAGTCAAGTGACTCTAAACCACGGAGCGCGTTTACAATAAGGTTGAAACTCTCATTAAAGTGACTACTTGATTGGGAAGGGATATGCCCCCGCGTTTCCATAACAAGTTTCTGATTCTATCGCGGTTTATGTTGGACATGACCTTCATTGGAAGCTCTTAAAGAGTTAAGAGAAACCGCTGAACACTTGAAATCCGAATTTTTGATGAAAGATTTTA
This sequence comes from Rosa persica, assembly GCA_025331145.1. Taxonomy (NCBI): domain Eukaryota; kingdom Viridiplantae; phylum Streptophyta; class Magnoliopsida; order Rosales; family Rosaceae; genus Rosa; species Rosa persica. Next base: position 4,219,703 of record WFKR01000002.1, on the reverse strand, counting down.
GGAGAACACGATTATGTCTCGGTTTGGAACTTGAGCATCATGTCGATGGATGCTTAGGCATTTTGACAAGGTCAAGCCTTCAAGTACCCCCATAATCGTCTGTAGTCTTGATCCTGAAAAGGATCCTCTTCGTCCGTAGGATGATGGCGAAGATGTGCTAGAGGCAAAAGTGCCCCACTTAAGTGCAATACGCGCATTATTGTACTTAGCTCAATGCACAAGACCGGACATCTCATATGTTGTGAACTTGTTAGCTAGGTATAGCTCTGTGCCAACGCGATGCCATTGGATTGGTGTAAAAGATATCTTTCGATACTTGAGATGTACGATCGATGTGGGCTTGTTCTATCCCTACAGAGAGATGATAGATTCGGACCCATCACACACCAGAAACGCCTCCAACACTGGCCTGCGTTTCCTATCCCCACCCCAAAACAACATGTGTTTTGAAAGGTTTTGCTGATATTGGGTATCTCTCTGACCCACACAAAGGTCATTCCCAAACTGGTTAAGTGTTCACCATAGGTAAAGACCGTGATATCTTGGAGGTCTACATAACAGACTCTAGTCGCTATATCTTCGATCAATGCAGAGATTATTGCTCTTCACGAAGTGATTCGTGAATGTATATGGATTGGATCCATAATTACGCATGTTCGAACAGTTGTGGTTTGAAGTCTACCACAGATGAGCCTACGAGCATATAGGATAATGTTGCTTGTTTTTAAGCAAGGCTACATCAAAAGCGACAACACCAAGCATAACCAGCAACAACAAACTCTCCTCAAGATCAAAGTGAACTAGGTTCAATCTGAGGACAGTGCGGTAGACTTGTTCACTAAGTCATTGCCTAAATTCCACTTTCGAGAAACATGTCGGTAGCATCTTTTGCTGAAGTTATCCGAATCCCCATGATAGTAGTCATCAGGAGGAGATGCAGACATCAGGGGGAGATGTCTACATGTATGGTCTCGAAACGTGAAGGGTGTGTTGTGCTCTTTTTCCCCTTCGACCGAGGTTATTTTTGTCTCACTGGGTTTTTGTTACTCGGCAAAGTTTTTAATGAGGCAACGAGAGAAGCACCACGTTTGGGCGACACAAGGTGGAGTGTTCAAGGAAATCAAGATTATGTGTCTGGCCCAAACTCTAGGTTACTTGACCTAGTGGTAATAGGGTTATAGAAGGATTTAGAATCCTATTTAATGTAGAATTACTTTCTTTGTATGTTCAGATTCTATGCATTATAATCCTCTATATAAAGAGGCTCTTATTATCAATGAGAATACACAGCTAATTCCTCTCAATTTCAGTTTCTTTACAACAATTTTGAAGATTTCATACATTATTTTGATCAAAATATACATGAAGACTCTTAAAGGTTGTGGATGAATTAAGTACGAATCTTCTAGGCCGAAGAAAGACATTTTTTTTGGGGTCAATTACAAAGGGTGTTGGTAAAACAGAAGTGGGCCGATTTATTGGTGGGATTCATAGGCCTCAGGTTAGTGAAACCAGATTTTCCAAGATTAATATGGATTACTAGATTTTCAAAAAAAAAAAATGAATTACTAGTTTCTTTCATTAATCCCTAAAGTTTTGTCAGAAGTGAAAATTTTCTCTATGATCATGGATTCAGGTACACTTCCTTCAACTTGTGAATCTTATTTTACATATATCAATAACTAGTCGGTAGTATTCAGCCGAAATTCCTATTACTTCTGAATATATGAGACCCTTTTTTTTAACCCTCTGAGTATGAACATTCAATTAAGATGTAAAATCAGCTGGCATATCCACAAAAGAATGGTTCGAGATCAGGTTTAGGGTTTATTGCTAAATGTGCGTGCATTTATATATGTATCAACTATTTGATGCATCTGGCATATCAAAGGAGATTTCTTTTCTACATCAACTATTTGATGCATCTACCTGCAGGAAAACAAAAGGATGGCTTCTATTAAACCAGCAGAAAAGATAAAAATTTGGCCACCGTAGTTTGACATGTTTTCTTCTTACACTCGTTGACCTTGCAGGAGTCATGTCACATGAAGAATTCGAAACAGATTCAGTGACTTACCTCAGGAAGTTAGTATTGACATACTTGGTTAGTTGGTTACCTTGATATTCAAGACATTATTGGAGCCAGCACCTTGTCGAAAGAATTTCATAAGTTATGCACATTGGTTTGAAGATTTAGTGTTAATTCAGTCAACATACATTGGCGCCGTAGATATCAGTTCTTTAAATTTCTGGAACGACACTCAAATGAGTCTATGATAGGACGCCGTGGGTTTGTACACAAAACTTATTTGAGCCACATTGAGCTTAGTTGGGAGTTAAATGGCTGGGGATCAGAAGAACGTCACTTGGAGAGATGGCTTGATGCAGCAGTTGCCGGTGATAATGTCAAAGAGTGTACATTGGCATCTCTAAACGCTATACAAAGTTCATAAACTACCAACCTGTATCCTTTCTGGTGCCGTCTTGTGTCTTCGAACATGTATCCTTGGAAAAGCTTACACTAATGACGGGGTATTTAGAAAGCCCCTGCACAGTTTGGTGCAGAGATTGGGATAGGTCCATTCATATCGGTTTAACCCCCACCAGTGGAACTATTGCCTCCGTGTCTTAACCCTTCATGATGTTCAAGTTATGGAAGGGGACTTGTTTGCGAAGTGGCTATCAGAGATTCAGAATCGTGCACAAACTTACAAAAACTGTTCTTTACTATATTCGTGGGTTAAGAAGTCTTAGCCTTGCCTCTCCATCTCTTCAAAAGTTGAACATTAGTGGTCTGTGGTACAAAAGTATTAGTGTTGAAGCTGAGAACCTCAAGATATTGAGTTTATGTAGCTCCAGATCAGTAAGGATTTTGGCTCCAAATCTAATTTCTTTGATACTGGAAGGAGAAGTTGCTGCATATTATTACCTGGATAACCTCAAGTTTCTGCAATTTGCTGCAGTTTATTTTCTTTCTGGAGAAGCTTTAGTAGTTGGTTATAGCAAAGAGCAACAAATTAATTTTGGTCAAAATACTCTTAAGCTTCTTCAATGTGTCAGTGAGGCCAAAACTCTGTGTGTAGGTGAAAGATTGCTTCAGGTATATATATGTCAATATCTTACGTCTTTCAATTAATCATGCATCATCCTGTGCTTTTAACTGGTAACTGGTCACTTTTGCGCTCAGGTTCTTGACGATAGTGAATTGCGACTCGGTGATGTACAAGACTTGTTTGTCCATGCCAGCCCTGCAAAGCTCCCTAGCTTTAGCTACCTCGGCAGATTTCTCAATTCAAACTTTCTCTCAATCAGATCCTATTCCGAGGGACTCTCTCGTGTTAAGATAAGTTTCACCACCCGCATCTGAATTAATTTCTCACTACTCTGTAGTGAATGTAACCACTAACCAGCAAGCGTCATTTTCTATTCAGTGTTTTGTTATTTATTCAAGTTTCCCTGGTTTAATACCACTCGAGTATTAGTATTACCATCATTTTCGTATGTATACGTTACAGTTGAGATTATTGGAGGAGGCCCCTAGATACTCGAAAAAGTACTGGGAATCCGAAAACATCGATTTTTTTCATCAAATAAAGGCTGTGCATATAGAGCTTCACGAAGAAAATATGATCCCATTATCATCACTAGTAAAATATATGCCACCGGAGATTGTTAGGTTGATAGGTAAGGAGTACTCAGAGAGGCTTATTCTGGAATGTTGTGACAGAATGGATGAGCGTTGGACACACGAGGCATTGGTAGTGGAATATATCAGGAGTTCGGGAAAACTCAACAGGGCTTGTTCTGGAGCTTATCTTTGGGCTAACTGAGGAATGAATACCTGAGACTAAATGTAGGTGCCGCAGAAGGCTGCGTAAGTTTGGCAAGATTCCCAAGTCTAAATGTAGCCTAAATGATTATTTTGTTGTAGTTTAAACAAACTTAACATCGCATCATTGAACTTGAATATCGGTCTCCACTCAATTACTGGGTGCAGAACCGGCACACTTCAATATCCAAGTAAACCGTTTGCTTCTTAATTTCCAGATTAGTTTTCTTCAGGTGAGTGATTGAACAAAAAAATATATGATCTACTCTTTGGGCTGAACAGAAACATATACAGGTAAAACAACATTGAAGATCAATATTATATTCCATCAAATCCCTCAATTAACATTGAATAGGTCTCAGGATGAAGCTTGTAACCCATATTCTCGATGACGGTTACCATCTCAGAGCATCTATTGATATGACCCCTCTTAAGTAAACCTTCAAGAAGAACTTTCCAGGCTACTTCATCGTAGTTATACACGCAACAAAGTATTCTGCAAAAAACAGAATTTGCCTTCTCGTTATTCTCTTCTTCAAAAAGTCCACATACAAGCAATTTGCATGAATCCAATGCTGGTAAATAACCAAGCTGAATCATAGTGTCTACCAGAATAGCTGCTTCTCCATACACTTCCAACTCACAGCAACATTTCAGAAGAGAATTACAAATATCCTCGCTGGGAGAAATGCTGGTATCTCTCATATGAGCATACAACTTACGGGCTACTTCCAAGTTCCTAACTTTGCAAAGTGCTACTATAAGCTCGCCATAAGTGCTCACATTCGGTGCACAACCATGTTCATCCATCTTCTCAAGGAGCTCTAAAGCAATTTCAAAATCCACTGTCTTCCATATATCAGCTGATGGAACACTTGAAACCATATGAAGTCCTACTACATTATCGTCGGTCTTCAGCAACTTTTCATTTGACAGGTGTTTGATGAGTAAGGAATAAATGCGATGGCAAGGGTTGCAATGAGCATCAAACATGCGCTCAAAGACATCAAATGCAGAATCTATTAATCCCAAACGGAGATATGCCTCGATTAAAAATGTGTATGTCAATGAATCTGCAGAAATTCCTTCTTCATCCATCTTAGTCATTACATTCTCTGCTTCTTTTATATTATCTATGCTGCAATATGCATGAACAAATGTACTGTACATGACTGCATCAGGTTGGTAACCAAGAGAAACAAATTCATTCAAAAACCTCCGAGCATGGTCGAAATCCCTTTCTTTCAGCACATGATTAATTAGAACGTTACAAGTGTGGACTGTAGGCTTCACACCAGTACTTAGCATCTGTTCCACCACTGATAATGCTTCCTTTGTTTTTCCCTCTTTGCACAGCCCACCTAGGAAGGCACAGTAAGTATATGAGTTTGGAAAACAACCCTCAGCAAGCATTCTATTAAACAAAGTGCGAGCATCATCGACTTTCCCAATCTTGCAGTAACCATCAAGTAAAGCCGTAAATATCACTTCATTAGACTTGATGCCTTTGTCCTTGAGAGAATCGAAGAGGACTTGAGCTTCTTCTAATCTCCCCAACTTGCAGAGACTGTCGACGATAACACTGTAAGTCCACTGGTCAGGAACTAAACCGCTATGTTTCATCAAACTAAGCAACCTATAAGCACTGTCTACATGACCTGCTTTACACTGCCCATTGATCAACGAATTATATGTAATCCGGTCTGGTGAGAGCCTCCGTTCAAGCATCCTATCAAGAAGCGCCATTGCCTGGTGCACATTATTCCTTTTACAAAACCCATGAATCAATTCAGTAAACGTGCGAGCATTTGGACGACACTTATTAGATTCCATCAAACCCAGAATTCCAAACGCAGCCTCAACCGCTCCCTCCTTGCAATACCCATCAATCAATGCATTGTACGTGACAACATCCGGAACCAACCCTTTCCCCGACATCAGGTCTAGAACCTTCCTAGCATACTCAAGCTTATTTTCGTCACACAGGCTAGTAATGAGCACATTATAAGTATTTACACTAGGCTCACAACCCTTCTCTTTCATCTCCTTAAACAAATTCATCCCTTCCAATCTCCTGCCCCCTCTACACAATGCATGAATAAGAACATTATACGTCGGCGCATCTGGCAAACACTCATCCTTTGTCATATTTGAGAACAACTCAAACGCCTCATCACTCCTGCCAGCCTCACAGAGCCCATGTATCAACACATTATACGAAACCACATCTCTTGTACAACCCTTGTTGGGAATCACCTTAAAAGTCCTATAAGCACTATCCACATCCTTATTCCTACAATGCCCCATTATCAAAGAATTGTAAGTATTCGTATTCGGCTTCAAACCCGCCTCAACTATCTTACTAACATACACACCAGCCTCAACTACGTTGCCTAATCTACAATAAGCATTCACCATGATATTATATATATGCAAATCCGGGGATATTTTATCCTCCAACATTTCCAAATACAACATTTTCAAATCTTCAATCCCCAAAAACTTAGAAACTGAGAATAATAGACAATCATAACACCTGAGAGTGAGCTTGAAATCGAATTCGAGCTTGAACCGGCGCAACCGGTCCAGTACGAACCGGGCGTCGGCATTAGAAATTGAAGCTTTAATCATCGAAATCCGGACCCTCTCGGCGGGGCCGGAGAAGCCGTTGCGGAGGAGGAGGGCGAGGAGGGAGCAGTGGGAGTGGACGTTGTGGTGGAATTTGGGGTTGTGAGCGAGCCAGGTGAAGAAGTGGAGGGCGGTTCGGGGGTGGACCGGGTTGAGGGAGAAGAGGGAGGAGACGTGGGAAGGGGATATGGAGGGGATAAGGGCTTTGAGGGAGGGGTGTTTTTGCCAGTTTGGGCGGGAGAGGATGGCGAAGAGCTGGGAAGGGAGGTTGTCCGGTGGTGGAGGAGGAGGAGAGGGAATACACGAGGAGAAGAAGAAGAGTTGGTGCTTGAATGGGGTGATCGTGGCCGTCGGTTTTCTAATCATCAAGGCGGCGGCGCGGCGCGACGGACATTTGACGGTGGGGATGGAAGAGGAGGGGTGAGTTTCTGGGCAAGTGGAGAAGTTTTTTGATTGCCCAGAAGCTTTTTGATGTTAGAGAGTTTTCTGGGTAGGGTTTAAGGGTTTTTTTTTTTTTTTTTTTTTTTTTGCAGGGTTTAATGTTAAGAGTTTAAGGCCTCTAGTGGACGTATTATTCAGACCCAAAAAAAAAAAAAAAAGGCTTAAGGGCCCTTTTGGAGTTTTGGGCTTAGACCAACTTTATGGCATGAGAATAACACCAAAATTGCCTAAACAATCCAAAATTGCCCGGATGCCAAAGGCTATCCACATTTTTAGTTACCAATGCTATATATTTATAGAGGTTCAGATGCATATTATTCTTGTGGATTTTTAATAAAACATTTAGGACACGTTTACTTACTTAGAATATAAATGAATGATTATGGGATAAAATTATTCCTACTTTTACTAACATATAAAGGAATCAGAATGATTTCGGGTAAAAATATTCCTGCGTTTACTAACACATAAAGGAATCGGAATGGATGTAGGTTTCACCTCTTTATAAGAAATCTGAAATCGATTCCTGAATACTAAGGAATTTGATTACGAATGGGGGAGATGTGTTTAGGAATCAACTCCTTCAGAATCAATACCGATTCCTTTCTTCTCTCATTCCAGTTGTCTCCGATTCATGATTATTTTTCATTCCAAGTAAGTAAACGTGTCATTAGTAGTAGATTACATTTGAAATGATTTTACATATGACTTTGAGACACAACAAATTTCACAAATATCTCATTTTTACCTATCAAAGCATAATTTTATGTTTCATAATATACCAATAATCTACGTAATCGATATACAACTACCCGATTAATGATATAATCGAATAACAAACATGATTAATAAAATATTTTCTAGCCACAATAATTATCTTTCTATTTAAGTATCTGACATGACGAGTACCTAAGAATGCGAGAGAGGGATGCTCTAATAGTCAATTAAATTGTACATAACTGTGCACTATTGTTATTGAATTTAAATCCAATAGTGGAGGATAATGAGCATTCTTAGTGCTTTATTATTTTCTACTCTGGGATCTAATTCTAACTACACGTTAACACAAGTGAATACGAAATTAACTAACCATCTGAACAGGACTATATTTGGGTCTACGGCAGACCGTCCAATACATTGCATCATGGAGAGAGATTTGGTCTTCCACTTGGGACTACGTCGTTGGTGAATACAATACCATAAAAACCTTCCGCCAAGCAACAAAGTTCGACATATACTACGATTTGTCACTATTAAATTTCTCTCGGGGATCTAATCCGACAGTAAAAGTTCTGGGTATACACCATAGATCGGGAGACAGTAGAATTTCAGAACACAAAAAGCATGGCCAAGCATCTTACAAAGTTCTCTGCCTTTTGGGTCACAAGTCTTGCCAGATCTTTTACTACAATGATTAAAAGACACCACGAGCGCATGAAAAGATCATCAAAATTCAAAAGAGTTTTATGACACCTAATTAGTCTATCATTCATGGCGCCTGACTACAAATCCTGACCATAAGTGAATGCCAGAAAAAGACGATCAGAGCATCATAATTTGGAAAATACAACAGAAACTGAATAGCTAAACATGTGTATCATATACCTAACAAACCAATTTTCTCTAATTGCCGCCACCATTTGACGCGAGTCTGTCCACATAAGGATGAAGATATGATCACTTCTGTCTCATTGTTTTGTATCTTATCTTTGTTTTAGTAGTTAATCAATGAATGATACATGAGCTACTTCTAAAGCCACAAACCAACAACACTAAAGATTGAAACAAATTAGGAAGTGGCTAGTAAACCCCGTCTATACAACACATGGATGAGATAAATAGATAAATTAAGTCTTTTGCCTTTTTAGCTTATGGTTCTCATTGCCATCTTTTCTTTCCCTTCTTCCTTTCTTGGGTCCCTGGCATTAGATTATAACAAATCAATTAGCAACTTCTGGTCTTTGCCTACTGACACGAAGTATAATCATGAAGAAATAAGTACAAAAAGGAAGCTAAAGTATACCTGAGCACTGAGACACTTAAGGGGGTCCTTATCTTTCTTGAATTTTTTCTTGAATCCACGGCGACCAGGGTTGTTGTTACCCATTGCAGCTCTCGCAAGCTTAACTCTCTTGCTGGCTTCTTTAGTTGTTGCATCCAACAGATAATCAGGCACAACTCGCAGGTGAGGAGCAGGGGGCTTCTTGCTCAAAACCTTGTCATGTTTCAACAGATCTGCGCCCAAAAAAAAAAAATGAAAATTAATAATGCGCATGTCTTGCAACTTGAAATGATACAGCAAGTATAATTTAAGACTCAAATACATCCAACCACACAAGTTTGGTACCTAGATCCTTTTGGTTGGCTTCAAAATGAGCCTTCAACCTGAACAGATAGAAGCAGATAATTAGAAAACTAAAACTACAAATACTGTGGTATAGAGGTAATGCAGAGAAACCAAAGATTGAAACCTGAAATTGAAAGCACTGAATGTGATGATATTGGTTAATTTAACATGCATCAAGTCTAATTTTGCAAGAAATATGGCGCAAAAGAATTCATATTGATAAAGAAAAGCAATGATTGTCGATAGATACTCACTTTTCAGAATTGAGAATTTCATTCCTCAAATCCTGAGCTCGGGATTCTCTCACGGCAAGTTTTGTCACACTCTTTGAGACATCCTGCATAATTCACATTTTAGCATTAATGACCGTCCACCCTATCTTTCTATCTTTCAATGCAATGTCAGAATTAGGAATCACACAAATGCAACTTTAAAAAGGTGATTAAGAAAATTAAAACATAGCCACAGAATCAGAACAATCACCTCAGCTCTATATCTTAAAGACTCCACTGCATTCTTGGTCAGTAAAGTAAATGGAACAAGTTTATTTGAATCATTTTCTTCATCATCACCCAAAAAGGACTTTATCTCTTCAAAAACTTTCATCTCATCTGGAGAAACCTGTAACAAAAAGCTAAAATTATCAAAATCTTATGCAAGATAAGAACATTATCATTTCTGTCATTATTTAAACCTCCTGGGGTAACAGTTAATCTGTTAAGGCATCAAGTAACTTGAATAGTTCACAAAGGATGCATGGGGTTATGCGGAGTAGATGTGAAATTCAGACTACTGATTCCAATTATGTAACTATTATGTAGAAAGATCAACCACCGTTCTACTAGGTGCTATTCCTTACAAAACAACAAAAGGTCCTTAAATTGTCTAACAAACTCACAAGAGACACAGAAGCACCAGTACTATATGCTCTTCCAGTACGACCAATACGATGAACATATCCTTCAACACTTAGAGGGATATCAAAATTCAGGACCTGCAAAAAAGAAAAGAGCAGATATTGTTAATGGCATATCAGATGGTAATTTACTGAGTTTTCTTTTTCAGAAAACAAGAAACAGATAAATAAATCTACAATAGGAAGTACTCAATCTACATCAAAGGTGAGCAAGCAGTCCAGCAAAAACAAAAACAACCCAAAACTAAGTCAAGTGGCTACTCAAGAAACAACCATCAGCTCATGAAACAGCAGCAGCCCCAATCAATATGAATAAAAGGTATAATTTCATCTGGGGAGAGGTATGATATATTTGGCGTTTCGCGGTAGAACCCCATTCCAACAATTGTTGCCAAACTGGCAAAAAGAAGCAGTTTCTCTTGTAGCAGTTAAATTAGGTTCACATATAGGTAGCTAACATGATTGGGAAAACAAACTCAAGCCTTTGTAATTAAAATAAATAAATAAAAAATAACAAATAAGACTGAAGTCTGCAACTCGTGGCTCTGAAATAGTGAATGATAAAAAGAACACAAAAAACTTCAAATTTTAAACAAGTAAAATGCAATGCGTATTTCGGGCCATTGTAATTTACCAGGATCTATGGTTAGGAGATATACGTGCATTGTTACATAAATTCAGCAATTCTATACATGGTAATCAATACACTAAACCGGTAAAACCCACAAATTACTAATAAGTGAATCTAATTATAGCAACAGCAAAGCAAACTCTAAATTGCAGTTTGACAAGTTGTAAATAAATCATCTAGGATGCATATATCATACCCCAGAAACTGCCGTAGTCTCTGAAGGTAAAGTTTAATCACCATCCCCATAGCAACGCAGATAGTAATGACATACCGTGTGTACATTTTTGAAGTCAATTCCTCGCACCACTCCAAATTCAGAGTCAGCTTTGGGTTTGGGTTTAGCATGTCGTTTAGAATTTTTTGAATCGATCTTTTTCTGATCATTTTCTTTTTTCTCCATTGTTTCGCTGTCATCGGTTGCAATCAAGTAATCAAAAAGACCAGCATTGAATTCCTGTTGACAAATGAAGGTGGTGAGGATTTTGTCATTCTCACTGAAAATTTAGCCAAGTAACTTTATCTGTTATCCAATTGCAATATCAATTGTTTTGTGCTTACAAACCTCAAGAATGTGGATACGAGAATTTTGTGGCAACTCAGAATTCAAAACAGCAGATCTTATGCCAAACTGCACAAACAAGAAGAAATCAATTTCTACAATAGTAACTTAGCCTCTATTGATGCATGTAAAGGAAATCCATTTACCTTTTCCAAAAATAGCTTTATTCTGAAGGATGTGTCTATTGTATTAGTAAATATCAGAACCTTTTTCTGAACCAACTCCAACTTTAAGAGGGAAAGGATGTATAGTAACTTGTCACGATCAGTGCATGATATCTATGAAACAATAAAAAGAAAATATAAGTTGTTAACCCTAAATTTATAGAATTTATAAAATTTAAACATGCAAAAATTCGTAAAGATTATTGGTATATGTTTAAGAGCATTAATATTCTTACCCAGGACTGCTCAACATTTTTTGGGATGACCTCATCCTTGATATCTCCAACTTCGGGCAAAGTCAAAATATAGGAATTATGTAGAATAAGCTTCTTTAGTTTCTCGACATCATCACTGCCAAGTATATAGGTATCAGATATATGGTGTAAAAAAAATGAAAAAAAAAAAAATGCAACCTTTGAGCCTTCAAGAGGTATATATAGTATCACAAAACACACTGTGCTTAACATCCTAGCTCCTTAAAACTTGCAGAAATAAGAACTTGTAGACATATTCAGCGAACAACAAACCTTGCTGTGGCAGACATAAGAAGAGATTGACAACGTTTAGGAATGTGAGGTGTCAAAGCTTTTATGTCTTCCTCATATCCATATGACAAGAGAAGATCTGCCTGAAACAAAATATAGTTCAATACTGTCTCGACAGAAATTGCGAAATAATCATTCTTTACAACTTATGGGAAAATGTGAATATCATGTAACAGATTAAAGACCATATTTTCGCAGTGAAATTTTGATATAGAAAGATCCTAGGATGTCCCACAACAATTTAATGGACTTTACATTAACAATCAACTTCTCAACAAACAGAATGGCCCCTCACCTCATCAAGCACAAGCATTTCTAGTGAATCACCGATGGATGTTGCTTGAAGAACACCATCCGACAAGCACTTCTTTACGCAAGCTGGAGTCGAAACCAGAATCTCAGGCGGGCCCACCAAAGCTGTGCGCTGGATTTGTCGATAAGATAAAGAGTTAGCAAAGTGAATTTGGACAAAATGCATAGGCAAAGGAAAAAGAAACTGAACCAACCAACCAAATCAGAAGTAGGCATGTTGCTTGTCAACTGTACGACTTTCAATGGAACTCTACACAGCTCAATCAACGACCGGACCTCCTTATAAACCTGCAAACACACCATAAACTCAATTTAATCGAGCATTACACGATTCGGAGCCGAAAATGTTATGAAATTATAAACCTGCTGAGAGAGTTCCCTAGTTGGGACCAAAACAATGGCAGTAGGAGCAAGTTTCTTGGTTGATTCTTGTGAAGCAGTAAACAGCTTCTGAAGCAGAGGCAGTAGGTAAGCAAAGGTCTTTCCAGAACCAGTCTTTGCTCTGGCCACCACATCCTTACCCTCCTGAAACCCCCCCAATTTGCAGTAAAACAATCAATTCACACAATTTTTCATTTCATTCGTTGGAAGAGAGAGAGAGAGAGAGAGAGGATTTTACAAGGATGAGAGGAATAGCGACTCGCTGAATTGGGGTGGGCTTGAGAATCTTCTTCTTGTTTAGCGCACGAATAAGACGGCCATCCAATCCGAGATTTTCGAAGGTCTGGTCCTCCTCTTCTTCTTCGCTTTCGATCTCCTTGGGCGGCTTTTCCAGTGTTTCGGCCATTCAAGTCTGTAGCTTTCAAGCTTTGTTTGGGCAGCTTCGATCTGGGGGGTTTAGGGTTTTACGAGCTTCCTGTAAAAGTAAAACATAAACAAACGGTGCGGCCCATTCAGGACTCTATGTACTATTTTGCCTCAATATGGGCAATTTTTTATTATTATTTTTTTCTGTCTGGGGGAGATAAGAGTTCGCTGATATTTGGATAAACTTATTGGATGTGTTTGTTTACCCGGATATAGAGGGTGGATTTGATTAATTATCTCCGATCTGATTAGAATTGGTGTTTGGACGTACGGATAACTTCTAAGTAGATAATTTATGTCTAATCTGACCTTGATATCAAATTCAGTTAAAAATGACTAATATCACTTATCTAATTGAAGCTACGCACTCCAACCGCTGCAAGATTCTTATTAAAAAAAAAAACACAATTAATTGTGTCAAACAAGCGCTCAACAGAACGCGTGTTCCAGACAGCCTTCCGTATCATCTTCAACCTTCAACTATAACCCTCCTCTATCTCATCACTCTCTCATCAGCTTCCTCTATTTTTTTTCTTCTTCTATTTTACTTATCTGCCGACTTTTCAATTTCGCCGACATAGAGCCGGTGCTTTGCATCACAATGATATCGTCGGAATGGTAGAATATGTGCTGTCGGTGAACATAGATTTTGCCCCAAAGCATGGACTATTCTGGAGCTTACCCCTCCAACTAAAGATTGAAGTAGATCATCTGCAGCTTCATCCAATTTATTTTATTGATTTTGTTCAAATATCCTTATCAAGTCATGTTGTTATCTATTTGCTTCAAACACTATATAAGAATAGTAAATCCGAATCCTAAACCAATCCAATTCGGATATAATTGTCAATCTAATCTAGTCAACTCTGCTAAATGCGGCCATTGTCTATATGTGATACCCAACAACAACGAAACAATATTCAATTTCCTCCAATATTTCAACGATGAGTTCTACAAGTACATGAACAAACTTACAAACATCTATAACAGCTCGTCACATAAAACTTGAGCACACAAATAAAAAGAATGTATGAACCAAAGATCGAGCATGTTCACATCCAAGTTCGTGAACCTTCAAAATTTCATGAATATGACATGAAATTGAAGGTCTTTAGTTATGTGTTTTTTTTTCCTTGTGTGTGTGTGTGTCAGCTGAGTACGCCACTTAAAAATGTATGCCACTTTTTCTAGTCCTAATTAGATATGTGAATACATTTTGGATCAGATTTGGAACTGAAATTGATGCCAATATCCAACTAATGCAAGTCAGCCCAGTGTTGATGAGGTTTAGGCCAGCAGGCTTAGAACCTCCAGTTCTCAACAAGCTTTTAGTAGACTCATCTGCACTTCATCACATCTCACAACAACAGTGTGATTGACGGTCTTATTCACTAGAAAAAAGTGATGGTACCATAAGATGGTAGAACCGTCCATTCTAGATGGGTTTAATATTCTTGTCGCATATATTCTACGCCCAATATCATGATAGAAATTAGTCAAATTACAATCGCAAGCAAATATGCTATCAAAATTATCAATTACAATCTTTTCCTAAATAACGGTTTTTATATATATATATATATATATATATATATATATATATATATATAGATCTTATCTAAAGCGAAGTCTCGCTCTGAAATTAAAGTGCAAGGTCAGAGTTTATGGTCACTTTTTGGTCTCATATCTACATCTTCGACCGTTCAATTTTTATGTGTTAATGTATAGATCATCTCTGCAAAATGGGGTAAGTTTCAGAACAGGGTGGAGAACTGGTATATATATACATATCTTATCTAGAGTGAAGTCCCACTATGAAATTAAAGTGCGAGGTTAGAGTTTATGATGATTTTTTGGTCTTATATTCACATATCGACCATTCAGTTTTTAGGTGCTAATGTGTAGATCATCTCTGCAAAATATGGTGAGTTTCAGAACAAGGTGGAGAACTTGAGAAGTTTTTGGAATGGGGTTTAGGGTTTAAGGGTTTTCTTTATTTCCTTTTTTTTTTTTTTTTCAGGGTTGAGGTTAAGCCGTTAAGGGTTTAAGGCTCCAGTATTATCCAGTTTCAGACCAAAAAAATATTAAATTGCACTAATAGTGTCTAGACACTTAAGAGACTCTCGAGATGATACCTGAATTGACTGAGTTATCAATGTGATACCTAAACTTATTTTTTCTTATCAGCGTCGTACCTCTGTCCTTCATGGCCATATCACTATAAGTGTGTAATTCAGTTTCGCGGCAAGCCGGCAACCAAACAACCCCAACATCCTTTATGGCCGTCGTCGTATGTCAGAGACGGAAATTTAACTGAACAATTGATTGCTATTATCGGACTGTCGACATTAGCGGCGGCTTCATAGTCTTTGAAGAATAGAGCTCCAATCAACTACTTGCTGTAATTGGTGGTTAAGAATTTGATTCTGATCTCACAAACTCCTTTCCAACGGTTCGTGATCAGACTGAGATTCAAAGAGATAATCACCTCAAACACCAAGGATTAAAAGCGCGAAGCTTTGATGACAAACAATCTCATACTTCAAGAAAATATACTCAAGATGAAACAATGATACTATAGTTGCCCAAGGAAACACTAATTCTTGTTATCTGGGTTTCTTTCTTTGGCCAAATTCTGATATGGTTTAAGAACTCATCCTGCTTTAATTTTTATTTTAAAATTTAGTCACATGCGTTGCGTATCACTTGACCATTTTTAACGATTCCATGACGGAAATTGGACGGAGGTACAACGCTGATAAGAGAAAATGAGTCAAGGTATCACATTGATAACTTTGTAAGTTTCGGTATTATCTTGACAGTCCCCTAAGTGTCCAGACACATTTAGTGCAAAAACTGAAGAAAAAAAATAAGGGAAATTTTTTTTATTCACCGGCAGTGCAAAGCGAACAAATAAATTCAACAAATCTCAGTTATTAATAGTTCTCAACAATCTTTTTTAAATAATAAAAAAATGTACTTAATATCATCTAACCATCCAAATTTTTGTTTGTATACTCTCATGAGTAATCTTTAAACCAACTTATGACATGAGAGTAACACTAAATCCAAAATTGACCAGATGCCAAGGGCTATCCACATTTTTAGTTACCAATGCTAATTGGTAAAACTTATATATTGTTTGGTAAGTGTGGATATCTATAATTAAACATTTAGTTGTGGATTACATTTGAAATGATTTCACCTATGAGACCCAATGAATTTCACAAATATCTTGTTTGACCTATCTATGCATAATTTTACATTTCTTAATATACTAATAATCTACATAATCGATCTAGAACAACACAAAAAACATGATTAATAAAAGATTTCATCGCTACAATAATTAATTTCTTTATTATGAATCTGAAATTAATATGTGATACTCAATAACAATGAAACAGTACTTAATTTCCTTCAATATTTCAATGACAAGTTATACAAATACATGAACAAACTTCCAAATATCTATAACAGATCGTCACATAAAACTTGAGCAATCAAATAAAAAGAATGTATGAACCAAAGATCATGTTCACATCCAAGTTCGTGAACCTTCAAAATTCATGAATATGGCATGAAATTGGTCTTTAGTTATGTGTTGTTTTTTGTGTGTGTCATGTAAGGTACGCCACTTAAAAATGTATGCTATTTCATCTAATTCCTAATTAGATATGTGAATAAATTTTGAATCAGATTGGGAAATGAAATTGATGCCCAATATCTCTACTATTGCAAGTCAGCCCAATGTTGATAAGATTTGGGCCAGCAGGCTTAGAACCTCCAGCTTTCAACAAGCTTTTAGCAGACTCGTTCGCACTTAATCAAACCTAGTCACATCTCATCTCAACACTGTGGTGAACGGTCTGATTCAGTAGAAAATGTGGTAGCATAGCACCATAAAACGACAGAACCGTCCACACTAGATTGAACCAAAATAAACAAAAATTGTATTGTTGCAACGGAAACAAATATTTCTATATAATTTTCGCGGTCTCCACCGTTTGAATTTCTCTCTTTCTACTTCCACTCCAGACTTAAACAAACCCTCATCTCCCAAAAATCGAAAACCCAATTTCACTGAAAACCCAATTAGGGCCAAAGTCCAAAGGATGAAGACGAAGGCGCCATTGAATCTGAAGAAGCAGCTCAAGCTTTCTGTTCCTGCTCAAGAAACCAACATCACCTCCTTCTTGTAAGTATCCAAAGATTTCATCTTTCATATAATTTTCCCCAAATTTCTGTTCTTGGATACTAGAAAGTGATATTTAAAAAAAGAAATAATAATAAAAAAATTGGTATCTTGGATCTTTGATTGGTATCTGGGATAGATATTTCTGTTCTGGGTTAGGGTTTTACATGGAAATTTCATAATTGGGGGGACTTGATGAATTTGATTGCCCAAGACTATTAATTAGATTTCTTAATTTGTTGGTTTTAAGTGGAAAGTTTGTGTCTTGTTTAGGTTTGTGGGTTTATGAAAGTTTTCTGCTTTACTGCCTTGAATTTCAGGACTGCCAGTGGCACATTTCATGATGGGGGTTTGCTTCTGAACCAGAAAGGGTTGCGGCTTATCTCCGAAGAAAAGGAGGTCCGAGTAAGTTTGATTTGATTACCATAACAAGAATTGGCTTTGGGATTGATATATGTGGTTTTCATTTTTGTACAATGTTTTAGAGTTCTGTTGTTAATAACCAATTGGCAATCATGTGAATCTGATCCTAACTGCATATCAGTTTTGCCGCGAATTGGGTTTAGTGATTGAGTTCCCAATTGGTCGTTGATATATCTGTCTAACCATATATGGGTGAGGACTTAGAAGTGATTGATTTTGGAGGTCTTTGTGGTTTCGGAGAACTTTGGTGATGAGGGAATGATGGCATGGCTAAGTAGTGCTTAGCTGTGTTAAGCTTTGCATTGCTGAAGCCTGACGAGTACCCTTTAGCCTTTAGGAAGTCAACGGATACTTGCCGCGCCATTCTTTAGTGCTCTTGGGTGCATAAGTCTGTTGTTATGCCACAAACATTTGAGGATTGGTCTCATATTCCTAAGTTAGAGGCTTGATTTCTTGTGTTTTCTTTTGCATGCATCATGAATACATGCTTAGTGTTCTCACTTTTTCATCTAAATGCACAGAAATCTCCTTACTATATTGTCTATATCCTCATATGATTTTCTTTTCATTACATTTTTTTGTTTATTTGAACAGCCTTCTGATAGTAAGGAGCTCAATGTTGAATTTTCCTTGGAAGATCTCGAGACTATCAAAGTGATTGGAAAGGGAAGTGGTGGTGTAGTTCAACTTGTTCGCCATAAATGGGTTGGAAAACTATTTGCCTTGAAGGTCAGCATTCTAGAAAACACAACTTTGTTCTTACCTTCGTGTCCTTGGCTTTTCTGTGTTCTGTCAACTTTCAGTTTCATATAGCTTTGTCTCATGTGAAAAAGAAAAGAAAGTTCATCTTAACCATAAGGCCTATGTGCAAGTAATCATAGTTCTAATTGATTTAGGGAAAGGTCATATCATATATACATTTTCTTAATAGTACAATAATGTGGTAGTTAAGATGCAACTTATAGAGTTTCCTAATCAAAATCTACCCTTCCAGAACAGATCATTAAATTCTTTTGTAGCATATGGTGCAGAATATAGATACTTCTTAGTTATTGCTCTATGAGTTGTTAAAATTCTAATCTTCATCATCTACTAAGTTCTCTCATCCTACCATCCTTATGTTCACATCCTTTTCTTACCTTACCTATACCTATGGTTCTTCTTTTCTCATAAGACCTTTATGCTCATTGTTCTGGGAGTAAGATAAATGTATAACTAGAAATTCTTTCATTTTTATGTTTTACAGGTTATTCAGATGAATATACAAGAGGAAATTCGTAAACAAATTGTGCAGGAGCTAAAAATAAACCAAGCAGCACAATGTCCACATGTGGTAGTTTGCTACCACTCCTTTTATCACAATGGGGCAATTTCTCTTGTGTTAGAATACATGGATCGTGGGTCTCTTGCAGATGTGATCAGACAAGTTAAGACAATTCTTGAACCATATCTTGCAGTCGTTTGTAAACAGGTATATGAGTATATCACTTCTCAATCGAATGTCAAGACTAAAATCATTTGCAACAGTTCAAAAGATTCATCTTCCCCCCTTGGCTATAAATCTATACGTATGAATCAGGTTTTACAAGGTCTTGTCTACTTGCACAATGAAAGGCATGTAATACATAGAGATATAAAACCATCCAATCTGCTAGTAAACCACAAGGGGGAGGTCAAGATTACTGATTTTGGTGTGAGTGCTTCACTTGCTAGCTCCATGGGTCAGAGGGACACATTCGTGGGTACTTACAATTATATGTCGGTATGTAATGATCCTTTTCATTTTCACTTCCTTTCACTGCTAGCTCCCAAGCTTAAAATTACGGTCCTTCTGTTCAAGCTTGGCACATACCAGAGATACAATGCAGAATTCGAGTTACTAAACAATGTGATTGATTTCTTTCAGCCAGAGAGAATTAAAGGTGGTACTTATGACTACAGCAGTGACATTTGGAGTTTAGGCATGGTGATACTTGAGTGTGCTATTGGACGGTTTCCTTACATGCAATCTGAAGATGAACAAAGCTGGCCAAGCTTTTACGAGCTTTTGGAGGCAATTGTTGGAAGTCCACCACCTACTGCTCCATCGGATCAGTTCTCTCCCGAATTCTGTTCTTTTGTGTCTGCCTGGTAATCACATGTTCATGCATTCTTCACCTCTGAAATATCCAATTCACAGAAATGTGACATTTTCTATTTCCCTTTGCAGCATACAGAAGGACCCTCAACACAGATCATCATCTTTGGATCTTTTGGTTAGTCAGCTAGTGTTCTGTTTTTGTTAATGTTTTACTATTTAGCAATTGCTTTCTTTTTTCAGTTGAAATTTGATATGAAATTCATTTCTTCTTTCAGAGTCACCCATTCATCAAAAAGTTCGAAGACAAGGACATTGATCTTGAGATTCTGGTGGGTAGCTTGGAATCCCCTGTAAATTTTCCCAGATAGATCATCCTGTAGTATACTATTGAGGGGAAAAAAAATGCAGGTCATATTACTACTGCTGCAATGTAATATTTAGTTACTGCCGTGTGGTTTTTTCACTTTTACAAAGTTACAGCTTCTCCATGCACTGGCTGATCAAAACCTTATATATACCTAGTGTTTTCCATTTTTGATGTCACAGAAATGAGATTGCTCTTTTATATTCCATATTTAAGTACCCTTTTTGGACTATTTTTGGAAGAATATAATGGCCGACGTTATAATGGATGTGGTTGGAGGAATAAGTAAGACACCGAGGCTGGTGTGATGGGGTCAAGCCGGCAGAGGTGGGTTTTCTGTGGGCATTTTACTATAGGCATTTATACACAAAGGTTTGGACTTTGAGAGGTCCAAGTCATACAGATATGGGATAAGATTGCAAAGAGTGATTCTTTAAGAGGGTAAGGTTTACAATAAGCAGAAGAAGAAGATGAAGCAGCGAGCATGTGGTGACAGTTTGAGTACCCATCAAAACCTAATATATAACCTACTCCAATCCAATCATCATGACCTGTGCCTTGGTCAACCTCCTTATCTTCGTTCCCTTCCTTCCTTGCCAACCCTACTCTTCAAAATAATTAAATGAATAATTTCGTTATCAAACCAACCCTGATTACATTTCAGCCACTAATTTTATGAGCTGATGTGGGCTAATGCTTAATACTAAGGGACACCATTTCTGATATTTCTCATTGCATCAAGCTCTCTTACAATTTTTCAAACATTTTTAAATGTGATTAGGACCATCTTTTCCTATTGTGGTGACAATGGCCTAAGATCTAATCACTGAAATAATGATGGCATGAAAATGGAGGTTATCTTCGAAATTTTTTATAAACATTTAAAATGAATTTTCTTTAAACCTCAACCGTTAAATTCAGGAACGAGACACATGAGGAACACCATAAAAACATCGCGATTATCTCCACCTTTCACATAGATATAGCATATAGGTAAAGTTAGGTGTGTAAAAGAGAACTTCAATGGTCAAAGAGGACAAAGTGAAGTTACACAAACACAATGTACGTTGGTCAGCCAGTATTGTCTTAATCAATGCTCCTTACACTTGAACCGTTTGATTAACAAGATTTATAGAAGAATAATATATTTACGGTTGGATTGCATATCCATAAATGATAAATTTATGCTCCAAAGCACTATTAAACATCCGGATTATCCTCACATAATCAAAGATCAAAGAGGACAGAAGAAGGAAGCAACACAAACACAATGCAGGCCAGCAAGCATTGTCTAACCTAGTGGGGGAAACAATGTTATGTCAATAGTAAAATTTTGTGTCAAAGACAAACATGAAATTGTAGACAATCTTAGAGCCACTTTGGACTACACTCCATTAACCAAAAACCCTTTTGGAAAACCCTTTTTCTTTATTAATTTACACTTGATGCCTTAAAACATGGGAATATGCTAATCTGTCGTGTCTTTATGAGGCAAAAGTTCCCCTAAGATGGTGACCCCAGTTTGAGAAGAAGAATGGAGAGAGACGGTGACTCAGATATGGATGCCTTCAAATTTAGACCTTATCCTCATTTCTTGTTCTATGGGAAAGCAAATAAATTTAGACCATAAGGATGTGATAAGTGATAATGACAAATTCTGGGATAAAGCGTAGTAATAGAAATTTATTTATTAAAATGATAACGGAATAGTCAGTGCTATCCATTGGTTCATTATTAAACGGGAACTCCACCAAAGTGTTTTTATCCTATTCCCATCAGGCATATACATATATTGCTCCCTCGGAAACAACCTAAATTGGAAACCATAATATTTTAGCTCCAGACTTCTTCAACACCAAGTCTAAGATCTTCTGCTACTTGTTCTTGTTCTTCATCTTCTTTATGGGTCTTCAAGAAGCTAAGGTTGGTGGTGATCAAAATAGGAAAGAAAGCGAGATTGGTTATCAGGGTTTTGAAGATAACTGGGTTATAAAGGAAGAGTACCCTGAAGATATTTGTGATTCAAGATCCATGGACTCCATGGAATCGTCTTCGTCTTCGTTTTCATCAGATTTGGTCGAGGATGCGTCTTCTTCTTCTTCATCTTCAAATGGACCTCTTTATGAATTATCTGACCTCATGATTCATCTTCCTATAAGGTAAACAATAACCTATATACATATATGCAATATGTCTATCTCTTCATTTCCTATTCATCACTGTTCTTTTGTTTTCTTCTTTGTTCTAAATTTATTGGGTTTTGCTTTATGCAGGAGAGGTTTATCGAAGTATTATCAAGGAAAGTCGCAATCTTTCACATCTCTGGGAGGTGTGAAGAGCTTAGAGGATCTTGCAAAGAAGGTGGCAGCACCCTATAGAAGGAAAATGAAGCCATGCAAGAGCTATGGAGGTGGTTTAGATCATGGTCACAAATCTTATAGCACAAGTCCGAAAGCCATTATCTCAAAGAAAGCTATTTCAAAGGGTTCTTTCTTATATTCCATAAGTAGTAATACCAAGAGGAAATAATGCTTTCCTAGACAGAAGCATTTCTTGCATGGAATCTGTAATAGGGAGTTGGTTTTTTAATCTGGGTTTTTTGTTTGCCGGGAATAGTTATTGTTCATCTGGAACATTTTGAGGATTTACAATTTTTAAATTGTTATGGCGGGTCATTTGTACATAGCGAAATTCCATCACCTTTCTGATTAGCTTTGTTGATGAATGGGTACGGTAGGAATACCTATACATTATTTCTTAATAGAAGTTTCTGACTTTACCTTTGTTCTGAAAACCTGGATTCAGTCAGGAACTAAAAGAGTCATGAAAACTCTCCTTAGTTTCTTATTTATTTGATTGACAAAGAAAAACAACAAAACTTTAAGGAGTCTCGTCTAACATAATTTGCAAGAATCCGCCGAGAAGTTTGTTTCTCTCCATATGATTCGGGTGGTGAATTTTGCTCCTCACCAAAATTCTTTGTAGTTTCTGGTGGCTTATATTGTCACAATTTTTCAAGAAAAAAAAGGAAAAAAAAAAAAAAAAAAAACTGAACTTGACCAACTACCTTGATCTGTTTCGAGACAAGAACCCACATCAGAGATGTTTTTTTTTTTTTTTTTTTTTTTGAAAAATCAGAGATGCTTTAGTCTTAGGGAGTTCTGTGAAACATTTTGTATTTATCATGACATTTTAATTGTTGGTTCTAATCGAACCACAAAATTGCTCATTTCTGTTAATTTTTTTTTTTTGGCAATGACGCCTAAAACTGTATGGCAGAGACTTTATGACAGTATTTAGTAAATTGAACAAAATTTATAGCTGAAGAACTGTGCTACATTCCATCAAAATAGTCATTCATTGATATCGGGATATGGTTTTTACAGTGCAAAATGGGTAAAATAGTTCAAAATCCCTATGTTTAAGTAGGTTTAGAATTATATCAAACACCATCATATCTTTGGTGATTTAACTGTCAGACTGGGTGAACCCATCACATCTTGTACACTGCTTCAATTCCGAGAAGATGAAAGCATTTCCTCATGACTACGCCCGTTGCTTCACAAAGCAAGAGTCTACTCGTTTCCTCTGCCGACCCAATAACCTGCCAAGTTTACAATGTACCATAGTTAAATAAGATTTCTCCGATTGTCTTCGGTTGATGCTCATCACAATAAACCATCAGGCAACTAAACATGGATGATAGATACCTGGCAATTTGAATAGAACTTTCCGCTGTAGATTTCTGATAGATTATAGAGGTATTCACATAAAACACTTGGCAACAGATTCGTGCAAGCCTCCTCCACAGTCTAGAAAGTGAAAGCGAGAAGTGTCAAGGTTAGAAGCAAGCATACCACAGCAGCAACCAACAAAGATGAGAGAAAGGTCATCAAGGCAGCAATGAGTTCCATCTATGTTATGTCCTTACCTCAGAAAACTTTAATAGGTGAAGCGCCAATTCACGCTCACCCGCATGACCCAACACAATTTCCCCCGTCTGTATCAAAAAGAAAGAAATTGAAATCAGACCTTCGCAGTAAGGAGGTTTCAAATTTGCCTGTGTGTCAAGTGTTCCGAATACATAAATAGAGACAAGTGTAAAGACTAACATGTATAGGAACATGTACATGGGTACATAGGCCTCTCATATGTATAGTAATACAGGAGTGCAGGACTAACAAAATAGATCAACAGACATCGATAACAAGGTGACATATTGCTGTTGCACTTACTTTTTTCAATTCGTCAATGTCTTTGCCAGATTTCCTTATGATTGAACAGATCCGAGCATGCATGTATAGCAAGTAAACAGCAGTGTTTCCCTGCTCAAATAGTTTTGGACCAGTAGGACAAATATAGCATTAGCGTGACAAATATATGGAAAGTTCATTAGAATAAATTGCAAACAGTCTTCAAACAAAGTCAAATTTGACTAAGAAATTAGAGGCAGTTAGAATTTCAAATATTAGTATACAATCAGAAAGCCAAAAAGCCAGGTGCTCAAATAGCTTATGAACTTTATGATTTATTTGAAATCTCCCATATAAATTTCCATTTGGAAGATAGCTAATTCAACACCAAATTAACTATCTTCCAAGGAACACAGTTCTCAGTAAAAATGCTATTTGAGAAGAATTATACAAACCCTTCCAATAATTCAGTAGATGTTAACGCACCTTATCATTTAGCATTTGATTGAAATCAAAAGTGTAATTGGTCAATCTGTTGTTCTTCAGATCAGCATACCTGTCAAAACATATTATCAGAAAAGATGCAAGACCAAATCAAGCATTGAAAATAGAAAATAAATACATACACAGGAGACTCGTAGTATACTGACTAAAGATCAATAGAATCAGCACAAAAACCCAAGCTTATTTTTCTCCAACATATTTTGTAATATCAAAGAAAAGATAAAATGAGAGTAGAAATTATCCAGACTATCTGGGACAGAAATATTATTTGAAAGGCATTTACAAAGTTGTATTCAAGTATCTAAGTCAATATCCTATTTTAATAACATATGCAGGACTAAGTCGGCATATACATCCTTCCAAGTTGCTTTCGACAAGGAGCTTTTAAAAATTTCTAAGGTCTTCAAGCAACACTACATAAAGTAGGATATCCATTCACATTTAAGGGTTCCAAAACCTCTGGCCGTAGTTACAATTCATGCTCTTGCTAAAATAACAGGGCGATATTCATTAGGACGAGAAATTAACTATTACTGCATCAAAATGATTATAAACTCATAAAAGTTCAGACAGCTTACTTCACAGCGCCATAACCAACGGCCACTGCAGTTTGCTCAAGCTCCTCTTCAGTCCAGTCTTCACTCTTACCTGATTATGATTAAAGAAATACTTACCACTATCAGAAGTTTGAAAGGTTAAGTATTTCACGATCATCATAAATGAGAGAACAACTTCCACATGGTATAACTGTATACGTGAGATTTATGCAAATACATGCTAAAATGAGATGTGTTTGCAAATATGAAGAAGATGTAGAGAGAGCTAGGTAGGTCCTTCAACGTCATACCACGCTCGACAAGACTTATTTTGCTTCGGCTCTTGGCTTCATCAAGTAAATCAACCAATCGAACCACATCAGAAGAGCGAGTCCGGAATCGTTTGCCATCTTCTCCGAGAACAAGACCAAAACCAACATGGCTAACTTTAGGGTACGAGCCATCAACTGGAAGCCAACCTGCGAGTGTAGCTGCCTGAAACAGAAAACCAATGTTATGTTCAACCACATAACAATGGAATATCCCATACCGTAGGAGGAACATGAACTTAATTGCAGTTCAACTTTTCAAGGATTATTGTCGAAAAATCAGGGTCTGTTGAGACATGTTATGGCTTTTGATGTATACCTTGAAAAACATATTAAAGTGTTGCTGCTGGCCAACATCAGTAACATATATGATCCATTCAGCTTTCTCCTCATTGAGTCGATACCTGTATATTGCAAGCAGCATTGTCAGTAAGGATGACAGCATGACTAGGCAGATCAGACAGAACAATAGTAATGCAATATGACTGAATGGCTGACCAAGTTAACTGCTCTCAGACATATAATCCAAAATTTCATTGAACATCAAAATTTAATATTTGACGAACCAAAGAGCTGCCAAATCAGTGGAAGCGTAATTATAACTGCCATTGCTCTTCACAACAATAAGGGGGATGTTAAAACCCTCAAGATGGATTACACGAGCACCCTCGCTTTCCACAATCAGTCCTTGGTCAGTCAACTTCTCTAAAACCGCAGGAATATATGGGTTATAAAAGCTTTCTCCCTGCCAGAAACAATAAATATGCATATGACTTCAGTGCAAACAAGACAGTTCAGTATATTACATAACAACAGAGAAGAATCTTTGTGCATTTCCAACTTTAATGCATTAGATGTGATTCCATTATTTGTTGTTTTTTTGTAGTCATAAAAGTGAATTTCAAGTATACCATTATATTATAAGTATCCAGAAATGTACTCAAATAAACATTGCATATGCACAGTTATGAATTACCTTCTTGTCAAAGTTACCTTATAATCGAAACCACATTGTCTATGCACAGCTATAGTTTATCTTCTATGTAAAGCTATAGTTTATCTTCTTATCAAAGTTACTTCAAACTCCAAACAACCCCTACCCTTCCTGCTCAAACAACCAGAATAAGCTTTTAATAACTATTCCCATCACTAATCAGAATCTATGCAATATTTCATCTTCATTGTCTTGCAAGATTATATACCAGCAATACATCAACCTCTTGTGATCATACAGTAATACTTACAGCCTAAAGGAGAAAGAACTTCATTATTGCACCTAGGCAGAACCAAGAGTACATATTATCCAACCATAAGAGAAGGCATGCAAAAGATAAACCAGGTATTTAAATTAGGTACATCCCCCCTAATTTCAGTGCAAAATTTGCTCTTAGGAAAAAAGAAAAAACTAATTCAAAAGCTACACGTCAAAGTAAACTGTAAAATCAGAAATCTGAAACAAACCTTTTCCTCTAAATGAGTTCCAAGCCGTTCATAGACCATTTGAAACTCTCTACGGCTGACTTCACAGATTTGAAGCCATGCCTCACGGTACTTGGGAGTCCCACCCTGCAAATAGAGTTGCTTCAGATACTTTCTAACCTTATGGACAAAGACATCAACCTCATGATAAAAGAGATTAGATGACTCACCTGAAGGGATACCACTGCAGCTTGTGCTCTCTCCTTGAAGGCCGGATCCTCATCAAATCTCTTTTTTGATTGCTTATAGAATTCCTAACAAAATGGCACTCAATTATAGTCAGTACCGATCACTTCATTTTATTTTCTTATTCATCTTGGCTAGGAAAATGTGGTAATAACAATATTACATAAAAAAGCACAGTAACATCATAGAATATTCATCCATTAAACATTTAATCCCACACATCACTGCTCATTTAACCAAGGCTCCATTCAAATATTTCTCAAGTTCATTATTTGAGGCTCAACTCCCCAACTAATAGAATGAAGTGAAGTTACATTCATTTTGGGCATAAAGGCATAATCGTATCTTGGTAGCATTAACTTGATCCAATTAAATACATATGATTAAGTACTAGTCAGTCTAAATGCAGAATAAGAGATGTGATTTAATGACAAAACTAAGAAAATACTTTACTCACCTGAAGATCACCGATTTCCATTTCATTAACATCATCCACGTTTGGAAACTTTTCGAAAAGGTATTGAATCAACATGCCAAACTGCAATAACCATAGAAGGTTGTTTAAAAACATATGCTGTTATATGATGATAATAAAAATAATAATAGTAACAAACAAAAAGAAAATATGTTCTTTATAAAGGAACCATGACGAGATATAGAAAAGATACTCTCAATTTCAGAAGGTTGCGAAGATCACACAAATGAAAGGCATATTCCACCAGCAAAGAGTATGTCACACGCATATTTGGTTGCAGGTATGTATATAAGCCTATACATGTACACATAAGGCATGTATAACATCATAGATGGCTTGCAAAACTGACTGAATAGTTATAGTTCATCACGAATTGTCTGGATTATCTTTGCTAATGAAACAGATACATGACATAGCCGTCAGCTCAAAGGAAACAGCTCTCAGGAATAACACCATGGTTTATTTACTGAGTTTAAGGATGCCATACAATGATCAGTTCCCTAAAAAAAACTGTCATTTTCCATACCAATACACATGTTATCACTTATCAAAAACTACATCTACCTGTGTTCCCCAGTCACCAACATGATTACGCCGAAGAACTTCAACTTTGGAAAACTCAAGCATCCGGGCTAGGGTGTCCCCAATAATTGTAGATCGCAAATGGCCAACATGCATCTCCTTGGCAATATTAGGTGAGGAAAAGTCTACAACAGCCCGTTTGACCTGGAGCTGTGGTGCCCATGTTTCGATCCCATCAATAAGCATCTTTTGTAAGCTCTGAAGAAACAACATTTTCACAGTTATGATTACAATAAGGGAGTACAAGTTTCCACATCAACATAAATGAATAACTGAATAAGGTCAGATGATCTATAACATTACCTTAGCCATCCAATTCTTCGACAACACAATATTAACAAACCCAGGCCCTGCTACTGTGCATGACTCTATTATTTCTGATTTAGGAAGATTTCCCATGATGGCCTGCAGAAATTAAAACACCCAATCATCACTGCTATCAACTCAAAGCGTACACAGAAGCCATGATCACCCAACACAAAACTATTCAAACTTAGAGAAGTAAAGGTGGATGTGAATACCTGTCCAACAGAATTAGGATTCTTGAATTCAGTTCCCTTTCCCTTAATCTTAGACCATATGTCCATGGCATTGTTACTGCACCAAAGAAAAACATCTCAATAATAAATTTGAAGGAGGCACTAATCAAACACAGAAACATCTAAACAATCACAGCTTAACCCTGTCACACCATTGATAGTCTCCGAATTTCCCAGCCGACGGAACAACCGCCGGCTCCACATTCAGCTCATCAGGCACCACTGTCCTAATCGAAACTTCAAACAGCTGCCCTAACTGCCGCTTCAAACTCGCCACATTCTCTCCTCCCTGAGAAACAAAAATCAAAGTCTACCTTCAAATACACACAAACACAACGAAACCGAATCTCGCAAACTCTAATTTCGAAATGCAGAATCCAAAATATAAACTCACAGCTGCCATGGTTGATACCGAGCGCGCCTTAGTTGCAGTGATAAGCTTCCTAGATGACGCCTTCAACAATTCTGTCTAGTTTCACAATGACTACATCAAATTACAGCTACAGCTATGAAAATTACTATACGAATCAGTATAAACCCTAACCCTAACGAATAACCAGTAAAGAACTACGAAATACTCAGTATCCAAGCACACTAGGAAAGCACGCGTATCAAAAAAGCAATGATGAGTTATAGATAGATTGAGAGAGAGAGAGAGAGTTGAGAGGTTACCGGCGGCGGGGAGGGAGGGGAAAGAGAGACGACTGAGAGAGAGAAACGGCGAAGGTGAAATCGGCGGCGGGAGTATGAGGTTTATGGAGGAACCTAACATTGCTTTTATTTTCTCCCTTCAATTTCTTTATTTATTCTGTATTTATTTTTATTTTTTCTTTCTTTTTTTTGGCCTTTTCCAGTTTTTTTTTGCTTGGAGAAAGAAACGGCTTTATGACCTTTAACCGTCTTTTTGGGTCAAGCTTGGCCAATGAGACGTCTCCAGCAAACAGAGGATAAGGGTTCCACACGCGGTGAAAGGGCTGAGAAGTTGAATTTGGACTTGGGGTACACGGCAAGCCCAATCAGCCCAAGTCCGCAGTTTTGTTTTAACAACTTTTTAAACTATTAAAAAAAAAAACGAAAAATTAGGAATGTCAATTCGCGTGAGTGTTCGTTGGATCCATTTAATTATATGGGGTGAAATTTATAGATTGAAGATTACAATATGATAATTACAACATGGAACAGATATGATAGATAATTTAAGAAAAAAAAATTATGTTAATTGAGCAAGAGTAAAGATGTATTCATTGTATGATAAATGTTTAATGAAAAACGTATTTTTTGTAATGTAAAAGATAAATTATAATAAGTCATTTGGATATATGTATCCAACTATTTTATCAAAATAATTAATATACATATCGCTAATTATTCGTTGTCTTGATGAGTTTTTAATTGGACGGATCCAACTAGGTATCAGCACCACTCTTGCCACATCTCCATTGCATGAAAGCTCCAAAAATGTGGAGGTTGGATTACTGCACCAAGAAAACATGGAGGAATGACCCCTACTCCCGCGAATCATGACACTCTGAATCTTGATAAGATTCTAGATGAGCTATCCTCCACCCCCAGCCCCCCCCCCCCCCCCGCCCAATCCCATGAAGCAAAGATAGGAAAGCTGAAAACAGAATATTAGTAACATTTTGTCATATTTGTGTGCTTGTGTATAAACATAGATAATAGTAATATGGGCGCTTGTTTAAAACATAAACATAAAATCCTTTGACAAAACAACATAACTAAAAGAACAATTAAAAGAAGAATGAAAATTTTTTTATAAAAAGGCTAATTATGGATAAGTGAAATATTAATTTTTTAACGGCACACCAATCTATCTAAACACAGAATAATTTTTTACATCATTTTTAAGAAAACAATAGTATTTATTATCTCGAGAGAAATGATGATTAAATAAGGATATTGATTATACTTTTAAGTTGGATTTCAGGTAAATCATTGATTATGAGTGTAAGTTATCTTTATTATCAGGTTTTTCAGTCACAGCATCATCTTCCTATTCATCACGATACTCAGATGTCTCGAAAGTTTTCTCCATCTCTTTTAGTTTATAGAGAATTGGAGATGTTTTGCATGAATTAGAAGACTAATGAGGTTATTTTTATAGGCAGACGGGAATGTTCGAGAACGAGTGATTTTAACAAAAACAACAGCTAATTATTGGCATACCGTCGGTTTTACCAAAAACAATGGGCATTACATAAATAGTGTTAAAGATAAGCGGAACGACGAGCATACATAATGTTAAAGAAATTAAATATATCCGGTACAAGATTTTATAATTATATTTGAAAAGTTTTAATTTCGTTAACACTATATATATTCTCGTCATTCCGCTTATCATTTTACCGTTTGAAAAAGTAAAAAAAAAATTGAGCCTAAGTTCACATGTTGTTGTTTCCTTAGTCTTATCCGATTGCTTCCCTCCAATAACAACGCCACACGTACCCCACAAACCCACAGAAAATAAAACAAATTACGTACCACCTTGACCATAAATAAAGCAACAACCCTTACACTGATGCCATAAGCAGTTCCAAGGTTCAGTTACAGAGAAGAAGATGAAGAACAGTGGAAACGGGAAGAGTCACAAAGGAAACGCGAGAGAGGATCAGGTGAAGAAGGACAGGAAATCAGGGTCGGGCATGAATGGATCGCCCAAAAAAGGTGGCCATGGCGGCAAGTTCACCTGGGCTGGTGATCTGGGCTACTCTACAGCCGAGATGGGTTTTCAGAAGGAAGTCATCGACGCCAAGGATCCAAACTTTGAAGACACAGTCGAGATCCCAAGCGCCTGATGATTTTCATGGTATTGATCCGTGATCTTGATGTTCATGTAGTTTTCACTTTTCAGTTTCTATGAATGAGATGTAAATAGATAAGGCCAAGGAAGGCGATGATCCTTTCGGATGTTTATGTAAAACTTTGAAATTATGTGGTTTTTATTTGGTTTATGCTAGCTTCTTGGTACCTGGTGCTTGATCTGATCCTTGCTATGAATGAATGGTCTGCAATTTTTTCTATTTGGGTCTGAAAAAGTGAAAATGCTATGAAATTTGGTTGTTGCTTTCTATTTAGTTAAGAACTAAGTTGTTATGAGGTTGGTTCTAGAATAAAGGTGGTAAACTAGGCGGAGCAGACATAAGCCCGTCTAGCTCAGTTGGTAGAGCGCAAGGCTCTTAACCTTGTGGTCGTGGGTTCGAGCCCCACGGTGGGCGTCTCTTTTGAGTGTTTTTTTTTTGTTGCCATTTAGGTAATCCTTATTTGTGTTATTTTTCTTTGCTCCCTTTTGTTTGGTGCACTACCCCATTTGATGATTTTAATTTCTGCAAATGGATGATATTTGGCTTTTATTTTAATTAGGGAGCATGAATCTGAACCCTGCCGTCTATAGCTCAATTGGTAGAGGGTGCATTGTGATATACTGACCCCGTTCTGTGCTAATGGTTCTTTGGGTTTTCTTTTTATTGTCAGAAATTTTATGCAGTTGCTTCTCATATAGTAAGGACTAAGGAGCCTTAATACAAATTATGTTGAACTAAATGTGGTAAGTCAGTTATTGCAGACATAAGCCCGTCTAGCTCAGTTGGTAGAGCGCAAGGCTCTTAACCTTGTGGTCGTGGGTTCGAGCCCCACGGTGGGCGTTTTTTCATTTATTTTTGCCGTAGAATCAAAGTAATCGGTTTTCTGTCCGACCATTTACTAGATTGCTCTTACCGGCCAACAAGATGAGTTAGTCAGACCACAAGGAAGATCCTTACAATGTGTTCTGGACACCTTTTGAAACTTTTGTTATTTTTGCTTGCTTTGGTTTTCAAGAGTGCACTATGATTCTGATATGTGGGATTGGATATTTGGTTTTCTGTTTATTAATTTGTCAAAATTGTTATGCAGGGTTCATGTTTGAGTAGGCCCAGCTTGATGCACCAAACATAAGCTCGTATAGCTCGGTAGAGCGCAAGAGTTCAAGCCCACCAGGGTGGTGGGTGTTTTAATTTTTGCTATCGGTGTCAATGACATTAATTTTTTTCTCTTTATTTCATTGTGTATTTCCTTTGCTCTATGGGGAAAACATATCTACTCGTATGCCAATAGCTTAACTAGGAAAATCATAATTCCTGGATAACGTAAGTAAATTACCTTATCCCTACTTCAACTTGGAAACTCAAAACCTCTATATCTTCTTTCTAATAAATTGTGATTGATCATCTGTATTCTATAGGCTTCTAGCTCACTTTATCTAACCCCAAAACTCTCTCTCATGGCTTCAACGGCTCCTCAACCCCTCCTTGAACCACCATCACCAAGCTTGGCTACTCAACCCCTTTTTGAACCACCATCGCCAAGCTTGGCATTTGAAGTACTCTTTTGTGTGACTTTCGTACTCTATGCACTAGCCATTGCATCATTCATAGTAGTGCTTGTAGCCAAGGTAATCGAATGTTGTTTATGGATCTTGAATCGACAATCCCCTGATATCGAATCGGTGCAGGCATTACCACCTCCAACAACTCTAAAGTACAAAACTTTAAGATACTTGGGCAAGAAATTTGGTTTTGCGAGTGGTGACCAGTGTGTTATTTGCTTGATGGAGTTTGAGGAACAAGACGAGTGCGGGAAGCTTAAGTGTGAACATACATATCACAGAGATTGCATTGAAAAGTGGCTAGCAGAGAATTTTACATGTCCTATTTGTCGCGAAAGTAATTAACTACCAGATCTTTTGATTAGGTGCCTTTGCTCCGGTGATTTTTCTTGATACTGTATATTGTAAATCATCAACAAAAATTGAATTTCTTCCATGTAAAGTTGTGCGTAGATGAAGGTAATGTGGATTTGTTTTTTCTTTTTGGTCTGAAAAGTTATTGTGGATTGAAATGTATTTCTTTATTTTCTACATTTTTCTTCTTCTAAATTGTTGGTAATCAGAACAGCCATCATAAGTCATTATTGTTTTGAATAAGGATATATAGTACAAAGAGTAACCCCATTAAAATGTTGCTCTCCGATTTCACAGTGGTTTTTACAACGTTGTTTTTTAATTTCTTTTATCATCGACCTATAATTAAGCCGGTTTTACAATGTTGTTTTTCTTTTATGGTTGAGCACTAATTAACCAATGATTGTTAATTAAAGTAAGAAATTCGTTGAGTAAGTGAAGAAGATTAATTATGAGGTGTATCTCCTACATCTACCAGAACTCATGTTCTAGGAATCTGTATAAATGCATGTAAGTATGGTGTAAGTAATTGACGCTATGTTAACAAAATAGCTTCAAAATTGAATCATCAATCTCTCAAAAGTTAGATCTGGATCCTCTAAAGTTAGAAAGCGTAAATTTACGTGAATTTCATAAAATCTGTGCCACATAAACAATCAAATGATTCACAATGTGCCACATCATATGCATTCATATTTCTTATATTTTCATAACCGAAAATACTTCAACACCGTCACGTCACTCCGTCTCCTATTTTACTTGGTTTTTCTTCTCACTGCTTGTACCACTTGCAGATAGATAATTCTCGACTAAATCCATCTACAGAATACAAAAACAACCTAGAAACTCAGGGAGAAAATTGAGTTGGGGACTACGTATTTACGATTGTTGTGTTGTGGGATTGTTTGATAAAGTGGTAGAAGATAGGGTGCTTCGATCTTGGTGAAATATATTTTAAGATTCAGAATTTAGTCTTCTTCCTCACTTAATTTTCTGATCAAGTTCTCAAAAAATTACCCATAAATGTGAGATGTCATTTTATGTGATGAAAATTGAAAATCATAACAATCGATTAAGAAAATATGCCTTCACAGATTGGAGAGTGCTCCTAACATGAAACAGATTTGAGTAAGAAGTTCATAACCCATATCACTACACAAATCTGGAATTAAAGCATTCTTCCATTATCATTATGAAAATACTGTTTAGAAATATCCAAAAGTGATCAGAATGTCAGGTTTGTAGGTGATTCTGTTAGGATTTATCTTCGGTGTTTGAATAATCCCTATTGACTAGGGAATAGGTTGTTAGTTTTGACTCTTTCTTTGTTGTTTACCACGTTTTTCTGTTAGAGTAAACATGGGCTGTATTTCTGCTTTTGTTTAGGAATTGTAAGGCTATAAAATAGCCAGAGTTGATTGTTTTCAATGATAAGTCATTCTCAGATTTTGTGTGCTGTGTTGCTTTGT
The DNA here is from genome assembly GCA_025331145.1 of Rosa persica. Taxonomy (NCBI): domain Eukaryota; kingdom Viridiplantae; phylum Streptophyta; class Magnoliopsida; order Rosales; family Rosaceae; genus Rosa; species Rosa persica. The sequence goes on along the minus strand of WFKR01000002.1, from coordinate 4,184,432 downwards.
TAAGACCTAGTTTCACAACAATCTGGTATCAGAGCCCCCATTGGGCCTGAAGAAAAAGTTGCAGACTTTTGAGTGACTTGCTAATAGTGAGAGAGCGAGAGAGCAGCATGTCGAGTGAAGGAGGATCTTTTGTGCAGCCATCAATTCCCCGCTTCGATGGTCACTATGACCATTGGAGTATGCTGATGGAGAATTTCCTTAGGTCCAAAGAATATTGGAATCTAGTGGAGGTTGGCTACACATAATCGGAGGTTGGCTACACATAATCGGAGGCTGGAGCGGCTATGACAGAGGCACAGCAAAAGAAGCTCGACGAATTGAAGTTGAAGGATTTAAAAGTGAAGAACTACCTATTTTAGGCAATCGACCGAACCATCTTGGAGACCAAACTGCAGAAAGATACTTCGAAGCAAATATGGGATTCGATGAAGAAGAAATATGAGGGGAATGCAAGGGTGAAGAGGTCGATCCTGCAAGCTCTTCGTAAAGAGTTTGAAATCCTAGAGACGAAATCTGGTGAGAAAGTCTGTGATTACTTTTCTCGTGTAATGTCCGTTGCAAATAAGATGAGGGTGCATGGTGAGCGCATGACAGACGTCACAATTGTGGAAAAAATACTACGCTCCTTAACAGACAAATTTAATTATATTGTTTGTTCTATTGAGGAGTCGAAAGATGTTGATCAGTTGTCTATTGATGAACTACAAAGCTCTCTGATTGTTCACGAGCAGAAAATTCACAAGAATGACGGGGAAAAGCAGGCCTTAAAGATAACTCATGAGGACAAGCCAGTAGGAAGAGGACGTGGCAGAGGATCATATAGAGGAAGAGGTAGGGGAAGAGGACGTCAAGTATTCGACAAATCTCTTGTTGAGTGTTATAGCTGTCACAAGCTCGGACACTTTGCATATGAGTGTCCAAGCTGGGGCAAAGAAGCCAATTTTGCCGAGCTTGATGAGAAGGAAGAAATGCTGCTGATGGCGTATGTAGAGGGACTTGGAGCCAAAAGAGAAGAAGTTTGGTTCTTAGACTCGGGGTGCAGCAACCATATGAGTGGAGATAGAGCTTGGTTCACTGATCTAGATGAAAGCTTCAGACAGAAGGTTAAGCTTGGAAACAATTTAAAGATGTCGGTCATGGGGAAAGGAAGTGTGAGGATGCAAGTGAATGGCTTTGTGCATGTGGTTACGAAGGTGTTCTATGTGCCGGAATTGAGGAATAACTTGCTTAGTGTTGGGCAGTTGCAGGAGAGAGGATTGGCAATCCTCATTTGGCATGGAAAGCCGGATCTATCATCCACAGAGGGGATTGATTGTTCAAACTGAAATGTCAGCTAATCGTATGTTCTTCCCATTGGCTGTGTCTCAACCAAGCAGTAGCAGCAAGACAGCCTGTTTTCATACAACTACTCCAGATGAATCTCAGTTATGACATCGTAGGTATGGCCATCTGAGTTACAAGGGTCTGAGAACACTTCAATTCAAAAGGATGGTACATGGACTGCCACAATTTGCTGCATCCACAGCAGTGTGTAGAGACTGCTTGATAGGAAAACAACACCGTGATCCTCTCATGAAGAAAAGCACCTGGAGAGCAATAGAGAAACTCCAATTGGTTCATGCAGACTTATGTGGTCCAATCACGCCAACTTCAAATAGCAACAAGAGGTACATAATTTGTTTCATTGACGATTTTAGTCCGAAAACATGGGTCTATTATTTAGTTGAGAAATCAGAAGCTTTTAGTATGTTCAAATACTTTAAGAATCTTGTTGAAAAGGAAGTAGTGGCTTACATTAAGTGTTTACGGACCGATCGGGGTGGAGAATTTGTTTCACAAGAGTTTAACCAGTTTTGTAAGGAGAATGGCATTAAGAGGCAGTTGACAGCTGCATATACCCCACAACAAAATGGGGTGGCAGAAAGGAAGAATCGAACAATCATGAACATGGTTCGGTGTATGTTATCAGAAAAAAAGATCCCCAAAAGTTTTTGGCCAAAAGCTGTAAACTGGGTAGTGCATGTCCTAAACCGAAGCCCTACATTGATTGTGAAGAATATGACCCCAGAGGAGGCTTGGAGTGGAATCAAGCCTTCAGTTGAACACTTTTAAGTGTTCGGTTGTGTCTCACATATGCACATACCAGATGCTAGAAGAACCAAGCTTGAAGACAAGAGCCTTTGTTGTGTATTGTTGGGGGTCAGCGAGGAATCCAAGGCCTACAGACTCTACAATCCAGTGACGAAGAAGATTGTGGTGAGCCGAGATGTAAGATTTGAAGAGAATAAGAGTTGGGATTGGGACGTGAGCTTTAAGGAGTTAATTGCAGCTGATCTGGAGTGGGGAGAAAATGAAGAAGATGGAGTTTCAAATGGTGGCAGCGAAGAAAACAGTGAAGAAGAAGGTGATGCTGAAGAAATGGGGACTGATTTTGGAAATAATTTAAATGAAGAAAGCTCTTCTGGTCCTATTGAAGAAGTGCATGAAAACAGAAATAGAAGAACACTAGCTTGGATGAATGACTATGAAAGTGGTGAAGGTTTGTCTGAAGAGGAAGATATGATTAATTTGGCATTCTTTGCATCTACTGATCCTAAGCATTTCGAAGAACCAGTGAAGCATGAGAAGTGGAGATCAGCTATGGACCTGGAGATGAAGGCCATTGAGAGAAACGAAACTTGGGTGTTGACTGATTTGCCAACTGGTGCTAAGAAGATAGGAGTTAAGTGGGTCTGTAAGACCAAACTTAACGAGAATGGTGAACTTGACAAGCATAAAGCATGCCTTATAGCTAAAGGCTATGCACAACAATACGGAGTCGACTATACCGAAGTTTATGCTCTTGTTGCTAGGATGGATACGGTACATATGATCATCGCTCTTGCTTCACAAAGGGGCTGGACAGTATACCAATTGAATGTAAAGTCTGCATTTATCCACGGTGAGCTGAATGAAGACGTGTTTGTGGAACAACCAAGGGGTTATGAGGGGAAGGACAGTCCAAACAAAGTGTATAAGTTGAAAAAGGCCCTATACGGGCTAAAGCAAGCTCCATGAGCCTGGTTCAGTAGGTTAGAGGCTTACTTTGTAAAAGAAGGATTTGAAAAATGCCATAGCGAGCACACTTTGTTTTTCAAGGTAAGTCAGAAAGGTAAAATTTTGATTGTCAGTGTCTATATTGATGATCTAATTTTTACTGGGGATGATGAGATTATGTTTGAAGACTTTAAGTGTTCAATGATGAATGAATTTGACATGTCCAATCTTGGAAGGATGAGATACTTTCTTGGCATTGAGGTATTGCAAAGAGAAGATGAGATTTTTATTTGTCAAAAGAAGTATGCCATGGAGGTGTTAAGGAGATTTGGTATGGAAAAAAGCAACTCGGTGTTAAACCCAATTGTTCTAGGAGTCAAAATCAGCAGTGATACAGATGGAATTAAAGTGGATTCAACCTTCTTCAGACAAGTAGTAGGTAGCTTAATGTACCTAACGGCTACTAGACCTCATCTAATGTTTGTGGTTAGTCTCATTAGTCGGTTTATGGGGCAGCCAACTGAGCTGCATCTACAAGCAGCAAAGAGGGTGTTGAGATACTTAAGAGGAACAACTGATTTTGGGATCTTTTACAAGAAGGGAGGGAATGAAAGTTTGGTGGCTTATGTTGATAGTGATTATGCCGGTGATAGAGAAGACAATAAGAGTACTTCAGGGTACGTTTTCTTAATGAGCTCGGGAGCTGTTGCTTGGTCATCTAAGAAGCAGCCAATAGTCACTCTCTCAACAACCGAAGCCGAGTTTGTATCAGCTGCCTATTGTGCTTGTCAAATCATTTGGATGAGAAGGATCTTAGAGAGACTTGGTCATCCACAATGTGGAAGTACTATCATGTATTGCGACAACAGTTCGACGATCAAGCTCTCCAAGAATCCGGTACTACATGGTCGCTGCAAACATATAGTTGTTCGTTTCCACTTCTTACGAGATCTTGCAAAGGATGGAATTGTGGAATTAGTTCACTGTGGAAGTCAAGAGCAGGTTGCTGATGTAATGACAAAGCCTTTAAAACTAGATGTATTTCAAAGGCTTCGATGTTTGCTAGGAGTTCGTCAGGTGCCAGGGGTAAACTAATTAGTGATAATTAGTTTAAGGGAGGGAATGTCAGGTTTGTAGGTGATTCTGTTAGGATTTATCTTCAGTGTTTGAATAATCCCTGTTGACTAGGGAATAAGTTGTTAGTTTTGACTCTTTCTTTGTTGTTTACCACGTTTTTCTGTTAGAGTAAACGCGGGATGTATTTCTGCTTTTGTTTAGGAATTGTAAGGCTATAAAATAGCCAGAGTTGATTGTTTTCAATGATAAGTCATTCTCAGATTTTGTGTGCTGTGTTGCTTTGTTAAGACCTAGTTTCACAACACAGAACCCAAACAATTTTGAGTCGACAACTCCCTCCTTAGAACCCAGCAATATACAAGAAAATCAATTTTTCTGGATAAATTTGGAGATAAAGCAAGAGAGAGAAAAGTGTTGACGGCAAGAATTGCAGATTTGCCGTCAGTGTGAAAATGGTGTGCAAGATGATGTGGCATATATAGATCTAAACCATTGGATTCCATTGATGGCGCAGATTTTATGAAACTCATAAAAACTGCAGAAAAGTCACTGCAGAGGAGCTCTATCCTCAAAAATTAATCAACGCAATACAAGCCAGTCGATCAGGAGACAGCAGTATGTCCATACATATATGGTCGACTCCGAAACGTGTTCCTTTATCTCTAATAGTAATTGGTCTCGACGACAAAGTGGGCATGGTTTAGGTAGCCACAGATCAATGCATTCACGGTGATAAGTATGCTTACACTTGTGAACCCCTGCGCGCTCACGACCTTCCTCAAACTCCCCCAGGCAAATACAGCACTCACTATCCATCTGGGTACGTACTGGATATATCAAAGTATCTGCTCGGATCCGGCTGTTGCGGCTGTGCTGTTTGTTCACCATTACCGGCGGGTTGCTGTGGATGTGGAGGAGTAGCTGCGCTTGGTAAACCCCCGCTGCCATTGCCGGTTTCTATATCTTGTGGGGCTTGATCATTTTGAGGTAGAATGAAGGGAGTATGATGATTAAATAACAAAGAGACAAGCCGAAAAACAAGCCCAGAGGAACGACTTCCCCTCTAAGTAGGGTTGCTTAGCAAGGGCGAGGAGAAAGAAAACAATTGCAACGGCTAAAATTAACAACTTCAACTGCTATAATGAGTTGAGTACGTACGATCAGGTGGTTCACTGGGTAGAGTTGCAGATGCCGAAATCTGTGCCAGTATATACATGGAATTTCTAATCAAGAACCGGGCTTGTGGAAGCTAAGGGCATTGTAAGAAAGTTACAGTGGTCGGACGTCGGAGTAATTAGTGAACTCTCACACATAAATGGATTTAGGAGATACAATTCTACCAGGATAAGGATTGGAAAACTGTGTTTTGGTCTCTTAGACCATGGACTTTGGACTTGGGGTGCACGGTGTTAGGGGCCGCACTTATAATGCCACAAACAACCTTGTCCAGGATCATTAGTTAAGCCTTTGGTTGGTTGCTTGTGTGCTTGGGGTGTTTTGGTAATTTATAAATTATGTAATTTATTTTATTTAGCAGTTATTCTCCTTGGCCTTTTCCATGTATTCCCCTGGCTCTTTCATGTAAGCCTGATATGCTCTATAGGGAGGGGTTCCTAGTCGGCATAGTTTGGACTACGGAACTAGTATAGGTAAGCACATGTACTTTTGCCTCCCTTACCGTCTTACCATCAATAAAAGAGGAATTGTTCAATCATCTGTGTCCCGTGAGATTGCTCCTTGATCTTTCCTTTTAATTACTCATTTGTTCTTCGTGGTTGCCTAACATTTATATCATTGTGTTCTTGCTTGTCGCTAGCACTATTTTAATATCGTGTAGTTTCATTGTTCCTTGCAAGGTACTCACTTGGCTGACTTGTCAGAGAAAGATCGGTTGTTCTATTTCCTTGAGGGTTTAAAACCATGGGCAAGAACCGAGCTTCAGCGGCAGAGGGTTCAAGATTTGGCCTCTACTCAGGCCGCTGCTGAGAGACTGACTGATTACACATTTGAGGAGAACTCCAGCAAGAAGACTCAGTCCTTCTTGAATACGAATGCCAATAGATCTTCGAGGGCGGGGTCGAGTAAAAGTGGGGGAGCGGAGTCCAAATTCTCCAATTCTGGAGGAGGGAATAGGAGGACCACTTATGCGAGGGACACAACAACTTCCAAGCCGGGTGCCTCAACTGGAGTCTTCACCCCTCGACCCTTCAATCCTTCAGGGTACGCCCCAAGGCCAGTGTCTTGCTTCTTATGCAGAGGACCTCACAGAGTAAACGAGTGCCCTCACAAGACAGCCTTATCCGCCCTACAAGCCCACATTCAATCAAAAAAGTAGAAGACCAGCAGGAGTCCGAGGAGGAACATAGCCACATGGGAGCTTTGAGATTCTTGGGTGCAGTTAAGAAACAACCACAACCACCCAAGAAGGATCAGGCCAAGGGCCTAATGTTCGTGGATGGTTATGTCAATGGGAAGGTTGCCAAGAATATGATGGTTGACACAGGGGCCACACACAACTTTGTGTCGGAGACAGAAGCATGAAGGTTGGGGTTAAAGTTGGAGAAAGATGTTGGTCGCATGAAAGTTGTGAATTCTGAGGCCTCGCCCACAACTGGACTGTCCCAAGGGGTACCACTCAAGTTGGGCCATTGGGAGGGAAAAGTAGACGTTATAGTTGTCCGAATGGATGACTTTGATGTCATATTGGGGATGGAGTTCATGTTGGCGAACAAAGCTATCCCCATTCCTAGCGCCCAACACTTGCTCATTATGGGGGAAAAGCCATGTGTAGTTCCAGCAAGAATCAGACAACCAAGTGAACCCTGTCTCTTATATGCCCTCCAATTTAAGAAAGGCGTGAAGCGCCATGAGCCTACATATGTAGCAGTTCCTCTAATGAAGGATGATAGCAAGAGGGAAATGGTTCCGAGGGAAATCGAGGGGGTATTGGAGAGTTATGCAGATGTGATGCCCCCTGAACTTCCCAAGGAACTGCCCCCAAGGAGGAGTGTGGACCACGAGATCGAACTGCTTCCAGGAGCCAAGCCACCTGCAAAAGCACCTTATAGAATGGCTCCTCCTGAACTGGCAGAACTTAGGAAGCAGCTCGAAGACCTACTCAAGGCTGGGTTAATTAGACCATCTAAAGCCCCCTTTGGTGCGCCGGTGTTGTTCCAAAAGAAGCACGATGGAAGTTGGAGACTATGTGTGGACTACCGGGCCCTTAACAAAGTCACAGTGCACAACAAGTACCCGATCCCCCTGATAGGGGATCTGTTTGATCAGCTTAGTGGTGCCAAGTATTTCACCAAGCTTGATCTCCGTTCGGGGTACTATCAAGTCCGAATTGCCGAGGGTGACGAGCCTAAGACTGCCTGCGTCACTCGCTACGGCGCCTTTGAATTCTTGGTAATGCCATTTGGGTTGACCAATGGGCCGGCGACATTCTGCACTTTGATGAACCAAGTCGTCATTGGTTATCCGATGGGACAAAAGGCGTATAAATTGTACGACGTTGAAACCAAAAAAATCTTCACAAATCGGGATATGATATTCCTAGAAGATACTTTCCATCATTTACCCAAAGCATCCTCACATACTTCCCAGCCCGCAGAGCCCACTTCACAGGCCCAATCCATTCCCATTCCTCTTTTATCCGATCTGTCTCCTTCCTCTGACCCTTTCGCACCTAACACATCGACCAACCTTCCCCAAACGCCGTTTCCATCTTCTTCCGGCCCAATTCGTTGTCCTTGACCCCACCTCCGCAGTCCGACGGTGAGCCATCCTATTCCGGTGGTGCCACGTCCCCTTCCGCTCCACCATCTTCCAGCACCTATCCGGCCCCAGTTCCTATCCCTTCTTCTCCGTCCGATCCAGCCCTAACCTTGGATTCTCCACCACCACCGTCCTTTCCTCCCATCGAATCTCTTCCAATAGAATCTCTTCAAATCGGTGCACCCTATCATGCCCCTGGCTTGGGCATCATCCCCGCTGCTCCTATACAGCATCTCCGTCGTTCCCAGCGTCCCCGAGAGCCCAACATCCGCCTTAAAGATTACGTCTGCTCGGAGGTGATGCTGCTTCCACACCACACTTCATCGACCTCGCCAAGTCCCTCACCAGGTACGCGATACCCACTCTGTCATTATTTATCTTACCATCGATGTTCTCCTACACACTTGGTTTATTTGACTAATCTTAGTCAAGTTTCGGAGCCTTCTTCTTATGATGAGGCAGTACTTGATCCGAAATGGTAGCAGGCCATGGATTCGGAATTGAGGGCCCTTATTGATAACAACACCTAGACACTTGCTCCTCTGCCTCCAGGAAAACGTCCCATTGATTGTCGATGGGTATATCGAATCAAGTACAATGCTGATGGATAGATTGAGCGTTATAAAGCGTGCCTTATGGCCAAAGGCTTCACTCAGGTTGTTGGCATAGATTATCACGATACCTTTTCTCCCACTGCGAAAATGGTTACTGTCAGATGCCTTCTTACAATTGCAGCTAGTCAAGGTTGGTCTTTGCATCAGCTAGACGTTAACAACGCCTTCCTTAATGGTGACCTCCTTGAAGAAATTTACATGACTCCTCATCCTGGACTTCGGCGACAGGGGGAGAACCTTGTGTGCCGCCTCAACAAGTCCCTATATGGCTTAAAACAAGCCTCAAGGCAGTGGTTTTCGAAATTTACAGAAGCAGTAGTTCGTGTTGGTTTTTCCCAATCCAAAGCAGATTATTCCTTATTTGTTCGCAAAGATGGTGATTCTCTTACTACTTTGTTAATATATGTGGATGATATTCTCATTACAAGCAATTGCAAGAAGTCCATGCATGCTCTCAAAATTCCTTCATGCTCAGTTTCGTATTAAAGACCTTGGTGATTTTGTTGGGTCATAATTCATTTACATATTTGTTGCCCTAAAATATGGAAATTATTTGTTCTAAAGTCCAATTTAATGTTGATTAATCCAATTTCATTATTTTCTTAATCTTATACTTTTGCTTAAGATTTGTGTTTATTTATAAATATTTATTATGTTTTCTTTATCATGTTAGGAAATGATGGAAGCATGGAAATGAAAAGTCAACTTTAGCATTTTTTCCTACTTCGGTTAGGAGAAACCGAGCTAAACAAGGAAGGAAGGACTGCAGACTAACCAAACGAAATCTAAATGAGCTAAAATTTTCCAGATCCATTCTAGACATCTCAAGGATCATTTCTTATGAATAGTATAAGAGCTAGATTGGAGTGGAAGACCTTCAAACAATCAGTCCAAATTTCTGAAAAACAAAACTGGAAAACCAGACCTGTAAGGAGTCCAGAAGCATTTCCGGCCCAACCACATGGAAGCAAGCTCTGAAATTTTACCAGAATGATCTACACTCATGGTGGATCATTTGATATGAAGAAGTCGAAGGCCCATTATGAATTCTTGGTAGAGATATAATTGAAGGAATAAAGGAGAAGAAAGTGACCAAAAACCATCTCCATCACTTATCATTTTCATGTTTCCCACTCATAATAAAGAGAGTTTAGATGCTCTTCTCTTTTCCTTTAGCCATGTTTTTCAACTCTCTTTAATCATTACTTCCACTCATACTTCACTTCCATACTTCCACTATCATATTCCACCTCATTTATTCTACTTTCATCATTACTTTCACTATCATGCTTCTCTTTATATTCTCTATATAAGCATCATTTCATTACACTTTTGGGAGACCACCCCATATACCACTTCATTAGATCTTTTTCTCTCTATATTCTCTACAATCCACTATTATCTCATCCACAAAACCTCCATCACCACCACCATCAATCCATAATATCTATTACCACCACCACCACCACCAAAGTCATCATCTTTCCCATCTACCCATTCTATTTCATATACATAAAGCTTCACCATTCCACCATTTCACAACTTGATCATTTCCACTTCTCATATTCCATCATCAATCTTTGAAGAAGAATGAGAGGAGTCTAGCATCACTTGAGGAATCATCATCACCATGACAAAACCTCCATGAGTTCATCTACATCATCCTCAATTTGACCATCACTAGTCACTTCTCTATCCCTACTTTTTAGTTTGATGTTCATAAATATGTTGGAGCTTATTTATTTGATTATGAGTGAGTAGTTAGTTTGTTGGGGCTAAGGTTGAAAGCCCTAGCCAATCTTGTTTGACTTTAATGTAAATATTATGGTTGATGCACTTTTCTTTAGCACCTTAACATGCTAGTTCAAGAGTTGAATGTTTATGTTTAAACTTAATCAATTTGGGTATGAATATTTGCCATGACATGAGAAATAATTAAGGCTTGATTAACCTTGGTTGTTTGAAGCATGATAGCATATCATGTGTGTATGTTAGGGTTGTGAACTACAATCACTTAGAGATAAGCTTGGTTGGTTTGCATAATTTCTTCATCTCCAAGCTTTATGCACTTAGGTATATGCATTAGATACCTAACCGGATTGAAATGCATGATTTAAGTAGTTAAGTACTACACCCGAGAGGGGTTGCTTGATAACATCAAAGGAGCATGTCCCTTGGCATACCCGAGAGGGATGCAAAGAGAGAAATTGGTTAATTAAAATGACATCATTCATTATAGAAGCATCATTGTTTGCAAGAAAGGCTAGAGGTGAAAACCTTAAGTCCTAACTCTCATCCATTTTATTATATCTAATTTATCTTAGGCTATTTTACATTTTAAGTATTCATTTAGCTATTTCCGAATCAAATCATCTCTAAAACTAAAATCAAAACACTACCCCATCTTGCATATAATCACCATGAACTTTGGTTCATTTGTGAGCCCTTGTTTGTAATTTGTACATTTGCATATTCATCTAGCATCCTTTAGGTTTTCCTTAGCTAGAGTGGGTTTTCCAATCCCTTGGGTACGATATCCCCCACTCATAATCCCTACACTATAACTTGGCCCTTATACTTGAGGTTGACTATTTGTCTAACAGATTTAAAGTATTTTTTGGGCATTGAGATAACACATTCAAAGAAGGGAATTTACTTGTCCCAAAGAAAGTATGCACTAGAGATTATCAAGGACAGTGGTTACTTGGGAGCCAAACCAGTTGAATTTCCCATGGAGGAGTGCAAGCTTTCGAATAAGGGTGAGCAGCTTAAAGATCCAGCAGCATATCGGCGTCTAGTTGGTCGATTAATTTATCTGACCATCACCAGACCCGACATTACATATTTAGTGCATGTTCTAAGCCAATTTATGCACGAACCTCGTCAGCAACATATGGCGGCTGCACTCAGGGTGGTGCGTTACTTAAAGACTGCTCCAGGCCAAGGTTTACTTCTTCACTCAAATAGTTCATTAACATTGAGAGCCTTTTGTGATTCAGATTGGGCGGGTTGTCCGATTATCCGTCGTTCGACCACGGGATATTGTGTGTTCTTGGGTGATTCTTTAATTTTATGGAGGACGAAGAGACAAAAAACAGTCTCATTGTTGAGTGCCGAAGCCGAATATAGGGCTATGGTAGGTACATGCTGTGAACTCACATGGTTGCGTTATTTGTTAGCAGACTTACATTTTCGTGTTTCAGTTCCTGCTGTTTTGCATTGTGATAATCAAGCGGCGTTGCATATTGCTGCAAATCTGGTGTTCCATGAAAGGACCAGACATATTGAAATGGACTATCATTTTATTAGGGATAAAATTCTGCAAGGTCAGGTTGTTACTAGACATGTTACTTCATCTCAACAATTAGCAGATGTGTTTACTAAGGCGTTGGGAAAAGAAAAGTTTAAGTCACTGTTATGCAAGTTGGGAGTTATGAACATACACTCTCCAATTTGAGGGGGAGTATTAGAAAGAATATCTACCTTAATTGAATAACAAACAGATTTGATTTGTATAGGATTCTGCTTTGATTGTAATAGGTTCTATATGATGTCTTTCCTTACTTACTCTCCTAAACTGTTGGAGACTTCTTATTGTTCAAGTATACCATTTTGTATATAATATCTATAATCAATAAAATGAAAATCATTCCAGCCAAATATCTTTTTCTTTCAAATTGTGTGCATACCGCCAGTTTTACAAAAAAAAATAATGGGTGTTAAAATCAAATCTATCCATGCCAATATGAGAATTCATAATTATATTTGGTTAGTTTTAATTTCTTTAGCATTAATCTTGCTTATCATTTATTGACTGAAAAAGTAATATTTTTTTCAGAGCTGTCAAAGAATTGAGCCATTTTTACAGCCATAAAATTTCAGTTTTCCAGCCAAGAAGCTTTGCAACTTAAGATGAGACCATGAAAAGAGTAGGTAGCATTCCAATGGCTCTTAATAGATCAGATTATCCACAAGAGACAAATCAGAGTCCTAAATGCTCAACTGCAAACCCTAAATTACCCAACAAAACAACTTGCATTGATGAAAAGCCAAATGGGAGGAAAGCAAGCCAGAACAAAAAGGACAATATGATATAATTAGGAGTACCTACTGAAGTTATTTACCATATACCAAAGATGAGTTACTGTTCATTCAGGCCCGAAATGGAGTGACGGTTTTGCCCTTGCTACTTGCCTTAACTACAGTTTTACCATAGTCTTACGGATAAGGGCGATAGAGACTTCGAGAAATAGAGAGAGGGTGATCAGGGGAGAGATACAACTCTGAGAGCCACAGTGATCGAGAGAGAGAGAGGGAGAGAAGGAGAGACAACAACTCTGAGAGCGAAAAAATAATAAAAGTTTGGGTTTGTTTTGGAAGAGGTCCGGTTTCAGTTGACTGAGAGCGAAGTAGAGATCCATAGCAAGATTTGGATCGGGTTTGGGAGGGATCTTTCACCAAAAGAAGAGGTGTGGCTAGCTTTTGATTTTTGCGGATGCGTTATGATTAGTTGATTGAATATATATGCAAGGATTTTACAATCAGTCTTGGCCAATTGTTTTGTTTCTACAACAGTTCCTATTTTGTTCGTCCTTAGTCTTTTTTTTTTTTTTTTTTTTTTTTTTTTTTTTTTGTAAATTCTATGAATATCATTGTGAGATATCTGGGTCAATTGCATCCAATTGTTGACTGTGAAAGTGATATTGGCTTAATTCTTCTTCGTGAGTGTTTCTGACGAGATAGGCATGAGCAACAGAGAGAGATAGTGAGAGCACATTTTTTTTTTTTAATAGGAAAGGTTGAGCCGAAGGTAAATAGGAAAGGTTTGGTTTACGAAGTTTATGTGCTCGATTTGATTTGAAATTTGGGATTTTGAGTTATGGATTTGATGTAAGGTTGTTGATTTTGATCGTAGACCGTTGGGGTGGGAAAAAGGAAGAGGAGAGATCGAAGATTTTGGTTGACTTTTGGAAGAAGGTTTGGGTTTGTTTCAAGAGAGGTTGCTGTCTTTTCAACAGAGGAACCAGTGTGTCTTTGTTTATATATTTGATAACATGTTTGGTTCAGGTAGTTAAAATGATTTTACTTATTATTTTTGTTTGCCATGACAGTTGAGATGATTGTTCATGGTCAGTTCATCTTGACTTTACTTGCATATGATGAATCAATTGAATTAGTTAGAATAATTGAGACAAGATAAAAGAAGATGCCTAGGTATAATGCAGAGTGAAAATTGTTTGGACTTTAATCTAATAGCAGACGTCAACTATGTTAACTTGGCTAACTAATTTTGTGTATTGGGGGATTAGTTTGATTTATTTTGTTTATTGGTTCTGTGGTATTAGGGACTTTGATTTTCAGCATTGATTGGAGGTCAGTGTTCTTGGAACTTCTACGCTATGTTAACTCCCAGGTGGTTTGCTGGTTTACAATTGGGAATTTGTGCATGATAGACTTGATTTTCGTTATTCCTCTATCTGGGTTTTGTTAAGGATTGGACTGATAGAGTTGGGTTGCTAATTGACCTTTCGTTAGAATCCAGGCAACAAAATAGTGTTTCTTAATATCTGTTGGTTCATAATATGTAATTTGGTAAGTTTTCCTACTATTTGCTTACTTTCTTGGTTCAGATAACATTATATCTCTCATGTTTAAGCGTTGTCTCATTTATTATTGGTGTGAGTTATTAATATGTAATTATTCATATTTGCATGTGATTAGCTAAGAGTGAGAGGATGGCAGTTCATATATCAAATGTAGCAAATTTGCTGCTCTTTATGCTCTTTCCTTTACAGACCCTCTTGAGGGTATTGCTTACTGCACATTGAACTTTCAAAGGTAATTTTCATAATGCTTTTCATTACATGCACTATTCATTTCACTTTTTGATTTATTTTGGTGGCACATTCTGTTTATTTTGTTGCTCTTTCTTCTTTGATATGCAGGTTGGGGCTTCTTAATTTGCTTCACTTTATCAGAGGAAAAGGGTACAAAGTTCAGCATGAAAATATTTTTTGAAAGTACTTTGCACGATTACTTTCTCATATGTTGTAATTAACGTTCTCTTATGTTTCGGATGTCAGAATGTCTACTCAGAAAATGATTGAAGATGTGATGAGAGTGAAGATTTAAACCCATTGTCAAATAGGACGATACCCATCAGTTAGTCTTACAGTTAACAAAAGCATTAGGACCAGTTTTAAGGACCATTTTGTTGTTGTTCTTTTTCTTCAAGCGGTGAACAACTAAACATGATACTTTGAGTTGGGCTTTCTTTTTTGTTTTCTTAAGAACGGAATCATTGTATGCATATATACCCCTGGCGCCGTGCTGTACATTAGTTTGCTGCATGCCTTTTGTTAGCATTATGTCAGTCTTAATCTTAGCAAGTGAATGCATTTAGCTTATTTCAATGCTTCAACTGAATAGATGAGCTCGGCAACTTGCCTTACGTACAAAATTGTTAATAACAAATCCCGCGGCGTAGCGCGGGTGCTTTTGCTAGTTATATCTAATGCCTAACATTTTGAAGATAACGTAGACACGATTGACAAGCCACTAATCAAGCATTTACGGCGATACAAATTTATTGTGGAACAATTTCAGTGATCTGAGGGGACGGTTTATAATTAAAATTTTGTAAATCTTATCTCAATAACTAACAAACTCTAGTTGACTATACATATAGTTCAAATCCAGATAGGTCACTAATTATACTACAAATTCTTTAAATCCAAGCTATAGATGCTCTATCTCATCCTCATGTATAAATCCTTTCTGTTTCTTTGGCTTCTAGATACAAGATCATAGATTTCGTTTACACTGAAACATCAATTTTATGAATGACGAAATTATGCTTTGGTACAATTACAAATCAAGAAATATTATGTAACAAAATTCAGGGTTTAGGAACCAAGAAAAATTGCAAAAACATATGCCGCCCCCAGAAAAAATAATAGCACATGGCGAGAATATGAGACAAAGCAACCAGGAAATATTTCCAAAAACTGTAAAAATATTAGAAGCCCACCAATCATAGATTTCATCATTTTCACGGTAGTAAGGTTTAGGAGAACAAGAAGCTAAGCCATCTATTAAATCTTATGCTCCGTTTTGGCGACAAATCGGACACGATTTAGGTAGCCACAGATCAATGCATTCCCGGTGATACGTATGCTTACACTTACGAAGTCTCGCACACTCATCTGGTTCCTCAAACTCTCCCAGGCAAATACTACACTCACCAACTTTCAGATGACTAAAAATTTCATAGTATCCACTCCAATCCTTTGGCCGTCGTGGCTGTCCAGCATTGTTACCAGCAGGTTGCTGCGGTGGAGCGGCTGGTAACTGGTGGCCGCCAGATTCGATATCAAGGTGAGCTTGACCTGTTTGGTGTCTCGTATCTACAATGATGGTCTGTATAATTTTGAAGCACACAAAAACTGGCCCGAGTAGTATGAAGGCGCACACAACAAATGGCCCGAGTATGAAGACACACAGAAGCTTTAAACAAGGATAGAGGGCGTACTCTGGTTTTCTGACGCAGAGAAGAATTAGTATGTATACTGTGAGTATAATAAATCCAAACTCACCATGATTTAATCCCTGATGCGAGGGTTGAGGAGCAGGGGCCAAAAACGATGTCATTTCAGAGAGACAGACTAACTGATCGATCAGAGGCCTATAGCAGCCAGAAGGATTTAAAGTTACCAAGGTGTAGGGTTCTTGAAGGCAACAGATTTTTTCTCATAAAATAATTTACAGATTTGAGTGGATAAGAGTAATTTACACATATATAGCTAATGCTATTTTGAAACGGAGGAGGAGATATAAACGGAAAAAAAAAAAACTTGTTTTTATCTGTTCATAACAATGTGATTATAATTGTTCAATGGTTTATTATTACATATATGCAGGATATAAAAAGGAAGGATTTTGATCAAAATTGAGTAAATGTAAAACAACAAAATACCTGATCGACATATAACAAACCCTAATGGATGTATAGTTCATATACATATAGGACACCATTTGAGATATATACTACAAATATTGGAAGTCCAGCAAAACAGTACTTTCATTATTATTATTATTATTATTATTATTATTATTATTATTATTATTATTTTAAACCTTTAGCCCACTCCACCCTTACGTATGTTATGCTAGTGAGAATCAAATCCATGACCTTTATAATATTTGAATTATAATTAACAAACAGGTCACAGCTCATCAGGTTTGAGATTTTTTTTATCATTATATATCAATTTAATACTATAAAAAGTACGTATCTACTCATATATTTCGTGAAGGGAATCAAGCCGAGGATGTACTAATACTATAAGTATGTTCTACTCGTATATTTCGTGAAGGGAATCAAGCTGCAGATGTATTAGTCGATTTTTGAACTACTTCCTCAGATTTAGTTTGATGGGATTTGACTCTACCTATCATTCATAGTTTTTGTTATCTGGACCAAATGAGTCTTCTTAATTTCCTTTTTTATTGATGTTTTTGAGAGATTTGATACAGTTCCCCCTCTATGTAATTTACTTCTTTCTATTTGAATAGATACTCCTCTTTTCGTCGAGGTTCACCAAAAAGGAAATAGTACGTAGCTGCATCTTCCCCCATCTTCCTCATCATTACACACTGGCGATCGCATAACAGAGAAACAACGCATTAAAGTAGCCATGGTGAGGGGTTTGATGATCTTGAGGGGGACAATGTTAATATATTGATGTATTTTTTAATTAAATAAAGGATTAGGGGATATTAGTTCCTCTGCGATAGCCGATTTGGGGTAACTAGCACCCACTCATAATCCCGAAAGAAAGGGGGTCATCGCAACCGGAAACCCACCGCCCGTCTCTCTATTTTATTTTAATAATAAAAAGATAAGAAAGTACAAAAAGAGAGATAGGGACAACAACTAAAACCTCTCCATGAAAAAAATGAAGCAAGGTACTCAAAAAGAGCACAGAGCTAAAACAATTACAAAATAATGAATAGAAGAAGCAGCAGCCTAAACGTGACACATATATATCTAAAGATTCAAATGAGGCATTTATGCATATATATGCAGACCATGCAGCAACCACATATATGGAACACACCCAAAGTTTCAGCAACCATGCAGCATAAACCATTATAACCCAAGCCCACATCTGTGAATGATCACCACCAAACCGTAAACTCTAGTTAGCTAGAGAAAGCTAAAAAAACTGGTTTTTCTAGATTTATACTTGTATAGGGTTTAGAATCTTAATCGCCTACTTCCATCATTCTACAACCATTGAGCAGATCTAGGCCTCGAAGGATCAAAAAGGAGTAAAAACTTGTATGTTTTACTTAGATTTGTAGACATTGTAGCTGCATAAGATTTATGCCTCAACTTCGATTATGCTTTGACGACAAACCGGACACGATTCAGGTAGCCACCTGTTAAAGCATTTACGGTGATATGCATGCTTACACTCGCGAAGCATCACGCACTTGTCTTCTTCGTCTTCCTGAAACTTCTCCTGGAAAATACTACATTGATCACCAATAGCTGCCAGTTCCATTAACAACTTCCATTCGATAGTCGAAAGTTTCATAGCATTGGCTCCAATCCTGCTATGCTGTTTGTGCAGCAATATTGACATTGTTACTCGGCTCCTGTGATGGTGGAGTTTCTGATCATAGCTGGCCGGATTCAATATCTTCCTCTGTTTCATGAGTGCTATTCTTGAAACAACTACAAATTGAAATAAAACAACTGCGAATTATCATGAAACACAATGCAAACGGGGTGCATATTATGCACAAACAATTAAGAATTGTACTCTCTGCCATCTTGGGTTTTTAAAATAAAATGGTGAGGATGTAACAGAGTGAATATGTACTAATCATGCAAGGGAGGAAGAAGAGGATCGGGACCAAGAGGCGAAAGCCATGGCATAAGAGTTTGAGCGACAAGCTAAACGCTTTACGTATGCAAGTATCCCTGGTTTTCTGAGTTACTATTACTAAGCCTTAAGAGTATGTCCAACTCTTGAAGGGAAAGGAAAAGAGAAAAATAGGGAAAGAACTGATGGCACGTTTACTTACTTGGAATGGAAACTAATCATGAATCGAAGACAGCTGGAATGGGAGAAGAAAGGAAACGGTATTGATTTCAGAGGAGTTGATTCCTAAACCCATCTCCCCCTTCGGAATCAAATTCCTGAGTATTCAGGAATCGATTCCTTATAAGGAGGTGAGACCCACACTCATTCTGATTCCTGCATGTGTTAGTAAACACATGAATACTTTTACCCGGAATCATTCCGATTCATTTATGTATCAGTAAACGTAGGAATAGTTTTACCCCATAATCATTCCCTCTCATTCCAAGTAAGTAAACGTGCCCTAAAGTTACCCAAATTGAGGAGATCTTTTGTAATCGAGAAAAAGCATACGTGGAGATCTATTGTTTGAGAAAAAACCATCTATATCCAAAACCAGAAGATTAATGTGGCTACCTTCATCAAATTGGGGTTTATTGGGTTAACATTGAACCAGACGTATGGGTTCACCCCCTGTGTGAACCTGCAGGTTCACCTCTCTCCCAACCTACCAATCAGAAACAACAACATATATTTTGAGTGAAAAATAAATAAAACTCTAACTTAATTATTAATTAAAGAAATAATAAAAAATAAAAAAGAGTTCTAACTCAATTAGGAACGATGTTAGTTAACGCTGTTCTCAAATCCATATGGTTTTTTGGCGAGGACGAAGAACAGAGAAAGTCTTGAACTGAGACGTCGCTAGGTCAATCCATACTGATTGAGCTGCACCTATGGATACCATCTCTGACGAACAGATTACGCTTGGACAGGAGGTAATATTAATATCAACATACGGTTTTGATCAATTTATATGGTTCCATGAATTCATGATTGAGTTTTGATATTTGCTTATATCGACATATGGTTTCGATTAATTCATCTTTTTTGATATGTTTGGTCAATTGAATATGGTTTTGTTGATTATACATATACAGCTATATGATCGAAACCATTGAGTAAAGAATGCAGTGGCAGAACAGTGCTATAGCTTAGCTCTTTGATTATGCTTATATAGTAAGAAGAGTGATCATGAATTCTGGAATCTCATTCCTATTATGAAAATTTGGAACCACTTTTATTTGGGTCTTTGTTACCTGATTTTTACTGAATATATATAATTGGGACTCTTACCATGAATCTCAACACCTTCTTCCATAAGATATTTTAATACAATTGGTACTGTCTCTCCAAGTCATACTGCATATATGGATTATTTTATATATCCACTTTGTCTGTGTATGCTTGGGATAAAACACTAGTAATAAACTTGCTCGAACTGCTGCCTTCTTCTCTAAAAGATACTTAATTCAAGTCTCTGTTGCAGTAACTTTTTGTTCCTGGTCAACTGGAATATAGCTTGATCAATTCTTCTTCTTCGGTAATAGTTGATATCGTGGTCAAAATATAAGGTTGTTGTAGGTAACAAATAAAATTTAGAATTAATATGCATTAATATGTATATTGCAGGTTACAAATACAGAATGTATAAGTAATGAGTTGTTAAGTGATAGTGAAGTTGCTTTTCCAGATGAGAATGAATTCAGTTTGCAATATAATGTTTGGTGGGTGAGAGTGAAATCGACTTGCAAGGTGAGGAAGAAGATGATTTAGTAAGTGAAGATGAAGTTGATGTGCAACTTGAGGAGACTTTTCAATCAAGAAGTAATGATTCTTTTTTAAACTCAAATGAAGACAAAGAGAAGAAAGAAGAAGTATATATCGGAATGGAGTTTAGTTCCGATGAGAGTGCATAGAGAGCTTATGCTAAATATGGAGGAAAATCTGGTTTCAATGTGAGAAAACAACGCAGGACGAGAAACAAGAAGGGTTTGGTTGTTAGTTTAGTTTATTGTTGCTCAAATTAAAGAAGGTTACCGAAAGACCAAAACAAAGGGGGAAACATCTTATTCAGTACCAGTTACAATGGTCGGTTGTAAAGCCCATATGAGTTGCTATCGTCAAAACAATGGAAAATTAAAGATTGTGTCGTCTGAGAGGAATCATAATCATGAGTTGATTAAAACACCTATGAAGCATATGTTAAAGATCAATCAAAGTTTCTCTAAAGCTAAAAAAGAACATGCTGATGATGCTGAGATGTCAGGAATTTCAGCAAAAGCAACAATTACATTGATGAATAGAAAGGTTAGAGGACGAGAGAATCTTGGTTTTAACTATCGGAATTATATACATCGAAAGCGAAGGGTGAAGATGGAAAAGGGAGATGCTAGAGCTATATTACAATACTTCCAAAAAATGAAAGAGGATAATTCATATTCTTTTTATTCAATGTAGCTTGATGAGGATGATATGATCACAAACACTTTTTGGGTAGATGAGCGTTCAATAAGTGATTATGGTCTTTTTGGGGATGTCATTTGTTTTGACAAAACTTATCAGACTAATGAATATGGTAGACCATTTGCTCCATTTGTTGGGGTCAATCATCATAAGCAAACAATGGTGTTTGGTGCAACTCTATTATATGAACAAACCATTGAGTCCTTTAAGTGGCTTTTTGAGACTTTTCTTGGAGCGATGTCTAGAAAGCAACCAAAGACGATACTTACAGACCAATCTGTAGCAATTGCTAGTGCAATAGCTAGCAGAAGTATTTCCTGTAACTTATCATAGACTATGCGTTTGGCATATTTACCAAAATGCTGCAAAGAGATTGAGTCATGTGTTTCACGGATCACAACAATTTGCTCATGATTTTGGAAAGTGTGTATATGACTATGAGGATGAAGATGATTGGTTATTAGATGGAATAATATGCTCGAGAAGCACAATTTGAAGGAGGATAAATGGTTAAAGAATTTGTTTGATGTGAGAGAAAAATGGGCATTGGTATATGGGCGACATACTTTTATTGCAGATATGATGAGTACACAATGTAGTGAGAGTATGAATAATATTTTGAAAAAATGTTTGAAGCCTAGTTATGACCTGTTGTGCTTCTTTGAACACTATGAGAGAGTTTTGGCTGATCGAAGATATAAAGAATTAATTGCTGACTTGAAGATGATGCAAACTTCTCATGTGTTATCTGCTAACGTAGAGATGTTGCAACATGCAGAGGAGGTGTATACCCCAAAAGCTTTTAGACTCTTCCAGCAACAATACACAAGTATTGGTGATTATGTTGCTAATAAAGTTAGCAAGTTTGAGATGAAATACGAATACAAAGTATCTTATCGTGGTGTTGCTCGAGAGCATTTGGTAAAATCTGATGCTTCAATGCAAACAATAACTTGTGGTTGCATGAAGTTTAATTTTTGTTGGGATTTTATGCCGTCATGCATTGAAAGTGTTGGATAGGAAGAATGTGAGAAGAATCCCTCCTACTTGCATATTAAATCGATGGAGGAAAGAAGCTAAGGCAAGAAGCATCACTAGTTATCATGGACCAAAGACTAATGAAAATCTGAAGCAGTCGATTGGAAAGCGGTATAGTTGTTTGTGTCGTAATTATCGTGAGATTGCATCCTTTGCCTCAGAACATGTGGAACTAACAGGGTATGCAGATGAATATGCCATTGAGTTGCTTAAAAGTTTGGAAGAAAAGAAGAAGAAACTGTTGAAAGAAGATGCATGGGTGATTCAAACATCAAATGTTGGAGCTTTAGAAGGTGGAGTATCAAATGCACGTGGAGTTAAAAGAAAAGCTACTGTTGGACGACCACACGGTTTTCATGGTAGATTTAAAGGTGTTCTTGAAGGTAAGAGTTGTAAAGCCACATCTAAATCATCAACATCTCTAGCAAGTAAAGCCGCAACAAAGAAACAACTATCCTTCCAGGTATTTATTTAAAAATTTCATGAACAAACTAAGCAAATTTATTTATTAGATTTGTAACTCATTACTGTTGAGATGATACAGGACTCTATTCCTATTAGTGACAATTACGAGCAACAAGAAGTCAATGAATATGAAGTTCTAATGCTTGATTCAGCAACTCAAGTAAGAAATTATTTCTAATCGCAACTAATATTGGCATTTCGGTCTTATTGGGTTTCGTCTTCTTCTTCTTTTTTATCTTGTTGAGTGGGAAATACTAGTTGGATAATATATTTCCTATATGCTTTTGATAGGAGTCCAATCTTAGTGCTGATACCTAAGTATCAGTTTATGGCACAGGTCTAACTTTGCAGAATGGCTTTTCTTTCACTCAAATGCTCCAGGTAAATTTCCTAATTCAGTTACTATTAATTATTTTTAATCTATTTCAATCACTAAGATATTTTGAACTATATTTTGTAGGAAATTTCAATGAATCATATTTGCTCTTCACAAAGTAATGAAGGAGGCAAAGAGCAGTCTGGAAGTTGAAGATATGTAGAAAATCACTGTTTTTTTTGGTTCAATATGTACCGGATTTTATTTGTAATTCCAAGATATCTATGGATTTGCTTTTGAATTGAGAAAGGAGAATCTTAAAGACCTATTACAGAATTGATATTGGGTTCTGTACGAAACTACCATAGTATTGTGTTTGTACCATTTATATTGTGTTAGTGCCATTGATATTGGGTAGGAATGGATCAACTGATTCATTCATAAAGTACCTAAGGTTGACAAAAGGTATTTATTCTTGCAGTCAGCATTAGTGGTTATCAAAATATAATGATCTACTGCAAACTAATATTGGTGTATCCAAGTAGACATACTGAAATTTCTTTCTAATGCTTCCAAAACTTTCAGTGTGCTTATAAACTCAATCTTACTAAACCACAACAAAAACTTAAAACTTAATAGAATTGTTGGTTTTGGTTATAGCAAACAACTTTTCAGTGACTTGACAAAATATTGGTAAGCTTCTTATTCGACAGTTCATATCTAAGATGATGAACACTGCTAGATCTCTCATCATTTCCACGTCTTGTTCTTTGACGTACTGGTCTCCTCTGCTAGCTTTTTTGGCTATTTCTCTGTTTTTGTATATACATCATATACTTGCCGGCCATAATCAGTACTCATGTCGCTGATATGCCTTGTTGGAATATCTAGCTATGTAACCCCGGAAACACAGCAAGACAATCTACACCGACAAACCGGCTCCAGGCCGAAATGTGTCTCCACGCGCCGACACGCGCCACCTGAAGTTGTCTCTGCAGAAGGGAGAACCCAGCAAACCGAGACATATCAATCCCACATTGAAAACAAGACTGAGATAGCTCATTATCTCACCTATAAAAGGTTCACTTCTCTCTCTTCATTGATTACGCATTTAATAGCTATCTACCGTCATATTTGTCAATACAAATACATCGTCTAGCTTTAGCATCGGAGGAGCGAAAACCGCCAATCGTGGTCTCCCCTCTTGACGCCGTTGTATTTCTCTTGACAAATTGGCCGGACTTTACTAATTCTAAACATATCGAAAGATTGGACCCTTGTCCACTTTACCAGAAGCCGTTATCATGTAGCGGTATTCTGAGCATTAATGTTGGCGCCGTCTGTGGGAACTCTTTTGAACTAAGAGTTATTCCCCATAAACTACCATGGCTAGCGGAAGCGGCTATGGAGTTGAAGAGCGAGCAAATCGGCCCGTCAACCTTCAGCCCAACCCTGCCAACCTAGTAACCCGTCACCCGTGAGTTATTCACCACACCGATAAACACTGACGGTCAAAACCTTGACACCCCCGAGGTACCTCAACCACAATCTATAGTGGAAAATCATATTGGGGCAAACCGTCAAGCTCAAGGTCGAGATCTTGCCGCCATGTTAGAGATAGCCTTGGCAGACTTGCATAATGCAAACAAAGAGCGAGAAAAAGAACGAGAGGAAAAAGCGGAAGCTCAAAATCAAGTGGTGACATTATTATCAAAATTCGACGAACTAAAGAAGGCGCTAGGGGCAAATACATGACCCACTCAAAGTGGGCACTCCCAAAGCGCAAGACTCAGTCCAAGTACAGGGACGAGAGCAGCACCGGTGCCGATAATCCCAATGAGTGTTACCCTGAACCAGCTGAACTAGCAGGGCTAGGAATAGCGCCATCGCCAGTGTTAGCACAAGAACAGGTTACGGACTCACAACCGCAATATGATAATTCATTCAGCGCCGGACAGCAAAGAGGCACTGGAAATGCATTGGTACCCCGACAGCAGGTAGCGGCACCAACCCAACAAGTGCTTAGACCAACTGTCGACACTACCATCTTGATATTGGAAAAAATGCGGGAGCTAGAAGAGAGGTTGCTAATAGCGGAAGTTGGTGCCCCACCACCGGCGCAAAATCCACTCTTTGATGCACGACCAGGTCCATTCACCTCCAGGATTTTGCAAACTGTCAAACCCATATTTTCCAAAACCCCCAAGATAGCCCCATTTTGCGGCGCAACAGATTCGTTTGTGCACATGGATACTTTCAAGAAGGTAACTAATAATAAGGGATTTGATGATGCCACGCTCTGCCACCTATTCAGTGAAACATTGGATGGCGAGGTGTTAGGAGCCGCACTTGTAATGCTACAAGCAACCTTGTCCAAGATCATTAGTTAAACCTTTGGTTGGTTGCTTGTGTGCTTGGGGTGTTTTGGTAATTTACAAATTATGTAATTTATTTTATTTAGCAGTTATTCTCCTCGGCATTTTGCATGTATTCCCCTGGCCCTTTCATGTAAGCCCAATATGCTCTATAGGGAGGGGTTCCTAGTCGGCATAGTTTGGACTACGAAACTAGTATAGGTACTCACTTGGCTGACTTGCTTCCTAGCAAGTGCCGCACAGTCCGCTTTGCACATTGCAAAGTTTGGCCCGTGACAGTTGGTATCAGAGCCAACTCGGCCCAAGACACTCGCTACGATGACAGGCAAAATGACAAACCAACAAAGATTCGATTGGTATGACCAACAATTGGGAGAACTTGCGGGAGTGCCCGATAGATTGATTGAGATAACTAGTGTGTTGGACCGTGTCGACCTAGATGATTTGGTGGCACGGATGACAGAGGTGGAGAGCCTCAGGGACTAAGTTATGGCCCTTGAAAAACGTAAAGCTCTAGGAGACGAAAGGGAGAGAAATGAGGAAGAAGCTCCCGTTTCAAACTAGCAAATGGGGCAGATGAGTGATGCCCTTGATACACTCCAGGTGACTGTGGACAACATGGCAGAAGATGTCCGAGCCACCATCGATGCCTTCAAGAACGAGCTGATGGAGATGAACATCAAGCTCAACTTGACCATCCGTGCGATGGGAAACCAACCTGTGACAGACTACATGAAGGTAAAGATACTAGAACCTCAAGCTTTTGGAGGGGCGCGGGATGCCAAGGAGCTTGAGAACTTCTTATTTGATATGGAGCAGTACTTCGGAGCAGTAAAGCCGGACTTGGAAGAGGTGAAGGTGAATATGGCGACAATGTATTTGTCAGGAGATGCTAAACTTTGGTGGAGAACCAAATACAATGACATTCAAAGAGGAGTGTGCACTATCGATACGTGGGATGATCTAAAGAGAGAGCTTAAAGCTCAATTCTTCCCTAAGAATGTTGAATACATTGCCAGACGGCAACTAAGAGAGCTCAAGCACACCAGCAACATCAGGGACTTTGTGAACAAGTTCTCTGTGCTCATGCTCGATATCCCGGACGTGTCAGAGAAAGATCGGTTGTTTTATTTCCTTGAGGGCTTAAAACCATGGGCAAGAACCGAGCTTCAGTGGCAGAGGCTCCAAGATTTGGCCTCCGCTCAGGCTGCTGTTGAGAGACTGACAGACTACACATTTGAGGAGAACTCCAGCAAGAAGACTCAGTCCTTTTTAAATACGAATGCCAACAGATCCTTGAGGCCGGGGCCGAGTAAAAGTGGGGGAGCGGAGTCCAAATTCTCCAACTTAGGAGGAGAGGATAGGAGGACCACTTATGCGAGGGACACGACAACTTCCAGGCCGGGTGCCTCAACTGGAGTCTTCACCCCTCGACCCTTTAATCCTTCAGGGTACACCCCAAGGCCATTGTCTTGCTTCTTATGCAGAGGACCTCACAGAGTAAACGAGTGCCCTCACAAGACAGCGTTATCGGCCCTACAAGCCCACATTCAATCAAAGGAAACAGAAGACCAGTAGGAGTCGGAGGAGGAACATAGCCACATGGGAGCTTTGAGATTCTTGGGTGCAGTTAAGAAACAACCACAACCACCCAAGAAGGATCAGGCCAAGGGCCTAATGTTCGTGGAAGGTTGTGTCAATGGGAAGGTTGCCAAGAATGTGATGGTTAACACAGGGGCCACGCACAACTTTATGTCAGAGACAGAAGCACGAAGGTTGGGGTTGAAGTTGGAGAAGGATGTCGGTCGCATGAAAGCTGTGAATTCCGAGGCCTCGCCCACAATGGGGCTGTCCTAAGGAGTACCACTCAAGTTTGGCAATTGGGAGGGAAAAGTAGATGTTATAGTTGTCCGAATGGATGACTTTGATGTTATATTGGGGATGAAGTTCATGCTAGCAAACAAAGCTATCCACAATCCTAGCGCCCAACACTTGCTCATTATAGGGGAAAGGCCATGTGTGGTTCCAGCAAGAATCAGGCAACCAAGTGAACCCCGTGTCTTATCTGCCCTCCAATTTAAGAAAGGTGTGAGGCGCCATGAGCCTACATATGTAGCAGTTCCTCTAATGAAGGAGGATAGCAAGAGGGAAATGGTTCCAAGGGAAATCGAGGGAGTATTGGAGAGTTATGCAGATGTGATGTCACAGGAACTTCCCAAGGAACTACCCCCAAGGAGGAGTGTGGACCACCAGATCGAACTACTTTCGGGAGCCAAGCCACCTGGAAAAGCTCCTTATAGAATGGCTCCTCCCGAACTGGCAAAACTTAGGAAGCAGCTAGAAGACCTACTCAAGGCTGGGTTCATTAGACCATTTAAAGCCCCATTCGGTGCTCCGGTGCTGTTCCAAAAGAAACACGATGGAAGCTGGAGACTGTGTGTGGACTACCGGGCCCTTAACAAAGTCACAGTGAGCAACAAGTACCCGATCCCCTTGATAACGGATTTGTTTGGTCAGCTTAGTGGTGCCAAGTACTTCACCAAGCTTGATCTCCGCTTGGGGTACTATCAAGTCTGCATCGCTAAGGGTGACGAGCCTAAGACTACGTGCGTTACTCGTTACGACGCCTTTGAATTCTTGGTAATGCCCTTTGGGTTGACCAATGTGCCGGCAACATTCTGCACTTTGATGAACCAAGTCTTCCATGAGTACTTGGATAAGTTTGTGGTGGTGTATCTGGATGACATTGTAGTGTACAACTCTACTTTAAAAGAGCACATAGAGCATCTGAAGCTGGTATTCCAACGGTTACGAGATAACCAATTGTATGTTAAGCGCGAGAAGTGTTCCTTCGCGCAGGTGACCATCACGTTTTTGGGTCATGTTATTGAAAGGGGTCGAATCAGGATGGACATGGAGAAAGTGAAAGCCATAAAGGAGTGGCAAAACCCCAAGAATGTGAAGGAGCTGCGCTCTTTTCTTAGGTTGGCTAATTACTATCGATGTTTCATTGAGAACTACTCGAAGAAGACAAACCCCTTAACTGAGCTCTTGAAGAAGGGAGCGATATAGGATTGGAGTAGTGATTGTGAGAAGGCCTTTCAAGAGTTGAAGAAGGCTATAATGGAAGATCCGGTCCTAGCTTTACCTGACTTGAATCAACCATTCGAAGTTCAGACAGACGCTTCCGACTTTGCTTTAGGAGGAGTCCTCCTACAACGGGGACACCCAAAGCAAGCTAGATGGCAGGAGTTTTTTGTAGAGTTCGACTTCCAGTTCAAACACAAGGCTGGTCACACTAATCAAGTTGCGGATGCCCTAAGCCGCAAGGCCGACCTTGCCACCCTCAAGATGTTGGCAACTTTGTCGAGTAGTGTCATTGCCATAGATATCAAGCAACGTATCAAAGAGAGCTTGGAGAAAGATCTTGTGGCCCAATCGCTCATCAAAATGGTGAAGGAAGGGAAAAGCTGTCGGTTTTGGATGGAGGATGGCATATTGATGGCTAAAGGGGGACGAGTTTTTGTTCCGCGAGCTGATGGATTACGCAGGATGCTCATGAGGGAGTGTCATGACACTTTATGGGTCGGTCATCCTGGATGGCAGAGAACCCACGCACTACTTAAGCAGGGCTACTACTAGCCCCAAATGCGGGACGATGTCATAGAATACACCAAGACCTGCCTAACCTGCCAGCAGGACAAGATCGAGCGACAGAAGGCTCCTGGGTTACTGGAACCATTATCCATTCTGACTCACCCGTGGGAAAGTGTCTCCCTTGATTTCATCACTAACCTCCCAAAGGTCGGAGACTTATCAGGAATCCTTGTTGTAGTTGACAGGTTCTCTAAATATGCCACCTTTGTGCCGACTCCAAAGTATTGCTCGGCAGAAGATACAGCAAGTCTCTTCTTCAAGCATGTTGTGAAGTACTGGGGTGTGCCTCAGAACATTGTCAGTGATCGAGACACCAGGTTCACAGAAACGTTCTGGACCGAGCTATTTAAGCTACTTGGTTCCGAGCTCAACATATCTTCGAGTTATCACCCGCAAACTGATGGACAAACAGAAAGGTTCAACGGGATGTTGGAGGAGTATTTGCGCCATTTTGTTCATGCCAATCAGCAAAATTGGGCGCAGTTTTTAGATGTTGCACAATTTTGTTTCAACTTAAAGAAAAGCTCATCCACCAACAAGAGTGCTTTCGAAGTGGTCACTGGTCAACAACCTCTCTTGCCTCATACAATACAAGAAGTGTACAGAGGGAAAAACCCGCGTGCTTTTAACTTCACAAAAGAGTGGAAGACCAATGCGGAGATTGCACAAGCGTATCTGGAGAAAGCAGTAAGGCGAATGAAGAAGTGGGCGGATCAAGGCCGCAAGCCCAGAGAGTTCAAAGCAGGAGACATGGTCCTTGTCAAGTTGCTCCCGGAACAACTCAGGTTCCTATGCTCCAGGGACAAGCTACTATTCAGGAAGTATGAAGGACCACTCCCTGTCATTTCTAAAGTAGGGAAGTGTTCCTACAAAGTTGACATTCCATCTTGGATGAGAGTTCACCCTGTCTTCATGTCAGCAACCTCAAGCTGCACCAACCAGACCTTGAAGATCAAGGGCGCAACCAACCAGTTCTAGAGCACGTCGACATTCGTCCACCCAAGCCGAAAGAAGTGGAGGAGATCCTAGCAGAAAGAGTGATCCGAGCGTCAGAGCGCTCACGCTAGCAGTTTCTTGTTAAGTGGAAAGGTCTTGGAGACGAAGAAACAAGTTAGGAGAATGCTGAAGACCTGAAGAAGAAGTTCGAGCAGAAGATAGAAGATTTCAAGACCAAGGCCGTCGTCGAGAGCGCCGACAGCTTAAGTGGGGGAGGATGTTAGGAGCTGCACTTGTAATGCCACAAGCAACCTTGTCCAGGGTCATTAGTTAAGCCTTTGGTTGGTTGCTTGTGTGCTTGGGGTGTTTTGGTAATTTATAAATTATGTAATTTATTTTATTTAGCAGTTATTCTCCTTGGCCTTTTGCATGTATTCCCCTGACCATTTCATGTAAGCCCGATATGCTCTATGGGGAGGGGTTCCTAGTCGGCATAGTTTGGACTACCGAACTAGTATAGGTACTCACTTGGCTGACTTGCTTCCTAGCAAGTGCCGCACGGTCCGCTTTGCACATTGCAAAGTTTGGCCCATGACACGAGGCAATGAGTTGGTTCTTCGAGTGCTCGCCAGGCTCCATGAATTCATTCTCTGCCTTCTCAAATGCATTTCTATCACGATTCATCCTCATGACGGATGGATACCACAACTCCAGCCAGCTGTTCAGCATCCACGAAGGTGGTGATGAATCATTAAAGTCATTCGTCACGAGATGGAGGATCGCCATGTCAAGATGTCGGGATCTAGATAAAACAATGGCGCTAGTAGCCTTCAAGCAAGGACTCCTCAAGGCAAGTTTCCTATACCATCTCAATTGTAATTGTCCAAACACCACATATGACTACGTCATGAGTGAGGCAGTCCTGCACACCCAAGCTGAATACAACACATATGGCGCCATACCACCACCACCACAACCACAAACTCCACTCAAAACCATAAACCATACCACACCCCAGCAAGGAAACACCACCACCAGTCCAAATACCACCACACCGCCCAATGAGAGAAAGAGAGAGTGGCAGCAAAACAACTACCAAGATAAGCGGCAAAAGGATCAGTAGTATCACAACAAAGACAACAGATCTTTCCACAATGATCGCCTCGACAATCGCGACAACAGCTACAATAAGCCCGCCACAAATGCACAAAGATTTGAAGTCTTTACAGTCTTAACGACTTCATATGAAGAAATATATGATCAGTACAAAGATCAAATCCCACCACCACCCCCAAGAATACTTGATCAGAGCAAATGTATCTACCACATGTCAACTTGTTCATTGCCTGATACATACATACATGTGCTTCTGCCATTCTCATCACATTCATGGTTGCTAGCACGCCACTACGATACATCTCTTGGGCTCCTGCATAATAATACATTCACAAGAAAGTGATTTGACTTTGGTTCAAGTCTATGAAAACAAAAGTGTGTTGGTGAATAATGAAAAAAATTAGTCTATTGTCATCCATCAATGAAAAAATGGCCGGTGTAAGGGCTCGAAATAATGATTAACTTTGAGATATGCAACTGGTGCTGTTGGATTTGTAGAGCAAAATTCAGAGCCAATAATGAGACCTGGGCAAATTGTAGTCAGATTGTAGTGAGCTTTAACCCAGTTTCTTTGGCTAATGTCCATGCAGGTTTCCCTGCTCTAAGCTTTCCCAAAGCATACCAGAGGTCCACTGTCCACAACCGCCATATTTCAAACCCGAATTAAAAATACTGATAATATGCTAATGAACAAACAACTGTTGCTTAGTTTTTGGGAGAATTTTGAACTTTTTTATCTATGCAGAGTAACTCATTGCTCCAGCAGTCATGGTTCATAGAATCATGATCAAACTTCCTTCTTTCCTGAGAGCATTCATATTCCAAGTTTCCAACTCCAGACAGCACCAAAATTAATTAAAAGATGGTTTAACAGAAACACGTACAAGGATCATAACTGATCAATCATATAGAGTATTGTATAAGCATAATCAAAGAGCTAAGCTATAGCACTGTTCTGCCACTACGTTCTTTACTCAATGGTTTCGATCATAGAGCTGTATATGTATAATCAACAAAACCATATTCAATTGACCAAACATATCAAAAAAGATGAATTAATCGAAACGATATGTTGATATAAGCAAATATCAAAACTCAATCATGAATTCATGGAACCATATAAATTGATAAAAACCATATGCTGATATTAATATTACCTCTTGTCCAAGCGTAATCTGTTCGTCAGAGATGGTATCCATAGGTGCAGCTTAATCAGTATGGATTGACCTAGCGACGTCTCAGTTTTAAGACTTTCTCTGGTTTTCGTCCTCGCTAAAAAACCATATGGATTGGGGAACGGCGTTAACTAACGTCGTTCCTAATTGAGTTAGAACTTCTTTTTTTTAATTTCTTTTATTAATAGTTAAGTTAGAGTTTTATTTTTTCACTCAAAATATATGTGGCTATTTCTGATTGGTAGGTTAGGAGAGAGGTGAACCCGCAAGTTCACACAGTGGATGAACCCAAGAATTGTTCTTATTTGATAAACAAATTTGTGCATCAAACAATTTTCATTTAAATTCTCAGTTGTACAGGGTTTAGGAATTTATTTTCTGATCCTTAATGACAATAGTTGATCATACCACACTAATATTCCGATATTTTAATTTGGTGAAACCAAGAAATTATCTGAAAAGTTTTTTTTTTTTTTTTCCTTTGTACATGGAGATATCAGAATAAAACACTATACAAGTTATCATTTGAAATCGATCTGCATGGTTTTTCAGTCCGCATGTCTCATTAGCTATCATGTTAGATCACCATTAATGACTTTTGCAGCATGTCTCACAGCTCTAGCGACCCTCCAAACTTCATGTTGTACAAATTTCCGTGACTCTGCTGTATTCAGTCCCTTTGCCTTTTCGATGGCTTCATCTACGCCGGGTAATGATTTAGATCCGTAATCATCATTCTTTGAGGGCCCATAAATCTGCAAAAACATTACACTAATTGGTCCATTTTGTACCAATCACAATAAAAGATTGGCACTGAGGCTTACGTACATCAGCTTACTATGAGATATATTGAGGATCAAAATCAAATGAGAACAAAAGAAATAACTTCTGTTGAAACTTTACAAGAAACATACCAAATGCTTATACCATGACCTTCCGAACAGACCATCTTGATCTGTAAACGCACGCTCTGCCATCATTAGTCTGTCATTGAGCTCTCTCACCTTGAAATGATCTTTCTTCCATATTGAAGGCCAACCTCTGTTTTGTTCTATTTCCTGTACAGTTATGCTTCCAATTTAGAACATTCGTGAAATTAAATGTCCATTAAGATTCATAGGAAACACAATTGATACCCTTCTCTGGTTGTTGATTATTGTGGCTGCTTTTTTGAGCTCCTCAATGGACTTGAACAGAGGAGTTAGGTTTATGTCCTTATCTGAGATCTCGACTTCCAAATCCTTCATGTATTTCTGTCAATCAAGGATTCAATATCATAGAACTATGTTCAGGTTGACTGAATGTAACTGACACGTCGAATTATCTCAAAAGTACATACAACGGTTAACTGAAAGATAGTGTTGCCTTACCTGTAGCTCCAGCGCATAGGATGTATAATCAAAAGGCAAAAGCTCTGCATCTGCTAGCCAAAGAGCTATCAAACCCCATAAACTTGCCACTGGTTTCAACACAAACACAATCAGTTGGGACACTTGAATTTACATTGTCATTGTAAGAGTGTAACTTTATAGTGCTTGGATGTTTTTTTTTAAGTGGAGTATAAGAATTTCATTGGAGATTGAAGAAGGAGAAAAGAATAAAGCCAGACCTGCAACATGCCTATGAAAGAAAGGATCACCAAATTTTTCCATCCATACAAAGTCATCATACATGGAATGGTACACTGGGTATCCTGTAATTCAAAAATGATTTGTAAGCAATTAAATCATAATGTTAAGTCGCAAGGTTAAGTATGCCATTCTTCCTATTTTTTCAGTGGCAATCATGGTTGAGAATTGAGAGCTTTAGCCACATCAAATGTGTTGTTACCTTTACCGAAAGCCATGTCAGCTGACGGAATTCCAATATATTGAACAAAAGCTGCAAAATCAGATTCTCCACTTCCCAACCTGCCAATCTTTGTATGAAAGATAAAGCGTTTAAAATTACATTTCATGAAAAACGTCTTTCAATATTTATTATGTGTAGATAATGCAAGACTTGGATAGCTGATCGGTTGAACAGAAATGACATGAATTGCAATTTTTCTTAAACACAGCAATGAAGTTCTATAGAGTCCTGTGAAGCAATTTCTTACTGTAGGAGAACTGCAGGAACCAATCCATGCTTGGTAGAGAGTTTGTGATGAGTTATCAGGATCTTTGACCTTCAAATGCAAATTTTGAATCACTGAGCTGGAGTGTAATAATAGTGTTAGGATATCTAGCTATACTTTTTTGCAATACCTGTTGAGTAGCTTGCTTAAGAAGTTCATCAAGCTGTGGAGTGGCAGAGGCCCAGAACCCTGGCGCATATACTGCACTGTCAACATTCAAGTAAGCAATAGCCCTCGAAGCTAGCATGTCTCTGTTTTCTTCTACCCATTCAGTTGATCCTATCTGCAAACCTTATTCAGTTTACAATCTCATAGAAACATAAAAATAGAAATAGTGACAGAGGAAGAAAGGGAGACCAGGCCGTATTCTTCAGCATCCCAATTGCACAAGATAATCGTGCGTCGAGGTTTCCACCCTTTTTCCTGCAACTTCCCCAATCTTTGAGCAATCTGCATCACACATCAAAAGGAGCTTGTGCTGAGTTTGAACAGGAACTTGATGATGCTGCACAATGTAAGTCCAATATTACCTCAAGCAGTGCTGCAGTGCCACTATTTGGGTCAACAGCTCCAAATGTCCATGCATCGCGGTGATTACCTAAAATGACAAATCTGCATATATTCGGCAACTAATAATGGGTTCATTTCTTTCATTCATAGAACTACATTATGATGACTACTTGTAGTGTCATTTTGTAGCCTGACATCCTAGTAGTAACGGATGCTGCTTATTCTCAAATACTAGAACTTGCAAAAAACTCAAACTTACCTATCAGGTTCTTCTTCACCTTCTATGACACCAATCACATTCTCAATCTTTTCTATAACTTGCTTCCCCTAAAACCAACATCAGAATCAGTACAAAGTAGAAACTTGCTGCACATTGAGTTATACTTCAAGTCAAAAAGGGCTGACTGGGGACAGTTATGACACTATATAAACACACACATGTGCCTAGAAGTACACAGAACACATAAAAAATGCTTCACCTGGTTTAACTGAGACTTACGGTGTAACTAAGATGCACAACCCCAGGCCCTGGACCAACCCTATAAGTCGGGGCATCCCCACTCCCCTGCCAATCATCATTCGCCACCTGTCCTCCAATGGCCCTCAAAATAGTCTCACCATCAGCACCAGAAATAGGCAGTGAAGGTATCAAAGTCAAGGATTCCTCATCAGAAAGCCTCTCACACTCTTCATTGCTCGCCCACCCCGGCGTGGTCGGGTCCCCTATCCCATTATAAACCGTCCCCACCTGTACCCCACTCGGCGGCAGCCACTTCTCCTCCGGAAACCACCTCCCTCCGCCTCCTCCGCCGTAGTCCTTCCTATCCGTATACACCAAAGCCCCAACCGCCCCTTGCTCATAAGCAATCTGCACTATGCTCCCTCTATAAATCTCTCCATACCTGCGAAATCAGACAACTTACAGTTGCTATTTTTCCCTGATATGTTTTCTATTATAACCAAAACAGGAAACAAAACCTCCTCATACCTAGCCAACACAATAGTACCAGAAACGTTGACTCCCATTTTCTTCAGAGTCTCATAGTCCTCTACCCTCCCGTAATTGACGTAAACCACGTGACCGGTGACATCCCCGGACTTGGCATAAGCGTGGAAAGTGGGGAGAACCTCGGCTGCCACGTCAGCATAGGGGTCGCCCGGGTAGGTTTCTTGTTGGAGGTCGAAACTGATGCGTGGTGAAGAAGGTGAAGGGGTTAGGGTAAGGGAGCGGGAGATGGGGTAAGTGAGGGCCACGTGGTAGGGGGTGATGCGGGATTGGAGATTGGAGGAGGTGAAGATGGAGAGGACGTAGGCGGCGGCCTCGGCGTTGGCGGGGGTTCCAGCGACGTGGGGGCGGCGCGTGAGGGTGCGGAGGTGGCGGGAGATGGAAGTGTTGGAGGTGAGGGAGTCGGAGATGAAGAGGAAGTGGTAGGAGGATTTTGGGGTCGGAAAAAAGAGGAGGAAGGTGAAGGAGGTGAGTATGGCTAGGAAAGCCGCGGTGGCTGTTTTGATGATCATTTGGGTCCGATTTGTGGGGAAAGATTTCAACTTTTTGGATTAGGGAAGGATCGGAAGTACAAAAAGCTAAGCTTAACTGCCGGAAGCCACTTTGAGACTGTGAAGCTTCTTGTTTTAGCTATGGCTGCCTCGTCAGTCTCTGCCAACTTAATTTCGAATTTGTTTTTTTTTTTTTTTTTTTAGGTTGACGTGGAAATGCTTGATTTTACAGTGTTAATAGATATAACTAATAAAAGAACCGCATTTGATTGTTTATTTACGTAGTTGCCACTGCATCGCCTTGGGGCTGTAGCCCTGGTTTTGGCCCCTACCATGCACAAAGATGGAAAGGTATCGGATATTGCACATAAATTGATGGACTACACTATTCATATTTGGTTCATGGCTGTCGTAGAGTAGAGTTGGGCTCTCTACCGACTGATTCGAGGGATGTTGGATGATAAATTGAGGCTTGCTTAACATGACTTATGGCAAGTACGTAGATAAAAACGAAAGCATGGTTCTTATGTTGACAGTATGATGTATGTGTTAACAATTTAAGACTCATAGGATGGCCAAGTGTCGATCGGCAAGCAGGTGCTATAAGATTCTTTTTACTTTTTCTTGCATTTTATTTTTTTTTCATTTGAGAGTTTTTGCTTAATTATATCAAATTGGTTGGGATAAAATTTATTTTTGAATTTAACATTCAAGCCTTGTTTGGTTCACATAAATGAAATTAATTCTTTTGTCTTTGCTATGGAAAGAGAAATGAAAATTTTCAAGAACTTTCCATTAACTTATTGCATCGTAATTCTATTCACTATTCTGATATTAAAATTCAATAGAGATAAAATTGGATCTTTTTTTTTGAATGTTTGGTAACATTAGGAAAGTTTCAGGAAAGTTGTAAAAAAGTGTGTAAGTAATGGAATAAATCAATGTGTTGTGAGTAATATATGTAATGAATAATGGAGAAAAGTGATTCATTTAGTGTTTGGAACTTGGAAGGAACTATTTTCCCCTTTATTTTCCCTTCCTTCATGAAAGTATTTCCTTTCATTTTGTATCCCAAACACAAGAAATGAACAAATTTTCTTTTCTGATGCTTACTTTCTGCGAACAAATGTGGCCTAAAGGTTTGAAATAAGTATGTTTATTTCCTCTAAAGTAGACCCATCATAATCCATGACAGAGGCAGGCCCAATGAGGCCTGTTTCGCACGAAATCAAAAAATCAGGCGTTGAAAACCATGTTAAATATAGAGGGGTAGACCGCAAGTACACTTAACCAAGAACTCATGCACCATCAAAGTCTCTCATGATTTAGGTGAAGTTTTCTGTTTCCCTGTCAAACTAGGTAACTATAACCAACTTCCAATTCCAAGTCTAATCACAAATTCTAGTAAGAAATCTTCTCCTTGAGTTCATAGCTACAACATTAGTTAGACTACAAGCCTAGAAGGTGATGCACACATATGTTTATGTTGCACTGCTACTTTTAAGGAATTATTTCAAACCCAATGGGCGCAGCAACTGGTTGTGGAAGTACTAATAAACCCCAGAAAATAGATTTAAAAATCTGCATGCTTGAATTACCACTTCAATCTTCCTAAAAAGAGCTATTAAAACCACGATAAATAATCAGGTGGTACTGGAATCCGGCAAATGGGACTACTATGATCTCTCCGCAGCCAAACAGCAATGCATGATCCATGAAAAATGTGCAAACAAGGCAATCGACTAGCATTACGTCCAACCTCAAAGTTAACCATGCAAATAGTACACGTCAGTAGTGGGACGTCCCACGAGTAGTGGCTTCCATATAATCGATAATTTTCTGTTTCACCACCTCATGCAAAATGATAATTCTGTCACATGATTCCACATCAATAAAATGATTAGGAGGCAAAGGAGAGCCGATCGAGCTTTGAACTAATTCTGTAATTCAATTATCTGATCCACAATAACACACTGCTTTCTACGTTCTTCTACTTATGCAACTCAGTCTTAATAAAGTCCACGATCATACGTATTGAAGAAGATTGTATAATACTAGTATGATCCTTATTACATAACTCAGAAGGACGAATCGTGATAAACTTTTCACTTTGAGGGATATGAAAATTTTCACGAATATCTTCACGTGTTCCCAAAGCATGACAGGTATGCTTGAAGAAGATAAATCAGATCTTATGTGTATCATCGATTGGTGGATTCTCAGATGTCGGCAGAGCTGCATGATACACTATTCCATGCAATTGAAGCACCATAAAGATGGACAATGGCTCTGTCTGAGTTGAACAATGACATAATTG
Source organism: Rosa persica (assembly GCA_025331145.1). Lineage (NCBI taxonomy): Eukaryota > Viridiplantae > Streptophyta > Magnoliopsida > Rosales > Rosaceae > Rosa > Rosa persica. The sequence goes on along the minus strand of WFKR01000002.1, from coordinate 4,146,012 downwards.
TAGAATGAATTGACAGCGAATGGCAGGTGATCAACCAATTAAGGTACCGTTTTGTTCAACTGTATAGCTTGATTACTGGAAAATCCTGGTCCGCACCATCAATAGTTGTTGTTAAGGTGATTCCAAATAGATAGAACCTGCTACAATCTTATATGAATTAAGAAAGGTGGAGCCAGGAATTCTTATCGGGGAGGGTGGTATGGAGTTTCAAAGTCTCGTCCTTGAGTAAAATCGAGTAATAGGGTCACTTCTTGCCGCATTACTGCATACTAGATATTAAATACAAATTTAAATTTAACAAAAAAATCCACACAAACACATCAACCTAGAAAGCTTGGATTAATCATATGGGGAAATGATCATTTACCCAATTTCAGCTTAAAAATTGCCTACTTGCTCCTGTAACAGTTTTTTAACCCCGTTTACCCAAAACATTCTAAGAGATTATTTCCCTAATACCCAATTAATTCTTTTTTTATTCTTTTTATTTATTTTTGAGACTTTTTTGTCCTCTCCTTCTTTCTCACTTAAAGAGAGAAGTCATCCTCCACCTTGCTGTGCTCCGGTGACCAATGGCCGGCCGCGATCTCCGGCAACCGGAATCTGACAACCGGACTGGTGACCAGATTCCTGCGTCTAATTATATTACCCCCCAATAATACCCAGTAATCATATTATTGCCCCCCAATAACAAGTTCATTGGGGATCAATAATTAGTGAAAAATTAATGAAGATGTTTTTAATTTTGAATGTTTTAGTAAGTTTATCCAAATAAGTAATCTTATTATTGCCCCCCAATAATTTTATTATTGCTCTAATAAATATTTTATTTCCTCCCAGTAATATTATTATTACCTCTCAATAATCTTATTATTGCCAACTAAATTATAATAAAAAAGGAATAATGTCCTTTTTCTCAGTGAGTGACAAGTCTCACTCTCTGGCTCTCTCACTTTCAGATTAAAAATGTTATCAGTGCATGATCAAGTTACTTGTTTTAAGAAAAGATCAAAAGAAAATAGGAGAAAAAAACTCCGGACGAGAGGGTCAACAACTCCGGTTCAACAAATCAATGTCAGGCTCAAACGACGTGTCGTCCACCTGTTCGCCCACATTGAGATTCTTGTTCATGCTTTCGAGTTCGGGCAGAACGCCGGCTACTACCAGGAACAGGCTGAGGACGCCATTTATTCATGCAACGGACGACCCACGGTGCACGGCTCGTCTTCGATTTGGCTCGGAGATTTGTACGCCGAGGAAGAGAGGGAGTTGCTCGTTGAGCTTCGTATTCCTACCTCGGCTGCTGGGAACCACCATGTTGGTTGTTGGGCGGACCCATGGTGCTACGTTGGGTCAAGGCAGTGGAGCCACCGCAGTCTTCCTCTCGGGTCTGGATTCACGATCTGGATCCAGGCTGCATGAGGTTTGGGATCGTGGAGTTGGATGGCGTCCTCCTCTGGTGGTCAAAGCGGGAACAGAGTGGCGGTGGTGGAGGCCGACAAATCGAACCCAAACCCAAATAAAGGGAGAAAGAGAGAGAGAGAGGGGGAGGAGAAAGAAAAGAGATCAAAGAGAGAGAGTCTAAGACAGAGATGTAATTTATTAATTAACATAGGGGCAAAAGTGTCAATGAATGTTAAATTGAGTAAATGGGGTTAAAAAACTCTTAGTGGAGTAGGTAGACAATTTTTAAGCTGAAAATAGGTAAATAGTCACGGCCCCATAAGATACAACCTCTAGTGAGGTAGAATATTTAGCCTGTCAACCTTCAGCCTAGGCTCCCTGTATTTATACTAATAAATATGTCTTAAGGATAGCTATTAAAGATCTAATCCATTAAGGTACAGTAAGAAATAACTCTGCGACCAACAACTTAACTAATATGAATAGGATTCGGCTCTTCCAAAGTGAGCATTACGTGAAGTTACATAAATTTCATCAAATCTCAATCGTTTAAATAATCCAATGATCACAGGAGTTGACACATTAGCTAATACAAGAAAAGCCTTCTTAAACTGTTTTAAAGTTGCCACATGAGTTACGTCTAACTTTTTTTTTTCATAACATCACAGCTTCCTCTCATGAATTGGGAAGTTTTACGAACTAGGAATACAACTCCAAATGTGTTCCTCATTTCTTCCTCTCTTCCTCTCCCTCTTTCACCATCGGATTTCGTAGGTTATTTCAATTCCAATTTGAAATATGGATATCCTTTTAGATTTCAAGTTAATTTTGTTTCTTCTCCACTTGTTAAGTATCATTGAGAATAGCAAAGGTTCGAATTCCCACTTATTAAGTATTCAAAGAGCAAGAGCTGAGTAAGTGGCTCACCAAGGAATTTCCCACATCTATTCTTTGATTAATCATTGGTTTACTTGATCATCCCTAATTGTTTCTGGATTTTGAATTCCCATATTTTAGATTAACCATGGGTGAGTAGAGTATCAATACTCAAACCCATAAAAGGTCCTCACCCACTTTAACCTAGAGAAGAGTATAAAGTATGAATTGAGCACCTTATTGGATTTGGACATTCTAAAAGATTTGTCTGAAGAACAGATAGATCGAAGAGAAAACAACATGTGAAAAGTGAATAAGACGTGAAAAATCTATATACAGACTTTGCGTTAACAATAATTTGGAGAAAATAGCATCAAAATTGTACCAGTTGATGTGGCAATTATTGTAACCATTGGATCATACAAAGGATAAAATCTCAATTTATATAACCCTACACAATGTCCCTTTAGAGGAGCCAAATTCTTATGAATCCCTTAGGTATCCCAGTAATATATTATATCACACAAAATACTATGCCCAAAATCAAGACTCCAAACTCCACAGACTTCAACACACTATGATTAATCTAAAATACGAGACAACACTCAACACACTCAACAAGCAGCAAATAGTGGACAACTTAATAAATTGGATAAGGTAGACTGGTAGAGTAGAAGTGGCCAAGAGATATTCACACGCGCTAAACCTAAACCCAAAAGATCAAAAATATTCACACGTGGACCAACCCGTTTTCATCCCATGATAAAGTAATCTTCGACCTTATTTAATTCTCTGGCACAACACTACAAGCCTATAAGGTGACAATACACATACGTGTATGTAACCATTATTTTTCAACAAGTAATTTCAAACCCAATGAAGTGGGGCACTGTGGAAGTACTACACAACACCAGAAATAGATCGACGTGGAGATTAGACTGTTACGTGATAAAAAACATAGTCCTCATTCTGGTTTCTTCCACCCCGTGTTCATATTTGGTTCCAACACTTTTATATCACCAAAACTTCAACGTGATCAAGTATCTCTGTCTTCTTCTTCAAAGTGGGCCTAAAAACCATCCTCTCAGCTTCACCAACTACTTCATTTTCATCACCCAGATCAATCCAACCAGGATCACATTCCAACAGTAATCAACTAGAAAGTTTCATGGTGGATCATGATTTTCACATCTCCGGAGATTCAATACTCTTGAATCATGAAGAACATCTCGTAATCAACCTAACAGCGCTGAATCCGTAACCAATTATAAGAAAGTGGGTTATAACTCAAATGCAATATACTAATGTTTTAGGCAATCACAGAAGCAGCCCCATTATAGATACTCCGTGGAAGAATATATTCACAGACACAAACAGAAAGAGAGACACTTCACGGGCACCACCAAACAAACCCCAACAAAAAAGTGCAAACAACAACAATTTTAACCGACGATGATTTTTATTATAAGCTCACAAAAGCTCATCCTGTCCTCTCCTTGTGGCTTAGATTGTTTGGTTCTACTCTCACATGTAAACATACAGAAGAAGAAAGCCACCCGTGACTGCTTTGATTCTCCATTTCAGCACCATCTCAGCATCACTTCACTTTCCACCTAAACCGAACCCACCAAAAAACTTGTATATAAACCAAACACAGAGTTGGACGAGTCATTTTCTATCATCATAGCTTGGAATTTCCAAGCTAATAACATACTATTCTTCTCATTCTCTATTCACTTTCTTAAATGCCAACATTATTCCAAAGCATTTTCTATGCTACTCTTCTTCTTCTTGTCCTAAACTCAACACAGACCTTATGTCACACCAAGGGAATTCGGCCGGGAAACTCAGCCGGAAAAGTACACCTGGCCAAGAACATGACCCGAGCCCAATTCTCGGAGCAACAATTCATGAAGTGGGTCAAGTTTGTTGGGAGACTCAAACACTCGGTTTATAAGAACGCGAAGAACAAGCTCTTCCCCTCTTACACACTCAATGTGGCTAAGAACCCTTCACGAGGAGACTTCACCAAAATTCAGGACGCCATTGATTCTCTTCCGTTCATCAATCTCGTCAGAGTCGTCATCAAGGTCCATGCAGGTGTCTACAAGTGAGTAACGCCGTGTCTTCTTCCTTGTGGGAGTTGGTGTTTGTTTCTGTCTTTGACTGTTAGAAATGCTCTGTTTTTCAACTCTTTTATCATCTGTTGCTCGACAAAATTGTAAGATCTTTTGTTTCTTTCATTTAACTATGCAGTAATTGATCAAGTTGTGAAATGGTAAATTTTGTTTTGCAGGGAAAAGGTGAATATACCGCCATTGAAATCGTTTATAACCATACAAGGAGCAGGGGCGGACAAGACAATAGTTCAATGGGGAGACACAGCTCAAACACCTTCAGGTCCGAAAAAACAACCGATGGGGACTTATAATTCTGCAACTTTTGCTGTGAATTCACCTTATTTCATTGCCAGGAACATTACTTTCAAGGTACGTAATGTGCTTTATGGACTCATCACTATCAATTAGTATTCGATCGCCGGTGTAATTGTGTGATTATGTGCAGAACACCACGCCGGTACCGGCTCCAGGAGCAATCGGAAAGCAGGCAGTGGCGTTTAGAATATCGGGAGATACAGCAGCCTTCTTAGGGTGTAGATTTTTAGGAGCACAGGACACATTGTACGACCATTTGGGAAGGCATTATTACAAAGATTGTTACATTGAAGGTTCTGTTGATTTCATCTTCGGAAATGGTCTCTCTCTGTTTGAGGTAATTTAATTCACTTTTCACCTTCTAATCAAGTTTGTTTCAGTAGATTTTTAATCGTGTGGTGATCATCGATTCTCTACATCGTATCTGTCACGTAATTAAATGACAATGTTAAACATTGTATTCAATGAATTGTTGCTTGACATATAATCAAGTTTAGTTTTATAAAATAATACGGTTTAATTCTCGTATTTTAGACAGGAGCTAAACTCAAGCAACAGATCGTCGAACACACTACTAAAATTCATCGGATTCGAGCAAGCCATTGTGAATATTTACTTTGTTCTTTGACAATGAAGTGAAGTTAGGGCCATGCATATGCATAAGCATGTTCTTGATCGATTGGTGTCTTGTGTCGTGTCGTATTAATCCTAGTGTTCCAGATTCCAGTCTCGATCACAAGCTCTATCACTCACATGTAAGTGTGCGAATGTGGTGCAGGGATGTCACGTGCATGCAATAGCAACAAGCATAGGGGCATTAACGGCGCAAGGGAGAAGCAGTTTGCTGGAGGAGACGGGGTTCTCGTTTGTCAACTGTAAGGTCACGGGTTCAGGAGCTCTCTATCTTGGAAGGGCTTGGGGACCTTTTTCTAGGGTAGTCTTTGCCTACACATATATGGACAATATTATCATGCCCAAAGGCTGGTACAACTGGGGCGACCCTAATCGTGAAATGTACGCAACTCTCTCTCTCTCTCTCTCTCTCTCCCCCCCCCCCCCCCCCCATCTCGTTATGCATTGTATGTGTTTATGCTCAAAACGAAGTTGCTTTAGAACTTTATATCAAACTTTTTGAATCTAGACTCTTAGAAACATTTTATTGAGTAATTTATTCACAGCCAACTTTCACTCGACATTCTAAAAGTCAAATTTTACGTTTGCTCTCATAGCCTCATATGAATTTTGAGTGTTCAAATTAATTTAGTTTTAAATATAAGCACAATCTCAACACATAATTAATGTAAAGTTTTCTTTTTCTAGATGTCATCATAGGTTTCCTGTTGCGATGACCCTTTTTCTTTCGAGATCGTGAGTGAGTGTCAGTCACTCCAAATTAATTATCGGGAAAGAATTGATATCACCTAATTCTCTATTTAATTTAAAAAAAAAAAAACACTACAGTTTAAAAGTGAAAATGGCCCGCCACATGAATGACCTATAGGCTCTCTACCCTTCCAATACACGCATGCCGAGGCCACTTTAGGCCTTTTGAAAACAAAATGGGCGGTTCAGAAAGACGACCTAAAACCATGTCTATATGACTATATGTCATCTAGCACTTTCCCTCTGCAAAACCTACGTGTAGTGCACCACAGCACCACACATACAAGAAGTGCATAGATATAAAAACCCTCTCTACCAACTCAAGCATTACCTCGTTCATGCTAGCATATTATAAGCATAGCCACGCCAGCACCTACATGTAAGCCTGGTGCTGCATATACAAGCCACCTACCTACTCCTCCTCCTACCTCACCCAGTTCTGGTTTTGCTTTGGCAGTTTCACTTTGGCCTTAGTGACCATGCGCATTAAGCTTTTGCAATGATGATATTGTTTGTTAATTTAGGTCTGTGTTTGTGCAGGACTGTGTTTTATGGGCAATACAAGTGCACAGGACCTGGGGCTCAGTATGCAGGGAGGGTATCGTGGTCTAGGGAACTCACTGATGAGGAAGCAAAGCCTTTTATTTCCCTTACCTTCATAGATGGGTCTGAGTGGCTCAAATTCTGATTTTCATCTACTATTGTATACATGATTGTTATCTATAAAGGATTGTGATATATTGGCTGAAGCACTTCTTTACCTTCCCTCCCATCTCACCAAAAAAAAAAAAAAACATATCTTTTCCAGAACAGATAATAATAATTAGATAAAAAATGAATTTGAGACTGGACTTTGGAATGTGCTCAAGCAGAAATTTGGTCGCCAAACCCAAAACCATATTTAAAATCCATTATGGGCCCATTACAGAAGAACTGAAGAAGAATCCATCACGTAGGCTTAATCCAGGACTCGAATCCGGGTCCAATATTTGGAACCAAAGTGACCCGGGTCCAAATCAATTCGGACTCACCAAAATTATTCCCTTTTGTTAATGGAGTTTCAAATGCAGAAAATTTTACGGTATATATTAGGTATTGATGTTTTCATTTACATGTTACCTGACATTATTTTAATCATTGATATCATCATATGGCTCTAGTTTTTAGTTTAAAAAAAAACAGAAAAAAAAAAAACTTTACTCACCCCACCCTTACATATGATAATGAGAATCGAATTCATGACATTTACAATATTTGAATTATAATTTACCAACAAGTCACAACTCACCGACACATAGCTCTAGTTTTTTAACATACTACTTAGGCTCTAATTAGTAATTTATAATATATATATATATATATATATATATATTTAAATGGGGCTAGTGCGACTGTCATCAAGCCTTAATTAATGAAAGAGTTAAATATTGTTTACTCCTTATACTTTTGCTCGAAAAACACTTCAGTCTTTGACCTTTTAATTTCACACGTTTAGTCCTTGTACTTCAAAATTTCAGACCAATAGGTCATTACAGTCTAAAAGTCACAACGAAATGTCTATTATGCCCTCAGTTCTTTTTTTAATTAATTACTTATTTTATTTTTTTTGGAAAATGATTTTTTTTCCCTTTCTTTCTGTTTTTTTTTATTTTTTTTTTCTGTTTTTCTTTCTTTCTTTCTTTCTTTCTTTCTTTGTGTTTGAAAAAAAAAATAATAAAGAAAAAAGAATTAAAAAAAAAAGAGAAAGGAATAAATTTATTATAAAAAAAAAAAGAAATGAGGGCATAATAGATATTTCACAGTGACTTTTAGATGACAAAGACCTATTGGTATGAAATTTTGAAGTACAGGGACTAAACGTGTGAAATTAGAAGGTCAGAGACTGAAGTGTTTTATGGTCAAAAGCTCAAGGACTAAACAGTATTTAGCCCCTAATGAAATTGCGGAATACAAGGGGAGAACATAGAGCCTGAAACTCAAATTACAATAAGCATAAAGAGAACATTCTAAAATAATACCAGAACTCTCCACAACATCTATGTATTCTAACAAGCACCAATTAGCAAAGAGTGCACGAATGACTACTCAATTTACTTTGACATAACGATGACATACCGGAAAGATAACTCTATAATGAAGAAGTATCATTACAAATAGCACAGCTTTCCCACTATGCTGCCACACGGAAATAAATTCGACGCTACTCAATTTCATCCTGCCACTAGGAGGTTGCGTCTACTTAATCAAGCAAATAGTTCGCCACCTTGCTAGGCTAAACAAGGCACAATGAGTGTGCATACAAGGACTAAGTCCACGTCACCCTACCAAATAATGGGAGGGACTTATTGCTAACAATAAGCCACATATTACTAAAATTAAAAAACAAAACAACATAAAAGAAAATACAGACAAGCTGGGCCAAGAGCCAAAGCCCAAGCCCAAGCCCAACCTCCATCTAGCCCAAGCCCAAGTTGCAGACTATACTGGCCACAACACCACCATCCTGTTTGCATCTCCCTCGCCATTCCTATTAGCTAAATAGTCATCCTCAAGTATACGGGGTACATGTAATAGTATAGAGATTTAAGAAATATTGTCGAACCCACGATGATTGGATTCCTTCCACTAGCTAGGGTGTTGACCTAAGGAGAGCTAGAATATGCAAATGTACAATCACAAACCTAAAGTCACAAGAAAATCTAGGCTCATGGTTAGTATGTGCAAGATGGAGTAGTGATTTGATTTTGGTTTTTGAAGATAGTTTTGAATTGAAAACAACTAGATGCTCAAAGTAAACTAAATTACTCTAAACTAAACTAGTGATCAAATGGATGAAAGTTAGAATTTAGATTGTTTACCACTAACCTCCCTTATAAGTATTAAAGCATTTCTATATGAATGGTGCTAAATTAATTAACCAATTTCTCTCCTTGCATCCCTCTCGGGTATGACAAGAGACATGCTCCTTTTGTGGTATCAAGCAACCCCTATCGGGTGTAGTACTTAACTACTTAAGTCATGCATTTCAATCCGGTTAGGTATCTAGTGCATTACCCTAAGTACATAAAGTTTGGAGATGAAGAAATCATGCAAATCAACCAAGCTTATCTCTAAGTGATTGTAATTCACAACCCCTACATACACACCTAGTGCGCTTTCATGCTTTAACATTCAAAGGTTACCAATCTCTAAACATTATATCATGATATGGCAAACACAAATACTCAAAGTGGTAAGGTCTAAGCATATGCATTCAACTCTTGAACTAACATGTAGACATGTTAAAGAAAATTGTATCACATCATATTATAGCATTAATCCATACAAGATTGGCTACGACTTTCAACCCTAGCCCCAAAAAAATAACTACTCACTCAAAATCATACAAATTAAGATCAAATTTATAATATACATCAAAGTAAATTAAAGAGTTAAGGAAAGAATGAACTAGTTAAAGCTTGACAAATTGATGACTACTTCCTCCATGGTTTTTCTCTTTCAATGCCCTTAGATCCTCCTTGATGATGGAATGAACGAATTATGAACTTGTTGATGTTGATGATAAATGGAATGGTGATGAAAATATGATGCTTCTTTGGCTAATTTTGAGTGGTAGTGATGAAGTTTATGGTGGTGATGATAGAGTTTATGGTGATGGAAGATGGTAGTTGTGATGGTGGTGATGGAGTAGTAAGGGGAGTATGAATATTATGAGTTTAGATTTTCTGGGAGGTGGATATGGAGGTTTTTTTAAGGAGATGAAGAGAGAAAGAAGATGAAATGGGGTGGAATGAGTGATGCCTTAAGAGTGTGATGAAAGGATGCTTATATAGAGTAGAGAGAGGAGTAAAATGATGAATGGAAGTAAAAATAGCAACTCAAGTATTGTAAGAGGCATGGAGGTGGAGTATGAGAGTGGTAATAGTTCCTAAAAACAAGGGAAATGGGTATGGAAGAGATGGAGTAAAAAGAGGGAAATAATGATGAGTTACGAGAGTGTAGAGTAGATAAAAATGACTTACAAAAAGAGAAGAGAAGCTGATGTCTTTGTTGTCTATGAGAAACATGAAAATGAAGAGTGTTGGAGTGGTTTTGAGTCATCAAAGCAAAGATGACAAGCATGTGAAAAAAAGTGTGCAAGGGATGCTTATCCAAAAGATAATATGTTGGATTAATCTTGACATAATTTTATAGGATTGTTCTAGAGCTCTCCATGATAATTTCAGCATCATAGACATTCCAAAAACGCACAAGAAATCCGGTCTAAGAAGGTTCTAGGCCAAACTGCCATAATTTGACAAGGATACGTCGCTTCCTTCAATTGAATCTCCACCGAGACTTCGTAATTAGCCTTTCACTTCTTCATACCAAATGTTCTTTGATAAGTTTAAATCATCATGGTAAAATTTCAGAGCTTAGTTTACCGTGGTTTGGCCGGAAATGATGTCGGAATCCGTACAGGTCCGGTTTTGCCATTTTTTCATTTTTTTTTTGTCAGAAACTTGGATCGATCTTTTGAAGGCCTTCCACCCCAAACTAACTTTTGAACTCTTCATAATAAATGAGCTCATGAAACCTTGTGATTCGTCCTGTAATAGCATCGATTCGATAGTTCTTAACAACCATCAATGCAGAGATGAGGAAGGTAGCGAGAGTCTTCTCAATCAACATTGCATCTGTAATATATTTTCCACATAATTTCATTAAGGATTTAATGCAAAATGCTTCAGAGTTATAGTCAAGAATTGACTTGAAATCACGGAAGCGGAGGCTATGTCATCTCACTTCTAGGTCAGGAAGCAGGGAGTCACGGATGTTGCCAAATTGTTATTCAAGTGAGACCCACAGCCTTCTAGGGTCTTTTTCATTCATGCACTCATACTAGAGAGAATTATTCATATGACGGGTCATTAGGATGATGGCTTTCGCCTTATTTGCCTCTAAAACTGCTCTATTTGCTTCCAAAGCTTGAGCTTGCTCAACAGTTAGCATGTCCTGGCTAGGCTCGATAATCGAATCCAGGATTCCATCGGCCTTGAAATGCTGGAGAACATCACAAACCCACTTGTGATATCGAGAGCCAGTTGTTCCCAATGGAGCGAAGTCCAGTTTGTTTAGGTTACTCATCCTGAAAGAGAACAAGAAATTAGGGTTAGCTTCGGAGCGTAAAAGGCTACCATGAAAAGATATAAAATTTCTTAGCATAGTCACTACCAAGAAATTATTAATTTCCGAGCGTAATCGCTTCCAAGAAATTAGGATTTTTGAACGTAGTCGCTTCCAAGAAATTAGGATTTTTTAGAGATATTGGATTAGATCGAAACAATGATGTGTGTGGTCGATCGTTTTCTTCTCAAGAAACTCTAAGTTTAGATGACTCTACAAGCTCCAAGCTTTGAGTGAGCACGAACCCGCACAGTTCAGCTTATGGTCTCCCCTATGAAAAAGAAAGTGGGGTAGAAGAAGGGAGATTGTAAGTCCCCGATAAAAAGAAGAAAAATGATGAAAAACTTCAAAAACAGGAACTAAAGGAATCTTTAAAACATACCTTTAAGACATTGGTTATTTTCTCTTTTTCTTTTCTCTCGGCCCAGGCTTATTTCCCCTATTATTTTTCCTTTTTTTTTCTCTGGCTTCGGTCCAGACCTGTTAAGGATGGCAGGGTCTTGACTTCTTCTTCGTTGGGCTTTGACTTCTCCTTTTGGCGGTGGTCCGAAGGCCTTCTTTTCTTTTTCTTTCTTCTTCTTCTGCGTGGGCCGCACCCCCTTGTTTTTTCTTTTTCTTTTTCCTTCTTCTTTTGCCTAACACGTGGGCTGCTCCTTTTTCTCCCTTCTTTTTTTTTCTTTTCTTCTTGGGAGATTCTATTTGTCAGAATCCATCCTGAAAATTTTCTCTAATTCCCAAGATGGACTCTGTGGGGCTCACTTTTAAGAAAAATTCGACAGAACTTCCCCTAAAAGTGGACAACCCAACCTATTAGAAACAACAAAAGTAAATTCTTCTAAATCTAAGATCTAACAACATGAAGTCATCCTACATTTCACAACCACCACAAGTTACCAGGCTAAAAACCAAGCGTAAAGGCAGTAAAATTTATACAATACAACCTGGGGGTTCTAATCTTCAACTCCATAAATAAAACACATCTCCGACAACGAAATTAATACACAATAATACTAAGCCTCTCAAGGTTATCAGAGCGATCTACGATAAAATCAAATATATTACATGAGGTAGGTTAATATTAACCTACGAAAGACAAGTGGCAGGACTGGTGCTAAGCCTCGATCCTACGCCAAACAGCAGCACTGCGAACTGGGCAAAGGAAACCAAAAAACCCAGGGGAAAGTAAGAAATAAAACGTTAGTGTGAGTGGACAAAAATATTTAATTAAGAAAGAAATGTTTCTTACTTTCCCGCGTTTATTGTTTAGAACGTTCTTATGCATGCAACAGGGAACTAAAAATTTCAAATCACTCTCATGACTAAGCTAGCCCCGCTGGTTTGAGGGAAGTTCGACTGGCCCCGTTAGTCGAACAAATAAATAAATAAATAATTTAAAAGGTATGGAGAAAGACGTCATCACCATACAATAAAATAAAGTGAGCCGCTAAGGCTCAGGTCGGAGTGTCCCACACTCAATAGCATCCCATGCTCGGCTCTACTCACCCACAAACACAAAGTAAGTAGGGAGGAGTACTAATAGGCTAGCTAGCAATAAAATATATTGACCCAGGTATGGTGGGTAAAAACCATATGAAAATCGAGAATTAGTAAGACTTTCTCAAAGTCTCACAAGAAAGGAACTTAGTCCAACGACGTGACCCCGCACGCCAACATAACTCAAAATCATAAACCAATATACGAAAATAAAGTAAGTTCATAATCTTGAAGAAATCTCCCATTTCCGAAGATTCCTCAGAAAGCTCAAATCTACTAATAAATAATAATACTTTCATTTCCGGAAATAATCTCGTCGAAGATTATTTCTGATAACAAATTCAAAATGGAACATAACAACTTCTAATCGGCAATTCGAACGATAAATAATTCCACAATTAAAAATCGAATAATATGCTCATTAAATAAAAGATAATTTAAATAATTTCATAACTTAGAAAATTTAATTGCATGCATGAATTAAAATCAAACGTCCACTCACAGTATACGGCTATGCTTGCCGTCGATCCGAACCCTCCTCGTGAGAATCCTCCTCACGTCCTGTACAATGTAACGTTCGTAAACCGATAATTACAGAACGGATAAAAATTAAATTCACCAAAAACACAACCATATTCCAATTTGTTCTTAATTACTTAAAAATCTCCAAATTCACTTTTCTAACTTCGTTTCTTTACTTTGAGCTTCCGATTCAGGAATTCCGATACACAGATTATCCGTAAATTAATTAACGAATTTCACACCATAACGAAAACCATATCTACACTTCACGAAATTAATTCGAGGTTACCAATATGGAAACTACATTATGCCAATGATTAAATAGCTAAATTACGGCAGTTGAAAACCTGCCCTACACCACCTCACGCGCCGCCCACAGTGGCAGCGAGTGGCGGTTACTCGCTGGAATCAACCTCCTCCTATGGCCACCAAATTTCATGTACAACATCAATTCTACCCATTGGTCATTTCATTCAACTACAACACATCCAAATAACAATTAAAAACAGCCGAAATCAATTGATGAACACAAACCCAGAAATTTCCAAGAACCCTAGAATTTCATTTCGTCAATTCGGCTTCTACACAACAAATCGTGATACAAGGCCATAGGGGAAATGATCAGTGATGAAAACTGAACCTTCGACGCCGGTTTGGCGGCCGGTGAGGCGGCCGGTGACGGCCGGAATCGTCGGAAATCATCAAAAGACCGAAACTGCTACAGTGATGTTCTTAGTTCAATTCCGAGCTCCTCCGGTCGAGACACCATGAAATACGACAATGGGCATGACGAGGAGGAGGAGGCGAGCCTAGGGGTGTCTAGGTTTCGTCGTGGGGTGGCCGGAAACGAAGAAATTCGGAGGAGGAAGGAATCGAGCTGAACAGGAGGAGGAAGGATCGGGGGAGAAGAGAGAGAAGAAGCCGGGTAAGTTTCCAAATTTGGAAACTTACCACAGTAACTCACTATTTAAAGAAACTTACTATGAACAGTAACCAAGAATAGTAAATTTAGTTTTTCGCTTATACCTTTCGCATACTAGCTCCGATTTTTACCAACCACATATGCACGTTCTCGGTTTAACATCCTCTACGACTTTCATGAAGAACATTTTCTCAAATTATGACCCGAACAAAAAGTCAACTTTTAGGGCCACTAAAATCGTATAACGGAGTAAAAATTAAAAATAACTGACATTTACCGTCAAATTAATTAGAAAATTGAAAATTTTAGGTTCGGGACGTAACACTATTCATACCTCCAAATTTAGCATTTAGACCTCCCCACTTAGTAGACCTCCAACTTACTTTTACAAATAACCAATTTGTTATCTACACAACTCTTATTTTCCTATAATGCCCACCGTCCAATAAAATCAATAAAAGCCTTTTTTTTTTGCAGATTCTATTCATACTTTAAAAATCAGTAGCTGGACCTCCTTCAGGTTTTGAAGATCTGGAATTGAAGCAATTTTTTTTTTTTTGGAAGTTCATCCTCCATATACGAGTAACAGAGGTGCTAGCACTTTTTCAATGAATTGTCAACTCTTGGTTAGCGTAGATAATAATACCATGTTTCTTCATCATCTCGTACAAATATGTTTTCCAGGTATTATCCATTGCATTTAGGTGCCATTGTCCCTAAACTGATTCTCTCTTGTTTCCATAGTAGAGAAAATTAAAATAATCAACCATGAGTCTAGTGCATTCTCCATAGATTTATATCAGAGGGTCGAATAGAATAGTTCCACATAAAATTGCTCAGCATTGATGATGTGCGGCAAGATCTTGTGGACAACCACTCATTGCTGCGTTTTTCATATAAACGTGCTGGAATACTACTTTTTGTTGCCGCTCGTTCGTATGTTTGATTTTATTTAAAATGAGTAGGGTTTCTTCAACTGAGGCGTCTTTGTATTTCCTATTTTCTCTTCTTTTATTTTTTATTTTTTTTTACAAGGCATGTAAATTGTCAGTTGTGTGAGCAAGGAAGTCTATCACTTAAGGAGGATAAAGTCAAATTCAGAAAATTTTGACTACACCATTAAATGACGTTTGCGATATATATTTTAGTGTTTCATTGGAGGAGAAAATTTTCCCCAAGTTGAAAACTATTACTAGTTGTAGAGATAAGAAGAGATTTTTTTTTTTCCTTTCCTTATTTGTGTCTTTATTGGTAATTTGTCATAAGTTGACAAAGTCAACTATTACTTGGAAAAAGAGAGAGATGCCCAAATACCGATTTTAGAGGTATGAATAGAAGCTCTCTTTCTTCTTTTCTTCTTCACTTCTCTTTCTTTTCTTCTTTCTTCTTCTGGGCCGCGGGCCTCCTTCTCTCTTATCCCTTCTTCTTTTTTTTCTTTCTCTTCTTGGTTTTTTTTTTCCTCTTTAGCTGGCGGATATGCTGCCGGTCCGGTCACTTTTTGACCAGTTTATGGAGAGCTGGTCCCAGTTCCTGGAGTCTGGAGTCAAGACGGAGATGATAGTCAAGTTTTACATGGAAAGGTTGTGTGGAAGCTTTTGAACCGGGCAAGAATATTTTTCTCTCTTTGGAGGGCCGGTTCGGAACTTTTCCAGCCGGTTCCGGTGATGACGTCGGCGATTCTGGGCTTCTAGGATCGAGAGTTTCAAAGTGAGGGTCAGTGGTTGCTAGGGATAAAAGACTACGATTTTAGGGTTTCAGGGTTAAGGCGTCGTGCTGATAACGTGTTTAAGGAAAACTGAAATTTGGAGAGAATTGAGTCGTGCTTTCATTGATAATAGGGGTCTCTTTATATAGAGGATTACAAAACATAGAATCAGAGTTCTACAAGGAAACGTTATATTACAATTGATTAGATATCTCTAAGATGCTCCGATATTATCTCTAATTCTAACCCTATTACCACTAAGTCAAGTAACTTAGAGTTTGGGTCAGACACATATTTTGAATTTAATTGAACAAGATACTCCTTTTGATAAAAATTCATTGGTAGTTGGTGTAGTTGATATGAATATGATAGATTTTTCAACGGATTTGAAATCTAATCATTTGAAAGATAGTCTTCCTGATGAAAATTCATTGGATTTTCCTCGATCAACAATGCGACTTTTTTTATGATCAATTATAATTAAACCCTTTCTTTTGCTAGTTGCCCCTCTATTGTGTTTGTGTCATTTCAAAACCCAAAATTACGTCTCAACTCTTATAGAGGACAAATAGGCAAGATAAGAAGGCATGTGTGGTAACAAACTTGAAGAGAAAATTAGTGACAGAATTACTCACTTGCTAGTCTATACTGTATCCCGAGGACTGACTACCGAGACTACTCTATCTGCTACTGTACTTGGGTAAGAGAAACTATTGAGGAGCAAATTGTCACTAATCTCTAGGGCTCTGCAGCAGCCTGACCAACAGCTAAAGCATCACTTCTGAAAGCTCCCTTTCATGAAAACAAAGCTGGGCTTGGATTCTACCAAGAAAGAAAGAAAGAAGGAAAGCTCGAAAAGAAAGTGGCCTTGCTTTGATATGCTTCAATCTTCACAGTTCAGCCTTCCCATTGCCCATTGTGACAGGTCGTCCAAAGCTAATCAGCATTGGCTTATTATCCTCCTTTTCCTCTCAAGACATGTAAATTTTTTTGGAAGAACTAGAATTGGCTATGGAATTGGAAATGCTAGGATACAGGTTACCTACTACCAATTCTTTTGCTTCAATTTCTCATCCTATAATGAATAGTGTGTGCTGGAAAACTTTCCAATTTCATATATGGATTGGCTACCACAAAATTATTTAATTCACTGACGGAGTTCTTTTCGTGTCTGACTAAAAAACACACAACTTGTTTGATTTTTCTTTTGTTCTTATTAAATTTGACAATTGGTAAATCTACTGTGAAAGTCGTTTTCAATAGGATATTTTCTCATTAATACGAACATAACTCTGCAATCTAATGATCAAAATAGTTTGGATCTTCATTGAAATATTTATTTTGCCTAAACTACCATCAGATTGAACCAGTGAGAATTGTATCATTGTTGTATCATCTGCTGAGATTTTAACCACATGAATGAACCGAGATTCAAGAACAAACGCACCGAAATAACACCAGAATAAATCAAAATAAACAAACAAAAATGAAAAACAGTTGACACGAGATTTAACGTAGTTCGACAAATTTCATGTGTATGTTCACCCAAGATTAATGCTTTTTCACTATGAGAATATAACTACTACAAGATACATAAGTTAAATCTCATTACCCAAATCTCAAAGCCCTTGTACACGCTCACTCAGAAAATACCCAAGAACACAATATCTCACATTATTACCTAAACGAATTTCCCTCTTAGCACATTTTTTTCTCACTCTCATGCACGACCCATACGCTATTTCGATGCTTGCCAAATGCTTTCTTGATGCTTGTTGAATACATAAATTTTTCGGCACATGTATAGGCATACCAAGAGCAATGGGTGGCAAGCTTCCCATCTTGTGAATAACGTGGAGCAACAAACAAAGACCAAGCTACCACCATCAATAGCTTATAGCCTACACCAATTAATACATTCACATACCTTTTCCATCTTGCCAATTTATTCACATATGCACTAAGTGAAATATGGAACAATGTTTTCAACATCAGTCATGTCACTTCTCAAAAATAGGCGTCACATTAATATTTGTGGGTCATTTCTTCTGTTTGTACAAGAATGGACGCCAATCTTAACATCATGCAACATATTCAACAAAAATCAAAATCATCTTTAACAAATTCAAATACAACATTCATCTTACCATCTAATTAATAATTAGAATCATCTATCTTCTAGATCTTTGTTGAAATTTAGTTCTATATATATAACGAGACGTCGACACGATTTGTTTGAATTTTTACAGCGAAAAGACATCACGAGTTTCTACTTTTTCAAAATAGTCCTTTCTTCAATCAAAAGAGTGAAAACAGTCCTCTCTGTTTCCTCTGATCTTTGCAAGGCTCTCAACCTTCCATGCTCTGAAAAATATGGGAGAGAATAATATCAAACGGTTAATATAGAAAACATCCGCTTCATAGTCACAAGAAAGTGAAAAAAGTACTATCGGAGCCGTAACAAATCAAAGCAGGTAGGGTCATTTCCACAGAATTCCCTTCACAGAATCAAACAAAACCTAATGAATTCTCCAATTCGCAGAGAGAGGAAGAGCCTTTCGAGAGCGGGATGGTTCAAACTTCCCCTTTTTCTTCGTCCTCTCTTCTCCGTCCTTGTCAATATTCAATAATGATGGAACATCTTCTTCTCTCCTGGGATTTTACCCAATGTATAGGACCAAATTGCTTCACATGTTCAAATAGTAAATAATAGTAGTATGGTCCCGTGGAATATATTGCCAGCATTGTCTTGTCAAGATTTCTCGGTTATAGGAACTCGAATTGGTGTAAATTTTATAAAGCGAGCGGAACTGGTATATGTCATACTACGAATATTTCTAGAGTCAAAAATAATGAAGATTGGTCTAAACCCTCAATGATTGGTATATGTCATACTCGGACTACTTCTACGGTTATAGTAGATAAAAAGAGATTTGAAGGTGAAAAAAATTGGAATATGGATAGAGACCAAATAATGATTGAGAAGAAGATAGACGAACAATGGAATTAAGAGCTACCTTAATGAAAGCTCATGATGATGAGATGGGATTTGACACTGCAGGACCCAAGAATAACAGTTTTTTTTTCTTTTTTTCCCATCATTTCTTAGAGAAAAGGCAAACCACTTTGGAATTCAATCATAATTAAATAATTGCTTCCATTGCATTCATATAATTAACATACACAACAACCCCATTAAGAACCTCATTGCCTTAGTACTAACTCAATTTCATCTACAAGCTTCTAAAATTTCTGCTATAAACCCTAATCTCTCTGCTAAGAGCTGAACGAGGTTAACTACTTGAACATTAAGACCTCCTCAGCAAGCTACTAAAATCTGACGACCTATCAAGCTTCCCCATCACAGCATTCTTGAAATTGATGGCTTCCTGCACTTGTGAACAAGACCTCTGCATCTTAACACCACTCAAACTGTTCCTTGACTCGAGCAACTCATTAAGCGAAAGCCTCTTCTTCGTCCCAGGCTCCGGCCTCTGTTTCGGAGCGCTGTGAGACCTCAACTTGGCCTTGAAAGACTGAGTGCTCGCCATGTAGTTCGGGTAGTTCCCAAATCCCCTGTAAAAGTTGTCGGCGCAGACACTCTTGGCCGGCGTCACCGGCGCATTGGACCCGCAGGAGTTCACAAACCTCGGCGTGCTCTGAGCCGTGGAGAACCTGCATTCCTCTCCGGTGAGCCCCCAGTCGGACTCTTGGAAGTTCCGGTGGTCGGGGATGGTCAACCTGGCCGGACAGCAACAGGGGAGTGGAGAAGACACTGCCTGGTAAAATTCGTCGCTTAGTTCAGAAATGGAAGTGTTGGTTCTGCGAGACCTGGATTTAGGCCTTCCTGTATCAACCTCAACAATCTTGGGAATTTCATCAATGGTGTTGAAACTGTTGTTGTTCTCCAAACAACCAGAGAGCCTCCTGCTGTGGCTCGGAGCTGTGTGCTCGCTCCGACTCTCATCAAACCTCTCCTGCAAAATTTCATTAGCACTCACATTTATGACCAACCAGATTCAATTAAATGCAGTACTGATCAAATCGTTATGAAATCCGAGACTTTTTTTGGTTATTTACCGTGGATTTTCGTGCGCGCATTTCGATTCTGTTGGCTTCAGTGATGTTAATGTTGAGATTGAGGCCCCTGGATTTATGAGAACGAACAGTGGCCTGTGCTCTGACCAGAGCTTGCATACCGTGGAGTGTAGCAGTGGCTTGCTTCCTCACTAAATAGCCTCTCACTAATGCCTGTAACTTCACCAGTCCTTTCAGAGCTCTCAGAGCTTTTCTGGCCTGCATTCAATTCACAGTCCAAAAATGACCAAACCCAAGACACAATCTTTGTTTAGTTGAAGAAGCAAGAAAATAAGTGCACATTGAGCTAAAATTAAGCCAAAACCACCCACATACCAAATATGCCCGGAAGCAAGTTTGGACCTTGACGGCGGCCCATCTCTCGCGGCCGCCGCCGAACATGGTGCCTCTGCCATTGCTAGTGAGGCGGACGACCGCCACGGCCGCCTGAGCCGCAGCAACTGCAGCATCAGCAGCGGCTGCCGTGGCGGCCGCAACTGCAATAGCGTGCTTGCTCTGTTCATTCTCTGTTTCATTGTAGAAGGACCTCAGCCAGGCCGCCTCGGACGGTGAAATATTCGGCGGGATAGTGGCCGGATTATGACACAGCAGAGTCGTCGCCGGAGGAGGACTCGCCTCCCTCCCAAAGCTTGAAGCTTTCTTGTATTCAAAACAGGAAACCAAAGCTGAATCTGAATTGGGTCTCTGCTGGTGCTCTCTGTCCTTGTCCCTCTTAATCCCAAACAAGCCCTTAAGCCACCTCGTTGCTCTACCCATTTTCACAACTAGTGTGTTTAAGCTGTTGAGAGGAAGAAGAAGAAGAAGATGAGACGTGTTTAAAGGGTTGCGTGTGAAAGCAAAAGCAGGCTTACAGCTCACAAACTTAGGTACTTTGGGAGAAACAGAGTAGTTGGTAAAGAATAAAATCTTTGGGAGAAAAAAAACGTAGAAGTTTGAAACATTTCTTACTCTCTTCAAATTTGGGTTTTTGAAGATGAATACAAAAAACGAAGTGGGAGGAGGAATTTGCGCCAAAAAATCCCAAATCCCCAAGTTTGAATTAAAAACAGGGAAGTTAGAGTGAAGCCAAAAAACAGAGGCGAGTAAAATAATGGTGGAAATGAAATTCACTCTCGGTAGAATCAGATTCTTTCATCACTATTAAACAAAAGAAGGAGAGGGGGTTGGGGAAAAGCGATTGAAAACGCATTGGATTTGGACGCGTCCATGTTCTTCTCCAATGGGCAACTCGGATATCTCAGAAAGGGTTTTGCTTTCTTTGTATATGAGAAAAGGAGGGATCAATATCAAAGTGTATATGATATTACAACTTTGTGGAGCGACGTGTCTGAAAAAAGAAAGATGCTTGAAGTGTCTTAGCATTTCTGACACTCTCGTGATGCCTTTGTTATATATTTTGGAAAGATTTTTAGATAATGGACTTGGTCATTGATTCATTATGAACATAAAACAAATACTGATTAGGGAAAAACGTGTTTCAATCTATTGTGGATAGTGGAATTTAGGGAAGTATTCTTCCTCGAGCTCTGTTTCATTAGTAGTATGAGCAAGAGGAATACTCGCTGGTTACGGGGAGAGAGAGAGAGAGGCGTGTCAAGCTCAACTCGATCCTATTTGTAAATGTCTTGATCGAATTGCGTTAGTCCGTTTAACTTATCGTATGAGAATTTAAATTTGGACATACATCGGTTAGTTTAATGGATAACAAGATACGATATTTTAGCTACGTTGATAAGGTTATGCCCATGATTTTTATGTTGAATTTACGTAAATTCAAACATAATAAGATCATGATCCCAATACCTAATTTTTATTCATAATTCGAAATCTTAATTCTAAGAGCATCGTTAAGGAAAAGTAAGATGATACTAAACCACCCCAAATAGTCCAAGTGTTGTGATAAGAATGTCAATTTTTTCGCTTAAGTGAGTCAATTAAAACATATTCCACTCCTTTGGTGAGACAAGTTTGAATTAAATGACACAAAATAGAATTACTCCAAACTCAAACCAGCTATTTGTGTATTAAGGATCGGCAATCGAATCAAAGATCAATCTCTCTCTCAAAAACTCAAATATTATGGAATATTTCATTTCTATTTTTGAAAATGATGGTATTATTAGACTACTATCATTATCACCATTGACTTTTACACTTCTCTGTTTGAACTGAAATCAATTTCTCTCATAACTATGGCAATGAGTGAAATTTGACCTTGTGGAAATATATTAATTTCTATATGATTTTTTCGGTTAGCATTCAATGAAATGAATGAATCAACATATGTTCGATACTCCGGAACACCACAGAACACCCCATTCTTCTTCGTCGTATGTGGCAACGGCAATAAGCAATACCTCAATAGCTAATCGAGGCCATGCTTGTTGCAGCTAGCATATGATTATAATTCAGAAACTAATCAAATCGAAATGCATGCATGCATTTTTCACAGTTTGGTAAATTATTTGAGTCCTTTTTCATCTCACCCGTCTCATTTAGCTTTTACCCTTTTCCTGTAAAACTCTGAAGCACGTACGCCGCCCATGGCAGCAGCTTTGATGGTCCTCAATAACATAATGTCCTGTTGCAGACGCCTCAAGTCATTTCGTCCTTCGTTTCTATATTCAACACTGAAAAGGGGGCAAAATGTAATTTCATCTCTATTGACTTATTAGCTGGAGTATTGAAAGGTGAAATCCAAATGAGGTCACGAAGATCTTTGTATTTACGGAAATGTACAGGCCGCAGCGTTGACAAATTGGGGAGGCTTCAGTCATTTCGCGTACGAATAATAATATCTGCAAGTGGGTTGAAAATTGGGCTTGGGCCCATGGCTCTGGATTGGCCGTGAGACGATGACGTACTGAGGCCATTTACATGGATATAGGAAGATTTTGTACACACTCGAGTTTACTGTGAAAGAAAGGTGGTAAATTCCTACTCTGTATGTCACTCACAAATTGCATGAAGATTTTGTTCTGCAACCAGGGGCAAAAAAAAAAAAAAAACGTTTACTACTTGTGTGAATCGCAAGTACCTGATTTATTTAACTAGATATTTTTGAACCTCAAAATCTCATTTCCGAATGCTAATTATCGAGTCATACGTACACACGGCGTCTTGCAATTGCAAATCCAATTCATTTATGGCCCAGTACTAGCATTGGTGAAAGTTCATTATGATTCCGTATTTCTGTTCATCTATATGCATGTCATGTATCTATCCTTTTAACTCAATTTGACTCTCCAGGTGGTACGTTCATCACCTGCATGTGGAAATACAATACATAAAGGACTACATATGTACGTATCTCATAGCTTATCAATCACTACAAGTGTATGGTACAGAATCTTTTTGTACGTAGCGACTATATCTCTGATGCCACTGTTGGCTATAACATTTCAGAAGGTACTCCTATTTCTTCAAAATGGAATAAGCATTGTTCATGAAAGGAAATCAGATCAGAAATGTGAAAAACAAGCATGCTACCATCTTCTTTTGGGTAGTTTTGTCTGGACCGACTACAAACGGCCCCTTTGGCCCAAAAGATACGTGATCATTGATTTTGGGTTTCTTTTCCAACTCTGGGCCAGCAACGTAGTCTATGTAATGCGCACAGTGGTGACTTCTTGAACTATAATTGTAAAATTATATCGCTATATTCTGTTTAAATTTTTCACCAATAGTAACTCATATAACTCCTCCAATCCTCGTGATGCTCCGTGAAAAATCTAAGAGGAATATGAAAATGTAAAGGAGTAGTTAATCATCCATGTCCGCTGAAAATGCAGGTCGAGGACAAGGTAAAACTACAGATATGGAAATATTGTGTGAATGGTACTTCTCTAGTACGTAGTATTTACTTTAATGCTTGTCACTCGATCAATTATTATGGGTGGTCCTAAAACGATGATCGATCTAACTCCAAAAATTTATATTTCCACTTCCATATACCTTCAAACATTAATCCAAATCAACCAAAAAGGACATGGCCGTGTGTTTTGGATATTTTCGATGATGATCTGCAAGTGGGACTTTTAATTTGTACATAGGCATATGCTCTAAGTCTAGGTTGAGCAACCCTTGGGGTGTAAGGACCCATGTGTCGACCCGAAAGGGGGTAGAAAATGATGGGTTTCGAAATGAGAGATAGATGGTGACAGGTACATGCCATGTGTGGAGGAGTTGAGTACCTCCAGAGGGGGGACATCAGACATAAGACATGCCTAGCTATCTCCCATTAATTGGAGAAAAACAATGCAAAAGCTCACTATCTTAACTAGCCTCCCTTGTAAGTAACCCAGTAAGTAATACAATAATATCCCAAGTGCATGAAATCAATGTACCTATCTAGCTACTAGCTAAGCTCTTGTTGCTTCTAAGGTGGACAAAGGCTAGGCCTCTACTACTTCATGGGCAAGTGCCAAAGGTTATGGGGTTGCAAAGAGAAGGCCATTATGGCCGGAGTCGCTTGGGGCTACTTTGGTTTATAAATATGTATATATGTCACAGATTCATAATTGGTATTTGTTGAGGATTCCATTTAGTACTATATATGAGAATGCATACGAGTGCCAGCAAGGAGAAGTAGTCTTGTTTAGTTTAGGTAAGATTTAGATAAGGAGACAAGATGGGAAGAAATGAGGATTTATTATAAGCCTAGTTAGCTAGCTAGCTTTCAATGCCATGTGATCCAACCAAGAACAAGATAATCTTATATGAACAATGTTCTCTTCATTTCATTATAACCTAGCTAGTTATTTTAAGGCCTGTGATCACTAGGTCTCATATGTATTTACCCTAGCTACCCCAGAAGCTATAAATTAATATCTGTTAGAATGGATACGATCGAAGTACGTATATATTCTGAGATAGATCGGTACGTGCACTATTTGAGTGGGGGTTAATATTGCTCTGGCTCCTTGCCAGAAGCGTGTAACTATTGGAGTGGGGTTAATAATGCTTTGGCATTTTCGGCCAGTTTGAGACTGAAAACATGCAGTACTGATTTGACATTTTTTGGTAGGTCAGCTGCTGCATCGATCGAAATGTTTGAGTTTCCACCAGCATCTATTTGTAACTGTTATAGCTCATGTTATGGATCAACACAGTGCGGAGGACTGAACAACTTCATTTCGATGAACAATCTACGTACAGCTACAGAAGGACCACCATGATTGAGGAGGCCATAACTAGCTTTATATATATCTTCTTTCACGTACACAGTGCAGGTGCATGGTAATGATAATGATAATGGACACGCCCAGATCAAGGTTCGAGCCTGGACCATGCTATGTACGCTAGGGTTACAGACTGCAGTTACCAACCTAGCCTAGCTTGATGGGCACGAAGTAAAATTAGAGTGCCATCAGGCATCAGCCCATCACATGCACAGTCCCCAAATGCGGGTAGGAAAGATGCTCATTCTTTTCTTTTTGTTTTACAAGGTTTCATTCGTCGGAAATTATAAAGTTCGAATCTTTCTCTTATTGTAGCTAGTAGCTGATATCAATTGTTTTTTTATTTTTGGGAAAAAGCATGCATAGGCCATGCACCATATTGGCCTTCCTGAAACACATATAAGTACACAACTATTATATATTATTAGAGAAATTATACAATAATTAGTCACGAATCAAAACTTATCTTATTTCCACTTACAAATGAGAGAATTATAAATGATTGTGGACAATTACATAACTGATTGTGTGATCGATGGCTATAGGTATCACATATCATCAAGAAGTTGACCGGCCAGTTATACACTTATACTATGGCAATCCCATTCACGGCAGCTTTGGTGGCTTGCGTTTAATTTGACATTCACATGGCAAATCATGCGCTTAATTTGTGCTAATCTTTGGATTACATTAGTATCTAATCAAATAACTAGATTATGATATATTGTGAATATTCTGCATATAACGTACTATTGAATATATATAGTACTCCTAATATATATTTTACCCAGTCGTATATATGCGTACGCTAAATCACTGATGCCCATGCATCTATTAGCTTAGTGGCTAATGCGGTTGACGTGGTAAGCAAATCAGAATGGGTTGAATTATGTTTTAGCCGACAACAATGCGTTGACAATTGTAAATTAGAGGCCAACTACATGAGTATATATGCACCAACTAATTAATTATAAATGTTCATTGTTCATCTTCCACATAAACTTGAAACTTAAATTAATAATATATGTTCATTTTAATAATAGATTACTCGTTCTTCATATTTGTCGAATAGTAACTTTAGAAATCAAATGCATGAAACTGTCCATTTCTTAACTTAACTCCTCCTACTGGAACTAGTTTTTTAATTAAGAGAATACTTAATTCTAAACCTACCAAATTGGACACTCAATCCCTAGAATCTAGCATGTTAAGAAATATATCGAAAACGCCCAGCTAGAATCTGACATTTCTTAATTTAAACTAACATTTCTCCACACGTAAATATATATATATTTAAAAAATAAAAAAGAAGACGGTTATTGCAAAGAGAAGATAGTGGGAGAGAAAAGTAAGTTGTGAGATTTTTTTTTGTTCTCTTTTTAATAAAATTATATTTTATAAATGTCATAATTATTCTTGTGATTTAATTAATTCTTAATTTGTTTTAATATTCTAGGGTTAGTCCTGTCAAAATTTCAATTTTGGCCAACAAACCATGTTATCTTAATAAGAGCATCTTTAGCAATGCTAGTCATTTTTGAGTCAAATTTTAGATAAAAAGTTATTTTGGCTAGCCACTTAAAAAATATGTATATATCAATGCTCTCTATTTTAGCTAATTTTGAATTTGTATTGTTTTTTAAAGGAATATTAAATAGTTTAACTGTATTTATAAATTACATAAAGTAACTCAAGATAAATGTTTTAAATTATAGAGAGTTTCATCTCACTCTCTATATTTAGGAGCGAGATAACTAAAAGTTATAATAGAGAACCACTTAAGAGTCTAGTGCAGCTGCTAAAATAGATAAAAATCTACACATGCTCTCTAAAATAGCTAAGGAACCAAAATAGAGAGTCTGCTAAAAATGCTCTAATAGTATAGATAAAAATGGAATTCTTGAATATGAGTATATATGTTAAATTCACCTCCCCTAATACCGTGTTCGGAAGGCGACTAATTCTCAACTAATATATCAATGAGATGGAACATGCATGTTTGTCTTATAATATTCAAGTAGCATGGAGATGCATGCAAGTCATTATAGTTACACCGATTGTATTAAGAGAGAGATTAGACTTAATATAGATCAAAAGGGCAGCAATATCCGTGACGACTCAAAACTCCATGCAAAACTGTACA
This sequence comes from Rosa persica, assembly GCA_025331145.1. Classification (NCBI taxonomy): domain Eukaryota; kingdom Viridiplantae; phylum Streptophyta; class Magnoliopsida; order Rosales; family Rosaceae; genus Rosa; species Rosa persica. The sequence goes on along the minus strand of WFKR01000002.1, from coordinate 4,118,684 downwards.
TACGTAGTGAATTATGTTAAATTAGTATTCAATTGAAAATACTCTCCTTTTGTTTTCGTTAGTATATGCATTTGCTAAATTATTGGGTAACAATATGTTTAGGTCTTTTTCGAAGCAATAGATAGGTCATCTCGACAACTTGTTCGTCTACTTGAACTGAAGAATGAAGATGGTCATCTTAAATGTGTCATGACACGAATGGTAACCCGGTGGGTGAATCTTGATCCTTTCTAGCCATTACGTACTAAAAGAAAATACTATTTACTATGTTTATAGTCCTTGTGAAGTTTTGATAACAAACTCGAATAAACACTCTATGAGGGGATGACCCTTCTCTTTTCCCTTCTTAATTTTGAAGCTTTGTGAATGAAAGAACACACAACTTGTCATCTTGATTTTGTTAAAGTAGAAAAAGTATAATGCCCATGTTGAACAGACTCTGAGTAATAATAATTCAGACAAAAAAAAAAATTCTGAAGTATCTAATTAAATGTAGTAGTTGGGGGCTTGTTTTTAGAGATAATGCAAACATATATTTGTAGAAACGATCCAGAATGCTGGAGATGCAAAGCATGGCCGAACAAATAATTGTTTCAATGGATTTGACGGCATGGAACCCACAGATTTCGCTTGGTACAATACCAACAAAGTTAAAGCCTGGAAGTTACTGATGCAGATTTGGCATCAACAAGCTAGGGATTGATAAAAAAAATGACCGACCCAGTTGCTAGTTAGCTGCGAGCAGATAAAATGCGACTTTTTTCTTCTTAATTTTTTGACCAAAGGCAATAATTAAACCCATGAGCACAAAAGAAAACAAAACCAAAGTAGTCCCAGTAGTAACAGTAGTGATTAATTGAACGGACATGAACTGAAATGAAAGGGCTGATTCTCCCCTCGTGCAATTTCTGCACAAAAACGGTCGTGAATATTTCATGCTTCTGAATACCAGACAACACACACTGAGCTGCTCGCCATGGTGGTGCTGGTCTTTTCAGTTTTCAGTTTTTCTGAGCCTTGTTTGTGGACTTCCTTGTTTGTGGACTTCCTTGTTTGTTTGTTGGGGTACTTAAACTCCTTTTATCCATATCATGGGGACACAACTCACCCACCTGAATTCATTTGCATCCTTTACTTTTAGAGGCATGGGACGTACTGAGCCATATATGAGTGCGCGCAATAATGATCCGATGGAATTATATATCTATATACGTAGGGCTTGTCAAATATACAGTAGCAACCTAACCTAGCTACTACGCAACGAATGCGAGTCCAATCACACATGAAATGCTGTAAAACGTTGTGCGTGCAGTTTGAAACTTTGAATGAAGCTTCGTCAAAGCTTGACTATTAGGGTTTTGAGCGCTTAGAGACGAAGCACTACTGACAGCCAAGCTCATAATTGAGGCATCTAGAAACAATGGGGAATGTATCAGTACCCCTTCAAACGACTTTGATTCACCATTGAGTCTTTGATAGGGAGGTGTACAGAGTGAATCATTGTACTAGGCATACGCGTCGTCAGCAATCAAATCGGTCCCCGAAAATCACTTCGGGCGCACTGCAGGTAAAACTCCGTGAATAGAAAGGGTACTTGCACGGATGTTGTACCATTTAAGTGGCGTTGTAAAAGGTGAAAGAAGAATCATCCAATCAACTATAAACTTTAACGTCATATATATGTTCATATTTTGTGTATGAAAAGCAAAGATGCTTCAAAGACGATGAGTGTGCGCCAATTTCAAAGTTCCTGTGTATCGAATACGAAATAGAATAGTCCGGATCCGATCTCGTTATGTCCAAACACAGTAGATTCATAAAGAGTAATAAATGTCTTCGTGTGTAATATTAACTATCGCTCTTTTGTATTTTGAATTTAAAATTAATTATATTTCATAAATTTTTTTTTAATAAAAAAAATCATTAGTCTATCTCACATTTACATATGCCAGTGAGAATCAAACTCATGATATTTACAATGTTAGAATTATAACATTGTTTATGAAATGATTATATTTCATATCTCTTAAATTACATACCGCTTTTATTATAAATTTTTCGTGGGAGGTGCGGTAAATATTTGAGACGGCTTGATTTGGTTAGGGATCTCTACTCATAAATATGGTTATTTTGCTTATAACAGTTAATGTATCGCGAAATTGGGGCTATGTTTTAAACTTAAAAATCAGAGAAATATATAGTTCTTTCATCTGATTATTCTTTATTAAACTCACTGCGAGAATTTATCTCATCTTAAGTAACCTACACATGAGTAAGAATTTTTAGTTTATACCTTAAGTCCAAATTGAGAAATATATTTACAAGTGCGTTGGGATTTTACCGTAATTAACAATTGCTACTAATCCTGGGATGGAAGATAAGTTGATCTGGTCTACTTACTCTTCTGGGGAGTTAACAGCAAAGCAAGCTTTTCAGTTTATACATCAACCCTCCCATTCTTTTCCATGGGGTAAACGTATATGGCCCAAATTTATTTTTCCTCGAATGTCTTTACTTACGTGGAGGGTGTTGCGAGGTAGAATTATTTCCGATGAATTTTTACAAAGGGGTTTCAATGGCTTCACGTTATGATCTTTGTGGTGTTAATACTGAATCCATTAGCCATATTTTTCTTCAATGCTCGTTTACTGCTGCCATATGGAATAACATATTTTCTTTATTTGAACTTGGTTCAGTTCCATTATCCATTTTGGAGGCTTTTGAGAAGGGTCTAGCTATTGGACGTAGCTCTCAGGTTAAACAATTATGATTGATTGGCTTTACAACAATTTTATGGTTTGTTTGGCATGCTAGAAATAAGAGCAGATTTAATGGAAAAAAGCTTCTCTGTTGCTGAGATTGATAGGCTTATTTCTAGTCATATTCGTGCTGCAAGTGGTTTGGCCAGGGGTAGCATGCTTAACACCATTAATGATCTGCGTATTTTGGGGTGCAATGTAGGCAATGTCATGCTCCAATAGCAGTGGCGGTTAATTGGCATCCTCCTATAATTGGGTGGGTCAAGATCAATACTGACGAAGCATGGAAGCATGAGATAGGCAAGGGAGGGTTATGGAGCAATATTCAAGAATTATAAGGGTTGTTTCTTGGAGCTTTTTCTTATAATATTGCTATTCCAAGCTCCGTGGTGGCAAGAGGTTATGATGGTTATCAAGGCAATTGAACAAGTTTGGGTTTGTGATTGGAAGCATATTTAGTTAGAAGTTAACTGCTCCTTGGTACTTGATTATTTTCGTAATCATTCTCTTGTGCCTTGAAATCTTGGAGTTCAGTGGAATAATTGTATGTTCAATATATTTATGACGACAATATTTCAATATTCTCATATATTTAGAGAAGGGAATAGACTTGAAAATACTTTAGTAAACCATGATTTGTCTTCTTCTGAAATGGTGTGATGGGATACACTTCCTTCATTTATCCTTTTGCACTCAGGAATGATCCGTTAGGTCTTCCTCAATTTTGTTTTCGTTAACTAACTAGAATTCCATTACGGTTACATTTTGAATTTGGAGGTTTTGGTTTTTGGTTTTCGGTTTTCGTTTCCCTTCCTTCTATTCTTTTTTCCTTTAATCTCATGAAGTGATAGATAAAAAAGAAAGAAAGAAATAACATAATTAATCAAAGCCTCAAGTTAATTAATCACCTAGAAAACGAAAAGGACGTCACACTGGAAATGAGAGCATGATTCTTGCTCCCACTTTTCCACCTATTATTTTTTTTGTATGTAATCACATCAGAGCTATCATTATGATGGGACATCAAATCTGTAGCTGTAAGTTTTGCTTAAGCTAAGTAGGTAAAAATTCCTTCGGCCACTATGAACTATAATTTGCTCCTCCAGTCGAGACCAACCAGCTGGGTAATTCACAGTGGAACTGAATGATTATAGTTTCTGGGACCAATCTGGAAGATAGGGTCAAACTTGCATTACCTCCCACTGGAGTAGGACTCACTACTGCGTGTCGAACTCTCATTGGACGCTAATCGGATACTTTGGAAAGCCCGGCTTAGCTTGTCCACCCAACATACTGGATGAAGGAAAAGATCAAACATGTCCGAATCTTTGAGACATTTCCCAATTGCCCTAAACATTTGTTACAGAACTCCAGTGTACTGCTCTGTCTCGGTTAAAAATGTCACTCCATTTTAAGCTTCTATCAAAATCAAACTAATAATGCACGAAACCATGCCCCACTATTCTTGATCAAAAGATGAAATAGAAGTTTGAACATCCAAATCAAAATATTTCGACCATCGAATGTATAAAAATAAAGCGTCTAACTTTCTTTTAAAGTACCTAATTTAGTTTTGTCAAATAAAGAAAACACTCAAAAGTTATGAGCTGTAAAATAAAACTTATGATTTTCAGTATGAAATAAAATTCTTCATAAAATTTCAATGCAATTAGTCTAAAGTACAAGATAAAATTTTAACATTGAGTTTGGCGTTTCTAACTAACATTGCTTTTTCATACCCCCCACGCAACATAAACAAATCAAAACTCATTATGTCTCAGTACGAGATAAAATTTTCAATACAATTAGTGTAACACTTGTAGCTTTGTCCTTGATTGTACTGGCGCAATGTGGATAAATCGAAGCCCATTCAATTATTACTCATGGAGTTATGGTGACTGTAAACTTCATTTTCAGTTTATATAATCTCAGAAAAGAATTGTGACGAAAGAGAAATCTTATAGAAAAAATAATCATAATGATAATTCACAATCATGCTAAAAAAAAAAAAAAAAGATGATGGAGAAATAATTTATATAAAAATAGCAAGTGGCAAAAATTACATCTTGATATTTTTGGATTATCGGGAAGAAGAAGGGTCTGTAACGATAATCAATGGCTGCTCTTCTTCACCTTTGGAATCACTACTAGTTGGAGGAGGAGGTAGGATCACTTCGTACCCGGCGCACGATAGCCCCTGGGCCCTCTTCGCCTGGAAATCCCAGTCCGTGGTCCCAACAACATACAACATCAGCCCGGCACAACAAATCTGGGCCGAGAGCAACCCGATCCATAGTCCATTGAACCCGACTCCGACCCAGAACCCGAGCCCAACCGCCACGGGCATCCCCACCAGATAGAACGCGCTGAGGTTCACGTTCGCAGCAGTAGTCGGACGCGCGCTTCCCCTGAGTACACCACACGCGACGGTCTGCGGGCAGTTGCCGAGCTCGCACAGCCCTAGGATCGGCAGCGCGGCCGACGTCAGCCGTATGATCTCCGCGTCGTGGGTGAACATTCGGCCCCACAGCCCTCTCATCCCGGACGCGAAGGTCGTGGCGGATAGGCCCATGAGGAAGGCCAGGAGAATCGCGACCACGGCGGATAGCTTGGCCTGGTTGGGCCGGTTCGCCCCGAGCTCGTTCCCGACCCGGGTGGACACGGCGAACCCGAGAGACGACGGGAACACGTAGATCAACGACGTCGTTTGGATAAGCACTCCCATCGAGGCGACGGTTGCTCTGGGGTCCACCAGGAGGCCGCACAAGACGATCATGATCTCGTACCACCACCATTCCAAGCAAACGGACACGCAGCTCGGTGCGGCCAGCCGGAGCAGCGGCTTCCAGCCGGTCAAGCACTCCCGGCTAGGCGCCGTCCACGTGGGCACGTGCAGCCCGGTCGCCCAGACGTATGCAACCAGGCACACCAGCACGAAAAAGTTGGACGCCGCGGAGGCGGCCGCGACGCCGGCGACGCCGAGGCGGAGCCTGGTGACTAGCAGGAGATTCATCGGGAAATGGAAGACCGCTCCGGCGAGGGAGGCGAGAGTGAGGGGGTGGGTGATGCCCTGGGCGCGAAGGTAAATGCGGATTGGGTGAATGAGAGAGTTGGTGAAAAGGTCAGGGAGGGAGAACATGAGATAGGTGTGAGCCATTTTAGTGATATTGGGGTCCTGGCGAAGATACAAAAGAATGGTCGAGATATTGTACCACAGCAGCGAAATGGGGAGTGAACAAACTACGAGGAAGATTACAGCGCGGTGGAGAGTGAGTGAGAGAAGCTTCGGACGTTGTGCTCCGAAGGCTTGGGAGCAGAGCGGCTCCATACCCAAGGCTAGGCCGGAGAGTACGGAGTAGCCTGTGATGTTGGCAAAAGCTATGGCCAGTGACCCCGAGGCGAGTTCTAAATCGCCGAGGCGGCCGAGGAAGAGCATGGAGAGGGCTGAGCGGGAGTAGAGAATGAGAGCTGTGATGAGCATGGGGAAGGCCAGTTTGAACAGGGACTTGGTCTCTTTGACTACGTCTGTGATGGAAATTGGGGTGCTTGTGAATTGTGGTGGCTGTTGTAGTTGCTTTACTACTAGCTTTGGCGGCTCGTCTGATAAGAAGAAGAGGTCGAGAAAGAGCTGAGCTTGTGGATGTTGATGAACCTGCTCGGCTGCTTTCTGGGTCTTCGTCGAATTAACAGAAGGGTTTGGATTACACATGATCGATGATGGTGGTGGTCAAGATAGTAATAACAATGATCACAAGTCTTTGGAGAATTGACCTGCAGCTATGATTTGGTTTGAATGCTCTCTGTTTTTTCAGCTGGGAGAGATACTCTCGTAAAGAGCCCTCTAAATGTCTTCTAAGCCTAGCTTCAAAGATAGATAGATGGATAGATTGGTTTTTTTTTTTTTTTGCCGTAGATGGGAGGGCTATACAAGTATTAATAGAGAGAGCTTGTTGATGGTGGGGCATTTCTGTCTTTTACTTTTCTTTTATCTTTATGCTTTGTGTTTAAATGTTTTAAATTAACCACAACCGAGCTCCTTCGGTGAGGAAAAATGTGGAAATATTCGAGTGGTTTGGAATACAGGGACGTCAGAGATGTCAGATTACGCAGAGGATTCAATTTCCGATGAGTAAAAATTTTGAAGAAGAGGATTTTTTTCCGGTGATTTTTCTCTCGACGAAGCTCGATAGCTCATCATCACATCACTCTCTGCTGTGTGTCTTGTGTACTCTCTGCGTTCTGGCCTTACCTGCGTAGATTTTTACAATGTACTTGTTGAAATGACATTTGATTCGAGCACCCTTTTCTTAATTAAGGGCGCCCATGCAAGAAGAGAAGCAACTTGTGGATACATACCTCATCACGTTCAAGTATAAGAGATTATGGTACGTACATTACTTTTAGCTGGCATTTAAGTAATCATGTTATATCTTAAATTAAGATTATAGAATATAAACTTTGAGTTTTGAGACAGTATAAAAGCATGGACGCTGAATAACAATGGTTAGTCTACGAAATATTAACGGTAGGGCATACGTAATGAACTCTTCATGCAGTTGCGCAGCCATCTTACGATGGATGGAGGGTGTTTTTAACCCTTGAAATGCAGTTTGACAAGTCGCGTTTAGGTCATGTTTATTGTTTCTTTCCCAAACATAGTACAATTAACGGACTGCTTTATCATCATTAGCATCGTTGCATATAATAAAAGGGAGTGAAATTCATACTTCTCATTTTATAATCTACACTCCTCATTTCTCGTTTTAATAATTTAAATTTCATCTTGTTATAAGAACTTCAATCAAAAAAGAAAAGAATGAGTGTGATTGTAAAATTTCACTCCCATAATAAACTACACAATCGAAAAGGTTCTTTTATTATGTTCATTCCCATTTCCTAACATCTTTCATATAGTGGCGCAACGAACTTGGGAATCGGAGAGGGTGTTTTGACGCCTCAAAACGCAACTGGACAAGCCATTTTTAGAGTTCATTAATTATGCCTCCTCATACACAGTCTAATTATAAGTTGCATTGTGTTCAATCCTAAGATCCTTATTCGCATTATTGCACATGATTAACTACCAGTCCATGGAGACAACTACTCTTAGATAGAGGTGGATTGAGATGAATTATTTTTGGTGAATGTTTGAACGAATTTTGGTCTCTCTTTTTTTTTCTATTATTATTATTTGTTTTAATTTTTTAATTTTTTAATTTTTTTTTTTGAAGAGTCTGAGGACCAGTCTTCCCAAATATTAAAAAGAAAGACGAATGATTTTTGGTCTTAATCTCTTTCTCATTATTATAAGTCCTAGTCCTCACATTACACAAAATGCTTTAGAAAATAGACAATTCTAGTCAATGAGAAATATATTATGTGAACTTAAAAGTAGGCAGTGGAAGAGACGAATCTAGTGAAGCGATGGTGCTAGGAGATTTCCGAACATTCCCTCGACTCTTTGAATGCATCCACAGGAGTGGAAAACTGAGCAAATCTCTGTGAGATTTCGTAGACCAATGGAATAACCAGCTGATTATTCAAAATGATCTCCCTTCGTAGCTTGTATATAGGAGACTACGTTATAACAATACAAATAGTCCACCTCCCGATTGAAATTTCTTTTAGTTTAATTTTCGACTCGGCATCTATATAATAGGAACCACATAATTCGTAATCATTTTGGTTTTTGGGGATCAGATCATCGAAGTCATTAGATAGTAATTGGAGTGGCTTGTGAGGTCACACTCAAGCTTGTCACTTGCACGTACACTTGCGCTTCGTTGAAGCTAAGCTTAAGGTTTCAAAGCCTATATACTGCTACTTTCCCCCAGTCTTTTCTCTGGTGCAAACAAAATGGATGGAGAATTCGGTTTGGATCATAGTGATCAGAGCTAGGGAGTAGCCGGAATGAGAGGAGTACCTCTTGTGGCCGGTGGCTGTGGGGCCCTTGTGGCCGTTTGGATGATCCGATTGGACGACTGGAGTTTTTGTAATGGACACTAGGTTGGAGAAATAAGGTCAGGCCTCTACACGTCAGCAAAACCATTCCCTTCCCATTTTACTTTCAAAAATACTGTCGATCGACGTTTGCCCTCCCTCCAAAGTCTTATCCCACCTCAGTTTTCGTCACCTCTCCGCCTCTTGCTTGATGGATTCTTGAATGGGGGGTGGTCCTAATGCCGTCATCCGCGGAAGTGGGGTCGGACAACCTTCTGTTCGTATGTTACGCCCCACTTCTCCACAGGTTGACAGTTGACTCTATCAGAAGACGTCTTTTTTGAAATTTAACAAGTTCCAGTCACCTTTTAATCTATCTTAATTCGATATATATGAATCATTGTAGGTCAACTCTCTCATATTGTTCTACAAACCCATGATTTTTTTCATCCTCCGGTAGGACGAGCATGTAAATACATATATCCAATAAATGTGACTATATTAAATTCTAAAGGAAAGTGGATAAGCACACAAACCGTCGATTCAATATCAAATGTTTTTAAAGTAAATTGTTACAACTCTGAAGTTTTTATTTTTATTTTTATTATTATTTTTTTATAAGAAACATAAGCAAGACTAAAAGATTACAAGCAAGTGCCTCTGCGATACCCATATCTTAATCTATCAAACAGGACTGCTGTCATGATCCTTGGTGGTAGGTGATTTTCCCAATTTTTTTCTCCAGTGAGACTATGGCCTGAGTTTGCACAAGCATCAGCTGCAAAGTTGACTTCCCCGAATATATGTTTGAAAGTGATTGACTGAAGATTACAATTGTGAAGTTGCACCAACCACCAAATATGCTTTTAATCTCTTGATGAAATATAGAACTCAGCACACCCTTAAAATCTTGAGTTATATTGGAAAGGCCTTACACAAGATATTAGGTGTGTAGGAAACTGGCCATAAACGAGAAAATAGCAAGATGGAGCTATATATCCTATGTATTAAGTTTACGTTTGAGAATTAAGAGACTATTCTTTTCACAGTGTACACGTGCATGCAAATGCAAGATCTGAGTCGACGATAAAAGCAGAGAGTTCAATAGGTGTATGATGGACGGTGGAGTCGTCAGGACCTCGCTGGGTTTCCACGAACATATGGAAGGAAGGAGACAGCAGACACACATATATATGCGTTGAATCTTGGTATTTTTAATTTACTTGGGTTTTCTCAAGGCTGTTACCTCTGTGCTGTGCATGCAATGATCGATAAAGTCTCTCTCTCATATATCTGTCATTGTTGAGTTGGGTGTAATTGACTGTTGTTGTCGGTTTCTATGAGTTCATATTGTTAATGCTCACAAGAGAATAGAGATCGCCGTTTGTGGGTGTGTTTATATATATGAAGATAGAAAGTGGAGGATAAATAGATAGATATAGGAAGGTTAGATGGAAATGGTGGAAACATGAGAAATGAACAGTGGAGGTGGGGTGTAATGCTGGCGCTGGCTCAGAATCAGCAGAGAAATTAAACTGAGATATGAAGGTGGCTAGCTAGCAAGAGGATCAAATACGGATAGCCAGCTTGTGGTGGCTTCTAGTGGGGTTATGTGGTGAATATGACACACACATTTCTAACCCTTAAATGATCCAACTGACACTATTCTATTCTTGGATGCCTCTTTCTGTGTTCGCCTATTTGGCTCACACTGCACCACTACTTGTTTCAATAACGGGAGCCCGTGTTCCCCGCTCTACGCCCACCTTACAATTCCTCCTAATAATCCTAACCCTGTTCTGCACAGTGGGCTCCTTTATATTTTTGGATCCATCCCAAATATATTAACTATTTATACAACATATACTGGTTACTATTTTCAATATCTACTAAAGAACAGAAAAATATCAACTTTATTAGTTCACAAAGTCTTGGTTCTAAAGGATATATTAACAGGACTCGCACCTGCTTATATATATTGGACGATATGGAACTTGGCATGGTAATCAAGCTTGGAATATGATATCTCAAATGACCGGCTAACACATGAAGTTGGCATCAATATCATGATCGCGTTGAGGAGAGATACATGGCCGAAGTTGGCAAATTTTTGGTTGTTAGGGTTTCCTTTTTCTTAAAAGATATTAAATTGCTCAAACATAGTTGAATGTCTACATCAGTGGTGTATTAAATACATTTGTATAGTTTAGAAAACAGAAGAAGCCCGATTTGTTTTGTAAACTAGAAGATGAAAAGTGATGCGCAGAGGGAAAGGCACAGGTGTTGAACAGAGACAGTAGAACCCTTTGCGGTAGAGAATATCTTCTTATTATTGGGTGGATTGTGAGTAGGTCCCGAGTCAGAGATGGTAGTGGGGCATCTTTATTGGGTACTGATGGGCAGCTAGATAAGCTCTAGGGTGTTCGCACAGCCACTTGATCGATCATGGAAGCACATGATCACCTGCTGCTAGCAGTTGGTTTGAAACTGAAATTTCTGGCTTTCAAAAGCTCGATCTGTATGTACGTATGCTTGAATGTGCTTATTGTTTAGTTCTTTTGCTTGGTGACGACTCTCTGGTTCAGCCAAGGTTACTACTAACTGCTTGTTTTCTCATTTCTTGAGCACAGTACTTCGAACGCCTTCAACATTAAAGAATGCTAGAACTGCTGAACCTAATTAGTTCAGTGTAAAAATATATAAATTTCGACAAGATATTATATATTATTCGCATCTCGCTTTAAAACTACTCATCATATTTTGCTCGCTCAGTGTTCTATCCAATCGGAGATTTCTTAACCCCATCGTTTTCAATTTCGTAAGCTCATGACATGCCAAATTAAACATATTAACATGTGAGCTCGCTATTCATAGTTTCCTTCCCTGATCAACAATATATTCCGATATATTTCCACATGATTATTGAAGAATATTTAGATATCAAATTGTTGCCTTTGTGAGATATACATGCAAAATTCATATGGTTGCATTCCATTCATTGTTGGCTTATATAATAATTCAAGTACTATACTAATTTCTTTTCTTTTCCAATTCAACTGTTGTATAGGGTCCATTGTGCATTATTTCTGGCATAATTCAGTAGATAATGTTAATAATTTTGAAAATTTTTAAATTGACTTTTGTTTATGCTAGCTTTAAAGTGCATGCCAATAACATTTTGTGGTACTAGTAACTTTTCTTTTCATGTATTTATGATTTCAAAACTATATATCTCCCACCCAACAGCCATGAAACCTTACAAGGAATGACAATACTCTTTCTTCATACTATGATCATGGAAAGGCAAGACAAAAAGAAAAATAGTATAAAAAGGAAATTTGAACATCAACTATATAGGACGCGTGGCAACACCCTAATTTCGAATGAAGTTGCAGAGAAGCTATTCCATAAGTTTGCTGTTTCTTCATGTAAGATCTTTCGTGACCTCCTTTTGTGAAAAAGCTTTGCTTTCGATCCTCAGGATCACACTGATCTACAAAAAGGCACAAGCAACCGCAAAGCAAACTCTTTACTCGTTCCTTTCCACCTGCACATGCTGATCATTTTTACCAAAATTTGCCATCTAGCTTACCTTTTGTTTTCTATATATTATCTAGCTATACCATTACAATGGGTTAGTTTAAGTGCCTCGGACTATGACCAAAACAAGTAAAAGTAGGTTTGGGTGTCCAGATCAGGAGGTCAAAGAAAAAGAACGTTTGTTCCACTGGTATTATAATGGTTAGACAGAGTACTAGACTTGGAAAATTCAACTCCTCAGAAAATAAGCTAACGAGTATATCAAAATATATATGATCCTTTCCACTACGGCTGTGTTTGGGGGAGTTTTCTAGCTCATATGCTTATAAGCCCAGTTCAAATTGGCGTTTGGTAACTGAGCTTCCTCACAGCTTTTTTCATAAGCTGCTGTGGCTTCCTTAGATAAGCAGAAGCTGCAGAATGCAGCTTCCAGAAGTCAGAAGTCATCGAAATACTGTAGCGGGAGTACTGTAGATTAATGAAACCTTCAAAATGCCGAAGACCCCTCCAAGCTGAAACAATTTCAGCTAAACCAATTTCAGCTCATTTCTCTCCCTCGTCACTGTTCCCCATCTCTCTCCCAAACCCGCACCGCGACGCATCCTCGCAGCTCCTCCCCGCAGCATCCTTGCAGCTCCCCGCCACCGCCGCATCGTCGCTGCTCCCCATCACAGACGTATCAGCACGCAAGCATCTCTCTCCCTCACATCGTCGCTGCGCCTTCATCCCCGATGTCGATCTACCCATTCGTGTGTCCCTCGTCGTAGATCGATCTCTGAAGCAAGCTCCCCGTCACCGGTCCCCATCTCCGTCCGTCATCAGAGACCGCAGCCCCGACGTCGATCTACCAATCCGTGTGTCCCTCGTCACGGATCCATCTCTGAAGCAAGCTCCCCGTCACCGGTCCCCATCTCCGTCCGTCATCAGAGACCGCAGCCCCGACGTCGATCTACCCATCCGTGTGTCCCTCGTCACGGATCCATCTCTGAAGCAAGCTCCCTGTCACCGTTCCCCATCTCCGTCCGTCATCAGAGACCGCAGCCCCGACCCATCCGTGTGTCCCTCGTCACAGATCGATTCTGAAGCAAGCCCCTAGTCACCGCTCCCCATCTCCGTCCGTCATCAGAGACCGCAGCCCCGACCCATCCGTGTGTCCCTCGTCACAGATCGATTATGAAGCAAGTTCCCCGTCACCGTTCCCCATCTCCGTCCGTCATCAGAGACCGCAGCCCCGACCCATCCGTATGTCCCTCATCGATCTACCCATCTCTATGTCCCTCATTACAGGTTCGGTTCTTGTTGGTTAGCTTGGTTTTTGGTTCATGAATAAGAGATAAGGTTGCTGTAAATAGGCATGAGTGATGATAATGATGATTTGTTGTTGTTGTAGCTTGTAGTTTGTATAACATGAATCTGAGGTTGTATCGAATTGCATGAATCCCATTTTTCAGAAAATATTTCAGCAAATTTTATGTGCAGGTTACTAGATTCTCTTTGATGCAAGCAATACTACATTGCTAATAAACTATATATGAGCATTACTGTTGGGATGTGTAGAATGAGAATATGATAAAACCCCATGGAAAATAAATAAAATTTAGGGTTCTTGGGGAAGTGGAATTGGAGCATTGCATGTGCTTGAGGTGGGTCGGTCAATTTTGGAAAAAGTGGGACAGTCAATTGGAGCAATGCATGTCCATATAAATTTTTTTTTTAATTTTCTGATGGTGTGTTTGATTGTCCATGTTGGTGTGTTATCTTCATAGCATTTATGATGCTTTTTATCTGTGCTAGATGGCAAAAGAGTCGGCTGTTTGGAACGATGTTTTAGTAGATGTATTTTGTGACTTATGTATCAAGGAGGTGGATAACAATAATCGTCCGCATACTCATTTTAATGCGGTGGGATGGGAGAATATAATCAGTAATTTCACTAAAGAAACCACAAAAGAATATACTAGAAAACAATTGAAAAATAAATGGGATTCCCTCAAAGATCATTGGAAATTATGGAAAGAATTGAAGGGGAAAGAGACCGGTCTTGGGTGGGATCAGACGCATCAAACCATAGATGCATCCGATGAGTGGTGGCGTATCAAAATTGAGGTATGTAAATCAATTTTATTATTTTGAGTAACATTTTTATTTCATTTTGAGATACTACATGCGCCTCTTACATTGTTTTTTTTTTTTTCTGTTTTGATCTAGATAAAAAAGGATTATGCAAAGTTAAGGAAAAAAGGAATTGCACCCGAATTTGAAGACAAGTTGGATAAGATGTTCATGGGTATTTCAGCCACCGGTAAGTATGCATGTGCGCCATCCTCTGCACTACCTATCCCTGCAAGTCCACAGTAATGTGACAATGAGGAGACCATTGAAGATAGTGGTGACTCTGAGGACAATGATCTTTTGGCAACCACTCGCCCCAAAAGAAAAAGAATGATACAAGAGCTCATAAAGGTAAAGGGGAAATGCCAAAAAAAAAAGGTTGGAGGTGCTGCTTATTTGGGTAAACAAATTGATCGAATGTGTGAGGCAATTGAGAGTAGAAGTACAGCAACTTCCATGATCAATAAAAATATAGAAGAATGTGGAGGCACCGGCATTAAAGAAATGATGAAGGATGTCAGCTCATTGCCTGGAGCTGAGCAGGGTACTAGATTGTGGTTTTTTGCCACTAGACTGTTTTTAAGTCCAGAGAAGAGAGAGATGTATTGCACTATGGACGATTCTAACTTGAAGTTGGAGTGGCTGAAATTTGAGATGAACGAAAAATAAACTTATGTTATGTTTGAGGTTTTATGTTTGTGTTTCTTTCAACATGTTTTTTATTACAAGTATTTCATCATGTGGATATTCATTGGTTGTATTATAAAAATACTCATATATTTTGTTCATTACTGCTTGTTAATGAATATATGGATTAATGTTTGTTAGTCAGTCATTTACAAATTCAGTCATTTAAATTTGCAGGTTTTTGGATTAAAATATGAACAATTCGGAAGTAGATGAAATTGAGGAGGAGATATTCTTACGAAGTGTACAACTTAATGCTCTGCTCATTCAACATTACTACATGAACTACGTTCATAAAACTCCTTGCTTGGTATCCTCTCAAACAGGTAATAAGTAGATCATGGAAGTATTAGGAGGTCATGAGAGTCGGTGTTACAATGCTTTTAGAATGCAAAAGGAAGTATTTTATCGTTTATGTAGTGATTTGGAAGTTAAATTTGGGGTGTTGGGTTTAAACAGAACAAGTCATATTGAAGTAGTGGGAATGCTATTGCACTGCCTAAGACAAGGATGTGGAAATAGGTTAGTGAGAGAACGATTTCAACATTCGGGTGAAACCGTTTGTAGATATTTTAGAGAAGCACTAGATCAGTTGTGTGAATTAAGTAAAGAAATAATCAAGCCGTTGGAGAATGAATTTAATGGTGTTGCACCGGAGATAATGAGGGATATCAGATACATGCCTCATTTTAAGGTATTTGTCATGACTTATTTGTAAATTATTTAACAATTTAATTACTTGTGTGAGGCAAATGACAATTAACATCATTATTTGCAAGATTGTATCGGGACTATCGATGGTGTGCATATTCCCGCTTCAATAGCTCCTCAAGATCAAATACCATTCATTGGTAGAAAAGGAATACCAACCCAAAATGTTATGGTGGCATGTAATTTCGATATGCAATTTATCTTTGCATGTGCGAGATGAGAAGGGTCCGCTCATGATACAAGAGTATTTCTATCGGTTCTTCGAAATCCCGAAATGAATTTTCCTAAACCTCCACCAGGTAATACAATTAATTATAGTTATTTTTAGATAAATTTTATGATGCTTTGAATGAAGTTTCGTTAAAATTTTGATATTTCTTTATTTAACAGGAAAAAATTATGTTGTTGATTCGGGATATCCTCAAATGAATGGGTTTTTGGGATCTTATAGAGGTCCAAGACAACATTTTCAAGAATACCGTAGGCAAGAACCAAGTAATGAAAAAGAGGTATTTAACCAAGCTCACTCTTCTCTTAGAGGCGTAATAGAACGCACATTTGGAGTATGGAAATAAAAATGGAAGATTTTAAAGGATATGCAAGGTTATTCATTTGAGAAGCAAGTGAAGATTGTCATTGTCACCATGACACTTCATAATTATATACAAAGGCATGCAGATCGTGATAGACATTTTGTCCGCAGTGAAGAAAGAGAAGGTGATGGTCAGTGGTGGGATAGAGATGGATGATGATGTAGAAGAAGAAGAATATCATGGTTATGGTGCACAAGAAATGGAAACAATAAGAAATAACATTACTCAAAGTTTGATGAGTGTGCGTAATAACGTGAATATTTAAATATGTTATGTCAGCCTTTTTTTGGTTACTTGATGCGAACTACAATCCAATTATTATTAATGTTACTAATATATTTATATAAGGTATTTTTAAAATTGTCAAATATTAATAATTTGATAACCATAATTTATAAAAAATGAATTTTATAAAAATATTAATCATTTACCAAATAATTAATGCAAAATAATCTCTAATGTCCAATTTGGTCATTCCACAAATAAAAAGCACAAGCCAGTTTAGTTTACCAAACACTTTGTCACTGCTTTTGTCACTGACAACACTTCTAAAAAGCCAGTTTACCAAACACTCAGCAGCTTTGGTTTTCAGCCACTTAATTCTTAGAAATAGGCTGAAGCCAGCTTTTCTGAAAAGCACAGCCGTACCAAACTCACCCTACATGCATGTACCCAGATTTATTGATAATGTATATCAAATTAACGCAACAAATTTCATTAATTGTTACCATCTGATGTACTTTGCCTGCCAACCTATGGTTCAGCTGTATATATAGCAAAAAGGAGGAAACAAGGACTAGTGCCTCATGTAAGATGGAATTGTATATAGGGGGAGTCTTTTATGCATGGCGTGAAGATTAACGCATCGCTGAAATTGACCAGTTTTGAGTGATAAATAACAGATTCCACATATGAATGACTAAGATTATATAAATTAGTGTATGTGGACTTGCACCGTCGTGTATAAAAAAAATTTCGCCATGTATATAGATAAATGAAAGAAAGCAATCAAAAGGAAACAGAACGAAGAAATTGAAACGGGCACGTGATATATGGAGGAATTGGGAAGGAGCTGGAGATGGGTCTTTATAAAAGCCAGCTACTTGTCTCACACGCACAGCTCATCACCATGTCGATCTAAAATCACATCTTAGATTCCAAAGCTTAACTTGCAAAGCAAATAAAAGAAAACCCTAAAATTTCAAAAGGGTACTGTACCACGGCCTTAAAGAAACTCATACAGTTTTATAATCATTGATGAATCGCGATCGTATTTTATATAGAATTTTATTAGCTCTAGGGTTCGATCAGCTTCCTAGCTTGGAAACTTTGTGGGTTCTTATGGTGCTGTAGGAAGAGACCCACACGCATGCCATATCCCACGTGGGACGCATTTCTGCACATGGCATGCAAGAGCTTCTTGTCCAACTCCAACACTGTTGCTGACCTAAATCACCTAATTCCTCTACTCAGTCCTGGCAACCTAGCTAGGTTTATCTCAGCTTCTTCTGGCCTCAGGTTAACTGAGCTTGGTCTTTAATCAATTTGCTTAAGTTCTCAGCGTGCCTGTTGGACTTGGACTACTACTGCATGCCTTTCTAACAATATTAAGGTCAAGGGATGAAAGGTCTCTAGCTAAAACTCCATTTTCTGGTGAAGGCCGGGGGGAAACAAGCATACAACAACTCTCTTCCAAACTTATGTGCTAATAATCCCTTCGGGACCCCTCCAATACTGTTTAGGGTTGGACAACAACAGTACTTAAGAGAGTCATGTAGTGAGATTATGGCGATTAACCATGTGGCACGATGGGCCCTAGCCATTTGGAAATTAGGGTTGGACAACCTCATGATGAGGAGAATATATTTCGACGGGGTCATTGGGATGCGTGGGCTTACCAAAACCGTAAATAATTTTCTTATATATACGTCGTCGTGCGAATGAGTTGTTTGAGAGTTTATGTAACATAAATGAATTCTTAGATTTGGTGGTCAGACAAACCATGTGAACAATTCAGTTGTTCGAACATGAACTTTTGCAATAAAGAGGGGCCATACATATTTAGATTGAAAGATTTTATGCTATCCAAAGACTCATAATGAGATAATTTATGACTTTTAATGGATTTGACTTTTTTTAAAATGATACCATTTGAAGACTTGAAAAATTTTAAGTTATGGTTTTAAATACTCAACATTGAATGGTGTATTCTACAGAAAGTTTCGTATTTTTTAGTAAATTGATGCAAAAGATATATTAAAAAGTTCGGTATGTGGATTCCTTAATTGATGCGAGAATGAAGGGCGTGCACCAATCGAGCTAGAATTTTCAAAACCCAATTACCCAATTCCATTAGTATAGCAGATTGTTGTTGACCCCAGTTGTAGTCAATCAATTAAGGACAATGTTACACATCTTAATCATTAATCAAAACTTTAATTAATACTTTGTTCGGATCAATTAATTCTGTCAACCTTAATCGAAACGGGTCAAATATAAATTAAGATATAGTTAGTCAATAACTACAATAATCACCAACTAAGAAAACAGATATAATCTGAGGTTTGACAAAATGGAAACAGGAATATCAAATTAAAGTGACTTTCTAAGCATGTAGGCGTTCATCCACGATTTAACTAAAGAGATGAAGAATGATGAGGGAATAGATTTGGTTCGATCTGGGGGGTCAAGTTTCTCGTAACACCAGCGATTATGGAGGGAGAATATTGGTTGGACAAAGTAAAACTTAGCCAGTCCAAATCAATCAACATTAAGTTTGTTGAATACATACCATCTTTAATCAATAATATCCTACCTAGAGGGCTAGAGGCCACTAGCTAAGCTACAACCTTCACCGGCTATAGCTCGAACAATTAGGAAATTAATTAACCAAATTAGGTCAAATTAAAAACATGTTGTTTGTTTCACTTTTGTAGAGTGATTCACGGTTATAGTTGGTAAAAGTTGTTGAATTCAACAAGATATCATAAATACAAATTGAGCTAGCTAGACTAGCTAGCTGTCTTTTCAGAAAATGTTTTGTTCGATCGAAACCCTTGTTAAAGCATTACGCACATGACAATTCAAAATCCGAGAAGATTATCTCCGAAGTTTTCTAGCTTCAGTGGTAGAGCACTTCATCGTGATCCCGTTGATAAAAGGGCTCCAAGTCTTGCTGTCCCCTAGAACCTTAGCTAGATTACAATCAAAATCCCCTGTAACACCATTAAAATTAGTTTACAGTACGCATCATAAACGAAGAAGACATCGTTAAGCTGAGTAACTCAGATTTAAGCATGCATAAGTTTCTATCATACAGAAGTCTGCATCACAGATTGAACAACCTCACTAGCAAGCTGCAAGAAATTGTCAAGCTACATTATTGATGATGTACAGGTACAGCACCTAAAGCTACTCCTAGCTATCTTTATCATACGGTCCATGTATATAAAGAGTTTATCAAGAACAGTTCCAAGACTGCTATCTCTATTAGCACCACCAGAAAGCACGAAGTACTGTATACTATTAAGACTGATGAACAATGAAATAATTAAGCAATGCAGAGATTTATTAGATGATTGCTGAATCCCGAAAAGTGATGATTACGCCAATATGACATATCATGAGCGTGTGGTTTAAGATGAGGGATTAGTCCATCCAAGATTGATTGATCTATAATCTCGAGTGGAGAAATGATCATTGTGCAGAATCTAATGATCGTTGTCAAATGAATCCCCATATATTAGAGAATTCAACAACAGCCTTCACCTAACATCCTTCCTGGACCACTCAGGCCCGGCCCACAATGAGTATGACATTTCGGCCCACAATGAGTTCTATCACGTCCTCACCTTATACATACACCAATATGAGTACCGGAGCGTGTGGTTCAAGTACTCAAGATCAATGATAGTATACAATTATCATTATGGAGAATCTAATGAACCATAACAAATGATTCTAATCCAAATTATGGATAACATTTTTGACATCTCCTTGAAATTTCTGTTTTTGTTTACATGAACGATATAAAAGGTGTATTACATTTACTGATACTGTGTTTTAGTACATTCCGTTGATTAGTTATATCCAAAATTTTGATACGATTTTTATTGGCATTTGATATTTTTGTCTAAGTTTTGTTTTTCTAACACTTGATGTTTCTGCTATACAACCATTTTGTTGTCTTCACTTCTTTGATCTGAATCGATACTCAATATTTTAGTCCTAAAATGAATCCGTAATTTTGCGATGAGATTGATAACACCGTTTACTAGAGCCCATAACCTTCCTGGACGACCCAGGCCTGTCCCGTATAAAGCATATCACTTTGGGCCTAATCCAGAATCCTCCATTTATGGTTAACTTAGACCCACAAAGCCCTTTTGGTCTCCATCATCTCCAAACGTAAACCCACAAACCTGGGAGCTGGGAATTAGCTGAAGCTGAAGCAGAGCAGCCAACAATGGCACCTAAACAACCACCCAAGAGGAGGAGAATCGCTGAACCACCGCCTCAACCTCGCAGGTGATCTCTAATCCCAACATGCCCTTTTTTTCAATTTACAATTTTCCATTTCAAATTTTGAGTCTTTGTAGTTTATGGTCCCGTGAAACTGTGAAAGTTAGAATCTTTTCCTGTCAAATTTTCACTCAGAGAGAGAGAGAGAGAGAGAGAGAGAGAGAGAGAGAGATTCTCTCTCCCCCCCCCGATGGCAATCCAGAACCAGTAGTGTCGTTTTCTTTGGAATCTGAATTGGGTTTTCGTAACACGACAATTTATTCACTGAAAAAAGGCACCGTCGTCTTCCCCAAAAGGCAAAACCGACCCTTTCCACAGTCGTCTTGGTAAACGACAAGTCGTTTCCTCACGCACATGTATGGTTTTTGTTGATTATAATGGATTTCTCTCATTAACTAGGCTTTTCTGTCACACCAGGAATGTGTCTGCACCGATTGAGAATCAAGTAACAGTAAGAACCCACTCATAGCTCCGGAGTTTCGATATACTGAAGCACTACAGAATTTTCTCTATGGCCACCCAATTTAGATTTCAATTTTGACATTGTGTAATTTATGTGTAGGTTCCGGTGGCTCAAACTAGTAGTGGAGACAGATTGAGTGGTAGTATTCAGCAGGCTAGAGATTTTGCAGTAGCACAAGCACAACAAGATGGTGTCCTTGGAAACTTCAAGATCTTTGATTCACTCTATGGCAATTTTCTTGTTCCTGTAATTCCAACTGCCAAGGAACTAGCTGATGCTTAGTTTCCTATATGTATCAGGAAATGTTATTGCATTACATATGTGTAGAAGAGTATGTAGGGAGTTTGATCTTTCTATTACTCGGATACTCCAAATTGAAAAGTTTTGTGAAACTATCTTGAGGGATAAAAATGTGAACGAAAGATCCAAATGAAATGAAATGTGGGTGCGTTTTATCCAGTTTCAATTGAACAAAATAAGGGTGGAATATATTCATGAAGAAGCAAAACCAGATCATATATTCGATCAAGAATCGAATAAAAATGGAAGATGAAGGTGTCAAGTCCATCTGTCTTGGCCAGCAGCACACAACTTTTCCCCAAAATATGAGTTGACGGATTCAGCATTTGTTTGTTTTGGGTGTTGCAAACATTGACAACTTCTGCATACTCCACCAACCAATCAGGTTATGTAAGCAAACACCAAACTTTGACCCTTCCAATAACATTCTGATCCATGAAGATAATAAGATGCCCATAAATGGAGGAAGCTTTGTCCGTGTCCCACTGGAATTGATTTCTCTTTATAACTATGGATATTTGGTTAGGCAAGGATTGTTTCTTATTCTGGACCACTTTTTGGGGTTCCCATCTGTCGATGGAAACTGAAATGAAATGGAAACATCCTATAAGCGACAAATACCGGTATGGAGCCGATGTGGCTGGTAATTGATAGCCGGAAATCGTCACCCGAGTTAGGGTAACATCAGATGTATCACATCATAATACATTTTATAACGCATAACTAGATACAGCTTCGACTATTAAAGTTATAATGTTTATATTCACTCGTAGCCTTTAACAAGCCGGACATGAAGGGAGTCTAATGATTATGAAGCCCTCCGCACACCTAATTGTCTAAAATTATCTTGCTATGATTGAGATGAGGCTGCATAGACCACTTTAATAATTCACTTTTTGTCAACATGACTAATATAGCTATTTATATAAACTAGAAATACGTGATGTTTGAGCAAATTTTATAAGCTTTTTGGATTTATATCCATTGAAGAAGACAAAACAGAGATGAGATGTTTGAATATTAATTACATTGTGTCAATGTCACTACTGCAATCCGATCTATTTTTGGTAAACCAAAAACTAAAGCATACACGATTCTTTTGCAAAATTTATATATTTTTAAATTTTATATATATTGAAAATGTAATGATAAATATTGAATTGTCAACTCTTTTAAAAATTTTTAATCCCTACAAATTGATCAATGTGCAGTTTTTTTTTTCAATTCCAATTGACAAATGCTTAAATAATAGAGTAATCTATCACACAACGTGGTCCAAAATAGTTTAATTGATTTTGCTATGTATGTACATTTCAAGCATAGAGTCAAGAAACTTGTTCTCATAGTTGTAGTTTTGGTGAAGCCTCTAGTTGAATCTGTAGTGAATGGTTTCACATCCAACTCAAGCGCCACTTGCCCTCTTCTTTTCAATGATGACTAATTGCTGACTTGGATTATAGTCAATTTTGGACAATATAGTTTTGAATTTGATAATCAACTCAGATTTAACATTTTATGCCAGAATAAACTTAGATTTAACATGTACCATTGCAATTCTCTAAGGGCCCAACTATTTTAATCCCTAGACTTGAGGACAATAGACCACACACATTGGATGTTACATCATAAATATCTTTCTTCCTCGTTGTTTATTGGAGTATGATTAGACTAATGCAAATCATAGTTTTGCAATTCCTCTTATAATATTTTTCCTTCACAATTAGTATTAGGATCTTTTTAACGAGTTAGATCTCGTAGGAGCGGAGGGATAAAATTAATAGTGTTTCATTTCAATGTAACCCGTCAAATTCACTTTATTGTCCTATACCCTTTACATAAATCATCGATATAAAGACTTTTTATCTGTTTATTTTATATGCAATCAACAGATGCTTAATCAAAATCAGATTGACAGTCTATTCATAAATAGAATAAAAGAGAATAAAAAAGTTAACTAATTTATATATTTATCTGATACATAACTGACATATGATAAATACTAAATCGAGATCAAATTAACAAGTTATTGAGTACACAAATTGTAGATAAGATCAAATGTAATAAAACGTCATTAATCTACTGATTTATATGATTTGTAATGATGTCAAATATTTTACTTCGGATAAACTTACTATTATTTGATTGATATGTATTCAAAATCAAATACTTAATCGAAATTAGATTAACCAAGTTATTACCTGATCAAACACACATTTTGACATCTTGTTAGGATCACACACCAAGACGCAAACCTATCATTTTTGAAGCATTTATTTTTCGGGTTAGAAGCCAAGAAAGAAAATCCCAACTTTACACATGACCAGATGAGCCACCACCTCACACGTAGCCTTCCCTAAACCTGAAAACTCCAAAAATCCCCAACACCTCCAATGGAATCATGTTCGTCCATATGAACACCCCCCTGACACTGGCAGGCCCATTCTCGTAATTTCCCCTCCCAAAAAAAGATCCCCCTTTCTTCCAAAAAGAGGTGTGCGACAAAATTAGATAAACACACTTGCGTATATTTACTCTCCAAATTCTGCAGCAAATTTTGCATTGGCGATTTTCCATTCGTGTCTCCGATCTGGGTTCTTAGTCTTCTTCTTCTTACATTTGTTCAATTCCCAATTCTAAAGTCTTCATGCAATTACAAAAGGTCGAGTCTTGGCGTCAATTCGGATTCAGAACCCTCTGAAACCGATCAAGATTTGATCTTTTTGAGTCGAATTGGGAGATTTTGAGCTCAGTCGGTGGTGGTTATGGGGAAGGTGGCGGTGGGCGCGGCGGTGGTGTGCGCGGCGGTGACGTGTGCGGCGGCGGCGCTGCTGGTGCGGCGTCGCTTGAAGAGCTCGAGGAGGTGGGCCCGGGCGATGGCGATACTGAAGGAGTTTGAGGACAAGTGTGACACGCCGATTGGGAAGCTCCGGCAGGTCGCCGACGCCATGACGGTGGAGATGCACGCCGGGCTTGCGTCGGAGGGCGGCAGCAAGTTGAAGATGCTCATCAGCTATGTTGATAACCTCCCCACTGGGTATTCAAAACTCTATATCACCCACCCGCCCTAGTTTTAGTTTTACTTTCTCTCTTTTCAGTTTTCTTGTTTCTTGGGGAATCGGGATTGAAAAAGACTCGTAATTTGAAAGTTTGATTGCTTAAAAGTCACTGTTTTGTGTGAATTGGTGATTTTACTTGTTTGCTTTGTTAATTTATGTTAGGAGGGGGTAAAGATATTGAGCTTATTTTGCTCTTTATTTCTTGAAATGGTGTGTTAAAGCAGATAAGGGATGGGTTCCATTTGTGTTGTGCTTGGTTTTCTTTTGATCAAAGTTAGTTTTATGATTCTGTATTGGGTCTACAATCTTTCTTTTCATCTTTACTGCTTTAGTTTTGACCCCCCTCACCTTTGCTCTTTCCATCTTTTTTGTGTGGTCATCTAGTTCTCCTTACTGTTTTACCGATTTGCCTCTGGATATTGGTCGTAGGATACGAAATTCTTGCTTTTTCATGCAGGTTACATATGAATTCGTTTTGGGAATAGTGGTTTTTTTTAATAGATCTAATTCTAGAGATGATGGCCTGCCTTTAGGAAAGGTGGTGGTAACGCCATAGAGTAATGAACTGGGAGTTCACTTCACAGAGTTGGAAAGTTTGCAAATTTGGACTTTATTGTTTACTTATTAGTTTTCATGTTTGGTATGTTCTTCTTGGTGTGTGGCTCTGTGTTCAGTGTGCTTCTAGTTTTCTACTGTATTTCAATTGGAAAAGCGGGGCAGCATTAAGTTGAGGGCCTATTGAAAGATTGTTAGAAATGATTGTGTAATTCATAATTTAGATACTAAATTCATAGAAATTGAAGTCTCATGCTGGGTAGACTATATTGATGCTTTCTGCTAGCTCATACACTAGCTGAATAGCTGATCTTGTTGAGCCCTATTGAGGGCCTATTGGTAGCATAGCTCAGTCCCCTTACTTTTGTCCTTAATTTTTCAGGGACGAGAAAGGTCTATTTTATGCATTAGACCTTGGTGGGACAAACTTCCGTGTCCTGCGTGTACAGCTTGGTGGGAAGGAAAAGCGTGTTATTAAACAAGAATTTGACGAAGTTTCAATTCCACCACATTTGATGACTGGGACATCAGAAGTTAGTATTTCTTTAAGCAATCTAACAAACTTGCCTAGAGTTGTTTGCACTTGAAACTAATTTGCCATGATTTGGTTTCAGGGATTATTTGATTTTATTGCTGAAGCACTAGCAAAATTTGTCGCTACTGAAGGAGAAGGTTTTCATCCTGCACCCGGTAGGCTAAGGGAGCTGGGTTTTACCTTCTCATTTCCCGTATGGCAAACATCAATTGCTTCTGGGACCCTTATCAAGTGGACAAAAGGATTCAATATTGAAGATGCGGCAAGTCTTCATTACTTTGACACTTCCTGCTGTATTGACTTTGCTACCTTTTGTCTTTAGTTAGTTATGTAGGTCATATTTGGGTTTCACTTTGCTTTTCAGCTTTCGATGATTCTATCCATTATCTTGCTAAGCATTAGCTCTCCCTAAACATTCTTTTATTCATTGAATATCAAATCCATTTGAGAGAATATCATACCTCTTGTGACAGTTTCCATTTGTTGATGAGATGTAGGTTGAGCAAGATGTCGTGGCAGAGCTCACCAAATCAGTGGAAAAAATTGGCCTGGATATGCGTGTTACAGCTTTGGTAAGTCCAATATGGTTTGTGATTTCAACAGCTCTGTTTTCCTGTTATGCTTTGAGGAGCTGATCTACACCTGGTTAATGTTTTATTGCTAAATCAATTTTCGAAAATCCTAACTTGCCAGGCTGATGCAGGTCAATGATACAATTGGGACATTAGCTGGAGGTAGGTACCACGATCCAGATGTGATTGCTGCTGTCATTCTGGGCACCGGAACAAATGCCGCTTATGTAGAACGCGCACATGCCATTCCAAAATGGCATGGTCTTCTACCTAAATCAGGAGAGATGGTTAGTATATGATATAATCTGCTGTCAAAATTGATGGAATTATGGTTGATTGACAATGTCATAATATCAATGGCCCCTAGCCTTCTGGAAAGGAATTTTTATGTTTGATGCCTGCTTCCATGGTTAATTTCTATCCATTTAGAACAGAGCAGTCAGAGCTAATCATTTCTCACTTTCGTAAATAGGTAATCAACATGGAGTGGGGTAACTTTCGTTCATCACACCTTCCCCTAACAGAATATGATCAAGCCCTTGATGCTGAGAGTTTGAACCCTGGAGATCAAGTAACTACCAAGTTTTTCTTTACATGATTGACTTATGGTAGATGGCTTGATCTAGATTTGACCAGGGATTTTATTTTGTTTTACAGATCTTTGAGAAGATTATTTCTGGGATGTATTTAGGAGAGATTGTGCGCAGAGTTTTGTTGAAGATGGCTGAAGAAGCTGCCTTTTTTGGTGATACTGTTCCACCCAAACTGAAAGTTCCTTTCATATTAAGGTATATGGCAATACATTTGACTGATTGTTTGGCCTAGTATTTTGTGGCTGTGGCAACTTCTTTTAATATTTATTCAGCTTCAAGTAAGGATAGGCTTTCTGCATGTGTTTCATTGAACCCATTTGTAAGTGGAGCAAGTGTTAGCAAGTCATTACATTGCTGTAATATTTGCAGGACTCCTGACATGTCCGCAATGCATCATGACTCATCTTCGGATCTGAAAGTAGTTGGGACCAAACTCAAGGATATCCTAGAGGTACTTTCCTTCTACTCTTTGGTGAAATCATCACTTCGCTATCTCGCCTTGCGTTTTACTTATAGTTTCTATTACCTTTCTTGCACTTTCTATATGGAAGGGTCTGTTAGCAAACTGAAAACAAGAAAAGGTTAAAATGGCTAAAAGGGATATTTCATCAAATCACTTTTTCATAGAGTGCACATGATAGGTCATGTTTTTGTTGTCTAGATGGTCATACTTAAATTCTAAGAGCCACTATAATTCCTTTCTATCTTATAATTCTTCCCAAGTCAATGTCAAGACAGCAGAATGAGTTTTGGTTTTTGATTTGCCAACAATTTTCAGATCTCCAATACATCACTGAAAGTGAGAAAGGCTGTTGTGGCGTTATGTGACATAGTTGCCACTCGTGGGGCCCGCCTCTCCGCTGCTGGGATCCTGGGAGTCCTTAAGAAGTTGGGTAGAGACACAGTAAAGGATGGAGAGAAGCACAAGTCAGTGGTAGCAATGGATGGTGGCTTGTTTGAGCATTACACTGAATTCCGCGTCTGCATGGAGAGTACTCTTTATGAGTTGTTGGGTGATGAAGTTGCTGAGCACATCTCGGTTGAGCACTCAAATGATGGGTCCGGCATTGGAGCTGCTCTCCTGGCAGCCTCTCACTCCCATTACCTTGGGGTAGAGGAGTCGTAAAATAGTTGAGACCAGGGTAGATGAATGAAGTGTGACATTCGCAATTTTTGTATATTTTCGCCTTCCCCTTGCCTTTTCACAACTTGCTTCAGAACAGTTGGAGCTGCTCTGAGTTCCTATTCTGAAAGATGTTGCATCCAATCCTTAAGTTATGGTCCTTCGAGCTTGTAATTCTCAAAGGATCATAATTGGCAGTTGGAGTTTTCAGTTGGCTAAAGCTTTAGTGTCACAGCCTGTTGTTTTGCTCCTTTCTGGGTGCATAGGCTTTGTGTTGGTATAGGTGTATAAGATCAATTCTGCTGGATTACATAATAAAATGGGGGAATGTAAACTGAGTAGTTATCTTTTGCGGAATATTCTCTCACGTTCTATATTAATAAAGCAGGTGGGCTACCAGAATCATTTTTGGTTCCTTTTCCTTTGCTGTTGGAGATTCTATAGTGATGATTATTCTTGTAGTAAAACTAAGAATGGAACTTCTATCATCTACAGTCTGAAATGGTCGCCGTACGGTGCTCCTCTATTAAGGGATCTCAATACGCAAATCATAAAGTGCCTCCATACACTATCTAGCATCTCATCTCATTTTTTTTTTTTTTTTTTATAAAGAAGGCAAAGCCAATATATTGATGAAAAGCTAGAATGACCTTACATA
The DNA here is from genome assembly GCA_025331145.1 of Rosa persica. NCBI lineage: Eukaryota > Viridiplantae > Streptophyta > Magnoliopsida > Rosales > Rosaceae > Rosa > Rosa persica. Next base: position 4,089,966 of record WFKR01000002.1, on the reverse strand, counting down.
CTTTTCTGTTGTCATCTAGATAGACAAGAAGATGTGATAGACACGAAGATGTGTTAGTACCCACAGTGGTACATAAAAACTGAATTACTTATTTGACATTAAATACATCATAGACATAGCGGGATCTCCGTTGATACTACGCCGGAGGCGTTAGAAAGCCCAGTCCTCACAACCTAACTCATAAACCAGTAAATCTAGTCACCTAGATATCTCAATTGGTATACAACTAGAGACATTGAGAATTAAGCTGACAAAGACTAAGACCACTAAAACTAGGTAGGAAAACAATTCCACTAGACTGCCTCAAAAAAAGCCTAAATGAAACTAGAAAATAAACAACAGCTAACTAATGACCAAAATGGCCCAAAGAAGGGTAGAGCCTGAGGCCCAAGCTGATCCAACCCTGTTGCGCTTCTGTGTTTTCGTGTTGAGGACGCCGCACGCCGCAAGCCAGCCACCGCCACACCACATCACCACCACCGCGAGGACAACAAATAACCCGAACGACACCAGACCCGATCCAAAAAGAAAAGATCCCTTGTGCCCCTAGAGCACCGACTGCATCTCGTGATGCCGCTGCGTTGCCACCGTTGCCAGAACACTAGCCCGCGTCGTCCCTCGAATCAGATCCACGACTTCCCCAGCCACACAGAAGCTTCGACCCAAGCAAGACTTGATTAGATGAAAACTTCGAGCCACTCTAGATTCATGAACCACAGTGCACCCCTAGACCATCAATGCTTGTCCGGCAGCCTCACAGCAACGACGAGGCAAACCCTACCGAAGTAGAGAGCAGCCGGACAAGAGGACCTCAGCTGAAAATTGGACCAAAATAGGTGCGCGTGCAGCGCCTTGGAGTTTATGGGTTTTTTCTTTTTCTTTTCTTTTTCCATCTAGCATCTCATATTAGCCTACATACACGTCTTATTTCTGCTTTTGTTGGTGTCCTCTTATGAGAATTATTAGAGCAAGTTCACCCATTGAGGTCACTGGGTCAATACTATTCAGTTTTCACAAAAAAGATGGTTTGACAATGAATGTGTAAGAGCAAGTTCACCCGTTGAGGTCATTGAGTTAATATTATTCATTGCTTTTTTGCCTTTCATTTCCATCATCTAGGTCACTGGGTCGGATAATGTTCACAAAAAGTCAATCTGAGTCAATTTCGTGACCTGCAAACTAACATTCGATGACTTTTTGTGAACAATATCCGACCCAGTGACCTAGATGATGGAAATGAAAGGCAAAAAAGCAGTGAATAGTATTAACTCAGTGACCTCAACGAGTGAACTTACTCTTACACATTCGTTGCCAAACCATCTTGATCTTCCAAAACCCTCTCTCGCCTTGAATTCTTGAGGAGAGGAGCAGCGGAATACTCTGTCTTTTCCCTGCGGGCCGGGGGAGGACAAGTCCGAACCAAGATATGCAGAACCTCCTTCATAGAAGGCCTATTAGTAGGAAGTGTCTCGGTGCACATGATGCCGAGTCTGAAAACAGCGCACATTTCATCCAAGTAACAGGGTTCTTTGACGTCCTGGTCCAGAGCACTGGCAATAGGTTTGCCTTCTTGAGCACGACGCCACGCCCATTCAGCGAGAGAAGTGTGTTCATCACCTTCATTGGGTTCCCTACCAGTTGCCAACTCCAGCAGGATGACCCCGAAACTATATACATCAATCTTCTCATTCACTCTTGTGGTATGTGCATATTCTGCAATCAAATTTGAAAAGATGAATCAACTAAATTTGCTCACAAATAACACATTTCTTTGGGTACTAACTTGAGCATTTTTGTGTATAGGTTATTACCTGGAGCCATGTAGCCAAAGGAACCAGCAACAGCTGACATCGTAGCAAGGTCTCCTTGCTTGACCAACATCTTGGCCAGACCAAAATCTGCTATTTTTGGGTTGAAATCGGAGTCCAATAAAATGTTACTTGATTTCACATCTCGATGCACAACGGGTGGAACACAGTCATGATGCATATAGCAGAGGCCCTTTGCAGCTCCCACTGCAATCTGCAACCTCTTAGGCCAGTCTAGAACAACATGATGGACTGAAATTGAGAGGTTGGATAGGGGTAGCCTGTTTTTCTTGTGCAACCATCGATCTAGGCTTCGATTGTCTAAGTACTCATATACAAGAAGTTTCGAAGTGTCACTGGATATGTAGCACATCAGCTTCACTATGTTGGCATGTCGAATTGAGCTCAGTATCTTGACTTCTGCAAGAAACTCTTTTTCAAGCCTCTGCTCCATGATCTTCTTGTTGGTCCAAATCCTCTTCGCAGCTACAAAATCACCTGTACGATTCACAGGTACACGATAAACCTTCCCTGATCCACCACTTCCAATCACATTGCTTTCTGTCAACCCTGACAAGATTTTTGAGCAGGTGAAATTCAACCTCTGAAATGCAACGAGCTTCCAGTCTGCGTCTGATCCATCCTTCCTCCTTAAGTAACCTCTAACAAAGAAGATTAATAAGAAGAAAACCAACACGAACAACACCGCGCTTAGACTTAAGACCAAAGCAAGAGACCGAGTTGAAATCTTGCTGGACTTTGGTGATTGAAGGCATATATTGAGATTCACACCACTGGTTGTTGCACAGAGATCGGTATTGTTCAAGAAGCTTGTGTCATATGCAGAGTTTTCAAATGAAATTGGGATCTCGCCATAGAGGAGATTCGAAGAGAAGTTGAGCTTGTTGAGTTTCAGATGGCCAAGTTGATTTGGAATTGAGCCGGAAAATTGGTTTTCAGAAAGGTCCAACTCAGTCAGGACTGGCAAAACACCAAGATTCCCTGGAATTGGCCCGGAGAGTTGATTTCTACTCAGATTAAGAACGTTTAGTGACTTCCATGATACAATATGTGATGGAAGTGGCCCGCTAAGCTGATTCTGATGAAGGACAAGACTCGCCAAGTTCGAAAGAGAAGTTAATTCCTGAGGAATACTACCATTGAAGAGGTTGTTACCAGCATCAAAAACTTGCAGATTCATACATGAAGACACCCCTCTTGGAATCTGACCTGAAAACTTGTTGTCTCGGATTTCCAGCCTTTGAAGATTATATGACATCTTCTCAGGAAGCTCACCCGTAAACGAATTGTTGCTCATCATCACATAACTCAAATTCAACGCATTCCACATACCAATAGGAATGTCCCCAGATAGCATGTTATCATAGACTGTGACTATCAGCAGACTATCACAATTTCCAAGAGAGCTTGGTAGCTCCCCAGTGAGACTATTCTCATAAGCAACAAGTGCCACAAGCTTACCATTTTTACACAAACCGTCTGGCAGCTTTCCGGTAAGCCTATTCACCGAAACCTGGAAATCTTCGAGCAGCGAATGCTTTCCAAGCTCTGGAGGAATTGTTCCTGACAAGTTCATGTTGAACATTTTGAAAATCACAAGATTTGGCAGGCGGCCAATGCTCTCTGGAATCTCACCTGAAATGTGATTTTCGAACAAACTCATATCTGTTAACTTGGTAAGGTTTCCGAAACCTAGTGGTATCGGCCCTGTAAGACTGTTCTCTGAGATGTCAATGATGCTTAAGTTGAGTGCTTCAACCACTTGAGGAATCTCCCCTGAAAGCCTGTTCTTGAACAGATATATAATGCTCAAGTTCTTCAACAGAAACACACCGCTTGGTACTTTCCCGCTCAACTTGTTCTGCGCCAAATCCAATACTTCAAGTGCTTCCAATTCTCCAATAGATTCCGGTATTTCCCCAATCAAATTTGCTTCGCGTATCTTCAATATCTTCATCTTTTTCAACTTGGTGAAATCAAAAGGCAGCTTCCATGGCGCCATTTTGGGAAGCCAAGAGAGCCAGAGTTGCTCAAGATTAGAGAGATCACCTATTTCAGCTGGGACAGAGCCGTTGAACTGGTTCATGTATATATCCAAAGTAGCGAGCTCCTGTAAGTTCCCAATAGACGCCGGAATGTCACCGGAGAAGTTGTTGCCAGCAAGGTTGAGGATCTTAAGCTTAGGCAGTCTGTCGATGTCATCAGGAATTGTACCCACAAAGTAGTTTTGCGAGAGGTCAAGATACTCTAGCTTGGAGCAGTTGTAGAGAGATAAGGGAAAATCTCCCGGGAGGTAGTTATTACCGAGGTCAAGGTGTGTGAGGTTGTTGAGGTCACAAATGAAGGGTGGAACTTCAAGGTTGAGGTTTACGGTGTTGAGATTCAATCCGGTGACGGAGTTTCCGGTGCAGTTGATCTCAGGCCAGTTACAGTGGGAACTAGAGTTTGATGATGAAGTCCAAAGACTGAGAGCTGGTGGAAGTAGCCAATATGACTTTAATTTAAGCAGGACTGATAATTCCTTGTCTGGAAGGGACTGAGAGTTTGCATGGATGAAGAAGATGAAGAAGGTGAGGAAGATGAGAGAAGGTATTGGGGTTGGTGTAGTCATTTGGATATGGAGGTTGAACTGTTTCAGAGCTGTGTTAGAACCATGGTGATGATGATTCAGAACAAAACAAGCTGATTACAAAATGAAGTGATTCATTTTGTTTTTTAAGAGGTGCAGTGGGGATGAATAACATTGTCATTAACATTATTGGAGGGCCATCGTGGCATTTGGCAATTAGTGGAAGACCTGGAAAAATTGGGTCAACGGAATTGTGGAAGATCTGTTAAATTCTCTTTTTGCTCGATCTACAAGCAAGAAATAGTAATATAGATCAACTAGTTTACTTGATCTTATTGTGTTGCTGCTTTGGAAAGAGAGACGAAACCCCGTGCGCTTTCTCAGTTATTTCCGAGAAATAGACGAGTGTTATTCTATTAATTTTGAGTTGGATGTCAGTTAACACCATTTTGTTAAGTAGCGAGTTAAACTATTATGAGCAAGATTGAATCACTATACTATTGTTTCACGTCACTCAATTTGAAACGTACGGGCATGTGGGGAGTAATGTTCTAGATCGGAAATGTAAGATTAGATACTTGCTGACAAAAGAAGTAACCTTAAATGTATGCAAGACGGCATTTGAAGCTTCCCTGAAGGTGGCCAACGAGCAGAATGTCAACAGAGAACGCCATCGTTGAACGAAGACCAGAGAAAGCAGTGTGTTTTGTGAAGACTTTGACTCAACAAATTTAAGTTTGGATTTTTGTTCCCCTATTCTCTTTCCAACCACTAATGATTCATTGGTCTAGACTATAATTTTTAGCACGTAAGATTGTTCAGTGATACTGACATGAGTAGAAAAAAATGGTTCCAAGTGGTTGTGTAGTAGCAAATGGCATTAGAAAACAAGGGGATCTAGATATGTGGGTTGGTATTTCTCCCAAGTCAAGACCAACCCATCCATTAAGCTAGGCGGGCTTGATTTTGGGGCTAAATCTGAAGGTGGGCATCATGTCTGTGTTCATTTTTCTTTCTTCTGGAAGATTGATACCCACCGTTGGGTGTTTAAGAGAAGAAGAATAGTGTGCTTGACTAAACCACAAGGCACAAATCAATCCCCCATTGTATTCCTTTTTGGTAGCTTTCTGAATGGCACACAGCACTTATGCATGTGACTTTTGTAATGCATGTATCTAGAAATTGGTTGGTAGGACGAATGGGAATTTGGCATGATTTCAATTTCAATTCACTTTGTAGCAATGGAAGGTAATGACATGTTGATATGTGTTAAATCTTGTTATAGTTTATTATTTTGTGTCTTGATGGGTATAAGTATCACATGGGTTATACTTAATTTATAGTTTTCAATTTTATAAGGGCTAAATACAGATTACTACCCTGTAGTTTGAGTTCAAAATCAATTCAGTCATGAACTTATAATTTCATCAAAAACACAATTGCATTTTCAATTTTGATCTAATAGGTCCAATTTGTTAGTTTTCCGACAATTGAGTTATTTAACTTGTTAATGTGACTCATATATGGCCTATACTTTATGATGTGGTGTCTGTATGTCACCTCTAGTCAATTTAAGAGTGAGTCATACTATTAAAAATAAATGATTTTTCAATAAATAATCTAGCTATAACTTGAACTCATAACAGAATATTAACAAATTAGACCTATTAAATCAAAATTGAAAATGCATGAGTGTTTTTGATGAAATTAGAAGTTCAGTGAATGAATTGATTTTGGACCTAAACCAGGTAGTAATAAGTATTTTACCCATTTTATAATTTTAAATTTAAGTTTTTTGATACTATACCTTTCATTTTATATACACTATTAATTTGAACAGTTACAAAAAGAAGGGAAGTCAAGAAACGTAATGCCCCGATGGTATTAAGAAGCCATTACTAAAACTCAGTAAAACATTAAATTCCAGAACATACAAAGGCAAAGGCATCATCGCATTTAGAAGCTGCAGTAATAACTAACAAATATCAACTCATATCACTGCACAAATTGATGAACATTCATACACATACCAACTCATACCAACTCATATCAACTCTTATTACTTTGTCAACCCGGACTGTTGTTCAAGTGACACATTGTTGAGGCGCTCCAGAGCCACAATGAGCGCTTGGGTGCCCAAATTGCCTTCACCATGAGCCTTGAGTGACAAGTAAAGCTGCTGAGCCAGAGCCAACCCCGGCAGAGCCAGCCCCATGTTCTGGCACTCCTTCAAACAAATCCCCAAGTCCTTCACAAAGTGATTCACATAGAATCCCGGCTCGAAATCCCTCTTCAGAATCCTAGCTCCATGCAAATCCAACGACCTGGACCCGGCCGCCCCGACCGAGATTGCCTTCAAGAACAGGCCCACATCCAGCCCAGCCTTGTGGGCAAAAACCATGCCTTCTACTAGGCCCAACATTGTTGAACATATGATGGTCTGGTTCGCTAGCTTTGCAAACTGGCCCTTCCCGGGGGCACCCATGTAATTAACCTTACCCATGAGGGCAAAAAGGGGAATCAGCCTCCGGACGACGGTTTCGTCCCCGCCCGCGAGAATCGCTAAGGTTCCGTTTTTCGCGCCGACGTCTCCGCCGGTAACAGGCGCGTCGATCGAGGAGCAGGATTTGGCGGCGGCGGATTGGGAGATCTCTACGGCGAGGGAGGGCTCGGAGGTGGTCATGTCAACGAGGACGCCGCCGGGGCGGAGGCCGGAGAGGGCGCCGGAGGTGGGGTCGAGGAGGACGGAGCGGACGTCAGAGGGGTAGCCGACGATGGAGAAGACGACGTCGGATTGGGAGGCGACGGCGCGTGGGGAATCGGCGAGTTTGGCGCCTAATTCGAGGAGGGGCTGAGCCTTGGAGAGGGTGCGGTTGAAGACGGTGAGAGTGTAGCCGGCTTTGATGAGATGGCCGCACATGGATCGGCCCATGACGCCGGTGCCGATCCAGCCCACGCGGGTGGTTGATGGGCTTACGGTGGGCTCGGTGGAGGCGGCGGCGGCGGCCATGGTGTGGCGGAGGAGAGCGGTGAAGTGGGAGTGGAAGTGATGGGAGAGTTGGGGAAGGAGTGGAGGTGAAATGTGTTTGACTATTTTGAGGATCATTCTTTGTATTATCTCAATTTTTGTGATGGATTTTGGTGTTTTGTTTTTAAGAAGATCAACGGTCCATTTGCAATGTCGTGACACGTGTTTGAGATCAGCCGTCTATATTCAAAGTTGAGCATTTTTTTTTTAACATTTTAGTGATTTTACTAGCTTGGTAAAATAGCCTTGTTTTTCAAGTTGTTCTTTTTTTTTCTTTTGTTTCTTTTGTTGGAGTAGTTTTCTTTTGCTGGAGTGCTTCAAATGTAATGAATCAATTAAAAAGGATTGAAGATAATATGGGAAGAGAGAGAAGAATATTCTTTATCGACCATCCTATAGGCACCGAGCAATCAATGTGTGAAGGCCAGTAGAGAGAAAAGGATTTCAATGTAGCGGAGGAGCTTTACATGCATCAGTGTCAGCGCCGCAAGTGCGTTGAAGGACAAGAAATAGGATGCTTTGGTCATCGGGGGCGGCCACAATGGCCTCACTGCAGCCATGTACATTGCACACGTTGGTCTCTCTGTCACTGACCTCAAACGTTACCATATAATCAACGCTATTTTCTTAGAAGATGTAGGGAGATGAGCTTCGTTAATTTGTGAAACGCAATTACTGACAAGGAAAATTTAATAAGATGATAGGGGTGCTTTGAAAAGTTTAATGAACAAAAGCAAAAATGAGAGTGTGGTTTACAAAAAAAGGAGTGCAAACATGATTAAATTCAATGAAAAATTCGGGAGGATGGTCCTTTTTTTTGTAGTCGAGTGCCTTCAGAAGTCAGTAAAGATACTGGTTTCTAAAGGCACTCGGCTACAAGAAGTATTGAACTGGAGGCCATCACCCGTTAAACCCTGCAATAGAGATGCCGCAGCCATGCATGGCGAGTTACAGTAACTGCAATCAGAGGGATTTGGGAAGGGAAAGGAGAGAGGTGGTCTATATTTTTCAAAACAGGGGATCAACGTCACCAAACTTCTTGAGAGTATAGTTGGAGACAAATCTAAAAGGTTTTGATTGATCTATACTCCATGTCTCCATCTCCATCTAGTTTGGACTTTAGAATATGAACCACTGAACACTGACGATAATGCTCGAATTCGACAGAATAAAAGTTGATTGTCTGAGACTAAACAATGTGCCATCCTTTAGCCGATATTGTGTGAAAGAATGGAAAATTGCATGGCATTTGCAGAATGAATTAAGCTTCACAAACTGAATGACTAAAACAGAAGATAACAGAACCACCTATCAGTGGCTAAAAGCCAAGTAACAAATCTATTGTTGAAAATATGCATAATCAAAGTGGCGATCGTATCATTCAATTTCTAGCCACAGGGTTCTCTCTCTGCAATCGTATCATTCAAATTCTAGCTGCATAAACTAACCACAGAATACCACATAAGTGCAACTCCTGCTTCTAAATAGCAAGCTACCAAAAGGTAATAGTGCTTTATCTACCAGAACCAACCACGCACTACTAACACTACAGAAGTACCTCCTTTTTCCAAGCATGCATGACATGCAAACATAAGAACATATAAAGTATAAACACAATGCAAGAAAAGCAAATAATAAGGCACGGCCACCAGGTCTAGTGCAGAAACCCTAAAATGCTACTAGTCTGGCTTCACTTACAGACCAACCAAGTTAGAGCAGTAATTCACACCTAGTTCTGGCAAATGTCCTGCTTACAAATGACCATTTAAAGCGATATCATGAATATGCAGCAGCCACCCATAACACAAGTGACAACATTTCAAAGCATTTTGCAAAGGTCACAAAACAAAGCACGTAATCTGCTATTCAAGAAGTCATCTCAAACCTTGCATGATCTTAGAAAGAAGCTGTGTTAAAATTTTACAAGGGTTTAATCTTTACATCTTCTTCCACTTCAAAGTTTAATTAACATAAACCCATCAAACCAAAGGTCTAGCATTTAAAATCTAACATTTGACAAAGCTTGATCTTTCATATACAAAACAAAAGCTTTGATCTTTCATCTACGGAACAAGTTGAGCCAGACAAGTAAATGGATAATCGCGGAAGAATGTTACTATGTTAGCAAAGTGGTTCTAATTTCTAAACAAAACTTTGAACTTAAATGCAGCTTTTCTTCCTCCCCGAAGCAAGTCAGCAGCAACATTCCATTAGTAAGATTAGTTAAAGATAAATAAAAGATAGAACCCAAACAAAACATCTGTTCAATCCAAGATTACCAATAAAAACCTCAACTATCCCAACTTCCCCAAATCCCTCAGTTCAATTCCAACCCTACTAAATACAAATACTAACCTTTCTAATCCGAACCTAGATCACTTGAACTCAAAATGCAACTTCCTCAAATCCGTCAGTTCAATTCCAACCCTCCTATTTACAATTACTAACCTTTCTAATTAGCCCTCCACGTCACTTTGATCTCAAAACCCTACACCGGAGGCGCATCAAAACTCTCCAGAACCTTCGTCTCGCTTCCGCTGCTGGCTGCTTCAGACTCTTTGCCTTTCCCAAACCACAAACCACCGGAGTAGGGGTCATCATGAGCCGGGTTAGGGCCGACCCTACCCTAAATTTTAGGGCTTAAGGTCAGGCCGGGCCGGCCTAGTCAAAGTCAACAAAATGTAGGGCAGGGTAGGATAGGGCTGGGGCTTAAATATGCTAACTCTTACCAGTCCAAAATGCCCGAGCCGCTAGGGCTGGGTCGGGCCAGCCCTCTAATTAGAGCCAAATAGGGCCGAAATAGGCCAAAAATAGCCTTATTTTGTTTAACAAAAAGAAATACATTATTTTTTTTATCTTAAAATGTGGCTCAATACTTATATATGTAATACAGGACTCATTATTTTTGTTGATCATATTTAATACACACACACACATATTGAAATTAACTTATAACATTATAAATATTAGTTAAGGTGGTTATATTCAATTAATTATGTGTCTAAATCTCTCAAAATTAATTGTTGTTTAACAATGGAAACAAAAATGAAAGAAAATAAAGCTTAGGGCATCAATTACAAAGAAGATATAAGTTGTATGTTATAGAAAAAAAAAAACATAATTTTAAAAAAGGAAAAATAGGAAATTATTAGAGCTTAATTGGGAGAGTTTAAAGGGTCGGGCCGGGCTTTATTTGCATGGCCCATACCCTACTCTATTTGAGAAAGGGTCGGGCCGGCCCACCCTAATGCAAGGGCCGGGTAGGGCTTTGGCCCTACGGGCTTAGGACGGGTTTAGGGCCGAAGGGCCAAATGATGACCCCTACACCGAAGGAGCTTCCTTCTGACCCAACCACCTCCGGCCTAGCGCTTCCTTCTGACATAACCTCTTTCGGCCTAGCGCTTCCTTCTGACCTGACTGCCTCCGGCCTAGGGCTTCCTTCTGAGCCAACCGCCTCTGGCCCAGGGCTTCCTTCTTAGCCAACCACCTTCGGCCCAGGTAGACCGGGCATACTAGAATCAGGTTGCTTAGTCACGTACCAATGTTGATGTTGATACTGCTCCACGAACTTGTCTATCATGATCACGAAGCCATCGAGTAGGGCCCACAGTACCCCTCCCACGGCGGCGGACCTCGCCGTCGAGACTAACCCCTGTCGCATCTAGCGGAAGCAGCCCGTGGCCGTGCCGGAGATGATCTGGTTCCAGGGGTCCTCTTTTTGCTGCATGTGCTCCAACGTGCAGTCGAAGATGGAAAATAAGCCGCCCCATAAGGCGAAGCGGCCGCCCACACGTGGAGCGTTCATAAAGATGGCCTGGGCGGCGCCGATGAGACGCGCGCCACTCGGCAAGTTGTAGATTCCTTTGAGGAAGTGAAGGGTGCCTCCGACGACGAAGCCCACCCTGAAGGTTCTGCCAACCACGTCGACGATATGGTCCGAGGACGGCTTCAGAGAAGTTTCACAATATCCCATGGCGGTCATGGTTTAAGGTTTTCAGGGTTTTGCCGGTTGAAGAGAAAGAAATATAAGAGTAAATAGGAAGAGAAACTTGTGTGCTGTGACGACAATAACCTCAATGGCTTTGTGACGATGCAGGGTCTTTCAATTACTTTGTAAAGATGCCCTCTGATCTTAAACGGCGTCGTCTAGACTAGTCGCGACTCGACTACACACAAATCACACTACTCAATCATCCTTCTCATTCGTTCTCAGTAATTTTCAGAAGGGAGCAACTTAGCCATACTATGTGGTACAGATAATTTGAGAATCGGTCAATATGTGAGGTCGAAAAGTATAAATAAGCACAATACACCAAGAGAAACAACCACAAAGACACGAGCACAAGAACAAAAATTTAAGGTGGTTCAGCAAAACTTTTGCCTATGTTCACCGGCAGAAAAACAGTCTTCCACTATATTTATAATGGGTACACAATCATACCAAACTTCAAATAGACTTGATGAACAACCAGAAAGAATAAGAAAACAAGGATTCTCTCTTCTCTTCTTATCTCTCTTTTCTTTGCCCTCTCTCACTCTTTAAATCCAAAAATGGAACACTTTGCTCTCTGTCACTGTGATGCAAAACCAAGAGCAGAACCCCTATGTATATAGGCATAAGGATATCAACTTTCTTCACCAATTAGGAAACCTATTCCTATTGGTGGTAGGCAATTATGTCTTCTCTTTCTCTATAATCAACAAGGATTACAGTCCTGCATCAATAAGAATCTTCATTCCTTATTGGAACTCCATTCATCAGTAGGAATCTAAAACCTATTAGGTAAACAATTCTCATACTCTGAAACAATTGCCTTAGAAAAAACTCATGGGTTGGAAACCCAACAGATAAGGTACCCAGTTTATAAAAAGCCTACTACTTTTTCCATTTTCTGGTTCAAATTTTGTTCTTTTTGGATTCAGATATCTTGTTTTTAAAGTTGGGAGCTTTAAGTCTTTTAGGGTGTTGTTAGTTACTACTTACTACCCATGTAAGTATACTAGTATACTACTTACTACCCATGTAATTTACTAGTATACTACACATAAGTGCAACTCCTGCTTCTAAATAACAAGCTCTCACAAGATAATAGTGCTTGATATCACCATAGAGAAAAATTCAGTCACCGTTCTCAAACTATGCTGCCAAGGTCAATTTGATACTTGAACTCTCAAAAGTATCAATGTGATACCTAAAGACCTATTTTAATATCAACGTGATACTTTCGCCCAAAATCCATAACGGCTCCGTCTGTTTGCTGATGTTGCAAGGGTAAAATTGTCTTTCTCAACTAATTAATTATAAAAAAAAATTAAAAAGAAAAAAAGAAAAAAATGAGATCGAGCTCTGTCTCTATGTCTCTCTCTCTCTCTCTTTGCCAATCTGATCCTCTCTCCTTTCTATCACAATTGGTTATTTTTCTGGGAATGGATTTGTGGGTCTACAAAGAGCAGCCGAAATGGAGAAATTTTTTTTTGCACCACTGCAAAGCGTTTGTGGCTTATGAAGAACAGTCGGAGCAGCGGGGAACGTCGCCGGTGTCGGCGACAAGGAGGAGGCTCTGATGTCCGGCGCAACCAACTGGAAGACCGGTTCGCAACTCCATCTCCACCTCCGTCGTCGTCCCCACCAAGCTTAGCCACCTCTTCTCCTTATCCTCCTCCACCACTCCCACCAGTAAGCCCCGCCATAGCTGCAGCTTCCTAACCCCAAATGGAGCCGTGACGCCGCGCCATCGGCTGCCGCAGCTCGACCTGGAGCTTCTCTCCCTCAAGAAATCCGAGTCCTACACCTCCCTCAAGGACCTCCTCCCCTCCTCCTCAATCCATTTTCAAGGATTTGTACTATTTTCCTCCTTCGATTTTGTTTACCTTTCTGGACTTCATTTCAATCTCGTTTCAATTTGCTTGATCCTTGAATTTGTTTTTCTAAATTTTTTTTTATGGAACTAGAATTTTTGGTTTCCAGGACCGGTGATTATTGTGGAATTTGAAATTATAGTGCTGATTTAGTGATTTTTTTTCACCATTGGCATCATTGTTGCATGTGATGTTGGAAAGGATTTCCTATATGATAGTTATGGTCAAATTGATGATTGGGAGAATTGGGTGCAGGTCGGTCTTCGGCTGTTGCTCTGTCTTCTCGGTTCTAACATTGTTATTCGAACAGTGTGGTGAGACCTGATTAATGTTCCTTCCATCAATGTTGAACTTCAGAAGTGGTTATATTATGGATTGGCTTCTGATTGATGTTGAGCCTTTCTTTGGTACAGTTGTTCTGTGGGGATTGTTGTACCAGTATACTGTACATGCAAGGCAATTGAGAGGAAAGATGAAACTGCACAACAGAAGTGGCTTCTTTATTGGGCGGGTTGGGATTTGTATTTTTTATTTTTGTTTTCCTTTCATCTCGAAGAGAAGCAGCCTTGATGGTGGCGGTGGCCGTGTGTTCATCGACGGCTTGGGTAAAGATTAGATTTTTTTTTTGTGTGGTAAATTCTGGGTGTGTGATATTGAGGATGGTTGATGTTATGGTTATTGGGTTTGTGATTGTGATTGTGTGTGTTCACATTTATTTTTGTTTATGTTGTTTGTCTGGAAATTGAATTGCAAAGGTTATGGGGTGAGGTAAGAGGCTGCGGTTTGGCTAGAGGAAAATCCCTGTGTGTTCACATTTATTTTTGTTTATGTTGTTTGTCTGGAAATTGAATTGCAAAGGTTATGGGGTGAGGTAAGAGGCTGCGGTTTGGCTAGAGGAAAATCCCAGAAGAAGAAGAACAAAAAGAAATGAAAATGAAAAAAAATGAATTAAAAAAGGATAAATTGGTCATTTTACATTTTTTAGGGGACTCATGTACTTGCCACGTCAGCAAATAGACAGTCCCGTTACGAATTTTTGACGGAAGTATCACGTTGATGTCAAAATACATGTTTGGGTATCAGATTGATACTTTTGAGAGTTCGGGTATCAAATTGGCTTTGACAGCATAGTTTGAAGACGGTAGCTGAATTTTTCTCATCACCATATACTACTAACATTACAGAAAATCATGCATGACGCATTCAAACATAACTAAATAAAGTATGAACACAATAAAAGAAAATAATAAGGTATTGCGGCATTGCCACTGGGTCTAATGCACAAACCCAAAACTGCTACTAGTCTGGCTTCACTTGTAGAGCCACCCAAGTTAGTGCAGTAATTGATACCTAGTTCTGGCAGGAAATGTCCTGTTGACCATTTAAAGCCATACCATGAGTACGCAGCAGCCATCCATAACACAAGTGACAAGATTTCAAAGCATTTTGCAGATGTCACAAAACAAAGCACATAATCGATCTGCTATTCAAGAAATCGGCTCAAACCTTGCATGATCTTAGAAGGAAGCTGTGTTGAAGTTTTATAAAGGTCTAATCTTTACATCGATCTATTTCCCCTTCAGAGTTTAATTAACATAAACCCATTAAACCCAAGGTGTAGCATTTAACATCTTAGTTTTACAGAGCTTAAATCCTTTATATACAGAACAAGTCAGAGTGAGCCAGACAAGTAAATGCAGAATTGCAGAGAATGATAGCAAAGTTTTCTTCCTCCCCAAAGGAAACCAGCCACAACATTCCATTCAGAGATAAATAAGTGACAGAAGAAAAACAAATCATCTTGGTTCAAACTATTACCAATAAAAACCTCAAATATCCCAACTTCCCCAAATCCCTCACTTCAATTCCAACCCCACTTAATACAATTATTAACCTGTCTAATCAAAACCACCCAGATCACTTAAACTCACAATGCAACTTCCCCGTATCCCTCAGTTCAATTCCAACCCTCCTAATTACAATTACTAACCTTTCTAATCAGCCCTCCACATATCACTTGAACTCAAAACTCGGCACCGGAGGCGCATCAAAACTCTCCAGAACCTTCGTCTCGCTTCCGCTGACGGCCGCCTCAGCCTCTTTGCCTTTCCCAAACCACCCTCCTAACCACGAACGACTGGAGGAGCTTCCTTCCGACCCAACCACCTCCGGTCCAGGCAGACCGTGCATACCAGCAGCTATCGCCATCTCATTCTGTTTCTGCTCCATGTACTTGCCCACCGTGATCCCGGCGCCTTCGATTAGGGCCAAAAACATCCCTCCCACGGCGGCGGACCTTGCCGTCGCGCCGAGCCCCTGCCGCATCTGGAGGAAGCCGCCGGTGGCCGCACCGGAGATGATCGAGTTCCAGGGGTCCTCTTTTTGCCGAATGTGGACCAACGCGCAGTCGAAGGTGGAGAAAACGCCGCCCCATACGGCGAAGCCGCCTCCCATGCGCGGCGCGTTCATCCGGATGGCCTGGGACGCGCCTGCGAGTCGCGCTCCCCTGGGCGAATTGTAGATTCCTTTGAAGAAGTGGTAGGAGCCTCCTCCGACGGCTCCCATCCCGAAGGCTCCGCCGGCGTCGTCGAGGATTCGGTCCGGGCACGGCTGCCGAGAAGTTTCTGGAGTTCCCATGGCGGTCAGGGTTTAAGGTTTTCAGGGTTGAAGAGAGAGAAATAGAGGGTTTAAGAGGAGGAAGAGGAACTTGTGCTTTTGTGCCGGTGCTGCTTGGTCATTACGTAAAGGGTGTTTCGGTCATTTCATAAAGATGCCTTCTTATCTCCAACGGCGTCGTTCTAGACCAGTCTGGTGTCTGGAATACACGCATCCTCCTCCTCCTTCTCCTTGGTTCTTCAGTAATTTTCAGAAAGGGGAGCAGCTTAGCGTTAATATGTGGTGCGGATAAGGTACCCGGTAATCATAAGCCTTCTACTTTTTACATTTTCTGGTTAAAGTTTTGGTCTTTTTCGATTTAGATATCTGGTTTTGAAGTTACGGTGTTGCTACTTGGGAGTTGCTACTACTCCAATGTATGCTACTAATTTGACAAAGGGCCAAGCATTTCCATTGGCTATTAGGGTTTGTTCAAAACCCAGAAGCTTTAAAGGGTTCCACAGCTCAAAGCCCCAATCTTTACAGATTGGTGCTCACCCAAAACCCTCACTAAACCTTAGTTCCCCTTTGGTTGATTTTGCTACCGATTCTAGTTATAGGGTTGTAGGAAATGGAATTGTTGCAAAACCCAGAAGTAATATGAGTGGATTCAGGGTTAGATGTGCTACACAGAATTGGCTGTTGGTAAGAGGTAGAGGTTTTTCGAATTGGTCTGGTCAGAAGGGTAATGGAGAGAGTAATAGTGTGGGGAGAAGTGGAAATAGACTGCCGTGGTTGGCAGCTAAGGAAGCAAAAAGGTTGGAGCAGCGAGCAACGGCCACAAAAACACCTCTTTCGTCTTGGGGGGAGTCCGCTAAGAGGTTAGAGAAAGACAGCAATGCTGGTTCTTCTGGGGAAGAGGCCATGAATTTGGCCAGGAGTAGAGGGGGAGACCGCCTTAGTAAGTCCTCTTGGGACAAATCAGCAAAAAGGGTAGAGGAAGAAAGAAAGCCGAAAACTGAGCGTTCGTCTTGGGAGGTGTCTGCAGAAGCTTTTGTTGGGAATGGTGGTCCATCGGAGAAGAGGAGTGCAGAAAGAAGAACTGGAATGGTGAAGGATAGGCGAAGTGAGTACAGTGTGAGGGATAGAAGACAGGAAGAAGTCAATTCAGAAGGGAGTGGAGAGGAGGAAGAAATGGATGTTGGTGATGATCCAAGGTGGGATCAGATCAAGAATAAGTTCAGGAGAATGGAAGATGTCAAATCCGAGAAACCTGTGTATCGAAGGTGGGATAGGCAGGAACATTGGGGCAGAAAGACATGGCAAGAAGCTAGTGAATCGTCGGTGCCTAGACTGGTTGGCCAAGGTGTTTATGGTGTTGGTCCAGTTTTGGCTGCTTTGTCAGCTGGAAGAAGAGAATTTTATACGTTGTATGTTCAAGAAGGGTTGGATCTGAGCAATAATAATAGGAAGAAGAAGGACAAGAAGGGATTTGAGAGAGTTTTGAGGATGGCTGAAAATTTTGGGGTGAACATAAAGGAATTGCGCAAGCATGATCTTAACATGGCTGCTGATAATCGACCCCATCAGGGTCTGCTTCTAGATGCCTCTCCATTGGAGATGGTTAAAATTAAGGAATTGGACCCTGTTTCAGTAGAGGAAGATAAGGGTTCTCTTTGGATAGCTTTGGATGAGGTTACAGATCCTCAAAATTTGGGGGCAATCATCAGATCCTCTTACTTCTTTGGAGCTGCAGGCGTGGTGTTATGCGCAAAGAATTCAGCCCCACTGAGTGGTGTTGTGAGCAAAGCAAGTGCAGGCTCACTTGAGTTAATGGAGTTGCGATATTGCAAGAACATGATGCAGTTTCTAACATCCTCAGCTGAAAATGGTTGGCGTGTTCTTGGTGGTTCTGTTTCTAGCAAAGCTATTCCTTTGAACGAGATAGTACCTAGTGAACCAACCATTCTGGTTCTGGGTAGTGAGGGCACTGGGTTGAGGCCTTTGGTGGAAAGATCTTGCACTCAATTGATTAGAATCCCTGGGAATATTCCTGCGGATGTAACCGTTGCTGGATTTGACGATAGCGAATCTGTGAAAGTGAATCATGGGTACGCTGCTGAAGAGTTCCAGTCGTTTTTGGCTGTGGAGAGCTTAAATGTCAGTGTTGCAGCTGGTGTGCTTCTTCATCACTTGGTGGGAAACAATGAGGAGTGATGTTCATGAGGTTGCTCAGCAGAATAACGGACTGGATTGAGATTCCACACCATTGATTTTGTTACACTAGATTAAGCTAGTGTATTTATAGGATGATTCCCATTTTACATTTCTCTGTTGTAATTTCTATTTTCATCTTTAGAGCTTTATCTAGAATTGGGATTTGGGAGTAGGTTTACAGTTTTGATTTTCTTTTCAACTCTTGTTTGGAAACAATCTTGTTGTCAAGCAAAGTGACGCACTTAAATGAGATCATCAAATTGCCGGTATCTCAGTTCATAACTTCGTACTGCTTTATGCTTTTCGAATCTTCGGATTAATACATTAATGTTACTCATCTTTTCGCTGGTTCATCATCTTATCTTTTCTGTATCACATTTTCTGAAACTTAACCACAATCTTATGCGTTTGAGCACGTCTATAAAGATCAACTAGTTATCTTCTCTTTCACTTTCAATCTTTCATGGTCCTGGGTATAGATCATCAGTCATATCTCCTCTATTCCGAGCGCAAAACAATTTCGTGCACTGGTGTGTCCTGTACTCCTGTGTCTCTTGAGTTTGAAGTTCCACTTGTTTTAGGCCATTGATTGCTAAATGGCCAACAAGGAACATCGTTAATCCTAGCAGCGTAGCGAATATTGTGTCCCATTCTGTTTGATTGTCATTAATTTCATTCTTCTACTGGGATTAAGATTATTTTTGCTTCTTCTTCAAGGATTGGTAACTGTACCTTTCTATAGTTGCTTGCTCAATTCTTCTTTCCGTTCCTAGCCAACTCTCATTCATAATGAATTTCTCTGTCATGAAGAACCCCTGTGACACAAGCAGTAGTCACCAATCATATTTGGACTGGGCAGCAAGTCTTCCGGAGGATCTTGTGATTACTATTCTGGATAACCTATTCGAACCCATTGACCATGTTCATTTTGCTGCTGTCAGCAAGCTTTGGCGTTCCTTTGCGAAACACTACAATCGTTCAACACATCGCTGGCCTAAGCTACTCCCTCCCATGCTCATGTTCCGGAATAGTTTTAGTACTACTCCATGGGTACTTTATAGCCTATCTGAAACAAAAATTTATGACAATATTAACATAAGATGTACAATGCCTGGTTTTGGTAATCTCATGGCTAACAGATACTATGGCTGTGGCCATGGTTGGTTGGCCACAGTAGATGATCAGCTGGCTGGACTTCCTGTTCTAAATCTCGTAAACCCTTTCAGAAAAGAAATCATTCCTTTGAATCGCCTCGGATGTCCCCTTGTCATGAGCTCTAAGCCTAAGGAGTTCCCAAAGCTGATCTTGTACGTCGATCCCACACTAAAAGGGGACAATAACAGCTTTATGGTTGTAGCATTATACAATCAAGGTTCCAGTCTTGCTTTCACTAGAGGGGAGCAACGTTTTTGGACTTCGATAGAAACCTACGGACATTATTCGATTACTGGGGTTGTGTTTTACAAAGGTAAAGTCTACGCAGTTGACAAGAATTTTGGAAGAATTGTGTCGTTTGATGTTAAAAGCTGCAGTTCTGGTATGTCACCAAGGCCAAAGATACACAATACTACTGGTATGTGCCCAAGCTCTCAGTCATATCTTGTGGAATCAACTAAAGGAGAGCTTTTGCACGTTCGAAGATTTTTAACACTACGGATAGAAAGGAATCAAGGGGCAATGCCTTTCACTCACACCTTCAGGTTTACAAGTTGATGTTCGATGACACCGGATCCATTGTGAAGCAGGTCGAGTTAAAAACCATTGGAGACAAGACTCTGTTTGTTGGTGACAGTCAATCAATGTCTGTTTTGGCCTCGAGTTTTTCTTGGTGCAAACCGAACTCCATATATTATACAAGCGATTCAATTCGTTGACTGTGGATGAATACCTAAATTTTAATTGGAGAGATATAGGAATTTTCGATTTAAAGCAGGGATCCACTACTCCTATACAGTGTCACCCTCAGGATTTAATGTACCATTACACATCACAACCTGCAGTTTGGATTCTGCCTCCATTTAATGGCCTATGCTAGCTCGCTTTCTCCCTTCCAACTCAAACATCAATTGAAGCGAAGTTAGGTTCTTAAATGAGATCATCAAAGTGCTGTCATCTCAGTTTCCTTCACTCTAGCTAGGAACGAAGCAGCTAAAACGCTCGAGGTCAATTTCTTTTTTGTTGGGGGTTCAGTACTTCGCTATTGTAACTTGCGAGAAAAACTGTCATTGTGGTTAATCAACATGCAGTCTGATGAACTTGATTATGATTATAAGACTTATTGTCATAATCCTGCAACTTTTCATCTCTGTAAAAACTATATGTTCCATCTTAACTGTGATCTTGGTATTCAAGTTGACGAGTGACGACATATTACATGCATGGTCACACCAGAATCTCTTTTTAAGCCACAAGGACAATCACTGTCTGTTGTTTAGACTCTTTCATACACGCAGGATTGTTATCCGTTTTATCTGTTTCACTTAATCTTGTACTTGCTCGAGTTGTTTCGAAAAGCTTGCCTTAGTGTCAAGTCGGAGAGATGGGCCCTAGTAAACTTGCTCTGCCCCCTTAGCCATGGCTTGTAGCTCTACGGGTAGCGGACATTTACTTCACACGTACACAAAGCGTTATTAAGGAAACTTGCTAGCTAGCTGTTAGTTTCTCCTCTTTAATCTGCATAGTATAGTTAGTACTGATCCATGCATGGAAATCCCAGAAACAAACAGTCATCTATGCCCCAAGAATTTTAGGTACAAGTCAATATCGAAAAGACTAGTAGGTTAGCATTATACCCCATCTGTCCCAGAACAAAAAAGAATTATTCCTTTGCTAATTATAAATCCATCCATCCAGAATGAGCTTATGTCTTTTGCTAACATGGTCCAACGCTTTCAAAGCTGGCAAAACCATGTGAAATTTGATGTGATTGTGCTCAATCACAAGAAGTTAATATTTATAGTAGGATGCATGCTCTCTCCAATTTGCCTCGTCTCCCACAGTTTTCGGTTCTGGTATATGTGGTCTATTCCACATATGTCTTTCCATTACGAGTAATTTTATTTACACATCTCAAACCGTTTAATACACATCCTCCATTTTTGTAAAATTTCAAATTCCTTATATAACCCTCTTCTCAACTTAATAAGAAAAAAAAAAGTAATCTTCTATTTCTCATCTTCGCCTACTCAACGGCAAGATGTTATAGACGACTAAACTTTGCACAGTATGTCTTCTTATTCCTTCTGGGTCTCCCATGCCTATCCAATTAAATACCTTCATCAACTTACAGTTTCTCTCTCGTTAGCATTTTTCTTTTCTTCATCATCATATTGAGAAGGCATGTCACCCATAACCATTCTTTGCATCTTTGAAATGGCTATGGCTATGGCCTTCACAATCTGGTTCATCACTACCATCTCTCTTTAATTTGTGGGCGTATCCATGATGATTGTATTTGTATGTATCCATCCACTAGCTAATATGAGTCCAAATTTAGTTGGTGTTGTGTACTGGTGTGGTACAACAAGAAAGAAGAGAGAAGTTTGGAGGGAGTAGGGAGACAATAGATGGATGGAGGGAGAAGAGAGAGGCGGTGAAAGAAAAGTGTGCAGGGTAGAGGCTGTAGAGAAGAAAGAGGAAGAGGTATGGGAGCGCAAAAGAGGAACAATTTGGGAAAAATGACAAAAAAGAATTGAAGGTTGTGTATTAAGAAATTAGAGATGTGTTAATAAAATCTCTTCCATTACCTAAACCAGCCCATGACAACTCACTAGTCAACAAAAATACCTAATTTGCACTAATATCCTTTCCAACCTTTTGTGATAATGGCCAACACTAAAGAAGCTTGTATGGTCCACGATATAATATATATCAGTTTCACCTGCTTGAAGTTAACTTCAAGCAGTAGCTGCTACTAGGGTTTTGTAAGCAGTTTCGTGTTTGTTACTTTCACATATCTAGACGTACTCGGGATAAAACTTTCTTCAAGCTTCACTTGTTACGTTACGAAACTGAATTTGGTGCAAGTTCAATAGTTTAGAACGACCACAACATAAGATGCTAGATAACAAGAGATAATATTTACGCCAAACTGAAGTATACGAAAGCTGCTATATATTATGGTGGGTCTTCTACTCGAATTTACCCCGGAAGTACCAGTCGTCTGGGTTTGATTGATGTGCTAAATGGGGTACTATTCATTTCAGAATTACAAACGTTGTCATACTCATATATTCATGGACATGATATAACCCCCCAGGACCGGATTTTGTTCCCAAAGTCGTCTCTGCAGGTGAAACCTAATTAATTTTACGTCGGTTTTGTGCTAAAACCATGTGAACCACGATATGATCTCAGTTTGAATTTAGATATCTGTCGTCATCAACAGCAAAACTTCTGAAAAGTTTTATCCATGATTGAATTTGATCCCAAAAGAAACGGAATATCCCCAATCTTCATCTATAAACCATCATTTCGTGGGTCCGAAATATGAATCCCAGTTGAGATGGAATAAGTGGATTTGGTAGTTGTGAGAATTATAATGTTTCATAAGAGCTTTCTAGTTTCTAGCATCTTTGATGTTTAGCCAAATTGTTGTCATGAGTCATGTCCTTGTAATGAGATAGTTTTGAATAAAAATCAATAGCGTACACGCGTCTTCTTGATTTAGAGCCAATAATTGGTCGAGAGATTCACCCTAGCGTCTCTTATTTTGTCAAACTGCAATAATGCACCACAACTCTTCAACGGTTGAAGTTGAATGCTAGAATCTCATTCATCTAAATTTCTAAATTATTCATTTTAAAAAAAATCTAAATTATTATCTTTTCTTTGGAAAACTATAACTGAGTTCTCGAATTTCAATTCAAGTTCTTAAAAGTTCTCTTTTATTTGCACACATTCAACATTAAAGTTATATGATCATAATCGTTAAAGGGTTATCTACGTAAAGAATTAACGTAAATATAAATCCATTTATTCATGTAATTACACAAAACAAATGAATAGTTGGTTACAAAAATGTGAACATTTTATCAAAACTGTTCATTTATCTTGATATAGTTGGATGCTTTAATGATCTCCTATTTAGATGATTTTTTGTAGAAATGAGTTGTAGAAATTACATAGAACAACAGTACGAATGTACGCAAGAAACAGTCTGGACGCACAAGTTCACACCAGAGTATGTACCTAAGTTTTTCTTCGAAAATGAGCTCCCCATCATTGGCTGAACCATTTCTCTAACTACTAGTATCTAAACTTTCTCCGCAAACAAACAAGACCCAGAGTGGGATTAGCCGAAACCAGTTTACCAAGATGACAGTGGTACCTACCATCCCAGATTCGGATCATAACCAAAGCATCTTCCTTTAGGGGGTGGGGGAGGGGGTCTCAATCCCAGCTCACCTTCCTCCCTATAAATAACCAAAATTCAATTTTTTCCCAACTGTATTTCTCTCTCCTACCTTAAAAAAAAACCGAACTTTGCCAGCTCGATCCCAAAAGCGAAATAATAAGAAAGAAAATGTAATGCTTAGATCATCACAGCCAATCAAAGCTTCTTCTTCCTCCTCTTCGAAAATTTTATAAAAACTTACCCGCTCTGTCACACTAGCCTCTTCTCCCCTCTCTCTCTCTCTCTCTCTCTCTCTCGCTCTCTCTCTCTCTCTGCGTTACGTTCAACGACGTCGTTTAACCCCAATCCGGCGAATGCGCGGTTGATTCAAAAACCCTTTAGGGCCTTCTCTCGCCGCCTCGTCTTTGTCTCCGGGAACGAGAAATTGAAACCGAGACGGAGACAGGCCGCGAGTTTTTGAATCCAAAGATTGAAGCTTTTTTGAATAATGTCGACGACATTGGATCCTCTCGATTCGCTCCTCTTCTCTCTCAGCCGAACTCTTTGTACTCCCCTCGCCGTTTTCGTTCAGCTTCAGGTTTGTTACTCAGATCCAGTTCTTTTAATTTTCTACTCGCCGGAGCAATTTTTTTTTTCTTTTTTATTTAATGTGGGACGGAATTCGAATTCGGATTGTGGAATTAGTGATTCCGAGACTCGGATTTTTGAAAATCTTTGGTTTTTAGGTTTATGGCGGCAGTTTTTTTAATTTTGATTTTCAATCGTTTCGGATGATTTAGCTTCTCATTTCTTGATTTTAGGTGTGAATTTTGATTTTTTTTTTTTTGGTGCGATTAGTTGCATAATGGAAGTCAAAGATTTGGTTTTTGGTCACAAGAAATGGATTTTTGCATGTTTAAAGTGAAATTGGTGTAATGATTAGGTCACTGTTTAGATATATTGTAAGCAAAGGTATCTAATTCCATTATTGGTGCTGCAGGGATGTCTAATTTGTTTGATTCTAGCTTTTGGGTGGGCTTGTGCAGCTTATGTCAGGTACTTGGAAGTCTAGTCTCGGCGATTGGCATGGCCTGTATGGCTTCTTTAGTGTTACACTTGCATGATGTGATTGATATTGAACATGTTTTTGTGCTTCTTTTTGTTTGTTTCAGGAATAGAGAGATTAAACGAATGAAGGATAGTATGAGACGGGGAAATAGCTTTGCTTTCCTTTGCCAGGATATCAGGGAACTTGAGCACTCAAATCAGGTCAAGTTGCCGAGAGTATCTGTTGTTATGCCTTTGAAAGGATTTGGAGAACACAATTTACATAATTGGAGAAGTCAGGTGAGGGACCCCTTTCTGTGTCTTTGAAGGGATAGATGTTGTTCATTTATATTACAATAGCCATTTCTGTGTTCATCTGTATCTAACAAGGATGCTAACTTGGCCTTGGTTTAGAAAGGTGTGTGTATGTGTGTGTGTGTGTATTCTCTTCTTAAGTGTGAACTACAGAATGAGCTGAATCCAATTATAATGCTGGTGGCTACAGTGTGCATTTTGGGTTTAAATCCTAGTTTTAGTTAATTGAATTTGTAAATTGTGTGTTCATTTTTTTTTCCCTCAACTAGTAAAATTGGCAAGGTCTTAACTGCTGATTGTTTTGTTTTATAAATGAACCCAGATCACATCTCTCTATGGCGGTCCTTTAGAATTTCTTTTTGTGGTGGAAAGTACAGAAGACCCTGCTTACCATGCTGTATCTATGCTACTATCCGAGCTTAAGGTATATTTATGTCATTTTGAAATTATTTCTTTTTAAAATACTAAATCCTCTAATGATCAAAAAAGCAAAATATCTGAGACAATGCCATAACATTTTTGGATCAATTAGTTGCTTCTTCTGGATATTATTGAAACTGCTGATGTTCAAACTCAAACAATCTTCTTCAATATATTAACCTCCTTTACCTGTTTACCATGGTTCTGTTGCAGGATGAGGTTGAGGCTAAGATTGTTGTGGCTGGTCTTTCAACAACCTGCAGTCAGAAAATCCACAATCAATTGGTATGTTTCTACTGCAGAAACCTAAAGTACTATTATGCTTGTGCAGTGTCAAAGGTGTGATACAACTTATGTTTTCTGTTCCACCTGTGAATTGTTAGTCACTATTAGTTGCCTACGATGTCTAGACTAGATACTGGATCAGACTTATTGTGGTATAACTTTTCTTAGGGATTCATGTAAAATGCTAAGGAAAGTTTCATTTATGTGTATATATGGAAATTTGGCTTCAGACTTGTTGCCTGATGTATTTAAATTAGGTTTCTTGTGCTTTATCATGTCAAATCATCAATTATTAGATAGTAATGTCCTTTTGTAGGTTGGAGTGGACAAAATGCACAAAGACAGCAAGTATGTATTATTTTTGGATGACGATGTTAGGCTCCACCCTGGATCAATCGGAGCCCTAACTACTGAGATGGAGAAAAATCCTGATGTATGATCCTTGTATGCTGATACAATATACATTAATCCATCTTCTAATTTTTTCTGGTTCATGTGGTTAACTAACTGTGGATTATTATATGGTGTTAATTCTGTTAAAATGGTGTGCAGATCTTCATTCAAACTGGATACCCTCTCGATTTGCCTTCAGGAAGTTTAGGGAGTTACTGCATTTATGAATATCATATGGTATGCTTACAAAAACAATGGTGGCATAAATTACTGCTTTCGGATGCTTAAAAGTATATTAGGGTGCAGGAACATGTACCAGTCTGACTCATTGATATCTGGAATTTATGTTGTCAACAGCCTTGCTCAATGGGCTTTGCTACCGGTGGGAGGACATTCTTTCTGTGGGGAGGTTGCATGATGGCAAGTAGCTATCACCTTCTTTTTCTCTAGCTTGCAATAGATAAATTCGAGATATTAGCCTAACTGTTTGAGATTGTTTGCAGATGCATGCGGATGATTTTAGACTTGATCGCTATGGTGTGGTCTCAGGGCTTAGAGATGGTGGTTACTCTGATGATATGACTCTTGCAGCTATAGCTGGTATATTCTCATTGACATTTTCTGTTCAATCTCATTCAATAGACATAGCTGCATTGATCTTGGCGGATTATGGCCTTCCCAAAGGTCAGCATCATTTACATGCATTATTGCTGATGTTGACCATTTCCAGGGGCTCACAAGAGGCTCATCACATCACCTCCAGTTGCTGTCTTTCCTCATCCCCTTGCAAGTGATCTTAGTTTCTCAAGGTTTGTGATGCACAATTATCCAAATACCAAAAAGTAACAAATTTGGTGCCTTAAAAACTTGGGTCAAGTAAATATTTTGGCTTTTCATGTAGGTATTGGAATTACTTGAGGAAGCAGACATTTGTACTGGAATCATATTTAACAAAGGTTAATTGGATTATGAACCGGGCATTGTTTACTGTCCACTGCTATCTCTCATGGGGTTTTGTAACACCATACTTGATGGCCATGATTCATGTCACAGCAGCCCTACGAATGTATATTAAGGAGTATTCAGTTGAGGAAACAACCTTCACTTTTGGTGGTGAGAACCCTACTTATCCTTTAAGATAGGTGTTGTTTAGAGAATACATGTGGGGAAAATCAGTATGGACGATACCATTTTGATTCCCAGCTTTAGCAACTGCATCTGCGGTTAATAGGGTGGTTAATTTGGACAGAGTACTGCAAATCAGTGCTTTAACAAAGATCCTGATGTCCAAGAATTGCATCTTGTGTTTCACCTTTCATTAGTATCTCAATTACAACTGATAATGATAAATACATGCCTGGAGTTAGAAGTTTAAAACTAGAAAAGATGTGCCACCCTTAATCTGAGTCTGTTTTTTTTCTTCGATGCACCATTATCATACTCCTGACTGCTGCAATCACCTTTGCCCAGGTTTGGCACTGGTAGGCTGCCTAGCTGTATGCACATTTGTGGAACTTCTTTCAATGTGGAACTTGACAAGGATAGAAGTCCATCTATGCAACATGCTATCACCAGAGGCACCTAACCTCTCACTTGCTACATATAACTGGGGACTTGTAAGTATCCTTGTTCTCTGAAGAGACTCTGACTTTCATTACGGATATCCATATTTCTTGAAACTATCTTTGATTCTATCTATAGGAAAGTGCACCATTTAACTCCAGTTATAGAGAAACTTTTATCAAAATTCACCATCTTGCTGACTTCTATCTGAAACAAATTTTCCCCCTTGGTAGACATGAATGGTTTCTATTGACATTTGTGACTGAATGTAAATTCTTCAGTTTGGATATGGAGAGACTAAACATATAGCTAGAGGCCACCCTGTGCCCTGCAAATTATAAGTGGGAATGGGGATCAGAGGTTCTGAAGTAGGACCTCCTGCTTGTATGCCATGTTAGATGACCACAACTCAATGGACCAAAAGGCCCAAATATGAAATAATTTACAAAGGAAGTTTAGTTAGCTAAGTGTACTATACCAACCTAAATATCTTGGTGAAAGTTTTGTTTGGAAATATGAGCAGCAGATATTGGTAGCTAGGACATCAGAAGTTTACAATCATTTAGTTGGAGATGCTAATTAGTACTTTCTAATGTTAATGTACTGTTTCTTGAATGGCAGGTATTCATTGCACTTCTTGTAGATAACTTTTTATACCCCATCTCGGCCTTTCGTTCTCATTTTACTCAGTCTATCAATTGGTCGGGTATTCGATATCACCTAAAGAATGGGAAGATATTCAAGGTATGCTGCCCAAGGCCTTTCTTCTAAACTATGACAAGTTAGTTGGTGTATTACATACGAAAAGGAAGAATTTTTTTTTCTGACCTGCTCTGATGTATTTTTCCTGAAGATTGAACGAAGCAAGGATATGGGTCCAATTTACACGGATTTGGGAGGAAAGCATTTAGGGAAGAAAGGAGCTCCTCCAAAGTTGTCATTCCTCAGCTCTTTGGCCAGAAGTTTGGCACAGTGGCATCAACCGAAGAAATATGATAGCTAAGAAATTTGTTCAGTTCAAGTGAAACATCTTGTGATCAGTTGCCCAGCTCTCAAGGTCAAATGGGTGACGAGGGTGTTGGAAGAAAAATTTGTTGGGGTTGGATTGGTTGGCCATTCAATTATTGGTTATTGGTTAGTGTTTTTAGGAAATTTTTGCTTCATTTTTTAAAATCCCATTCAAATACATTTGATTCTTCAGCCTCAACCCACTATGTCTGGGTTGATTTGTAACTCACTCTCATCACCCCCAGCCTCTTCTTTAGTTCTGTTACTTATATTCTTATACAGAGATTCATATGATAGCTAGAGATTTGATTTCCATGTGCTCTTGGTCCCAGTACATATCAGTTAATTCAAGCCTTTTACATTTAGTTTCCCCTGTTACTGGTCCAGTTAGCCCGTTTCCCTTGATTTGATGATTTACATCTGTGTTAAAATTGTAACTTGTAACGTTGTAAGTTCCATAACAAGTAAATTTTATAATTTGTAGTAGTAGCTTTCACAAGTTTTAATCAGAGATTGATTGCAATTGCAAGAGGGTAGTTTTGGTGTGAGGTTTTCTAGTCTTTCATCTCCCCCAAACGGAAGGACTTCTGTACAACGTCATATTCAAGTAGGATTAAGTTTGACTATCAGAGTGATCGCTAAAGCCTAAAACACATGTTCATCCGGGGATTTCAGGGAAGAAACAGTTGGAAACCAAATCTATAAGCAAACAGGTGATACAGGCAACACGGAAACCAACTAGAAAATGTTTGAATACAGAAAGAATGCCGGTGGCTAAAAGAGAGAGTACATTCTTCCAATGATTCACAAGCTAATGACTAATTAGTTACACTGGCTCCAGGCTCCAGATCTCCAATATAGAATTCGTGAACCATATCATAGACTAAGCTAGCATGCTGTGGCCTACAAAACATAAAGTGAAGATTAAGAAGAAAATGTCAGCAACGTCATTGCCACAAACTTGTTGATGCGATAAAATGTAATAGTGTGGGTGCTAGGTACTGACAGATCACAAGAAAAAGACATTCCACCCTCGCTGATCAGATCTATCTATGAAGATAGAGATCAAATTATAGTTTTGCACTAAGAAAGAACAAATTAAAACACATTGTGTACATTGATTTAAAACATTCCTCTGGGGCTAAAACATGATTAAAGTGAGAGATGTGAAAATAGGGGTTCATTTACATATATAAGTAGTGTTGTATCAATTGTCTTGGTTTCATTTCCAAACAGCCAGTTCAAAGCCTCAGACGAGGATTGAGAAAGTCACTACAAAACACTTTCATTCTTTCAAAATATGATTAGTTGACGCCAATCAAATGAGAGAAGACTCAATTAATGCTACCAGTCTTATCTAATATCAACACACACCCTATGGTTGCTGAAACAGTCTTACAAAACTTTGTGGGTGGAAACTCACTTAATTGAGAAAACAGGCTTATTATTTTGCAACGGCAAGGAAAAGCATTTCAGCACAGAGATACTACTTACCCATAAAACCCAACAGTTGAATCATCTCCAGCGTGTGCGAGGATGGCATCACCACCCGGGTGTACCTCTACATATGGTGTAAGGTCATACACCTACAGTTATTGCAAAGACAATACTAGAGTGAAATGTAAAGCCCACAAAGGAAGAACAAGAGATCTCCAAAGAATCTAATGAATCGTGATATTACCTTGTTTTTGATGATCACCCAACAATCTGTTCGTTTATTATGCAAAGAAACCTCAGCTTTAGTGTATATCTTGGCAGTCTGGCAATGGAAATAGCATAAACATTTGCTCAAACTTCATTTCTAGAAAACTGAAAATGATGATAAATTTCTTTGCTAAGAATTACAGTTATACCTTCTCAGCTTTAGCATTTGACTTAATGTTTTTTGTATTCCCTGCACCCATAAAGATTTCCTCCTTTATAACCCAAACTCAAAACTTGCTAACAAAGATTCAAACTTTTGTTCTTTATAAGATGAAAAAGAAAAAGAAATAAGAAAATACCAGATGGGATCAGAACGAAAGCTCCTAAAAAGACACACAGAAGTAATGCCACCACAGCTAGAATCATATTTCCAAGCTAAGCTCCTTCGACTGCTGAATCAGAACTATAAAACACACACGACAAATCCCATCAAAATAACTCAAACATATGCTTAGCACAGATGAAATGAAGTCTACTATGATTTTGATCAACTGGGTATCATTTAGTTTAACACAATGCATAGTCTAAACCATGGAAAAGAGAAACAAATGAAAAGGAAAATCTCTGAAGCCATTGAAGATGGGATAAGAAGTACTTACAGAACACAAACTAATGCAAAGCCCGGAACGTTGATTTGAAATTGGAATCTATGTTGGTGTGTATGTGTAGAGAAAGAGACTGATTGAGAAAGCTGAAAGCTTTAGCTTGAGATTCAATTTGGAAGTCTCTGTATTCTTGCGGAGGTTCGGTGAGAGTTTGCAGTCATGTTAAACAAGACTCTGACTGTGAAGGTACGGATCCAATGGGCCTAGACTTCCAGTAAGTGACCCGGTTGAGGATCCAAATGTAAACATATCAATTTTTTTGGATCAAAACACATGAATTGTTTGCTCTTCGCTTTTGAAAAATCATAAAAAAATAAATTAATTACAGATCTTGAGTTCTGTTAGTTTGAGAAATGTTTTAAAATCAGTATGAATTTTTTTTTAATCAGTAAATAATAATGTACAATTTTGGAATGAAATCGTGCATTACAATCATGGTCTTGGAGAAATATTTTATTTATTTATTTATTGTTTTTTTATAAAGTTACGGTCTAGTTTTCACGAGAGTGGGGCATAAACTTTTATTAGTTTATAGTTTTGCACTTTTTATTATTCTTTTTCGTCATGAGAATACTGTTAATAAAAATTTGTGTTTGACATTATAAATTACTAACTAAAATCATAGAATGACACTGAGAGTTAAGATGATGTCACGTAATATGAAATATCAATACATCAGGTGCTTTGAAGAATTTTTGGCTAAAACGTTACAATTACATTATGTGAGAAACTACAAAAAGAGACTTCCATAATTAACAATGTAACTACCTAGAGTTCTTATATTTTTATTGACAAACGTGACTAATAAGCACACAATGGGTGAATATAGCAAAAATCTTGTCTAGCATGTCACACTAGTCTAATTTCTCACCACAAAGTACACAGCATATGGGATCATTGGAATAGTTCGTACGCTTGCGACAAAGCCAACAACGACATTGTTCCTTCGACACTAAGACGTCTGTGATCATCATCCAGTGTCACGGGCCGAACTTTGCATTGCGCAAAGCAGACCGTGCGGCACTTGTCAATAAGCAAGTCAGCCAAGTGAGTACCTTGCAAGAAACAATGAAACCACATGATATTAAAATAGTGTAACGTCCCGAACTTGAAATTTACCGGTTTACTTGGCATTTAGACGATAAACGACCTTTACTTCACTTTTACTGTCGTTTCAGTATTTTTAATGGCCCTAAAAGTTAACCTTTTGAGCGGATCAAAACTTGAGAAAGTTTCATTCACGAAAGTTGTAGAAGACATTAAACCGAGCGCGTGCATATGTGGTATGTAAAAATCGGAGTTCGTATGTGAAAGTTATAAGTGAAAAGGTGAAGTTATTGTTTATGGTAACTCTCTACATATAAGAAAACTTACTAAGGTAAGTTCCCATTTCAGAACTTACCCTATGACCCTCTCTTTCTCCTCTCCCTCTTCCCCTGCGTCGCCCTCCCTTCTTTTTCTTTCGATTTCGTCGCCTTCCGGTGTTTGATTGACGCGATTCCAGTTGTCCTTGGACTGTCTCTTCCTCCTTTACGTGGTGGTACCAGTGGGTATTGGCAATATGACTGGAAAGCCCTGAAATTATTCAATCATTCTTACTGTAGCAATTTGGTTCTCCGGCGAAATTCTCCAGTTTCCGGCTATCTGCGATGGTGAAATTGGTTCTATTAGGAGCGTCTCGAGTCACCGATCATCTTCCCTCAAGACTTCTAGCTGAAATTTTCACGTTTGGAAGGTGAATTTGAAGGATTTCCAAATTAGTGGGTTTGGAGATTTTCGGGTTTATGTTCATCGGAAGAATTGGAGCACTTCAAGGTATTTTCTGACTTTGTTACAGTTGAGAAAGTTATTGGAAATGTTGAGATGATGTTGTGGATGAAATTTGGTGGCCGGAGGAGGAGTTGGCCGCCTCATGAACAGTGTCACGCATGAATAGTGCGAAGGTGAATAGTGCTGTGTATGAACAGTGATTTAAAT
Organism: Rosa persica; assembly: GCA_025331145.1. Lineage (NCBI taxonomy): Eukaryota > Viridiplantae > Streptophyta > Magnoliopsida > Rosales > Rosaceae > Rosa > Rosa persica. The sequence goes on along the minus strand of WFKR01000002.1, from coordinate 4,057,217 downwards.
TCTATGTTTTTTTTTTTTAGTTAGTTAAATCACATAAATGTTGTAGAGCTTATATATGAAGTTTGGTGAAGATTAGGGAAGTTTTAAATCGATTATCCTGGAAATTCAGAATTTCGGTTATCAATTTATGAGAATCTGACTGCCGGATATCTCTTAGTTCTACCTTAGAACCTTTAAATTAACGAATTAGCATTAGTGGTAGAATGTGGGTTGAATCCGAGAAGAATTGGAGAGATGATTTATGAGGATTTGTTTTTGAGAATCGTATTTAATTAGAATAGTTATTCACGAAATATATTTATGTACATGACGACGTACCGAGCTATTGCTCGACGAAAGAACTCGTACGCGTGAACCTCTAAATAGTACTGTGAGTGGACTTTTATTTTTAAAGAATGATGCATGCATTTATTTTTCTCAAAATAACAATTTATTTATCATTTTATTATCGAGCATAATATTTTATCTTAAATTATAATTTTGGCATTGTTTTTCTATATGAATTTCGGATATGAATCTATTATGCTCGGATTTGGATTTATGATTTGTTTTCGGGAATATGATTAAATTTTCAGAGATTAATTATGATTTATTTTCAATTATGATTCGGAAATTGATTTTGAGCCTTCGATAAGTATCTCCGATATATGACTTTTATTTGAAATCATTGTTTAAGTCATTTTCGACGAATTATTTTCCGAGGTGATTTCCTGAATTTATTAATATATTTATTCGTCGATATTGAGATTTCTGGAATATTTTTTGAAAATAGGATTTTCGATGGAATTATTTTATCAATTATTTCTGGCCTATTGGTTTATGAATTCGAGAACATTTTGGTGTGTGGGGCCACGTCATTGGAGTATATGTATTTTCTTGAGATTTTGCGAGTATGGATGGGATTCATACTCGTGTTTTGTTGCGAGGTTGGGGAAGCCTTACTGATTTATCGGTTTTCGTATGGATTTTAACCCACCATACCTGACAGGACCCAACCCAGAATTTCACCCTAAAATTCCAGGTGGCCCTGCGGGGTCCACTTTTCGAGAAAGTTCAACAGAACTTTCCTCAAACATGGACAACCCTAATCTGCAAAGAATTCAAACCACACTTCTAAGCATGCCGTCTTTATATTCCTGAAGCCATTTTGCTCCCCAAATACCATCAACTCTATTTTCACATTAAGTAAAATCTCATAGGTTATCAGAGCAATCCTAAAACAATGAAAAGAGGATAAAGGATTGATAAATCCTACAATGCGGAAGTAGTGCTAGCTAGGCCTCAACTCCATGTACGCCCGATTTCGACTAATATCGCCTGGAAACTGGGCATTTGAAAACAATATAATTTAATTTAAAAACGCATTAGAGTGAGCGGACAAAAATAATTAACAATATAATTTAATTGAACGAAACTTTAATACTTTCCCATAATTTGAAATATTTACAAAAATTTCGATGCATGCCACATTTATAAAATATATTTCTCGCCACATGAAAACTCGTAAAAACAGACCAGCCTCGCCGGTTAGAAGAAATCGGGCCAGTCTCGCTAGTCAAATAATAATATCATACGCGGAAGAACGATTATCACCATACGAGTATATCAGAGCCCCTCAAGCTCTAGCCTCGACTATAAATTATGTGAGGAGGAGAAATAACAACCTCTACTACTCACGTGAGGAGGAGAATAAATCACCTCGACTTCACTCACAAACACAAAGTAAGTGAGAAGGAGACACAATAACCAACTCGAGTATGGTGAAGGAAAATAATCCAAAAACTCGTAAATTCATAAAGTTTCCCCAATTCCTCGCGAAAAAAAATACGTATATTCCAATAACATGGCCCCACACATCAAAATATTCTCAAATTCATAAACAAGTCGGAGAGAATAATAAGTGTAAATAATTTCCTCGAAAATCCCATCTTCAATAATATTCCAGAATCTCAAAATCGATGAATAAAATATAATATTGAATTACGAAAATCACCTTAGAAAATAATTTGTCGAAAATCACATAAATCACATTTTCAAATAATAATCATATATCGGAGATAAATATCGAAAGCTCAATATCCAAAAAAATAGTATCACAAATCCATTTATCAAATCATAATCGAGATAAATCATAATTAATCTCAAAAATCAATTCATATTCTCAAAAACAAATCATAAATCCAAATTCGAGCATAATAAGTTCATATCCGAAATTCATATGGAAAAACCAATACCAAAATTATAATCCAAAACAAAATATTATGCTCGCTAAATAAAACGATAATTAAATAAATCAATAATTTCAAAATAAATGCATGCATCATTATTTAAAACAAAAGTCCACTCACAGTATACGTCTAAACTTGCCGTTTATTCGAAGTTTCCTCCGTGTGATTCCTCCTCACGTCCTGTATAAATATAAAGCTCGTAAATAAATAATTACATGACGGAAATCTAAATTTACGATAATTAAATCGAAGGTGGCCGTCTCCTTTTATCTTAACTCCCTCAATGCTCCTTAATATCCATCCAAACTTCATCAAATTAACATATATCAACTCTTCATTAATTATGTGATTTAATTAGCTAAAAACAGAATTTAAGTCACTGTTCATACACCGCACTATTCACCCGTCACACTGTTCATGCGGCGGCCAACTCCTCCTTCAAACACCAAATTTCATCGTCGGAAGCCGTCATCGCAGACGTCTAAGTTAGGAGGAGACGGGACCAGACTTTGCCGCTCACCTTCTCATCCGAATAAGGAAGAGACAGGCACCGAAGGTGAGGAAAAACTGGTACAAGGAGTCCAGCTGAACCACCCAGATTCTTTCATCAAGCAACACAGCCTAGCCCGAGTTCGTATTGGTAAATTTCGGGTCAGCAGGCAAAGGCAGCACCCACGTTCTTCTTGCATATAGAAGTCGATCGGACATTCATATCACTATGGTTAGCTCCTACTCCTTCTTCACTTTACCCCTTTTATACGAGGCCTTTTTCAAATTTAAAGCCACTTGGCAAAGAAAAGAACTTAGAGCGGTTTCGAAGCGAGATTGTCAGGGCGGTACTCTAACTAAAGCATTAAGGAGGCGCCAAAGGCGTTCTATTTCGGTTGGCGCGTTGCAGTAATGAAGAAAAGAATCTGTGAAGGTTGGTAACTCGTCAGTTGGTGGCCTGAAGGTGGAGATATAGAGAGTTGCCGAAAAGAGAGAGAGAGAGAGAAGAGAGCACAGGGAAGGAGAGAGAAGGGAAAAAAAAAGAAATTTACCGTTCAATGTAAAAATTTAAATTTATACCATTTACTCTAAATAGTAACTTTACTATTTTGCTTATAACTTTCACATACGAACTTCAATTTTTATGAATCAAGTATGCACGCGCTCGGTTTAACGTCATCTACGACTTTCATGAACAAAGTTTTCTCAAATTTTGACCCGAACAAAAAATCAATTTTTAGGGCCCTCTAAAAAATCGAAACGAAGCCGAAAAGTAAATGTAAATGTCATTCACCGATCGAAAGACTCGTAAACTGGTAAATTTTGGTTCGGGACGTTACAATACCTGGGTTGTATTATTTATTGCTAGCTAGCCTATTAGTACTCCTCCCTGCTTACTATGTGTTCGTGGGTGAGTAGAGAAGAGTATGTGATGCTCCAGAGTGTGGGACACTCCGACCCGAGCCTGGAAGGCTCCCTTATTTGTATGGTGAGAACTTCTTCCCCATATTTGATTAATACCTTCAGCTAGCGCGGCTAGCTCGATTTCTTTTGACCAGTGGGGCTGGAATGTTTTCACGAGTTTTTGTGTTGCGAGAAATATGTTTTATTCATGTTGCATGCATCAAAGTTTTTAAAAGATGAACATGTGGGAAAGTATTAATGTTACATTCCGTATCTTAATTTACCGGTTTACTAGTCATTTGGACGGTAAACGACAATCATTTTTACTTTTAACTCTGTTTTGACTATTTAGGGGGTCTAAAAGTTGACCTTTTGTTCGGATCAAAATTGGAGAAAACTTTCTTCGTGAAAGTTGTAGAGGACGTTAAACTGAGTTCGTAGACAAGTGGCACGCTAAAATCGGAATTTGTATGCAAAAGTTATGAGTATTTTCATGTGAGGGGTATTTTGGTTTTTTCACCTTACTCTATCTAAATAAAATCAGATTTTTCTTCTTCTTCCCCACCCCTCACGGCAGAAACAGAAAGGAGAGAGAGAGAGAGAGAGAGAGAGAGAGAGAGAGAGAGAGAGAGAGAGAGAGAGAGAGAGAGATCGGGGCCCATTCCGGCGGTTTCCAGCAGTAAAAATGGTATCAATCTCTTCCTATCTTCATGGGCTTTCTACTTATACAAGTTTTATTACTTAATTTCACTTATGTGCAATGAATCGGAGAAGAGAAGATTTGGAAATTTTTGACTATTTTCGGTTTTTCGACTAAGCCACCGGGAATTTAGAGAAATTCCAAGGTATAAAGTTGTTCTCTACCTCATGAGCTTTCTTTTGAGTATGATATTGCATATAAATTTGGAGAATTTTGGAGATTGAAATCTTATCACTATTCACAAATCGGGATTTACTGTTTTCTTAATTATTGAGGTAGTTCTACTTGATTTCTGAATTTGGTGTAGTTGAGAAAAATGCTAGGGAGGTTGAGATGCAGCTTCTGTTAAAATTTGGTGACCCTCAGAGGAGTTGACCGTCACATGAACAGTGTCTCCGCGCGAATAGTGGTGGCGGGATGAACAGTAACCTAATTCTGTTTTTAGCTAGTTAAATCACATATACAATCTCTAATATGTGATTTTAGTGAAGATAGGAGAAGTTTTGAATCGATTATGAATTTTTAAAGTTTAGAGTTTCGATTATCGATTTACGAAAATCCGACCATTAGATTTCGTTCCAATTCAATTTGAAATTCGTAAATCGAGGAACCGATATTGTTGGCAAAACGTGGATAGGATTTGATGCGATGTGAAGGTGTTAGGTTTAAAGAGGATGTTTGGAATTTTGATTTTTCTTATTATCCTATAATTAATTAGTTATGCACGTCATTTTTATACAGGACGTGAAGAGCCTCCATTAGTGGAACATATCGAGCAACGGCAGGATTAGCCGTACACTGTGAGTGGACTTTCATTTTTACATAATGATGCACGCGTTTATTTATTGATCTAATGTTTTATTTAATTATTACCTTCCATTCTGAGTATATCATTTCATCTCGAAATTTAATTTCGATTTACCTCGTGCTTCTGCTTATAATTATGCTTTTTAGAGATTTATTCGATTTATTTGATCTTGAATTTCGGACGTGGATTTGTTATGTTTTGATTTGAATTTCTGATTTGGTTTTTGGGGATATGATTTAATTTACGGAGATTATAATTTATCTTGATTATTACTTGAAATTATGATTTATGGTGATTTTCGATGGCACTATATTAATTTATCATCTCCTGCGTGATTGCTAGTGCATTTGATGAGATTTTCGGATACTTATGATTTTGGCTCTCAGAGTTAGGGGACTTTATGGACTTATGGATTTACTGGTTTCGGATTTCTTGTGTCATACTTTGGGGTGATTATTTATTATGCTAGCATTGAGTCCGCCCTTGTGAGCCACAATGGGCCCTAGTGAGGGTAGCCTAGCTGGGGGCGCATAGGGAGCTGCCTATGGCAGGGTCCCTGAAGCCCAGTACCCTATCGCTACATATAGTAGCATAGAGGTATATAACGGGAGTATGAGAGTATTGACCTTGGAGGCCGTCACCCGAACCTAGCCTGGGAGGCTCATTTGTATGGCTACTAATATTTCCCCTACTCTTCTTTCTTTATTTCGGGCTAGCGGGGTCTAGTCCGATGATACGATACTCAGCGAGATTGATTTACAGTTTCTAGTTTCATGATTTTAAGAAATAATTTTATAAATGTTGCATGCATCAAGAGATTATATATTTAAAATTATGGGAAAGTATAAACCGTTATTTTATTTCTTTCGTTGTAATTATTTATTTTTGTCCACTCACGCTAATGTTTTTAAAATACTTTCCCCTGGGCCCTTCGGTTTCCAATGCCAAGTTCGCAGAGTAACGGGTCGGTCTAGACATCGAGACTAGCACCATCACAGTCATCTTCCAGTAGTCGGTCATCTTTCACCAGTAGGTTATCCATTAACCTACCTTTGTATTATATTTGTTTTATCTGTAGTTTGCTCTGATTACCTGGGAGTTGTTATCTAAACTTATAGTATCGCTACTTAAGGTCTGTGATCAGACTAATAGACTTCATTGTAATGTTATGGGTTGTTATTAAGTACCGAGTAATCGAGATCCTATTTCCTTTCTATAGTTGATTGTGGGGTTGTGTGGAATTAAGGGAGCAGGGTGTCTCCAGGAGTATAAGGGTGGATTATTTTTAGGAGCGTAACTGAGATGTGCAGGTTTTAGGGTTGCCTACTTATAGGGGAGGTTCTATCAGATTTTCAACAGAGTCTTCTTTATAAGTGGGTCCCGCAGGGCCACCTCGGATTTTGGATAAAGTTCGGGGCGGGTCCTGTCAATTAAAACTTTACTTTTATTCGAATTATCTTATTTATTTATTTTTGTCCACTCAGTCTAACGTGTTTTAAATTACTTTCCCCTGGGCCATTCAGTTTCAAATGCGCAGTTTGCGGGCGAATTAGTGGAGGTCGGGTGTACATGGCATTTGAGGCATAATTGTCACTACTTCCGCATTGTAGGATCCCTTGATCCTTTACTCTTCTTTTTATATCCTTGTGTATTAGTATTGCTCTGGTAATCTTTGGGATTAGTATTGTTAAGTTGAGTTTTGTGTTTTGTGAAAATGGAGTTGATGGTAAATGGGGAGCAGAGTGGCTCCAAGAGTATAAGGTTAGTTTGCTTGAAGTGTTTTGTGTGTTTTACAGGTTGTGGGTAGTCCACTTTCGGGGGAAGTTTTGCCAAATTCTTGGTAGAATTCCTTCTAAGGTGGGCCCCGCATGGCCTCTTCGGGTTTCAGGGTGAAACCCGGGGCGGGTCTTGTCAAATAGTGCTAGCGACAAGTAAGAACACAATGATATAAATGTTGGGCAACCACAAAGAACAAATGAGTAATTGAAAAGAAAGATCAAGGAGCAATCTCACGAGACACAGATAATTGAATAATTCATCTTTTATTGATGGTAAGACGGTAAGGGAGGCAAAAGTACATGTGCTTACCAATACTAATTCTGTAGTCCAAACTATGCCGACTAGGGTCCCCTCCTTATAGAGCATATCAGGCTTACATGAAAGGGCCAGAGGAATACATGTAAAAGGTCGAGGAGAATAACTGTTAAATAAAATAAATTACATAATTTGTAAATTACTAAAACACCCCAAGCACACAAGCAACCAACCAAAGGCTTAACTAATGACCCTGGACAAGATTGCTTGTGGCATTACAAGTGCGGCCCCTAACACCTAGCAAGATGAACAAAGTGGGCAGATGATGCGGGCTATTGCAGGCATGATGTCAAACAATACAAAACAAGCTATGAGATAGGGTGGTTTTAAGGCGACAGTGAGTCCCCGTCGAACCCCGGCGAGCAACCTTGCTCTACGTCGATCAGAATGAAGTAGGACTGTAGGAACACTCCGACGACTATGAGATGGAGTAACACAAAGGCATAATCATAGAACCCAAGTTGATCATATGTTGCTAGAAGTGGCTTAAGAACTGCGGAAGCCATGGCCAATGGTTGTATTAGCTAGCTGCTAGCTTTCAAGTTTGAATTGCGGAATAGATGGAGGAGTGCTGGTATTGCTTTCTATATAGAGAACCAAGAAGCCTAGCTGATTAATCCGGATGAGCAAAGGAGAAGAAAAGATGAAGCCTAAGTTTATTAGGAATAGGTAAACCTGCGAATTGAAGGAAACTAAATCCGCATTGGTATTGTAGTTTGTTGAAAACCATTTCGGATCTCTGGCAATAAAAGGGCATTTACAATTACTGTACCTTATTATAGCGTGACTCCATGCATACATGAACTAGAAGCTACTTGCACTATAACTATTGGAGTATTGGTATTGTTTCTTTGTTATATACAAGAACACGTTTTCTAATCCTTTGACGAAGATGAAATCCAGTTCCACTACAAAGAAAAATAAAATTTAGTAAAAATCCAAACCGAATGAAGTTTGAACTTGATGAAAAATATGGAAAAAAAAAAAAACCATCATTTGGACTAGTTTGTAACTTTGTATATCTCAATTAGCAACTACATACAGTTCCCTTTGTAAACAATCTTTGGTATTTTGACGACAAAGCGGACAACGGGTAGATTCATTCAAACACATATGGAGGCATATATGGTGAAATGTGTGCCCACATTTATCTAGCAGCGCAGGCACGTCTTTTTCCTTGTAGTCCATCAAGCTAATAGAACACTCACGGCTGCAAAACCCGATTTCTTCATCCATTTGATAACTGAAAATCACATAGCCTTTAGGCCTCTTGGCACCGATTCTCACCAGAAAAAAAAGTCGTTGTTGTAGTATAAATGTATTATAGTATAAATGTCTATATCATGTAATAGGCACTTGAGTGTATAATGTAGGTATAAAGACTTGTGTGACATGCTTTATATCAAGAGGCAACAAGCATAACAGATTTCATGATTGAAGAACAACCAAGTGGAGTTGTTGATGATGATCATGATTATCAAATTGAGTTTCTCTTAGAGCATTCACACTAGCTTTGTATTCCTATATAAACCCTCTATTGTGAGAAGAATAAACACACATTACTCTCTTCCTCTCTCTGTTAATTTTCTCTTGTCCTCAAACACGTTATCATCACGATATTGCTCTAGGATTCGAATTGCAAACCGACAAGAGAAGAGAAAGTTTATCATTCAAAGCTGTTAAGCACGCTCGTTCTTATGCAGATCAGCCTGCTAGCACGCCCCGAAGAGTCTTGTTCGGGATCTCTAATCCAAATATTTTCTTCATCAAAGTTGTTCATCTCTATCTCTTCTATTTGACCTCCAAATTTCAGCCCTGTTGGAGTCGTTTTGAGACTTGTACACCATTCGAAGTGGGAGTTGTTCAGCACGCTCTTTCCTGTGCAGATCAGTCTGCTTGCACGCCGAGAAACTTCTTTTTCAGGGCCTCTAATCAAAATACTGTCTTCATCGAAGTTGTTCATCTCTGTCTCTTCTATCTGATCTCCAAATTTCAGCCTTGTTTGAGCCGTTTTGAGATCTGTAAACCATTTGAAATGGGATCTGTTCAGAAGAAAATTTGCTCTGAATTTCAACAAGTAAGTTTTAAAGATTAAAGTTCCCGTTTTTGAGTTTTTATTCATTTATTTTCTTTTCGGGAACTTGCAATTAAAAGTTGAATTTTAGAAATTCACACTAAACGAACTAAGAGCGTTCGTAATCAATGAACTAAGAGTGTTCGTAATATTCGGACTAAAAGCATCCGCAAGCATCAATTTATGACCCTATTAAACATCATTGTTTCTGTCTAATCTAAATATTCTTGGAAATTGATTTCTTGGTAGCATAGCTCAGAAATCTTATTATTTTAGTTTTCGTGGAAGTTTAAACTTCGAAACTAATATTTTCTTCTTATCTTCAGGATGTCGAATGAACCTAGACTCGACTTTCAAATCCTTGACTCAACAGGTTCGGATTACCATAGCTGGAAAACCGACGTCGAGAACCATCTCACATCAAAAGGGATATTGACAATCATCCATGCACCAAACGCGGGCCTTGTGTTCTAATGAACACCAATAAAGCATGCACAAGCAATTATCTTGATGCGACGCCATATGGACAAAGCACTCATATTCGAGTACATGTCCATCAAAGGTGGAATGGACCTATGGGTGGCGCTAGAAGAGCGCTTTAACAATATCCAAGATTCCATCCTCCCTGACTTAAAGGTTCAGTGGAACGATGTACACTTCTCTGACTTCAAGTATGTTGCTGAATACAATTCAGAAGCTCTTCGCCTTAGAGCCATGTTGAGGTTCTGTAAAAAAACCTCTCACAGAAGAAAAGCTAATTGAGAAAACTCTCTCCACCTTCCCCGTCGCAGCAATTTTGCTATCAAAGCAATATCGCATTGAAGTAAATGCTGGACGAATTATGAGGTTTAATGAGCTCATCAATGTTTTTTCGGTAGCTGAAAAGCACGACAACATCCTCGTAAAGAATAATAATTCAAGACCCGTTGGAACCAAGAGCGTTCGTGAGGTAAATTATAATGCACCCAAGAGAGGGCGCAAGGAGCGGTACCCTAATAATAGGGGACATGTGTACCCTAATAACAGGGGACATGAAGGACAAACGGGTCCATATAACCGCCCCGATAAAGAAGGAAACCACAACTTTAGAGCGGGCACACGTGATGACAACTCCACATATGGGAGAGGTGGATATGGCAACACCGGCCGTGGAAACAGCATCATGAGCCGTGGAGGTCGCACCATGCACCGTGGTAATAGCAGCAACCCTCCTAAGGGATATCCACAACGTGCACAACCTGCATCTCAAATGAAGGGAGGTAACAACAATGACATGTGTCATCGATGTGGATCAATCGAGCATTAGTTTAAGCAATGCCATGCAAGTACCTAACTAGCTACACGCTACAAGGAGTACATGGAAGCAAGGGAGCAAGAAGCCAACCTTGCTGAAGATGAAGATGGTGAAGATGTCAATCTCACCATTGAGGACTTCAAAGCTGTAAATGAAGAGCACGAGGATGCCGCAGACTTTGATTAGAATAGTCATTTTCTATTTTCCAAGAACGAAAAATGTGCCTTATTCAAAAAATAACAATCGTATTAACTCTTTCTCATGTGGCGTATCCAATGAAGTATGATGTCTAGGAAAGTAATTGAAATCGGGGTACTTAAGCGAGCCTCGCTCCACCAACATCTCTCTACTTTCCTGGTCATATTTTATTGGAATTACCAAACGAATTGAGTGACTACAATTTGTCTAAGTTTGATTTTATTTTGGAATAGACTTTGGAAAACTTTGATGTAATCATTGGCTATTTTCCTTATTAATCAAGTATCGCATTATCATTCAATGTTATGGACATGTGTTAATATTCTGAACTTTATTTTTTTCAGTATGTTTTCCGGAGAATTGGAATGCCTTCTTGATAGTGGCACCACATATACTATATTGTGATATAGGTAATTATTTCTATGGATGACGCCTAGTCGATCTTCAGTAACTACAATTATAGGACCATTACAATTGATTCATGGTCGAGGACCAGCTCAATTTTTGTTGCCAAATGACACAAATATTAATGTCGCCGAAGCTCTATATGCTCCAAAGGCTGAAAGAACCCTATTAAGCTTTAAAGACATAAAAGCCAATGATTTTCATGTGGAAACAAATTGTGAGAATGGACAAGAATTCCTTTGCATCACCTCTAATAACTACGGAAATACACGAGTATTAGAGAAACTTATGTGTCGCTCTAGTAGATTGTATGCAACCACTATTGGAGTAATTGAATCTAACCATGTCATGAATGAAAATTTATGGGATCCTGACACATACAGGCTTTGGCACGACTGTTTGAGACATCCAGGTGGTGATATGATGATCCGTATACTAAAAACTTCACACGGACATCCATTCTTCAAAACGAAAAGAAGTACGAACCAAACATTGGTCCAAAGAGTTACTTCTAAAGCATATCATTCATTTTGCAAAGCTTGCTCTTTAGCAAAGGTAGGATTGAGACCATCCTATACAAAGGACACTAAAGAAAATATACCATTTTTGCAAAGAATATAAGGTGATATTTATGGACCTATCCAACCAACTTGCGGACCATTTAGATCTTTTATGGTGTTGGTTGATGCATCGACACGTTGATCGTATGTCATGCTCTTATCCACAAGAAATGCTACATTTGCTAAACTCCTAGCACATATCATTAAGTTAAGGGCTCACCACCCTAATCATCTTATTAAGTCAATTCGTTTTGACAATGCTAGAGAGTTTACATCAAAAACTTTTGATGATTATTGCATGTCCATTGGATTGAGCTTGAACACCCTGTCCCTCATGTACACACCCAAAATGGTCTCACAGAAGCTGCCATTAAAAGACTTCAAATGGTTGCTAAGGCATTGGTTATGCGCACCAATCTCCCTATTTCTGCTTTGGGCTATGCAATATTGCACGCAGTGTGCTTATTCGTCTGAGGCTCACTGCCACCCAATCTTTTTCTACATCCTAGATGGTGACTGGTTATGAGCCTGATGTCTCACACTTACGCATATTTGGGTGTGCAATCTATGTGTCAATTGCGCCACCACAGCACACCAAAATGGGTCCTCAAAGACGCCTAGGCCTTTATGTTGGGTATGACTCTCCAACCATTATCCGCTACATAGAACCCTTGACAGGTGATCTATTTACTGCCAGATTTGCGGATTGTCACTTTGATGAGATAGTCTTCCCGTTATTAGGGGGAGACATGAACACTAGCTCAACAGAAAAGATAGGAATTGTCGTGGTTTGTTCTACTTTGTCTCATCTTGATCCCCGAACCGCACAGTCTGAAATAGAAGTGCGGAGAATTCTCGATCTTCAGAACGTAGCAGAATCGATGCCTGATGCGTTTTCTGATATCGCTAAAGTGATGAGATCACACTTACCTGCTGCAAATGTGCCTGCAAGGATTGATGTCCCTAAAACTAGAGGACATGATGCCATCTCAAGAATAAATGAGAATGGCGCCAACATTCCCTATAAGGGTGACGCAGTGGCTAGGCCCACGGCTCCTGCCAGGAAGCACGGAAGGCCCATAGGTTTGATGGATTCTCACCCAAGAAAGAGAGCGAGTTTGACACAAAATAATCAATTAATCATCGATACAAATAATCCATCTCATGAGAATATTCCGGATTATGGTTATGTCCAAGAGACATCATTGGGGGATGCTCCAATGGCAGAACCAATTCCAGAGAATAGAGAGATCTCTATGAATTATACTAGTATACATGTAATGATGGATAGAAATTTTATGGCTATTGATGATGCATTTGCATATCATATTGCAAAAAGAATTATAGAATACGATGATATCAAACCTCGCTCCGTTGAAGAATGTCAACGAAGAGCAGATTGACCTAAATGGAAAGATGCGATCCAGACTGAATTGGATTCACTAACAAAGAGACAGGTATTTGGGTCTATAACGCTGACACCACCAAATATAAAACATGTTGGCCATAAATGGGTCTTTGTTAGAAAGTGTAATGAGAAAAATGAGGTTGTTAGATACAAAACCCGCCTTGTGGTGCAAGGTTTCTCACAACCCCCTGGAATCAACTACGAGGAGACATATTCTCCCGTAATGGACGTTATAATGTTCCGTTACCTTGTCAGTTTGGTAGTTTCCGAAAAACTTGACATGCAGCTTATGGATGTGGTTACAGCATATCCTTATGGATGTGGTTACAACTACGAGGAGACATATTCTCCCGTAATGGACGTTATAATGTTCCGTTAACTTGTCAGTTTGGTAGTTTCCGAAAAACTTGACATGCAGCTTATGGATGTGGTTACAGCATATCTCTATGGGGATCTAGATTCAGAGATATATATGAAGGTTCTAGATGGACTTCAATTAACCAAATCAAGTGGCTCGAAACCACGGAGCGCGTTTTCAATAAGATTAAAACGCTCACTATATGGATTGAAACGATCCGGACTGATGTGGTATAACTATCTAAGTGACTACTTGATTGGGAAGGGATATTTTAAGAATGAAATATGCCCTTGCGTGTTCATTAAAAGGACAAGTTCTAGATTTGCAATTATAGCAGTTTATGTCGATGACATGAACCTAATTGGAACTCTAGATGAGTTTAAGGAAACTACTAAATATTTGAAATCCGAATTTGAGATGAAAGATCTTGGGAAAACACGGTTTTGTCTCAGAATAAAACTCGAGCACCGTAGTGATGGGATTATGATCCATCAGTCAGTGTGTACTAAAAAGTTACTAAGGAGCTTTAATAAAGATAAAGCAAAGCCTGTGAGTACTCCCATGATCGGCCGTAGTCTTGAGCCCAGGAAAGATCCGTTTCGTCCAAGGGATGAGGACGAAAAATTATTAGAGGCTGAAATACCATATCTAAGTGCGATATGCGCATTATTGTATTTAGCTCAATGCACAAGACCGGATATCTCATTCGCAGTGAACTTGTTAGCTCGACATAGTTTTGCGCCAACACGCCGCCATTGGATTGGTATAAATACAATCTTTCGATACCTGAAAGGTACGATTGATATGGGCTTGTTTTATCCCTACAGAGAGAAAAGAAAAGACAGAAGCATGGGATCAGACCCCATGAAGCAAACCACCTTCCATAATGTAGACGCCGGCAACACTATCCATGGTGACCGACATTCTCCTCCTCCCCTCCATCAAAATGATAATGATGTTTTGATGGGCTTTGATGATGCAGGGTATCTCTCTGACCCTCACAAAGGTCGATCCCAAACAGGTTATGTCTTTACCATGGGAAGCAACGCGATATCTTGGAGATCTACAAAACAGACCCTTGTTGCTACTTCCTTAAATCATGCAGTGATTATTGCTCTACATGAAGCTGTGCATGAGTGCATATGGTTAAGGTCTGTAAATAGACACATTCGAGGAACTTGTGGTTTGAAGTTTACCACAAATGAACATACATGCATTTACGAGGATAATGCAGCTTGTATTGAGCAAATGAAATTAGGTTTCATCAAGGGCGATAATACCAAGCATATATCGCCGAAATTCTTCTACAGTCAGCAACAACAAATACTTCTGAACATTAAAGTAAATCAAATCCTATCAGAAGATACTGTAGCAGACTTATTTACTAAGTCGTTATCAAAATCCCCTTTCGAGAAACATGTGAAGAGCATCGGATTGAGAAGGGTATCCGAACTCCCATGATCTTCAAGGGGAATCTAAATCAGGGGGAGTATCCAGAAACATACTCCACACTCAACGCGCATTGTGCTCTTTTTCTCCTTCGACCAAGGTTGTTTTTTCCCACAGGGTTTTATTACTTGACAAGGTTTTTAATGAGGTAACTTAGAAGCGCACCACCAAGACAATACTATTGACATGAAATATCCAAGGGGGACTGTTGTAGTATAAATGTATTACAGTATAAATGTCTATATCATGTAATAGGTACTTGAGTGTATAATGTAGATATAAAGACTTGTGTGACATGCTTTATACCAAGAGGCAACAAGCATGGCAGATTTCATGATTGAAGAACAACCAAGTGGAGTTGTTGATGATGATCATGGTTATCAAATGGAGTTTCTCTTAGAGCATTCACACTAGCTTTGTATTCCTATAGAAACTCTCTATTGTGAGAAGAATAAACACACATTACTCTCTTCCTCTCTCTGTTCATTTTCGATTGTCCTCAAATAGTCGCATTATTCTGTAGATGTTGCATCACTGTGATCATCTTATTCCCTGAACAATACAGGCTCACCATGAGTATTAAGTCATATACCAGAAGTAACGCAGGGAACCCAAACGCAATGCGGAGGACTGTTATGATGGATTTAGTTTCAATGGAATGATCATGATCAAAGGGATTAATGGAAAGAAGAACAATGGTGTATATTATCAAGACACCTAGTATCATGAGTATACATATGACTATAGCTAGGGCGGGGGAAAGTTCATGTTTAATTCTTACGACGCCGAGGACTATTAAAAGGAGAAATAAAATCATAGCTGAAACCAGGAGAGCCATGACAGGGTAGCTAGCTTTCAAGTTTCAAAGTTATGGACTAGCCTTCTTATCCTTTGATCTATTAGAGGGAGCAAAGGTAATATACTTTGAAGCCTGGTCGAGTAATCCCATCGAGCCAGGAAAATCAGAGTGTAAAGAGAGTACAAGCATATTCTAATAATTAATCCAGTTCCAATAAAGAGAAGTAAAAGACACAATGGAAATCAATATGAAAAGGGATTCTACCAAATCCAAATGAAATGAAGTTTGAACAAGATATGGGTCAAAGTTAATCAATGACATGAATAGTGCTTAGTAATTAGTTAAATCATTACTGTTGTGTTACAAGTACTCTCGGCTACCAGCTCGGGTACGTTCTTTATAACTGTATACAATATGTAATGCTTTGATGACAAGGTGGACGAGAAGGGGTGGCCATATATAGCTAGCTAAACACTAACAGAGTATACATGATAAAATGTGTGTCGACATTTATCTAGCAACGCGCACTTGTCTTCTTTCAAGCAAATAGCACCGAGTTAAGGACACTAGCAACTTTATTTACACTGTATGACTGTAAGTTCAAGATTGATCTCAATGCAAAAGTTATGGAACCCGTTAAAGAATTGACTAAGCTGATCGACGAAGAATTTACTCGGAAAACTCAAACAAATTAAAGCCAAAGAACAGTAAGAACTGAAGAGCCCCTCCACCGATTTTGCAGGGAAAAGAAAAGAGCTACATTGTTTCTTAGGGACATGCATCATTTTCCTTAAATTTAATGTCACAAAAAGGCACACATGTTGTTGGATCATATACATATTTGTGTCATAAAACATGGAAATTACTTGTTTTAAAGTTCAATTTAATGTTGATTAATCCAATTCTATTATTTTTCTAATCTTGTACTTTTGCTTAACTTTTGTGTTTATTTATATATGTGTTCCTTATCATGCTAAAAAATGATGGAGAAACATGGAAATGCACTAAAAAATCAACTTTAACACATTTTTCTTCTCCGACTAGGAGAAAGCGAGCTAGACGAGAAAGGAGGGTCGGTAGCCTGATCAAAAGAACTCCAAATGATTTGAAACTTTGTAGATTCATTCTAAACATCCTAGGGATCATTTCTTATGCAGAGTTAAAGAGCTAGTTCAGAGTGTAAGGCCTTCAAAAGATCGGTCCAAATTTCTGACTAAAAGACAAAAAACGGAAAAACCAGACCTATACGGATTCCGGCAGCATTTTCGGTCAAACCAAGGTGAACAAAGCTTTGAAATTTTACTAGGATAATCTACACTTATCAATGAACATTTTTTATGAAGAAGTCGGAGGCTAATTCTGAAGTCTTAGTGGATATTTAATTGAAGGATGCTTTAGAAGCAGAAAACAAAGTCAAAACATGACAGTTTGGCCTAGAACCTTCTCTGGATGGATTTTTTGTGCATTTTTGAAAAGGTCTATGATGCTGAAATTATCAAAGAGAGCCTTAGAAGAATTCTACAAGATTATGGCAAGATTAGTCAATCATATTATCCTTTAGATAATAGGCATCCCTATGCACATTCTCTCATTTGGTTGCCAAATTGACTTTGGTGACCCAAAACACCCAAAACTCTTCATTTTCATGTTTTCCTTACACAATAAATAGAGTATCTGCTCCTCTCTTCTCATAAGTTATTTTTTTCTACTCTATTCTTTTATAGCTCATCATTACTTCCTTCTTTTTACTCCATCTCTTCCATACCTCTTTCCCTTGTTTTTAGGATCTATTACCACTCTCATACTCTATCTTCATGCTTCTTACAATGCTTGAGCTGCTCCCTTTTACTTCCATTCATCATTTTACTCATCTCTCTCTTCTCTATATGAGCATCTCTTCTCAAAAGGAAGAGGCATCACCCATTCCACCCAATTACATTTTCTTTCTCTCTTTATCTCCTCCATAAAACCTCCATATCCACCTCCCAAAATTCAAACTCATAATATCCATATTCCCCTTACTACTCAATCTCTTCCATCTTCCACCACCATAAACTCCATCACTACTACTCAAAATTAGCCAAAGAAGCATCATATCTTCATCACCATTCCATTCATCCACCATCAACAAAAAGTCCATCATCCATCCATTCCACCATCAAGAAGGATCTAAGGAGCAATAAAGGAGGACAAGGAGGAGCTAGCCATCAATTTGTCAAGGTTCAACTAGTTCACTCTTTCCTTATACTCCTTCATTTTCCTTGATGTATTTTAGATTTGGTATTAATTTGTATGAATATGAGTGAGTAGCTACTTTGTTGGGGCTACGTTTGAAAACCCTAGCCAATCTTGTATGGATTGATGCTATAATATGATGTTATGCAATTTTTTTTAATATGCCTACATGCTAGTTCAAGAGTTGAATGCAAATGCTTAGACTTTAACACTTTGAGTATTGTGTTTGTTTGTTATGTCATGATATAATGTTCAGAGATTGATAACCTTCGAATGTTAAAGCATGAAAGCACACTAGGTGTGCATGTAGGGGTTGTGAATTACAATCACTTAAAGATAAGCTTGATTGGTTTGCATGATTTCTTCATCTCCAAACTTTATACACTTAGGGTAATGCACTAGATACCTAACCAGATTGAAATGCATGACTTAAGTAGTTAAGTATTACACCCGAGAGGGGTTGCTTGATATCATAAAAGGATCATGTCCCTTGTCATACTCGAGAAGGATACAAAGAGAGAAATTGATTAATTAATTTAGCATCATTCATATTGAAATGCATCAATACTTGCAAGGGAGGTTAGTGGTAGACAATCTAAATCTTAACTTTCATCCATTTTATCACTAGTTTAAATTTAGAGTAATTTAGTTTACATTTGAGCATCTAGTTTTTTTTCAATTCAAAACGATCTTCAAAAACCAAATCAAATCACTACTCCATCTTGCACATACTCACCATGAGCCTAGATTTCCTTATGAATTTAGGTTTGTGATTGTACATTTGCATATTCTAGCTCTCTTTAGGTTCACACCCTAGCTAGTGAAAGGAATCCAATCCTCGTGGGTTCAACAACTTTTCTTAAATCTCTATACTATTACTTGTACCCCTTATACTTAAGGGTGACTATTTGGCTAACACATGTCGTGGTGACACTTGTGACATGCCATGACATATCAAAACATATCAAACTTTGTCAATGTTCTATTTTTTATTTTGAGAAGAGAAAAAAATTCATTAATCTAAATGATATTACAACAATGGGGATGACTCCGTAAAATTATAACTACTCTAATTAGAGAAAATGACCTACTCATATTCCTAATGTAGAACCGCCAGTTACAAATACTATGAGCCGATACGGGCTCAACTTTAACCACATGAATCCCCGTTTCTTCCCGGCTACAAACAATCAACTTTTTTTAGGAGTCTCGACACATTCTTATAACCAACCTCAAGAAGAGACTAACTCCTTTCCACACCATATACGTACCAAAACCATCCGTCAAAGGAGAAATGACTTATTAAACCTAAGAAAAAATGGGGAAAAAAAAACTAATAAAACAAAGTAATAGGCTATGATGAACCAGAACCAGTGAAAACACTTCCATCTTTCACACCGTTGACGACAAACCGTCGTCAGTCTATCGACACGAGCTCACCCCATCGAAGACACCAAGCTTTGTCGTCTTCCACACAATTTTAGAACTGATAGAACTAAAACTCTCTACATAATCTGAGATGCTTATTGAACGAGATGGGATTCATATATGAAGCATCTACATAATCAGTGTTACAGAGGGTGAAAAAAAGAAAAGATTTCATTTAGTATATCTCAACTGGTAGCCACATCAATTTTGTCTTCTTTTGTACAATTTTTGGTACTTCGACGACAAAGTGGACATCGGGTGGAGATTGCTAAACACTTGTGAAGGCATAGGTGATGAAATGTGTGTTCACATTTATCTAGCAAAGCGCACTTATCTTCTTTCTTGAACTCCATCAAGCAAATAGCACACTCACCGTTGCAAAACCCCATTTCCATGTCCATTTGATAACTGAAAATCACATAACCTTCGGGCCTCTTGGCGCCGATTCTGATCAAAAGAATTGTCGCTTTGCCGTATAACTCTTGCATCAGTCTGATCATCTTCCTCGAACAATATGGGCCGATGATGAATATTAAGTTAGATACAGAGAGTAATGTCGAGAAACAAAGTCCAATGTAGATGACTGTTATGATCGTCGAGGAATGGAAGGAATCAAGCAAGATGATGTGGAGTATTAAAACAACTAATAACATCAGTATATTGGTGACTATATCTATGGCGGGGGTGAGTCTAGGCTTGGCGACTCTGATTTCATCTTCGAAACAAATTATGAACAAGAGAACCATTAAAATGAGAACTACAGACACAAAATAGTTCTCATGAGAAGACTGAGATATTACGGAAGCCATGACAGAGAGCTGCCTAGTAGCTTTGAAGTTTCAATTAATGGAGTCACTGGGATTGTTTTAGTTTATAGAGGAACAAGGGACTCTGTAAATATAGTAATACTTGGAGAGACCTGATTAATCCCATTGAGCAGAGGAAAAAAGAAAGAAAAAGGAAAGTAACTTGTTCCCTAAGATGAAAAGGAAACATTACAAATTAATGTTCAAATATAAATTTATTGTGCCTAGACGTCCTTCAACAAAATGAAGCCTCAGAGAACTATGGACAAAAAAAAAACATTTGGGTAAAAATTAGTGACATGAACACTAGTTACTAGTACTGCAGGATATACCAAGACTTGCTCATAACTTTGACAAATCACAAAATATTCATACGTAAGTAAATTATAAACTTAAATCTCACAAAACTAAATTTATCGTGCCACGTGACTGTTCCAACCCTTCAATAACAAGCAGCCACCTTACATATGAGACTCACTACCAAATAAAACATGCTCACGTAATTAACATGTCGGCCTACTACTATTTGATGGTTGATTGAGCACTACGTGGGAAGATAACACATTGATCATTAGGATTTTGAAGTAAAACGAAAGGCTGTATATCTTTAGAAGTAGCGGCCTCAGCCTAACCGACATGATTCTTAAGAAGAGCGTTACATCTAGGGCCAGGGCGAGCCCATAAAGCGGAGATCATATCAGATTGAAAATCCAATACTGAATAATTTGTGTTCACACTTCAAAAACTGCTTAGCAAACTTCAACCTTGCTTTGTTCTGTGCTCTACTGATTATCAACCATCATAGACGGTCTGTCACACCCTAAGTTTTCCTCCACCGAAAGCCACATTATTTTGTAGCTAAGGAATAGAATAAAGTCGCCATATTCAAAAGAATCAATCTCCCTACAAAGCTACCTTCAACTTTTCCCATCTTCTCCAAAGACAAAGGCAAACAGCTTCCTTCCCAACAAAGAGAGCTACAACAGCTATGGGTTGCTTCAGTTCTTCCAAATCCAAATCCAAATCCAAATCCAAATCCACCACCAACACATCTCAGTATGATCAAACTGCTGCTCATCCTCTGCAATACCAAGAACCTCCCAACAAAAATGTCCAGCAACAAATCCTCCTACAAATCCCAGGATGCAGAGTTCACCTCATGGAAGAAGGAGAAGCCCTAGAGCTCGCCGTCGGCGAGTTCATTCTCGAGAACATCTTCGACGAGAATATATCTCTAGCCACCGTTATCAAAGTCGGTGAAGAACTCCAGTGGCCCTTAACGAAAGACGAGCCGGTTGTGAAGATAGATGATTTGCACTACCTCTTCTCCTTGCCGATGAGAGATGGTGATCCTCTGAGCTACGGTGTGACCTTTCCGGAGCAGTATGCAAGTCACTTGGGATTTCTGGATTCCTTTTTGAAGGAGCACTCGTGCTTTACGATCACTTCGAATAGTAGCGCTACGAAGAATGTTAAGGGAGTTGATTGGAAGGAGTATGCTCCGAGGATTGATGACTATAACAATGTGTTGGCCAAGGCAATTGCAGGAGGGACTGGTCAGATTGTCAGGGGAATCTTCATGTGTAGCAATGCTTATGCTAATCAGGTCTGTTTTAAAATTTTAATTTGGCCTTAGAGCTCTACAAGTATATCATATATAGTATGCTAGAATAACAGAAACTTATAGTACTAATCTATTGACATTACATATCAATTGAAGGTGGAGAAAGGTATGAGATGAAGGAACACTTGCTTTTTAGTCAATTTGGTGTCCTGTGTTTAAAATTTAGCTAATTTGGTCATGTTTATCTTCGTTAAATCTTCGTTCACGTTTAGCGAATTTGGTGGGTACATGCATGGAGAGAGTCTTAATGTTTTACCTCTATAGCTAATTCTGTCCCTGCGTTTTTACCTTTTAAATCAATTTCGTTCTTTTATTCACTGGGACTTCACTCCGAAATGGAGCTAAATATAGGACCAAATTGGCTAAATGGGTAAAACACAGAACGGAAACCAGAAACCTATGTAATCTTAATAATGATAAACACTATCTGGGCTAATTTCTTGCAAACAGCTCCATAAAGGAGGGGAAACGACATTGGCTCGTCCAGTTGAGGAGAAAAGGTATGGGAAACAAGAAAGTCATAGCAAAAATTCTAATGCCACAAACAAGAGTGGAATGAACAAGAGCTTGAAACGGTGAAGTCCCAAACTGAACACAATTTACTTGGAATATCTTGTGAGCATGATTAAGCAGGGTTTTAAGCTTTCTCCTGTTGCTATTTTCAGTGTGAGAAGGTTGTCAAAGATGACATCAAATTTGAGCAAATCTATGCTTGATGGGGTTGGTCTTGTGACCGGATCAGTGATGAAACCTGTGGTTAAATCCCAAGCAGGGAAGGCATTCCTAAACATGGTTCCAGGACAAGTCCTCTTGGCTTCACTTGATGCTATCAGTAAGTACTCAGATTCATATTACGTTCCTCTACAGAGAAAAGTATCATATAACAATTCACATGTTAAAATGTACCATACTCAAATGTGCAGACAAGATTTTAGATGCTGCTGAAGTTGCCGAAAAACAAGCCCTTTCGGCTACATCTGCTGCAACAACTAGAATGGTCAGCAACAGGTAATTTTGATCACCATTTTACAAACAAGGACAAATTGCTGTTTGACATCATATTAGCATAATTTGGTGCGCAAATTTGGTGGCTCCAGCGAATGTACAACTAACTGCTGTTCTTATTTAAGTGGTATATCTGATGGATTCTTGTTCTGATATGTGGCTTGAATTGCTATTGTTGTGCACTAGGTATGGGGAAAGTGCGGGGGAAGCAACTGAGCACGCATTTGCAACGGCAGGGCATTGTGCTAACACTGCTTGGAACATCTTCAAAATACGAAAGGCCATCAATCCAGCATCATCTGTCAAAACAGGAGTACTCAATGCTGCAAAAAATAAAAACAAAAGTTCTTAAAAAGCCAACAGAGATTAGCTAGTATCATTTGATGGGAGATTGCTAACAATGCCTGAATATTCATCTCTTAAATATTCATGATCTTTAGTCTTCTCAAACACAATGTAGAAGCGAAGATAAATCTTCATGAAATGTAAACTCTAGCCACTTGTATTGGGTGTCAGGGTGTGTGGATTTCAAGTTCAAACGTTCTTCTTCGTTATCTTTTCCTACTTTGGCAGGATGTTATATATGAATTAGATTAGCCAGCTAATGGTGTATTGTATAGCATGGTCTGGGCATTTGACTCGTTCATCTGTGCAGAACCAATGAAAATTCCTCACTATAACACACGGTATAATGAAATTGGGTTTTAGTATGATCTTTGGCTCTTTGCATTTAATTCATTCATGTGCTAAAAACTTAAAACCATCTTATATATAAGACATCACGGGAGATGCCCGAATAGGCTAAAATTATACATTAAACTTCAGAGCATTATTGTTCGGGATATTGTTAGAGGGAGGCAACACTCTTATTAATTCTACATCAACTTAAAAAAACATGACTTGATCTAATTTTTTATCTCGAAAGATATTGATTTTTATTCTTGATAATACATCGTATTTGTACTTGACTCGTAAGTTATCAAGTTAGTATTGTATAATTTTTTTTTTAAAATTCTTCCGCAAGTGAATAACAGATTTCAGGAATTAGGTTTTCTAATGTTTATGAAATTTGTGTTCCTAGTGTTGGAACTTTCTTTTGTTTCCTAGTACCATACGACAGCAAGTACAAAACCTACGTGTCGGCAGCTACAGAAAACCAGAGTCTAAGAAACACGACCTCCCTCTTTTAGTTAAAATCCCAGTTTAACTGTCCCAGCCGCCAAATCAGAAAGCAACCCTTTTCCGGCGAAAAATAACGAACAGAAAAAACAGAACCAGTACTCTCTCTCTCTCTCTCTCATGGAAGACGACGAGGATACACATCAGCTGAGCATATACAGAGCCGCCAGAACCATAAAGCGCAGGGACAATACCCTCTACAACGCCCTCAGATCCATCTACGACGACTCTGTCTTCGTCGGTGAGATCTTCCAGCTGTGGCCCGACCTCCCTCTCCTCGCCAACCTCCGATGTGGCCTCTGGTACTCCCGAACGTTCCACGCCACGTGTTACTTCAAGTCCACCGACGGCCACAACAACAACTGGTCCTTCAACACGTCCCGGCTCAACCTCCACGTCGCTCAGCTCGCAGGTACATGTTGCTCTGCTCTTACTTGCTCTGTTTTTCTCTGTTTTTGGTGGATTTGGGTTTGGGTTTTGGGTTTTGGATGTGTTCCGGTTCTGATTTAGTGGTGAATTGGGTGCATGGGTAGGACAGAAGGGCGGGTGTTTTATTGTGGATGCAACACGGAGAGGGAAGCGGTTTCCGGACAGCATGTCGAAGACGATTCCGATTTGGACTTGCGTTTTGAACCGTTCGATTCAAAGCCATAGAGAAAGAATGCGGCAGAATGCTCTGGTTAATGATGGGGTGAGTTTAGAAAACCACAAGGTTCAGACTCAATCAAATTTAAAAGTTTTGTTCTAATTGAGTTTGGTCTACGTCTTTGAGCAATTTGGTTTGAACTTGCCCAAGTTGTGTGGTTATCGAAGACTAATGATCATGACTTTCATACTTATTTGTGCTGTTTGTAAGTGGAAATTTACATTGATCTATGTTGTTTTTAGCAAAATTCAAAACTTGCACTAGTTTGAATGAGTTGTGATCGATTGGGTGAATCTGCTCTGCATCTTTGATAAAATAGATATAAGTTTATGTTGATTCACCATTGTTGTCTAAGTTATGTTGTCAGATTGTGACTTTTTGTACTCACTTTTTTTTTTTTTTTTCCTGTTTAGGACTCAAGTACCTGTGATGAATATTATGGAGATACAAGACAGATGCCTATTGATTGGGATTGTTCCTTGCATCTTCCACTTTGGGTTTCCGGAACAGAGAGAGCTTCTATTGAGAAGCGATTAGAAGAATGGACTCAACAGTTGGATGCAAGTGGAGCTGATATTAGCTCTCTTACTTCTTGTTTGAAAAAGCCTTTACGCCCTCTATGGATATCACAGAAAACTGTCATTTGGTTGAATGAAGTTCCAGACCATGAGTCCTGGGATTTCACACCTATCATTCTTGTTTCTGCCTCATCCCCGAGTGGTGTTGTGCAACGCAGGATTAGTTCAGAATTTAGCTGGAATTATATACCAGGAGCTGGTGATGATGAAGAAAGTTGGGCTAGGGGTTTAACACCTAGTCTTTTCTGGAATTGCGCCTATGATATTATAAATGCAGGTCCTGAAATGTGTAATCAGATGGTGGCTGATATAGTTGAGAAGGATAGAGTGTATCGTGCTCGAAGGGGACAGGATGCTCCTCAGGTCACTGTTAAGGCTCCAAATCTGTTACCAAGCTCGGATCATCGATTGAGTGACAATGATGAGTCACGATTAGCTGTGGATCTTGCAAACTTTAATATCGATCGTAATTCTTCTGATGAAGATTGTGTTATATATTGGCTTGGTTTGACTAACCTTGCTGTAGGCACATCTCAAAACGGTATGCTGCCTTATGAACTCATCTTGTTTGTAAGCATTCAAAATCGAACAATTCAGATTCAGACAACTAAACCCTTCACTTCAGACATTCTTGTCATATGTTCATATTATCAACTCCTTCACTCTTCTGTTTCTAATTTCCATCCAGCTTTATCCAAGTATCTTTCCATTCACTTTTATTTTTTTGGTTCTACATGCATCTTACTGACCCTTTGGTTTACCTTGTTTGTGTAGCTGGAGTATCTAAAGTTGACTGCATATTAAATTGTGATAAGGAGTCTATCTCTGCTGATCCTAAAGCATATTTACATCTTCCTATGGTGGTGGGTCTATAAAAATAATAGGACAGCCTTCTCTTATTTTAATTGGTCAATGTGTATTTATTCCACTAACTCTCAATTTCTTGGCAGACATCAAAGTTTGATCGCTTCTCCTTGTTAAATAATCTCCCTTCTGCGGTAAACTTTGCAAAGTTGAACCTCAGCCAAGGGAAGACACTTCTAATTTGTTGCGATAATGGTAAAAACTTCACCACGATTGCCTAGCATTTTGAATTACATTTCAAGTGGGCCATCTAAGGCCTTACATGGAATTATTGTATGGTAATATGTTCTATTATTCTATGCTTCTAGGGGAAGATATCAGTGTATGCATCTGTCTGGCAGTCTTGACAGCACTATTTGATGAAGAAGGTACACCTTATATTTAATATTTGCTTCCATTTGCTCTTGTGCTCTGTGTGCATATACATATATGATATATCGTCATGATTCCTTGTAAGTTAAGAAGCAGTAGCACTTAACTGCAATGCCAATTATGCATATCTCATGCCTTTTAATCTTTTATACATCTCTCTTTCTGTTAGCTTACAATCATGGACTCGTGCATACTGTTTAAGGTGTAGGGACCATTAGTTCAAATGTTATGTTTCTATCTTGCTATCCCTCAATCTTCTTTTGTTTGAGTAGGAACCTTCGATGGTGGAAACTTCTTCAGTGACACATGCATTACCAAGTTAGAAATGCGGAGAAGACTCATTACTATCTGCAAATATGTAGTAAATGCCAGGCCATCAAGAGGGAATCTGAAGCAGGTTTTTAACTTTCTTAGTGGTGGAAGAGCTGGTTCGACAAACATGCCTACGTAGGCCTTCACTTTTGCAGGAATGCTAACAACTGATGATGAATCTCATCCGAACTCTCAGGATTAGCTACTCAAATACATTACAAAAGTTTTTTGCTGAAATTATGCAAGGTACAGGCTCTCTTGGCTATGGCAAAGAAATTGTGCTCATTGATGCCATTCTGTTGTAACATTAGTGTGAGGGAGAAAACTGAGGCATGGAATTTGTATAAAACGAGCAAGCATTCCTTCAATTTCCTTGTAACGAAGGAAAGGAACTTGGAACAATAAACAAGCTTTGTGGCTTCATTTTTCACAAATTTGATTGAAGATTTGGGCCTGCCGATCTAAGGCTGTAGTACAATAGTATGAGATTCACATCTCTGAACCTTTCTTTGCTCGGCTACAATTGGAAAACAGAAAGGAGGGAAGAAGCACTTAACCTACCTCTACCAAACATGGCGGGGCTCCCTAGCCGACCCTTGGCCCATTAAACATATAGCTTAGCTTTACAAACTTTAATTGAGGAGTAGTATTATCTTCTTCTTCTCTGTTGGAAAGAATATTAGCATATTATGGATCTATCAAGATGAACAAATGGAAGAAAAAGGAGTGCCAGATTCTTTGTTTATATTTGATGTGATCAAAAGGCTTCACTTTCGCTTCGAAAGTGAGAATAATGGAGCCTCTATATCCCCTTTCTTGATGTGCCTTCGTCATGATTGCAATTTTCTTTTTATTTCTGTGTCGTCATATTCATGATGCCTCTATCAATCACTGTGAGTTCGTGGACATATTTTGAAGTCCTATTCTTTTGCCAACTTTTTCTTTACTAAAATATCTCGACAAAGAAAAACTTGCGGACTCAGATTAAAGAGCGTAGGACCAATCTCTTTTCTTAAACCACTTTTTAGGTTAACCTATAAATTTCATGTTCCTGGCGTATTGTGAAATTTTGCTGTCAGTTATTGGTTGTTTGTTGTTAGTGATATTGATCTAGTTCTGATTAGGACTGACGTTCATGCTTGATATTAGTTAGAATATTTCATGCATGTAGTCCCCAGAAAAAGTAAGAAAGCATTCGCATCAACTTAGATCTTTTATTTTTCGTTGAAAGAATTATGTTTGCATAAAATTAACTCTAGTAGAAATGTGTTCCTCGTGTATGGATAGTAGAAATGTGCTCCGCATGTATGGAAAGTAGATGTGTAGTACGTTTACCACACGGATTACTCTCCTCCGAATATTTAGAGGGACCGACCATCAACAAGGAAGCTTCTTGCCATCACCATTTCTTGTATCAATCAATAAGATCAGATTATTGACTTGTACGTTGAGATACTCACCCGTGATGGCTTTCTGAAATGGAGAAGTTCCTTCTATGGTAACTGAGGTATAGTCAATCGAACAATTTGATACGTAGTCTTCAAAAGAGGCCAATTTGATACTTAAACTTAGGTTTCGTTTGATTTTTTGATACTACTATTAATTTTTCAGTTAAATGTAATGATAAAATTAACATTTATAATCTAGTTATAATTAAATAAAAAACATGAGTTTTGTGGGTTGATGACCATGAACATGAATTAATGCTTTTGAGTTATGTTGAAGATGTCATAATTGGATTTTATGTTAAAAGGTTTGGTCGTCGTGATTTGAATAACCACGAGACTAATCCACTGAAAGTAGGGTTCAAATCACAACGAATATATTTCTTAAACATAAAATTCGATTATGTCATCTTTAACATAATCCAAAAGCATTAATTTATACCCATAAAATGATGAAGAACAGTCATCAACCCACAAAATTCATCTTGTTTATCTTGTTTTTATACATATATTCCAAATGTCACTTTTATCCTTACATTTAACTGAATTAAAACTTAACAAAAATACCAAAATGTCAAACGGAACCTAAATTCAAGTATCAAATTGTTCTCTTTTGAAGACTAGGTACCAAAGTGTCCAATTAGCCATACTTAGGTACTATAGAAGAAATTTACCTTCTGAAATTGGCTTTGTAGAAGTATCAAAAATTATTTAGTGAAGTAACTTGGCTATATACTAAAAATAAACAACTAGGATCGACTAAATGTTTTCTTTTATTCGACATATTACTTTTGGCAGTATAGCTAACCTAGGTTCTATTGTTGCAGTTGCAGCTGCTACAATAAAAAAAATTCAAATGAACAGACTATGATCACTAGTGTTGGTTTGCCACCTGCAAATTCAAACCTCATTAAGTGGCAACCCCCTCTAGTGATGATGTCAAGATCAATTTTGATGGCTCAGTCTGTAAAGATTCAGCGGCCGGAGGGTTTATAATTCGAGACTCTCTTGGTAAACCCCTCCTCGCAGCCACTCGGCATATGAGAAACACAATTGTATGTGTTGCTGAAGCCACTGCTCCTCTCAGCAGTCTTCATGATGTTGTGGAGAAAGGTTATTTAAAGATTGTCGTGGAAGACGATTCAAAACTTGTCATTGATGCGGTCTGTGGAGTTATCAACCTGCCCTGGAGACTAGTCAAGATCATTGAAGACATTAAATAACTCGCTTCTCTTTTTTATTCGATTTTGTTTAGACATACCTTAAGAGAAGCAAACTTTGTAGCAGATGTAGTAGCAAACTTAGGACATAATTCTCTGATGTTGTAACTTGGACCGATACAGTCCCAAAGGAAGCCTCTTCAACCCTGTTGTTTAACATTGTAACCTCTGGTTGTTCCAGAGATTTTAATTTATCAAATTTCTTTTCTCTTAAAAAAAAGACATATTACTTTTGCCAAACATCGATATTTAAACAATAACTCAATATATGAATAATTTTAATCGTCATATTATAGGTTGGAACGAGGGAGTTCTCACTTTTGTATCACTAAAACTCCGTATATATGTAGACAAATATAGTTCAACAGATACGTAGATATCATTTCTAAATTTTTGGGTGTGTGTGTGTTTAGTAAGGTGGTAAGACTTTAGTCTTATATATAAGAGGTCAGGAGTTCGAGTTCTATTAAGAGTGAGAATAAGGTGAGTATTTTTTAAAAATAAAAAAATAGCAGCCTCTACATACATAAACATATTATTTCTTGTTTCTTAAACCAAAGCCATCAAGAAGCAGAAGCAGAACCTGGTTTTGTACCAAACTGCTTGGAAAAAGTCACGTGGTATAAATACATATTAAGACTGCTAATGTCTACGATGAACTTTTAACGAACCCACTAATACTAATATACATTACATAATTAAAAACTGGAAATTGCAAGACAGATACGACTGTGACTTCCCTGTGTTTCATTTTTATTAGCTCAAAGGCGCCCTCGGACATTCTCATTAAGGTTTGCATAAAAAGCAGGGAATAATGCATACTTTGCTCATTAATTATAATATAAAAGTACTTAAACCGTTTTTAATTGTGGAAGGCCTACTAGCTTAGTAGATTAACCATTCTTAAACTTCAATTGGGGCACATGGTTCTTATGCTTCTTAACAAAAACGTCTTGCTATATACATATTACTAACCATATTGAAAGCAAAAGGTTGGCACATGAGCTTTTGTGGGATTCATTATTTTGACCCATATATTGAAATATGGGCTTTTGAAATTTGCTATGGATTCAATTCTTTTAGTGATCAAGGACCATCACCATCTTTAATGTAATGTAGGATTAACTGTGTTCTCTCAAACTGACTGTATTATTGTAGGAGGTGGGGGCAAGGAAATGATACCTCCACATTGTCTCACGAATATGATTGTTTACTTATTCCACTAATTGAGCTTAGTATTCATTTATTAAGTATTGTTATTATAGCCATTCGCCCCATGATTACTACAATACAACCTTAGTTTGCGCCGAGAAACCCGGGACCGTCGATCTATGCAACGTAGAGCTTGATGAAAAAATATTTCGTTCTTTGATGCCAAGTATAATGCATCTCGTTGAAAACGTGAGTTTGGTTTCAATGGCTTCTCATACTGTAACTTGTCGTTAGGGCAAAGCACTTGCCTGCTATAAACTTAAAGAACTTCTCGTATTCGAGTATTCGACATAGCTGGGAAATCTTGGTTAATAAGAACCCCGACCCATATTTCACATATTGAGTTCGAGTTATTCGAATTTTGTGATTCAAAATTTTTGGAACATCTTCGGAGTACCACAAATTAGGCAAGCATTAGGCTTAAACCTGCTAGCTAATCTTACAGAAGAAGCAAGCCCCCCCTGCTTTTAATTCTTCGTTCATCTATATTAGTGAAACTAATTTAGGGCAACATGATTATATTGCATTTGCACGTGTGCTTTTTGAGGTTGAATATTATACAGAAAGGGATAATATTTTAAAGAGATCAACCAAATGCCAATCTGGGAAGATCATTTCTTATGTTTCTGTTCGATTCTTAATTATTGGAAAGCTTGTTAAGGTTATAAGATTCTTGCTTTTCCCTAACTACGAAGAATCAGATCTCACATTCCTATATAGATGTGCAAATATAAACTTCTTTGTTTGTTCACAGAATCTAGAATTGATTCATGTACATGATTCATAAATACATTTGATTACGCAGGAGAAGTCCTGCAATTTTAAAGTAAATATGATCCAATTAAGGATCAAGAACTAATGTAAATTATTAGTAAGATCACGACTTTGCAAAATGCAGACTGTCAATTTGATCATGATCAAGAAGATATATGGAATATCAGAACGATCCTTGCTTTTGCTTTTCTCTGATCCATATATTGCATCAACCACTCGATCATCACGAAATTTTCTTTTTTCCTTTTTGTCTTTTTGGTGAAATGAACAGTCATACTTTTTCATGAGATATAAGTAGGTTGGACATACAAAGATGGATTAACTTGTGTCAGTTTCTTTTGTATACTTTTTAGCTGTTTAGTTTTTACATTTTAGCTTGAGAACATCTTCATGCAATTGCTACACAAATCGTTTCAAGGCATCGCAATTAATTATGAATTTTGAGTTCACATCTTTTATTATTGCAACTGTTTCATCATTTGTATTAACTATTTGTCTTTGTGTTATCACCAAATTCAAAGTGTGAAACTGTTTAAATTAATAATTTTTTTCTAATGAACTCTTTAACAGTGAGTTATATATTATGTATTGTTTGAACTAAACCCATGCGCTTAAAAAAGTAAGTAAAAAGATGATGAATCACTTGATGAAAAAGTGAACTACATTAACCACTAGACTTGCATGTTTTTGTACCAGGAACCGACCATTAGAATAATGTTTTATTGTCTAACGTGTTCCACCTTAATTAACCAGCTAGACAATGTGATTAATAAGCTACAAAGATAACAAATTGGATAAATTATTTCCAGTACCACTAGTGGTGTAGTTAGGAGAAAAAGGTGAAAATGTTCCATGTTGAGTATAATGCCATCTCATATAATTCCTAAAATGGTATGAGGACAATGGTGGAGCATGGACGGCAGGGAGATCTGAAATATATCTCATACAATTATAGGAAACAAACAAATTAATTATTTGGCTATGATCTAAGCTTATATGGGACTATCTGATAATCTTAGCTAGTGTAATTGTTATACACACACAATGAAGTATTAACATCCAGCCACATTGAATTATTGTATGTCATATGTCTTTATTTAACTAACATATATATCTTAGACCGAAAGAGGAAGCCAAACCATTTACAGGTCATCACACAATTAAAGTTGATTGATTTCTTAGCTAAACCAAGTATAAAGATAAGAGTTTGCTTTCGAGATTTGAAGCCATATATATTTTAGTATTACTGTTGAGTTTGCTTCCAAATTATATGAACTTTAATGGGTGTGCACCAAAACTATATATCAAATAACGATATGGTGGAATAACATGATGTGTACAGCTAGAGGAAGATAATAGGGGGCGAAAAGAAAAGAAAATGAAACTTCCCCCTTTTTTCAGAGAACTCATATCATTAATTATTCTATCAATCAATTTGTTCTTTTCGTATAATTCTTTCACATTATTTATAGTTGTAAATCATCAAATGATATATTCTTATTGAAAATATTCTAGTTTCATTACTCTTAAAAAAAAATCAACGAAAATCAAAACTCTTGTTATGTGTGGGAGATGATCGATAAGTATATGAAAACGGTAGGTGAATATGACCATTTCTTTCTGTACATTAGTCCATTTCTTAATATTAAAAAGATTAACTTCTCTCTCTCTAAAGGCGCCGAACGCGCACCAACCTTGGTCGAGTCTTCAGC
Organism: Rosa persica; assembly: GCA_025331145.1. Taxonomy (NCBI): domain Eukaryota; kingdom Viridiplantae; phylum Streptophyta; class Magnoliopsida; order Rosales; family Rosaceae; genus Rosa; species Rosa persica. The sequence goes on along the minus strand of WFKR01000002.1, from coordinate 4,024,038 downwards.
CAAGATCCTCTCGTCCGGCAGCACTTTGGGTCGATGGGGCTTGCCTCATCGTCCCTCGGAGGCAGCCGGATGGGTGTTGATGGTCTAGGGTTCCCTAGTTCATAGATCTGCAGTGGCTCGAGGTTTTGTATCTAATCTGGTCTTGCTTAGGTCGAAACCACTATGTGGTTGGGGGAGTCGTGGATCTGCTTCAAGGAACGACGCGGGCTGGTGTTTGTCTTCAGGCAATGGCAGCAGTGCAGCGTATCACCGAGCTACAGTCGGTGCTCAGGGGGCACATGGATCCTTTCTTTTTGGATCGGGTCTGGTGTTGTTTGGGTTTTGTTTCCCTAGCGAGGGTGGCGGTGTGGTGCGGATGATGGTCCTTGAAGCGGCGGTGATGGCATGGTGCAGGCGTGGCTGTGGTGTGCGACGTCCTCAACACAGCAAGGCAGAAGCTCAACATGGCTGGGTCAGCTAGCTGGGCTTAGGGTTCTGCTTAATTAGTTTTTTATTTTTTAGTTCTTTTAGGCTTTTTTGAGGCATCTAGTGGTTTTTTCCTATCTAGTTTTTAGCATTGGGTTTGGTCTTTGTCAATTTAATTCTCAGTATCTCTAATTGTACACTAATTGAGATATCTAGGCGACTAGATTTACTATTTTTTGAGTTAGGTTGGGAGGATCAGTCCTTCTAGCGCCTTCGGCGTAGTACCAAAGGGGATCCCGCTTTGTCTACACACTTGTTTGTACAATGAGTAGGTCTATAATATCTATGTATCACTGTGGGTATTACCACTATCTTCTTGTCTGTCTAGATGACAGCGGAAGGATATGTAACGACCTATTCTGACTTCTAATGAATATATTTTCGCCTAATGGCTCTATTTAAAAAAAAAATTAGTCCATTTCGTAATTACATATATGTATTATTTACCATATATTACTCACTAAGCAGTGAGTATAGCCATGTTGATTTGATATGACTCAGAAAAGTCACAGTTTGCAGGCTGCTGTTTTGAACTTTTTAGTGTTTTTTTTTTTTTTTCAATTCTATAGAACTTTTATAATCTTTTGGTGCGAAAAAGATTTGTACAGGGAGATCATGCAGATGTGACTTTACAAGGTACCCATAGATATCGATGGCGAGCTCGAGCTAGCTAGGTCAAATTGGGTCGTCCATCTTTCCATTCGTATAATACTTTCCCCTAAAGCAATGAGAGCTCATGCTTACAATGAATAGTTGATTAAAAATGACTAACAAAAGGAGGTCAATAAACAATAAAGTGAATGCATATATGGGGCAACACAAACAAAACAGATGCAAGCTGGCTGGCCAGTAGTAGTACTGCCCTAGTGGTCGTAGTCAACTTTGTTGACTACAAACACTATATAGTTAATCCAAAAATGGTTACCCTTGCTCTCATGCTGTTGAAAGTTACAGCCACCACCATGACATTCCAATATATAATTGTAGCTTCATAGAAACTACTACCCTACAATCCTACGTCACTTTGGTTCTTGCTATATATAAAAATCCGTACTTCATCTTATTTCTTTGAGCTAGCAGAAACGCGATAATAAGACTTATGCATCAACTTTCTTCTTCTTCCTTTTCAAATTATATATCTAGACCGGCCAGTACTAGCTAGCTTAATTTGCACAGTGTGTTTGAGAAGCAAAATGAGTTCTCCGGAGAAGAATGAGAACCATGAGAAAGAAGAGAAGAAGTCCGCAGATTCAGTATTCAAAATTTTCAGATATGCTGATTGGGTTGATGTTGTGCTAATGGTTTTTGGAACCATCGGAGCTATCGGAGATGGCATGTCTACTAACTGTTTGCTGCTCTTTGCTAGCCGTCTTATGAACAACTTGGGGTACGGTCAGAATCAGACCCAACAGAATAATAATCATGGCAATTGGATGGACGAGGTTGAAAAGGTACGGTCATCAGTCTTATGTAGTCAAACACTATCACTCATCACTAGCTCTCAGTGTTTTCTTGGTTTTCTGCTTTCCTTTTTACTCAGCTAACTCATGTCTCACATTTTCCATCTTTCCACTGTGTTTTGGTGAACAGTGCAGTTTATACTTTGTATACTTGGGATTAGCAGTAATGCTGGTGGCTTTTTTGGGTAATTTCAAACCCTTCTTTCTTTTTCATTGTCTATTTGCTTTCCGATTCGGAGGGTTTATACATGCGATTGATCGGATCGATGCAGAGCAAAATTAAAGAACAAAACCCAGTTCACTGTGTTCCTAATACGCTGACAGCATCGATCTGTCAACAGAGTTAGGTATAATAAGTATATACCAAAAAGGAGGGGGAAACGAAAAACAAAAAGAAAAAGAAAAAATTAAAGCTCTGTGTGGGGGAACCCTAAAACTGATAAAGCCCTAATCCTCTAAAATATATGGACGAAAATTGATATCCTTAAGAGCCCTGGGTTGGAATCATAATTAAGTATGAAATACTTATTAAATAAGATCGATCCAGATCCCATAATTGACTGTTTTAATGGTTGCAGAAGGCTATTGTTGGAGCAAAACCAGTGAGAGGCAGGTGCTGAAGATTCGTTACAAGTACTTGGAAGCTGTTCTTAGACAAGAAGTTGGGTTTTTCGATTCACAAGAAGCAACTACTTCGGAGGTGATCAACAGTATATCAAAAGATACTTCTCATTTACAGGAAGTTCTGAGTGAAAAGGTAACTCAACTTATTTTGGTAGTATTATTCCATCAAACCTAGCAATATGGGGTAACTATTCAATTTAATTTTTCTTTTCTAATTTGATCAAGTAAAAATGTTCAATCAATTATTTTTATGAGCAAGTTAATGAGACATTGTATTGAAATTTTCACTATCTCAAGGCCGGTGTTCTAGTTTTTGGGGGTTTTAATGTAAACATACAAATCAGGCCACATGTAATGCAATTCAATAATTGAATTCGTTCCTATGTATACTTCTCTTCAAATTAAGGGGATAGGTGCCGAGAAAAACTTGTTAATTTCTGCAGTTTTGAATGGAAATATATAATTTAGATTTTTGTGGTTAATTTTGTTTTCATTTTTCATGTTTTATTAGGTGCCGATATTTTTTATGCACTCGTCAGTGTTCGTCTCCGGGCTTGCTTTCTCCACCTTCTTGTCTTGGAGACTATCCTTAGTAGCATTTCCAACACTTCTTCTCCTGATCATACCCGGAATGATCTATGGGAAATACCTTCTTTATTTGTCTAAACAGTCATACAAAGAGTATGGAAAAGCAAACACCATTGTAGAGCAAGCTCTGAGCTCCATCAAAACCGTCTATTCGTTCACGGCTGAGAGGACAATTTTGGAGAGGTACTCAGAAGTATTGGAGAGAACAAGCAGGCTGGGGATCAAGCAAGGGATTGCAAAAGGTCTTGCTGTAGGAAGCACAGGGCTGTCGTTTGCAATATGGGCATTTCTGGCTTGGTATGGAAGCCATTTGGTGATGTATAGAGGTGAAAGTGGTGGTAGGATCTATGCTGCTGGCATCTCCTTCGTACTGAGTGGACTGTATGTGCTTCCTCATCTCACATTTTGCCTCTTAATTAGTTCATCCAATATGTCATAATTTGATTTATGCTACTATATCATATTTTTTACCAACTAGAAGAACATAGTTCTGTCTTTTGTTGTTTGGTATTTATTTTCAGATGGTCGGTTGCTTAGAAGTGATCGAAGTGATTGTTATGTGGGAAAAATGTGCTAATTAAGAACAAGATTAACTACAGCAAAGGAGAGATGATGGTAGACAAAAATTAAAAATTGACAAAATTATTTTGAAAAGTCACCGCTACTTTTAAGTTTTAACCTTTATTTTAATGGCCAGCATAAACCTTTCTTTACCTTTATTGGCACTTGACAATTTGATATTGCTCACTCACAGCAAATAATTTCATTTATCATATCCAGCAATCACCATTTATTTTCTGGTAAAGATGAACTGGTAAAAATGTACTAATCATGAACAGTGTTTATGTGTAGATGCATGTCCATTTTCACAACTACTTTTGTAAACCCTACTTTCAGTGCACAAAAAATTATTACTTTTAGTTTAAGGTATTGGTAATTTTAGTTTAACACATGACATCAGTATTTTCAGTGCAAGACTAATTGATAATTTCACTGCAAGGCTAGCATTTTTCATGATTTTAAGCTAGGACTTCTGTAGATTATTAAAAGTTCATACAGTATTCAATTTCTCTAATTGATTGATGTGAACATATATGTATGATATTTAGCAATTAATATCTGCTGAACTAATGTAATACAGATCCTTGGGAATGGCACTTCCAGATTTGAGGCACTTTACAGAAGCTTCCATTGCTGCATCACGCATATTCGATAGGATTGACCGAAAACCATTGATTGATGGTGAAGACACAAAAGGACTTGTCTTGGACAACATTAGAGGCGAAGTAGACTTCATAGATGTCAGATTCACATACCCTTCTCGTCCGGATTCCATTGTCCTCAAAGAATTCAATCTCAAAGTTGAAGCAGGGAAGACAATTGCACTTGTTGGTGCCAGCGGAAGTGGCAAATCCACAGCAATTGCATTGGTGCAACGCTTTTATGATGCAGATGGGGGAGTTGTTCGGATTGATGGTGTCGATATAAAGACACTTCAATTGAAGTGGATAAGATCGCAAATGGGACTTGTTAGTCAAGAACATGCTTTGTTTGGTACATCAATAAAGGAAAATATCATGTTTGGGAAACTTGATGCCAATATGGATGAAGTCACAGCTGCAGCTATGGCTGCCAATGCTCACAATTTCATAAGGCAGCTTCCTGAAGGGTATGAGACCAAGGTAAATACATATTTAAAAGGGTATTATTTATAAACAATGATGTCTTCATGACAATATATTACTAGTTAGAAACAAATGAGGTACCCTATAGTTGAAGAAGTACTCTACTTTTTGACATATGGCTAGTGGTATTTGACAGATTGGAGAGCGAGGAGCACTTTTATCGGGGGGACAAAAGCAGCGGATAGCCATTGCTAGAGCAATTATCAAGAATCCTATAATTCTCTTACTTGATGAAGCAACAAGTGCTCTTGACTCTGAGTCAGAGACACTGGTCCAAAATGCTCTTGACCAAGCCTCCATGGGAAGAACCACATTGGTAACTATTGTAACGATGGACGCAGATATGCCTTGGTTTTTTGAGAAACAGATATGCCTTGGTTAATACTTCATTACTTATGATCATCATCTCACAATCTTTTTATGAACATGATCAGGTGGTAGCTCACAAGCTTTCTACAGTTCGAAATGCAGACCTCATTGCGGTGGTCAGTGGGGGTTGTATCATCGAAATAGGCTCACACAACGACCTCATCAACCGTCAAAATGGGCAGTATGCACAGCTAGCAAAGATGCAGAGACAGTTCAGCACCTTTGACAATGTAGACCAAGACCAAAATTCAGATACACGCTTGTCTTCGGTTGCAAGAAGCAGTGCTGGCAGGTTAAGCACAGCAAGATCAAGCCCTGCTATGTTTGCAAAATCACCACTAGCTATTGAGACCCCAGAATCTGTAGCGTCTCATCCCCCAACCTCCTTCTACCGCCTTCTCTCTTTAAACTCCCCTGAATGGAAGCAAGGCCTAATTGGAAGCCTCTCAGCGATAGCCTTTGGCTCAGTCCAACCTATCTATGCCCTCACCGTGGGTGGTATGATATCAGCTTTCTTTGTGCAAAGCCATGAGGAAATGCGTGCACGAATTCGAACATATTCATTGATTTTCTCTGCACTTTCCTTAATCTCCATGACATTGAATCTTTTGCAACATTACAATTTTGCTTATATGGGTGAGCAGCTCACAAAAAGAATCCGATTGCAAATGCTCCAAAAGATCTTGACCTTTGAGACAGCTTGGTTTGATGAAGAGCACAACACAAGTGGGGCATTGTGTTCAAGATTGAGCAATGAGGCTGCCATGGTGAAGTCCCTTGTGGCAGACAGGGTCTCTTTACTAGTCCAAACCACTTCAGCCGTCACAATTGCTATGATATTGGGACTAATAGTTGCTTGGAAGCTAGCACTTGTTATGATTGCGGTCCAACCACTTGCGATTCTTTGCTTCTACACCAAGAAAGTGTTGCTCTCTAGCCTTTCAGCCAATTTTGTCAAGGCACAAAACCATAGCACCCAAATTGCAGTTGAAGCAGTTTATAACCATAGAATTGTAACTTCATTTGCAAGTATAAGGAAAGTGCTCCAAATATTTGACAAAGCTCAGGAGGCACCAAGAAAAGAGGCAAGGAAGAAGTCATGGCTGGCTGGCATTGGAATGGGGTCAGCTCAGTGCCTAACATTTATGTCATGGGCATTGGACTTTTGGTATGGTGGTAAACTAGTCGAAAATGGACAAATATCAGCTGGGGATGTGTTCAAAACATTTTTCATATTGGTTAGTACTGGTAAGGTTATAGCAGAAGCTGGCAGCATGACTTCTGATTTAGCCAAGGGTGCTACTGCAGTTGCATCTGTGTTTGAGATTCTTGACAGGCATTCACTGATTCCAGGGTCACAGAATGTAAGTAACAAATAATTACTGCGAATTAATTAATCAATTAGCATTGTTTTTTCAGCTTGTTGATTGTGTTGATATGTTTCATTTTCAGGTGGCGGATGATGATGGTACTAGTGGAATCAAGTTAGAAAAAGTAACGGGGAGGATAGAAATGAAGAAAGTTGACTTTGCATACCCAATCAGGCCGGAGACCCTAGTGTTGCGCCAATTTAGCTTGGAGGTCAAGGCAGGCACAAGCATTGGACTTGTTGGGAAAAGTGGGTGTGGTAAATCAACTGTGATTGGACTGATACAAAGGTTTTATGATGTTGAGAAGGGGTCAGTGAAGGTAGATGGAGTTGATATAAGGGAGCTAGATGTTCAATGGTATAGGAAGCACACTGCCCTTGTTAGCCAAGAGCCGGTGATATATTCAGGCACCATCCGCGACAACATCATGTTCGGAAAGCTTGATGCTTCGGAAAATGAAGTCGTAGAGGCTGCCAGAGCTGCCAATGCTCACGAATTTATCTCGTATGTATATGTCTTTTATTGTGTATGTGTTAGTATGGTGCTTATGTCTAAAACTATGCTATTTTGGGGTGCAGAGCCTTGAATGACGGGTATGAGACAGAATGTGGTGAAAGAGGAGTGCAGCTTTCGGGAGGGCAGAAGCAAAGAATAGCAATTGCTAGAGCAATACTTAGGAACCCTATAATACTATTGTTAGATGAGGCAACAAGTGCTCTTGATGTGCAATCGGAGCACCTTGTGCAGGAAGCATTGGACCGAATCATGGTTGGAAGGACCACAATTGTGATAGCACATCGACTTAACACCATAAAAAACCTTGAGATGATTGCAGTTGTCGAAGATGGGAAGGTTATAGAGAAAGGCACTTATGCTCAGCTCAAGCACAAGCGCGGTGCCTTCTTCAACCTTGCTAGCTGTCAAACTTGATTTGGTACGCGTAAACAAAATATATGCTGTATAATGGTGTATGTATGCTGTTGGTGTGAACTGTTGAGCTCAAATGGACAAACTTGTTTATTGAAAATAGTTCTTGTATATTTATTTTCTCTGCTAGAGCAGCATACATGATTTCTGGACACCATATTAAGGTACCCTTATTTATTTCAGAAACAAATGACCAACACAAGTAAGACAACTAGTACAGAACTACAGATAGACCACTTATTGGTTGAACTTGAACTCTGGAACTGCAGCCGTTGCATCATTGTGCTTTACTTGCACTGAGGGGTCTCAAGGATCAAGTTGCCTGAGCATCTGCAAAAACGACAACAAAACATATAAAAGCGTAAGCTATGCGTTTACTGATAGAAAGAGACAAGGTCTGCATTTGCTACTGTATCGTAAATTAGAGGGAGAGAAGAGAGAGAGACCTGAAAGTAAGGTCCAAGATTCTATTTGAGCTTATCATGCTCATTTTTGAGTTGAAAAAACTGAGTCCAAAATCTGCTCACATGCATCAACTGCCAAGTTGATTAGAATTGCCTATAATAACTAACTAATAGGTATACAGAATAACGTTTTCAATGTTCTATATTTTTCAACCAATATGAGTAGTGCTCTACTTTACCTCTCCATTTCTCCATCTTTCAGAAGTGCCCTCAGTTTGTTTATTTCACTCCACACCTTGGCAGCACCAACGCTGTGAATAACAATGACAAAAATGAACAAAATTAATAACTCAAGGAAAAAATAATAATAATAATAATAATAATAATAATAATAATAATAATAATAAATTCTTACCTGGAACTGCTACCTTTGAGCTGATGGAGATATTGATCTATCTGTGGGAAATCATAGGGTGGTGTTTGGCTGTGACAACATAAACATTAGCCATCATCATTTTTATCTAATGTGAAAATACATTAGGAAAATAATTAAGAGATTAATGTTGTACTAGCAGGAGTACTCACAGAGCATGCTCCACAGTAGCTATCAGTTTGGTAGAGTCCCTGAAAAACATGGTCATCACCTCCTCAGCCAAGTGAGGATTCTCTTCGAGTTGGACAAAGTGCTTGTCAAGCATTCCCTGCAGGGTGAACAAATTAATCAATTCATGATTTTCACAGGTGTGTTACTAATACTGAAATGAATTCCATCGGAATTGCTAATGAAAAGAAATAAACCTCATCAAAGAAAGATTGCCTCAAGGTGGAAATTTGATTGCGCAAGCTGTTGCTGTCTGCCATTGTTGCTAGATCACAAAACAAATACTAGTGATGAACCACAGTGGTGATGAAGCTAGGCCAAGAACATCATATTTATATCATGAAAAGTAGCTAGGATAGAACAATGCATTTATTCATTTTGGAAAAGTCCAGATTACAGAATCCAAAGAGCAGAAATTGCATGTTAGATGACAAAGTGAGTATGCAAAACATGTGGAAAAAGAGCAATGCAGCAAGTTATGGCATGCAATTCTGCCGAGATTCGGAAAAATAGAGTATGCTTAGAATAGTCACGTGCACGCGTGTGAGTGACTCTCAACTATTGATGTGCGCTGGTAATTATTCACGCATAGCTGTTAACCATTGATGTGTGTTGCTAATCACTCGAGCCATACACAGTACTTAGCATTCACATTATTTCTTTATGTTTTCGTATGTGGTAGATTGTGAAATAAATGCGTTGAGATTTTCTTAAAACTTTCTCCATTTATAAAATTATATAGATTCGGGAGTAAATTCAATAACAAAATTGTTGAAACTTTGGTTTTGCAATTCTAAATTAACAATTTCAAACCGTTTATACATCACTTAACCAAGATTATTTACTTATTTTTACGGACATTCAAAATTTAGACCAATCCGCCATATCAATCAACCAATTTGGCAAAATTTCAATGAATTTGCCGGATTTGATTCCAATTGTAGATCCATAATCTATACATAACAATTCCCTTGATATGTGACACAATATTGTAGTTGCTTACATTGGTGGCTTCGTGCCCTATACACATCAAATGAACTTGAACAGGAGACATGGTTATCCATAGCTTCCTAGGACACTTGGTCCTTGACATACGTATAGCAAGAAATGTACATAAGAAAAACAAAATTAGTATAATTTGAAGCATATCAAGAAGAATTCCATTAGTCCCTTCAGCCCTTTGAATCTTTGATGCAAAGCAAAGTAACATTTTCTTGAAAAACAAAATAATTACTAGGATACAACATCCATTGTAGTGAAACTGAACTTAGGAAGGCACACACACTACTGAAGCTACCACGGTCCAGAGTGCTGACTTCAGAAACATTCCACCAGATATCTGCATTCCCTGTCGCATTTCAGAACATGAGTGTTGGAAAAATAAAGAAAGGGAAAAAGAAAATCTTTCTTGCAACCCTGCTTTACTTTCTTCTCTTTACTTCATCCTCAAGCAAATATTATCAAACAATTTACTGTTTGTTTAGTGATCTCTTACTCTTTTCTCGACCAAGCCAACTAAAAATGAGGATTGATCTAGTGTTTCATAGTAACAAACTGGTTTCCAGTTGTTACAGTTGGAAGAGATTGATCGAGTCAGCTCTGTAGTCTGTACATGTCAGATAACGGTAGCTGAAGGCTGAAGGTGGACTACTGATTCTGATCAAATCATTTGGCAGTAAATCTTCCTGCCTCACCTCTGAATTTCAAAAGGTGTGAGAATAGAACTGGATTATAGCCTTGTTACTGCAGTCCCCCTTCATTGCCTTGGCTGACGTTTTCTTTTTGTTTTGAGATCAACAACTATAATGGATATGTTGTCGGAACTATTTCTTCCATATGCAATTTCGGTCAGATGATCAGCAACAGCTTGTGCTGCAGAAATATCATCAGTACTAAAAGACATGGACCTTCGCCGCCTTCTTAAAATATGTCTAGCCACCTCCCCAACCTCTTCGTTAGTCATTACATCCCAGAGTCCATCACTTGCCAAAATCAAACACTCATCCTCATCAGTCCTCACTGTGAATGTAATCTCAGGAACTGGAATTATCCAAGGCCTTAGATATCGATCACCTGAAACATAACTAACATTAATGATCCTCCATTTAAGCTCAACTGTGACGGAAAAACTCATCCAAAAGAATATTAGAATACTAGTAACCTCTGTGATATTAGCATATCTACTATAATCGGCAAGAGAATTAAACAACAGGCAGTTACTTGCACATTGATTCAGTACTTAAAAGAACAATTAATGTACCAACTCCGACACCCTGCCTATAATTTGTACAAGCAGTTATTAAGTCCTGCAATATATGGGATTGACATGAAAGTTTCGCCTTCCTGATGTTCTGGGAAAGTTTAGGATCACACATATATGGCATTCTCTAGAAATTTCAAATAATTTTGGCTCTAAAACATTGAGTGCATTCAATCATTTATCTTAACCCCAACCACTTTCTGAATGAACAACAAGACTGTTTTGCATGGTTATCACAAACAATATGCGCATTTTGTATAATCCATACAGTAAGAGCATATTGAAGCAGTTGCCCTACTCGGTAATTATGGGAATAAAAGCAAAATTAAGTAGAGAAATAGAGATGAAAACCTATAGCTCTCGACATGGCAAGAACTCCAAGCACCCTTGCGCCATTCCAGTTTATGACTTTCCCTCCCTCTCCTTCAATTCTTGTGAGTTCGTCTTCTCTATCAGGCTGTAAAATCAACAAGGAACAGAATCTCGTTAATGTTGAAAAGATGGTGTCAATGATATTAGGAAGTGTTTAACTTTTGAACTGTTTGTCATGCATGTTATAGACAAGTTGAATGTTCACAACCCTGATAAGAAGGATCCATTCTTTTTCTTTTTATCATTCAAAACATTTCCATAACCACTGTAAACACAAGTTCAGCTTTCGTTTCTACTGACCTACAAGTATATAATTTTATTCAATTAATGCTGCAAATAGAAGCAACAGTATATAAACTCAGTGCATAATGAACAATTAACTGAAGCAACAAGATAAGAATGACTCATTTCTGTTCACACCTATGAAAAACTACAAAGAACGTAAGAGTATCTACTCTGACCTTCTGATCAACAGTTAATGGGATTGTTTCTGTCCCTCGGCAAAGAACTGCCCTAGAGTCACCACAGTTCGATGTGATGATCTGACAACCAGATAGGACAACTACCACTGCAGTTGATCCAACCATCTCAGGCGCGACTGCCTCTGTGAGGACCTCACTGTCAGCCTTCTCAAACCCAACTAAGAAAGTAGTCTCCCACCTCCTTTGCCATTCACAGCCATCAACCGTCTCCCGATCCCACTCTTGCGCTATGACTTCATGCATTCGCTCAGCACAATATTTAGCCACCTATGTATCACAGGTACACTTTAGAGTGAATTTAACATTTTTGACACACAATAAATCATGATCTGCATGTCATTTGCTTCAGTATATGACAGAATGATGAAGATGGTAGCTCACAGAAATATCCAGCAAGTAAATACTTAACCAGCAGTAAATGTGGACATGTATAATCAACTAAAGGAGAGTTACCATGTCTGTAAAATAGCATTCTCACCATAACTCTTGACACAAGGAAACAACTTCCAACCATTACAAAGTCATCCTTCCTATCAAAAACTACTATGAAGGTCTACTCTTTCCTTATTATTTAGTAGTATTTACAGCAAACAAACCTCTGAAATGAAATTAAATTTACATATAAAATTGAAGCAGTTGAGACATTAGAGAAGCCACACAATCATGATAAGGCACAAGAAAATTTCAGATAGGGACCCAAAAACCCACCGTCCCTTCATTTATAAATCTACAAGGAACCACAAGAGCACAAACAAGGAAGGTCCCACTCCGATTTTTCTTTCCAACAATTATGGAACTCCTTGATCCTGATTCGTCCTCATCAGACAAGAAGACACTAGCGTCCCACGAGCTACCAAAATCAATAATACTATTTTTTTTCTTTTCTCTAAAACAATCAAATTATTTAGAGAAAATAAAAAGTCAAAAATCAATCAGAGTCATGGATTATATATAATTATTTGTATGAATAATCACCCATTATTCAATAACAGCAACACTAAGTTATCCAAAAATAAAAAACTCTTCCCTACCGACCATAGTCTAAGCGCATAAGTCTGAGGTTTCGAGATATTAGTCTATGTTAATATTATATTAAAACTTCAGAACTTGACAGTTTTTAGGTCTGCGGCAAAGTATTAAATTTCTCCGAAACTACTAAAATATTCTGTACATTTCCGCGAAATTCTTAATTTCTGAAATATCTACACACATAAAATATATTTAAAAATTCACCGAAATTTTGTTCGAAATTTGTCCCAGGTTTCTGTGAAATTTATATGCCACTGACAATGAAGTTTTTTACTCATATTTTCATAGAGAAAATATGAAATTTTGATTTTTTTTTTCAATCAAGTTGAATACAACAAAAAAATCTTTTTGCTTTTATCTGCTACCAAAATCATTTCCAAAATTCATATGCTTGAGAGCAGCGTTTTATGATACTAAATGAAAGCAGTTAAATCATATGAATCGAACCACATTGTAGTAACACTTATTCTTAATACTTTATATTGTTTTTATTGTGCTGGTTCATTTTTATTCACGGAATTTTAGGATTACGTCAATCCTCTATCGAAATTGAAACTTTATCTAAAATCTCCTTAAATTTAAAGTACCGAGACCGAAACCGAAACCTTAACCTTAGTTTGCCCTAATAAGTTACTCTAACGCCTTCAAATTCCGAGATAGAAAATTTTAAGACTCCGACCACGGGCCACCGCAGCGTCATAATTAATTCATAATTCAAAGTGCGCCATAAATGACGCGCCTGTGACGACAAGACAACGCATACCCGTGACGTTATCATCTTAACGCGACACGTGCCCACGCTGAAAACGAAACCCTCCATAAAGCATAAAAACTTAAAACTCCAAAAATGACGGGCACTCTTTGCTGACCACGTGTCGTCCTCTCTGGGGAAGCAATCATACCTCCGACTTAAATATTCATAATTCCACACTACTGCTACTGTTACTCTAATATTTTTCTTCTTTTCCTATCCTCTAAGAAAATCTTTAAAAAATTAAAAAATAATAATTTATCTTACGCGCGCCTAATCGTTCCACCTAATTTTCTCAAAAAAAAAAAAAAAAAATTTCAAAATTAGTACTACAGTACCTGACTGCCGCCATGGCCGTCGTAGACGCCGAAGAAATGGACGGGGGAGATCTCGGAGGAGGTTCTCGAACCGGGAGCCGTACAGCCCCCCACGTGATCGCACGTGCGAGCCATAAACCCGGGAATAACAGCCACCGCGTCCTCCATCTCTCTCCTCCTCCCAATCACCGAAGTGAACCCCCACTTCACTCCCTTATTGTTCCTCCCAACGCACTTCGGCCTAACCGCCGCCACCGCCGCCGGGGGTCTTATCTCCTCCCCGGAAGGGGGCAGAAACGCCGGAATCTCGCCGGAGCTGCTGGTGGTGGTTCTGGAGAACTCGCCGGAGCTGCTGGTGGGGCTTCTGGAGTCGTCAGCGGTGAGTATGGAGGAGAGGCTGGTGGAGCTGGCGGAGGCGAGTTCGAGGTCGGCGGTGAGTGAGTCGACTCGGTCGAGATGGGTATCGGGGTCTGTGGATTCCATGTGAGATGGAGGAAAAGAGGGGAGGAAAGGAAGAGAGGATGGGGATAAAATAAGAGAGGGAAGGGTTTGGAGAGCTCTCTCCTGGTAGGGCGACACGTGTGATGGGGATACAAAGTTGGATGACACACGCATTCTTATAGTGAGAAAAAGAAAGGCATTGATGATTGGAGTCGTACTCATTTGCTTTTCGCTGCACCGCTACGTGTCCTTCTTTCCGATAGCCCTGCCACGCTGGAGAGGTTTTGCTTCCGTGGTCGCATGCTTGTTATGATATCCCTGCACCCGCGGCGATGGGGTCAGTCTATTTGGTACTGATTTGTTTAGTCAGATTTATCGAATGACGCGGAATGTGACTATTGGGGGAGCTCAAGGGAGTTTAGGTAGGTGCGATGGAGGGGATTTTGGCCGCTCTATCCATGGAATCTAATGTACGCTTGAGGTGGACCCTAGCGATGGACATCTATCGAGCTAGGTGGCACGCGGGCAGGAAATGGGCCCAATCCATTAGGTAGAATTTGACCTTTTTACGAAAAAGTGTTTGCTAAACAGGTGACACATCTACCGTTAAATAGCCGTGTTTGTGTTTATATGGTGCCATTTCGTGTTCATGACTAGGTGCAGTCTTTTTAGATGTGTCTTTAGATTGGATGTTATTACATTAGTTTGAATTCGAATCCGTCCGAAGATTTTAGTTTCAATTCAAATATATTGGTAACCTGTCATATTATAAAAAGCTAAAGCAATCTACAATTCATCACGTATCAGAATATTAGTCACAGAAAAAGGGTTAAATTAAACTATAATAATTTACACATATCATGTGAATTTATTAATTAAAGATGTGATACTTAGAAGCATTGCTGAATGACAAGCATCGCTAGATTAGAGGATTATTTGTTTGATTATGTATGTTGGCAAAAAAAGCTATTTGGCAAAGCTAGCTTAGTTTTGATATGTTTAACCGCATTCATTAGGTCGCTCCACGTTTTAGGCTCTTTGCGTGTTCAAGTACTTCATCAATTATAATGAATTGAATGAGAGGGATTATAAGGGAGTGGTTGTCAATCTGAACATCTCATTTAGACAGAACCATCGCTAATAAACAATGGGACTAGAGTAGTTCTATAAGTTTTCTATAGTGTAGCCTTTTCTAAAGCATTTAGCTTATAGTCTTTATACTCAAAATGATGGTACATGATGAGGCCACTTTCTGTATGCATTAGCCACATTTGGCCTAGTAGCACTGGTTAGAGAAAGTTAGGATTAGAAGTCTGTAAAGACATTTCTATACTATTTTAATGCGGGAAAGTAGCATTTGTTATATTGAAATGCAATAATGTTACCCCTAGTTTTGTAACTCATATTCATGACCTTTGAATATAAGCAAATCTAGCCAGTAACACCAACTATATGTCGAATACGAGCTAACGCACTATTTAAATGCATTAGTCCATTAATCTTTCTTTTTACTTTTTGGGTTAGTTCGATATAAGTTAAAAGCTAAAGTTCTTCTTACTTTTTTTCTCATTTTATGCAATTACAAAGACTCCACAAAAAAACTCGAGCATAGATACCTAATTACATACAAATAAAACATACGTTATATCCGTAAAAGTTTAAACTCGAGACGTTTGAGCTTACAATTAAGCTTATATTTACTCATTATTTTCAGAAATTTGGGCCATATAGGTTCATATTGGTCATTAGGGTTGTAGCCCAATTAAGCTTTTCTTAATCCAAGCAAACCATGTTCGGAGATATAATGAAGAGGCCCATTGGGTGTTTCTGAAGCTTGGCCACTAACCAAGAATGACCCAACTGATCCAGCTCAGAATAGTTAAAGGCCCGGATTATAGAGCTAGCCTAGGCTGACTCAGTCTCTACTCTCTAATAATATATAGCATAATAGCATGTGCTATAGTTATACAATACCGCATCGAAAAGTTAAAAAGAGAGTGTGAACCTTGACTAATTTTTAATTAGATTCATAGATGTCCAATTTATACCAGCGGCGCCCTCCTCCGGCCATTCTTTATAAAAACGAAATAGTTGAAACGGAACCCCCCAAGTGGATCTGATTTATTCGTGTGGTTGACCCTTCCTATGGCATGGGGTGTTAAATATATATACGTAAGACCCTTTACAGCTCTCATTCGTGTATGTGTGTGTGTATAAACTAGGTTCTGGCTTCGATTTCTCTACAGAAAGCGTATGCAACATTAAACTCTCTCTCTCTCTCTCTCTCTCTCTCTCTCTCTCTCTCTCTACACACAACTCTCCCATGACTAGTTTATCCAGAAACACATTTGTATCAGAGGCATACGCAATCGATCTGTGCTTTGATCTGGACGACGCTCTCACGCTGCCGGAGAATACAGCTGGTTATCAGACTAGTTCAAGAACGTCGTCGGAGAGTGATACTACTAGTGATGCTTTGGTAGCAAACCTGCAGACGGTTGCTGCAGTTGAAGGAGCCATTTGCTCTATCTGTGTGGAAGGTTTTCGGGCAGAAGGAGGAGCTATAGGTGGTAGAGGTAAGCACGTCCCTTGTGGGCATGTCTATCACGAAACTTGCATAGCAAAGTGGCTTTCACACTCCAATTCTTGCCCTCTCTGCCGCTCCACCATCTTCGATCCTCGTCAGTAAAGGTTAACCCTAATCCGATCGAGAATAGTAGCCCTAAACAAGTTCTGTGTACGTAGATTAATTGTAATCATTATTAAGGATCTATATATTCTTAATATAAATCAGATTCGCTTCTACTTAATCCTTGCTTCAAGCTTCTTTGATTCATCATTCATGTTAAGTACCATTTTTTCATTGAATAATGCAATAATCTTATCTTGTACTGTATATTTGACAATGAGTACTGCTGCATGTTGGAATTTACTCGGTCAACTTTGTCTTTGAGTTAATAATATCAAGTTTAGGCATGTACGTCACAGCTAATTAGCTTCCAGTAAAGTATTATTTGTTAGTGTTAGGAGGCAAGCGGTGGCTCATGCCGCTCCGTAGAGGCTAAATTCTAATCCACAAATATTAAACATCACATTCATGCGGTGTTGCATGGTGTCCTCACCTAGCTAGCTAAATTATAGAAAAATAGATAAAATGATTAAAATCAAAGTCTGATTTGTTCCCCAATTGGCATCCACCCTTGATTATCTAGTTGACCAAGCCGTCGATATCTCCAGGTCCCCTAGTGCATTCAAAACTTCAGTAGCCAACTTGGGTGATAACAACCTTCACTGAAAAATAATTAAATCTAGCTAGCTAGATTATGTGACAGCAACTGTATAATAATCTTCATACGTTGAAGTGCCAATTTGCATTGTTCAAGGCCGAAGAAGATTTGTACACTCTTCCTGCAATTGTGAATCTCTGAACGAGTCAAATGATCTCGCAGTTAAGCTAGCACAAACAAACATTTCAAACGGAAATTTGTTATATATTCTACAATCTGCAATTTCTTGCAAGAATAAATATGTTTTGTAGGCTAGTTTTTGTGAAATGAATTGTCTTCTTCGATTTCCTAAGCTTTAAATCTGTGTGGAAGAAAATCAAGGACTAGCCAACGGTTTGAATCAGAGAGAAAAAAGAAAAAGAAAAAAGGACTAGCCAATGGTGTTTGAGAGTTGAAACCCACGGATATTTTCACATGCATTGGACATATTTCAGGTCAACTTTAAATAATTAGTACTCCAATAATTTTTAATAATATGTAGCTATTATTGATGAAATCAAAGTAAGATGACTAAGATCTAAATCATCTAATTAAACAACTTGTGGGTTGCGTACTTGCGTATATAATCTTCATTATTATCTTTGAAGATGAAATTCAAACCAAGCTTCATCATGGATTTGATCATCAATATTGTCTTTCAGGCAAACTTACTAGAAAAAAATAATGAGAAAACAGCAAGTTTTGATTTTGACAACCAATTAATGCACACCATTAGTTGGTCAATGTTGAACTCATAATAAACACGCGCAATTATACACGACAATAAAAAATAACTATTAATGTAAACTCAAATTTGACTAGCCACCTATCATAGTTGTAATAACCGTAATTTTTATTTTAAGTTCGTGTAATGTGTGGAACGAATATTGTACAATTTCACGAATGTTGGTCGAAATATTTCATTTTTAGAATTATCGAAGTTCCGAAACAATTGTTTTAACGAAAAGCTCAAAATGTTTGATTCAAGAAATCTACTTTTTATACGTGCGAAATTTGGGAAAATTTCCTTCATGAAAGTGGTAGAGCTCGTCGATACGAGTCCGTGCATATGTGGAACACAAAGATTGATTTTTTTTTTCTGAATAGTTATCGCATTTAGAAGATTTTTCCATTTCGGGTATTTAAGGAAAAAACTCTAGCATAATTGGAAACTTTCCTTTTTTTTTTTCACTCGGCCTTCCTCTTTTGGAAACTGTTCCTCCTTCGCCCTCTCTCTCGAGTGGCCGAACGCAGAAAACAGAGCAAAGGCTCTGTGATCGATCTCTTCCTCCTCCGTCCACCTCATGACCTCAGACAACTTCCGTTGGCTTCGCCTCGACCTTGCGTAGCTGCCAGAGGTAGCCTTGTGCCGCGACACGGCCGGCAGCTGTGGCGGGAAGCTCCGATCGGTTTAGGCTCGATTTTGTTCCAATCGTGATATCTCGAGCTACAAGTCATCAATCTTTGCCAAACTTCATCCTCAAGCTCGCCTCGACCTCCTAAAGCTCCTAGAAGCAACCTTGTACGGCGGCGTGGCCTGTGGTGGAGTCTGGAAGCCAGCCCCGTTTTGAATCGAACGGAACTTTCGATCCGGATATCTCACGTCGTAGAGCTTCGTTTCGGGTGATTCTTGGTCTGGGGAGTTCGTCTTGAGTTGCTGAACAACTCTCCAGAAGGAATCGTAGCCATTGATTGAAGTTTTTACGTCGAACTCAAGCTCGCCGGATTCTGGAAATTTTCCGGCCACCGTGACTATTTCAGTACTTTTCGACCTATTCTCGTTATTTTCTGATCTTGAGCTAGTTTTGAAAAATGATCAGCATATTAAAATGAAGAAGAGCAGCTCAGCCCCGACACCATTGGTGGTGGTCGGCGGCGGCTCTGCCATTAAGTCCGGCAGCCCTTTCAGGCCATCACTGGGGGTCAAACATATAGTTTCTATACATTTTAAGATTCTACATTTCAATACAATCATTTCGGCATATTATACGCATTTTTCGGATATCGTATGATTTAGTTATGAATTTTTAGGTCTCAATCGATTTCGATCGTTAGATTTGTGATATGTGAAGTTAGGACAGTCCGATGAGCTTGTAGTTTTGATATGATGATCATATGACTGTCCTAGTGGCTTTGTGTGGTCATGGGCAAAGATCCGACCGTTGGATCTTCGTATAATTGCAAAACGGTGATTAGGGAGGCGATTCGTGATAATCCGTCCGTCGGATTTTCTTATAATTTAGAATCCGACCGTTGAATGGTAGTTTAAGTATGTTATGGAATTATTGGCTAAATTCAAGTTACATTTGATTAGGTGATTGACGGTTTGTACTTGGGTGAGCTGGTTCGGTGTGATTTGTGTTTAAATTGAAGACGCAGCGGGAGTTTCGAGGTGAGTAAAACTCACGTGTTCATACGAACCGAGTGCCTTCAATTTATTTATTTTGTCGTAATTGTACGAAAATATTTATGGAATAAATATTTGTTTTTAAAATCACATGTACTTGATCTACTATGGTCCATTGGTAAGTAAAATGAATTTTAATTATACAAATGAATTTCACGATTTTTCTTGTGTGAACTATAGATGGTATTAGTGGTCATCCCTGAGTGGATGATTATGTAGATATATATATATATTTACGTGGAATATATATTGGTTGATGTGTTGTTGAGTGATGATATGATTGAAGTGGAATGATGATTTGGATTATATTTCAAATGCTTAAATTTCATAATAATATTGTGTGTTTTGGATGGGTTGATTTCATTATGTGGAAACATATTGTTGTGTTCATTTATAGATTTAGGGTCAACGTAGTGACTAGTATGGGGAAATCAGATGCTCTAATCTTATGTGGATAATGAGATACGATTGGGTGAGTAAATTGGATGCCACAACTGTCATGCCCCGAATTTTAAATAATAAATTCAATTCTGAAACATGAATTAAACAACTTTAGTCAAATAAACGTCCTGAATTTTTTTTTTCATAAACAACCACACCTCACCCACTCAATAAGACGAAAACCAAATCTTCAAATTACTTATTACATCACACTGTCACAAACTTAAATTGTAAAGCTCAATGAGCATAACAAACCTCACAAAAGCAAATACGGTAAATCAAATACTGTTACACTAAGCAGCTCGACCACCACCTTGATTCTCCTGACCTGCAGGATTATCAGCTACACCGTTTGAATAATGTACTGGGATTGCAACAATACAAAACCCAGTAAGCTTATGAAAGCCCGTATGAGTAAATTTAAATATTGCACAATTTAAGTTAATAAGTATAAACATACAAGGTAACTCCAAATTTCCTAAAATATAAGATAATGAATATTCTCAAGACTCTCTTCTAAAACTCATACTTATGAGTCATAAATAACCTCAACGTTACTCTCATAAGACCACTCACATTTGGCTGACAGACTAGAGCTCTAACTGATCGCAGCCACCAGCCCGACGCGAGAGCGTGGTTCACGATTATAATGCTATTAGTAACCACCAGCCCGGTACAAGAGCGTGATTCACTGATAGTATGCCATGGTCACACTCGTGACCTATTGATCTCCACATATCAACACAATTTATTGTTTATCAAACAATAAAACTCAACTCCTTTCTGAACATATAAATCACAATCATGCATATTGTTTTCTCAACACAATTCATCAACAAATATATATATCATCACATAATTAATATATATACATAGACATTCTCACAGTAATGCCTATTATTATCAATCAATATAATTTACTAAAGTCGGTTCTTAAATGAACCATGTGCGATTTACTCACCTCTAGTCCAGCTGCGTCATCTATCAATCAAATCACAATACTCCAAATGCTCGTGAACTCAAACCGTCAAGTACCTAATCAAGTATGGTTTTTACTTAGCAACGAAACACTAAATAAACTTAAATGTTGATCCAACGGTCGGATTCTGAAATAAAGACGATCCAAAGGTTGGATTCTAAAATAAAGACGATCTAACGGTCAGATCGAATTTAAACAATGATCCAACAGTTAGATCCTCACGGATCACCTTGGAAACATCCTATCAAAATTATACGAAAATCGTCTCTCGAATCACTGTTTTACAATTATACGAAGATCCAACGGTCGGATCATCGCCCGTGACCTTACAAAGTCATCGGGATAGTCATACGATCAACATATTAAAATTTGAAGTAAAACCGATGGTCTGATATCCGTAAATCGTAAACCGAAGATAAAATGTAAAAATCGTAAATAGTAACGTCAAAACGTAAAACCACTATTTATTAACTTTTTCTAAAATAACCTTGTGATACATCAAAACGCTCTTATGGATGCATAGATCATCGTCCAGATAATATAAACTCAAAATAAGATCCGACGTCCCGCCACACACGGCGGTCAACGCTCGGAAGATGCAAAAGTTGTCAACTATAAACTTCTTCAAAATGAAATTATGAACAACTTTAATACCTGACTTTTTTCTAGACAATGTCTAGATCGTCCATGATCAAGGTTTCAAGTTGGATTAATTTCGGCTCTCGACCAGTTTCCAGATCGAATCAGGGATGTCGAAATCTTCAACTCTTGATCTTGTGCTCTACACTCAAAATCGTCATGAAATGAGGATATGAGGTTGATCGGGAGGAGGAGAAGGAGATCACAAAAATGGGAAGGATCGGCCAGTGCAATGCCGACACGGGCAAGATCCAAATCTGGTCAAATGCTAGGCTCGGAGGGGCTTCGATCTGCTTCTGGGGGCAGCGGCTGGGCGTGCGGCGGTGAGCTCGGGTCCACGGTAGGAGGGCGCCGGAGGAGGGTCGTTCGGCCGAGTCAGGTTGAACGAGACCCGAAGGGTCTGAGGCCGAGAGAGAGAATGGGGGGGGGGGGGGGGAGCTGAAATACAAAATCTGATTTTTCTCGTCCTTGATTAAAAATCAGATTTTTCTTGATATTTATAGAAAAATTTCAATTTTCTAAAATTCATAACTTATTCATACAAACTCCAAATATTGCGTTCCACATATGCACGAGATTGTATCGACAAGCTCTACAACTTTCATGAAGGAAGTTTTTCCAAATTTCGAACGTATAAAAAGTCAATTTTCACGACCCCCTAAATAACGTTCGTTTCAAAAATAAAATTAGTTCGTAACCCCTTTCCTCACACAACGACATACGAAGCAAGCCCAAAATTCATAATTCATATTATTGAACAAATATTGAATTACATATATTTATTTAAATCAACAACCTTTGTCGGGTAATGAGGCTAGATTAAGTACGAGTATCGGACGTTCTAAATATGTATATGCGTATATATATTGATGAAATATGATAAAGTTAAATATGTCGGATGTCATAACCTAGGCCAGGTGACGGGCTACGATTCAGTTAGAGCTCTAGTCTGTCAAACACCATATTTTTATATATACAATTTTGGGGTTTTGAGAAGAAATATGTGAGTATAGGTTTCGTGTTGAATTGTTGATTTGATGATTGATTGTTGAGATTGTGCTTCCTTCTAGATGTGAGAATTATTGGATGTTCGCTTGGGTGAAAATAAATATGACGTAATTAAATAACCGTTCTTTCTTTTACTCATACGAGCTTTCAAAAGCTTACTGGCTTTTGTGTTGTTGCAATCTCGTTACACTATTCAAATGCTGTAGCGGATATTCCTGTAGGTCAGGATAACCAGGGAGGCGACCGTGCTGTTTAGGAGTTGCAGCATTTATTTGTTTTTCATTTGAGTTGTGAGGTTTGTTATGCTCATATAGAGATTTACAATTTAATTTTTGAGTGAGTTGTAATAATTAACCGAGACTAAATTCGGGATTTGAGATTAAATTTGTGTGGTGAGGTTGTTAAGAAAAAGAAATTTTCAGGATGATCATTTTGGGTTATGGTAATTCATGTTCATATTTTGAATTTTTATTCTAAAATTCGGGGCATGATCGATAGTTTGGTATCAGGGCGTAAGGTACATATTTGGTGATATGTCAATACTTTTCGAGTGATGGCCTGTCTGCAGCGGATTCCCATCATGTGCTCTTCAGTATTGACAAAGTCATTGGGAATGTGAGAGCGTTAGGTTGGCTAGGAACGTTAGCATGTCATAATAACTTTAGGCGTGTCTTGTATGCTTAGTTACTTGGTTAATATGGACTTGCATTTGACTTATGCCATGTTTAAGTATTATGCATGTATTAACCAAGTATGCCCTGCTTAATAGGTAATGGAGATTGAGGGGAACGAAGCTAGAGGTCGAGATAGAGGTAAACCTCGTGGTAGGGGTAGAGGCCGAGGTAGGGGTATGGCCCCTCTGGTTGATGATGCATTTGGGGTGGAGGTAGAAGCACCTTATGACGATCAACATATTCCGCCCGTGGGCATGGTTGATGATCCTGCTTGCTTGTTAGTGCTAGCGAAGGAAATTATCCGCTTGGGAGCAATCAAGTTTGTGGGAGGCACTGATCATATGGTTGCAGATAGATGGATTGAGGATTTACATACCTACTTTGATTTGTTTGACTGCAGTGAGATTGATAAGAGAAAGCTAGCCGCTTTCATGCTGAAGGATGAGGCTAGAGTGTGGTGGAATGTCACACAGAGTAGTATTGATGTATCTACCTTGACACAGGATGGTTTCGAGAGGCTGTTCAGAGAGAAGTATTTTCCAGCTGCTGTGAAAGAAAGGTTGGAACGGGAATTCCTCGCACTTGTCCAGGGAAAGATGACCGTGATCGAGTATGATGCAGAGTTCTCCAGACTGTACAAGTATGTGAAGCAGATGGATGATGAAGACTTGGCTAAAAAGTTTCAGCGAGGGTTGAGCCCTTCAACATAGAGTGATGTGGCCATCTTAGAGCTGAAGACGAAGAGAGAAATCTTGGCTAAGGCACAAATCATTGAGCAGCTGAGAGAGACTTCTAGGGCAAGTGAAAGGTAATGGCAGGAAGCAGTAGGTCCAGAGACTTCAGGGGCGGTTTCTGGAAGAAACAGAAGACGCAGTTCCAGCATCATGCCCCAACTAGATCAGTAATAGCTCCTCCCATTCAGACTATGCCTATTAGGCAGATAGCACCAGTAGCTATGGTGAAGTGCTATAACTGTGGCGAGCCGGGCCACATCTCTCTTGCGTGTACGAAATCACGGGGTAAGGTATGCTACAGCTGTGGATAGACAGGGCACCA
Source organism: Rosa persica (assembly GCA_025331145.1). Taxonomy (NCBI): domain Eukaryota; kingdom Viridiplantae; phylum Streptophyta; class Magnoliopsida; order Rosales; family Rosaceae; genus Rosa; species Rosa persica. The sequence goes on along the minus strand of WFKR01000002.1, from coordinate 3,999,423 downwards.
AGCTAGGGAGTGTCCCTGAAATCAGGGTAGAGTGCAGGGAAACCAGCAGAGGCAGCTACCACCTGCACCTGCTAGAGTCTTTGCCATTGGTCAGGCAGGCACGGAGGTGGAAGGTATTCTATCTGTTTATCACTATCTTGCTAAAGTACTGTTTGATACAAGAGCCTCCCACTTCTTTATATCTAGTTTGGTTGTGAATGTGTTGGGTTTGATTGCTATGCCTCTTACTTGGTCATTATATGTTTTATCACCTCTCGGGGTGTCTCTTGAGCTTAGCATGTTTTGTGATGATTGCCCTATTGGGATTGGTGGTAGAGAGTTCTCTGCATCTTTGATTGTGATTTCGGATCACACATATGATGTGATTTTGAGTATGGATGGGTTGAGCCCGAACCATGCTGTGATTGATTGTTTTAGAATGATTGTGACCTTTCATGTTCCTGGACAACTAGTGTTCAATTACCGTTGTCTGAAATCCGACATTGCCATGAGGGTAGGGATTTTGGTCCATATTGAATCAGGGAGTAGTACTTCAAGGATTACAGGGATTCCTATAGTTTCAGAGTATGCTGACGTGTTTCAGGAGATACTTGGATTACCTTTGAAAATGGTAATGGACTTCTCCATCGATGTGATACCAGGTAGTTCACCTGTATCGAAGGCACTCTATCGAATGGCTCCAGTTGAACTTCAAGAGTTAAAGGTTCAGATTGAGGGATTACTTGCGCAAAGGTTCATTCAGGCTAGTGTATCTCCTTGGGGTGCACCAGTGTTATTTGTGAAGAAGAAGGATAATTCACTTCGATTATGTGTGGATTATCGACAACTGAACAAGATGACCATCAAGAACAGGTACATGTTACCTAGGATTGATGACTTGTTTGATCAGCTTAGGGAGGCTACTGTGTTTTCAAAGATAGATTTGAGATCTGGGTATCATTAGTTAAGGGTGAGGGATGAGGATATCCCAAAGACGGCTTTCAGGACCAGGTATGGACATTTTGAGTTCCTTGTCATACCTTTTGGTCTCACTGATGCACCTGCAGCATTCATGGACTTGATGAACCACACGTTCAGTCCTTACTTGGATCAGTTTGTGGTAGTGTTCGTTGACGACATCTTGATTTATTCAAGGTAGTCAGATGAGCATGAGAAGCATTTGTGGATTGTGCTATAGACATTGAAAGAGAAGAAATTATTTGCCAAGTTTGAGAAGTGCGAGTTCTGGCAAAGTGAAGTCAAGTTCCTTGGTCATGTAGTCTCGAGGGATGAAGTTTCTGTGGATCCTTCGAAGGTTGAAGCAGTGACGAGTTGGAGTCGCCCTACTACGGTTACAGAAATCCGTAGCTTCCTTGGATTGGTAGGGTATTACAGATATTTCATTGAAGGGTTTTCTGGTATTGCTTCGGCTTTGCCCAAATTGACAAGGAAGGACACTCAGTTTGTGTGGTCGGACGAGTGTGAGAAGGCTTTTAATGAGCTGAAGACTAGATTGACTACAGCTCCGGTGTTGACTATTCCTACTAGTGGTGGTGGATTAGTCATTTACAGTGATGCATCTCATCAGGGTTTCGGGTGTGTGTTGATGCAGAATGGTGGTGTGGTTGCCTATGGTTCTAGACAACTGAAGGTTCATGAGCGGAACTACCCCACTCATGATCTAGAGTTAGCCGCAGTGGTATTTGCTTTAAAGATTTGGAGACACTATCTTTATGGTGAGAAATTAGAGCTCTTTTCTGATCATAAGAGTTTGAAATACCTATTCTCCCAAAAGTTGAACATGAGGCAGAGGAGATGGATGAAGCTCATCAAAGACTATGATTTCACGTTGGAGTATCATCCCGGAAAGGCCAACGTAGTAGCAGATGCTTTGAGCAGGAAGCCCCGAGTACTCATGGCATCGCTTATGGTACAAGAGTGGCTCTTGTTGGACGCTGCATCCGAATTTGATCTTATGCTCGCAGGAGTTGGACAAGAAATCTTTCTCGGTAGTATCACCTTACAGTCCACCTTGACTTCCAGGATCATTCAGAGTCAGACACTTGATGAGTTTGCTCAGGCGAGGATTGCTGAGATGACTGCTAATCCGAATGTGGAGGGGCCTTCTGAGTGGGCCATTAGGACAGATGGAGGGTTGAGATTTTGAGGAAGATTGTATGTCACAAGTGTTGATAACCTCAAAGAGGAGGACATGCGGGAAGTACATAGATCTAGATACACGATACATCTAGTGGGTACCAAATTGTATATGCATGGATCTACAAAGACAGTTTTGGTGGTATGGAATGAAGAAGGATGTGGCAGAACATGTGTTGAAGTGTCTTACATGTCAGCAAGTAAAGACAGAGCATCAGAGGGCCGCAGGAATGCTGCAACCTTTGCCAATTCCAGTATGAAAATGAGAAGATATCTCCATGGACTTTATGACTGGATTGCCTAGGTCTAGGCAAGGTTATGACACAATTTGGATGATTGTGGACCGATGTGTTGTGTAATTTGTATGTGAATGAGATAGTGAGGCTTCATAGTGTGCCTGTTACGATTGTTTCTGATCGGGATGCTCGTTTCACATCGGAATTCTGGCATAGATTCCATAAGGCTTTTGGCACATCTTTAGCTATGAGCACTGTCACCCACAGAGAGATGGGCAGATAGAGAAAGTGAATCAGGTGATGGAGGATATGCTTAGAGCTTGTGTCCTGAACTTCAAGGGAAGTTGGGCGGATCATCTACCATTGGTACAGTTCGCTTACAACAACAGGCTTCATAGGAAGGAAGTTGACCTTGTGTAGGTGTTGTGGAGTCATCATGAAGAGGGTGATGCGCTGACATGAGAGTGAGGTATCCACAACTCTTTGGAGAATTGGATACTTGAATTTCGGGATGAAATTCCTTTAACGGGGGTAGATTGTAATAACCGCAATTTCCATTTTAATTTCGTGTAATTGTGTGAAACGAATATTGTACAATTTCACGAATGTTGCTCGAAATATTTCATTTTTAGAATTATCGAAGTTCCGGAACAATTATTTTAACGAAAAGCTCGAAATGTTCGATTCAAGAAATCGACTTTTTATACGTGCGAAATTTGGGAAAACTTCCTTCATGAAAGTAATAGAGCCAATCGATACGAGTCCGTGCATATGCGGAACACAAAGATCGGATTTTTTTTTGAATTAGTTATCGCATTTAGAAGATTTTTCTATTTCAGGTATTTAAGGAAAAAACCCTAGCATAATTGGAAATTTTCCTTTTTTTTTTTTTTCACCTGACCTTCCTCTTTTGGAAACCGTTCCTCCTTCGTTCTCTCTCTTGCGAGGCCGAACGCAGAAAACAGAGTAAAGGCTCTATGATCGATCTCTTCCTCCTCCGTCTACCTCATGACCTCAGACAACTTCTGTTGGCTTCGCCTTGACCTTGCGCAGTTGCCAGAGGCAGCCTTGCGCCGCGACACTGCCGGCAGCTGCGGCGGGAAGCTCCGATCGATTTAAGCTCGATTTTGTTCCAATCGTGATATCTAGAGCTACAAGCCATCAATCTTTGCCAAACTTCATCCTCAAGCTCGCCTCGATCTCCTGAAGCTCCCAGAGGCAACCTTACACGGCGGCGTGGCCTGCGGTGGCGGCTGGAAGCCAGCCCCGTTTTAGATCGAATGGAACTTTCGATCCGAATATCTCACGTTGTAGAGCTTCGTTTCAGGTGATTCTTGATCTGGGGAGTTCGCCTTGAGTTGCTGAGCAACTCTCCAGAAGGAATCGAAGTCATTGGTGGAAGTTTTTACATCGAACTCAAGCTCGCCGGATTCTGGAAATTTTCCCGCCACCGTGACTATTTCAGTACTTTTCAACCTCTTCCCATTATTTTCTAATCTTGAGTTATTTATGAAAAATGATCAGCATATTAAAATGAAGAAGAGCAACTCAGCCCTGACATCATTGGTGGTGGTCGGCGGTAGCTCTACCATTAATTCCGGCGGCCCTTTCTGGCCACCGACGAGGGTCAAAAATATACTGTACATTTTAAGATTCTACATTTCAATACGATTATTTCGATATATTATACGCATTTTTCGGATATCGTATGATTTAGTTATGAATTTTTAGATTTCGATCGATTTCGATCGTTAGATTTGTGATCTGTGAAGTTAGGATCGTCCGATGAGCTTGTAGTTTTGATATGATGATCATATGACTGTCCTAGTGGTTTTGTATGGTCATGGGCGAAGATCCGACCGTTTGATCTTCGTATAATTGCAAAACGGTGATTAGGGAGGCGATTCGTGATAATCCGTTCGTCGGATTTTCTTATAATTTAGAATCCGACCGTTGAATGGTAGTTTAAGTATGTTATGGAATTATTGGCTAAAGTCAAGTTACATTTGATTAGGTGATTGACGGTTTGTACTTGGGTGAGCTGGTTCGGTGTGATTTGTGTTTAAATTGAAGACGCAGCGGGAGTTTCGAGGTGAGTAAAACTTACATGTTCATACGAACAGAGTGCCTTTAATTTATTTATTTTTTCGTAATTGTAAGAAAAATATTTATGGAATAAATATTTGTTTTTAAAATCACATGTACTTGATCTACTATGGTCCATTGGTAAGTAAAATGAATTTTAATTATACAAATGAATTTCACGATTTTTCTTGTGTGAACTATAGATGATATTAATGGTCATCCTTGAGTGGATGATTATGTATGTGTGTGTGTGTGTGTGTGTGTGTGTATATATATATATATTTACGTGGAATATATATATTGGTTGGTGTGTTGTTGAGTGATGATATGATTGAGGTGGAATGATGATTTGGATTATATTTCAAATGCTTAAATTTCATAATAATATTGTGTATCTTGGATGGGTTGATTTCATTGTGTGGAAACATATTGTTGTGCTCATTTATGGATTTAGGGTCAACGTAGTGACTGGTAATGGGGAATCAGATGCTCTAATCCTAAGTGGATGATGGGATACGATGTGTTGAGTAAATTGGATGCCACAACCTTTGTCGGGTAATGAGGCTAGATTAAGTACGAGTATCGGACGTTCTAAATATGTATATGTTTATATATATTGATGAAATATGATAAAGATAAATATGTCGGATGCCATAACCTGTGCCAAGTGACGGACTACGATTCAGTTAGAGCTCTAGTCTGTCAAACACCGTATTTTTATAAATACGATTTCGGGGTTTTGAGAAGAAAGATGTGAGTATAAGTTTCGTGTTGAATTGTTGATTTGGTGATTTATTGTTGATATTGTGATTCCTTGTGGATGTGTGAATTATTGGATGTTCGCTTGGGTGAAAATAAATATGACGTAATTAAATAACCGTTCTTTCTTTTACTCATACGAGCTTTCAAAAGCTTACCGGCTTTTGTGTTGTTGCAATCTCGGTACACTATTCAAATGCTGTAACGGATATCCCTGCAGGTCAGGATAACCAGGGAGGCGACCATGCTGTTTAGGAGTTGCAGCATTTATTTGTTTTTCATTTGAGTGGTGAGGTTTGTTATGCTCATATAGAGCTTTACAATTTAATTTTTGAGTGAGTTGTAATAATTAACCGAGACTAAATTCGGGATTTGAGATTAAATTTGTGTGGTAAGGTTGTTAAAAAAAAGAAATTTTCAGGATGATTATTTTGAGTTGTGGTAATTCATATTTTGGATTTTGAATTTTTATTCTAAAATTCGGGACGTGACAATAGTATCATAAACACAAATAGTACAACAGACCCAAAGCCCAAATTGGCTCTACAACATCCACCACTGTATGGTTTAATGTTATAAATAGTATGGTTTAATGGTGTACGTTATGCGAGTTATTATCCCAAACATTTTGTTTTAACTTTTATTATGCCCAAATTCTCAACATATACCCAAATACTCAACATGCCTACTTTGTTCAAAAATGATGTGCTGTAGCAATTGAACTTGCAGCAACTTATGCAAAATAATTTTCGACACAACGTGCGTCAACAATAATTGTAATATCAATCTCTAAAGTCTCAGATATCTTCAAATTTCTTGAGTTTTCTTTATTTTAGGAATTTTGATCAAATACCTAAATTTAACCCGACATTCATACACTTTTTTTTTTTTAAAAAAGAGAGAGGATCAAAGGGTTTCACTCCTGCCTCCATGATGACTCGAACTCATTACTTCGTACATAGGTAGTGGGTAAAAGATTGATGTGCCTGACTACCCAATTTAAATATAAAATGACCGTTCTAAACTCCCAGAATTCAAAACTTACAAAACATGCCATTAACTCTTTCTCTGTCTCCCTGTTAGGGTTTTGGCCCCAACTACTGGAATTGAGAAGAGTAGGTAGGATTGAAAGAAGGGAAAAAACGTGAAAATTGAAATATGTATTATGAAGCTTGTGAATCAGTTACAATGGAATAGCATATATAGCTAGAAACGTGACCATGGTGGACACGTGTCAAGCTGACACAGGCAACCTGCATCACATGAACCATTCAATGTTCTTTGACGAGGCAAACCTAAAAGATGCCTATAGCAAATAAGTGAAACGGATCGTTTTGACAAAAGCTGAAATAAAAGAAAACTGGACTATTCCTAGTCAACATAGGGACCCTATTTGACTATCATAACACTCTCTCTCTCTTATACCTCCTCTCTTTCATCGACGACAGAGACGACATCGCTGCTAGAAGTAATCGCCGGAGCCTCGGAATCTGATTTGGGATCGGATCGATTCGGAGTCGACGGCGGCCTCGTCAGGGTCTATTTCGGCTCGTCAATATGGAAGAAGTTGAGGTGGTTGATGATTGGAAGTCGCTGGGTCTGGTTCGACTTGGTTTTGGTTCAAGTCCGATCTCTTGCGGGAATGGAGTTTGGTTCGAACGTCGGCGGCGTCTGAAGAATTTGGGTCGTTGATGTCGGCGTCTGAAGATGATTCACGATATGCTCTGATGCATCGACGAAATCTGGATAATAGTACTTATCGGCCTTCGATGAGGAGCTTGATGTTTAGGTTGGCTTCTGGACCTAGCAAAAAAGATCCTTGCCATCAGCTTCATTACTACTCATCAATTCCTTTGTTTTTGGTTATATTTTCATGTTCATGTTGCAGAAACATGGGGATCTGGTAACTTTCTGGGATTTTTATACTCACGAAAAAATAAAACTACGGCTTAACCTCAAGCAAATGGAATAGGTTGGGTATTGATTCTTGTTACAGCCCCAACCTCAAATGAGAGTGATATAGCTGATAGCACAATGGTAGACCAATCTTACTAATTCCCCCTGTATCTTAATGTTTACTTTTTATTGCAATTAATAATATAGTCAGTCAACTTTAGGTTTCATATAACCTTTCTCATGCGAAAATGAAAAGAAAGTTCATCTTAAGATAATGCTTATGTGCAGGTAATCATAGTCTTAAATCTTAATTGATTTAGGGAAAGGTTCATATTATATAAACATTTTCTTGACGGTACAGTAATGTGTTAGTGAAACGAGGGAAGGATTACTATTTGCAACTCTTATTTTGGTAACTCTTTTTCTTCGATTTTTTCTTTTAGGTGGAAAAATAATTTTTATAGGAGGACAATAAACCTTTTATTATGTTTCATTTGGGGTAATAATATTATACAGTGATCTATGAGATCTCCGAAGATCTCTTTGGAGATATCCGTTGAGGTTTCTGGCCACAGTTGAAAGGATTTCGGTGATGGTTGACCGGAGTCCTGGAGACGTTGACCGGATTCCTGCGACCGTGGACCGGAGTCCTGCAACCGATGACTTCTCTCTCGAAATGACAAAGGGAGGAAGAGAGGGTAAAATTGTCTCAAAAATAAACAAAAAACAATAAAAAAGGAAAATGATCATTTACCAAATTTTGAGGTTAATTAACGCCACTTACCCAAACACTCTAAGAGACTGACTACTTAAACAACAAGTTACACTTTTTAACCCCATTTACCCAACTCTTTCTCTGTGGGCTTGTTTTCTTCATATTTTTGGACTGTTTTGCCCTTTTCTAATTGTCAAAGCTGAAAATCGAAACAGAGAGAGATTCAGAGAGAGAAACTCTGCCATTTTAGAGAGAGAGAGGAGCTCTGCTATTTCGAGAAAGAGAGAGAGAGAAGCTATGCGATTTCTGAAGAGAGGAGTTTCTAGAGAGAGAAAGGAGCTGTGTTGTGATTATCACCATGGACTGAGGTCGAGCTCTTTCTTGTGTTCCTCCTTCATTGCGGTTGATTCTTTTCTTTATCGGTCTTAAATTGTTTGATTTTTGCTCGGTTCATCCGTTATGTAACGCCCCAAGCTGCACCTCACCAGCTTAAGCACGTCACAGTTCCGCGAGTCTCTAAAACATAAACTTAACACCTGATTCACATCCTAGAGAATCGCTAGGCATTTTATTTGAAAAACTTTTTGTAAAACACAGCGGAAGCTGCAAATATTTTTGAGGTGAAACTTGAATTTCTAAAATCTATTTCGTTCGTCCAGAACTTGGATGAAGGCTCACACGAGGTACAAATTTCAATGAAAGAGAATTCAACTGAGCTTAACACAAGGCTAGATAACAACGAGCTCCGAAACACGAAGCTCGAGAATGACAATTTAAAATAAACTCCAAACGATGATTTACCGAGCTTTCGCACTCCCAGTTCTGCCCTCTACTGTCCAGTCACCAGTGCACAGTACCTGAATCCATATTGTTGTAAGAGTGAGCTTTCATCCTCACTGCTCAATGGGAATTCTAACTCGACTAGGTTTGAAACCAATAAATAGACTTTGGAGCTCCAGTATAAAAACATGCTTAAACCAAGTATTTAAAAGGAACGACAAACTTTAATGTTTTTCAACTTGAAAACTGATGCATGATGCTTAAATAAATACGGCGCCAAATCTAAGTTTTACCTGATGGTCAATCCCATAGATCCACTACACGACCTTACCTCAATTTGATTTATCACCAGGTAAGCGTAGCGAGAGCGTCCGCTACCTAGCTACACACACAGATCCGGTCGTCAATGCAATCGCGCATCATCCGATCGGTGTAACTAACCCTCCGGAGGTTTAGAGAATCGAACTCAAGGAAGTCAGTGCCCCTTTCACTCTCGAGCCATCATGTGAAGACCCATATTTTCATACAATAAATTTATGTAATTCAATAATTGTTATATTAATTGAATTGTGATATTTGGGATTATTTGGATTGTCGTGGGTTGAGAAAATTGGTTCCGAATGATTTTATTTTCAAAAACGAACGTTATTTAGGGGGTCGTGAAAATCGACTTTTTATACGTTCAAAATTTGGGAAAACTTCCTTCATGAAAGTTGTAGAGCTCGTCGATACAAGTCCGTGCATATGTGGAACGTATTATTCGGAGTTCGTATGAATAAGTTATGAATATTTGAAAATCGAAATTTTTCTATAAATAGTGGAAAAATCTGAGTTTGTTGTGAAGGACGAAAAAATTCCATTATTGCACATCAGTCCCCCGTCTCTCTCTCTCGGTCTGGTCACTGTGCATTCAGACCCGGTGACCCGACCCGACTGGAAGTCGGGCCTCCCGACCCCGCCGCCGCCGGACCCGGCCCTCTCCCGCATCGCCGCCTCACGCCTGGTCGATCCCCGCCATCGCCACGCCCCGCCGCTGCCCCTAGAGCTGGATCGAAGCATCTCTCCGAAACGAAAACCCGACCCGGCCGGAAAACCCTTTTTCCGGCAGTGCACGGGCCGATCGTCCCCATTTTCGTGACGTGCTCTTCCTTCTGATCATCCCCATATATAGTTTGCATCACGATTTTGACTGTAGAGTGGTAGATCAAGAGTTGAAGATTTCGACGTCCCTGATTCGATCTGGAGACTGATCAGAGGGCCGAGATTAATCCAACTTCAAAGCCCGATCTAGGACGATCCAGACCTCATCTCCGAAAAAGTCAGGTATTAAAGTTGTTCAAAATTTCATTTTGAAGAAGTTTGTAGTTGACGACTTTTGCATCGGAGGTGGTTGACCGGCGTTGACCACCGTCTGACCGCCGCGTGTGGCGGCGCGTCGGACCGAATTTTGAGTTTTTATTATCTGGACGATGATCTATGCATCCATACGAGCGTTTTGAGATACAACTTGGTCATGTTAGAAAAAGTTGATAAATAGTCAATTTCTGTTTTAACGTTACTATTTACGGTTTTACAATTTACCTTCGGTTTGAGATTTACGAAGATCAGACCATCGGTTTTACTTCAAATTTTAATATGATGTTCATATGACTGTCCCGATGACTTTGTGTGGTCACGGGCGAAGATCCGACTTTTGGATCTTCGTATAATTATAAAATAGTGATTCGGGAGGCGATTAACGAAGATCCGTCCATCGGATTTTCGTATAATTTTGATAGGATGTTTCCATGGGCAATCCGTGAGGATCTAACCGTTGGATTATCTTTATTTTAGAATCCGACCGTTGGATTATCTTTATTTTAGAAATCCGACCGTTGGATCATCAATTAGGTTTATTTCATGCTTCATTGCTAAGTAAAGACCGTACTTGATTAGGTACTTGACGGCTTGAGTGACGAGCATTGGATTTTTGTGAGTTTTATATATATAGAAGACGCAGCAGGAGTTCGAGGTGAGTAAAACTCACGTGGTTCATATTACGAACCGAGCATTTTAATTTATTTATTTTGGTAATTGTGTGAAAAATATTTGCGGATTAAATATTTGTTTTAAAATTTCATGGACTTGAATTACCACGGTCCATAGGTAAGTAAAATGAATTTTAACTATACAAATGAATTTCATAATTTTCTTGTGTGAACTATAGATGGTATTAGTGGTCATTCCTGAGTGGATGATTACGTATATATATATTTACGTGGAAAATATATATTGATGAGTGGATTGTTTGATTGATGATATGATTGAGTTGATTATATTACAATTGTGTAATTCCATAATAATATGATATATATTGGTTGTGTTGATTTCAGTATGTGATATTATATATTGGGTTCATTTATGGGTTTAGGGTCAATGTAATGACCGGTGTGGGTAATCGGACGCTCTAATCCTAGTGTGGATGATGGGATACGATTGGTTGAGTATGTGGAATTATTGGACGTTCTAAATATGTATATAGGTATACATATTGATGAAATACAATAATTGATAAATATGGCGGATGCCATAACCTAGGCCAGGTGACGGGCTACGATTCAGTTAGAGCTCTAGTCTGTCAAGTACCGTATTTTTATAAATACGATGAAGAGAGTCGTGGGGAAAGTAGTGATTGGAGTTGACTTGTTATATTGAATTGGTGTTGATTGAGATTGTTATTATTTGTATATGTGGAAATAATTGAGTGTTGCTGTGTGTGGGAATAAATGAGTTTAAATTAAGTAACAGTTCCTTCTTTTACTCATACAAGCTTTCATAAGCTTACCGGGTTTTGTGTTGTTGCAATCCCTGTACACTATTCAATGGTGTAGCGGATATTCCTGCAGGTCAGGATAACCAGGGAGGTGACCGAGCTGCTTAGGTGTTACAGCAGTTTTGTTATTTATTTAGTTGTGAGGTGTGTGTGTATGCTCATTTAGAGCTTTACATTACATTTTGGATTTATGTTGTAATAATTAACCGAGACTAAGTCGGTTTGATTTTATTTTGTGTGGTGAGTGTGTTAAGAAAAGAAAAATTTTCATGTTTCGGATTATGAATTGTTATTCATAAAATTCGGGGCGTGACACATCACATTTCTCATACGGTTTGGTCAGTGCATGCATTTAACTTAACCAAGCCACATTGTGTAACATGCATCATATTGAAAACAACTAAGGAAGTAAAAACACGCATCGAGGATAGTTCTAAATCTCTTCCTGGATCCCGATGTTTTTCCTCACGTACTCCGAAAGTTACGAACCTTCTGTTCTTCGGGTAACTGAAGTCATAAATCCCGATATTTTAACAGTTAATAACTTTCTAGGTACAAGCAAATATCCTTCACCTATATACCAATTTCGACCAATCCTAAATCACGTAAATAGTTCAAGCGAACAACTAATTTCCACAAGACCAAACCAAACCTTTAACTATAATTTAGTTTCTGCCAAACTCACCCGAATCTGCAACTTAACTCCAAAATAGGACAATTATACATATACCAACATGCAGCTCAATGGAATCTCAAAACCATACAAAGCCTTCAACATTCAATTAAGGTATAGACAATACTTTACTTCTACCATTATCCAAGTAAGGTCTAGCTCACCAGGATATCCAAGTAACTTCTAGGAAGCAAGTCCCCTCCTCTAACTACACTATTCCCGTTCAAGTCTGCCTTGATACTAGACCCTACCTTAGTTTCAATTAAACCTAACTAAGAATTGAAACCAAACCAAGAATGCTTCTTACCTCAATTTGGTTAGTTGTCGTCAACAACTTTCACCCAAAATCCTTCTTCTTCAATTTATGTACTGCACAATCCCACCTTTCAACTGGCAAAAGCTTTCGATCAACCTCCAGCTCCAATTCTCTACTCTTCCTCAATTCCAAACCTTGGTTTAAGAAGAACTATAAATTTCCCAGCCTTATAATCAAATCGAATTTACCAAGTGAACACTAGGGATGAGTTCTGAAGCCCAAGCTTCTACTCTAGCAAACGAAGAAGATGGGGACTTCAGTGGCTTCTAACCCGTTGCCATGGTTGGTTTCTCCATTCTTGGCAAGGTTGGGTATGGAAGGTGATTTGGGTTTTGGGTGGATGCAGATGAGATTAGTAGTTGCAACTGGTGGTGTCTGAGAGTTGAAGGAGTATAGTTTGCATGCAAGTGATGGAAGAATCGAGAGTTATAGGTGGTGGATGATATCAGTGAGGTGTGAGTGTTGTATGCAAGAGCTGTAGCCACGTGTACCTCTCCAATTAAGACCAACGTGTTTCATTCTCAGATACCCACCTCAAGTATCTCATGCACTCTAAGTTGGCTATTCTTCTAATTAAACTCCCTCAATAGGTTTAATGGTGTGGGCTGACCCATCTCTTCTATAGGCCCAACTTGTACTAGGTTACTAAAGCCCAACGAGAACCAATAATTCTGAACTTAACCAAAAAGTTCCTACCTAATTGGAACTAGCTCATTCTCCAACTCTAGGAAATAAAACTTGAAACCAAACTCTACAAAAAAAAATCCGAAATAAATAAATAGAATTATAGGGGTTCACAGTTTGATTTCAATTTCTAGGTCTTTTTATGTACGTTGTGTTAGTTTTGAATTTCTATGTTAATTTGGAACTGATTTTGGTGAACCTGAGCTTCGTGTTAAGTTCGAACTCTGCGATTTCTAGAGAGAGAAGCTCTGCGATTTCTAGAGAAAGACGAGTTGTGCTGTGATTATCACCATGGACCGAGATCGAAGTCTTGTTTGTGTTCATCCTTCATCGTGGTTTGATTCTTTTCCTCATCGATCTCAGATTGTTTGATTTTAGTTCAGTTTAATCTGTTTGTTTTGAATTTCTAGGTCTTTTGTGTACATTATATTAGTTTTGAATTGCTGTGTTAATTTGGAATTGATTTTGGTGAATCTGAGCTTCGTGTTAAGTTTGAACTGGTTGTATTATAGTGCTGCCTACATTTTGGGGGAGGGGGGGGGGGTGCAATAATCTATCTATTGGGGGGAAATACTGTGTCTCAATTGTTATTTTGTCTCTATAGTTATTGTTTAGTGATATTTTCCTTTGTGTTAAGAGCAATTTGTTACAGTTATGAAGTGTTTTGGTTGTTCTGAGTACATTATTGGGGGGAGGGGGGGCAATAATTTGTCTATTGGGGGGCAATAATCTATCTTAATTATTATGAAGTCCCTATAATAGTTGTTCGGTGATCTTTTTCTTTGTGTTCAAAGTAATTTGCTATTGCTCTGGTAGCTCTGACATTATTAATGTGGGGCAATAATCTATTTATTGGGGGTCAATAATAGTTCTGTTTTGTTATTTTTTTGCAGGAATATGGGTGATCCTTTGGTTGCTAGGTGCATTATTATGGTAAGGGTTATATGATTCCTCTGAAGTAGTAGTACATGTTTTTGGAAAGGATTGTTAGGTTTTACAGTTTTTATTGGGAGGCAAATAATAGGTTTATTGGGGGGTAAAAATTATTTATATTTAGGCTCATTGTAACATTTTTCTTTTGAGGATGATTGATATTGACTTTTTTTTTTTTATTTCTTTGTTGCTTTTTAAGAAATGGACTAAATTTTGAACCTGATTGAGTTTGCAGTGACTCCTTATAGGAGATTTATTGCGGAGCAATAGTATTGCCCCTAATAAACTTGATTATTTGGTTACTTTAGTTCAACAAGTATTGAGTTTGAATACCGGTGCAAACTAACTTAAAACCCAACTAAGTTACTTCTAACCATCTTTATAAAGATTATTCGGGGGCAATAAACTTTTGGAATATCTTCACAAATGGTGTATGAACTTTAGGCCATTCTACACTTTGGTGTACCAACTTTCATAACTATCAGAATGGTGTATCAAGTTTGCTCCAATCTTTCATTTTGGTGTACGCCGTTAAATTTTCCGTTATCTTTGCCAAAAAAAAAAATTTCCTTTAGCTTTGCCAGTTTTTTTTTTTTTTGTATAGATAACGGAAAATTTAACGGCGTACACCAAAATGAAATATTGGAGCAAACTTGATACACCATTCTGATAGTTATGAAAGTTGGTACACCAAAGTGTAGAATGACCTAAAATTCATACACCATTTGTGATGTTATCCCTAAACTTTTTATGACCCCCAATAAACCTGTTTATTGAATCTATCTGTAATTTGTTGAAAGGATTGTAATAATTTGAATGCAATAGAAGTATATCATATCATCCAAATTATATCATTTCAATGTAATTGGAATACAAATTGCATACGAGAATGTAAAATCCCTACTTTCAGAATCCCTAAATTAAATTCCTATTTTCAAAATAAAGATCCTACTTTACAGTGCATTAGAAGTTAGATATCATGTTCAGGATTTCAGTTTTTACTTTCTCCAAGCTCCATCAAGAGTCATGATTAACTCAACTGTGTGCTTCCTCTTCAGAATCACTCAACAGATTGAATCTTGGTCTTGCCATTATGCGCACAAACAACACCAAAATCATCATCTTTTGCAAAATCAAAGTTTCTAACATTACTAACCCCGGATAAAGACATTATTTGGGGGGGGGGGGGGGGGGGGGGGGCAAATCTGTCTATTGCCCTTAATAGACCACCAAGAAAACTTCATTTTCAATAAATAACAGATTAGTGTACTTTAATAAACACAAAGAAATAGAAGACTGTTCAAAGCCTCAATTTTAATGATTAATGAACCACAGTTAAGATATGTCTATTGCCCCCCAATAGACCACCAAGAAAACACTCCATTTTCAATCAATAACAAATTAGTGTAATTTAATAAATAGTGCAGTGATTATTGCCACTTAAAAGACACATTATTGGGGGGCAATAATCTTTTTTTTTTTTCGGTTTCGATTCCACAATATGCTTTCAATGAGTCTTTGTTTTCACTCAATTAACAGTTTATAATCAAAAAACAATATTCACACATATGAACCAAAAACCCCAGATTTCACAGATTTTCGCACATGCAAAGTCTATTTTCACAAATTTCACAGATATGAACCAAATTTAAGCTATCAACAAGTTTAATATCGAAGATTTATGTAATCAATTTCTCTAAAAACTGGAAATTCTGAAAAAAAAAAAAAATCTGAAATTCAATTTTTACATCTTTCGATGTTTCCCAAGCCGGAGAAAATACAACCGCTGCCGGACCTTGAATCTTAATTGTTGGTGTTCGGTGAGTATCGTGGTCGTTTACCTAGAGTTAGAGAGAGAGAGAGAGAGAGATAACTGAAAGATAAAATGAATTGAGTTGTGCTGTTAGTGTGTAGGGATAGTGGCACGGTTTGTAATTTCATTTTTTTGGAGCCCAGAAACGTCCTTGCGTTGTTGGTTTGGGTAAGTGGGTATAAATAACTCTAGGTGAGGTGTTTGAGTTCCTGTTGGGCATTATTTGGGTAAGTGGTCACGGCCCCATAAAAAAATATTTCATTGGGTATTAGGGAAAAAAATATGTAATTTGTTGGATAAGTGGGCAATCTTATAAGATATCTGGGTAAATGGAGTTAGTGTAACTCAAATTTGAGTAAATGGACATTTTCCCTTTTCTTATATAAAAAAAAAAGACAGCAATAGAGGTTCTGATGATATCGTCATTGGTACAGGTTGTCCTGATGTCCTGCCTATTTTATTTTTGCATATTCTGTTCTTAAATTTATCCTCATTATTTCAGTAAATTAGTTGTGGGCCATCTTACAAGCCTATTGTTTGGCTCCAAAATTAGTCTGGTGCAAACTGTCTCTTTTGAGTGCGCGAGCGTGCCAGCACCGTAGGGTGCAGTCGTTAAGGCGTCCCTTGACCTGATTTCTTGATCAAACGATGTGGACGAGGAGATCACCAACCTCGTCACCAGGTTTTTTTCTCTACCTTTTGGAAAAGGACTTCTTGCCTTACGGGTAAGGGCTTCGGTTGTGGTCTCTTGCGTTCACTAAATCAATACTTAGTGTTGTAGACTAAGCAGAGCAATCACTGGAAAGTTGGGAGAAAACACAGGGTTTGCTAAAGTGTGACTTTAGCTTCGCTGGATTGCGAGGGCGTTACCCTTGCTTCGCTGGTTTGCAAGCAGGTTGCAGGTAGGTTTGCTCTGGAGAGGCTTGATAATCTGTTTGAGTGATTTGAGAGTTGTTTTTCATTGTATCGTCTTTAGCCTCTATATATAAGCTGCTCGTAGGTTCACCTTCTAAATAGGAATGAAATACTATATTTTAGGCCATAGTTATTGGCCTTTGAATCAAATCAAAACTCTTAATAGTTTTGATATTAATAATTGTCCTTTGTCGTAGCTAGAATGTAGGCAAAGATTAATTACCTTCTGAAGTCCTGGACGTAATCTTCTTCTTGGATGCAGTAGGATATGCACATATCTTTAATTCATGCAAATATATCTTCGCGAGTTCGCGGGGACTCTACAATCATTATGGGCAAGCATTTGGTCGCTTATATATTATTGGTAGCGAATGATGGCCTACCATGCTATTTAATTGCTCTTGAATATAAGTGGAGAAGGACAGCACGTTGCCATGTTTATTGCATGAGGAACCTTCCTTAATTGCACCACCATGGGCCTTAATTGCATGGGCAACTATATATGTATATATAATCATACTTTCTTCGATGATTGCAATCAAGATGATTGATTCCTACCCAAACTGTTCGCGCTCTTGATGACTTGCATAATCTTCCCTTCTCGCACAGTCTTGACAGCCAAGCAAATCACCATTAATTATCAAATATCTTGATAGGAAATTAATGAATATTCAGATTTGCCTCAAACTTGCTTGGCCTCCAAGTAGGCTTTATTTAGCCTCTAAACAATATTTTCCGAATTTGTTGAAAATATATAACTTGGGCCACTTGGCCCGATTTCTCTCGAGTCCCCCTTATGGGGAAAAATATTCATTTTGGGTTCAAACATTGCCCCCCAGACCTCGAAGTCAAAGTTCCCCGTCTTGACTGAAGAGGTCTTGAGTCAGCACTAATTTTGAGACAATGTCGCTTTAAAGCCACTTGCATTGGCTTCATTGATATCACTAGACTGATCCTAGATAGGCCCCTAACTAGGCCATGAAGTATGAATGTCGATGTCTAAGACGAACAATGAGATAGATTCAAAGAGTAGCACCTTGATAGACAAGCACTCGTAGATGATGTACTCGCCATAAGTCTTCGAATTGCTCTAGAAAGTATCATTAACTTGGATGAAAACTTTATTTTTAGGTCACTGGAATTGGCCTTAAAGAGCTTAAAACACTACATAAGTCTTGAGCAAGAATATTGGCAAAGTAAAACTTTGGTAAGAACTTAAAAGCCACAGGTGTTTGGCATTAAACCCACACCACAAGCATGCTCTATATTCCTTCCAGCTTTAACGAAGTGAGTTGAGCTAGGAGTTGGCGAAACTGGAAAAGGTGTAGGACCTCGAGAGTTTAGCGACCCCCACTCATGCGAAGGATTAAAAGAAACTGCTTTCAAGATGTTGGACCGCAAGTGTCTTCGCAAATGAGCTGCAGCCTATTAACGCTGCATGTACACATGTTGGACCTCCACGCATTCTCCTTAACCGTATGTGAACATATATAAGTCACCAGTATTCCTTCACGAACCATTCTTCGCGATGCCATGTAATATAATAGCCACTTATTTGTTGGCTCATGAAGTCTTCAAGCTGCTCGGACACTTTGCCACGATGAGAATGGGCCCGTCCGCGAATGTTTGCTAACTTGATGGCATCTTTCTGGACCCTTCGCGTGCAGTGGCCAATCTCTTTGCAGAATGTCTTGCGCACCTGTGTCGTTATTGCAGAAGGCTTCTTCCTTGTAAGTTGTAACCCCATTTCGTCTTTCAATGAAGGCTAGGTGTCATAAGCCCGCTCCTTGTTGCTTTAAATAAGCAAGTATTGGCATTGAACCAACCTAGCATCATTTTATAATTATTTATGCCCAAACAAAGGGACACGTATGGCTCCAATTAAAAATCACAGTGCATGCCCACTTTTAATAATGCATGGCCACGTGCTCATCCTCTTTATATGTGGCTCAGGCATCATGATCATGCCTCTGTATCAACTTTATACAAATATATATAACCATTAGGCTTATCAATAAAGCCTATCTTGTCGTTACTGGATAAGAATATGCTGCAGTACCCATAAGTTTATGGCCACATGATTTGGCCCAGAAAAGAACCTGCTAGCATTTTCTTCACGACAATTAAAGATCATGGCCATGCCTGGCTGGCCTATGGTTTTAGCAGACATCAAATTAATCATGAAGATTGCCGAGCTTACCAATATGCAGGAAGATAAGTCTTTCTTTCTTCTATGCATGCCCAATTTGGCAATAAGAATTCTCCATCAACCCTCTTCTCTTCGCTCCTGCTACAATTATTTAACTTTTTTAACACCAAGCTTGATGGCTCAGATAAAGCATTAGCCAGACATTCAAATATGCATATAGACAAAAAGCCACCAATTGGCCTAAATCCTCCGATATCTACCAGAAGGTTAGAGCTATGCAGTATCCTCCGCTGCAAATCAATGCATACCGCCACTGTAATTGGCATATATACCTCCACCAAAGCCACTTGCTGGCATCCAGATTATCAATCTGCTGACATGTGGCAACATCCCAGAGTGAATTTGCAAAGCCATTGCCAAGGAACACTACTCTGGCAAAATGATTTTTGTCTGCCACTGCTCTATCTTCAAACTCTGTGAAATTTCATCATCCCAAGAATGCTAGTGTGTTCTGTTAAGGATTGTAATCCTCCTCTATAATCTTGAGGCAACAGTTTTGCCCCCAAAGCCTACGCACGTCATCTCCATATGAGGTTTCTCTCAGGCATTCTATCAAACATCTTGTGTGCATATCTCATGTTCTGAGACTTTGGATGAAAGCTCAATAGAAAAACACACAGAATATCAATTTATCAGTGTAGAAGAAAACCCACGAACATCGCTCGGAAATTGATCTTGATCTTCGCAGCAGTGGAAGACTAACCTGGATAGGATGAGTCATCTCCTGTAATTTGGTTTGGCTGCATCGACATCAGGCACTGGGATTGGCATATTTTCCATTGAAGACCACTCACTAGCCTCAGATCACCTTCACCACAGAGTGTGTATAGCTTGTAAAGTGCTTCACCGAATCAAACCCTGCTAGCGAGGCTTAGGCCAAATGTATTTAGCAAGCTCTGCTTCTTATGATAATTGGTCGCGAGAATAGCCTTTGCAACAAATGTTCCTCGTGAGGGTTCGCTAACTCCTTGCCCCGCGAACACTACTACTGTTGGCTTCCTTCGCGAACTAATTCTTTTCGCGGTCATTGCCTTCGCGGCCCTTCCTTTAGGAGCTTCGCGAGTATTTGCGTCCTTCGCGGCGCTGGGACTTGAAACTATTTTTGTATTTTTCTTTTTCTATTTTTTTTTGTTTTTACTAACTAAAAGGAAGATGCAAACTGAAAATTGACAGAGAATTAAAAGCAAAGAAAGAAGAAGCTAGCGGCGACTCGTTTGGCTAACCTCTAGAAGGTCATGGGGGAGGCCACCTATGCTTCACTCTAAGCTCCGATGTATCAAAATTTATAGCATGAAAACCTCTCTTGTGAGAGCTTGCAGGAAAGCAACAAAGATACTTCGCGTAAAAAACTTGGAAAAATTTTGGCTCGTAGGAGGAGTAATATTGCCCCCCAAGTATCCTTGTTGGTTGACGCAGCATGATCTTCAATTGAAATTTTGGAGATGACGTTGTTCCAAGATCGGCTTTGTTGCCAACCACCATATCATAGAACATGGTGTCTTCAGAATAAGCCACAGATTGGCCATTATATTTAACCACTTATTGGTAAAAATTCTCATGATCAAGAGCCTCAAAGAACTTGTACTCCTGCATATGATTTTTGGAACCAATAATCAAATTGTAATTGTTATCCTATTCATCATATATTGGTTCTGCATCGAGATCATATTTAGAGTCACCGAAGAGTGGTGCATTGATCTCCTCTTCGAAAATAGGCATATCTAATATTTGTTTGCTTCTATATTTTTTTCAGGCATCATATTGAAACGCCTCTATGGATTGTATTGTATCATAGACAAATTCCTTTTGCAAGAAATTTAAATAACTATAAACAAGAGTTAACTTGTATTGATGATACTCAAACTTACAGTTGCGAATGACAAATTGGCCACTAGAATAATTATTCTGGCCATTCTTGCAAGGTGGGTTGCAGATGTATCCTACACATATATCAAAGCCACCGCCTGGCTTTGAAGCATATATGAAGAACTTCAAGTTGAATTGATTAATAAAGCCACAAATTGGCTTCTTTAGACCAAAACTTAATTGATAATTAAGTTGGCCATGATTGTGGCCACCTTCACCATGACTTCCAGTAGCATGGCCAAGGCTTAATTGATAATAATGAGATGGGCCATGCCTTAATTTGATAATTAAGTGGATCATGCTCTTGACCCATTGCATGTCCATGACGTCCAGTAGCAAGATCATAATTAAATTGATTATGCATCTGCTTCTGGTTATCAAGGGAATCAACATGGGCTGCATCTTGCCCCTCAGGCATCTGATCAGTAGCCACGTATTTGGCTTGATCAATGGAGAATTCAGATATTTGTTCAGAGACAATTGTATTGTCAAAAGAAAAATCTTGTTGATGACCTTTTCCATAGGCAACCTCTGTGTAAGGCTGCGATTAGCGAGGCGTTTAGGTTTATCGCCACCTGTAAGCAATTCAACCTTAGAAACAACCTCTTTGCGTGCAGATTCTTGACTTTCCAATTCACTTTGATGCAAACTGACTTGAGTAGCCAAGCTGGAACCTTCTTTGCGCAAGGTCGCGAACTCTGATGAGGTCTACTTGTTTTGGCTTTGGGTGTTAACAGTGTTAACAACACTCAGAATTTCATTATACTGCGTACGAGTGGTGTCAGTAATGTTGTCAGCATGCAATTGGGCCTCTTTAGCAAGGCAGCGTGCATGTTCTTTGGCCTCCTAGATGTTCCGTTCCATTCGCTGATCATATTCGCGTATCTGCTGCTCTCGCAATCGAAGCGACCAAATGCTTTCCATAATTCTTGTTGTTGAGCATAAGGATACAGATACGTTTGTCCAGGCTAGCATCCTCAGGGATGATGAGGGGTACGAACTCGTCATCAATGGCAGTATTGTCGGTGGTGGCAACATTGGTCATCTTGTCACTTTCGGAAGCTCCTTTGGTAAAGATCTTCCCCTGGCATCCCAATGATGGTGCGGTCCCACTGGGCGTGCCAAAATGTTTGGCTCCAAAATCAGTCTGGTGCAAACTATCTCTTTTGAGTGCGCGAGCGTGCCAGCATCGTGGGGTGCACTCGTCGGGGCGTCCCTTGACTTGACTTCTTGATCAAACGATGTGAACGAGGAGAGCACCAATCTCATCACCAGGTTCTTTTCCCTACCTTCCGGAAAAGGACTTCTTGCCTTACGGGTAAGAGCTTCGGTTGTGGTCTCTTGTGTTCACTAAATCGATACTTAATGTTGTAGACTAAGCAGAGCAATCACTGGGAAGTTGGGAGAAAGCACAGGGTTTGCTAAAGCATGACTTTAGGTTCGCTAGCACTACAAAAAATAATTCCAATGGCTACAGCAGCTAGCGTCGGCGCAAAAATGCCGTCGCAAATGGTCATAGATTTGCTATGGGAAACAAAGTGTCACAAAATTGAAATTAGTTTGCGACGGCAATTGAGTGCCATGGCATAAAAATGATTCAATTGCGACGACATTAAAGAAGCCGTAGTTACAATTTTCTTGATTCTTGCTTCGCTATGATTGCCGTAGCCATTTTTGGTTTTCAGCTTATTTTTTTTTGATTTAATATTTGGGTGTTAAAATTACAAACAAACTTAACCTAGCTCTACAAGGCGGCATGAGACAAAAATTAGGCGCGCCAAAAATTTTACTTCCCAATGAATGAAACCTGATACTCCATCTTCCCCCCTCCTCAACCCTAAAACTTTTCTTAGTCTTCTGTGGAGACTTATCTAAATCTCAAAAACCTCATACCCCAGAGTCAGCACTGACCTTCTTCTCTCTCACTCTCCCAAGTTGGGTTCAATTCGGTGGCCGGGTTCAATTCACTCTCTCAATTATCTTCTCTCTCGCTCTATCAAGTTGGGTTCAATTCGCTCCCTCAAGTATCTTCTCTCTCCATCAGTGGGTTCAATTTGGTGAGTTCAAATTATCAAATGAAAGAGATAAGATTTTTGTAGTATGAGAGGAATTAAGTATATAAAATTTGTTTGGCTATCTGAAATTACTTTCGATTTGGCTTATTTGTGGAAGAACTATTATGTTTTTGGTTTTGGTGTTTGGGTATGTCAATTGGGTTTCGATTTGGTAATGAAAAAACTTGTCAAAATATCTTGTTTGATATGTTATATGTCAATCAATTGCCTAGATGATTAACTGGTATCGTCTCTCAAATATCTTAATATGATTAATGGAGCTTACCTTTAATTTTCTCATATGTTGATTGATTATTTTGATATATATATATATACACACACACACCACAGCTATTCTTTACGGGCTTTGCTATACTTGTATCTTAGTCCTCCCCCTAAGTTCATTCTTTTTCTACTTCCCCTTATTATTTTAGTACTCTCTGATGTTATTTGGTTGCTAGAGTGATTCAAGGATTGTAAATGTTGATTACAGGTACAAGAACCCTTGGAGTAACAATAAGATAGATCAAGCCGTGTCAGATCCAAAAGCACTTGCTGCATTCCAGGCTCTGCTTTTAAATTAGGGGTCATCCAGAGCATCTGATATTTCCTGGGTTGCTATAACATGTCAATTAGTTTCTATAGCTTCTGTACAGTCTGGTTTTGAAATTTTTGGTTTTCAGACCTCCTTTCTAGGTAACATTTCTTGGATCCTGCATATCTCTTCTCATGTTCTTATAATTCTATGCCTACATATGACATGCCTCAAAACATTTTAAGATTGTTGTTAATCTCATAGTTTTGCCTTTCTAACATTTGACCAAGTTGCATGTGCCCAACAAAAGTAGTTCAATATGTAGTGATATCAGCCAATAAGTTCTGTCTTGCTGTGGTCACTTTCACTTAGAAGTTGTTCAAAATGATATATGCTGCATATATACAACAAACATTATTTCCAATAATATCAAGATCATGACCATTTATTACTTCTTTTAGGTATTTTAACCAGACACTTGCCACCATCTTTAGGAAGAAAGTAACAAACAAACATCATTGCCTTCTGTCGATTATGAAGTAATAGATTGAAAAGCTAATTAATCATATTAATTGTTGACTAGAATCTTTCTGTAGATAAAACATCAAACTATGTGTCATTTATGCAAATAGTTGAAAATAGTGAGCTACAATTTATAGACATAATGGGTCAATTTCTGGAATATCAGAGTGTTGACAGCAAATTATAATTTGCTATTAAACTTTTGTTCCAATCAAAAGTTTATACAAGTAATTAAAGTTGGTAGCATGTCAGAACACTCCTCATAAATCCAGCTATCTACCAATTACGAACCAAACAATAATTTATGATATTCAGCTACTACTTGAATTCATGAAAGATCCCAACAATGAGGATGTATCCTCTTTCAAAATCGAATATGTCCAATAATAATTGGTATTAGAACCTAGTGTTACTTCTTAATAACCATAGTGGACGTCCACCACCCTATTAAGAGAGAGGCCAATCACCAAAATATATTTTGTGACTATTTTAAATGGCCTTGACCTTATATTTATTTTGAGCAACAAATTAAATAGCACCATTGTGGTATAGGTCACATAATGGGTTCTTTCTTTTCTGTAATATCAAGTGCCATAGTAGGGTCATGTGGCAAATACTCGTGCCACCAGAGGAGCGATGCTTAGTTTTGATCGTTTTCTTATTTTGTTTTCAATTACGGTTGATATTTCCACGTCTTTGTGATTTTCATGTTGTCTGTGAGTTACACATGACAAAATGAGTGTTTATAGGATAGGATTTGCTTGAGTGTGACATTTTGACATGAGTGTTTAGGCCCCTTCCAACACACACACACACACACACACACACTTACACACTTTGATTGTTACGGACATTGCAATATTTCCTAATCATAATCTGCATGTTGGGCATATATATACATTCTCTATTTCAGTTTAATTTGTCTAGTTTTCTTAGTGTCATTAGAAAACTTAGAAGCTTCCCCAAATGTGGAAATCTTCAGCAAAGCACCAAGAGTTTTGTATTTTGTTTGATGCATGTTTACTGATTTGGCTGAATTTCGTTCCCTTTCTTTTAATTAGTTTTGTTTGCCTCAAGCACTAAAGTTTGATACTTGATAACCTGTTTGCATCTTATTGTTTGGCTTTGCAGGTAATTTGCATTGCAGTTGGAGGCTAATCTGCTCTGTCCTCTATTCTCTGTCATCTATCTTTCAATCATCATAGAGTTTGATTCTAGGTAAGCCTAATCTTTTTCGTGTCTTGGATGAGATTCTTTGATATAATGGAGCATTTACCAATTCATTTAGCTGATGAGGCATTAATTGCTGGTGCTGGTGGATGTATCCTATTGAAAGGTATCTACTGACCTTGAAAGAATATATGCGAAACTGAGCTTGTCCTGAAGTGTCAATGGCT
This sequence comes from Rosa persica, assembly GCA_025331145.1. NCBI lineage: Eukaryota > Viridiplantae > Streptophyta > Magnoliopsida > Rosales > Rosaceae > Rosa > Rosa persica. Next base: position 3,974,087 of record WFKR01000002.1, on the reverse strand, counting down.
AAAGGTTACTTGATGGAAGAGTGTATGAACTTCTGTGCTCAGTATCTCAATGATGTGGAGAGCAAGTTTAATAGACCATCAAGGAAAAAAAATGATGATGATAGAAAAAAGGGAAAAGACTTTGTACTTGAGGAAATTACTCGGGCACAAGTTCATCGATGGATCTTATTTCATACAAAGGCCGTTACCCCTTTTCTCAAGTATGTCATGTTGCTTATTGATTTTTTCTTTTAATAATCTGCATAGAATCTTCAATATATATGACAAGTAGAACATTTCTTAGAAACTTGGAAACTTAGCGGATAGTTTCTGAGTTTCTGGGCAGAAAAGTAATGATGTTCTTGTTACTTTGCAGTGAACATCTTGTCACTATTCGACAACAATTTCCTGCTGCAAATGAACACTATGTTCAGAGTGTTCATTTTCGGGAATTTGCAAATTGGTTTAAGGAGCATGTATGTTGCTAGCTGTAATTAGATATATTTAGTTCATCTTTCGGTGTCTTATAGTGTGCAGCTTTTAACTATTGTTTACCTAAATCAGGTTATCAATTTGCAAAGAACAAGTGATGTATTGTTATCAGAACAAGTTATTGTATTGTCTAATTTTCCTAATCCATCAGCAAAGAGATTGACTTCTTATAATGTCAATGGGTTTTTCTTTCAAGTGAAAAGTCTTGATAATCATCGCTCAACACAGAACAGTGGTGTAACTTTACAAGAAGAAGAGAATCTTTCTATTGACTCTTCATTATACTATGGGAGATTGACAGATATTATCAAAATCACTTACTCTATTGGTATCAAATATGTTTTGTTTAAGTGTGATTGGGTTAATCTTGCTACAGGTATAAAGTTAGACCATTTTAACTTTCCTTTGGTTAATTTCAAGCGTTTGTTGTACAAAAATGATTGCATAGGGGACGAACCCTTCATTTTGGCATCTCAAGCTCATCAAGTTTGCTATGCTCCAGATCCTTCAGGACAAGATTGGCTGAATGTTGTTCACATGCCTTCAAGAGACTTATCCCTTGTGTAAAACTAACAATAATACAGAAGCTGGTATTTCAAGCGAGTCAATGGATGTTGAAATAGATGATTGAGATCATAGCTTGTAATATAGTAGATGTAGGTTAATATAGCACTTATAGGTGCATATTTTTGTGTGCAGAATTTTTGTATGCTAGAACTTGGTCTTCATGTATGGAATGTATGATATTAATTATTGTAATCTCTTTGAAGCTAGTCATGACTATTATATTTGGACAATGTTCTTCGATTTTGTCATTTTGATTTATGAAAACCGGTGGTATTTCTGTCATATAAAATTTGTTGGTTATTTCAATTCAAAAGGTTATGACATCATATAATTATAAATGTCTTTTTTCAGTTAACCATGAAGAAAAGGAAGATTGGTCGACCACGCACCATGTTTGAGTATATGAATTCCAATAGCTCTCAATCTTCATGCAGCAGCATCTCCTCATCACAACAACCATCATCATCTCCTCCACTGCCACCTTCTTCACCTCCACCTCCTCCACCCCCTCAACTACCATCTCCACCAGCAGGTAAATCAATATCTAATATATTTGTGATGCCGTAATTTTTGTTTTAAAGTTACAATTTGATATTTTTATAATTTGGTTAAAGGTGGAAGTGCAAGTTACTGCTGTAAATACCAAAGGTCAAAGTAAGGGTATTCCAGAGTGGAATACTGGAGTTAAAGTCGAAATCATGTTTGATTCTACCTTCCAGCCTGTGGGGGATAGGGCAGCCCAATTTAAATCGCAATTGGGACAAATTGTACGGGATGGCCAAAGAATTCCCCTAACAATAATAGATTGGAAGTCTGTTGGAGCTGATGTGAAAGATGGAATATGGAAAGAAGTTAAGGTATACATGTCATTTATATTTGTAGGTAAACACTTGAATGAAAACAACTAAAAAATGCTGCTCAATTCCACGTATTTACAATTTGTCTTGGTTCTGATTTGTTTTAAAATTATGAAGCACAAGTACTAGTTTCAAGTATAGACTAATTCTAACCCCTCAATCTATTTTGTAGGATAATTTGCTGAATGTTCCAGAATGATATAAAACTGTATGTCTAAGATGTTGCAATAATCTGTGGAAGGATCATAAAAGCAAAACGAAACTCCACTTCTTTGAGAAAAATAAAGAAGATCCAGACTTATTTCAAAAGTTCCTGCCAATATTATGACAGAGCAATGGAGTGAGCTAGTTGCCTATTGGAGTAGTGAGGATGCTACGGTACTAGCGGCACACTATTTATAAATAGATTATCGAATACCAAAATAACTACCATTTAACCTTGAGATTCATGTTGCAGATGATAGCAAGAAGAAATTCTATCAATAGGGAGCTTCGGGGACCAGTTCATACTACCGGTCGAAAACATTTTGCTCAATTACGATTTGAGGTATTCCAATTTATAATACATTTATGTGTTTTCTTCTGTAGGAGATAAATTTCCTCTTGTTTTCAATTTGAACTATAAATTTGGTACTTGTACTGAAATATGAAAATCTGGAAATCTGGACTGGAATATAGATTCAGTTTGCTATTATTTTATATTTGACAGATGGAGCAAAATGGAGAAGAAACTGAGAAGATGAATGTGTGGAAAAAGGCACGAGACCAGTCAAAACCGGAAGTGGTCCAAGTCATTGTAAGCTTTGCTTTTAGTATATTATATGATAGTGTTTCAGTTTCTAATTTATATTTCCTTTTTCAAGCTAGTAATTATATACTTGAACGTAGGAAGAATATGAAAAACGACTTTTATTAGAATCTGAGGACCAAAGGAACCTTAAGGTTGTTAAAGACCGGATATTTCATGAATTGATTGGGGAGGATGGCCATGGATATTGCCGCAACTATGGATCTGGCGTACCTCGAAGATTTATTTACCCACTTGCACCAAATTCCTATGAAACCACTGATGATCTAATACAAAAGGTAACAGAGTCTGTGTCAAAGAAGTTTCAGGATCAGCTTAATATGCTTCAAGCTCGAATTGATTTTTTGGAGAACAAAGAGAGGAGAGGCACATATCAAATTGGACAGGTTTGTCATCACAAGAATAATTGTTTCAATATTTAGCTCTTATTTGAAGGGCACAATTTATTAGATGGTATTGATGAGATAATATAACAAGACAAGAAATATGAAGTAATACAGAGAAATAGATTTAAGTTTGTTTTGACAACAAATATTTAGCTTTTGACAAGAAATATCAGAGTTTGACAAGAATTGTTTAGCTTAGTATGCTTCATTTGCCTTATATAGGTCATATGTTGGTTTTGTATAAATGTCTCTAAAAGGTCTATTTAGTGGGAGGCTTTTCCCTGTTTAAGTAGCTCACTTTTATTAGTTTTGTATATGTACAATAGGCAGGTGGTTCTACTATGATCATATATGTACTCGATCCTACAATTGTTTCAAGTGATGCATCATTGGCAATATTCAATTGATCTGTTTGCCCTTTGCTGCTGTTTGAAAAATTGATAGCATATAATTTTCCTCTCATACCTTTATTAATTTATCAATGATGATTATACATACTAGTATCAACTTGTAAAAGAAACACTAGCTTTGAAATTTCCTCTCATACTGCCTTTCTCTTTGTTATATGATCATAAAGAATGGTGCAACCTGCGATATTAATTATAAGAATTGGGTTATGGTATGACATTGAAAAAGGGTGATATGCAAAGCTATATATACATGATATATCTATTTTTTTTTATGTCTTAGGTTCCAGATGCAACTAGTGGCCATGAAATTCGGAGGGAGTTTATAGGAGAAGAAGGGAATCCAGGTTCAAACAGAGATAGAGCAATGGACTGAGTTTCAATATTATTACACATATACTGACTGTGCAATGTTGAAATTTTTGTTAAGTGTTACTTTTGGTTGTCTAATTTAGGTGCGTGGTTTTGGGTATGACTTTGTAGTTTGTACTTCTAATTGCATATTCTGACAGTGCAGCAACTTAATTACATTGCAATGAAATAGATGAGTTAATGAACAATATGTGTTGTATATTGGTATTTTTATCCCATATTTGAATGTTGCAAAAATACAGGTTCGGTTAAAAAAAAAAATTGCTGGTTGATTAATAGCATCGGTTAATTTCCGTAGCCAAGAATATATTTCTATATATAAACACCAACTGAAGCTACGGCAATGAGACCGTCGCAAAATTTGCTGTTAAAAAATTGGTGGGAATATAATTGGCAGGAAACAAATTTGGAGGGAAAATGTTTTGGCGGGAGATAATATAATTGTCAAAAAATTAATTATGCAGCGACGGAAAATTACCGTAGTAGTTTTTGTAATGGCGATGGCATTAGGGGTAGCACAAAACTGTTGCAGAAGAAGTGTCACAAATCTCATTGCCGTCGCAAAAGTGATGTGCGACGGCATTTTGCCGTGGCTATAAGCATTGGCGACGCCACCATTTATGTCAGAAGCATTGCCGTCGTAGAGCCGTCGCCAATGTTTTTTTGCGACGGAAAAATAGCTTTTCACTACCGGGGGGGGCGCCGTGGCAAATGCAATTTTTTTTTGTAGTGTAGGTTGCGAGGGCGTTACCATTGCTTCGCTGGTTTGCAAGCAGGTTGCGGGTAGATTTGCTCCGGAGAGGCTTAATAATATGTTTGATTAATTTGAGAGTTGTTTTTCGTTGTATTGTCTCTAGCCTCTATATATAAGCTGCTCCTAGATTCACCTTCCAAATAGGAATGAAATACTATATTTTAGGCCACAGTTATTGGCATTTGAATCAAATCAAAACTCTTAATAGTTTTGATATTAATAATTGTCCTCTATTGTAGCTAGAATGTAGGCAAAGATTAATTACATTCTGGAGTCTTGGACGTAATCTTCTTCTTAGATGCAGTAGGATATGCACATATCTTTAATTCATGCAAATATATCTTCGCGAGTTCGCGGGGACTCTACAATCATTATGGGCAGGCATTTGGTTGCTTGCATATTATTGGTAGCGAATGATGGCCCACCATGCTATTTAATTGCATGAATACTCTTGAATATAAGTGGAGAAGGATAGCACGTTGCCATGTTTATTGCATGAGGAACCTTCCTTAATTGCACCACCATGAGCCTTAATTGCATGGGCAACTATATATGTATATATAATCATACTTTCTTCGATGATTGCAATTAAGATGATTGATTCCTACCTAAACTGTTCGCGCTCTTGATGACTTGCATAATATTCCCGTCTTGCACAGTCTTGACAACCAAGCAAATCACCATTAATTATCAAATATCTTGATAGTAAATTAATGAATATTCAGATTTTCCTGGCCTCCACGTAGGCTGTATTTAGCCTCTAAACAATATTTTCCAAATTCGTCGAAAATATATAACTTGGGCCACCGATATTGGCCCGGTTTCTCTCAAGTCCCCCTTATCGGGAAAGATATTCATTTTGGGTTCAAACACCTATCTCACTTGATTTTCTTTTTCTGATAGGATTAGAATGACTCACTCCGTTTCAAGGACGTAGAAGAATGTCGTCATCGTCGAGTCAAGAAACCACCCAACCAAGAGTAGACATCCCTCACCAAAGTCTAGTACTACAGCACGACTTGCAGCGGCTTTGTACTTTCCTGCTTAACAACCCTGGAGTAGCACGACGACATCGAACTGCGATGCGTAACATTGAGACTGCGCTGAGCAGTTCCATTCAGAAATTGAACAGTATTGGTGAGACTATGGACGACCTTAGTGTGATTTGTTTGGTTGAGCAGATGCCAGAGGCTGCGGCAGTTGATGAAGTTTGCACCGTTTGTACGGAAGGTTTTCAAGGCAGTAGTGGTAAGCAAACCCAGTGTAGCCATGTCTACCACCGAAACTGCATATCAAAGTGGATCGCCAGATCGAGTTCTTGCCCTAACTGCAGATGTATAATCATAGGAAAAGAGTAATGTGTTACGTCCGGCCGCATCAACCTTCAGCTCCGAGCTTTTAGGCAGTCCTCAATTTCATTTTTGTTAGCTTTCTTAGGTTGTGCCTTTCTACTTCAACTTCTTCAACAAATTGGAGTTGTAGGGAGCTGGCCTTCTATCCAGCACCGTTTGCCCATCTACAAGTTCTCTTTGTAATTCTGTAAAACTTAAAATGTCTATGATATAGTTCAATCACATATGCAATCAGGAGATTTAGGGCTTAACTTTTAAGTCTTAAATTCAACACCTGAATTTTATGCAAGATCTCCTTTGTATATTGAATCCAAAAAGGGCCGGGGAAGAGCTTCCGTTACCTCCCTAGCTAGCTTCTCCGATCCCTTAAGTTTTTCAAAACTTTCAATTCAGCAACCAATTAATGAACTAGGCCCTAAGGTTTCTCACCTTCCCAGTTAACCTGAAACCACATAGTTTCACATACCAATATGGCAATATTTATAACCCCTCCAAAGAACTAATCAACAGACTTGTTCAGTTCACCATTATTTTTCCGATCTTGTTAGGGTATAGTATTTAAATCATACACCTTAATGCCAGAAATAGATCAAAAACATAGTATTGATCTAGGATTCTTTCATTTTCTTTGCAAGTTGGGAATTGCTCTCTTCGTATAAAGTAAGCAACCCTAGCCTGTATATTTCCTTTTCCCTTTATGTTGGGAAATGCTCTCTTCGTATAAAGCAAGCAACCGTAGCCTATATATTTCTCCGCCTGTCTCTCGATGTAGAGGTAGGAACAATGTCGTTGAGTCTAGGGAGGCCTCGGAACCCGACCCGTAATCATGAGACTCTGCGCCGTCACAGTGGCACTTTGCGCCGTTACAGTGAGATTCTGAGCCGTCAGAGTGATATTATCCGCCGGTATAGTGAGATTTTCCTCCGTGAAAGCGAAATTCTGCGCCGTGAAATCACTGACCGGTTTTCTTTATTCTCTAACCGTGAGAGTCTGCTCCGTGACGGTCAGGCTCTGCACCGCGACCATGAGAGTCTGCTCCGTCAATGTGAGACTGTGCTTCTCACACATGGGACGGCGCTGCGCAACATCAACAACAACGACGACGTTAATTCAACTAGTCTAGCCCTAAAGAGACTCCACGAAGCTGTGCTCAATATCCATGCATGAGACAATAACGAGGCAAATCAACACGAACATTGATGCAATCAGACGCCATGAGGATGAGCTCCGTGCCCAAGCCCAACAGACATCGAATTATCAATGGTGGCACCGAGACAATAACGTTGTTAACAACATTAATGATGCAAAGAGTTTGGTAGCCAAGATGCCAACGGCGATGGCGGTTGATAGTGACGAATGTTCAGTTTGTTTTGAGGTTTTACGAGATGATGTTACTGCTAAGGAAGTCCTATGTGGCCATGTTTACCACCAAAATTGCATAGCAGAGTGGCTCTCCAGGTCCAAATCATCTTGCCCTAACTGCCGCTGTAAAATAATCTAGGAACAACTAATCAATCCAGTACATACGTCCGTCCAAATCAACCGGCCTAAAGCAATTAGGTCACTTCTAATGAGGGATTCATTTTTTTTTTCCAGCCATTTTAAGGGATTACTTATTAGACCAATTTTTTAGTCACATATCGGCATCTCTACCATTCAGTATATCAATTCTATAAATTTTCAGATAAATTGATGATCGTTGGGGTATTCATAATTGAGTTATAAACATAAACAGTTTAGGTTGGATAAAGTTGGTTTATCCATTGATTTAATCTAATTTGATACATTCATGGTCATCAATTTGGTTAAAAATTTACAGAAGTGATCTATACATTGAGACATAATGTCACGCCCCGAATTTCAAATAATAAATTCAAATCCGAAACATGAATACAACTAAACAAATAACGTCCTAGAATTTTTTCATAAACAAACATTTCACAAATCATAACACAAACCTCGTAATAAACTATCTCTCGAGTCATTTATTATAATACCAACATAAATAAAATGTTATGCTCAAGAGAGTTTATAAAACACACCAAAATAGACCAAGTGCTTGTCTCAACCCTGCTGCCCTACTCAGCTCGCTCACCACCCTGATTATCCTGACCTGCAGGATTATCTGCTACACCGTTTGAATAATGTACCGAGATTGCAACAACACAAAATCCGGTAAGCTTTCTGAAAGCTCGTGTGCGTAAATAAGAAATGAACGGTTGATTTATTAATCACAAATCTTTTAACTCAAGTAAACAAACAACAATCTCAACTTCCAAAATGAAACATCAAACCGACATACAGGAAACAACAAGGAATACATTCCCACAAATCACCTAATCACAACTATCACCACTTTGGTCTAACAACTATCACCATTTTGGTCTCACGTTAGAGCTCTAACCACATCGTCACTTGTCACCTTGGCTTAGGTGCAAGCACGGTATAATCCCAGGTTAACTTAATAACCTTTGCACTTTGGACTATTCCCCTGTCCTCAGAACAACATACCTCAATTAATATTTAACCGTCGAACTTCGGACCTCCCTGTCATCAGAACACATACATTCCGGTCATCACTTAACCAAAGAACCTTAGACCATTCGGCCCTCGGAACCCTACATTCTCTACTTTCCATTCAACTCACAAATCAACATGATTATCACAACATTCATCAAAAATCATTATCACAATTAATCATGGCAATTTCTAGAATAATCACATATCAAAAATCATGTTATCACAATTCCACAACTCAATGTCACACATTTAATACATAATCACGTAAATATATATATATATATATATACACACACACACACACACATAATCATCCACTCATGGATGATCACTAATACCAACTACAGTTCACACGGAGTAAAACCCAAGAAATTCATTTTATATATACTTTAAAACTCATTTCTTAAAACCATTTTCTCACACATAATAAATAAATTGTGAAATTAAGGAAATTAGGTTCGTAAATGAACCAAGTGAGATTTACTCACCTCTAGTCCTGTTGCGTCTTCTCAACAGCTTAAATACGATTCAAAATCGCCCGTCAACTTAATTCCGTCAATCACTTAACCAAATACGATAATTAACTTAGCGTAGAATTTAAAAAAGTACTTATATGAAGATCCAATGGTCGGATCTTCACCTGTGACCACACAAGGTCATCGGGACAGTCCTACGATCATTATATCAAAACTACAAGTTTATCAGACGGTTCAATCTTCACAGATCACAAATCGAACAATCGAAATCAATGGAAATCGTAAAATTCATAATTAATTCATAAGACATCCAAAATTCACATGTTATATATCAAAATGATTGTATCAGCATGTAGAATCTAAAATTGAGTAGAAACTGCTCTTGGGACCTCCGGAGGTGGCCGGAAAAGGCTGCCGGAGTTTATGGCAGAGCCGCCTCCGACCACCACCAATAGCGTCGGGGCTGGGCTGCTGTCCTTCGTTTCATCATTTTGATCAACTTTCATAACTAGCACGAAGTGAGAAAATGAGTGGAAGTGATCGAAAATACCTAAAATAGCTGGTTCGGCCGGAAAATTTGCAGTTTTCCGACAGCTTCTCTGTTCGACGTCAAAAGCTTCACTTCAGGTCCGGCTATTTTTAATACGTGTTCAGCTCCTTGATAAGAGTTCAACAAGCCAAAGAAATCGAGTTTTGGTGGCCGGAGCTAGGAGAAATCTTGGTTGGAACTCAACTTGATAGGAAATGGAAACAAGCTTCCCGCCGCTGATACAGGCCATGCGACGGTGCAAGGCTGCCACTGACAGCTGCGCAAGGTCTAGACAAAGCCGTGGGAGGTGGTTTGGTGTGATTTGGTTGTCGGAGGAGGAAGAAATCAGCTGAAGAAAGGAGGAGCAGCTCGGGCGATTTCAGCTCGAACTGTGTAGCTTTTCGGCCTTGCAGCGCCCTACACAGTTTCTTTTTCACCTCGATGTCTGCTGGGAAATTGTAGACAACGTCAAGGTGAGCAAAATTAGTTTTGGAATCAAGACGTTTGGTGGCCGGATGAGGGAGATATCGACCGAAGAAGGTATGCTCTATTTTCAGCTCAGGTTCGGGGGAGAGAGGAAGATGAACAGTGAAATCTCAGTTTCCTTTTTGCTATTTTGAGATATTTTCCGGAATAACAACCAATATATACCCGAAATGGAAACTTTTCCAAATGCGATAACTTCCTCATACGAACTTCGATTCTTGCGATCTGCATATGCACGAACTCATATCGACGAGCTCTACCACTTTCATGAAGGAAGTTTTCCCAAATTCTGTACGTATAAAAAGTTGATTTTAGTAAATCCTAAATAACGTTAATTTTCTAAACTAAAATCAATCGAAACCAATTTCCTTGTACAACAACTTACGAATCAATCCCAAAATTCATAATTCATATAATTGAACAAATATTAAATTACATGAATTAATCGGGTGAAAATTCGTGTCTTCACACATAAAAACTGAATGACTGAGATGTTGATATGTGATCGAAAAATGGTTCTCATAAGGAATCCCTTAAAATGACATGCAATAAACTACATATAGATGGATTCTTCTTCAGAATTCACATGTATGTTTGGGTTTTACGAACTAGGGCTTGGTTTGCAAGTTTTTTGAAACTGAGTAGAAGAAGAGTTAGAAATGTTGTCAATGACCGGACCCAGATTGACTTATCATATTGTAGCAGGATTATAGTTTTTCTTCCCACTTGGAGAAGAATTTTCTTTTCTAGTATGTATATATATATTCCCACAGACAGAGAGAGTCGATCTCTTGAAGGAGGACAAGCTAGAAACAATGTCCTTGAGTGAGCAAAGGTCGCCGGTCCATGATTACCTACGTTAGATTGTAATTTGGGAACCACGGGGTATACCCGATCTATTCTTAATTTTGTAGTGAACATTCCTGATGGCAGTTCAATTTATTAGGAAATTGAAAATGGGATAGTAGATGACGTCCTTATCGAAGAAATAGTAGATGACGTTCTTATGTGCCGCAACGTTATTATGGTAAAACATGATTTGTAGAAATTGCTCCGAATGACAGACCTCAGAAAACTCAATCCGGTATTTTGTATTTTCATGTTTCATATGTATGTATATAAAGTAATTTGGTATGAATGTATGATAGAGTTTTCGATCTTTCTCAACAAAATAAGAAAATGTTGAGCAATATTGCTCGAAGTTCTCTAACACACTAAATCACAGGCCTCAAGGTTGGGCCCAAAATAATGAATGCCATTGGAACCTAACGAAGAAAACTGACTGAACGAAAACTGGGCCAAGTGACCCATGTGGAAGATTCCACATGAACTCATGAAGATGGAGTTCGTTTGCAAATTTGTTCATTTCTGACGGCCTGTTGAAAAAGTGAAAAGCTATATATACTCCATTCTCGATCACCAATTTCTGGTACAAGAAAAACCAACTGTTCCTGGTAGCTCAATTCATCTGAAAATGGATAACGGAATCAAGAACGGTGCTGAAGCCATAACAGTCTCGGCTCTCAATTGTATTGATCTCTCAAGCACAGATACTCACCAATCCGTCTGTCTACTCAAACAGGTTCGACATAAAAGTTCCAGACTTTCATGTTTCATTCTATCTATCTGCCTTGTAAAGAAAGTTAATCTAATTCTGGGTTTAGGCCTGTTTGGATTGCGGTTTCTTCTACGTGGTAAATCATGGAATAGCCGAGCAATTCATGGACGAGGTGTTTTCACAGAGCAGGAGGATGTTCAGTTTGCCGTTGAGTGAAAAAATGAAGCTTTTGAGGAACAAGAAGCACAGGGGATATACCCCTGTTCTTGATGAGCATCTGGACCATGAGAACCAAGTTCATGGTTGGTTCTTTATATTTATATCACTTACAAAAACTCGTACTGCTGCTAGTTTGTGTTTTCTGGGTCTTTATTCTTGTTCTGAAATAAAAGTTGGTTCTTGATTAGTAGGAGATTACAAGGAGGGGTATTACATAGGAGTTGAGGTAGCTGAAGATGACCCAAAAGCGGAAAAGCCATTTTATGGTCCTAATGTTTGGCCTGCACCAGGTAATCGACAAATAGAGTCAGAAATGTTGCCAATGTGCTAATTCGACTTGCTTTTGTGTTTTGGGTCTTTGAGCATGTAGAAGTATGTTATTGACCACCTTTTTGTTGTCCTGGTAGATATCTTGCCTAGGTGGAGGGAGACCATGGAAGAATTTCATAGACAAGCCTTGTAAGTTGCACATTCTTTACTGGACATATGCTTCATAGGATGGATAAGGGTATACAAGCTTGTGATACAGTGTTTCTCCAGTGTTTCTGAGATCATTTGAATAAGTATTTCGTTTAGATTACTACTTTCTAGAATGATTGATATATGCTGGTTTCAAAAGTAGAGGTTATGAGCTGTTTTTGTGTACATTGTTTCAGAGAGGTGGCTAAAGCAGTTGCTAGGCTCATAGCCCTTGCTCTTGATCTAGATGTTCATTTCTTTGACAAGCAAGAAATGCTCGGTGAGGCTATTGCGACATTGCGCTTACTACACTATGAAGGTCTGTTGGAATCTTTGGAATCTTGTGAAGTATCTTCCAGTTCACTTATTTAAGAAACTGTTGTTCTTTTCTTCTTATATATAGGAAAAATATCTGATCCATCAAATGGAATTTTCGGAGCTGGAGCGCATTCTGACTTCGGTCTCATTACCCTCTTGGCAACTGATGATGTCTTAGGTCTCCAAGTAAGAAGGCTGATCTGAGATTTAGCTATACTTCTATTAAAGACTGGCATAACCGATAACTCTGCATCATTGAATCTGTTATTTCAATATCAATATTTTATTGCAGATATGCAAGGATAAGGATGCCAAACCTCAGTTGTGGGAATACGTAGCACCGGTTAAAGGGTTAGTTATTCAACCAATGACTGGAGATTGATAAAAACCAGAGTAGTTTAAGTCTGGTTAATTCAGATGTGCTATGGTTATATGCCCATTAATTACCACTTTTAACACTTTCTTAATTGCACTCCTTTAGCTGGTGATATATTGTGAAGCTTCTCTGTATAAAAGAGTCAAAATAACGGATAATGCAAAAACACCATTTTGATTCAGAGGGGTGACATTGTTTCTCTTCCTCCTTTTCTCTTTGCAGAGCATTTATAGTGAATCTTGGTGACATGCTGGAACGCTGGAGCAACTGTATTTTCAAGTACTGTACATGTTTCGTAGTTGTAACTATAGTCCACAGTGCATTTATGTGCTCCTAGAAAATGAATGCTAGCAATTTCAGCCGCTGTGCAATTCGTTTGGCTCATATTTGCATTATCCTTTTGGAATTCATGTATTCAACTATTGTGTGACACTTGTTCCTGCTTTCAGGTCCACATTGCATAGAGTTGTAGGGAACGGTCGAGAGAGATACTCTGTATGACCCTCTTCTTCTTTTGTCTCCTTCTCTCACTTTGGCTGTATTAACTTTCAGAATCATTTACATGAGGTTGCCTGCAATGTCAATAGTTTTATCTGCATCTGAATTCTGCTTTGGCTCGATTCCTCGACTTTATGTTTGGATAGGGCTTTACTATATCTACTGTTTTCGACTCTAATGGAGATATATCTGATTTTTCTTCTCTTCTTTGGCAGATTGCCTACTTTATAGAACCTAGTCATGATTGTCTCGTTGAGTGCCTGCCTTCCTGCAAGTCAGAAAATAACCCTCCCAAGTGAGTGTTCATTCTTGCACAATTATAGTTACTTTAGCAACCGAGTTAGCTGAACTGTGAATCTGCATTTGTCTACTTTGCCAGGTTCCCTCCAATCTTGTGTCAAACTTACTTGAGCCAGCGCTATGGTGATACTCATGCTGATCTGACTACCTACGGAGAAAATAAAAAATAAGTATGCAACTCGTCTGCAATTGAAGATGAATCTCCTTTCTAAGATAGCTAACATAATTTTTGGGATAGGCACAAGTGTTGTGCTTGACAATGTTAATCAGTATTCGAAATTCCTTTGTAGATTCGTAGTGTTCCGCTTTGGTATTCTTCCAGTCGAAGATTGTAGTATGTTTTGCAACTTCAGGAAACAATAGAGGAAATTAGATGTTGCATTCTTTTCATGTATGCTAAAATGAAAAGGAGGTTACTATATGAAAAACAATAATGACCCTATACCTCTTTTAGAGAGAGAACGATGGTGGAATTGGAATCTCCTCTTTAGCACTTTTGCTTTACAATAATGCTGGGAAGTGGAAAAGGTCAATGATTGATAAAGAATGAGGGATGCGATTATGAGACAACCAGCACCAGCACCCCCTTTGCTTCAATAGTGGTTATGGAACCTTATGTTTGAGAATATATGCATCCACAGGAAAAATAAGACCCAGTTTATAAAGTTTTGGGTTACTCCATCCATTGTCAATTGATTTTGAATGTGAACTCCAGATTATTTTATTATGGTATTAGAACAGGTTATCCATGTGTACATACCTCCACGTCATCTAAAGATTGATTTTGGATGTGAACCCGAGATTAGTTTATCACTTATCATGAATCTCAGAACTACTGAACTAGTTAAACGGAGTCAATTTTACTCCTCTCTGTAAATTGATATGATGTTCTGGATTGGTATTGTACTTTCATAGAGATGTGCAAACAGCCCCAATGGAAAAATTCATTAAATAAAACTGGTCCATCAGATCCGTCAATCCCATCTTTATTTGATATAGAAAGAAACTGAATATAAGCACTGTCTTTCAATAATTTTACAAACACCGTCTTCACCAAGTAACATGCATAGCAGCACTCAACTTTTTCAGCAAGCTTGATAATAAGCTTTTGGGTGGCAGACTTTATCGGTAGCTTCTGTAGAGAGGACTATACATGCAACTCTCAGCATACCTCACAAGATTTTCTGGACGAGGGAGTCGCGTAGCAACACCTACAAAAGCAAATATAAGATGAAAATTAAAAATGAATGGAAGTACTACTTTTTGTCAGATTGTCGTGTCTGAATATGAATTAAACTCACCAAGTTCATATGCCTTGGCAGCTACATTAGCAGCTATTTCAGCTGAAATCTTTCTGATTTTTGAGAATGGTGGATATATAAGTCCTTTATCGAAATTCTCCTTTGAAACTTGTCCCGCCAGGGCCTCAGCTGTTTATGGGAGATGCACCAAAAAGTTGGAATTAAAGAAAACTGTAAGCATCTTATTCTAGAGCTTTTATGAAAGATTTCATCATTCCGAGCATGCTATCTACTTACAGGCTGCTAGAAGCATATCATCATGCACACGAATTGCTCCAGAGATGACCAAGCCAAGACCAAATCCGGGGAAAATGTAAGCATTGTTGGACTGAATCAACAAGGAAAGCAGAATCAACCCATGTTTTCAAATTCGGTCTTTATAATACAAGATCACATGAATGTTAGTATGTAATTTACCTGGCCAGGAATATAAACTTTGCCGTCATATTCAAAAGGATCGAAAGGACTTCCACTAGCAAAAATTGCACGACCCTAGGAAAGGAAAGCAGGACAAGAAACATGGAAAAGAATTAAGTTTCGTTTACTCAATGGAATTTCTCATTCAAAAAAAAATCCTCAATGAATTAATTGTTATACCTTAGACCAAGTATAAGCTTCTTCAGCCGTACATTCTGACTGTGATGTTGGGTTAGAAAGAGCCAAAATGAGAGGTTTCTGCATCATTCCTATCTAAATGTCAATAAAACAGGCACACAAAAAGTTGTAAAAGAATTATAGATAAGCAGGAATTGGGGCAAAGAAGGAGAGCACCTCATTGAAGGAAGCTAGTGCCTCAATCACTTCTTTTGTGAATGTTTTTCCAATACCAGATGTTCCAATAAGAACTGTTGGTTTAATTGCCTGATGGAGTATGGCAAGAATTATCAAAATAATCTTCAAATTCAAAAAAAGAAACATATATGATCATATGGTTCATACCTTGACAGCATCAATGAGATCCTTAATGGGTTCATGTTCATGAGCCCAAGGCTTCTTAAAATTTTGAAGAGATTCTTTACGAGAGCTAACAATTAGACCCTGAAGATAATTCATGAGCTTTGTAAAGTCTGATAGGAAGAAAACTTAAAAAGAGAGTGGAAAGCAGAATCTTGCTTGAACAGTTACCACACCTTTGAATCAACAAGCCAGATCTTTTTGCGCGCCTCTTCCACAGGAACATTTGTCTACAAGAGACAAACAATACTGAATAAATGAAGATCGTTGATCAATTATGAGAAGTCTTTTACATCTCAGTTTGTACAAATTTCTTTTACCTTTTTTGAGATCTCAAGAGCTATTAGCTCTGCTATACCTGTCCCAGCCTACAATGAAGCAGCAAAAGTAGGATAAGAATTATATTTCATGGTTGCAGTTGCCTACTTCTACTTGGTTGACATAAAAAGCCATCATGAGATAGGGAAGAAAAAAATTGATGAAAAGAAGTCTTACTTCCCCAGCACCGAGGAACAAAAACTTGTGCTCAGACAGGGTACCACCTATCAACTTTAGTGCCGCAACAACTCCAGCAAGAACTACAGCAGCAGTCCCCTGACACAAAGAAACAATAGTTTATGAGTGAAAGACCTAATTGTACAAGCCCTAAATAGTTCCATTCTCAATATACTTTTTGCACCTGTATGTCATCATTGAAGACGAGATGAGTATTTCGATATTTTGCCAGCAGCTCAAAGGCATTGTGGTTGGCGAAATCTTCAAACTGCACATATCAGTTTAAGGCATAGACAACATTAGAACAACATGTACAAATTCATACTCCAGAAATCATGTCACTATATAATGTAACATAAAACTATTGAGATAAATGGTGGTCTAAAGGGCCGCTGTAAGTTCAATTCCTCTTTTGTTAAGCTTTATAGTGTAAATACTGCAGATATTAATAATATGTGTGTGTATATATATTCACTTTTTTTTTTAACTCTTTCTCAGTTGGCACGAAACTGCTTTATTGTCGAACACATTTCTAAGAAGCAAACATATATCTCTACTTATTCCTAAAAGCTTACAGAACTTGCAGAAACTTGACACATCTTTAGTACATACTGACCTGATTATCATAATTGTACAACTAACTGAACTTTGTACGTCCAAAACAAGTTGTCAGTACCCTTTATTCTGCTATACTGACAACTTGTTTTGGACGTACAAAGTTCAGTTAGTTGTACAATTATGATAATCAGGTCAGTATGTACTAAAGATGTGTCAAGTTTCTGCAAGTTCTGTAAGCTTTTAGGAATAAGTAGAGATATATGTTTGCTTCTTAGAAATGTGTTCGACAAAAAAGCAGTTTCATACCAACCGAAAAGAGTTAAAAGAAAACTATATATATATTTACACACACACACATTATTAATATCTGCTGTATTCACACTATACAGCTCAACAAAAGAGGAATTAAACTTACAACAGGCCTTTAGATAACACAACCTGTACAACAACTTTTTCGCCATAGTTCTGCTTCACAGCACCCATGAACTCATGTAAAAGCTCAGCATATTCCTGCAAGTGATGTTAAAACTCTCTCATCATGATTCAGGTAAATAACATGATGCGTAGATTATGCGCCTAGCATGATCAAGAAGCTACAAAACCTTTCCAGTTGCTCTCTTTTGTCTGAGCCCAATGTAGAACTCATCCTTCAGCAACTCCTCATTATTTGTCCCAACATCAATGGTTATAGGCAAACACTGCAGAAGAAAGTGCCAGGAAATTTTGTTCACAACTTACAGATAATAGTGGACTCATGGTTTTGAAGCAAGCCTATTGTGTAACGGTAAAAAAGAAAAGAAAAAAAGATGTATATTAATTAGCAAATTGGAAAAGGCTTACTGCTGAGGGACGAACTCCTCCAAGAGCTGTGTACAAAGCCAACTTCCCTACAGGAATTCCCATCCCCTGAAACATGTCCAACAATGCCATGTGAGGGCAAGTAACTTTCCATCTCATGGTCATTTGTCCAAAGATATATGCTTATAATTTGAAGATTATGATCCCGAACACATTACCTGACAACCAAGGTCACCAAGTCCCAATATACGCTCACCATCAGTGACAACAATAACTTGAATAGTCCTTTCAGGCCAGTTCTTCAATACCTCGAGAATTCTACCTCTGCAAGTTGAAGGATTTTCATGTGATCAGAACTTTATCTTGTGAAAACTGAAAAAATCACAGGTGAAAATTGTACATCAAGTCATACTTCTCTTTCAGACTTATGTAAAGACCCTGAGGGCGTCTGAAAATGCTTCCATATTTTTGGCAAGCCTCACCAACAGTCGGAGTATATACAATCGGGAGCAATTCCTCGACATTATCAATGAGAAGTTTGTAGAACAGCCTCTCATTCCTCTCCTGTTAACCAAAACAAATAGAATAATCCTCTGCACCCTTGTTCCAGCATAAAGCAAATTGCTTGTAACACACTACAAAGTAAGAAGATACTTGTAGAAGAATAACTACCTGGAGCTCGGTCAGTGCCATATATTTTTGCAGCGGCACTTGGTATTGTCTGATATTGTGCATCAGCTTCTTCTCCTGGTTAATTTGGGAAAACAAAGAGAAACAGCAAGATGTCAACATTTACCTAAACTTCAAAGAATGTTATCCCCAAAAGCTTAATTTAGGAAACGAGCTAAGAATGTAATACAAGCGAACATGCCATGCTAAAACAACCCAAAAGCTTAATCAGGAATAGTAATGAAACCTGAAGTTGTTGAGTGGCAGTTGCCGGAGGCAGAAGACCACGCAAGTAATGAGCATCCCTCTCTTTCTCGGTAAATGCTAGCCCTTTGTTGTATTGAGGATCTCTCAGCAGAGAGTACCCACTTCAAAATCCCAGAAACAAAAAAAAGTGTTAATCAGTTACTGATATCAAAGAAAGTACCTTTTTGGTACATGATCCACAACAAAGTTCATAGAAAGGGAAAACTGAATAAAGGTATCATATATAACAGCTATAGAGAATCAGAATCAACGTCATGCAGCCTGAAACTTGCATATTTCCAAAAATAGAAAGAAGGTAAAAAAAAAAAAATTCAAAATCTGAACTTTATACCAAAAGGGGAGAATCAGAATCCGATATCAGAACTACTTCCTCATGGTACTAACTCCATGAATGATCATACAGAGCAATACTTTAGATGATCTAGATTAATTCAGATAAAAAAAAAAACCATGATCAAGTACTAGTGATCTCTCACCTGGCTACAGAGAAAGTCCAGGGAGTGACGAGTTGATCCTCGGTGGCAGCATCCTCACCGTAGACGTCCTCAACGCCGCCACCGACGGCGGCTGTGGCGTCCAGGTCAAGCACAGATACACCATCCCTCACCTCCTTGAGTGTGCTCTCCATTCTCACCGACTCAACTCGCTGTTTCTCTTACCAGACAGTGATCGTTTGAGTTCAAAGCAGCCACTAGTTACAGATGATGCAGAGGAGCTCTGGCTCTGTGTTGCTCTAATAAGAGAACAACTCAACGACACTTCTTAGTGTTATAACATAATAACATGCACACCACATCAAAACAAAGTTTTATCCCATTTTATTATTTAAAGTCAATTGGGAAGGTGGCCAATGCAGGTGAAGATGGAAAGGGGGAGTCATTTTCGATTTAACTGGTCGTCTTTTCTATAATAATCCAGGAAAATAGAAGAGACCAGAAAAAGGAGCTTTTTTTTTTTGCACTATGTATATAAATATCTAGTGGAGGTGATCACGGATGTCATGACTGATTTTATGGTTGAGTGGGGTGTACAGTGTTTGATGTAATGTTTGAGACTTGGAGGTGAGAGAGACTTTCGTCGGGAATTATTTACACACAATGAGCCATCTACCGACTTATATTTTCCGATATTTAATATACTCGAGTAGAACTCCCGATTATTGCGCAAAAAATATTGGAAAAGTGGAAGTAGGGCTAAGACAGAGTGACAGACTACCAAAGACATGGGTTTTTGTCTCTGTTCGGCTGAAGAGAGAAGGGGAAGTAGTATACTTATTGATGTTGGATAATGAGATAATACACGGTGCTGTCGGTTAATCATGCAAGGAGAATCATATGCATTATATAATAATTGAAAATTATGTCATAATCCAAAATTTATTATTGAAATGTCAGAACCAAAATGATTCAATATAAAGAAGATAACTATGAACTTCTCCACTTTTTTGGCTGAAGCAAAGTATTCTGAGCTTTTGTCCAAGTGACCAAAAATCAAGAAAGTCAAGCTTTTGTTTGGGTGTCTTGGTTTGAGTGTGGTCCCAAAGCATATCAGCATATTCAGACAATCAGACCCAAAGAAGCATCACTGTATGAGACTGTGAGTCTGGGAAGATCCACAAGTGTTGGTGTTACACACGTACGGCTTATTTGGGGCATGGAGTTCAAACATTTCGGGTCATTTTCAAGAAATATTTCATGCAGGGTCCTTTTCATTTTGGCCAAAAACAGAGACGTGCATTAGCTTTTCAATTACCTATATACATTATAATCTACACATTACAGACAAAATACCACAGTATCTAATATTACATACAACATTCCTTGATTAAAATCAAGATATCTGTTTCGTTGAACTACATAATGTCCTTCAAAACAGAGGGTATGATCCTGAAAACCTTTTCACCAGGTTTCAAACTCCGGTCCTCATGAAGCTGGCATAGAGCTGCACCTGCAACTTTCCAAACAAAGCCACATTTCCGGACATATTGTGCCCCAGTTTTAGTCCTCACACTCCTGGCATAGTCATAACAAACATGATAAATAGCGAGTGCGTCTTTATATATTTGTTGTCTGTCCCTTTTACTTTTCTCAAACTCCTCAGCCTCGTATAGGATCTAAGATGGAAAGTGCAGTTAGAAATCTTGGATGCCATTCATTATTAAGAAGCATGAAAGTGATGAAATATACTCCCAAGTACCTCTTTATGCTCTCTTATGACGATATTGGCTGCCTGATTCTTGCTCTCTTTATCTTCATATCCCATGGCAGATGACATCTTCTTCCGGTACTCTTCGTATCGTTTCTCCCATTCTTTCAAGCGGTCCTCAGGAACGTCGTCTTCAAAAAGAGGAAGTTTCCGAATTTCTGCACAGAGGAAGGGCGTGCTAAAACTGTTGTTTTATTAATGGAAAGGGACTTAAGAACAAGCCAACAATAAAGAACTTGTGTCACCTTTGACAGATCTGTCCTCTGTTTCATATTCCACCACCTTATCATAAATGGAACTTGAATGGTAGGATTCTTGGTTTTTCTTCTCCATGAAATGTGGGAACTCTCGCACCTTCAATTCTTTTGGAACCACAACCTGTTACACAGAAGGTAAACTTCGTATCAAAGCACAGTCAGTCACTTGAAAGCACACTAAAATCATCAAGGATTATACAATGCTTGAACGTCAAATATAACTGACCTCAAAACCTTTTTTGGGTGCATCGAGAGCTTCATAGTAAATATCAATCAATCGCAGTATCTTGTCCTTCAGTTTGTTTTTCACATCAATACTCGTATCTCCTAGAGTCAAAAATTTATCCATCAAAGCCATCCAGTTTTGAGCTGCCTCATACAAAGCGAAGCTGAAATAGCAGAATTTGCAACACAGGAATGAAGAATTATCAAACATTAGGATCTTCATAAAAAATCTTGTACTAAGAATAAGACAAGAATAATCGTACTGTAAAGTGTGAACCATATAGCTAGGGAATGCTTTCTTAATGCCAACATACAAGTAGGATAGAAAGTTAGAAACCAATTAAACTGATTTGTAGAACTTGTATGTAATTTTTTATTCAACCTGATTTATATAAATAGTGGTCACTATTTATAGCAAAAAATCAACAAAACTGAGGTTCAACAAATTACTTGAAAGTTGAAACATAATGGTCACCAACTTTTAGAGTAGGTAAAAATGTTCCATATGCAGTACTCCTTACTAATCTCTTTACCCTAATAATATGATCAATGAATGATGCTTTGTCTCATGTATTTAAAAATTATATCAAAAGGAAACTTTTAGAGTAGGTAAAAATGTTCCATATGCAGTACTCCTGACTAATCTCTTTACCCTAATAATATGATCAACGAATGATGCTTTGTCTCATGTAATTAAAAATTATATCAAAAGGTTCTGTATAAGATTAAAGTCTTAAAATAATAGCTACAACACAGTTGGATCCTAATTGAAACCAAGAATTTGAATGTAGTACAAAGTAAAAGATTAAAAATACAAAGCATACCTTGGTTCAAATCTAGTCTTCAAGAATAGTTTGATGAGCTCATCTTCTACATCATCATTTGAAAGCTCGGTTGGTCTTTTATCATGAACTTTTTGAGCAGATGACTTTCCATTCCAAGGTTTACTTGGTTTAAACGATTCCAATAGCTGAAGTACTTCCAATAATGAGTGTTAAATTAAAAGCAAACCAGAAATCATCAAGAGTGTGGAGAAGAGGTAAGAGCAATACAAACCACTTAAATAAATAACAATGAAAATTGGAAATGAATCCAGAATATGGGCTGTCTAATTATTCAAACTTTTGAAATCCCATATTTTATTCACAGATGGAATGAATTATATAAGATCAGTTAATAAAGCATGGAGTATTGATCAAAGAAAAAAGAAAAACAACATGGTAGTTAAGTTAAGTGGTATGGAAAACAAAATTATTAGCAATTCCATGCAGATCGCATAAAGTATTACTAAAGTGAGTCTGCATGCTGAATTCAAAACAAAATGAGCATGACTTATGTAATTGCCGACCTGAGGGTTTCTTGAGATCCAGTATAGATCACCATCAAAATCTCCACCAGCCATTTCATCAGCAATGGAACGTGGACCTTTACAAGAGAAGAATATACCGTACTTGGCATTGCCAACAACAGATTCTAGTTCCTCGACATATCTGGCCTTTAGGACATGAATATCACCAAAGTGTACACCAGGATTCCGGTACACTAGAACGTTTCCCGACAGTTGTCCATCTTTTCTACATAATCATTGACAGGAAGAATGTACAACAGTAAATATCATGAAGAATTCTAGCATAGGATAATCAAGAAAACAAGAATGTACAACAAAAACATTGATATAAGATATAATTGAAGGAAGGAAACACAGTTTTCTAGAACAGTTCTAGTGGAACAATTAGATGAATCCTAAATGTAAACGTACTGGAACAATTAGTCCATGATGCAATACAACCTAAAATGTATCAGATTTTTTGCTTTAGCAGTATCCTATCAAAAATAAAGGAAAAGAAATACAATGCATTAGTAAGAAAATGATAGTCCAAAGCTTACTAACAAAAGTATATCGCGCACATCTATACATCATTAACATTAATTCCAGAAACTGTATTTCATAGCTAGTGGCAGGGCATGGACCAGAAAAGTAAGGACAATGTGTTGCTATAAAACAAAGAAACATTAAGAAGTAGAACCAAAGGAATAACTCAATTCAATCTAGCTATAGTGTAACAGATAGTAAACATATTATCAAATTCAGGAACAAGCTTTATATAACAGAGGAGGAACATGCCAGAAATCATACATACAGGATAATGCAAACTTCATCTTTTTCAAGTTTTCCTGTTGGATCCACTGTCCCCATCAAATAGTATGATTCAGGAATACAAATTTTCCCTTTTTAAAGATTGGTCTTCTCCATGTTAATGAGGGTTGAAAGACGATATTGCACATATGGTTCTTCAAGAGGAATGCCACAGGAGATCATTTTCACAACAGTACTATTGTCATCGATCTCACCATATCTAAGGGCAACTGCAAATACAGACAGTAATGGAACCAATCAAAGAACTAGCCATGCTGGACAAAATACAAGTGGAACATATAAGAAATAAGACACCGCTACTTAACCAATGAAAAGAAACAGAAAAAAATTGGAGACCAATTTGAACCCAAACAAAAGAAAAGGAATGAGAAAAAATTTCTTTACCTCTTAATGCTGCTCGTGTATTGCTAAGAACATCACGAGTTTCTTCTAAAGCTTTCATAAGTAACTCGATGAAGTATTTTTCTGGCACCCCTCCATGGTATAAAAGTGCAATCAAGTTCCTCGACAAATACGTTCTCTTATTAAGTTTACTGCAAGATCAAAAGTTTAAGGTGAAATTTATGTTTTAAATAATAGATGATAGAAACAAGTAATGTTTGCCCTGTATCTGAAATTCTCATTCACAACTAACATCCTTGAGAGGAGCAAAACTGTCATCATAAAATTTTAGCATAACTATTCTAATTACTATTGTGATCTGAATCTTCCATAAGCATTAGAAGATTCTCATGTCAAATATAATTGGTTCACTTTTGATAAATGGAGTGTGCGTGACAAGTCTGTCACTCTAATACACTCGAACATCACTGATTATTGTTGGATTCCCACATTAATATTATTATTGTCTATATGATTATATCATAATCGTCAACCTAGTCTAGAATCTAGATGATAGCTGAAACATTCAGTAGTTCCTTATGTTCAGCAGCTGTAGGTTTATTTCTTCTTCTCTAAGAGATAAATGCATGTCACCTATTTTACCTGGAATAAGAGTAGAGATCCTTCTCAGTCTCTTAAGAATTTTGTTTTTCCTTTCCTCCCTCTTGCTTCTAATAAATAAAGCTATATTCCAAAAATGTTGGAAATTTACCAGAAAGCATTACTCGAAGAAGCTCATACTCATATATAATCACATATCTATTTTTGGTTAACTTATAAAACTCTTTCTCCTTTTCTTACTCTGTTTTATTTTTAACCTCAACAGTATCTCACAACACATGAGAAACTGTATCCAAGATATGCCAATAATTACCAAATTGATACAAAGTAAGTGATTTCACTGCAGGGAGCAAAAGCAATGAAATTATTGTACCATGGATCTGATAAGCAATGAAACTAATTTACCTTGATTACTCTTTCTGCATTGATGCTGATATCTGTTTATCTTAATTATTGCTTGATCTTAGGATGTCATGATCTCTAGAATCTAAACTGATCAGCAGTGCTTCAATTGTATTCATTGTAATGGCTGATCTTTAGGAACAAAACTGATCAGCAACCATGTATATATGATTGACATACTTCAATGAGAAACTGAGAAAACACACTTTACTCAAATATTCTTCATGGTATCAAGAGCCTTTGTCTAAACGACATCTCCTAACCTTTTCTTACTCAACTTTTTTTTTTTTTTTTCCTTTTCTCCCTTTCCTACTCTCTGTTTCCTCCCCTTCCCATGGCTACCCCTGCCAACACCACCACCACAACCACATCAAACTTCCTCACCATCAAACTGGACCGTACCAATTATTCCTTATGGTTAGCCCAGATCACCCCCCTCCTCAAAAGCTGAAATCTCATGGGTTTTGTCGACGGAACAAAGCCTTGTCCTCCTGCCTTTCTTCGGAATGCAGCTGGTGAATTAACTGAAACTGTGAATCCTGCATATGAGGAATGGATAGCCACTGATCAAATGATCCTTGGATGGATCAATGGCTCCCTTACGCCTTCTGT
Source organism: Rosa persica (assembly GCA_025331145.1). NCBI lineage: Eukaryota > Viridiplantae > Streptophyta > Magnoliopsida > Rosales > Rosaceae > Rosa > Rosa persica. The sequence goes on along the minus strand of WFKR01000002.1, from coordinate 3,948,531 downwards.
CTTGGCCACCGTTTCCAGTTCTGTTGCTTCACACACTACTTGGACGTCTCTTGCACGTCGATATGCTTCCCAGAATCACAACCGCATTCTCCAACTTCGCAGCAACCTCCTTCGCACCACTAGGGGTAATCTTTCCATCTCTGATTACTTGGATAAGATTAATCACGTTGCCGACTCCCTTGCTTTATCTGGGCACTCGGTTGATGACTCCGACTTGATTTAAATCATCATGAACAATGTCAGCCCTCTCTATGAGAACACTATTAGCTCCGCTCAGGCCCGTGACACCCCCATCACTTATGATGCCCTTGAAGCATTACTTTTGGGAGCTGAAAGTCGTTTGCAAAATCAAGCTCTTGTTGGAATAGAATCCAATCCCTCTACCCTCTTCACCAACAACCGCCAAACTGCACCACACCCAACTGGTGGCAATCGTGGACGCGGCTCGTTCTCTGGCTCTTAAAGAGGTCGTCCCACCTTTCATGGCCGTGGCTCCTTCTCTGGTCCTACCACATATGAACATGGTTCCAGCTCCCGCTTTCCATCCCGTGGTGGTTCTATTCTTGGTCCCGCTCCATCTCCTCAATCTACCTGTGATTCACGCGGCCCATGCCAAATCTGCAACCGCAATGGTCATACAGCCATTGATTGCTTCCATCGCCTCAACATGGCATATGAAGGTCGAACACCAAGCTCCCGTCTCTCTGCCATGGCTGCAGCTACAACCTCTCCCCATGATTCCTCTGCTTGGCTCCTCGACACCGGCTCCAATACCCACATCACCAATAATCCTCAAACATTAACAAATCCTCGCGACTACCATGGTTCCGACACGGTTAGCGGAGTTGTGTCTGGTCAAGGTTTGAATATTTCAAAAATTGGAAATACATCTCTTCCTTCTTCCCACTCTCCTATAACTCTTCATGATGTTCTTTATTGCCCACATGCCTCTGCAAATATCCTTTCTGCTCATAAATTGCTTTCTAATAACTCATGCTATATTCTAATGTTTCCCAATGCCTTTTATGTCAAGGATCTGAGCTCAGGGAGGACGCTTTTGGAGGGTCAGAATAATAATGGATTCTATCCTGTCAGTCATGTTCCATCATCATCTAATAAATCGAGTCTTTTTCATTCCTTTGCTGCAAATAAAGTTTCTTCGGATGTGTGGCACTATCGCTTAGGGCATCCATCAGCTCAAATCCTTCATCGTCTTGCATACAAGATTTCCTTGTTAGACAATAGTCATCCGTCACCATGTCATTCTTGTCCGTTGGGCAAATCCACTAAATTACCATTTACTTTATCAGAATCTGTTACTACATTTTCTTTTGAATATACATAGTGATGTATGGACCTCTCCCACTCTTTCTATTCAAGGTTTTAAATATTATGTTATTTTTATCGATGATTTTACAAGATATGCATGGTTGTTTCCCATGAAACACAAATCTAAAGTCCTTACTATTTTTGTTGCCTTTTTCACCTATATTGAAAATCAATTCACCGCCACAATAAAAACTCTTTAAACAGATGGTGGTGGTGAATACAACAGTCATGCCTTTAAACAATTCTTGCTCCAAAAAGGCATTCATCATAGGATCTCTTGTCCGCACCACCCTGAGCAAAACGGTTTAGCTGAATGTAAACATCGTCATCTTGTCGAAACCGCTTTAACTCTTCTTGCTCGTTCTTCGGTGCCAAAATCTTATTGGGTCGAATCTGTCAACACTGCTTTATATTTAATCAATCGATTAGCCGCTCTCCCAATTATTCTTTTTTTCTTACCTTTGGTTTGTGCTTGCTTTCCTTACATTCGTCCATACACAAAACATAAGTTGGATTTTCGGTCAACAAAATGTGTTTTCCTTGGTTATTCTCTCAATCACAAAGGTTATTGTTGTTTAGATCTATCTAGTGGTCCAATTTATCTTTCCCGTCATGTTCTTTTTGATGAGTCCAACTTCCCATTCACTAAATCCATTATTACTGCCCCTGCAGAGGCTACTCCAAATCACAATCCCATTCCTCTAACCATCACTACTACTACTTCCAATCTGTCGGCCCATTTTCAGCCCAAGACCCAAGCCCATCTACTCCCCCTCCTCAAAACACGCCTTCCAACTCTCCACCAGTCCCACATCTCCCTTCTCCCGACCTCACACCCACACCCTCTGCGTCCTCACCTCCTATTATCACCTATGAACCTCGCCGCCCACCACAGCCTCCTTCGCCACCATCTCCCCGACCAACTCTTACCTATCACCGCCGCCAGCCAACCCAGCCAGCTCCGCCACCGCCGTCTACCTCTCCCAGACAATCTGTGGCACTTCAGCCCTCTGTTTCACAACCAATCCCAGCTCCTCCATCTCATACATCTGGCCCTGTCACTCGTCGTCAACAAGGGATCGTCAAACCCAATCCCAAATATGCTATGGTTGCCACTTCCATCACTCACCAAATTGAGCCAAGCTGTTACTCTCAAGCAGCCAAGCAACAGGAATGGCGTTCCGCCATGAGCACAGAATTCAATGCTCTCATTCAAGCGGGTACTTGGCAGCTCGTTCCCTATTCACCTTCACTGAATGTCCTTCCCAACAAATGGGTCTTCTGTATCAAAAGGAAACTGGATGATTCAGTGGAACGATACAAAGCTCGCCTCGCAGCCAAAGGCTTTCGGCAACAAGAAGGAATTGACTATGGTGAAACAATCAGTCTGGTAATTAAACACTCTTCTATCAGATTAATTTTGGCCATAGCAGTTTCTTTTGGATGGACCATTCGACAATTAGATGTTCAGAATGCATTTCTCCATGGATATTTGTCAGAGGATGTTTATATGCAGCAACCACAAGGCTTCATTGACCCCCAATTTCCTACCCATGTTTGTAAGCTCCTCCGTTCTCTCTATGGCCTCAAACAAGCACCTAGGGCCTGGTTTTCTTGTTTTTCCACTTATTTGGAGGACTTAGGTTTCACAGCATCTCTAGCAGACACTTCTTTATTTGTCTATCATTCAGGCTATATCAAGCTTTATTTACTTATATATGTGGATGATATCCTCGTCACTGGCACCCATGCTGATCACATCAGTACTCTTATCACCAATTTGAGTAAACTCTTCTCCATGAAAGATTTGGGTCCATTACACTATTTCTTGGGCATTGAGGTTGTACGGTCATCCCATGGCCTTGCATTAACTCAGACCAAGTACACTTTAGATCTTCTCCACCGCACCAACATGACATATGCTAAACCTGTTTCCACTCCGGCTGCTACTGGCAAACGTTTGAGTCTCAACGATGGCACTCCTCTTCATGATGGTTCCCAATATCGGAGTGTTGTAGGAGCCTTGCAGTACCTAACACTCACTCGCCCTGATATATCATTTGCCGTTAATCAGGTATGCCAGTTTCTGCATTCTCCAACAAATATGCATTGGGTGGCTGTCAAATGGATTCTCCGTTATCTCAAACACACACCTACCTATGACTTGTTCTACACTCCAAGCAACTTCAAATTAACAGGTTATAGTGACTCTGATTATGCCGGGGATCCAGACACAAGAATCTCAACATGCGGCACTTACATCTACTTGGGTACAAACCTCAATTCATGGAGTTCTAAAAAGCAGAGTGGAGTGTCTCGTTCTAGCACAGAAGCGGAATATTGTCAATTGGCCTATACTGCTGCACATATTTCTTGGTTTCGGGCTCTATTTCGGGACCTATGCATTCCTCTGCAGTCTCCCACCTTATGGTGTGACAACATTAGTGCCATCTCTCTTGCTTCCAACCCTGTTTTTCATACGAGAACAAGACATGTGGAGGTTGATTATCATTACATTAGGGAAAAGGTCGTTCGCAAGGAAATTCAAGTTGCCTATATATGCTCCCAAGATCAAATCGCAGATATCTTCACCAAGGGTCTGAGTTCTTCTCGCTTCCACTATCTTCTTTCCAAGCTTCCTGTCCGTGCTCGGCCCATCAACCTCTGGGGGGGAGGAGGGGGGGTGGTGATAAGCAATGAAACTGATTTACCTTGATTACTCTTTCTGCATTGATGCTGATATCTGTTTATCTTAATTATTGCTTGATCTTAGGATGTCATGATCTCTAGAATCTAAACTGATCAGCAGTGCTTCAATTGTATTCATTGTAATGGCTGATCTTTAGGAACAAAACTGATCAGCAACCATGTATATATGATTGACATACTTCAATGAGAAACTGAGAAAACACACCTTACTCAAATATTCTTCAGGATCTACCTTGTTCCTACTATCTCCAGTGAATTCACTATTTGAGGATCTTACAATTTTGGATCCGGCTGAACTTTAACCATTGATGGTCGAATCTTCAAAGTTTTTGGTGGAAGCTGCAAATTTTGATATAGAAATTGAAGCACTCCATCAATCATGAACCTTTTAGATTGTATTACTCAGATAAATTAGAAGAATGAATTCCTGCCAGTGGTCAAACTGATCCTTTCCAAGAAGGCAATTAAATTGGCTCCAATAAGAAGTAATTTTTAAGAAAATGGCAGAAAACATACCTTTTTATTGACAAGAAAAGTTCCTTTGATAGCACGGCCTTCATGGAAAAGTCGGAACTGCATGAGCAAAGGTTACAGGGTGGAGGGAAAAAAAATGAAATGAGATTAATCCATTGCAAGCACACAACTTAAAAGAACAGAAATTGCAACACTACATCCGCATACCAGTTCCCGAGTTCTAGTGCCTGGCTGTTTCCATTCAAGAATGTTGTCCTCAAGTTCATCATCAGGATCATCAAGTCCCTAAAGCATGAATCAAAGATAAGTCATGCACATAAAAGAAGAGTTGAGATATGGAGCTGTATCCATAAATTCTGATTGGCTCAACCACTGAGACCAGTGCAAAGATAAGAAAAGGTTCATTCAATTCCAGGAGACAGAATCCATTGCGCCTAGCACATTCCAGATTGGCTCAACTATTGAGACAGAGTGCAAATATGTAAAGAAAAGCATACTTGCAGAAGGCACAGAGTGATGGGGCATAAAAATGACTCTTGCATGTTATACATGTTGCCCTTGCACACCGAGTTATTTTCAGCTGTGTGACAAACTACCCTGTCATACCAAGTGACCAGGTGAACTAAACTGTCTTATATTCTTCTTCTGTATCCATATTCATGGTTATAAGATTTCTATGTCTACATATATATGGCAATACAACACAAGGAAAACCTACTAGTTTCAAATATTATCCACACATTGAAAACTAAATCTTCTGCAATACTTATTTTAAAAGCTCTGTCCTAAGTCAAACTGCAGTAGTAGACGGTAATTCAACTATGATCTTAGTATATACTATATAGTTATTATTGCTTCAAATAATATACATTGACTTAAGAGCTAACTAAAATAGAATCAGAAACCTCGATGTGTTCATTATTGATCTGCTCTCCTTTGCGTGCTATCTCAGGACAAAGTAAAGCCTCATATACAAATCCTGTTCCATCAGTATGTATACGAGGTTTTCCATCTACATAGATGGGATTACCAGACTCATCCTGCAATTTAGGAAAAACAAAAACAAAAAGGAAGAAAAAATGAAAAATAACTCTGCTTTTAAAATTGAAAAGAAACAAATTTGAAGAAAAGGAAATATAAGGACCATGGAGAAAAATAATTAGGAAAGGCGATAAAGTTCATGGAAATATGGTTATAAGGATCAAACGCAACAGTCTTTTGTCTTTGATGAATTCCACCTTGACATGTGACCAATTTACTTCTAAAGTAACTGTCTTGGACAAAATGAGAGATAACCTGAATCTCCAACACAGATGGTACTTTAGAACCAGAAAATAAAATCGACAGTATGCAGCTGGGGAAAGAATTTTGCTACGAATAATTAGATACCTATCCATGTAGCTAGCCAAACTAGGCCCAGTGGTGCATGCGTGAAAAGAGATCTTCCTTCATGCATCGTTTTGCCAGATAACTTATAGCCTATACCCCTGTCTATCACTGCATCAGAGCTCCCACGAACAAAGCAACATTTCACAGGTGATGAAGTTGGGTCTTTCCACATATTCTTTCCTTTGTTACCAGCACGGAACACTGATTCATAACCATTATAAGAAAAAATTAGAGAAATGATAGCAAGTTCTGCTAGGATTCTTAACAACACAATACTACCAATCCAAATACTCAGGTTTAAATGACAAAAAGAAGTGTCGACGCATAGAATCCCAATTCTGCTATATAGCTAATATGGATGACATACGCATACATGCAATTTACGTGTGTCTACCTGATGATTGTATCAGGAAAAGAATAAACCATTATGAATTAGCAATGTATTTGTTGTAGTATAAATGTATTATACTATATATGTCTATATCATGTAACAAATACTTAAGTGTATAGATAAGTATTTGAGTGTATAAACATAGGTACTTAAGTGCATGAAGACTTGTGTGACATGTTTTATCAAGGGGCAACAAGCATGGCAGATTTCATCATTGAGATTGTTATCATTTTGATTTTCTCTTTGAGCTTTCACACTACAATGTATTCCTATAAATACCCCTTTGTATGAGATGAATAAACACACTTGAAATCTCTATTCTCTCTGAAGCATTACTCTCTCTCTCTCTGTTAATTTAGCTTGTTCTTAAACACGTTATCAGCACGAAGTTGCTCTAGAATTATAATCGAAAATTGACAAGAGTAGAGTTCATCATCAATCGAAGTCATTTTTCCAAACCTACAAAATAACCCCCAAACCCTAGCTCATATCAAAACCCTTGCCTTAAAACCGCCAGAACCGGCCGTCGGAAGTTTTGAGCACCAACCGGACCGCTGCCGAGAAGCCCTGCTGAGAGCTGCCGAGAACTGTCGACAGCACCTGCCAAGACCTGTCGACAGCACCTGCCAACATCTGCCGAGAGCACCTTCCGAGACCTGCCGAGGAGCTGCCGAGACGCTGCGCAGCAACTGCCGAGCAAGTTTCTGACGACTTTTCTGACATATTTCCGGCTACTTTTCCAGTGACTTTTCGGACGATTTTCTCGATTTTTCCCAGCGATCCTTCTGATCACCTCAGATAACTTTTTCCGGCCAAATTTTCCGGCAACACTATTTCAAGGTATTCTTTACGAAAAGTTCCCGTTTTTGAGTTTTTATTCATTTTCTCTCCTTTTTCCTTTTTCTCGGGAACTTACAATCAAAAACGGAATTATAGAAATTCACGCCAAACGAACTAAGAGCGTTCATAATCAATGAATTTAGAGTGTTCATAATGATTCTTGGAAATCGATTTCTTGGTAGCATAGCTTGGAAATCTTATTATTTTTTTCGTGGAAGTTTAAACTCCGAAACTAATATTTTCTTATTATCTTCAAGGATGTCGAATGAACCTAGACTCGATTTTCAAATCCTTAACTCAACAGGTTCGGATTACCATAGTTGGAAAACCGACGTTGAGAACCATCTCACATCGAAAGGGATATTGCCAATTATCCATGCACCAGAAGCGAGTCTTGTGTTCCCACGAACACCCAAAAAGCATGCACAAGCAATCATCTTGATGCGACGCCATATGGACAAAGCACTCAGATTAGAATACATATCCATCAAAGATGCAAATGATCTATGGGGGGCGCTAGCAGAGCGCTTTAACAATATCCAAGATTCCCTCCTCCCTGATTTGAAGATTCAGTGGAACGATGTATGCTTCTCCGACTTCAAGTCTATTGCTGAGTACAATTCAGAAGCTCTTCGCCTCAAAGCCATGTTGAGGTTCTGTCAAAAACGCCTCACAGATGAAGAGCTAATTGAGAAAACTCTTTCCACCTTCCCCGTTGCAGCAATTTTGCTATCAAAGCAATATCACACTAAAGTAAATACTGGACAAATTACGAGGTTCAATGATCTCATTAATGTTTTGTCGGTAGCTGAAAAGCACGACAACATTCTCTTAAAGAATTATAATTCAAGACCCGTTGGAACCAAGAGCTTTCGTGAGGCAAATTATAATGCACCCAAGAGAGGGCGCAAGGAGCGGTACCCTAACAATAGGGAACATGTGTACCCTAATAATAGGGGACATGAAGGACGAACAGGTCCATATAACCGCCCCAATAAAGAAGGAAACCGCAACTTTAGAGCGGGCACACGTGATGGCAACTCCACAAGTGGAAGAGGGAGATATGGCAACACCGGCCGTGGAAATAGCACCATGAGCCGTGGAGGTCGCACCATACACCGTGGTAGTAGCAGCAACCCTCCTAGAGAATATCCACAACCTGCACAACCTGCACAACATGCACCTCAAATGAAGGGAGGTAACCACAATGACATGTGTCATCGATGTGGATCAATCGAGCATTGGTTTAAGCAATGTCATGCAAGTACCCAACTAGCTGCACGCTACAAGGAGACAGGGAAGCAAGAGAGCAAAAAGCCAACCTTACTGGAGATGAAGATGGTGAAGATGTCAATCTTACCGTTGAGGACTTCAAAGCTGTAAATGAAGAGCACGAGGATGCCACAGACTTTGATTAGAATAATCCCTTTTTCTATTTTCCAAGAACAGCAAATGTGCCTTAGTCAATAAATAACAATTGTATTAACTCCTTCTCATGTGGCATACCCAATGAAGTATGATGTCTAGGAAAGTAATTGAGATCGAGGTATTTAAGCGAGCCTCGCTCCACCAACATCTCTCTACTTTCCTGGTCATATTTTATTGGAATTACCAACGGATTGAGTGACAACAATTTGTCTAAAGTTTGATTTTTGCAACAGACTTATGAAAAACTTTGATATAATCATTGGCTATTTTCCCTATTAATAAAGTATCGCATTATCATTCAATGTCATGGACATGTGTTAATATTCCGAACTTTATTCTTTTTCAGTATGTTTTCCAGAGAATTGGAATGCATTTTTGATAGTCGCACCACACATACTATATTGCGACATAGGCAATTATTTTTATGGATGACACCTAGTCGATCTTCAGTAACTACGATGGCAGGACCATCACAATTGATTCATTGTAATACCCGCAATTTTCATTTTAAATTCGAGTAATTGTATTGAACGATTATTGTGCGATTTCACGAATGTTGTTCGATAATATTTCACTTTTGAATTATCAAATGTTCGAAACGATTATTTTTAACGAAAAGTTCGAAATGCTCGGTTTGAGAAATCGACTTTTTCTACGTGCAAAATATGGAGAAACTTCCTCCATGAAAGTTGTAGAGCTCATCGATACGAGTCCGTACACGGGCGGAACACAAAGATCAGATTTTTTCTGAATTAGTTATTGAATTTAGAAGATTTTTCGAAACTTGTATATATAGAAAAAAACCCTAGAAATTTTTGGAAACCCTATTTTTTCCACCGGCCTCCCTTTTCCTTTTTTGGAAACCCTGTTCATTCTCTCTCTCTCTCTCTCGTTTTCTCTCTCGGCCGAAAGCAGCAAAAACAAAGCACGGAGAAACCGTGCTCCCATCCTCTCCTCCAGCCACCTCTCGAGCTGCAACTACCTCCAGGAGCTTCACCTCGGCCTTGCGCAGCTGCCAGAGGCAGCCTTGAGCCGCGACACGACCGGCAGCGGCGGCGGCACGGCCCGAACCGAAAAGGCTCGTTTTCGGTTCGATCTCAATATCTCAAGCTATAGATCACCATTTCACTTGATTCTTGGCTCATTGAACTCGTTTCAACTTCCTCTACAAGCACCAAGAAGGAACGGAACTGGGTCGAACGTTTTCAAGTTCGTCGGAGCTTGACCCCATGCGGATCGAAAAACCAACTTTCGATCCAAATATCTCGAGCTATACACGATCGTTTCTTGTGATTCTTGGCTTGTTGAGTTCACAACGAAGTTCTGAACAAGTTTTCAGAAGGGATCGAGGCGTGAGGTTGCAGTTTTTACGTCGGTTTCAAGCTCACTGGTTTTTGGAAAAATTCCGGCCACCGACTGTAATTGGTACTTTTCGATCCCTTCCCGTCGTTTTTTGGTCTTGTGCTAGTTATGAAAGTTGCTCAGAATGATGAAACGAAGGGGACAAGCTCAGCCCCGACACCATTGGTGGTGGTCGGCAGCGGCTCTGTCCCTAACTCTGGCGGCCCCTTCCGGCCACCTCCGGAGGTCTAAAATTTGGTTTCTGTCCATTTTTTGATTCTATGTTTCAATACAATCATTTCAACGTATTATACGTATTTTTGGGATATCGTATGAATTAGTTATGAATTTTGTGATTTCGATCGATTTCGATCGTTAGATTTATGATCTGTGAAATTAGGACCGTCAGATGAACTTATAATTTTGATATGATGATCATATGACTGTCTCAGAGGCTTTGTGTGGTCATGGGCGAATATCCGACCGTTGGATCTTCGTATATGTGCAAAACGGTAATTAGGGGAGCGATTCATGAGAATCCGCTCGTCGGATTTTATTGTAAATTAGAATCTGGCCGTTAAATGATAGTTCAATTATGTTTTGAAATTATTGGCTAAATTCGAATCACATTTGATTAGGTGATTGACGGATTGTATTTGAGTGGGCTATTTCGGCGTTAATTATATTTGTATTGAAGACGCAGCGGGAATTTTGAGGTGAGTAAAACTCACGTAGTTCGTATTAAGAACCGAGCGTTTTAAATTTAATTATTTTTGGTAATTGTGTGAAAAATATTTGCGGATTAAATATTTTTTTTAAAATTTCACAGACTTGAATCACCACGGTCCATAGGTAAGTAAAATGAATTTTTAATTATACAAATGAATCTCACGATTTTCTTGTGTGAACTATAGATGGTATTAGTGGTCATTCCTGAGTGGATGATTACGTATATATATATATATATATATATATATATATATTTACGTGGAAAATATATATTGATGAATGGATTGTTGAGTGATGATATGATTGGGTTGAATTGATGAATTGATTATATTTCAATTGTGTAATTTCATAATAATATGGTATATCTTGGTTGAGTTGATTTCAATATGTGATATTATATGTTGTGCTCATTTATGGGTTTAGGATCGAAGTAGTGACCGGTGTGGGGTAATCGGACGCTCTAATCCTGGGTGGATGATGGGATACGATTGGTTGAGTATGTGAAATTATCGAACGTTCTAAATATGTATATAAATATACATATTGATGAAATACGATAATGATAAGTATGTCGGATGCCATAACCTAGGCCAGGTGACGGGCTACGATTCAGTTAGAGCTCTAGTCTGTCATGTACCGTAATTTTTATAAATACGATGTTAAGATTTGTGAAGAAAGATGTGAGTTGGGGTTGTCTTGATTTATTGATTTGGTATTTGATTGAGATTGTTAGTACTTCGTGGTTGTTGGAATGGATGAGTATTGACCTGAGTAGAATTGATTATGATTAAATTAAACAACAGTCTTTTCTTTTATTCATACGAGCTTTCATAAGCTTACCGGGTTTTGTGTTGTTGCAATCCCGGTACACTATTCAAATGGTGTAGCGGATATTCCTGTAGGTCAGGATAACCAGGGAGGTGACCGAACTGCTTAGGTGTTACAGCAGTTATTATTATTTCATTAGTTGTGAGGTGTGTATGCTCATTTAGAGCTTTACAGTTCGTTTTGGATTTAGGTTGTAATAATTAACCGAGACTAAATTCGGTTTTGATTTTGTTTCGTGTGAAGAGGTTGTTAAGAAAAGAAATTTTTAGGATGATTATTTTATTTGTGGTAATTTTCATGTTTCGGATTTTGAATGTTTATTCTAAAATTCGGGGCGTGACATTCATGGTCGAGGACCAGCTCAATTTTTGTTACCAAATGGCACAAATATTAATGTCGCCGAAGCTCTATATGCTCCAAGGGTTGGAAGAACTCTATTAAGCTTTAAAGACATAAGAGCCAATGATTTTCATGTGGAAACACATTGTGATAATAGACAAGAGTTCTTTTGCATCACCTCTAATAACTACGGAAATACACGAGTATTAGAGAAACTTATGTGTCGCTCTAGTGGATTGTATGCAACCACTATTAGAGTCATTGAATCCAACCATGTCATGAATGAAAATTTATGAGATCCTAACACATACAGGCTTTGGCACGACCGTTTGGGACATCCAGGTCATGATATGATGCTCCGTATATTAAAAACTTCACACGGATATCCATTCTTCAAAATGAAAAGAAGTACGAACCAAACATTGGTCCAAAGAGTTATTTTTAAAGCATATCATTCGTTTTGCAAAGCTTGCTCTTTAGCAAAGGTAGGATCAAGACCATCCTATGCAAAGGACACTAAAGAAAATATACCATTCTTACAAAGAATACAAGATGATATTTGTGGACCTATCCAACCAACTTGCGGACCATTTAGATATTTTATGGTGTTGGTTGATGCATCGACACGTTGGTCACATGTCATGCTCTTATCCACAAGAAATGTTGCATTTGCTAAACTTCTAGCACAAATCATTAAGTTAAGGGCTCACCACCCTGATCATCTTATTAAGTCAATTCGTCTTGACAATGATGAAGAGTTTACATCAAAAACTTTTGATGATTATTGCATGATCATTGGGATTGAGGTTGAACACCTTGTCCCTCATGTACACACCCAAAATGGTCTCGCAGAAGCTGCCATTAAAAGACTTCAAATGGTTGCTAGGGCATTGGTTATGCGCACCAATCTCCTTATTTCTGCTTGGAGCTATGCAATATTACATGCAGCTGTGCTTATTCGTTTGAGACCTACTGCCACCCAACCCTTTTCTGCGTCCCATATGGTGACTGGGTATGAATCTGATGTCTTACACTTACGCATATTTAGGTATGTCATCTATGTGCCAATTGCGCCACTACAGCGCACCAAAATGGGCCCTCAAAGACGCTTAGGCCTTTATGTTGGATATGATTCTCTAACCATTATCCACTACATAGAACCCTTGACAAGTGATCTATTTACCGCTAGATTTGCGGATTGTCACTTTGATGAGACAGTCTTCCCGTCATTAGGGGGAGACATGAACACTAATGTTCAACAGAAAAGACAGGAATTGTCATGGTTTGTCCCCACTTTGTCTCATCTTGATCCCCGAACCACACAATCTGAAATAGAAGTGCGGAGGATTCTCGATCTTCAGAATGTAACAGAATCAATGCATGATGCGTTTTCTGATATCGCTAAAGTGACAAGATCACACATACTTGTTGCAAATGTACCTGTAAGGATTGATGTCCCTAAAACTAAAGGACATGACGTCCCCTATATGGGTGATGCAGTGGCTATGCCCACCGCTCCTGCCAGGAAGCGCAGGAGGCCCATAGGTTCGATGGATTCTCGCCTAAGAAAAAAAGCAAGTTTGACACAAAATAATCCATTAATCATCGATACAAATAATCCATCTCATGAAAAAATTCCGGATTATGGTTATGTCCAAGAGACATCATTGGAGGACGCTCCAATGGCAGAACCAATTCCAGAGAATAGAGAGATCTCCATGAATTACACTAACATACATGTAATTATGGACAGAAATTCTATGGCTATTGATGATGCATTTGCATATCATATTGCAAAAAGAATTATAAAATACGATGATATCGAACCTCGCTCCATTGAAGAATGTCAACGAAGTGCAGATTGGTCCAAATGGAAAGATGCGATCCAGACTGAATTAGATTTACTAACAAAGAGACATGTATTTGGGTCTATAACACTGACACCACCAAATATAAAACCGGTTGGCCATAAATGGGTCTTTTGTTAGAAAGTGTAATGAGAAAAATGAGGGTTGTTAGATACAAAGCCCGCCTTGTGGCAGAAGGTTTCTCACAACGCCCTGAAATCGACTACGAGGAGACATAAACTCCCTTAATGGACGTTATAACGTTCCGCTACCTTGTCAGTTTGGTAGTTTCTGAAAAACTTGACATGCAGCTCATGGATTTAGTTACAACATATCTCTATAGGGATCTAGATTCAGAGATATATATGAAGGTTCCAGATGGACTTCAATTACCCAAATCAAGTGATTCTAAACCACAGAGCGCATTTTCAATAAGATTAAGACGCTTACTATATGGATTGAAACAATCCGGACGGATGTGGTATAACCGTCTAAGTGACTACTTGATTGAGAAGGGATATGTTAACAATGAAATATGCCCTTGCGTGTTCATTAAAAGGACAAGATTCGGATTTGCAATTGTAGCAGTTTATGTCGATGACATGAACCTAATTGGAACTCTAGATGAGTTAAGAGAAACTGCTAAATATTTGAAATCTGAATTTGAGATGAAAGATCTCGGGAAAACACGGTTTTGCCTCGGAATAGAACTCGAGCACTGTAATGATGGGATTATGATCCATCAGTCAGTATATACTCAAAAGTTACTGAGGCTCTTTAATAAAGATAAAGCAAAGCCTGTGAGTACTCCCATGATCAACCGTAGTCTTGAGCTCATGAAAGATCAGTTTCATCAAAGGGATGAGGATGAAGATTTATTAGAGGCTGAAATGTCATATCTAAGTGCGATAGGCGCATTATTGTATTTAGCTCAATGCACAAGACCGGATATCTCATTCACAGTAAACTTGTTAGCTCGACATAGTTCTACGCCAATACGCCGCCATTGGGTTGATATAAAGACAATCTTTCGATACCTGAAATGTACGATTGATATGGGCTTGTTTTATCCCTACAGAGAGAAAAGAAATGTGAACGCCAGCAACACTATCCATAGTGACCGACGTTCTCCTCCTCCCCTCCATCGACATGATAATGATATTTTGGCGGGCTTTACTGATGCAGGGTATCTCTCTGACCCTCAAAAAGGTCACTCCCAAACATGTTATGTTTTTACTATGGGAAGCACCGTGATATCTTGGAGATCTACAAAACAGACCTTTGTTGCTACTTCCTTTTATCATGCAGAGATTATTGCCCTACATGAAGCAGTGCGTGAGTGCATATGGCTAAGGTCTGTAAATAGACACATTCGAGGAACTTGTGGTTTGAAATTTACCACAAATGAACCTACATGCATTTACGAGGATAATGCAGCTTGTATTGAGCAAATGAAATTAGGTTTCATCAAGGGCGACAATACCAAGCATATATCGCTGAAATTCTTCTACAGTCAGCAACAACAAATACTTCTGAATATTGAAGTAAATCAAATCCGATCAGAAGATAATGTAGCTGACTTATTTACTAAGTCATTACCAAAATCCCCTTTCGAGAAACATGTAAAGAGCATCGGATTGAGAAGGATATCCGAACTCCCACGATCTTCAAGGGGAATCTAAATCAGAGGGAGTATCCAGAAACATACTCCACACTCAACGCGCATTGTGCTATTTTTCTCTTTTGACCAAGGATGTTTTTTCCCACAGGGTTTTATTACTTGGCAGGGTTTTTAACGAGGTAACTTCGAAGCGCACCACCAACACAATACTATTGACATGAAATATCCAAGGGGGAGTGTTGTAGTATAAATGCATTATACTATATATGTCTATATCATGTAACAAATACTTAAGTGTATAGATAGGTACTTGAGTGTATGAAGACTTGTGTGACATGTTTTACCAAGGGGCAACAAGCATGGCAGATTTCATCCTTGAGATTGTTATCATTTTGATTTTCTCTTTGAACTTTCACACTACAATGTTTTCCTATAAATACCCATTTGTATGAGATGAATAAACACACTTGAAATCTTCATTCTCTCTGAAACATTACTCTTTCTCTCTGTTAATTTAGCTTGTTCTTAAACAGTATTCATTTTTTACTCAAACAAGCATTGTACTAAGTTAGAATGTGGTCATTAAAAATATGAACTCAATCAAGAAAGCTACATAGAAGAATAATTTCAAAAATGGTTAGGGAAGAAACTTTTCAAGAACTGGAAATATAAAACTCAACATATGAAGGCTTGAAAAGCATACCAAAGAAACCGTATCGCCGCAAACCAACAAGAATGCCTTCTCGTATTAACTTGTTATATGTACCACTGGAACCTTCCCCTTGGGTAAATTTCACCTCCAAAACATTGTCATCTCCTAACTGTTTCTGTAGGAGAGTTCTTGGTTTGTCTAGGAAGGGACCCTGAGTTTATTATAAAACAAAAGACTTAAAAAAAATGTTACCTATCCAATGTCTGCAAAATGAAATGTCAATAATGGTAGCAGCAACACGATGATCATTAACAGAAATAAATTCAGAGAATCCAGTGGAAATTGCTTACTTTCATAGTATATATGTTTAAAGTGCCTCGGGTTTGACAAGTAAAAAAAAAAACATGATTTTCAGAAAAGAATTGCAGACTGTTAATTATACAACGCCATAGGAGCTTTAGCCCTGGAACTTTAGACTTGCTGTTTAAACAATGGAAATTATATCCAAAAAGTTGGCACTTAAAACCTCCTACAAAAACCAATGAGAATATCACATCCCATCTAACTCTTTCAGTAAAGCCGAAACATGAAAATACTACAAACTCAAAATAATCATCCTGAAAATTTTTCCTTTCTTAACATACTCACCACACAAAATAAAATCAAACCGAATTTAGTCTCGGTTAATTATTACAACTCAAATCCAAAATGTAATGTAAAGCTCTAAATGAGCATACACACACCTCACAGCTAAATAATAACAAAACTGCTGAAACACCTAAGCAGCTCGGTCACCTCCCTGGTTATCCTGACCTGCAGGAATATCCGCTACACCATTGAATAGTGTACCGGGATTGCAACAACACAAAACCCGGTAAGCTTATGAAAGCTTGTATGAGTAAAAGAATGAACTGTTACTTAATTGAATCTCATTTATTCCCACACACAGCAACACTCAATAATTTTCACATATGCAAATAATAACAATCTCAATCAACACCAATTCAATATATCAAGACAACCCAACTCACAACTTTCTCCACAACTCTCATCATCGTATTTATAAAAATACGGTACTTGACAGACTAGAGCTCTAACTGAATCGTAGCCTGTCACCTGGCCTAGGTTATGGCATCCGACATATTTATCAATTATTGTATTTCATCAATATGTATACCTATATACATATTTAGAACGTCCAATAATTCCACATACTCAACCAATCGTATCCCATCATCCACACTAGGATTAGAGCATCCGATTACCCACACCGGTCATTACGTTGACCCTAAACCCATAAATGAACCCAACATGTAATATCACATACTGAAATCAACCCAACCAAGATACATCATATTATTATGGAATTACACAATTGTAATATAATCAACTCATCAATTCAACTCAATCATATCATCAATCAAACAATCCACTCATCAATATATATTTTCCACGTAAATATATATATATATATATATATATACGTAATCATCCACTCAGGAATGACCACTAATACCATCTATAGTTCACACAAGAAAATTATGAAATTCATTTGTATAATTAAAATTCATTTTACTTACCTATAGACAGTGGTGATTCAAGTCCATGAAATTTTAAAACAAATATTTAATCCGCAAATATTTTTTTTTTCATACAATTACCAAAAATAAATAAATTAAAATGCTCGGTTCGTAATATGAACCACGTGAGTTTTACTCACCTCGAAACTCCCGCTGCGTCTTCAATATAATTATAATTTATAATTAACGCCGAATAGCCCACTCAAATAAAATCCGTCAATCACCTAATCAAATGTGATTCGAATTTAGCCAACAATTTCAACACATAAATTAACTTCTAATTAACTGCCAGATTCTAATTTACATTAAAATCCGACGAGCGGCTTCTCACGAATCGCTCCCCTAATTACCGTTTTTCACATATACGAAGATCCAACGGTCGGATCTTCGCCCATGACCACACAAAGCCTCTGGGACAGTCATATGATCATCATAACAAATTTACAAGTTCATCCAACGGTCATAATTTCACAGATCACAAATCTAACGATCGAAATCGATCAAAATCACAAAATTCATAACTAATTCATACGATATCCGAAAAATGTGTATAATACGCCGAAATGATCGTATCGAAACATAGAATCATAAAATGGACAAAAACCAAATTTTAGACCTCCGGAGGTGGCCGGAAAAGGCCGTCGGAATTAGGGACAGAGCCGCCACCGACCACCGCCAATGGTGTCGGGGCTGAGCTTGTCCCCTTCGTTTTATCATTCTGAGCAACTTTCATAACTAGCATAAGACCTAAAAATGACGGGAAGGCATCGAAATTACCGATTTACAGTCGGCGGGCGGAAAATATGCAGAAACCGGTGAGCTTGAAAACCGACGTGAAAACTGCAACTTCAGGCCCCGATCCCTTCTGGAAACTTGTTCAGAACTTCCTTGCGAACTCAACAAGCCAAGAATCACAATAAACGATCGTGTATAGCTCGAGATATCTTGATCGAAAGTTTCGGTATTTCAATCCGTTCGGGTCGAGCTCCGACGAACGTGAAAACGTTCGACCCAGTTCCGGTCCTTCTTGGTGCTTGTAGAGGAAGTTGAGGCGAGCTCAATGAGACAAGAATCAAGTGAAATGGTGGAGTGTGGCTCGAGATATCGAGATCGAACCGAAAATGGCCGTTTTCGGTTCGGGCTGTGCCGCCGCCGCCACAAGCTGCGCCGCCTTGTGAAACTGCCTCCGGGAGCTAGAGCAGCTCGAGACGAACGCCTGGGACTTGGTTTGAGGTCGAGAGGTGGTCTGTGGAGGGAGAACAATTAAGAAGAAATTTCCTCCCCTTTTCGGTCGAGAGCGACGGTGAGAGAGAGAACCAGTTTTTTTTTTTTTTCTTTTTCCAGAAACAGAAGGAAGAAGAAGAACCGGTAGAAGAAAAAATTAGGGTTTCCAAAATTTTTTCTATATATACATGTTTCGGAAAACTTCGAAATTCGATAACTAATTCAGAAAAAATCCGATCTTCGTGTTCCGCACTTGTACGGACTCGTATCGACGAGCTCTACAACTTTCATGAAGGAAGTTTCTCCAAATTTCGTACGTAGAAAAAGTCGATTTCTCAGACCGTGTATTTCGAGCTTTTCGTTAAAATAAACGTTTCGAAACTTCGATAATTGTAAAAATGAATGATTATCGAACATAAATCGTGAAATCGCATAATAATCATTCGATACAATCACTCGAATTTAAAATGGAAATTGCGGGTATTACAAGCCCGTGATCGACTTGATAGTCCATTGCATTTAGCAGGCTACACATATGCCAATCCAAGCATTGAAAATGATAATGTGGTCATGGATGGGTTCTTCAATTGTGTTGAGGTATTCTTTCCCGATGATATTCAAACTCAAAGTTTGGTGACAAATATAGAATTGCACAAGTATTTGAAGAAAGATGGTGGATTTGGAAGATCTTTGGCTAAGGTGGGATGCACACAAAATGATGACACTTATAATCCGGGTAAGAAATACCAACTTAATTTTTTATATAGGCAATTGTTATTATTTTGTTTGTTTTGCTTTTGGAGTTTGGCTATTTCATAATTGTTGTTGTTTTGTTTATTAATTTATTTTATTTTTAGTTTTAGTTTTGTGGTGGAATATTTATGGAAACCTTGTACCAAAATTGCAAAGTACGGCTAAAAAGATACTTTCATTGACCACAAGTTCATCCGGATGTGAGAGAAATTGGAGTGCTTTTGAGGGGTAAGTACTTATTTGGTTATGCATTTTTGTAATTTTTGTAAGTTTATAAGCAAGTAATAATGTTGATTAAATTATATTCATAATATACTTTTTTTTCCTTAATGTAGATCCATACAAAGAAAAGGAATAGACTAGATACAACGAGGTTAAACAATTTAGTCTATGTCCAATTCAATGCCAAGATCATCAACATGAAGAGAAGAATGAAAGAGAAGAATGTGGATGTATTACTTGCTATTGAAGCTACTATGACCCAATGATGGATTGTGGATGGTGGTGATGAAGATGTTGAGTCCGAGCTTACTAGTGAATTAGTTGGAGAGGGATCGGGATTGGGAGTGGATAGTAGTTTAGAGCCTAGGAGAAGTTGTAGACTTCAAGAAATTAGAGAACTTCATGAGGTGGATTTTGTATCGGATAAAGAGGAAGAAGATGTGATGGATTTTGAGTTTGAGTCCGATGAGGAGGGAGTGCTAGAGGGATATGGAGAAGAAGAATTTGAGGATTAGGCTTGGAAGAATAAAATTTGCAATTTTTTTTAGGGCAAAATACATATTACTACCCTGTAATTTGGGTCCAAAATCAATTCAGTCCCTGAATTTCTAATTTCATCAAAAACAACCCTGCACTTTCAATTTTGATCTAATAAGTCCAATTTGTTAGTTTTCTGACAATTGAGTTATTTAACTTGTTAATGTAGCTCATATATGACCTATGTTTTATGATGTGTGTCTGTAGGTCACCTCTAGTCAATTTAAGAGTAAGTCATACTATTAGAAATAAATAGTTTTTCAACAAATAATCCAACTATAACTTGAACCTATAACAGAATATTAACGAATTGGACCTATTAGATCAAAATTGAAAGTGCAGGAGTGTTTTTGATGAAATTACAAGTCCAAAGACTGAATTGATTTTGGACCAAAACCACAGGGTAGTAACCAGTAATTAGCCTTTTTTTATTTCTAAGAACTCATTATCTCATTGTTGTTGAACATTTTATCTATATCTTGAGTATTTTTACTATTTTCAAACATTATAATACCTTTTATACTTTTATTTATATAGTTATATGTTATAAAAATAAAAATAATTTTTTTTTTATAAAAAACCGCCTGGTCCCCGGCCTTCCGCCCGACTAGCGCCTAGCGTTTTTTAGAACATTGGCTGTTGATTAATGAAAGAAAATAGGAGCTACAATCTGTACCTGTGGAAATGAATGACTTGCTGAATGAATTTCAAGACATTTTCCCGAGTAAGATGCCCGCAGGACTGCCACCACAAAGGGATATTCGGCATCATATCGATCTTGTACCTGAAGCCAGCCTTCCAAACTTGCCTCACTATCGGATGAGTCCAAAAGAACATGAAGTACTTCAAAGATAAGTTGAAGAGTTATTGCATAGAGGGTTTATTCGTGAATCCATGAGTCCATGTGTCGTTCCTGCATTTTTGACTCCAAAGAAAGATGGGACGTGGAAGATGTACGTTGATAGTAGAGCCATCAACAAGATCACAATCAAGTATCGTTTCCCGATCCCAAGATTGGATGACATACTAGACATGTTACATGGTGCCAAGGTGTTTAGCAAACTTGTCCTGAAGAGTGGTTATCACCAGATCAAAATTTGTGATGGGGACGAATGGAAGACGACATTTAAGACAAAGGAAGGGCTTTATGAATGGATGGTAATGCCTTTTGGCTTATTAAACGCACCAAGCACCTTTATGCTTTGTGGTATATTTTGATGATATACTGATATATAGTGCATCCAAAGATTGTCACTTGCAGCATCTAAATGAGGTGTTTAAGGTTCTACGGCGAGAAAAGTTGTATGTCAATGTGAAGAAGTGCCACTTCATCACTGATTCCCTACTGTTCCTGGGGTATGTAATCAGTGCAGCAGGCATAAAGGTGGATGAAAGTAAAGTAAACGTGATCAAGAGCTGGCCAACACCCACAACAATTACTGAAGTGCGAAGTTTCCATGGCCTAGCTACATTTTATAGGTGCTTCATCAACAATTTCAGTAGTATCATCCCTCCAGTGACAGATTGTATGAAGAAAGGCAGATTTGAGTTGTCAAAAAGGGCTGAAAAAAGCTTCCGAGAAATTAAAGACAAGCTATGCTCAGCTCATGTCCTTGCATTACCAGACTTTGAGAAAGTTCTTGAAGTAGAGTGCAATGCCTCTGGAATTGGAATTGGTGTTGTGCTAAGTCAAGAAGGAAGGCCAATAGCATTCTATAGCAAGAAATTGAACGAGACAAGACGGCATTACAGCACCTATGATCAAGAATTTTATGCCATCGTTCAAGCTCTACACTATTGGCAGCACTACTTGATTCAACGTGAATTTGTCTTATTCACAGATCACGAGACCTTGAAGCACATCAATAGCCAGAAAAAGTTAAACAAGAGACATGCTGAGTGGGTTTCTTTCCTCTAGCAGTTCAGTTTTGTATTGAAGCACAAATCTGGAGTAAGCAACAAAGTGGCTGATGCTCTTAGTCGGAAGACCTTACTATTAAACACCATGTCAACCACTATTGAAGGGTTTGAATCTTTCAAAGAATTGTACCCAGCTGATCCATACTTCGGTTCGATTTGGAGCAAATGTAATGATGGCCAACAAGGGGTCTTTGTGCTGCATAATGGATTTCTCTTCAAGGGGAATCAGCTTTGTATTCCAAATTGTCCGCTACGAGAACTGATCATTAAGGATATGCATGCTGATGGCTTGGGTGGTCATTTTGGTAGAATCAGTTTTAAGTTCAGTTCTAAAACAGTATTGAAAGTGTTCTCTTATTGAGATATTTCAAGGCTTTTCCTAGATTTCCCTTCGAAATCAAGGGTCCAACGGTGTTTGGAGTAAACTTACCTAGCTCTATGTGTTCAGTTCCACACTTATTGCTGTGTTTCTATTTTCATTTACATCACTTGTAAAATCTAAACAAATACCAGTAAATCAATATATTAGAATCAATCAAAGTCCATATAAAATTTAAACAATGCGTGGATTAAGTAAATCAATGAATTATAAAAACTCAACCAAAATCTTTAAAATCTAAATTGAATACACCCCCCTAAGTGATGTCCTTTTTTTTAAGGAAAAAAAAAACGAGAACTAGTTGAGGATTTGTGAGACCTATTTTTCGATCACATTTTTACAAATCAATCATTAGATGTTTATATTTATGTGTAGATTTATGCAATTTTTCAACCAAATTAAAAATCATTAAGGCATTCATAATCATGATTTATCAATTATGAACATGAAAAGAAGGAACTTAAAAAGACATTATTCGAGTTCATCACCGTTCCTTCTCGGAGAACGAACTTTCCAATGGTGTTGTGCTGGGGATGCTTTCTTTTTCTAAAGATAGAATCTCTGAGTCGATATTTCTAAGTGGACACATGTTTTTGAAGTAATTGTAAAAATAAAAAGAAAGGTATTTATTGATTGGAAATTATTCGAGTTCATCACCATTCCTTCCCGGAGAACGAACTTTCCAATGGTGTTGTGCTAGGAATGCTTTCTTTTTCTAAAGATAGAATCTCTGAGTCGAGATTTTCTGAGTCAAGATTTCCAAAGTGAACTAATGCTTTTGAAGTAATTGTAAAAATAAAAAGAAAGGATATTTGTTGATCTTCCCCTAATATTAAATCTAGTTCTTCTCACTATTCAATTTGTAGAAAAACAAAATAAAGTATTATTTAGGTTCATGCAAGTCTCAGATGATCCATGATGCCTCCCCCGTTCAAATACCCTTTACCAAAAAACAAAAAAAAACTACAAATGAAGAAATTCGAGCTTTTGTTTTTTTAGTTCGGCCTCAAAGCTCATAGCATATCAGCATATTCAAACCCAAAAGAGGCTTCATATTATGAGTCATGGAATATCCACAAGTGTTAATGACCAGTTAATACCTACAGGTGTTGGTGTTTGTTTGTTTGATACATATAGCTTACTTGAGGACAAGCGGGTGGATAATAGATTAATAGTTGACTAATGCTCTTGAAGCAAATGACCCGTGACACCTCCTAACGTGCTAACCCATCCAAAATCTCATATTTGTTCAAACTGTCACGTTTGTTGATCAAACATTAGTAAAGTAAGATTTTTAAATGTGTTCCAATTAACAGAATATTGAAATCCTCTAATGAATTTTTTATAATGATTTTTCATAAAAAAAAAAAAAAAAAAAGTAAATTCAATTAAAAAATCCGTACTTGGTATATGGATTTTAATTCAGCTTGGTCCTTTTTCTTATAAGAAATCATTTTGGTTTCAACACTAGTGTTTTCTTACGAGTTGATCACCATCAATGCGGAAGCCTGCGAAGACCTTTACATATATACATAAAATGTTACACCGTATACCACATTCCTCGTCCATAATCAAGGAAATGAGAGTAGTAATTACAAAATCTCCTTCAAAACAGATGATACTATTATACAACACCTTTCATTTGTGTTCTTGGCGTGAAGCTGGCACAGAGCTTTACCTGCAACTTTCCACGCAAAGGAACACGCCTTCACACTTCCTACCCTCCTCGCATAGTCATAACACACATGATATATAGCTTGTGCCTCGTTATATATCTCATCGATCGGCCTTCTACTCTCCTCAAAGTCATTAGCCTCGTACAGAATCTACAGATGAAGTAAAGGAAGTTGGCAAAAGAGAAGCAAACTACAATCTTTTCATAATTAAGAGGCATAGATTGTAGAAAGTCAAAGATTTGCCTTTTTATATTTCCTTATGACCACATCGGCAGACTGATTTTTGCTCTGTTTATCAGCATCTTCCATAGCAGAGGCCATCTCACTCCTGTACTGTCGGTGTAGCTCCTCCCATTTGTCCAAGCAGGCATCAGGGACTTCATTAACATCAAAAGCAGGAAGTTTCTCGACTTCTGCATACGGATATGGAGGAAGATCAGCATGTTAAAACTCTCTGCATCTTTTAATGGACAAGAACTTTGACAACCAACTCAACTATTACGTGTATCACCTTTGAGACAACGGTCTTCTGTTTGATGCTCATCCACCCTGTTATAAATTAATCCCAAAACGGAAGTTGAAGGGTAAGAATTGTTCTTTCCCATGTAATGGGGGAAACATGTGACTTTCAATTCTTTTGGGACTACAACCTGTTACATAGAAGGAAAACCTAGTTTCAACTCAGAGCAAATCGCTCCAAAAGCACATCGAAGACTCTAAATAATTAAAACCTAGCTATTAATTTCCATTTCCAATTCTTGAACTTAAAAGATAGCTGACCTTTACACCTTTCTTTGGTGCATCTACAGCTGTGTAATATAAATTAATTAGTTGCAGTATCTTCCCCTTCGTATCATTCTTTTCGTCAATGTCGCTCTCTCCTAAGGTCAAGAACCGATCCATCCATGCGAGCCAGTTATCACCTGCCTCACTCGTAGCGAAACTGAAACAGCAGAAATTGTTTTGTGAATCAAATCATAACTCATAATGGATTCACATTTGTAAGACAAATTTGCAACCAGAAGAAACAGTGAACTATAGCCAGAGACTCTTAGTAACAACGAGAGAGAATCCACAATCCAATACAATATCAAGCACAATGTACACCATTCAATTTGATCTGTCACATGTTGTAATTGTAAACTACTTTTTTTTTTTTAATTTGGCCCGATTTATGGGCTTAGTAATAACAATTTATATCAGCAACCTTGTCAAGTTGAGGTTTAACAACTTACATGGTCGCCAGCATTTAGGAGTTAATAAGAAAATCATTGTTTGAAGTTCCTCTTTTCCAATATGAACAATGCTTCATCACATCCCACTCAAAGCAATATCATAAGGTTTTATTTTAGACTACAAAGTAGTAAAATATTCAGCAAATAATAAGCCTCTCCACTGTAGGAACCTAATGAAAACTAGAATGTGAAGGTAATACAACCCAAATGATTATAAATACATAGTCAGCTGCATACCTTGGTTCAAACCTAGTTGTCAAGAATGATCTAAACAGAACATCTTCTAGATCTTCAGGCGAATAGTCAGATGGACTCCTACTGGGAACTTTTTGGGTTGATATTGAAGCTTCAATCCAAGGTTCACTTGGTTTGTACCACTCCAATAGCTGAAGTAATACCCAATATTATGTGTCAAATATAAAAACAAATATGGGATAACAACAAATAATAATGAAAATAATGATAAGAACAAAGTTCTTTTCAGTGTCATACCACATCATGACCTAGGAAAAGAATATAGAAAAGAGTATGAAAACCACATAGGTGATATGCAAACCACTCAAATTAATGTCAATAAAATTCAGACAATAGTATGGGTTTTTCCAATGACCCAATCTATCACACACTTTTTTACTTTCCTAGCATGAAATGGATAGTACATAAGAACACTTATGAAATATGGTGTAAAAGAAAACAGATGATAGTTAAGAGGTATGAAGAACAAAATTTGCGATTTCATAGATTGGCTAAGCATTTCTGAAGTATCTATGCATGTTGAGCTTTTAAGGGAACCAATTATGCTTCATGTTAATGCCAACCTGAGGGTTTCTTGAGACCCAGTATAGATCACCATCAAAATCTCCACCACCCATTTCATCAGCAATGGAACGTGGACCTTTGCAAGAGAAGAATATACCGTATTTGGCATTTCCAACAAAAGATTCTAACTCCTTCACATAGGTCGCCTTTAGAACATGAATATCCCCAAAGTGTAAACCCGGATATCTGTACACTAGTACCTTCCCCGACAGTTGTCCATCCTTCCTACATCAGACCAAAACAGAGCCCCTCACAGTAAGAAAAAAAAAATGTTGTTGACACTATGATGATGAAAACTGACCTAGAACCAATAAAGCAAAACCACAACATAGAAAATATTACAATAAAAGATTGCTTCAAATACAATTTGATAACTCTACATCTGTAAGAATAGGTCTCATCGCATGGATAACCAAAATAATTTATTTCTTCTATCATACAACATGTAACTCAAGAAACCGTTATTTGTTCTGATCAAGGGAAAAAAAAAACACACAGACACACCCACACACACACACACAGCTAATGTAGAGCTATTCATTAAAATACATATGTGAAGTATAACAAAAGGAATATCTCAATTTTATCTAGCTATAGCATAATAGATATCAGATATGGTCTCGAATTCTGGAATGGGTTTCATAATTCATATAACAGGGAAGGGAGCCAAAAAATGTTACATACAGGATAACGCAGACTTCATCCTTTTTTAAAGTCCCTGTTGGATCAGCTGTCCCCATCAAATTATAGGAATCAGGAATATAAAGTTTCCCTTTTCTAAGACTGTTGTTTTCCTCTTTCATTAGGACTGAGAGACGATACCGCAAGTATGATTCTTCTAGAGGTATTCCAAATGAGATCATTAATTTCCCCAAGAAATTATCATCGATCTCACCATACTTCTCAGCAACTGTGAAACAAATTATGGAAATAAATAAATAAATAATAAGTGAAAAGGAAGAATTGGAAATTGCTAGAATGTTTAACTGAGAATAGATATCAAAGAAAGAAATTGTCTGTCAATTTGACCCCAAGCAATCTAAAAAATATGATGGAAATCTATCAGCTCTAACTTCTAAGTACTATAAGATCACCACCTTTGAGTGCTGCACGTGTCTTGCAGAAAACACCATGAGCATCTTCCAAAGCTTGGTTAAGTATCTGCATGAAAAATTCTTCTGGTACCCCTCCATGCATTAGAAGTGCAATTAAAATCCTCGATAAGTGCGCATTCCTAGGAGGAGTACTGGAAAAAGAAAATATAAGCTTCTGTTGGTGTATAAAATTATTTCTCTTTTTCTTATCTCGTTAAATATATAAGGTTGTAAACACTTCATTGTTCAACAAGTGAAATATGTAAACTAATTTCGAACATGTGTTCGACATATGCTAATGACCAACTATTCATATCAACTGCATGGAGCAAAAAGTAATGAGTTATGCAAAGACAAGGGCTAAATCCTGATATACCTTGTGCCAACTATTTCCAATGAGTTTATTGTTTGATTATTGGAAATCGTTGGATCTGTCTTAACTTTGAGCATAGATGGTCGAATCTGGATTGTATTCGGTTGGAGCTGCAAATTTTGATACAAAAGTTGAAAATGGTGTACAATTAAAGCTAAAAGAAGAGAATGATGAAGCAACTAGTAGTCTGAACTAAGAAATATTCCCTAAGTTTTGCATTGTCATCAAGCCTACTCTGATCAATAGTATTACTTCAACTTACTTTAGCAATGAAACCACAATCTAAAAAAATTATTAAAAGAAAAATTTTAAAGGAGAAATAGTACGTGGAGCGTTACCTCCACCAGCTAAAATCGTTTCAAAAGAAAATGACAGGTTCCTTACCTTTTTATTGACAAGAAACGTCCCTTTCGAAGCACTGCCATTGTGAAAAAGTCGGCACTGTGTAAGCAAAGGCTACAAGAGGAGTGAAAACA
The DNA here is from genome assembly GCA_025331145.1 of Rosa persica. Lineage (NCBI taxonomy): Eukaryota > Viridiplantae > Streptophyta > Magnoliopsida > Rosales > Rosaceae > Rosa > Rosa persica. Next base: position 3,920,326 of record WFKR01000002.1, on the reverse strand, counting down.
AAAGAAAAAATGATATGAGAATATATTGCAAGCCAACAAATGAACTCGTGAAGCTCAACAAGCCGTGAAAAGAGAACAAGAACAACAGTTTTAAATTCGCATACCGGTTCTGCAGTTCTAAGAACTGGCCTTTTCTTTCCCATATCGTTATCCTCAAGTTCATCAGGGTCAGGAAGTCCCTAAATCATAAATCATAAGATAAGCCATGCAGAGAGAAGAGTAGAAGACATTTGCATCTTTACAGAAGATAAGAAGACAACATGAAGCTGTAAGCATTATATTCAGACTGGAGTTAACCATAGAGACAGAGAGAAGTGAGAAAAAAAACAAAATATCCGGTCAATTGCAGGAAACTATGAAGCAGAGAAGAGAAAATTTAATTGCATAAGGCAAAAAGTAATACGTATAGGGCATAACATGACTTATACATTAAATGACTTTGTCTTGCATAACAAGTTTTTGGCTGTATGACAGCAGATCCATACAGTAACATTTCTGCTTGATTTTTATTAAAATACATATGTAGTATCAATAACATTGGGTCCCAGAAGCAATATCAAAAGAAGTATTAAAGCAACCGATCTTTTCCTGACCCATTTTTATATTTCTAATATGCAGTATTCAAAACCCAAAATAGAAGTATTAACCTTCTAATATCAAAGGTAATCCTATAAACTCAAGACCGACTCTATTGCAAGCACTCATTTTAAAACCTCTATCTTGATAAGTCAGATGCCACTAATGTTGAAGATAATTAAACTACAATCTTAGTAAATATAGCTATTAGTTAAAACAAACATAAAAACTAACTAGAACTTAGAATTACAAACCTTCGTGTGTTCATCACTTATACATTGTCCTTTGGCTTCTATCTTTGGACAAATTAAAGCCAAATCCTCGGATATGAATCCAGTTCCATCTGTATGTATAAGTGGTTTTTCATCTCTATGGATACGATTACCTGATTCATCCTGCAGTTCACAAGAAAGAAAAACGATTAAGAATAAACTCATTTAAGATCGAAAAACGAACCGAAGAAAAGGGAAGGTAAGAAAGTTCACGAAATACAGTTAAGGATCATACGAGACAGTATTCTTCATCGATGATTTCAACCTTGACAACTGACCAATCTACTTTTAAGCTCGTTGTCTTGGACAAAATGAGTGAGAACCTGGATCCCCAACAAGGATGGTAGTTTAGAATCATAAAGGAAAAAAAAAGCTTCTAAACAGCATTTGGAAATAAATGTTGGTGCTACAAAAGTTACATACCTAACCATGTAGTTATCGGTCCCAGCCAGAGTATGTGCATGCATGAAAAGACATCTGGCTTCATGCATCGTTCTGTTAGATAATATATAACTGACACCTTTGTCTATGGCTGCATCAGAGGCCACTCGAACAAAGTAACACTTCACAGGTGAAGAAGTTGGGTTTTTTTTCTTCTCCTCATTACCACCATCTTTGAACACTGATTCATAACCATATGAAGACAGAAAAATGATAATCAATGCTGATAGGATTCTCTACAATTCAATATGAAGAACACAACAAGTTCAAGGATTGATATATAGGTTAAAAAACTTCACCAAGAAAAAATGGTCTGAAAATTTGAATATATGGAAAGTGTTTTGGGCATAAAAGTATGGAGAGAAAATCCTTAAAACCCTTGAGATTGATATTATGGCTGATTGCTATGATAGACCGTGCAGACACATACACGACATGACATGGAGAGAATAAACTATTATGATATAACAATCAGTTATTTGTTTACCCAATCATGTATTATATCAAACATTGTTTCATAGGAAAGTATGGGTTAAGTCCTCCATTACAATTTTTTGTATCAAAATCTTGAATCGTTTATTTTCACAGATTCAGTTCTTTGAAAATAGCGAGTTATCCTTTTTATTTGCTGGCTTTAAGGTTCATGCCTATTCAAGACATTTCTGCTCTTTTCCCTATCAGGTATGACTGGTTTAAGACTTTAAGGTGTACTGCCTTTAGCGCTTAGGGTTTAGCCAAAACCCCACAACCTCACCCAAGCTATGAACCAGTGATTCCAAAGGACCTAACCCGTGAAAACAAATATTCAGAATCTCAACTAAAGAAATGTGCACGAAGGACCTCAAATGATCTATTATTTCATATGAGGTAAATATATTTTATGAAAATAATAAAAAAATGATACAGAAGAGAATATCGCAAAAGTGGTGGGGGAAGTAAAACATCTCAAAAACTGGAAGTTAAAATTCACCATGTGAACGTACCAAAGAAACGATATCGCCGCAAACCAATAAGAATCCCTTCTCTTGCAACCTTCATATACATAGAATAATTATGATGGCAAGCAATACTTTGACCTCTCTGCACCTCTTCTTTGGCAAACTTCACCATTAAAACATTGTCATCTCCTAATTTTTTCTGTAGGAGCGTTCTTCTTATTTTATATAAATATGGGCCCTGGATTAAAAGTCAAGAAAACACTTATAAAACATCTGCAAGCAGTCAACAGTGGTGACAGCACCATGAAATTATTACTGAAAAGGAAATGAATGCATAGAACTCAGTGGAAATTGCTCATTTTATACTATCAAGTGCCCTATGTTGCTGAGCTGCTTAAGACATAAACAAGTAATACAAATATATCAACTTCCACAAAAGAACTGCAGATGGTAATTACACATGGCCAGAGGGATCTTTTACCTTAGATAGAATGGGAATTACAACAAGAAAGTTCCAGTTTGCCACTATTAAATTCAACTCTTACATGTATCAAAATGAATAATGCCATTCGTGAAGAGTTTACTTTATGGGTAAGATTCGAACTTGAAACCTCCACGATATCTAACGGAATACCTGGATCCCACCTGATTCCTTCAGTATATCAATCGTCTTACTGATAGCACATTTCATGATATGATATCTACATTACTGCTTCTCTTAGTAAGTTATCAACTTCTACTCCTCTTGTGTATGCATATGCAAACATTTAAACACAAGCATTAAACTTATAACAGAGAGGTAAACGGATAAACCTTAAATCTGTAACTCCCATCCACGTTGACGTAACAATGATAGACGTGTGTGCGTCCAGAATCCCAATCAAAATTCTACAATACATCAAAAGTATAAAAAGGTCATCAGGCAGATATTATAATGGATACGAAGGTAGACTTGTGCTTTTATTAAAGAAATTAACAATGATTCCTTAAAATCGAAAGAGAAAGAAGCTAACATCTATGGGGTAAATTATGAAGGTAATAATTAATATTTTAACCTCTGAAGTAACTGATTAAGTTTAAAATAAGATTTGCACCTTAAAATTAAATGGTTAGTTAAAAATTAGCTGAGCAATGGCTCAAATGATCAGTTTGATGCAATGACATCAATGGCTTTCCAATGTACTTATATCCAATGCACTTATATATGATGTTAATAATTTTTACATCTTCTTGAAAGAATTCATAATGGCTGTGTATGCCTAAATAACAATATTCTTGCATAAGAGTTGTACAGATTAGGGTAATCAATAACAACAGTTCAGCAAGAATCAGAGAATGTAAATTACCAATCGACGGTCTTCGAGGCTGATGCATTTTCGACCTAGATACTCCCAAATTTTGCTCTCAAACGTTACCATTGGCAAAAATTTCCAATGGCTAATGTCCTCTGCCGCTATAAGATCTCTCAACTTTGTTCTAACAAATAAAAGCAAAATGACCACCCAAAAGCAGGTAAACAATTTAACCAAGACTAGCTGCCAAATAAGCAAAGGAAAACACAAAGGGAAAAAAATGTTCCTTACCCTCCAGCATAACTTAAAATCAGAAATTGTTTACGGAATTCTAGTTCACCCAGAGCTACTAAGTGTGCTTCTCCATGATCCCCAGGTTTGTCTATAACTGAGGACCTAGTGATACCCTCACCTGCAGCAGCACACACTCACACTGAGCCAGCAATGACTTTAATATAACATTATAATCATAATAACTACCAACCACAATGAAATGCTTGAAACTGAGAAAGTGAAAGTATGATGAACCTTGAAACCTTTCATGAAGTTGTACAGGAACAACATCAGCAGACATTCTCTGATAAGGAGAAATGCAGACGGCTTTTGATGGAGAACAAGAGGCATATGGTGATTGTCCTTGAACAGGTGTCTGATCAGCAAATACCCCACCTGCACCAAAAGCTTTCATCATAAAACACCACCCACCCCAACAAAAAGCATGAAACTGAGAAAATGGAAGCACGATGGACCTTGAAACCTCTCATCAAGTTGTAGAGGAGCAGACAGTCTTTGATAAGAAGTGCTTGCGGCTTTCAATGGCGAACCAGAGGAATAAGGTGATTGTCCAATAACAGGTGACCGGTCATTAAACGCCTCAACTGCACCAAAACCTAAACATAGTCATAAGCTGATCAGAATCAAATGAATCAAATAAAGTGTGAAATATGACCGACCTTGAAACCTCTCATCAAGCTGTACAGGAGTAGACAATCTTTGATAAGAAGAAGTGACTGAAGCTTCTACTGGAGAAACAGAGGAACAAGGTAATTGTCCAACAGCTGACCGGGCACTAAATGCCTCACCTGAACCAAAGCTTTAACATAGTCACAGAACACAGCTGACCAAAATGAAATGAATCGAATTGAGAAAGTGAAGTATGACGAACCATGAAACTGCTCATCAGCTTGTGCAGGAGTAGACAATCTTTCATAAGAACCTGTGGCTTTTAATGGAGAACCAGAGGAAAAAGGTAATTGTTCAACAAGTGACCTGTCAGTAAATGCGTCACCTGCACCAAAGCTTTAACATTATCACAAAACACAGTTAACTACAAAGCAATGCATGAAACTGAGCAAATGAGAGCACGTTAGACCTTGAAACCTCTTATCAAGGTTTAGAGGAGCAACCGAAGCAGATGGGCTTTGACAAGAATAAGTGCGTGCCACTTTCAATGGAGAACCAGAGGAATAATAAGGTGATTGTCCATTATTGTTGTTTCCAGGTTGCTCTAGACCAGTAAATGCCTCACCTGCACCAAAAGCTTTAACATAGTCATACAACACCAATGACCACAACAAAATGGATGAACTTGAGAAAGTGAAAGTAGTGACAAACCTTGAAAGCTCTCCTCATGTTGGACAGGAGCAGACAGTCTTTGATAAGAAGTGCCTGCAGCTTTCAATGGAGAACCAGAGGAATAAGGTGATTGTTCAATAACAGGTGACCGGTGATTAAATGCCTCACCTGCACCACAAGGTTTAACATGGTCATACAACAGTGCTGACCACAACAAAAGGAATCAACTTGGAGAAAGTGGAATATGACAAACCTTGAAACCTATCATCAAGTTGTACAGGAGGAGACAATCTTTGATAAGTAGTGCCTGCAGCTTTTGATGGAGAAGCAGAGGAATAAGGTGGTTGTCCAACAGGTGACCGATCACTAAATGCATCAGCTGTACAAAAAGCTCTACCATAGTCATATAACACCCCCGACCACAACAAAATGAATCAACTTGAGAAAGTGAAAGTAATTACAAACATTGAAATCTCTCATCCAGTTGTAAAGGAGCAGACAGTCTTTGATTAGAACAAGTGCCTGCGGCTTTTAATGGAGAACCAGAGGAATAAGGTGGTTGTCCAATAACAGGTGACCGGTAACTAAACACTTCACCTGCACCAAAAGCTTTAACATAGATTTAAAACACAAACGATGACATGAAAGTATCAACTTGAAAAGGTGAAATATGACGAACCTTGAATCCTCTCATCAACTTGTGCATGAGCAGACAATCTTTGATAAGAAAAAGTCCCTGCGCCTTTCGATGGAGAACTAGAGCAATAAGGTAATTGCCCAACAACAGGTGACCTGTCACTGACTGCCTCACCTGCACCAAAAAGCTCTAACATAATCACAAACCACAATGCAATGCATCAAAATTTCGAAAACTAAAGCAAGGCAAACCTCGAAACCTCTCATCAACTTGTACATGACCAACAGAGTTCCCATTACAGTTTCCAGGTTGCTCTGCAACACCATCACACACACAAAAAGCTTCAACCTTTCAGCTCAGCCATATCATCAAACACATCGTAGGCACAAAAAAGCTTCAACCTTTACAATCAAATTGGTTCTGCATTACCTGGAGGGCCGAAGTGAAGTCTCTGAGGAGTGAGTGAAGTAGCACCAGGGCTTTGAACATGAGCGGAACGCACCGTTTTGGACGGCGACGGAGAAGCAGAGCTACATTGCCGGATCATCCACTTGATGTAACCGCCGAGGGTTCTGATGCTTTTGCTGGTAGAGATTTTCTTCAGGGTCTCCATTGCCGACTCCTCGCTCTGAGTCGCGAGCTGCCTTATGGCGTCAGCGTCCGGCCAAGGTTGCTTTTTGTCCTCACAGATTTGCCGGAGCAATACCTCCACTTTCTGAGGTAGACGCGGCACCTCGTCTTGCTCATCCCAACTCTGCTTCATCATCAAGTTTCAATTTTTGACCGGAATTTTGGCCCAAGTTTCGATTTTGGCCCCCCAAGTTTCGATTCTGATCGGAGTTTTGCCCCGTTCCCGGTGGTTAGAATGGCTTAATGGAGTGGTGTGTCAGTGAGATTATAAGGCTTCAGTGAGAGAAAAATGTTCCTTTGTAAGTAAGGAAAAATTATTGTAGTCAAGGACAATGGAGTACTACTGATATTCTTGATTTTTGACTAGACTAGGCTAGATTAGTGACCACATGTCTTAGTTAGTGTTCCTTTTCAACACTAATAAGTACTTGCTTTCCCTTCCAAAAAAAAAAAGTACCTGCTCTCTATCCTGCTTTCCATACCAAAGCCTCCATTGATGACGAGGCTCTCATCTTTTTCTTTTGTGTAATCACATCAACATTAATGAGAATCTTTTAAAGACGCAGATAGTATCAAAATTTACTGGCTAGACGACAGACTTTGTTTAAACTAAAGATAGAATTATTGAACCAGTGCCTTTTGGCATTTTGCACTTCTTTTTCTTTTCTTCATTTCCATTCTTTCCCTTTTTTATAATAATATTGATTTGCATGTTCTCAGAATCTCAGTTCACTGTTGGACTTCTTTTCCTATCTTTTCCTTGTCGTTGACGTTTTCTTCTTTTGGTTGAATTATCCCTTGATTTCTGCGTAGCATTCACCATTGTTACATTGTTAGCATGAAGGCTTGGGTTGTGAACATAGGGATTTAACGATGAAATGTGATAAAAACAGACCACCAATTTGGATATGCTAACCTTAAAATCGTCATAGAGTTACTAAATCAAATGTGAGGGCATCTCCAACCCCCTTAGTCATAATGTATGGTCATTTCAAAATTTGACACATCTAGTATCATTACTATTCATTCAAATTTTGAATCTCTAAGCCCCTTTAAGTCAAAAGTCATAATCATTTTAAAATTTTAATCATTTTAGACAATCATTTAATTACAATATGAGTTTATAGGGAGCCCTTCTAATGAGGACCACTAAAATTAGGATTAGTTAAGGACTTTCTAATCAACGATTTAAGAGACTCACTTTTCGATTACATTACGGCAAATCAACCGTTAGATATTTATGTATGCATGAGTATAACACTTTCGAAAATTTTATGTCAAATTGTTAATAGTTAAGGTACCGAATTAGATCAAATCAAAAGACAAATCAAATATGTCAAACATGAAATGTTCTTGTTCATAACTGATAAATCGTAATATGAATGCTTTAACGATTTTTGATTTGACATAAATATTGCATAAATGATCTACACATAAATATCTAAACATCTAACGGTTGATTTGCGAAAATGTGATCGAAAAGTGAATCTAACAAAAAAGTCATCAACTAGTCCTCATTTTAGTGGTTCTCATTAGGAGGGTTCCCTGAATTTATATATCATATATAACTATTTTTTATAATATATCATCATAATAAAATATTTTTCTGATTTTTCAGAAATTTTTCTTTTATTTTTTTCATATCTGTTACTTTATTATATTTACCCATCGCACTTTTCTGGTCGTCAGATTAGAAATTAAGTAATTTTATATTTATTTTTTTATTTTCTATACTAATTAATCTAGGCCCTCCGGTTTGAATTGAATCAATGTAGAGTGAATCTCAACCACTTGTTTTTTGACCGTTGGAAGCTCACAACGGCTTTTACACTAGCTGGGCCCAATGTCGACCACATTTATGGCGCTTCTCTAGTGCGTGTGAAGATTTGGACCGTTATTTTGTCGCGTAGCACGATAGCTGAAGTCTTCTCCACCTGGCCTATAAGAGCTCGCTTCTCCTTTTGTGTAGTTGCCATCTAGGAACCACCACTTGTCTCACCAAGCCAATATGACTTTCATCCCTCGTTTCTTAGTCAAAATGACTCAAGTTTTGACTCTACAATTCTTTGGGTTGGACCAACTAAAAAATAGCTAGGGTACCCATTTTGGCTTTTGACTAAAAGGTTGGAGTTGCTCTAATAATAACTAAATAAGTTTACTGTTTTAACAGAGTCCAAATGAAGTTCACCATCTTAATACTACAAGTAGAGCAAAATTATGTAAGGTTTATATATATATATATATATATATATATATATATATGGAAGAAAATTAAAAACTACAATGAAAAACCACGAAGACAACCTCCACCTATATGATCCAAGTGGAACGCTGGGGACATAGTAACAAGGAGACAAGAAAATCAAACAGTAGGAAGAGTTCTATCATGGCCAAGACTCGCCAACTTGTCAGCTATAAAATTCGATTCTCGAAAAATATGTGTGAATTGAACAAATTGGAATTGTCTGGCTAAGAGCTTAACATCCCGAACAAATAGCTTAATTCTCCAAGTTGTTGTAGTTCTGTTGACAATACTATCAATAAGAAATTTAGAGTATCCCTCCACCCAGATGTGAGAAAAATGATTGAGGAGAGCAAAACTAAGGCCATCACAAAGAGCAGTTGCCTCTGCTACCAAAACACGTATGACCAATCTTCTTGGAAGCAACAAGTAAAGGATTACCATCTTCATTTCTAATCACAAAATCAGTAGAAGCCACACCATTTCTCAGAGCCATCAAAATTCAGTCTAACCGTTTAGGAATCAAGAGATTGCCATTTAATAGTCAGATATTTGGTAAACTTATATTTTTTATTCATCTTACACTAAAGTTTAAATAGGATTACAAAAGTAAAGCGTACAGCTCACTACAACTCATCTATCACTATAACTAACACTACAGCTCAATGAATCATTAATCCTAGTTGTAGACTTAGTTGTCACTTCACAGTGGTAGACATAATCATTCTAATCTAAGTGTTGCACAAGGTTGATGACTCACGACACTCCCCCTCAAGTTGGCGTATACACATCAACCATGCCCAACTTGATTAGTGAATCATAAAATTCCGGGAAGTTCCTTTGGTAAGTATATATGCGAGTTGCTTTTCAGAGGGAACAAAAGGGAAGCTAACAAGCTTGGCATCAAGCTTCTCTTTTATAAAGTGACGATTAACCTCCACATGCTTAGTACGATCATGTTGTACTGGATTCTGTGATATGTCAATGGCTGCCCGGTTGTCACAATATAACTGCATATTATTTTTGCGTTTGAAACCTAAATCTCGTAACAGATTTCTCAGCCACAGTAATTCACACACCCCATGAGCCATACCTCTATACTCAGTCTCATTACTAGATCACGCCACAACTTTTTGTTTTTACTCTTCCATGTAACCAAATTACCTCCCACAAAGGTAAAGTAACCTGATGTTAACCTCCTATCTGTGATATTTCCAGCCCAATTAGCATCTGTGAAGCCATAAACCTCGAGAATGTTGTTGTGTTTAGAAAACATTACTCATTTCCCTGGAGTTGACTTCAAGTACCTTAAAATTCTCACAACAGCATTCATGTGACTCTCACCCGGGTTATACATGAACTGACTTACCACACTCACTACATATGCAACATCTGGTCTAGTATGAGCCAAATAAATCAAGCGCCCAACCAACCTCTGATAGCGAGCTTTGTCAGTAGGTACTTGATCTGGACACTCTGCTAAACAATGGTTTTGCTTAATAGGAGTGTCAATAGGTTTGCAATCCAACATACATGTCTCTTTCAATAGGTCAAGAATATACTTCCTCTGGCACAAGTAGATCCTTTATCACCCCCTGGCTATCTCAATTCCTAAGAAGTACTTTAGGTCGCCCAAGTCCTTCATCTCAAACTCAGAGGCTAGCTGTCTCTGTAGTATATCCATCTCAATAGTATCATTGCAAGTGATTACCATATCATCAACATAAATGATTAGGGCTGTTACATTCCCATGTTGATGCTTGAGAAATAAGGTATGGTCCGAGTTACTCTGTTTGTATCCAAACTTCTGCATGAACTGTGAAAACTTCCCAAACCAAGCTCGAGGTGACTATTTGAGACCATATAGATATTTTCTCAATTTGCATACAAAATCACCAGGAGAAGCAGCTACATACCCAGGTGGAAGACTCATGTATATCTCCTCGGCTAATTCTCCATGAAGAAACTCATTCTTGACATCAAACTGTCATAGTGGCCAGTTTAAATTAGCAGTACACGAAAACAGAACCCGAATAGTGTTCATTTTTGGCAACATGAGCAAAAGTCTCATCATAGTCTATACCATATGTTTGAGTAAATCATTTTGCTACAAGACGTGACGTGCTTTATACCAATTCACTGATCCATCTGCATTATGTTTCACGGTGAACACCTAACGACAACCTACAGCCTTATTGCCTTATGGTGGAGGCACAAGCTGCCAAGTATTGTTCTTCTCAATGCTTCCATCTCTTCTTCCATTGCCTTCCTCCACTTTGGATTCCCCAGCGCATCCTGTACTTTGTTAGGTACTGATACAGCAGATATTTGATTCACAAATGATACATATGACTTAGACAATCTCCTAGTGGACATGTAATTAGCTACTGGGTACTTTGATTTTGCATGAACAGTGGGTTTATATCTTTTGGGTGGTTGACCTCGAGTAGACCTATTTGGTAACACATACTGTCCAACATTAGATTCACTACTATTAGTACCAGTAGGTGAACATACCTCAGATGAGTGATCTTCAGTAACAGGGAGCTGTGGGTCAGGGGTATGAGCAGTGACTGAGGGGATAGTTGCATCTTCAGCTTCATTTTCAGTGATTGAAACTTGTGCCTGGGTGCTTGGAGCTTCTGCTTCTTCGACTACTAGATTCGATGGATTGGGGATCTCAACTCGACTCGCCGAAATATCTCCTGCTTGTGTTACTTCTTCACTTTTTTCTAATTCCTCCTGTCACCATGATACAACTCTTCAAAGTATGAATTCTCCCCCTAAAGAGCAGTATCAGATGAGGAAAAATAACTCATGTCCTCAAAAAAAGTAACATCCATAGTGACATAGTACTTTCTGGTAGGTGGATGGTAGCACTTGTACCCTTTCTGATATCCACCATAACCAACAAACATACATTTAATCGCCCGGGCATCCAACTTAGACCTATGATTTTTAGGAACATGGACAAAAACCACACAACCAAAAACACAGGCAGGAAGATTATGAAGTGATGGCAAGAAGACATGAGATGCTAGGACCTCAAATGAAATTTTTTCCTGAATGACACTAGATGGAAGACGATTGATAAGATAGGAGGAGGCTTGTACAACATCGCCCCAAAGATACTTAGGCATATGAGCACTAAAGAGAAGGGCACGAACCATATCAAGTAAATGATGGTTTTTCCGTTATGACACTCCATTTTGTTCTGGAGTTTGTGGGCATATAGTTTGGTAAATAATGCCATGTGTTTGGAAAAAATCTTGGAAAACATTATTAACATACTCTCCCCCATTGTCAGACCGTAGAACTCTAATGGTGCTATTGTATTGTGTTTGAACAAAAGTACAAAAAGTTTGAAAGGCTAGAAATACTTCATCTTTGGTTCTAAGTAGAGCAACCCATGACAATCTCATACAATCATCAATGAACAACACAAAATACCTCATACCGAATACAGTGGGTTCTCTAGAAGGTCCCTAAACATCAGAACGAATTAACTAAAAAGAAATAACGCTTTTATTGGAAACACTAGGAGAATAAGTAACACGATGACTTTTGGTCAAAACATATGTTTCACAACACAAAACAGACTCATTCACACCAATAAATAAAGTAGGCATGGATTTTTTGATAAGACTAAAATATAGATGCCCTAATCGGCGATGCCACAACTAAATCTCACTTAACTTGTCAGAATTCAAAGTCAAAGCGGCGCGGAGATAAACAGACATAACTCTTTTTCATATTCAAAAATTGGTACCATTGAGTTTGGTACCTCTGAAAAGAACCACCTTCTGAGCTTTTGAGCTTTTTACAGAACCTCAACCTTCGGGATCTCATTAATCTTAAAAACCTGACTTTCTCTATCATTACTCATCAGAAAAATGACACAATAGATCAATAATACACAGCGGAATCAAGAGGAATTTGGTTTAAAATCTAAGCAATGTTTCGTGGAAATCAATCTTATAGATCTTGGGAAACATATAGCATGTGATATGTGGTTGATGGCAGAATAAAATAATGAGAAAGGTAGGTGTGATAAAGGTTAAAACAAGGAAGAAGAAGTGTGGGTACGATCTCGTGGTTTTGGATGGAGAAAGGATAAATAAGGAATAAAATAAGAGGTCCACTCGATTGTGGGTGCAAGAAAAGGAATAAAATAAGAGGTCTACTTGATTGTGGGTACAAGGAAAGTGACAGCAGAATGTGAATATGGGCAGATTAATAAAAGGTAAATATGGGTGGATTAAAGGAAGGCAGAAGTAAACAAGAGGAATGTGGGTGCAACCTTTTTTCTTTCTGGGTGATACCGTCACATAAGTAGTACAAATGCAGAACGGGTTTGATGGAAGTGTAGAAGGCCCAGGCCAAGATGGAGGCGTTGCAGTGGTGATGAATTCAGATGGAGGAGTGTGGTCGACCGTGATTTTGGTTCTGGGTCGTCGACGTCCGGACACGCAAAAAAAAAAAAAACAGGCAGCAATACTAGATTTGTCAAAAGCAACACAAAACGTGAAGATTAGGACAGCCGTCTTTGACAAACGCCGAAGTCAATCTGAACAAGGGAAGAGAGATGGCTATGAAGACGAAGTCATTTTTGGATCTTTGCTCCGATATCAAGTCAGATATTTGTTAAACTTATGTTTTTTGTTCATCTTATACTGAAATTTAAATATGATTATAAAAATAAAATATACAGCTCACTACAACTCATTTATTACTATAACTAACACTACAACTCAATGAATCATTAATCTTAGTTGTAGACTTAGTTGTCACAGTGGTAGACATAATCATTCTAATCTAAGTGCTGCACAAGGTTGATAACTCACCACATTAATATGAAAGGATTTTGAAAATTTCTTTTTAGGAACATGAGTATTAGCCTGACAGTAACTGTCCTTGATGAATTCCACCTTGACATGTAACCAATTTACTTCTAAAGTAACTGTCTTGGACAAAATAAGAGATAACCTGAATCTCCGACACAGATGGTACTTTAGAACCAGAAAATAAAATTGACTGTATACAGCTCGGGAAAGAATTTTGCTACAAATAATTAGATACCTATCCATGTAGCTAGCCAAACTAGGCCCAGTGTGTGCATGCGTGAAAAGAGATCTTCCTTCATGCATCGTTTTGCCAGATAACTTATAGCATATACCCGTCTATCACTGCATCAGAGCTCCCACGAACAAAGTAACATTTCACAGGTGATAAAGTTGGGCCTTTCCACATATTCTTTCCATTGTTACCAGCACGGAACACTGATTCCTAACCATTATAAGAAAGAATTAGAGAAATGATAACAAGTTCTGCTAGCATTCTTAACAACACAATACTACCAATCCAAATACTCAGGTTTAAATGACAAAAAGATGTGTCGACACATAGAATCCCAATTCTGCTATATAGCTAATATGGACGACATTCGCATACATGCAATTTATGTGTGTCTACCTGATGATTGTATCAGGAAAAGAATAAACCATTATGAATTAGCAATGTATTCTATTTTTCACTCAAACAGGCATTGTACTAAGTTAGAATGTGGTCATTAAAAATATGAACTCAATCAAGAAAGCTACATAGAAGAATAATTTCAAAAATGGTTAGGGAAGAAACTTTTCAAGAACTGGAAATATAAAATTCAACATATGAAGGCTTGAAAAGCATACCAAAGAAACCGTATCGCCGCAAACCAACAAGAATGCCTTCTCGTATAGTCGTATTAACTTGCTATATGTACAATTGGAACCTTCCCCTTGGGTAAATTTCACCTCCAAAATATGTCATCTCCTAACTGTTTCTGTAGGAGAGTTCTTGGTTTGTCTAAGAAGGGACCCTGAGTTTATTATAAAACAAAAGACTTCAAAAAAAAAAAAAACAATGTTACCTATCCAATATCTGCAACATGGAATGTCAATAATGGTAGCAGCAACACGATGATCATTAACAGAAATAAATTCAGAGAATCCAGTGGAAATTGCTTACTTTTATAGTATATATGTTTAAAGTGCCTCTGGTTTGACAAGTAAAAAAAAAAAAAAAAAACATGATTTCTAGAAGAATTGCAGACGGTTAATTATACAACGCCATTGGAGCATTAGCCTTGGAACTTTAGACTTGCTGTTTAAACATTGAAAATTAGATCCAAAAAGTTGGCACTTAAAACCTCCTACAAAAACCAATGAGAATATCACATCCCATCCAACGCTTTCAGTAAAGCCATAGGTATTACTCATATCACAAACCCTGATTGAGTTTTAAGCAATGACTACCTGCATTACAGCTTCTCTCTGAAATATACGAATCTTTCTCCTCCCATGTATGCATATGCAAGTATGGAAACACATTTGTATGCGATTAAACAAACTAAGACCGGGTAGTAACTCCCATCCACGGAAACATAACAATAGTACTGGTGTGTTCTTTGAGAATCCCAATCAGAAGACTATAATACACCCAAAACATGAAAGAGTCAGATACAGCAAGGGATACTAGGGTGGCTTATGCAGCTGTTAGAGAAGACTAACAATGATTCTTTAGAAGGGGAATAGAAAGAAGCTGACAATTAAAATGATCAAAATTTCTCTTTAAAATCTCAAGACTTTCAAAATAGTGTGACACACTAACATCAGTATTTTAATCCCTGAACTACTTGAGAAGTATAAAACCTGATGAGTGCAAGGTTTTGACCAAAGTGGTCCAAAATCATTTTATGAACGTATGCAAGGTTATTTATGAAGAGTTACGAGGAAAACCATCTTCTTCTTCTTCTTTTTTAAGAAAAAGGTACCAAAATATGGCATCCAATATTACTTTGTGGGACTTGTATAACAACTAACAAGTAGAGCAGGATCGGTTAAAATCACTTGGTGCAGATTATGAAAAGTAAGGCATTAATATGCAGAAGAGCAAGAATGAGAGAGTGATAATCACCTATCGTCGGTCAGCCTTGCCAACATTGTTTTCACCCAAAGCATGCCAAACTGTGGTCTCGAACTTTACTATTGGCAAACTTTTCCAGCTCCTAATAGCCTCCGCTTCTATTACATCTTTTAACTTCGTACTGAGAATAAATAAATGAGTCAAGACAGCAGGGATACATTTTAATCAAGATGAGCTTCAAAACAAAATAAACAACAAAAGGAAAGAGAAAAACATAAAGAAAAATACTTTGTCATACCCTCCAGCATAACTCAAAAATCAGAAATTGCTTTCTGAAATCAAGTTCTCCCAGAGCTTCTAAGTGTGCTGGTCCATGGTCTCCAGGATGGTAAAGAAAAGGGGAGTGAGTGACAGTCTCACCTGTATCAACACGCACTCAGACTTTCAGGGAGACAATTGGTTTAAGGTAACATAAAACACCAGTGATCAATACGGAAAGCATTGAAAAAAGTATTGAAAGTCTGATCTTGAAAGCTCTGACAAAGTTGAACAGGCTTAACAGGAGAGGCAGATAGGGTTTGAAAAGGAGAAATACGGATACCTGTTGAAAAATAAGCAGAGGAATCGGACTTACATATTTGTAGACAGAAATGGTTTAAGATATCATAACTTTGTACAGGAATACTAGAAGGAGCAGATAAGATTTGATAAGGAAACATCAAAGAAAGCTATCATAAAGTTGTACAGAAATGAGTTCAAGATCAACATAGAACATCATTTATCAGTGAAAAACATGAAATAAAGTACTGCAAGTCTGACCTCGGAACCTCTCATAGAGTTGTCTAAGAGTATTAAAAGGAGCAGATAGGATTTGATAGAGAGAAGGGAAGGAATAGGGTGATTGTCCATTGCACAATGTCCCCAGGGATGGGTTGGGAGTCTCACCTGCACCAAACAAACACTCAAAACTCATCAAATTGCTTCAATTTCATCATAAAACTCTGTTGATCACTAAAAGCATCAATGAGAATAAAAGTCTATCCCTGAGGCTGAGAACTGGAATAAAATGATGCATCAGTAATAGTAGGAGAGGAATGGCTCTGATAAGAAGAAGTCGGGGAAGCTTGAGAAGGAGAAGCTGAAGAATAGAGTGGCTGTCGATTAACAGGAGAACCACACTGGATTGTCTCACCTGCAACAAAGCTCTCACTCGTATTAACACCATCGGCTTCATTTTGGAATTTCATGAAACAGCAGTTGATCAAATTGAGAAACACTATAACTAAATATAGCCGTTGAGAAACAGAGGAACAGAGTCCATTCTCTCCAGACTGGTCTACAACTGCAACACTACCACACCCTCAAACTCAAATTGAGACAGGAGACAGAAATTGCTTCCAAGTTTACAAGGTAAAGCAAGGAAGCAAAAAACAGTAAAAATCCAGACCTTGAGCATGATCAGGCCGTGCAGGACTTGATGCAGATCACCTACTGAGAATAAGAAAGAGAACAAAAGGCAACAGAGAGATCTGGAAAAGTAGCTTCAAGCTTTGATTTCATTCAATTGATAAAAAAAACTACTGAGACATTCTTCTACTGAGACATTCAATTGATAAAAGTACTTATCGATCGGGAGAGCTTCTAATAGGAACTGGTTGAAATTTTTGTTGTGAGGTCTAATTTTCGATCACATTTCAGCAAATCAACCATTAGATGTTTAGATATTCATGTGTAGATCATTTATGTAATTTTTCAATCAAATTGAAAATCATTAAGATATTCATAATAATGTTTTATCAATTATGAACATGAAAATGAGAATGAACTTTCCAAAAAAGACATTACTCGAGTCCATCACCCTTCTCGGAGAACAAACTTTCCAATGGTGTTGTGTGCTAAGGAAGCTTTCTTTTTCTAAAGATGGAATCTTAGCTCAGATTTTCTAAGTTGACTCATGCTTTTGAAGCAAGTCTACAATGTAATTATTAAAATAAAAACAAATAAAAGTACTTATTGATCGGGAGAGCTTCTAATAGGGACTAGTTGAAAAAAAATTTGTGAGACCTAATTTTCGATCACATTTTCATAAATCAACCAATAGATGTTTAGATATTCATGTGTAGATCATTTATGCAATTTTTGAATCAAATTAAAAATCATTAAGGCATTCATAATCATGATTTATCAATTATGAACATGAAAATGAGAATGAACTTTCCAAAAAAGACATTATTCAAGTCCATCACCGTTCCTTTTCGGAGAACAAACTTTCCAATGGTGTTGTGTGCTCGGGAAGCTTTCTTTTTCTGAAGATGGAATCTCTGAGTCATCAACTCATGCTTTGAAGCAAGTCTACTGTGTAATTGTAAAAATAAAAAGATAAAAGTATTTATTGATCGGGAGAGCTTCTAAAGTATGATTTCTGACAGGTTAGTTTCTAAGCAGATTACAGAGAAATATGTACAGGCTCTGAAGTATCTGAATGATATCGAGTCTAGTAGGACAACTAATTTGAAAGGATTTGAGCTGAAGTTTACCTTTGATGACAATCCTTGTTTTAAGAATAAGGTCTTGACTAAAAAGTATGAGGTGACGAGAGCCAACAACTCTATTTCCTTGAAGGTAATTAGGACTAAAATAGACTGGAATCATTCCCATAACTTAACACAGAAGCGTAGTAAACGCAGTAAAAGTTTCTTCAAGTCATATGCTACTGTCGATCCTCTTTTTTTTGACATAGAAGCTGATGAACTCAAAGGCTACATTCCAGAAGATTATGAAATTGGTACCAAGTGTTTGGCTCCAGTTTTTCTTGAGCTGGTCAACAGTCTCTTTTCTTGCGTGGGCGTGCCAGCACCGTTCGGGTGCGGTCGTCGGGGGTGTCCCTTGACCTGACTTCTTTTGAGCGATTGTGGACGAGGAGAGCACCAACCTCGTCGTGGGGTTCTTTGTGCCTCGTGGCGAGGACTTTTGCTGAGCCTTTTCAAAATCACAATCGATACTCGATGTTGTAGATCGAGCAGAGCGAAAACCACTGGGAAGTGAGGAGAACTTGCTAAAGCGTGACTCTAGCTTGGCTGGTTTGCGAGGGTGTTACCCTTGCTTGGCTGGTTCTGTAACCGTTGTGGTCGTGGTACTACAGTCGGCTCCCAAGGAGACTAGGACCAAAGCACTTTGACAGAGGATTTGGTGGTACTGAAAGTTGGCACCTAAGGAGACTAGAACTTAGAGTGTGATCACCGATAAGAGAAAGAGAAGGAGAGGAATTGCTCTTAGAGAGGTTGCTCTAGAGAGAACTTAGATCATCTTATAGATGTTTTGATGAGTGAATTGGTGAGATGATACTTGTTGTAGCCTCTATATATAGGCTTCCAAGCAACACTATTTGGCCTTTAAACAAATCATAGTGGGTTAGGCAAAATTCACTAACACTTAGTGGATTTGTTAGGCCAAACTCACTAACACTTAGTGGATTTTGTTAGGCCAAATTCACTAACACTTCTTTATTCCTTTAATTTTTATCTCCACTAAGAATACATATTTAACTTTCGACTTCTTCATATGAAATGATCCACCATGGATGTAGATTATTGTGGTAAAATTTCAGAATTTATTTCCATGTGGTTGGGCCGAAAATGCTACTGGACTCCTTACAGGTCCAGTTTTCCAGTTTTGCTTCTGCAGAAAATTGGACTGATTGTTTGAAGGTTTTCCACTTCGAACAAGCTCTAGCACTCTTCATAAGAAATGATCCTTGGGATGTCTAGAATGAATCTGGAAAGTTTCAACTCATTTGAAGTTCGGATGGTTAGTCTGCCGCCCCTCCTTCCTTGTTTAGCTCGGTTTCTCCTAGCCGAAGTAGGAAAATGTGCTAAAGTTGACTTTTCATTTCCACGCTTCCATAGTAGGCTTTATTTAGCCTCTAAATATATATATTTCGAACTTGTCGACAATATATAGCTTGAGCCACTGATATTGGCTCGATTTCTCCAAGACGTGTCTTGTCATGCCAAAATGCTCATTTTAGGTCCAAACATTGCCCCCCAGACCTCGAAGTCAAAGGTCTTCGTCTTGATTGAAGAGGTCTTGAATCAGTACCACTCGTATAATATCGTTGCTCTGAAGCCACTTGTATTGGCTTGACTGAAATTACTTGATTGATTCCATATAGGCCTCTAAATAGGCCATAAAGCTTGGATGCCACAATCTGAATTGCCTTTGTCATAAACTGATGTTTTCTTTGCCAACTTTATTGCCCCCGTATCTGATGTCTGGTATGCAGTGAATTGGCCAAACTTAGGCAGGTTGTAGGATATCAGAACTTTAGCGTGCCCCCCATGCGAAGGAGACTGTTTTTGATTGCGAATGAGGATCCTTCTCTTCTTTGGTGGTAGCTTCGCCATGTGTATAGCAGCAAGTATCTGCCTTGATCGCTGGCTCTCTGTTGATTTTCTCAAATGTAGGTGTTTGGAGCCTTTTTGCTGGCTAGATCAAGTTTGATCAAGGCCTATAGTACTTGGCAAAATAAGATGTTGAATAGCAAACTGTTTGCTGTCATTTAATCCTTCGCGAATCTTATGCTGAAGAGGATGATTGATGGCTATCGTCATCATGACATGTGACGAAGTGAAACCACCATACTTGCTACAACTTTAGCATCTAAAACCGCATTGGTTTTAATCATGTTTTATTAAAAAAAATATCAGGCCACTATGCTGGCCCTGCGGTGGTAGGAAAAGGTGGAATATCTTCACTGTCGCCCTAGATGCGATTCTCAAGATAGAATAGTGATTCATTAATTATCAACTAGGGCCACTCACTGGCCCAGCTAATAAATTAATCTCCAAAAACACTTGAGCTATAAATCAAGGTGTAATGGAGAAGTGTCCCTTGTGACCCAGAAATGACATCCAAGAAACCATTCGTTATCGATCATGCAGATGAAATCACTGAGAAAGCCACATTCACATGGCGGACTAACATGAGTGTTCGATGTAGAAGTCAGACCAGAGAGGAGAGAAGTCGACTGATGAGCTTTGGTGGAGGTGATAGTCAAGCGGGTTTGGGTCCCACACCTCGCGATCGTTTGCCAGATGATGCTATGGCCTATTATGGGCTTCCCATCCGCCGTCCCATAGTGGCTCTTCGGTAGGTGCCTGGTGATTTTAGCAGTTGGGGACCAAGGAGGAAAGTGGGCTTCTGGCCTACCATCACTCTCGAGGAAAAGGTTTGGTATCAGGAGGTCCGAGTGAGAGATTTGGCCCGATGGAATGCGGTGGGTATTACCCAAACCATCGATCTATGCTTCTGTCTTCCCCATAATACTAGCCCTGCACCGCTTGCCACTGCTCTTTACTTCTGGAACACTTCCAGCAATACATTCGATTTTCGGTTTGGGTAGATGAGCATAACTCTGCTGGATGTTCTTACCATCACGGGGTTGCCCATTGATTTTGACCCCTATGTGCATGGTCAGTTTGATGGTATTCAATTTCCTTTGAGAATGGATATGGCTGGTCGGGGGGCATCACAGTAAATCCTACCCTGTCTGGCGTGATTATTACCGCACCCAATGTGACCATACAGGAGGTATCGCATTCCTGGAATTTTGGTTTTGCAAATTTATCTTTTGCACTTCTTCCAACAAACCTACTGGGCGCTGGAATTCTCTGGCCACTGCTCTCTACAATGGTATTTGCGTTGGCCTTGGGCAACCTGTATTGGGTTCGTTATATCGCTCCCTTTATAGAGCTGTAATGCGCCCCTTTGATACCGACATTAGTGGTCCATTCTGGATCCTTGCCTTTTGGTTGCAGATTTATTTCCCTCACTTCCGTCGCGGTGATATTCCAAAGGAACCTCCAGTCGATTCCCTTTTGGGGAACTGGCTTTGTGGCAACATAAGGCATCGAGCTCTACCCTACTCCGAGTGTTTTATTTACTTATACTTGTTGGGAGAGATGCCGGACCCAAAAATAGTCCTTTCTAGGCGATTCCCTCCTCCCCTTGATGATGGCTTTCTGCCCAGTGGATGCGAACATAGCGAAAGAGCCCCCTTGGCCTTTCGTCGAGCCATCTCCTGCTCGGATATTCGTCTTACCACCGACCGCGTAAGTTATGAGCTCTATGCCCCTAACCACTTTGCTCGCCAATTTAGGTTGGCCCAGTTGGTACCCTGGCCTCTGGTTGATTCTGCCAATTACTACACCTCTTGGCGGAGATTAGCCCCACCTGGGTCTGCCTCCTTTCAGAGTCAGTTTACTTTGATAGTGATTCCCCCTTGGGTCAGAGCGCTGTATCCCCTCAACGATTTCGACAATGATTATGTTGATTGGTGGAAAGAAGTGTATGTGAACTGTTGGGACCTGCCACATGACGAACTCTTCGTCCAGATCTTTCGTGGAATGAGTAGTCCTGGTCCGGAGGACCGCAAGATTTTTGAGCGCTTCTCCAACCCTACAGCACAACCTCGGCGACTTACTCTACCTTCTCGCTCATCGTATGCAGGGATACAAATCCATGAGCCTAGGGCAACAGTAAGTTTTTGTCTTTCTTCACCATTCCTTTTCCTTGTCTTGATTTTCCTGCTCTTATTCCTGAGTGTGTTTTGCAGCAAACTACCCGGAGCAAGACAGCCTCTGTTCAGGCCGGGAAACAAAAGGCAATAGCAGAGGGGACTCCTGAGGGAGAATCTTCTTATGATGAAGATTCTGCTGAGGTAATTTGGTTAAGAACGATCCCAAACTTGCATTTTTGGTGCTTTCCCCCTTTTTGAGTTGTGATTCTTTTGTCGTGCAGGCCACTGCTATCTTTACTTGCAAACGCGATCGAGCTCAATCCTTCGAAAAGAGTTTTGAAGATGACGAACCTCTGGGAATGAGATTGGTAAACTCCGGCCCCGTCTTATTCTATTTAAATTTTAGAATCTGGGCAGGATCTTCATTATGTATCTTTTGACAGGTTCGTCAGAAGACCACTGATCCCTCTCGCCTGAGCGAGGCTAGATCCTCAGCCGCTGCAGAAGAGCCAACTCTCTCGCTAGTTCAAGCATCAACTAACCCCGTGGCGCTTCTTCCGTCTTCCACATCTAAAGAGCATCTACAAGATCCTACCATTTTAATAACGATCTCCGATGATGAGTCCTCGGAGCATGAAAGCTTGGAAGGCCACTCTGAGGCTTCTGCCACTTACGAGGAACTGATGACGACAGAGATTCTCACGGCACTAGAGGTCCAAGAGGTGAATGAGGTGAGGCCTCTTCCTCTTAGAGACCACATATCAGATATTGACCCGACAACTCGAGAGGTAAGCCACTGTTGGCCAATGTTTTCCATTTCCCTTTCTGATCCAACCCCGCTCTCTGACATTTCTGAATCTGACCAGGATTCTATTTGTACCGAGGAGATGGCTGCAAAAGTTGAGGGTTCTATCGGCGGGACAGTCGCCCCAGAGATGGAAAATGATACTGACGGAGGTGGTGCCCCCCAAGTCTTGCGAATAAATGAGACAACCGTCGGAGCTGAGGGCTCTATGCTTGAATCTGCTCTACTTGCCTATGGTGAGCCACGAGTTGAGTTTCCAGATTCTCCTACGGCTGAAGGGACAGACCAACCTGTTGAAGACGAAGAAATTGAGGAAGCTGTCCACCCATTTGCAGTGGTGGTTCGTGATCCTGTGGCGTCTCCCCCGCCTACTCCTCCTACCAGATTCGAGAGATTGATGAGGGTGTTGGAGGTAACTCCTCCTTCTACTGTGGATGAGGCTAAGTTAGTGCTTCGTGAACATCTAGGTCCTTGGGTATTGGAGACTGACATCCTCCCGCGAGTCTTAGAAGCTCTAAGGTATCTCCGCCAGGAGAAAGCTTTGACGTCATGGCAATTTAGTGCTATCGACTCTCTGCTGAATGAACTTGATATGGCCCGCCGACGTCAATCGGCCATGAACACCCAGGCTCACGACGCTCAAGAGGCTTTGAATAGTGTCTCTCAAGAAATGGACCTCTCCC
Source organism: Rosa persica (assembly GCA_025331145.1). Classification (NCBI taxonomy): domain Eukaryota; kingdom Viridiplantae; phylum Streptophyta; class Magnoliopsida; order Rosales; family Rosaceae; genus Rosa; species Rosa persica. The sequence continues at coordinate 3,896,815 of WFKR01000002.1, read as the reverse complement.
GTGATATTTTAAATGAGCGAGCCATCCGCCTACGGGAACTACAAATCCAAAGGTCCGACTTCAAACTTCAAATCGAGAACCTCCAAGCCCATTTAGCCTTTGTTGAGAATGCGATTGTTGCAGAAGAAGCTCAACTCGATGAACCTTTGGCTGCTTCTGAAGAAATGGGCCGTAACCTGGCCCGTATCAGAGAACGGGCCACTCAGGCCGAAGCTGGTGCCATTGCGGCGAAAAGCCACGTGGAAGAACTTTGTTTGAAATTGAGCTTTGCGAGTCAATCTCTGTAGGCCCCCTCGAAAACCGTTCGGTTTCCCACATGCTATTAATCTCTTCTTTTCCGAGATTTAAGGCATTAATCACTCGTTGAAAAACAACGATCGTAAAGAAAATAATCTCGTGAAAAGAACAGTTACCTCCTCGAAAACCGTTCGGTCTCCTCACATGCTGCTAGTCCCTTTTTTTCTCGAGATTTGGAATCACTAATCTCGATTTACTGTCATCAGTTTTGAAATTGAGCTTCATCCAAGGGTGGGGATTTGCCTGAAGTCCCTATAAATAGTTGTATTTTGGGAAGGGAATACTCACAACAACTTTTCTGAAATATTCAAGAAATGTCCTTTCAGTTCATGCTTCTTTTTCTCCTTCTTCACAAATCTTCCCCTCATGAAATGACCTTTAGCCTCTAAATTTTTAGGCTTTATGGCGTAATCTTAAGCCTGGGTTAGGCCTTATGGCGTAATCTTAGGCAACCCCTTGTTTCGCCCTTCTGGAATTTTGCAATAACAATGCGAGGCTTCAGATTGGTTTAGAAACGCGAGGGGGCTCCGAGTGTGGGATCCACGATCATGCGAGATCATTTTTGTTAGGATCCCACACGCGGAGCGAAACGGAGAAAGGGAGGAAGGCCACTTTGTGGTTCATCTTTCCTCCTCTGTTTCCTTCCTTCTGGATCCGGCCCATGTTGTGCCCTCCAGATGGAAAGGGCTTTGGTTCTCACCTCCTTCTCCCCCTTTCTCTTCTTGAAAGAATCTTAGAGGGATGAGAAGGGATGGGCTCTTTGAAGGAATGGGTTCAAGCTACAGAATGGCTGTTCCTATACTTCATGTCTAACTAATGGTGGTTACCATGGCTAGAGGGGGTGCAGAGACTCAAGCTGATATTCGGTTCATTCACTCTCTGCCCTTCCCGGAGATAATGGCGCGGCTCAACCGACGTTGGATTCCATAGCTGCTTCCAATTGAGGGGGCTTGGATGCTCCATTTTCTCTCACTGGAGTCTCCCTTTCTCATGGATAATGGTGTTGGCCAAGCCTATGTTGTATTCCTCTACCGCTTCCATGTAAATGGGGCGCGGAGGCTCCGTTACTTCTCTTTTTCCTTCCCTGAAGTTTGCCTCTCCTTGGTATAATGGCGTTGTTTAACTCGACATTGGATTCCATAGCTGCTTCCACTTGAGGAAAGATTCAAAAGATATCCGAGGATTCCTGTTTTTGTATTTTAGCCACCTTTGGCTTTGTAATGAATGTACTGCTTTTGGCCGCAAAGCCACTTTATGAATACAATAATATTTTTTATCCTGATATTCCAATATCCGTGAGAAGCCAAGAATTGTGTCTCGCAAGGCCTCAAATATAGGCCCTCATAGTTGTATATTGAAAACAATATGAACTTTTAAAATATATTCTGCGTTAAAACGAGCCTCGCGATGAGGGTTTTGAGAAAATATTTATCTTTTGGATCCACTTGCTGGCCCCAACTCAAGTTGCATTAATTAGCTGTTGAAAATTCCACCGTGAAAAAATAATCTCGTGAAAAGAACAGTTATCTCCTCGAAAACCGTTCTGTTCCCCTCACATGCTGCTAATCCATTCTTTCCGAGATTTATGGCAACTTTAATCACGCTTTACTGACACTTAGTTTGACTCTTCTCTTTGACCGTCCATCCAAGGGCGGATATTTGCATACCTATATCTTCCTCCACATTATAAACCCAAATTTCCAATCCCAAAATCGTTTCATCAACTCGAATATTTCTAACAGCAATCTTTCTTAATTACTCATCATCACCACTCTTCAATTTTTGCATTCTCTCAATCCATCACCAATGGAACCACAAAACCGGCATCCAACTAAGGATGGAGGAAGTAACAAAGCAGCCGGGAGTAGTGCTAACATGCTTCGCAGGAGGAGCAGTACTAGGTGGATTCCTACTACAGATCAGATAAGAATCCTCAAGGAGCTTTACTACAACAAGGGCGAAGGATCCCCAACTATAGAGCAGATTCAGAGGATCTATCTCTAGCTGAAATGGTACGGCAAGATCGAGGTCAAGAACGTCTATTATTGGTTCGTGAACCAAATGGCTCGGGAGAAGCAGAAGAAGAGGTCCACTTCGGATGTTCATGTGTCCATGCAAAGATCAGGGCTTGTTGGTGCTGATAATGTTAACAATTGGAAACATGAGGATCAATATATTAACTTTGGAACCTGCTTCTGCTTCTTCCGCTGGTGTGATGACTGCTTTTAACAGGCAGATGGGGAACTATGGCTGTTATAGATCTATGAACATGGAGAATAGTGCTAGGGATTGTTCAATCTCAGCTGGAGCGGGAACTAGTTCTACTTTCTTTGACATGAATGTAGAACAAACTTTCATGGAACAAAGAGGAAAAGATCACCAGGAGATTGAAACCCTTTCACTGTTTCCCGTGCATGGTGAGGACATCTTTAGCAAAATGAAAACTACTTCCGATGGAGGTGGCGGTCACGGTGGTGGCTCTTACACTTCCCTTGAGCTCAGCCTTTCCTGCAAGGCAAAGCTGGAAAAACCTTTCGGAGCCGCTGACTCGGCTTAGTAGCTTCGTGAGTGTAGGAACACTTAGAATTGTCCCCTAAGAGTTGTATCTATAATTTTTTTTTTTTTAATAAAATAGCATGAATATTTATATACAAAGTTGCCCAATGGGCGGGTTTAGGCTTAGTATGGTACAGTGTTGCCCCCCTAGTGTTGCTAGGCATAGCGAAGAAATGATTATGGGCCTTAAAAACAGGCCTTCATAAATGGGCTTTGCGAGTGTAGGAACACTAGAATTGTCCCCCATGTCTCATGCGAATAAATTGTCTACGACTCCTCCGAGTCCCAAACATTGGGAAAGTATTTCTTCAAGTATCTCCCATTGATAGGGTTATGATGGACATCTCCATCTAGGTCCTTGAGATGAAAAGCTCCTTTCTCTAAGATTTTATAAAGGATGTACGGGCCTTCCCATCTTGAAGTCCATTTGCCGCGACCATCTAATTTTTCGCCAAGGGGGAGAACTGCTTTCCAAACCAACTCTCCTTCACTGTAACTCCTTCCCCGCGTCCTCTTGTCATAGGCACGAGCGACTCGTTGCTTTTCCATGACCAAATTATCTAAAGCCTCCAAGCGCTTTTCGCTAAGGTCTTCATGTTCCTGCCACATAGCCTGAACGTAGTCTTCTCCAATGAGATGATGTTGCTCTTGAACTCGTAATGACTGGACGTTGACTTCCAATGGCAGGACTGCATCATGGCCAAACATCAAAGCATAAGGTGTTGTCGCGGTGGGATTCCTCTTAGAGGTGCGGTAGGCCCAAAGAGTTTCATAAAGTGTCTCATGCCACTGTCGTGGATTAGCTTCCAACATTTTCTTCAGTAAATTGATAATGATCTTATTGCTGGCCTCCGCTTGACCGTTAGACTGAGCATAATACGGACTGGAATGGATGAACTGTATTCCCCATTCTCTTGCCAGTTTATCAACTTCACCACCCATGAAAGCTGCCCCCCGGTCTGAAACAAAAACTTCTGGGATCCCAAATCTGCAGATGATGTTTGTGAATAGGAATTGTCGCAACGTGCCACCAGATGCTTTCTTCAAAGGTTCTGCTTCAACCCACTTTGTAAAGAAATCGGTCGCAACGATGATGAACTTCTGTTGAAGTGATGAATGTGGGTGAATCATCCCAATTAAATCCAGCGCCCATCCTCTTGCAGGCCAAGGCTGTATAATAGGCTGCATTGGAATATTAGGAACATGCTGGACCGGCCCATGAGCTTGGCAGTCCAAACAACCTTTAGCGAACGTGATACAATCCTTCAAGATACTGGGCCAAAAATATCCATGTCGTCTGAGCAACCATCGCATCTTTGGACCTGCTTGGTGAGCTCCACAAATGCCAGAATGAACTTGGCGCATGAGTTGTTTGGCTTCATGGCCATAAACACATCTGAAATCCATGCCATCTTCTCCTCGTCTGCGAAGTTCATCACCTCTGAGGAAGTAGTTGAGGGCAAGATAGCGAATCCTTCTATCTGTGGTCTGATCAGGATGCTTGAGATAATTGATCAAAGGGATGCGCCAATCCACGTCAATGGATTCTAGGGTTGCGACTGACGTATCGTCTGGAGGATCTCTTCTCGCCATCCAAGAAGGAAGGGTGCGACGCTCGACTTTAAGGATTCTCTCCCGCACGCCATATCTCAATGTTACCCCTGTTGCCAGCTGGGCCAACTCGTTCGCGGCAAAATTTCTCTCACGAGGAATGTGCTCAAGATGTACATTATCAAATTGGTCCAACAGTTCTAATGTCCTGTTCCAATAAGGGACCAATGTGAAGCTATTGCATCTGAACTCATTGCATAACTGATTGATAACCAAGAGAGAATCGCCAAGTATTTGTACATCTCTAATTCCCATTTCCAGCAGTACTTCTAGGCCTATGATTAAGGACTCATATTCTGCTTGGTTGTTGGTACATTGAAACTCCAACTGGAATGAGTACGAAAAGTGATCTCCAGCCGGATTCTCCAGTGCAATTCCTGCTCCTGCTAGCGTATCTGTTCTTGACCCGTCAAAATATAAAACCCAGGGCTGGAGTGAGACTGTGGCTTGATACAGTGTGGCGTACTCTGGGCGATCTAAATTTGTGACAGCGACCTCTAAATCTTTAACCGCAGGGAGATCTAGCATAGGGTGATGTGCCAGAAAGTCCGCAATGGTTTGCCCCTTTACTGCTTTCTGTGGGACATACTGTAATGAGAATTCTGATAAGGCGAGCACCCACTTGCCAATACGGCCTCTCAAGATAGGTCACGATAACATATACTTGACTAGATCGGTTTGAGCAATGATGCAAGTAGTAAAGGACAACATGTAATGCCGCAACTTGCATGCTGAGAAGTATAATGTAAGACACAGCTTTTCCATTGGAGTGTACCTTGTTTCGCAATCTGTGAGTGTCCTACTGAGGTAAAAGATGGCATGTTCGACACCCTCTTCATCATCCTGAGCGAGGAGGCTGCCAATGGAAGCCTCAACTGCTGAAACATACAACTTTAATGGAAATCCAGCTCTGGGAGGAACAAGCACTGGCGGGCTCGCCAGATAGGCCTTGATTTTTTCAAAAGCCTCTTGATGTTTAGGTTCCCACACAAACTCGTTCTGTCCTTGCAACTTTAGCAGTGGGGAAAAGGGCTGGATTTTGCCCGCAGAGTTAGAAATGAAACGTCGCAAAAAGTTGATCTTACCCAGTAGTCGCTGTAATTCTTTCTTCGTTCGCGGGGAAGATGCGTTGATGACCGCGTTTGCCTTATCCTCAGGGACCTCAATGCCCCTTTGATGGATAATGAATCCCAGGAAATCGCCTGCCTGAACTCCAAAAACGCACTTGGCGGGATTCATTTTGAGCTTGTGTAGTCGCATGCGCTCGAAAACTTTTCTGAGATCCGTGAAGTGATCTCCACTCTTCTTAGACTTCACGACGACGTCATCAATGTAAACCTCTAAGATCTTCCCAAGTATGTCGTGGAAGATCAGGTTCATGGCTCTCTGATATGTTGCTCCGGCATTCTTCAGTCCAAAAGGCATGACCACATATTCAAAAACTCCCGTGAACCCAGGGCAGCGGAATGCGGTCTTGTGTCTATCTTCCTCTGCAACCGGTATCTGGTGATATCCCGCTGTGCCATCCATGAAAGACAACAGTTCGTGCCCTGCAACTGCATCTACCAACATGTTCGCCACCGGCATGGGGTAGACGTCTTTAGGTGTAGCTAAATTAAGGTCTCTGTAATCCACGCATACCCTCATCTTGCCATTCTTCTTGCGAACAGGCACTATATTGGACAGCCACTGATTGTACTTGGCTACCCTGATAATGCCCGACTTGTGCATCTTTTCAACTTCCTCTTTGACCAGTACTTGGGTCTCTGAGTTCATTCTTCGCGGCTCTTGCTTCAAAGGCCTCTTATCAAGTAGCGTTGGTAGTTGGTGGCATACCAAGTCTGGTGATAGGCCTGGCATGTCCTCGTATTTTTCCGCGAAGCAGTCCTTGAATTCTAGCAATAAGTCGATGAGCCTCTGTTTCTCACTAGGCTCTAAGTAAGTGCTGATAGCCACTTCTATAGGCTCATCAATTGTTCCCAGATTGACCTTTTCAGTAGGGTCCCTAACCTTCGGAGGTGTGTCATCCAATGCCGCTGGAGCAAGCTGAATCTCTTCTTCCTCCTCTTCTTGGTCCATGAACTCTTCATAAACAATTTCTAAGGTCGCAACTCGATCATAGGCCTCTTTTTCCACCAAGTATGAGGATAGCCTCTCGTACAAGGAATGGAAGGCCTCTATCCCTTCCTCTGGAAGGTCGTAATCCATTAATTACCCATTGTGCGGGGCACAGCATGTCCAGGCCTCGCTAGGTCTTCTTTTGCAAGCGTGAGTCCCCACTGTGCCAACTCAGAAGCCGTCACCCCTGTGGGGCGGCCCTTATTGTCGATGCTACCGACTTGCAATGGAGTAATTGGCTCCAAGTAGTACTTGGCATCTACGTAATTCGCGGAAACAGAAAAAGGGCGGGGATCTGCTTTAATTATCTCAGCCTTATTTGTCACCCTATTCCACATAATCAGCTCTTGGTGGAGTGTTGATGGAACACAATAGCTTCGGTGAATCCAATCTCTTCCCAGGATGGCACTGTAGGCCGCGTAACAATCCGTAACAAAGAACGCATAAACGCTTTCTGAGGGACCCACCTTGATTTTTAGGAACAGTAAACCTAACGTCTTAGTTACTGTGCCCGCGAAGTTCTTCAATGTGAGAGAGGTAGACTGGATCTTCTCCTTCTTGATTCCCAAAAGCTGCATGGTCCTTGTAGTAATGACATTCACAGCCGCACCGGTATCAACCATTATCTTACTGACCTTAGTCCCATTAATTTCTGCTGTGATATACAAAGGTCGCATGTGTTGTACCATGGCAGGTGTGGGTCTTGTGAAGCTCATGAAGAAACTCTTGCTGTTAGCATCTTCAGTCTCAAGGGACACTGCTTCTTTCACCGGCGTTGTTGCGGCTGAAGTGATCTGCAACTGCTGTTCTCCAATTGCGTCAGCTTCTATGCATTCCTACGCAGCAACTGGTAAGGCATACTTAGCAGGGAGCACATAAACCATATTGCAAGAGATATCCACCATTTCTGTTTCGTCCATGTCATCATCAAGATTGAGCTTGGGTTCATCTGCTGGGATATCGGCGTTAAACTGTTTAACCATGAAAGCAACCAAGGATTTCTCTGCTGGGACCACCGCTTTGGCTTGTTCGTGCTCCTGTACTATAGGAATCTGGTTCAGTGACTCTGAAATTTGTTTCGTCCCTGGCACTTCCTCTGGGAGAGTGACCACCAAGTTTTGAACTTTCTGCACAATCGCGGACCGATTGTCTTTGCCCCCCAGCTTGTCGAAGATGGAAGGCTCTCTATTGCTTCCTTCGCGAGATATTCTCCGCCAAACATTGTCTTTACGAGCTGGCGGCGGTTCTTGCCTCGCTGGAACTAGGGATTTCTCCTGAGCGCTGATCTTGGGGGCACATGGCTTTTGTCCTTGGCGTAATACTTTGGGCTGCAGTTTCTGAACTTGCGGGGAAACGAATCTCTCGGAGGCCAGTACCTCCAATTGTCTTTGATACTCTTCTGGAGGTTTCAGTAATTGCGATGGTTTGATTAGTCCTTGATCTAGTGCTTCCAAAGTTGGCTTTGCTTCTCCAAACCTTCGTTGGAGTTTTCTCTTCTTTGAAGAGCTCATCTCCACCGCCTTGCCATTCTTTTGGGTATACCATCTCCCTTCTTTGATGGAGGATGTTGACACTGGCGGAATGTAAGGTCTGGTAAAAACCCCTTGCCACTTATCTGCTTGCCCTTCTTCCCTCGCAGTCTTCAACTTTTTGAATAAGTTTGAGTCCCTTGGAGTAGGAGTTTCTAAACCACTGTGTACTCTTGGGCTGCATGGTTGGAAGTTTCTAGAGGATGATACTAACCGTATTGGCGGCAGAGATCCAAACTGGACAGTTTGGGATGTTTCCTCATGCAGGGCTTGAGTGTCACATTCTTCCTTGCACCGCGAGCATAGGACAATAGGTAAACGAGTCTTGGATTCCCGCTTCACGGCTTTGTCTCCAGCCTTTATCAAATCCTTAACCGCATAGTCTGGACTTTGATTCTGCTGATCTTTTTCACCCCATGCCACGTCCACCATGTTGATGCCGGTATCTGGGAAGGGATCTAGGTCCACCAACGCTGCTGCTGTTGTTGGTGCCTCTACTTGCAAACTACCATTATTTAACCAGATTTGGATCTGATCCTTTAGCTTAACACAATCGGCTGTATTATGATTCCACATATTATGAAAGTTGGCTCCTAAGGAGACTAGAACTTAGAGTGTGATCACCGATAAGAGAAAGAGAAGGAGAGGAATTGCTCTTAGAGAGGTTGCTCTAGAGAGAACTTAGATCATCTTATAGATGTTTTGATGAGTGAATTGGTGAGATGATACTTGTTGTAGCCTCTATATATAGGCTTCCAAGCAACACTATTTGGCCTTTAAACAAATCATAGTGGGTTAGGCAAAATTCACTAACACTTAGTGGATTTGTTAGGCCAAACTCACTAACACTTAGTGGATTTTGTTAGGCCAAATTCACTAACACTTCTTTATTCCTTTAATTTTTATCTCCACTAAGAATATATATTTAACTTTCGACTTCTTCATATGAAATGATCCACCATGGATGTAGATTATTGTGATAAAATTTTAGAATTTATTTCCATGTGGTTGGGCCGAAAATGCTACTAGACTCCTTACAGGTCCAGTTTTCCAGTTTTGCTTCTGCAGAAAATTGGACTGATTGTTTGAAGGTTTTGCACTTCGAACAAGCTCTAGCACTCTTCATAAGAAATGATCCTTGGGATGTCTAGAATGAATCTGGAAAGTTTCAACTCATTTGAAGTTCGGATGGTTAGTCTGCCGCCCCTCCTTCCTTGTTTAGCTCGATTTCTCCTAGCCGAAGTAGGAAAATGTGCTAAAGTTGACTTTTCATTTCCACGCTTCCATAGTAGGCTTTATTTAGCCTCTAAATATATATATTTCGAACTTGTCGACAATATATAGCTTGAGCCACTGATATTGGCTCGATTTCTCCAAGACGTGTCTTGTCATGCCAAAATACTCATTTTGGGTCCAAACACCAAGTTCCAAGACAGGATCATTCCACATGCTACATCACATTTTGTACCCTTGTCTACATTTTCAGAGAAGGATGATGGTAGTGATAGTGATAATGATAAAGAATGTGCTCGTTGCTCAAAGTGGTAGATAAAAAAAAGTTATAGAGGCTTGCTTCTGTTGTTGGCATGCTACTTTTTGAGAGAGTCCAGGCTATTTGCCGTTTGAGTTTTGGTTTAGTTTATAATCTCAAGAGTTGTTTTTACTCTTGTTACATTATGTTGGATAATACTAAGTGATGTCCTTTTTCCTAAGAAAAAAGGGAAAAAAAAACAAGGACTAGTTGAGGATTTTTTTTGTAAGACTCACTTTTCGATCACATTTCTGCTTTTAGATATTCATGTGTAGATCATTAATGCAATTTTTCAACCAAATTGAAAATCATTAAGGCATTCATAATCATGATTGATCAAATATCAATTATGAACATGAAAATGAGAATGAACTTTTCAAAAAAGACATTATTCGAGTCCATAACCGTTCCTTCTCGGAGAACAAACTTTCCAATGGTGTTGTGCTAGGGATGCTTTCTTTTTCTAAGGATGGAATCCCTGAGTCGAGATTTTCTAAGTGAACTCATGCTTTTGAAGCGAGTCTACTGTGTAAATTGGTATTATTTATTGATCTTCCCCTAATATTAGATCTAGTTCTTCTCACTAATTCAATCTGTAGAAAAATATGTTACTTAGATTCGTGCAAGTCACGGGTGGTTCGTAATGCCTCCCCCGTTTAAATACCCTTTACCAAAAAAAAAAAACGACCACAAATGAAGAAATTCGAGCTTTTTTTTTTTTTTAGTTCGGCCGCAAAGCTCAAAGCGCAAAGCATATAAGCATATTCAGACTCAAAAGAGGCTTCATATTATGAGTCAAATATCCACGAGTGTTAATGACCAGTTAATACCGACAAGTGTTTGTGTTTAGTGTTGGTGTCAGTGTGTTTGATATGTATTGCTTACTTTTACTTAGAGGACAAGCGGGCGGATAATAGTTGACTCATTCCCTTGAAGCAAATGCCCCCATGACACCTCTTAACGTGCTAGACCATGCAAAATCTTATATTTGTTCAAACTGCATGTTTGTTGATTAACCATTAGTAAAGTAAGATTTTTAAATGTGTTCCAACTAACAGAATACTGAAATCCTCTAATGAATTTTTTATAATGTTTTTTTTTAAAAAAGTAAATTCATTAAAAAAATACGTACTTAGTTTATGGATTTTAATTGAGTTTGGTCCTTTTTTTTGGTTTCAACACTAGTGTTTTCCTACGAGTTGATCACCATCAATGCGGAAGCCTGCGAAGACCTTTACATATATACATAAAATGTTACACCGTGTACCACATTCCTCGACCATAAACAAGGAAATGACAGTAGTAATTACAAAATCTCCTTCAAAACAGAGGATACTATTGTACAACACCTTTCATTCGTGTTCTTGCCGTGAAGCTGGCACAGAGCTTTACCTGCAACTTTCCACGCAAAGGAACACGCCTTCACACTTCCTATCCTCCTCGCATGGTCATAACACACATGATATATAGCTTGTGCCTCGTTATATATCTCATCAATAGGCCTTCTACTCTCCTCAAAGTCATTAGCCTCGTAAAGAATCTACAGATGAAGGTAAGGCAGTTAGCAAAGCAGAAGTAAAACTACAATCTTTTCATAATTAAGAAGCATAGAATGTAGAAATGTCAAAGATATACCCTTTTATATTTCCTTATGACCACATCGGCAGACTGATTTTTACTCTGTTTATCAACATCGTTCAAAGCAGAGGCCATCTCACTCCTGTACTGTCGGTGTATATACTTCCTAGCTCCCATTTGTCCAAGCAGGCATCAGGGACTTCACTAACATCAAAAGCAGGAACTTTCTCGACTTCTGCATACGTATATGGAAGAAGATAAGCATGTTAAAACTCTCTGCATCTTTTAATGGACAAGAACTTTGACAACCACCTCAACTATTATAAGAGAAAGTGTATCACCTTTGAGAGAACGGTCTTCTGTTTGATGCTCATCCACCCTGTTGTAAATTAATCCCAAAACAGAAGTTGAAGAGTAAGAATTGTTCTTTCCCATGTAATGGGGGTAACATGAGACCTTCAATTCTTTTGGGACTACAACCTGTTACACAGAAGGTAAACCTAGTTTCAACTCACAGCCAAAATCACTCGGAAGCACATCGAAGATCAAGGGTCGGGATTGCATTGCAAACTCCTAAATAATTAAAACCTAGCTATTTTCCATTTCCATTTCCAATTCTTGAACTTAAAGATAGCTGACCTTCCTTTCTTTGGTGCATGTGAAGACCCGGAATTCCGTTAAATAAATCTTTGTAATTCAATAATTGTTTGAATGTTGAATTATTAATATTGAGACAATTTTGTGAGTCGTTGCACGAGAAATTCGGTTTCGAATCAATTTATTTTCGAAAACAAACATTATTTAGGGGGTCATGAAAATTGACTTTTTATACGTTCAAAATTTGGAAAAACTTCATTCATGAAAGTTTTAAAGCTCGTCGATACGATCTCGTCTATATGTGGAACGCATTATTCGGAGTTCGTATGAATAAGTTATAAATTTTTGAAAATTGAGAATTTTCTATAAATAGGGAAAAATTTTCTGATTATTCATTAAGGACGAAAATTTTCCCATTTTTCAGTTTGGCCCCCAGGCATCTCCGCTCTCTCTCTCTCTCTCTCGCGCCCCTCTCAGACCCATCGGGTCAGCCTCGACCCTACCTGATGATTTCTTCCTCCTCCAGCGTCTTCCAACCCCAGACCCGGCCCCTCCCGTGCTCACCACGCCGCGCCAAGCCGTCCCCCTCCGTCGTGTCTCGCCCCGTCGCTGCTCCCAGGTTCGAATTGAAGAAGCCCTCAGTCCGTGCGACTTGACCCGGCCGGAAGTCTTCGACGCCGGCGTTGCACGGTCCGATTGTTTGCACTGTTGGGTTGTCCTATTCCTCCTGATCATCCCCATATAAGCCTTGCATCACGATTTTGAGTATGGAGTGAAAGATCATGATTTGAATTTTTCGACGGTTCTGATTCAATCTGGAATCTGATCAGACGCACGAGATTAATCCAATTTCAAAGCTCGATCTAAGACGATCCAGACCAAATCTCGCTTAGCTCTAGGTATAAAAGTCGATCACCCCTTCATTTTGAATAAGTTTGTAGTTGAAAACTTTTGCATCGGAGGTGGTTGGCCGGCGTTGATCGACGCGTTGACCGCCGCGTGTGGCGGCGCGTCGGACCATATTTTGAGTTTTCATTATCTAGGCGATGATCTATGCATCCATACTAGCGTTTGATATATTACAAGGTTATATTAGAAAACGTTGATAAATAGTGGATTTATGTTTTGACGTTACTATTTATGATTTTTACGTTTTATCTTCGGTTTACGATCTGCGGAGATCAGACCATCGGTTTTGTTTCAAATTTTAGTATGTTGATCGTATGACTGTCCCGATGACTTTGTGAGGTCACGGGCGAAGATCCGACCTTTGGATTTTCTTATAATTGTAAAACAGTGAGAATCCGTCCGTCGGATTTTCATATAATTTTGATAGGATGTTTCCAAGGGCGATCCGTGAGGATCCAACCGTTGGATCATCGTTTTAATTCGATCCGACCGTTGGATAGTCTTTATATTTAGAATCTGACCGTTGGATCGTCATTAATTTTATTTCGTGTTTCGTTTGCTAAGTAAAGACTGTACTTGATTAGGTACTTAACGGTTGGATTTGAAAAGCGATTGGATTATTGTGATTTTGATTGATAGAAGATGCAGCTGGACAAGAGGTGAGTAAATCTCACATGGTTCATTTTACGAACCAAATGTCGTTAATTTCCTTATTTGTGATTGAAGTGAAAAGGTTTATGGAAATAAATATTTGTTTTGAATTATATTGACTTGTTCTACTACGGTCCATAGGTAAGAAAAATGTATTTAAAGTATAAAAATGAATTTCTCGATTCTCACTATGTGTGGTTTATAGTTGGTATTAGTGATCATTCCTGCATGGATGATTACGTGTGTATATAGATATATATATATATATATATATATTTACGTGATATATATATATATATATATCTGGATGGTGTGCTATTGGATTTTTTAAATTATTATTTCGAGCACTTACTTTCTATAGAAATACAATATATCATGTAATTATTGGTTTTATTGTGCGAAAGCATAAGTGAGTCGAAGCGTAACATTTGAGTCAGATAGGACAACTTTTAAATGTTTTGATCTACGGATTGGTCACAAGTGGTGACTGAGGCAAGATTTTCGTAAGCGTGAACTTTGGCCATGGTGACACATTACGATTCAGTTAGAGCTCTAGTCTGTCTGTCATAGTATGACATGAAAGCAGCGAGTTGGATTACTAGTGATCATAAATACAGTATGACATGAAAGCAGCGAGTTGAATTACTTGTGATCATGAATACATATTTATTATATAAGATGGGTCGAGTGGTGAGTGATGAGATCTGTTGGAAAATGGTTTGGAAATGGAGGTGGAATGTTTTGCTTTGAGTTGTGAATGTTTTGAGTAAAAGTTGTTGATTTACTGTTTTATTTCTATTTACTCATACGGGCTTTCAAAAGCTTACCGAGTTTTGTGTTGTTGCAATCCTGGTACACTATTCAAACGGTGTAGCGGATAATCCTACAGGTCAGGAGAACCAAGGTGGTGATCGTGCAGTTTAGAGTGATAGTATTGTTTTACAGCTTTGTATGATGAGGTTTATTATGCTCATTGAGCTTTACTATTTTATTTGGTGAGAGTGTGCTGTAATTAGTAACTTGAGGATTTGGTTTATGTAATCTTGAGTGGTGTGAGGTGTGTTGGTTTCTGAGAAAAAAATTCAGAATGTTATTTGTATTTGTTATTATTCATGTTTCGGATTTAAATTTGTTATTCAAAATTTAGGGCATGACAGTGCATCTAGAGCTGTATAGTATAAGTCGACCAACTGCAGTATCTTGTCCTTCACATCATTCTTTTCATGAATGTTACCATCTCCTAGAGTTAAGAACCAATCCATCCAAGCCAGCCAGTTATCAGCTGCCTCACCCGTAGCGAAACTGAAACAGCAGAAATTGTTTTGTGCACTAAATCATAAGACTCATAATGGATTCACATTTGTAAAACAAATTTGCTAGAAGAAGAAACAGTGAACTATAGCCAGAGACTCTCAGTACCAATCCAATGAGGGAGAGATCCACAATCCAATCCAATATCAAGCACAATGTACACCATTCAATTTGATTTGTATAAGTTGTAATTGTAAATTAACTATTTTAATTTGGCCTGATTTATTTAATAACAATTCACACCAGCAACCGTTAAATTGAGGTTTAACAAATTTCACGGTCACCAGCGTTTAGGAGTTAGTGAGAAAATCATTGTTTGAAGTTTCTCTTTTCCAATATAAACAATGCTTCATCACATCTCACTCAAAGCAATATCATAACGTTTTATTTAGACTACAGAGTAGTATTTAGCAAACAATAAGCCTCTACACTGTAGGAACCTAATAAAAACTGGAATATGAAGGTAATACAACCCAAATGATTATAAATACAGTCAGCTGCGTACCTTGGTTCAAACCTAGTTGTCAAGAATGATCTAAACAGAACATCTTCTAGATCTTCAGGTGAATGGTCAGATGGACTCCTACTGGGAACTTTTAGGGTTGATATTGAAGCTTCAATCCAAGGTTCACTTGGTTTGTACCACTCCAATAGCTGAAGTAATACCAATATTATGTGTTAAATGTGAAAAGAAATGTAGGATAACATCAAGTAATAATGAAAATAATGATGAAAGTTCTTTTCAGTGTCATACCACATCATGACCTAGGAAAAGAATTTAGAAAAGAGTATGAAAACCACATAGGAGCTATGCAAACCACTCAAATTAATGTCAATAAAGATTCAGACTATGGGTTTTTCCAATGACCCAAACTATCAAATACCTTTTTACTTTCCTAGCATGAAATGGATAGTACATAAGAACATTTTATAAAATATGGAGTAAAAGAAAACAGATGATAGTTAAGAGGTATGAAAAACAAAATTTGCAATTTCATAGATTGGCTAGGCATTTCTGAAGTATCTATGCATTTTGAGCTTTTAAAGGAACCGATTATGCTTCATTTTAATGCCAAGCTGAGGGTTTCTTGAGACCCAGTGTAGATAACCATCAAAATCTCCACCACCCATTTCATCAGCAATGGAACGTGGACCTTTGCAAGGAAAGAATATACCGTATTTGGCATTTCCAACAACAGATTCTAACTCCTTCACATAGGTCGCCTTTAGAACATGAATATCCCCAAAGTGTAAATCCGGATATCTGTACTAGTACCTTCCTCGACATTTGTCCGTCCTTCCTACATCAGACCAAAACAGAGCCCCTCACCGTAGTAAAAAGAAAACTTTGTTGACACTAAACTCCACACAGATGATGAAAACTAACCTATAACCAATAAAGCAAAAACACAACATAGGAAATATTACAATAACAGATTGCTTCAAATACAATTTGATAACTCTACAACTGTAAGAATAGGTCTCATCGCATGGATAACCAAAATAATTTATTTCTTCCATCATACATGTAACTCAAGAAACCATTATTGTTCTGATAAAGAAACAATATATATATATATATATATATATATATATTAGCTAATGTAGGGCTATTCATTGAAATACATATGTGAAGTATAATCAATCTTAAGGGTGTTCTTAGTATTGAGCCATAGAAGTACGGAGAGAAAATCCTTAAAACCCTTGACATTGATAGTATGGCTGATTGCTATCATGGACCGCCCACACACACAGATGACATGACATGGAAAGAATAAACTATTCTGATATAACAATCAGTTATTTGTCTACTCAAACATGTGTTATATCAAACATTGTTTCATTAGAAAGTATGGGTTAAGTCCTCCATTACAATTTTTTGCATCAAAATCTTGAATTGTTTATTTCCACAGATTCAGTTTTTTGAAATTAGCAAGTTATCCTTTTTATTTGCTGACCTTAAAGGTCATGCCTACTCAAGACATTTGTGCTCCTTTCCCTATCAGGTATGACTAGTTTAAGGTGTAGTGCCGTTAGTGCTAAGGGTTTAGCCAAAACCCCACAACCTATACCCAAGCTATGGACCAGTGATTCCAAAGGACTTAACCCGTGTAAACAAAATATTCAGAATTTCAACTAAAGAAATGTGCGTGAAGGACCTCAAATGATCTATTATTTCATATGAGGTAGATATATTTTATGAAAATAATCAAAAATGATACAGAATAGAATATCTTAAAAGTGGTGGGGGAAGCAAAACATCTCAAAAACTGGAAGTTCAAATTCACCATGTGAAGGCATTAAAAGCGTACCAAAGAAACGATATCGCCGCAAACCAACAAGAATCCCTTCTCTTGCAACCTTCATATATGTAATATAGTTATGATGGCAAGCAATACTTTGACCGCTCTGCACCTCTTCTTTGGCAAACTTCACCATTATAACATTGTCATCTCCTAATTTTTTCTGTAGGAGTGTTCTTCTTAGATTGTATAGATATGGGCCCTGGATTAAAAGTCAAGAAAACACTTATAAAACATCTGCAAGCAGTAAACAATGGTGACAGCACCGTGAAATTATTACTGAAAAGGAAATGAATGCATGGATTTCAGTAGAAATTGCTTATTTTATACTATCAAGTGCTTATGTTGCTAAGCTGCTTAAGACATAAACAAGTAACACAAAAATATCAACTTCCACAAAAGAATTGCAGATGGCTAATTACACATGGCCAGAGGGATCTTTTGCCTTAGACAGAATGGGAATTACAACAAGCAAGTTCCAGTTTGCCACTATTAAATTCATCTATTACATGTATCAAAATGAATACTGCTATTGGTGAAGAGTTTACTTTATGCGTAAGATTTGAACTTTGAAACCTCCACGATATCTAAGGGAATACCTAGATCCCTCCTGCTTCTTCAGTAGATCAACAGTCATACTGAAAGCACATTTCATGATATAATATCTACATTACTGCTTCACTTAGTAATCAACTTCTGCTCCTCTTGTGTATACATATGCAAGCATGTAAAACTTATAACAGAGAGGTAAGTATACAAACATTGAATCTGTAACTCCCATCCATATTGACGTAACAATGATAGATGTGTGTGCTTCTAGAATCCCAATCAAAACTCTATAATACATCAAACATCAGGCAGATATAATAATAGATACGAAGGTAGGCTTGTGCCTGTATTAAAGAACTTAACAATGATTCTTTAATATGGAAAGAGAAAGAAGCTAACAATTATGGGGAAAATTATGAAAAGTTAACAATTAATATTTTAACCTCTAAACTGAGTAAAGTTTAAAACTAATCAATACGATTTGCATCTTAAAACTAAATTGTTAGTTAAAAATTAGCTACGCAATGGCTCAAATGATCACTTTGATGCAAGGACATAGCGAATGGCTTTCCAACATACTTATATCCAATGCACTTATATATGATGTTAATAATTTTTACATCTTCTTGAAAGAATTCATAATGGCTGCGTGTACCTTAAATTACAATAGTCTTGCATGAGAGTTGTATACAGATTAGGGTAATCAATAATGTACAGTTGAGCAAGAATCAGAGAATGTAAATTACCAATCGACGGTCTTCGAGGCTGATGCATTTTCGGCCTAGATATTCCCAAATTTTGCTTTCAAACGTTACCATTGGCAAATATTTCCAATGCCTAATGTCCTCTGCTGCTATCAGATCTTTCAACTTCATTCTGACAAATAAAAACAAATTGACCACCCAAAAGCAGATAAACAATTTAACCAAGACTAGTTGCCAAATAAGCAAGGAAGCCACAGAGGGAAAAAATGTTCCTTACCCTCCAGCATAACTTAATATTAGAAATTGTTTACGGAATTCTAGTTCACCTAGAGCTACTAAGTGTGCTTCTCCATGGTCTCCAGGTTTGTCCCAGGGTACAGGTCCAAAGCTGGATTTGGGGTTAGCTCAATGCTAAACTGTAATTGAGGGGCTTAAATTTGGTTTGGCTTCACAGGGTTTGGAATTCTATACTGCTAATAGTTCAAGAACTTTTTTGCACCTTTCTAGTCTTGTCTTAATCATTGAAATAATAATATCAAAATTTTCAAAAGGAATATCATATAACTTATAACAATCATAGTCAAAAAAATTTGGGTCTGCATGAAGAAGAACAACATGATATCTTCCTTCAACAAATTTTTGCTGTAAATGTACTTTTTGAAGTTGAAATTTGTATTCAGCAACATCTAATTTTAATTGTAAATACAAGGACATGATAGTATAAAAGCAAAGTAATTGCGATACCTTGAAAATATTGAAGAGCTTTGATTGATGAAAATGATTTGAATACAAGATCTTGATGAGAGCAAGTATGCAGTCTCCTATTCAACTCTCAGACTAACTCTCTTTCTTTTCACAAGTTCTATTGAACTCTCTGAATCTTGGACTTTTGCAATAGGAAGTGACTTTGCTCTTGACTTTGAATTATCGATCCTTGTTTCCAGTTTTGAGGGTGATCTTTGAACCATTGGAGGAGGGACCCTTCTGAAAATTTGTCAACTGTGAAGCCATCCCACCATTTTTTTTTGAATCTTCTGGTTAAAGTCATTGCTTGGTCTTGACTTGGTGGAGATAGAATTATATCCCACGAGAGAATCCATGCAATATTTTGGGAAGCATAAAAAGTAAAACTGCATCAAAGGGTTTGATAAAAGAGATCTCGCAATTTTCTTGAAAAAAATTGAATTGTCGAAGGAAGATCAGCTTTGTATGTCTAATCAAACTAGGAGTAGTTCCATGATTGTAATAGGAGAGAATGTTCTAGAATTCCTAGTCCTACTCGGAATAGTTTTCCTTGTATCATTAGAACATGTACTTTGTAATCCCTATATATAGGGCTCATATTCTCAATAATGAAATACAATTCTCTCATCAATCTCTCTCAAATTCTCATACCCTTAAACACGTTATCAGCACGAGCCCTAACCACGAGAATAAAATCCAAACCAGAAAATTCTCCAAAACTGCCGCTGCCACCTTCAATCCTCATTGCTGCAGCTCCTAACCCACACTAGCCTCACCTGCATGCCTACCCCTGCAGCACCTACGCGCCCCTTCATACGCATCCCTGCTGCTCCTGCAACACTGCTACACGCATGCTGCCCCTGCTGCACCGACACACACCAACTACATCCTTTTCTGCTCCTAGGCACGACCATATGCTTGCAAGCCCCGAAACATATAGTTCGGGATGTCAGATCAAAATCCATCCTTCATCAAAGTTGTTCGTCTCTATCTCTTCTATCTGACCTCAAAATTTCAGCCATATTGGAGTTGTTTCGAGACCTGTACGTCAATCGAAGTGAGAGCTGTTTAGAAGCAAATTTGTTCTGATTTTTAACAAGTAAGTTTTAAGATTAAAGTTCTTACTTTTGAAATTTAATTTCTCCTTCTTTTTCTTCGGGGACTTGCAACCTCCCTTCTTCTACATCCCACTTTTCTTATAACGTGGGCTCGATTCTTGAGAAAGCGGAATCGTAGGGATTCACGCTATTAACGAACTAAGAGCGTTCGTAAGACTTCAGACTAAGAGCGTCCGTAAGTATTGATTTATGACCATATAAAACATCGTTATTTCGGTCTAATCCAATTATTCTTGGAAATCAATTTCTTGGTAGCATAGCTCGGAAATCTTATTATTTATTAGTTGTCGTGGAAGTTTTAACTCCGAAACTAATATATTTCTTCTTCTTATTTTCAGGATGTCGAAGCTGAAGCTTGACTTTCCTATGCTTGGGTCACGGGTCACGGATGTTGAGAACCACCTCACTTCAAAAGGTATCCTACCCGTAATTCAGGCACCAAATCCTGCTCTCATATTCGAGCGTACGGCTACGAATAATGCCACCGCTCTCATTTTGATGAAACGTCACATGGATAAATCACTCCAATTGGAGTACATGGCAATTAAGGATGCTAGAGAATTATGGGTTGCACTAGAAGAGCGATTTGGCAATGTTAAGGACTCCCTCCTCCCCGACTTGAAAGTTTAATGGAGCAATCTACGATTCGCCGACTTCAAGTCTGTAGCTGAATATAATTCAAAAGCTCTACGTCTTAAAACTATGTTGGGGTTCTGTAGACAACCTGTCACGGAGCAAGAGCTAATTAAGAAAACTCTTTCCACTTTCCCAATCTCTACAATCTTGGTATCAAAGCAATATCGAACCGAGTGCAATACTGGACGGATCACAAGGTTTCATGAACTAATTAATGTCATGTTTGTAGCTGAAAAGCATGATAATATCCTCGTAAAAAATTATAATTCAAGGCCTGTTAGAACTAAGAGCGTTCAAGAGGTGAATTATAATAATGCACCCAAAGGAGTGCGTAAGGAGCGAAACCCTAGAAATAAGGGACACAACAGACATTTTGATCCATATATCTGCCCTACAAAGGAAGGAAATCTTCAAAATGAAGGACGAACACGTGGCAATACATGGCAACTTGGGAGAGGAGGCCGTGGAGCTCCAGGATGTGGTGTAGCCGCCCAAGCCCGTGGGAATGGCACCAATACTTCTAGGGGACGCCACCCAAGTGCAAACAATACACCACAATTAAAGGGAGGCAACCACAATGACATGTGTCATCGATGTGGATCAAGTGAGCATTGGTTCAAACAATGCAAGGCAAGCAATCAACTAGTTGCGCATTACAAAGCATATAGGGACTTTAGAGTGCATGAAGCCTATCTTGCCGAAGAGGAAGAAGATGGTGATGATGCCAATGTCAATCTCACCATAGCGGACTTCAAATATGACAAAGAATTGCACAAGGATGCTGCAGATTTTGATTAGTATAGTGCCTTATTTTTCCAAGAAATATGTAATGGCAATTATACCTTAATTAGTAAATGACAATTTTGTATTAACTCCTTCTCAAGTGGAGCATCCAATGAAGTATGATGTCTAGGAAAGTAATTGAGATTAGTGGTACTTAAGAGAGCCTCGCTCCACCGACATCTCTCTC
This sequence comes from Rosa persica, assembly GCA_025331145.1. Taxonomy (NCBI): domain Eukaryota; kingdom Viridiplantae; phylum Streptophyta; class Magnoliopsida; order Rosales; family Rosaceae; genus Rosa; species Rosa persica. The sequence goes on along the minus strand of WFKR01000002.1, from coordinate 3,875,103 downwards.
TCTACTTCCCTGGTCATATTTGATTGGAGTTACCAAACGGATTGAGTGACTACGGTTTTTCTAAGTTTGATTCTTATTTTGGATTAGACTTTAGTTCAGAAACTTTGATGTAATCATTGGCTATTAATAAAGTGTCGATCCCTTTATTTTAATGTCTTGGACAAACCTTAATTCGAACTTTATTATTTCAAAGATATAAGAGCCAATGGTTTGCATATGGAAACACATTGTGAGAATGGAGAAGATTTTTTTTGCATCACCTATAATGATTACGGACATAAAAGAGTCTTAGAGAAATTTATGTGTCAATCTAGTGGGTTGTATGCAACCACTATTCGAATAATTGAATCCAATCATGTTATGAGAGATGATTTATGGGATTCCGACACATATAGTTTTGGTATAACCGTTTGGGACACCCAGGTCGTGATATGATAATCCGTATATTAAACACTTCACACGGACATCCATTTTTTTTCAGAACGAAAAGAAGTAAAGATCGGATTTTGGACCCCGAAAGAGCATCTGCACCTCACGGCGCCATTCACCCCAAAAACCGGCCATCCTTGGCAGGCGCCGTCTTCCCCCAAAGGTGGCTTTGACGCCACCACAACTCTTTTGTCCTCAAATCCTACTTCTAAAATCAATTGTGACTTCGTGGCTAAACCAAAATCCTCATTGGTTGTCTCTAAAGCCCATCATTCGTTTTGCAAAGCCTGGTCTTTAGCAAAATTAGGATCGAGACCATCATATGCAAAGGATACTAAAGAAAATATATCATTCTTGTAAAGAATCCAAGGTAATATTTGTGGACCTATTCAACCACCATGCGGACCATTTAGATATTTTATGGTGTTGGTTGATGCATCGACACGCTGGTCACATGTCATGGTATTGCCCATAAGAGACGCTGCATTTGCTAAACTCCTAGCTCAAATTATTAAATTAAGGACTCACCACCCTGATCATCCTATTAAGTCTATCAGATTAGACAATGCTGGGGAGTTTACATCAAAAACGTTTGATGATTATTGCATGTCCATTGGGATTGAAGTTGAACATCATGTTCCTCATGTTTACACCCAAAATGGTCTCGCAGAAGCCGCCATCAAACGACTACAAATGGTCGCTAGAGCATTGGTAATGCGCACTAATCTCCCTATCTCTGCTTGGGGCTATGCAATATTGCATGAAGCTGTTCTTATTCGTCTGAGGCCTACTGTCACTCAACCTTTTTCTGTGTCCCGGATGGTGACTGGGTATGAGCCTGATGTCTCACACTTACGCATATTTGGGTGTACAGTTTATGTGCCAATTGCATCTCCACAGCGCACTAAAATGGGTCATCAAGGACGATTAGACACTTATGTTGGATATGATTCTCCAACAATTGTCCGGTATTTAGAACCCTTGACAGGCGATCTCTTCACTGTTAGATTTGCGGATTGTCACTTTGATGAGACAGTCTTCCCGTAGTTAGGGGGAGATAAGAATATAAATGTTCAATAGGAACGACAGGATTTGTTGTGGTCTGTCTCTACTTTGTCTCATCTTGATCCCCAAACCGCACAGTCCGAAATTGAAGTACGAAGAATACTTGATCTTCAGAATGTAGAAGAATCGATGCCTGAAGCATTTTCTGATATCGCTAAAGTGATGAGATCACATATACATGCTGCAAACATGCCTACAAGGATTGATGTCCCTAAAAATAGAGGACATGGCACCGTCCCTAGTGTCTTTGGGCAAGGCGCCACTGCCCACAATGGTGAAGGTGCAGTGGCTCAGGTCGGGCTCCTTACAAGAAAGCGCGGGAGGCCCATAGGTTAGATGGATTTTCGCCCAAGAAAGAAAGCGAGTTTGGCACAAAATAATCCATTAATCATTGATGTAAATAATCCATCTCATGAGGATATTCCGGATTATGGTTATGTCAAAGAGACATCATTGGGGGACGCTCTAATGTCAGAACCAATTCCAGAGAATAGAGAGATCTCCTTGAATTACACTAGTGTACATGAGATGATGGATAGAAATTCTATGGCTATTGATGATGCATTTGCATATCATGTTGCAAAAGGAATTATAGAATATGATGATATCGAACCTCGCTCTGTCGAAGAATGTCAACGAAGAGCGGATTGGCATAAATGGAAAGATGCGATCCAGGCTGAATTGGATTCACTAGCAAAGAGACAGGTATTTGGGCCTATCATGCAGACACCCCTAGATATAAAACCTGTTGGCTATAAATAAGTCTTTGTTAGAAAGCGTAATGAGAAAAATGAGATGGTTAGATATAAAGCCCGCCTCGTAGCGCAAGGTTTCTCACAATGCCCTGGAATCAACTATAAGGAGACATATTCTCCAGTAATGGATGTTATAATGTTCCGCTACCTTCTCAGTTTGGTAGTTTCCGAAAAACTTGACATGCAGCTTATGGATGTGGTTACAGCATATCTCTATGGGGATCTAGATTCAGACATGTATATGAAGGTTCTAGATGGACTTCAATTACCCAATTCAAGTGGCTCTAAATCACAGAGCGCGTTTTCAATAAGATTAAAACGCTCACTATATGGATTAAAACAATCCGGACGGATGTGGTATAACCGTCTAAGTGACTACTTGATTGGGAAATGATATATTAACAATGAAATATGCTCATACGTGTTCATTAAAAGAACAAGTTTCGGATTTGCAATCGTATCAGTTTATGTCAATGACATGAATCTAATTGGAACTCTAGATGAGTTAAAGGAAACTGTAAAATATTTGAAATTCGAATTTGAGATGAAAGATCTTGGGAAAACACGGTTTTGTCTCGGTTTAGAACTCGAGCACCGTAGTGATGGGATTTTGATCCATCAGTCTACATACACTCAGAAAGTTCTAAGGCGCTTTAATGAAGATAAAGCAAAGCCTGCGAGTACTCCCATGATTGGCCGTAGTCTTGAGCCCGGAAAAGATCCGTTTCGTCCAAAGGATGAGGACGAAGAATCATTAGAGGCCGAAATGCCCTATTTAAGTGCAATAGGCGCATTATTGTACTTAGCTCAATGCACAAGACTGTATATCTCATTCTCAGTGAACTTATTAGCTCAACATAGTTCTGCGCCAACACGCTGCCATTGAATTGGTGTAAAGACAATCTTTCGATACTTAAGACGTACGATTGATATGGGCCTATTTTATCCTTACAGAGAGAAAGGAATGATGGAAATTTGGGATTGGACCCCAAGAGGCAAAACGCCACCGCCTATGACTTTGCCGCCGGCCATGTTGCCGCGGTCGTTGCGGCTACCTCCGCCGTCCATGGTGGTCGGTGTCCCCTACTTCCCTCCATCAAACTTTTTGATGGATTTTTCTGATGTAAGGTACCTTTCTAACCCTCACAAAGGTCGCTCCCAAAAGGGTTATGTCTTTACCATGGGAAGCACTGCGATATCTTGGAGGTCTACAAAACAAACCATTGTTGCTACTTCCTCAAATCATGCAGAGATTATTGCTCTACATGAAGCCGTGCGTGAATGCATATGGCTACGATCTATAATTAGACATATACGAGGAAGTTGTGGTTTGAAGTCTACCACGGATAAACCTACATGCATTTATGAGGATAATGCAGCTTGTATTGAGCAAATGAAGTTATGTTTCATTGAGGGTGACAACACCAAGCATATATCGCCTAAATTCTTTTATAATCAGCAACAAAAATCGATTCTAAATATTGAAGTGAATAAAATCCAATCAAAGGATAATGTAGCGAACTTATTCACTAAGTCGTTACCTAAATCCACCTTCGAGAAACATGTGAAGAGCATCGGATTGAGAAAGTTATCCGAACTCCCATGATTGTAGCAATCAGGGGGATATATCGACATCAGGGGGAGTTATGATGTCTACATGTTCGATCTCAAAGAGTAGAGGACGTGTTGTACTCTTTTTCTCCTTCTCGAGCTTGTTTTTGTCCCACAGGGTTTTTCACTCGAGCAAGGTTTTTAACGAGGCAACTGATGAAACGTCACCACCAAGTTTGAGCGACACAATGGCGAGTGTTGAAGGAAAATCAGTTTTATGTGTCTAATCAAACTAGGAGTAGTTCCATGATTGTAATAGGAGAGAATGTTCTAGAATTCCTAGTCCTACTCGGGATAGTTTTCCTTGTATCATTAGAACATGTACTTTGTAATCCCTATATATAGGACTCATATTCTCAATATTGAAATACAATTCTCTCATCAATCTCTCTCAAATTCTCATACCCTTAAACATGAATAGATTTTTCATTTATGGAGGCAAAATGATTTCTGTAGCACCGAAAAACTGCCACCAGAATTTGAACCATGAAAGGAATTTTTTACGGCAATTTGCAAAAGAAAATGAACCAGGAATGTTGCCTGCTTTTATTTTGAAGATAAAAAACATTTGTCCAGACATCCACATAATCCCAGTAAGTATAATATTGAGGAACAAAGTTTTGAGAAAATCTTTTTGGAGTCATTGGGTGTTGATTCCAATTGTCAAATGTTAAAATTTGGCGGATTTGAATTTTTGAATTGGAAATTTGACCACTTTCTTTGTCTTGGTTATGGGTTATTGTAATTGAGCTAGTATCAACCATGCCAAATTCATAAAACCTTTGGCCTTTGTTTGGATCATTAGAAACAAAATAATTGGGATAAATTGCTTTTCTGAGAATTTGGTAAGACTCAAGGTCATAAATTTCTAGGTCAATAACAAGAATGGTTTTGGTTTCAGGTTTGATAAAATATGGCCTTTTAAAAGATTTTTGCTGGTTTGAAAACTTCGTTTGGCTTGAAGATGGTAAAGTAGAAGATTTTGGCCGAGTAAACTTTTGGGCAAAAGTTTGAGTTTGCTCCGCTAGGGGAGTGAAACAGTTCCTAACAGGAACTAATTGACCTGCAACATTTATAGTATTTAGACTGGAAACTAGTCTGCTTTATTGGGGCTTTGCTGGAGTCATGGCATATGACTCTTTTGATGTTGGTTGTGTTTTTTCACTCATCTTCCCTGTAAAAATTTTCTCGTGAGAAAATCCAGAAGGGAATTGCTCTCTCCTTTGATGAATGCAATGTCGAAATCAAAAACTGAAAGTATTGCTTGCCATCTTACAAAAATCAGTTTAGAGGCAATGTTTTGAACATCTTTTTCTAAAACTGATTTTGCTGCTTTACGATCAATGCGAAGTAAAAACCTTTTGTTTAAAAGATCATCTTGAAATTTTGTGATACATAGCACTATAGCTAAACTCTTTTTTTTTTTTTATAATACTATAGTTTTGCTGAGCTTGATTCCATAATCCTAAGGTAAATCTCACTAGTTGTTCTGGTTGATCTTTTGCTAATTGTTGTTTTAATATTCCACCATACCCAATGTCAGATGCATCTGTTTCAAGTATCTTAAAAGATTCTAGGTCTGGTAGTTCTAAACTTGGAAGATTTTGACATAAATTTTGACTTCTCTAACAACTTGAGTATGAGTATCTGTCCATGCTGGAGGAGTTTTCTTCAACCTTTGGTATAGGGGTTTGCACACGACTGTTAGTTTCTCATAAAAGTCAGAAATATAATTCAGAATTTCAAAACATAATGAATGATATTTTTAATCCTTATTCAAACTTTTCAATTGTTTACATAGATGATGTTTTAATCTTTTTAGAAAATGTTGACCAACACTGGAAACATCTCTACAAATTCTTCAAATTATCAAAACCAATGGATTAGTTTTATCTGCACCGAAAATCAAATTATTTCAAACCAAATACTAATAATTATATTTCTGACTTTTATTTCAAACCGAGTGCATACAATATTAAAACCCTTTGAAATAGACAAGACATACTTGAGAGAAGATTTTTATTCCAACAAGAATAGTTTCAATCGTAAAGCCTTCTTCATCATGTTTGACAAACATGAAAGAGATGAAATCCAAGAAGAATACTATTCTTTCTTACACAAAAATAAATTAAATATTTATTTCTTTGATTGGTACTTTGACTTGTCCAAAAAAGAACATGATTTTGACAAGAAAATTAATGTAACCAACAAAGTCACAAAAACTTCGACTCTAGCTGACAAAAAAACTCTAGAAGTTAAGACACCCATGGAAGAAATAAAAATTCCAGTAAGGAAAGAAACAATTATTACTTCCCCGTACAAAATGCAAAATGCGCTAGATAAACATAAGGAAGCTACAAAAGAAGATATACAAAAAATTATGAAACAAAACAATTTTACAAACCAATATTTAGATACGGTAGGAACCCAATTAGATCGCATAGAAACCTTAGCTAAATTCGAATCTAGTCCAAGCTCAAAAGGAAAAGATAAAGAAATGAATGAGCCTATTCTCAAACCCTTTCAACCTGAAGAATCTTTTTCTTTAAAAAATGATAGTCAACTACTTGAAGAAATTGAACAATATTTAAAAAGGCTAAATTTAAATGAAGCAACTAGTTCAAATCCTTCAAATCCTTTAAAGATTAATACCCTTTCTAACCTCAAAGAAGATTCAGACAGTGAATCCGATGTTAGTGAAATTGAAGAAAATTTCAAAGTAGAAAAACTAAAATTTCCCCCATCTAGAAATTATTACCCAAGACGAACTCCAATAGATTTACAATTTGAAGAAACCAAACTTGAAAAACATGTTGGATACTCTGTCGGTACTTTGTACGAGTGGAATATAGATGACATGAGTGAATATAGAATCATAAAACATCAATGAAATGTTGATGCTAAGCAATGTCCATAAAAATACAAAATCAGATAGAGAAATCGGTAATATCCTCGTAGCAGGATTTACTAGACAGTTGAAAGTTGACGGGATAATTATCTTACAAGTGATCAATGCCATCAAATATTAAATAGTGTCAAAATAGAACAAACAACTGGTGCGATAATTTTTGACCAACAAAACCAGCCAGTAACCGATGTGGTAGCAACCCTTTGTTACTCCATCATGACTCACTTTATAGGTGATCACAAATCCATCAAAGATAGAATGGCAGAAACCCTGACAAATTTAAGATGTAAAAAACTCCAAGATTTTCGTTGGTACAAAGATGTTTTCCTTTCAAAGGTCATGCTTAGAACTGATTCAAACCAACCTGTATGGAAAGAAAAATTCATATCAGGATTACCAAATCTTTTTGCAGAAAAAATTAGACAAAAGTTAAAACAAATTTATGGCAATGACACAAAACCCGGTAAGCTTTTGAAAGCTCATATGAGTAAAAAGAAAGAACGGTCGTTTAATTAAATCATAATCATTTTCACCCAAGTCAACGCACAACACTTTCCACATCCACAAAGAACCAACAATCTCAAATCAATCACCAAATCAACAAATCGACACAAAACCCTAACTCACATCTTTCTTCTCAAAACCCAGAAATCGTATTTATAAACATACGTATTTGACAGAGTAGAGCTCTAACTGAATCGTAGCCCGTCACCTGGCCCAGGTTATGGCATCCGACATATTTATATTTATCATATTTCATCAATATGTATATGTATATACATATTTAGAACGTCCGATATTCGTACTTAATCCAGCCTCATTACCCGACAAGGGTAGCATGGCATCCAACTCACTCAACCAATCGTATCCCATAATCCACCTAGGATTAGAGCGTCCGATTCCCCTATATCGGTCACTACGTTGACCCTAAATCCATAAATGAGCACAAAAATATATTTTCACATAATGAAATCAACTCATCCAAGATATACAATATTATTATGAAATTTAAGCATTTGAAATATAAATCAAATCATTATTCCAACTCGATCACATCAACACACCACCCATATATATATATATATATATATATATATATATATATATTCCACTTAAATATATATATATATACACATAATCATCCACTCATGGATGATCACTAATACCATCTATAGTTCACACAAGAAAATCGTGAAATTCATTTGTATAGTTAAAATTCATTTTACTTACCTATGGACCGTAGTTGATCAAGTCCATGCGATTTTAAAAACAATTATTTAATCTATAAATATTTTTCACACAATTACGAAAATAAATAAATTAAAGCACTCAGTTCGTAATATGAACCAGGTGAGTTTTACTCACCTCGAAACTCTCTCTGCGTCTTTACTTAAAATACAAATCCCAATAGGGCAATCATCACAAAACATGCTAAGCTTAAGAGACAGATCGAGAGGTGAGGTAACACATAATGATCTAGTAAGAGGCATAGTAATCAAACCCAACACATCCACAACCGAACTAGATATGAAGGAGTGTGAGGCTCCTGTATCAAACAGTACTATAGCAAGATAGTGATAAACAGATAAAGTACCTTCCACCCCCGTGCCTGCCTGACCAATGACAAAGACTCTAGCAGGTGCAGGCGGTAGCTGCATCTGCTGGTTTCCCTGCACTCTACCCTGATTTCGAGGCACTCCCTAGCCTGGTGCCCATTTGTCCACAGCTTTAGCATACCCTACCCCGTGGTTTCGTGCACGCATGAGAGATGTGGCCCGGCTCGCCACAGTTAAAGCACTTCACCGAAGCTACTGGAGATATCTGCCTAATAGGCATAGCTTGAACGGGATGAGCTACTGCTACCCTAGCTAGGGCATGATGCTGGAACTGGGTCTTCTGTTTCTTCCATAAACCACCCCTGAAGTCTCTGGACCTACTGCTTCCTGCCATTGCCTTTCCCTTGCCCTGGAAATCTCTCTCAGCTGACTCCTTTTCTCTACGAATCAGGTTCTGCAGCTCAATGATCTGTGCCTTAGCCAAGATTTCTCTCTTCGTTTTCAACTCTAAGATGGCCACGTCACGCTCAATCGAAGGGCTCAACCCTCGCTGAAACTTCTTAGCCAAGTCTTCGTCATCCATCTGCTTTATATACTTGTACAGCCTGGAGAACTCCGCATCGTACTCGATCATGGTCATCTTCCCCTGTACAAGTGCAAGGAATTCCCGTTCCAACCTTTCCTTCACAGTAGCTGGAAAGTACTTATATCTGAACAACCTCTCGAAGCCATCACATGTCAAGGTAGATACCTCAATACTACTCTGTGTGACGTTCCACCACACTCTAGCCTCATCCTTCAGCATGAAAGCGACTAGCTTCCTCTTATCAATCTCACTAGAGTCAAACAGATCAAAGTAGGTCTGCAAATCCTCAATCCAATGATCTGCAACCATATGATCAGTGCCTCCTCCAAACTTGGTTGCTCCCAAGCGGATAATTTCATTCGCTAGCACTAACAAGCGAGCAGGATCATCAACCATACCTACGGGTGGAATATGCTGATCATCATAAGATGCCTCTACCTCCACCTCATATGCATCATCGACCGGAGGGGCCTTACCCCTACCTCGGCCTCTATCCCTACCACGAGGTCTGCCTCTACCTAGACCTCTAGCTTCGTTCCCCTCAATCTCCATTACCTAATAAGCAGGGCATACTTAGTTAATACACGCATAACACTTAAACATGGCATAAGTCAAATGCAAGTCCATATTAACCAAGTAACTAAGAATACAAAACAAAGCCTAAAGTTCTTATGACATGCTAACTTTCCTAGCCAACCTAACGCTCTCACATACCTAATGACATTGTCAATACCGAAGAGCACACGATGGGGATCCGCTGCAGACGGGCCATCACTCAGAAAGTATTGATATATCACAAAATATGTAGCTTACGCTCTGATACCAAACTGTCACGCCCCGAATTTTAGAATAAAAATTCAAAATCCGAAACATGAAAATTTCCACAACTCAAAATAATCATCCTGAAAATTTCTTTTTTCTTAACAACCTCACCACACAATTTAATTTCAAAACCCGAATTTAGTCTCGGGTAATTATTACAACTCACTCACAAATTAAATTGTAAAGCTCTAAATAAGCATAACAAACCTCACAACTTAAATGAAAACAAATAAATGCTGCAACTCCTAAACAGCACGGTCTCCTCCCTGGTTATCCTGACCTGCAGGAATATCCGCTACACCATTTGAATAGTGTACCGGGATTGCAACAACACAAAACCCGATAAGCTTTTGAAAGCTCGTATGAGTAAAAAGAAAGAACGGTCGTTTAATTAAATCATAATCATTTTCACTCAAGTCAACGCACAACACTTTCCACATCCACAAAGAACCAACAATCTCAAATCAATCACCAAATCAACAAATCGACACAAAACCCTAACTCACATATTTCTTCTCAAAACCCCGAAATCGTATTTATAAAAATACGGTATTTGATAGAGTAGAGCTCTAACTGAATCGTAGCCCGTCACCTAGCCCAGGTTATGGCATCCGACATATTTATCTTTATCGTATTTCATCAATATGTATACGTATATACATATTTAGAACGTCCGATACTCGTACTTAATCCAGCCTCATTACCCGATAAGGGTAGTGGCATCCAACTCACTCAACCAATCATATCTCATAATCCACCTAGGATTAGAGCATCCGATTCCCCCATACCGGTCACTATGTTGACCCTAAATCCATAAATGAGCACAACAATATATTTTCACACAATGAAATCAACTCATCCAAGATACATAATATTACTATGAAATTTAAGCATTTGAAATATAAATCAAATCATCATTCCAACTCAATCACATCATCACACATCAACACACCACCCATATATATATATATATATATATATATATATATATATTCCACTTAAATATATATATATATACACATAATCATCCACTCAGGGATGACCACTAATACCATCTATAGTTCACACAAGAAAATCGTGAAATTCATTTGTATAGTTAAAATTCATTTTACTTACCTATAGACCGTAGTTGATCAAGTCCATGTGATTTTAAAAAAATTATTTAATCCATAAATATTTTTCACACAATTACGAAAATAAATAAATTAAAGTACTCGGCTCGTAATATGAGCCATGTGAATTTTACTCACCTCGAAACTTCCGCTACATCTTCACTTAAAATACAAATCACAAAATCCAAATGCTCGTCAACTCAAGCCGTCAAGTACCTAATCAAGTACGGTATTTACTTAGCAAAGGAAGAGTGAAATAAATTTAAATGATGATCCAACGATCAGATTCTAAAATAAAGACAATCCAACAGTCTGATCGAATTTAAACGATGATCCAACGGTTATATCCTCACGGATCGCCCTTGGGAACATCTTACCAAATTTATACGAAAATCCGACGGACGAATCTTCACGAATCACCTCCCGAATCACTGTTTTACAATTATACCAAAATCCAACGGTCAGATCTTCGCCCGTGACCACACAAAGTCATCAGGACAGTCATATGATCATCATATTAAAATTTGAAGTAAAACCGATGGTCCTATCTCCGTAAATCGTAAACCGAAGATAAAATGTAAAAACCATAAATAGTAACGTAAAAACTTAAATTGACTATTTATCAACTTTTTCAAACATGATCATGTCATATATCAAAAAGCTCGTATGGATGCATAGATCATCGTCCAGATAATAAACTCAAAATATGGTTCGACGCGCTGCCACACGACGTTGTAAGACGGCGGTTAACGCCATTCAACCACCTCAGATGCAAAAGTTGTCAACTACAAACTTCTTTAAAATGAAATTATGAACAACTTTAATACTTGACTTTTTTTCGAGATAAGGTCTAGATCGTCCTAGATCGAGCTTTGAAGTTAGATTAATCTCGGCCCTCTGATCAGTTTCCACATTGAATCTCAGCCATCAAAAACTTTAATCCTTGATCTTTCGCTCCACACACAAAATCGTGATGCAAGGCTTATATGGGGATGATCAGGAGGACGAGGATATCACGAAAATGGGGATGATCGACCCGTGCAACGTCGAAAAAGTGAAATTCCGGCTGGGTTAGGTTTGAGGCTCGGAAAGGAGCTTCGATCCAGCTCCTGGGGTGGCGGCACGGCGAGGTGACGGCACCAGGCTACTGGGCGGCTCGAGGAGATGGCGGGGAGGCCCGGGTCCCGTGGCAGCGGCGGTCGGGAGGGCGGTTTCTAACCGGGTCGGGTCGGGACCGGGTCAGACGGGGGGGGGGGGTGCTGCGTGCTCGCGAGAGAGAGAGGGGGGGGCTAAATGCAAAAATCTGATTTTTTCGTCCTTAATAAAAAAATTCAGATTTTTCTTACTATTTATAGAAAAATTCTAATTTTTAAATATTCATAACTTATTCATACGAACTCCGAATATTGTATTCCACATATGCACGAGATCGTATCGAAGAACTCTACAACTTTTATGAAGTAAGTTTTCCCAAATCTTGAACATATAAAAAGTCGATTTTCACAACCCCCTAAATAACGTTCGTTTTCAAAAATAAAATCGTTCGAAACCAATTTTCTCAAACCACGACATACGAATTAATCTCAAATATCATAATTCATATAATAGAACAATATTGAATGACATAAATTATTTTATGAAAATTCGGGTCTTCACAACTCAATTGTCGGAAAACTAACAAATTGGACCTATTAGATCAGAATTGAAAGTGCAGAGGTATTTTTGATGAAATTGGAAGTTTAGGGACTGAATTTATTTTGGACCCAAACTATAGAGTAGTAATCTGTTTTAGCCCCAAAAAATACAAAAGAAAATTTGTTAGGAAAAACTCAGGTCAAAACCCAAAACTTCCTATTTACTACAAATGTGGCAAAGCGGGACATTATAAAAAAGATTGTCGTGTTAAACAAGAAAATAACTCTTTAAACCTTGATGAAGAAATAAAAAATAAACTTCACAAAATTATGCTTGATTTAGAATCAGATAGCTCGGATTATGATAGTTTTGATTCGGAAGAAACTTTACAAATAGATGAAATTGACTTCTCAGAAACTTCGAGTTCTGACGAAGAAGGAACAGAGTGTAAGCTCTCAAAAGAAGGTATAAAAATTTGTAATTTCAAAAACAAATTAAAAATTCAAATGATTTCCCGAAAAACAAAAAAGAGTTTTTAGAAATCGCTTCAAACTTAGAAGACACAAAACTTCAAGCTCAATGTCTTACTATCTTCAAAGATTTAATTAAAGGAGATATAGAAAAAGATAGTCAGTCAAATGATCTTTATAATATAAAAGACATTTTTCAAAGGTTCGACAAAAAACAAACACAACCGGAAATAACAATTCAAGATTTACAGCAAGAAATAAATCAAGTTAAGAAAGAAATAATTCTTTTAAAAACAGAAATTACAGAACTCAAGTATAAACCGACAGAAGAGGAACCACCCAAAGTAGAGGAAAAGGGAGGAAATAGTCAAAATGCTCAAAATATTCAAGAAGATATGGATAGAGAACAATTCATTGGATTTATTACACGAGTAACTTATCAAAAATGGAAAACAATAACTCTTGAAATTTCAGACTCTTATACTATTCAAATAGTCACCTTGATTGATACAGGAGTAGATATGAACTGTATTCGAGAGTAAGCCCTACCAAATACTATGAAAAATCAAAAGAAAAACTCATTGGAACAGAATGATCAAAATTAAAAATAAGTTACAAATTATCAGAAGTCCATGTATGTGTAGATAATATCTGCATACAAACATTTCTCACAGTTGTCAATAACCTTGACACTGAATTAATTCTAGGAACCCCTTTCATCAGTTTAATTCATCTGTTCTTAGCAACTGATGGAGGACTAGAAACAACAATCTTAGGTCAGACAATTCATTTTCCTTTCATTGAAAAAGCAAAAACTAGGAACTTAAACCTAATTTGGAATGCTACAATTACTAAAAAAAGTCAATTTAATTCAAAACAACAAAATCACATGAACTATCTCAAACAAAACTTACACAATAAAAGAATTGAACATCAACTTCAATAGCCTTACATACAAATAAGGATCAACGATTTAAAAATAAATTAGAAAAAGAAGTAAGCTCAAACATACCAAATGCCTTTTGGAATAGAAAAACCCATATGGTTGAATTACCATATGAAAAGAATTTTGATAAAAGAAAAATACCTACTAAGGCAAGACCAATTCAAATGAACAATGAATTATTAGAATATTGCAAGAAAGAAATTCTAGACCTCTTAGACAAAAGGTTGATAAGGCCTAACAAATCTCCATGGAGTTGCTCAGCTTTTTATGTTAAGAAAGCTTCTGAATTAGAAAGGGGAGCTCCAAGGCTTGTAATTAACTACAAACCTTTAAACAAAGTCCTTCAATGGATCAGATTCCCAATTCCAAACAAAAGAGATTTATTAAAAAGACTAGTTCAAGCAAATGTTTTCTCAAAATTTGATATGAAATCTGGTTTTTGGCAAATTCAAATTGCCGAAAAAAGACAAATACAAAACAGCCTTTAATGTTCCCTTTAGACACTACGAATGAAATGTTATGCCCTTTGGATTCAAAAATGCCCCTTCAGAATTTCAAAACATAATGAATGATATTTTTAATCCTTATTCAAACTTTTCAATTGTTTACATAGATGATGTTTTAATCTTTTCAGAAAATATTGACCAACACTGGAAACATTTCTACAAATTCTTCAAATTATCAAAACCAATGGATTAGTTTTATCTGCACCAAAAATTAAATTATTTCAAACCAAATACTAATAATTATATTTCTGACTTTTGAGAAACTGACAGTCGTGTGCAAATCCCTATATAAAAGGTTGAAGAAAACTCATCTAGCATGGACAAATGCACACCAATGGTTCCATTCGTACCACATATGCACGCGCTCGGTTATTGTCCTCTACAACTTTCGTGAAGAACATTTTCTCAAATTTTGACCCGAACAAAAAAATCAACTTTTAGGGCAACTAAAAGTATCGAAATAAAGTAAAAAGTGAAAGTAATTATCGTTTACCGTCCAAATGATTAGTAAACGGATAAATTTAAATTCAGGACGTTATAGCTTCATCATCAACGTTTCAATTTTTGATAGGAATTTTGGGCCCAAGTTTCGATTTTGATCCGAATTTTGGCTGGTTTCCGGTGATTACTATGGCTTGATGGAGTGGTGTCAGTGAGATTGTAGTGAGATTGTATGGGTTTAGGGAAAGAAAGATGTTCCTTTGTGAGTAAGAAAAAATAATCGTAAAGGAAAATGGAGTAGTACTGGTTTTCATGACTTTTGACTAGACTAGATTAGTGACAAATGTCTTAATTAGTCTGTCCTTTTTCAACACTAAGTACTTGCTTTTTATTCCAAGTCTCCATTGGGCAAGCTCTTTTTTTTCTTTTGTCTAATCACATCAACATGTATGAGAATCTTTTAAAGATGTAGATAGGATCAAATAGAATCACTCACTAGGCAACAAACTAAACCAGTAGTGCTCTTGGCATTTTGCACTTCTTTTTAGCGGAAAAGTCGGGTCGGTAACGGGAAAACTGTTTTAACTGTTTTATTGCTCTGTCAGTGTCATATTTTTTTGTATGTCACTGGTATTGTAAAACGTTGTGCTGTTAATTGGTGCATGCTATAATGCATAAGTTTAATAGATAATTTTGTTAGTATTCATAACGTTCTTTCGTTACTTATTATAATATGAAATTTAGGCATCATATTCTCTTTCTTATATTTTATACTTTTATTAATCAAAATCTGAGTACACTCTCAACGACTTTTAAATAATAATAATAATAATAACTTCTATCATTTTGAAAATTCTATCATGTAGATCTGCATACCATACAGACGGCTGTGTGAGTGAGTGTATGAATTAAATATGTCACAAAAATTGATTATGTCATCTAAAGAGAACCACATGATAGGAAACAATTAGAATAAAAGGTGCACAATTGATCTACATCCTTTTTTTTTTTTGTTACACAATTGATCTACATACTTGATCTGCATGCAGATCTGCACTGCACCACAGCCGAATCCTTATCATTTCTTTTCTTTTCTTTCCCGTTTTTATAATATTATGGATTCACTGTTGCTTCTGTTCATCTTCTTTTCTTGTCCGGTATACTTCTGTTGTTTTAAGCTGGATTTTTCGCCCCCCCATATAAATCAATGAAGGAAACCAATCAAATCATCTTACTTTTTTTTAGGGTTTAGGCTATGATGTAGGTAAAGAAATTTAAATCCATCCAAGTTGAGCTCCATTGATATGACACAGGTTGATCTTGGGCAGTGCAAAAACATTAGAGCCAAACGGAAACGACTACACATGGCAAGGGAAAGAGGGATGTGGCAAGTACAACCACAAAGAATGATTAAAAAATTTAGGATCATCACATAAATTGCAAACAAGTGGGGAACAAGAATGAGTGAATGAGTGTAGCATTACCAAAGACAATGATCAATCAGCCACCAACGCCATAGAAACCAAGTAGCTAGAAAGAAACTTGAAGAGGCAATCAACAAGCAAAGTAGGTCTGTAGGTGAAGGCAGATAGGATTTGGAAAACTGTGAAACGGAGAGCAAGGGATTGCATGGCACCAAGGCAAAAAGAGTTGAGACCATGCAAACAGTATGTCAGGAACTCAATCAAATGTGATCATAATAACTAGGTTTACAGTCTTTAACAGTCAAGTGGAGAGTACTCAGGAAAGCCAGGTAGCTAAGTTTACAGTCTAAAGAAGTTCAATTTGGTCTACAGTTCTACACAGTAGTGAACGCCCAACTGGAAAAGGCTATGTTTTGGGTAGGAAATGGGAAGTTCATACATGTATTACACACATATACATACGACATACTTCTACAATAGTCACGTACATGTGGCATTTTCATTACAAAAGCTCTTTCAAAACAGAAGGGGCAATGTTTAACCACTTCTCATCCTTTTTTCTAGCGTGAAGCTCGCATAGAGGTCTACCTGCAACTCTCCATGCAAAGGAACATCTTTTCACATCTCTTTTATCCATAGCATGGTCATAACATACATGATATATAGCGTGTGCCTCGTCCAGTATTTCATTCATCGGCCTTGAACTGTGCTCGAAGTCATCAGCCTTATACAGCTTCTACAAATGAAAAGCAGCAAGCAAACATGGACATGAAATATTACTAGTCTCAAACTGCAATGTTTCAAACATCACCTTTTTATACTTTCCTATGACAATGGCAGCCTGATCTCCATCCTCATGCATGGCCGACAACATCTCAGTCAAGTATTTTCCATAACGTTTCTTCCATTTGGCCAAGCAGAGTTCGGGGGGACTTGATTAATATCGAAAATGGGAAGTTCCTTGATTTCTGAATAAGGATACAGAGGAAAATCAGCAGGTTAAAAGTCTAAACAAATCATTTTTTATCTTAATTTTTACGTTGATGACAGGCTAATACTAGAGTACGCTACTTCTATCACCTTTGAGAAAAATTATTTTTGCTTGACAGTTATCAACTTCATCATAAATTTCTCCCAAAATCGAAGATGAAATGTAAGTTTCTTTTTCTTTTTTCTTGTCCATGTAATGAGGGAAAAGTGACACCTTCAAATCTTTTGGAACTTCAACCTGTAGATAACAGGCAAAAACCTAGTTTTAAGACACAATCAATCACTTGTTAAGAAGAAAAAAGAAGATCGAGGATGATGCAAAGCAGTCTAAAAATATAAAAACTACTGTTCATTTCTCTTTCTAATGCTTGTTACCTTTACACCTTTCTTGGCTGCATCTAGAGCTATGTAGTATACATCAACCAACCGTAGTATCTTGTCCTTTAGGTCCTTCTTCTCATTACTATCTCCCGAAGTCAAGAACTTATCCATCAAAGAATACCAGTTATTAGCTGCCTCACTCATAGCAAAACTGAAACAGCAGAAGTTTTGTGCAGTAGAATCATTAGACACAATGGATTTATATGTGTAAGACAAAATTGATACTAGAATAACAGAGGAAAAACAATGCACGTTAACTCTGAACTATAGCCAGAAAATGATGACGCATACTCAGTATCAACAACAGAAAGACAGAGATCCACCATATATCATGTACCATACGAAGCAGGGTGGAGGACTTTCAATTCATTTATGTAACTTCTAAACAAGCTTTTTAAATTAGGCCCGGTTTATATGCATAGTAATTACACCAGTAAACCTGTTAAATTGATGTTCAACAAATTACTTGAAATTAATAATCAATTCTTACACTAAATGAAAGGAATCACCATTTGAAGTTTCTTTTTGTCAATACGAACATTGCTTCATCGCATGTTAACTAGAAAGTATATCAAAAGGTTTAAAGATGCTAAAAGATTGAGCAAAAATAAGCTACAACACTTTAAGAACCTAATTAGAACGAGAGCAATATAACCCAAATAATTGTGAATAGATAGTTTATTTGCCTACCTTGGTTGAAACCTATTTTTCAAGAACAATCTAAACATATCAGCTTCAAGATCTTCAGTGGAAAGCTCAGTTGGTCTATTACTGGCAACCTTTTGAGTTGATATTGATCCTTTGTTCCAAGGTTCACTTGGTTTGTACCATTCCAATAGCTGAAATAATTCCAATAATATGTGATTAAATATAAAAACTATATTGGATAACATCACTGATATAATGAGAACTGTCCTTTCTGGTGTACTACCAGAGAAAGAAAATAGACAAGATATGAAACCATCTAAAAGCTTTACAAAGTTACAAACCACTCAAACTAATGTCTACAAAGATTTAGACAGAGTATGGGTTTCTCCAACAACCCAATCTTTTCAAATACCGTCATTATTTTCTTACCTTAAAATTGATAGTAAGAACATTATTAAAATATGGAGTAACAGAAAACAAATGATAATTATTTAGTATGAAAAAATAAACTGCAATCCTATGCATAAATTGGCCAAGTATTTCTAGAGTCTATGCATGTTGAACTTTCAAAATAGTGATAACTAACAATGCTTAGGTTAATGTCAACCTGAGGGTTTCTTGAGACCCAGTAAAGATCACCATCAAAATCTCCACCACCAATTTCGTCAGCAACGTTACGTGGTCCCTTGCAAGAGAAGAATATAGCATATCTGGCATCTCCCACAATGGATTCTAACTCCTTCAGATAGGTGGCCTTCAAAACTTTAATATCCCCGAAGTGTAAACCAGGATACCGGTACACAAGTACCTTCCCCGACATTTGTCCATCCTTACTGCATATATCAGTAGGCCAAAAGAGGTCGTGATAGGATCAGTGAACTTTATTTTCTGACACTACTCCATATAGAAGAGGAAAAACAACATGCGATAATCAAGACAGCAAAAATGTAACAAAAGCAATTTTGATATGCAAAAACAAGAGAGCAGATACAAATCATTTGCTAGAAACAATTCTTCACGGAACAATTAGTTGACAATACAAAGAACATAAAATAAATAGTTCCACAAAGCAAGGATCTAACAAGAACTATACTATTAGAGATGAATAAGCTAAGGTTGTTACAGAATAGACCAACATTGTATAACAAGCTAACACATTCCCTGACATGCAACATGGATCAAGTTGAGAGAGAGAGAGAGAGAGAGGACCAGAAACAAAAGGGTGGAGACGTGCAGCCCAACCGTACACTTACAAAGCAAAAAAAATGTTAACACTGAGGATTGGGGATTTCAAACTCATGACTTCCTAGTTCCTACAAACCAAGGATATGATACCTGATGTGTCCATAATTTCATATATTTTCAGGCCAACAATGCATTTCACGCTAACACTTGTGACATGGATCAAGAATTAGGTCTGTCAGTTTTCAAAATTTTTCTGATAAACTTTAAGCAGGAACGTTGCAAAGTACTGGGTCTCATTGAAAGATAACTGAATCAATCTATTTCTTCCATGACACAACTTGTAACTTAAGAAATTTTATAGCTAATGGCACATCCAATCAAAAGTAAAAAGAAAAATGTGAAGTACAGCCAAAGGAATATCTCAATCTATCTATCTATATTGCAACAGATATCATTTAACAGGGGGAGGGAAAACACAACAGAAATTATACATACAGGATAACGCAGACTTCATCTCTTTCCAGAATCCCTCTTGGATCAGCTGTCCCCATCAACACATAAGAGTCAGGAATATGAAGTCTCCCTTTTCTAAGACCAGTGCTTTCCTGCACACGCATGAAGTGTGAGAGACGATATTGCAAATATGATTCTTCTAGAGGAATACCGAGTCTGATCATTGTTGCTCCCAAGAAATTGTCATCAATCTCACCATACTTCTCAGCAACTGTAGGCACAAAATCCACAAAAAATGTGGAACATAAAAAATACGAAATTGCTACAATGTTATTTAACCAAAACAAGAAATTAGCTGCCAATTTGATCCATAACTATTCAAAAGGAAAGAAAAAAGAGATGAAAATATATCAGCTCTAACTCCTAAGCACTCTCAGATCAACCATCTTTGAGCGCTGCACGTGTCTTCCAGATAACACGATGAGCACCTTCTAAAGCATTGTCAAGTATCTTCATAAAGAAGTCTTTCGGTACACCTCCGTGCACTAGAAGTGCAATTATAATCCTTGACAAATATGCTTTCCTAGGAGGAGCACTGGAAGATGATGAAAAACTGAAGTTAAAAGAATCTTATACCTTAATCTGATAAACAACAACAAAAATGTAACTGAACTGTACGATATTCTTATTCATGACTAATTAGTATTACCAAAGTCACCATCAAGAGTGAAGACAAGCAAAATTCATACCATAAAATTTGAGTATACTTCATATGGAATAATTTAAGTATACACAATACCACAAAATTTTCCAACGCTGATGGTAATTTACGAGCAAAAATATTTCAAAATATCCTATTACCACAAGCTATAGACAATCAAATATCAATTATGTTGTTCAATTGTTAACCCTGAAAGCATTTCAAGATTCAACATGTGAAATCTGTGATTGAGAGAATGTATCCAATATATGCTAAAGTTGATACAGGAGATACAGGAGAAACAGGAGAACTTCAAGTCCATAGCAGGTAACAAAAGGAATGAAATTTCATGCAAATAAAAGTGTGAGATGATGGATGTACCTTGTGCAAACTATTTCCAAAGAATTGATGGTTTCATTATCTGAAATCATAGGGTCCTTCTCAACTTTACGCATTGACGGTCGAATCCGCAGTGTTTTTGGGGGAAGCTGCAAATTTTGATATAGAAAAAAATTATTTACAATGCAAAAGAGTTCGAGAATAAAGAAATGACTAGTAACCAGAACAAGGACTATTCCCTAAAATTGCACTGCTATCAAGCATGAACATGCTTGTATTAGGTCAATTTACTTCAGTAATGAAGCCAGAATCTAATTAAAAGTGGAGTGTTACCTCCACCAGAACTATACAGAAAAAAGAATGTTTCAACTGAGACAATTTGATTAACAGTAAGCTTCTTTTCATTGTACATGACAAGTTCATATCTGTAATTTTCTATCTCCAGATGCCCTGACAAAGGTCAGAATGATCCTTTTCAATAAGAGCATTCTGTAATCGGTACTAATTAAACCCAACAGAAAATGTTTCTGGACAACAGTTAAGATTGTATTCAGTTCAGAATTGGTATCTTGCCATGTACATGCAAAAACTCCTTTAGTGAACAATTTGGAGACGAATCCTTTGGCTTAAAAAAAAAATGAAATGATGATTTCCTTGAGTCTCATTTGTATGGAATGATGTGAAAGTTGGAATTTGAATGAGTTTTCAGTGTAAGTACCTTATTATGAACTTTGAAAAACACTAATTTCTTCAGTTAATAAAATTCAGAGAGCTGTGTTAATAATGATTTTCAAATAACCGAGAGAAAGTGTCATTTCAAATTCCTCCTTTCTCAATTTAGTTAAAACTATATTCTGTATGATTTCATTAGGAAACAAAATTATTTCTTAAGTTCAATTAAGCAGTATGCTTAGAAAATCAATTCCGAATCTCCTTTGAAATCCTTCCACATGAACCTGTTATTATTTTATTCAATTATTGTCTCTGTGTGGTTTTCTTTCTATCAAAAAGAAATCATTGATACATAAATGAAGAACAATAACAGCTCCTTGTTTCTACCTTCTCACACTCACTCACTCACACAGAGACAAACAGACAAATGCATACTGTATTCATAACAGTACAAAAATCAATGTAGTGGATATAGGAAATTTGCTGCAATGACAAATCATAAAACCAACATGAAAAGTAATTTATAAGATGTCCTTCCATGAGAAAATGAAGGATTGCATACCTGCTTATTGACAAGCAAAGTTCCTTTATAAGCATTGCCTTCGTGAAATAGGCGGCACTGTATGAGCAATGGCTACAAGAAGAGGATGAAAACAAAAGAAAGGGAAGTGAGAATATATTGGAATCCCACAAATGAACTCATGCAGGTCGACAGTCTCAAAACGAGAATTGAAATTGCAATAATGCAAACACATACCGGTTCTTGAGTTCGGAGATCTGATTTTTTCATTTCAATCTCAAGTTCATCAGGATCCGGAAGTCCCTGAATCACAAATCAAAAGATAAGCATGTCCAGAAAGGAAAAGAAGACATTTTCATCTTTATATCCGAAAAATAGAAGATAAGAACGGCGTTTTTGGATCAGGAAAAACAACATAAGAAGACAACATGGAGTTGTAAGTCAAAAATTCAGATTAGCTCAACCACCAAGACATAAGGAAAAAAAAAAAAAACAGTCCAGTTCCGGGGAACTTTGAAGCAAAAGAGAAAATTTATACTTGTGGAAGGCACAAAAGACAATCATACATATTAGTCTTGCATACCAAGTTTCTAAGTAGTCTAACAGCATACTATTTAGCTGTACCCATTCTCAAATTACTAAGAGGCCCGTGTTTAAAACAGAAAATGACAGTATATTGCGAGAACCTTATAATTTCAAAGACTACCACATAACTGAAGATTTAGTTTCTCAGAAGAAATCATTTTGAAATATCGATCTTGATAAGTCAAATGCCACTAATTTTGAGGACAGTTCAACTATGATCATAGTAGATTTTAATTGTCATTTATCGCTATGCTTCATATAGTAAACATAAACTATAAATTAGAATGAGGACCTCCATGTGTTCCTCACTCATAAACTTTCTTTTCGCTTCTATCTTTGGACAAAGCAAAGCCAAATCCTCGGATATGAATCCAGTTCCATCTGTATGTAGAAGAGGTTTTCCATCTTCATTATAAACACAGTTACCACATTCATCCTGCATTTCAAATAAGAACAAACCGCATTTCAACTGGAAAAAACAACCAAAGAAAGTAAACATAAGCATCAATGCAAGAAGTTTCATTTGAAAAAATAGTTCAAGGACCATACGCAACAGTTGATGTCAACAATTTCTTCAACCTTCACAAGTGACCAATCTACTTCCAAGGTCGTTGTCTTAGAAAAAATGAGTGGCAACCTGATTCCCCAACAAACTTCAGAACCATAGGAAACAAGACTTTATACAGAAGCTGGAAATTAAGAAATTTTTGTGCCATAAAGGTAGATACCTAGCCATGACCTTGTCCACACTTGGCAGAGTATGAACATGCATAATTAGACGTCTTCCTTCATGAACTGTTCTGTTAGATAACCAATAATCTACATCCCTGTCTATTGCTGCATCAGAGCTCACACGAACAAAATAACATTTTACGGGTGATGACGTGGGAGTTTTGATTTTATCTCTTTTACCACCATCTTTAAAACCTGATTCGTAACCATTGAAGGTAGACAGAAAAGAACGATAATCAATATTACTATGATTCTCAACAACTCAATACTAAAAAGGAAACACAGATGTTTAAGGATCAAAAAGTAGGTTAAAACCTCAAGACAGCAAAAATAGCATTAAAAGCCGTTTACGAATAATTATGTTTTATTATCCAACTAATGCGGAGCATTCAAGGATAGGTAATCCTCAAAAAATTATCTAATCAACAAAACAAGACAGTCAGTGTGCAAATTCATATCTGAATGTGTGTTTTGCTGATAGGAGAAGAATGAAGAGAACATAAAATATCCTCAAAAACCTTAGGATTGTTAATCTTGGTTGATCCCTGGTTGCAATTATGGACCAAAGAAACGATAGGGCAGTTAAAACATCTCAAAAACTGGAAATTGAAATTCAACATGTGAAGGCTTTGAAAGCCTACCAAAGAAACGATAGCGCCGCAAGCCAACAAATATCCCTCGTCTCTCAACCTTCATATACGTAGAATAGTCATTATCATAAGAAGTCCTGGAACCTGTCTGAGTCCCTTCTTCGTCAAACTTCACCATCAAAACATTGTCATCTTGACATAGTTTCTGTAGGAGAGTTCTTCTTTCATTTTGTAGATAGGGGCCCTGAAAAAAAAATCAAATGAAATGACAATGAATTTCTTATACAACTGAGCAATCAACTATAGCAACAGCAATACGAATACAACAGAGAGAAAATAAATGCATGTATTCAGTGTAAACTGAGGAGAAGTCTTAGAGTAAAACAAGTAAGATATAAAATTTTGTCTTCCACAACAGAATTGCAGACAACTAAGTATCCAGACAAGCTTTCCCCTTGAAAAATGAGAAAAAGGAAAGCGTTGTAACTTTATACATGTAACAGGCAGATTCCAGGTTGCCACTACTAAACTCGTTTAATTTGCATTGAAATGAACAATGCCACTCACGTCATTAAATCCAAAAGTTACAAGTTTTCTAATTACTTTTGGTGAATAAGTTTCGAACTTGAAAAAGGCCTAACCCGAATACTCAATCTCATTGATTCTTTCAGTAAATGCATGGTGTTACTGATACCACATTTCATGATTGGTATAATTACCCACATTACCGCTTCTCTAAGCTACTTATCAAACTTTGCTCCTTGTCTGTATGATTAACCATATACTGTGGTTAGATATACAAACCTTGAATATGTAACTCCCATCTCTGGTAACATGGCACTCATAGAAATGCGTGCGTCTGCCATCCCAATCGAAATTCTACAATGCAAGAAAACCATAAAAGGGACATCAAGCAGATAATGGATACAAGGTCAGCTTATGCTTGTATTATAGGTGCTAAAAATGAAGCTTAAGACGAAAGAGAAGGAGGGAAAACTATGAAGTTATCATCAAAAGTTTAACCTAAGGAGTAACTCTGGCCAAGTTTAGAACTACTTCATACAATCTGAGTCTTACAAGGACAAAACTATTTACCAGAAGAGTTTGAAAATGTGTAAGCTGTAGCTGAAATGATCTGTTTGATGCAAAGATATTCCATAACTAACTACCAGGGATCTTTTCTAAAAAATTAAAAATAAAAAAGAATGGAAATGCTTGATTTCATATGGAAGTGGATTCCTTTAATTACAATACTCTTTCATGGGACACTTTCGGTCTTTCATGGGACTTGAATAATAAGCAGAGCAGAAAAGGAGTCAAAATCACTCAGTGTTTTATAGAACTAATGTACAAATGAGCAAGATTGAGAGAGTGATAATCACCAACTGTCGGTCTCCATTGCTGATATATTTATGTCCGAAGAGTAACCAAACTTTGGACTCAAACTCTGCCATTGGCAAATCTTTCAAATGCTTAATATCCTCTGCGACTATAACATGAAGAATATTTGAGTAAGGTGTGTTTTCTCAGTTTCTCATTGAAGTATGTCAATCATATATACATGGTTGCTGATCAGTTTTGTTCCTAAAGATAAGCCATTACAATGAATACAATTGAAGCACTGCTGATCAGTTTAGATTCTAGAGATCATGTCATCCTAAGATCAAGCAATAATTAAGATAAACAGATATCAGCATCAATGTAGAAAGAGTAATCAAGGTAAATCAGTTTCATTGCTTATCACCGCGCCCCCCGGAAGCTGATGGGCCGAGCACAGACAGGAAGCTTGGAAAGAAGATAGTGGAAGCGAGAAGAACTCAGACCCTTGGTGAAGATATCTGCGATTTGATCTTGGGAGCATATATAGGCAACTTGAATTTCCTTGCGAACGACCTTTTCCCTAATGTAATGATAATCAACCTCCACATGTCTTGTTCTCGTATGAAAAACAAGGTTGGAAGCAAGAGAGATGGCATTAATGTTGTCACACCATAAGGTGGGAGACTGCAGAGGAATGCATGGGTCCCGAAATAGAGCCCATAGGCCAATTGACGATACTCCGCTTCTGTGCTAGAACGAGACACTCCACTCTGCTTTTTAGAACTCCATGAAATAAGGTTTGTACCCAAGTAGATGCAAGTGCCGCCTGTTGAGATTCTTATGTCTGGATCCCCGGCATAATCAGAGTCACTATAACCTGTTAATTTGAAGTTGCTTGGAGTGTAGAACAAGCCATAGGTAGGTGTGTGTTTGAGATAACGGAGAATCCGTTTGACAGCGACCCAATGCATATTTGTTGGAGAATGCAGAAACTGGCATACCTGATAAACGGCAAATGATATATCAGGGCGAGTGAGTGTTAGGTACTGCAAGGCTCCTACAACACTCTGATATTGGGAACCATCATGAAGTGGAGTGCCATCGTTGAGACTCAAACGTTTGCCAGTAGCTGCCAGAGTGAAACAGGTTTAGCATCTGTCATGTTGGTGCGGTGGAGAAGATCTAAAGTGTACTTGGTCTGATTTAATGCAAGGCCATGGGATGACCATACAGCCTCAATGCCCAAGAAATAGTGTAATGGACCCAAATCTTTCATGGAGAAGAGTTTACTCAAATTGGTAATAAGAGTACTGATGTGATCAGCATGGGTGCCAGTGACGAGGATATCATCCACATATATAAGTAAATAAAGCTTGATATGGCCTGAATGATAGACAAATAGAGAAGTGTCTGCTGGAGATGCTGTGAAACCTAAGTCCTCCAAATAAGTGGAAAACAAGAAAACCAGGCCCTAGGTGCTTGTTTGAGGCCATAGAGAGAACGGCGGAGCTTACAAACATGGGTAGGAAATTGGGGGTCAATGAAGCCCTGTGGTTGCTGCATATATAAACATCCTCTGACAAATATCCATGGAGAAATGCATTCTGAACATCTAATTGTTGAATGGTCCATCCAAAAGAAACTGTTATGGCCAAAATTAATCTGATAGAAGAGTGTTTAATTACCGGACTGAATGTTTCACCATAGTCAATTCCTTCTTGCTGCCGAAAGCCTTTGGCTACGAGGCGAGCTTTGTATCGTTCCACTGAACCATCCGGTTTCCTTTTGATGCGGAAGACCCATTTATTGGGAAGGACATTCAATGAAGGTGAATAGGGAACGAGCTGCCAAGTACTCGCTTGAATGAGAGCATTGAATTCTGTGCTCATGGCGGAACGCCATTCCTGTTGCTTGGCTGCTTGAGAGTAACAGCTTGGCTCAATTTGGTGAGTGATGGAAGTGACAACCATATTATATTTGGGATTGGGTTTGACGATCCCTTGTTGACGACGAGTGACAGGGCCAGATGTATGAGATGGAAGAGCTGGGATTGATTGCCAAACAGAGGGCTGAAGTGCCACAGATTGTCTGGGAGAGGTAGACGGCGGTGGTGGAGCTGGCTGGGTTGGCTGGCGGCGGTGATATGTTAGAGTTGGTCGGGGAGATGGTGGAGGAGGAGTGCTGTGGTGGCCGGCGGTGTTGATAGGTGATAATAGGAGGTGAGGACGCAGAGGGTGTGGGTGTGAGGTCGGGAGAAGGGAGATGTGGGACTGGTGGGGAGTTGGAAGGCGTGTTTTGAGGAGGGGGAGTAGATGGGCTTGGGTCTTGGGCTGGTAAATGGGCCGGCAGATTGGAAGTAGTAGTAGTGATGGTTAGAGGAATGGGATTGTGATTTGGAGTAGCCTCTGCAGGGGGAGTAATAATGGATTTAGTGAATGGGAAGTTGGACTCATCAAAAAGAACATGACGGGAAAGATAAATTCGACCACTAGATAGATCTAAACAAGGATAACCTTTGTGATTGAGAGAATAACCAAGGAAGACACATTTTGTTGACCGAAAGTACAACTTATGTTTTGTGTATGGACGAATGTAAGGAAAACAAGCACAACCAAAGGTACAAAGAAAAGAATAATTGGGAGAGCGGCAAAATAATTTTTCATAAGGAGAGAGGAAATCGAGGACACGGGTTGGTAATTGATTGATTAAATATAAAGCAGTGTTGACAGATTCGACCCAATAAGATTTTGGCACCGAAGAATGAGCAAGAAGAGTTAAAGCGGTTTCGACAAGATGACAATGTTTACGTTCAGCTAAACCGTTTTGCTCAGGGTGGTGCGGACAAGAGATCCTATGATGAATGCCTTTTTGGAGCAAGAATTGTTTAAAGGCATGACTGTTGTATTCACCACCACCATCTGTTTGAAAAGTTTTTATTGTGGCGGTGAATTGATTTTCAATATAGGTGAAAAAGGCAACAAAAATAGTAAGGACTTCAGATTTGTGTTTCATGGGAAACAACCATGCATATCTTGTAAAATCATCGATAAAAATAACATAATATTTAAAACCTTGAATAGAAAGAGTGGGAGAGGTCCATACATCACTATGTATTAATTCAAAAGAAAATGTAGTAACATATTCTGATAAAGTAAATGGTAATTTAGTGGATTTGCCCAACGGACAGGAATGACATGGTGACAGATGACTATTGTCTAACAAGGAAATCTTGGATGCAAGACGATGAAGGATTTGAGCTGATGGATGCCCTAAGCGATAGTGCCACACATCCGAAGAAACTTTATTTGCAGCAAAGGAATGAAAAAGACTCGATTTATTAGATGATGATGGAACATGACTGACATGATAGAATCCATTATTATTCTGACCCTCCAAAAGCGTCCTCCCTGAGCTTAGATCCTTGACATAAAAGGCATTGGGAAACATTAGAATATAGCATGAGTTATCAGAAAGCAATTTATGAGCAGAAAGGATATTTGCAGAGGCATGTGGGCAATAAAGAACATCATGAAGAGTCATAGGAGAGTGGGAAGAAGGAAGAGATGTATTTCCAATTTTTGAAATATGCAAACCTTGACCAGACACAACACCGCCAACCGTGTCAGAACCATGGTAGTCGCGAGGATTTGTTAATGTTTGAGGATTATTGGTGATATGGGTATTGGAGCAGGTGTCGAGGAGCCAAGCAGAGGAATCATGGGGAGAGGTTGTAGCTGCAGCCATGGCAGAGAGATGGGAGCTTGGTGCTCGACCTTCATATGCCATGTTAAGGCGATGGAAGCAATCAATGGCTGTATGACCATTGCAGTTGCAGATTTGGCATGGGCCGCATGAATCATAGGTAGATCGAGGAGATGGAGCGGGACCAAGAATAGAACCACCACGGGATGGAAAGCGGGAGCTGGAACCACGTCCATATGTGGTAGGACCAGAGAATGAGCCACGGCCATGAAAGGTGGGACGACCTCTTTGGGAGCCAGAGAACGAGCCGCGTCCACGAGAGCCACCAGTTGGGTGTGGTGCAGATTGGCGGTTGTTTGTGAAGAGGGCAGAGGGATTGGATTCTATTCCAATAAGAGCTTGATTTTGCAGACGACTTTCAGCTCCCAAAAGTAATGCTTCAAGGGCATCATAAGTGATGGGGGTGTCACGAGCCTGAGCGGAGCTAATAGTGTTCTCATAGAGAAGGCCAACATTGTTCATGATGATTGAAATCAAGTCGGAGTCATCAACCGGGTGCCCAGATAAAGCAAGGGAGTCGGCAACGTGATTAATCTTATCCAAGTAATCAGAGATGGAAAGATTACCCCTAGTGGTGCGAAGGAGGTTGCTGCAAAGTTGGAGAATGCGGTTGTGATTCTGGGAAGCATATCGATGTGCAAGAGACGTCCAAGTAGTGTGTGAAGCAACAGAACGGGAAACGGTGGCCAAGACAGAAGGCGTAAGGGAGCCATTGATCCATCCAAGGATCATTTGATCAGTGGCTATCCATTCCTCATATGCAGGATTCACAGTTTTAGTTAATTCACCAGCTGCATTCCGAAGAAAGGCAGGAGGACAAGGCTTTGTTCCGTCGACAAAACCAATGAGATTTCGGCTTTTGAGGAGGGGTGATCTGGGCTAACCATAAGGAATAATTGGTACGGTCCAGTTTGATGGTGAGGAAGTTTGATGTGGTTGTGGTGGTGGTGTTGGCGGGGGTAGCCATGGGAAGAGGAGGAAACAGAGAGTAGGAAAGGGAGAAAAGGGAAAAGAAAAAAAATTGTTGGGTAAGAAAATGTTAGGAGATGTCGTTTAGACAAAGGCTCTGATACCATGAAGAATATTTGAGTAAGGTGTGTTTTCTCAGTTTCTCATTGAAGTATGTCAATCATATATACATGGTTGCTGATCAGTTTTGTTCCTAAAGATCAGCCATTACAATGAATACAATTGAAGCACTGCTGATCAGTTTAGATTCTAGAGATCATGACATCCTAAGATCAAGCAATAATTAAGATAAACAGATATCAGCATCAATGCAGAAAGAGTAATCAAGGTAAATCAGTTTCATTGCTTATCATAACATTCTTTAACTTTTCCCTGACAAATCATGTAATCAAGATGAGCAACAAAACCAAATAGGCAAAGGAAAACATAAGACAAAAAATACTTCCATACTCTCTAATGTAGCTCAAGATCAGAAATTGTTTTCTGAATTCAAGAGTACCAAGAGCTGCCAAGTGTGCTTGTCCATGGCCTCCATATTTCTCTTGATCTGGCGACTTACTTACAACCTCACCTGCACCACCAACTCAAATATAGCCCGAAACGACTTCAATACAAACACAAAAACGACATTCACCACAGATGAATGAAACGCATGAAGTAAACAAGTAGAAGATGACCTTGAAACTTATGATCAAGTTGCACTGGAGCAATGTTACCAGCCAGCCGTACTGTTGGATACGAGAAAGAGCTGATGGCTTTACAACCAGAAGAAAATGGTGATGGTCCGTACTGTCCATGAATGACAGGCTGCTCGGTCCTATCACTGAATGCCTGACCTGCAACTACACATAGAGGCTATATATAGTTTCGAATATGATCAAACCGACCACAATGAAAAGCAATCATCATGCCATCATCAACTACCTGCGGAGCTGTACTGAAGTTCAGAACGAGGTGGCGTAACTGGAAAAGCAGAGGGGCTTTGATCATAATAAGCGCGGACAGCTGTCGAAGGAGGAGGAGAAGCAGGGAGGTCACGGATCAAGTGCTTGATGAAACCGCCGAGACTTATGATATTTTGTTTGTTGAAGACTTTAACCAGGACCTCATGTGCACGTTCCTGGCTGATAGAGGCCAGCTCCCGCCGGACCCAGGCGTCCGGCCATGGTAGCTTTTTCTCAGTACAGATTCTACGTAGCAACTCCTCCACCGGCGGAGGTAATCTCACTTCTTCCATAGAGTTCAGTTGCTGTTCTTTACTTTTTAGTGAGGCTTTTACTCTTTTAGTGCCGAAAGCAAAATATGGCTACGAAATCTTCAGAGGGTATTGATTTATAAATGGTGGATGGCGTGTTGTGTAAGCTTCGTCACTGTAGAGTAGAGTAGGGTTGATTGATTGGGATTGATAATATTGATAGCTTCGTACATTCTGAAGTGTGAAACATGCAATTATTGATAGCTTCGTCATTCTTTATGGTGCTTTTCCAAGGTTGAGTCAGCATTGCACCGTGCACCCTAAATAAAACACACACCCCAGACGGGGTTACGTTTTTTCCGTCTAGGTGCACGTGCTTGTTACAAAGCGAAGCTCTCGTCCTCCACTGTTTGCAGCCATAGCCAGAAAGAAGAAAATGCATAGATGTATCCAAAGCCAAACAGGCCGAAAGAAAACCTTCAAAAACATCTAAGGGGGGATTACAATTTACAACCTGTTGTAGTATAAATGTATAAATATTGTGTATGTCTATATCATGTAACAAAATACGTAAAGTATTTAGATAGGTACTTGAGTATATAATCATAGGTACTTGAGTGTATGAAGACTTATGTAACATGTTTTGCCAAAGGGCAACAAGCATGGCAGAAAATCATCATCAAGATGGTTATCATTTTGGTTTTCTCTTTGAGCTTTCACACTTCAAATGTATTCCTATAAATACCCCTTTGTATGAGATGAATAAACTTACTTGAAATCTCCATTCTCTCAGAAATATTACTCTCTCTTTCTGTGTGTCAATTCCTCTTGTTCTTAAACACAACCTCGTTTATCAATGATTTATTCTGACTCTCATGAGCAGGTCCGATTGAAGTGGTTGATGATGATGTAACAATCTAGCGAACAGGTGGATTGACACTCATGTAGGTAATTATTGGTTTAAGTGCAGTTGTTACTTAAGCGTGTTATAAGGACATGAGAAGAACGGTGTTCAATATTTGAAGATTCAGTTTTTTAACAAAAATTCTAATATGGATCAAGGTGTCGATGAACCATAGGCAAAATAGAGGATAAAATGGGGTATTTGTGTGGTAAAATAGCTATTTTTTTACCTTAATGCAGGTGAATCTTGGTCCACAGAAGACTCTTTGGTTTTTTAAAGGGCCTCAACTCCACTTTAAAGTTCTTATACAATGACGAAGAAAAACCGCCCTTGGATAGGATAACATCGATCCTCTGTTTGTTTCCAAAGCCTGATTTTGGTAAAAGGAGTGCCAGGGTGACATGGCTTATTGAGAAATGATTTTGGTAAACATTCATTTTTACCATGACGGCAGAAGCAACTTTACAGCTAACGGAGCCGTTATGTGCAAGGTCTAGATTGCTCATTGTTAGAAAATCTTGGTCTATATCTTTTTCCAAAGAGAGAAAGCAAGCAAAAGCTTTTCTAGTCTTGTCTGACCAGATGAAAATAGTATTGTGGTTGTGGGGCCTACTTACTGATTTGGTTATTGACCTCTGAAGATAAGCCGCAAAACACGATTCAAAAATCGATCAGGCATGTTTTCCGCCCAAATATGAACATTGTCGCATTTGGTTTTGGAAGACGACCAATTTGGGCAGACACTTGTAGAGGGCGTCCACCGGCCACCGGGTCCAGCCGTGAAAATCATACACAACCGTTGCTCTGAACAAGCACTTTCTCTTTTCTAAATTTGGTTGACTGATCTGATCGAGCACTGGACCAGCGAAAATGGCCAACTTATTCTCCATTTGATCCGATTGCAGTTGAATCTCTCGCACTTGATATTAAGATCTTCAAATTTCTCTCCCTCACCCTTCGTTGGACAATGTATGAACCTCTGGTGCTGTTTCCGTACACCGTCTGTTCAAGTTATTAGTTCCTCAAAAGCATGTGAAACTGCTTATGTTGTTATAATAAGGTTCTATATAACAGTTCAAAAGGAGTGATAATGACAAGTTATGAACCTTTGTAGCTGGTAGTGACGAATATGCACATGTATTTCACACTTACAAGTCACATAAGCAAATTCCTGATCAAATTCAAAACAACAATATAATGAAAGAATCGGCGGTCGCTAAGTAAGTATATGAAAAATTCACATCTGCAAGGCAGATGCAAGTTTTGGACGTACAAGGCAGTGCCTCACTCGTTGTTAGGATGAACGAGGCTGGTTTCCTTGTCTATTAATTGCAACAACACACCAACACTTTCTGTGCACATCCTCGACCAAAAATGGAGATAAAACAAATTATATATACCTTCACCCAATCTTTACTTCTCATAATTAAATGCATCATTCAAGGCATATTCTATGCTTTGTCGAACTTTGAAGATTTGTTGTTGCAGCAGTTTCTCACATGGAGCAACTCCTGAATCATGGTAAGTTAGTGTTAGCAAGTCCCATCGACTCTGCAACTTCTCTAGCGGAAAAGTCATCTGCTTGTGCCTGCACAAAGGTACACATTCAGAATAGCTATGTATATCATACACATTGTATAGGCTGAATACTGGCTTCTCATACAAATTGCGAAGATATTCATACCTGAAGGCGATGCAGCAAATACATCAAGAACAGATGCACAAATACCTGCAGATGGCTTATTAAAGTTATTTTGTGATAGTTCACTCCACAAAGTTTGTCTGATTAATTAAACTCTTCAAACAAGTATTCAACTGTTTTACCATGTAGAAGAGCAAGATAATCCGAGCAGTTGGATACCGCCAAAGAAATTTTGTGGCCCGGACAGCTCCTGAATCTAATAGTTTTGCTGCCTTCTGCAACTGCATCAGACAAGGGGAAACTTAAGAGTTGAGCACAACAAAGGGTGATGATGATGAATTATAAGTTAGGTTACCTGCACGGTTGCCCCAACCATATGGCGGTGATACAAGGGAAGAGGCCTGCAGAAATTAGTTTTAGTTACTTTCTGAAGATTCTATAACTAAATGGAGATAAAGCCACATAACAGATACAATAAACTTGGACGGTATACAAATGCACCCAAGTCAAGATGTCCGGATATATGAGGACTAATTATCCTTGTTAATTAAAGTTATGGAGAGTAGGAACTAGGTGAAGAAAGTCAAATAGTAAAATGAAGGGTACACACCGATGCTCTCTTATCTATTAGCCTAAGCGTCCAAGGGCTTAGGAAAGGTAGTAAGATTTGTGATGATAACTAAAGCATGGTCTCAATCTTGTCAAGGAGAGGGTTGTGCACTGGTAAAAGAGGGGCAGCTTTGCTTGTTCTTTGTTGTATCAAAGAAGAAAGGAGGGGCAGCTCTAAGCATAAGGCATTACAAGGATTATAGTAATGGTTATCACAAAAAAACAAAATAAAAACATACTCAAGTGCCTTCATTTCAGTGTCTTCTTCCCAGGATGCTGATGCCCGGCGGGAAACTCTACTTCTTTCTGCCTCTACCTGTGCCTCCTGGAGACGCTTCAATTCCTTCTCCAATTGGAACTCTGCAGCAGCTTTTTCACTGGCCATGGTTTCTAACTGTGTTTGCTTGTAGTACTGAATAATACATGGAATAAACTACTTATCAAAACGGCTTGTTATGTAACTGGCAATGTAAAATTTATATTTCTGAGTTGAGACTTGAGATTACCAGTAAATCAGTTAGTTCACGGTAGCGTTTCTCTAGTTCCATGTGTTCCTGCAAAATGGCATATATAACCAAGAATTAACATATGACTAAGTACCAGAATTCATTATAAGATGAAGATGCATATGGTGAAGATAACTACAGAGAGAGAGAGAGAAGGGTTGATCAAAAGAAGGTTAAGAATATGCGAACAACAGCCGACAGTTTACATGGCACTGTAATGCTGAATCAAAATAGACAATGTGTAGCCAATGCTAGCAACTGGACAACACTTTATTTTGTCTAAATTATCTACCAGCATTATAACACATTAATTTAGATTTAACTGATCAAGACCCATACTTAAGGCTTGTGAACATATTGAAATAAGAGAACAGGAAAACAAAAACAACAGAGATTATATGATGTATGCAGCCACCTATATAGAGCTGGAAGTTTGATCTTCTCCATATTTACCATCCGAAAAAAAAAGTCTGAGACCATGATTTCCCACCCAAAACCGAGAAAATCCTAAAAAAAATATCCTGTTGGAACTTTTGAGTTCTGTCACTTCGACAATTGCTTAAAAATCATAAATTAAGGGTGGGAAGATTTTGGTGAGAAAATAAGAACGTGCTACTTTAGCCAAAAAAAAATGTTTTCACAGTTTTGGGTGAAAAATCAAACGTTTGAACAATTTTTTTTCTTTGAGATAAAAGATCCTGGATCGACTCCAGCAGATCTAGGACCAGAGGAAATAAAGATCAACTATATTTTACAGGCTTAGGACGCTAAAGATTCTACTCGACACCTAACATGGATTGAATAGAAGGTTGCACCCGTCAAAAATAGAAATGATATCAAATTTGTGATAGGTTGGTATTGAAAAACTGAGCTTTAGAATCAGATTACCTGACGTGAGTAGTGCTCAGCATCCCTCTTCATGGCAGCCATTTCAACTCTCATTTTCTGAACTTCAGCCTAAAATTTTAGCAAGTGTTAGAACTTAGAAAGCAAGTAGATCAAAGAAGCAAAGAAATACAGGACTCAAAGATACAAATGGAGCATAGCACCGGTATTATGCAAGAAACAAAGGACACTTACCTCCAAGGAAGAAAGCTTGCCCTCTGCATCCCTCTGACCTTGGCGTGCACGTTCCACTTCTTCCTGCCACACCTGCATCTTAGTATACAGCTGTAAGTACAATTATACTATGGTGATGAGACCAGGGGTCAAATGTAAAACTGAGTCGAGGAATACCTGAATCATTTGATTCGCCTCTTCTGGTGGCTTCTTTTGCCCGCGCCGAGCACGAGCTTCCATATCTTGCAGCTCTTGGTTTAAGTTGGCACACTCAACCTGATACCACATAGTTCTAATTATAAAAGAAGATTAAGACAGTATTGTTTCTGCAATTCAACAGAAATTGTTGTAAAAATAATGTAAATGTCTCTTCTACCTCAAGCAATGCCATCTTCTGCTCAAGTTCTGATGCCTTTGCAGTCCTCTCATCAGCTATTCTCTAAATAGGGAAGCCCTTAACATATTCAGTAAACTATGCTCAAACTCAAAATTGTGAAAAATCATTTAAAGAAACGAAAAAACAGAAAAGTGGGAGACACTCCTCAGTAGACATAGACGTAGCTTCTGAGGTGGGTATGCAAAGTAAAAATCACCAAGTAAAGCTCGACAATGAAAAAAAAAAGTTGTAAGAAACCAAAAGATCTTAACACATTTGAGATAAAAATATATATATATGCACTTGCTTGTTATCGAAGCCTAAGAATTCAGCAGTCTTAAATATCCACAGAGATAAGAAAGAACAGAAAACTGCTCTCATTAATGAAAATGCTGCTACTTGAAGCAATCAGTTATAAATTTGGAAAGGGCTACTTCACCTGAGTCCTTGCGAGGGCTGTGGATGCCTCAAGGGCTCTATGTTCCAATTCTACTTCCCTTTCCATAGCAGCCTGTTTTACCATAAAATGATCAGCATCAGCACAAGAAAACAACCAGAAAAAAAAAGAGATAATTATTAATTGTACAAATTGTTCTGGGTGCAAACCATTTTGGTAGCATTGTGTGCAGCACGCTCTTCTTCAGCTCTCCGTTCTACAGAAGCCAACTCCTCCCGTACAGCCTGAAGAATACAGTCTCACTATTTCAGAATCTAATAATAAAAACAGTATAAGATACGAATCCAAATACATGCAAGGAAGCATCATAAAATCTAACCTGCATCATTCTTGTCTCCGTCAGTTCCCGATTTCTCATTACAGATTCCATGTTTGCCTGATTAAAAATACAAATAATAAACCAACTATTACCAAATCATCAACTAGACAAAATTCAAGTTTAGAGCATCCATAATTGCATTGAGTGCTATAAAGCGTAGATCAAAGGAGTAGAATGAAAAAATAAAAATAAAAAAATGACAAGGTGCTTCACATGAACCAGCCCCAAGTATTCCTAAAGTCTCTTCTTGCTACGTGCCACTGACAGTTGCAGTGGCAGGGAGGGGAGAGAGTGAAAGTGAAAGGAAGACTGTGCATGAATAATGATATTAGGTTAGTGTAACGAACCTGCAGCGAAGCCAGATTTCCTTCAGATATAGCAGCCTGTTTCTTAAGTGCATCCATGGAACTGACAAGTGCCTCGATTTCAGAATTTTTTGCTGCCAAGGCCTCAACCATATTTGACTCTATTCTTGTCACTTCGCTTTTGGATGCTGACAAATCTTTTTGTAGCTGCTTTATGCGAGCCTCATATGACTTGCTCAGCTCTCTCTATCAAAACGGGCAATCCATGTGATATCAATAGCTGTATATCATGTTCATTCATGTTTAAGTTCACATAATACCTGAACTAGAAACGGGAAAGTGTCTCACCTCAGACACAAGAAGCTCCTCTAGCTGTGCATTCTCAGATTTGTATTCTTGAAGACGGGATGAAAGTCCGGCACAAACCTAACCATGGTAAGCCAAGGATTAACAAAGCATCTAAAGAGAAGACTTTCAACTTAATCAGTAACAATTTCTCGAGGGTCAGAAAACCTCATGTCTAAAATATAAATTTAAGGTGACCTTTATTAGAGACTACTGAAAGAAAGTGGCATTCCTACTTCATTGAATTGAAACTTACAAAAGTAGCAAAGATAAGCATGTATTAGTAGAGCTTACCCTCGCTAACCTTGCTTCTTTAGACTGACCAGTGGAAACAGCAGTTTTAAGCAATCCTTGAGCCTGCACACCAACTAAAGAAACTAGTCAATGATAGCCTAAATGGTAAGGTAACAAGATTCAAATCCAAAAATAATGAAGTATATGAATGTTCTCTTCATAATAAATAACTTACCTCCTCAAGTTGATCTTGTTCCGGTACTTTTGAGGGAGAGCTACCAGCTTTATGCTCAAGTTGCTTACTTCTGTCAAGGACTGGTTCCTCATTGCCATCAGCAACTTCCGACTGATTTTTTCTGTTACTGGGGACATCGGTAGCTATAGACTGTGATCTCTCTTGGACAGGGGTTGGAGGAACATCTGCATCTTTGGATCTTTTATCTTGGCCAGCATCAACTGACTGAACTTGATTATTTTCATGCACAACCTCAACTTCTTTGGCAAATAACGGCGAAGGATGTTCTTCCCGACCAACTGCGGCATTCTCATTCACAAGCTCACCATTTGAAGTTGATGTGGCAGCTTCCCTATCAGTAAGAATTGGTGAAGCTTCCAGTTGACCAGCATCCGTTTCACCGATTCCAATTCCTGGTGTCTCTGTTATAGGAATGCTAGCTGTGGAGTCTTTCTCAAGATCCTGTTGCTGCTCGTTAATTGTTTGGATCACAGGATTTTCAGAGGGTGTCCCACCATTGTCATTTAAATGAACATCACCAGCTTTTTCAGGTGTGGAATCTACTTGTGGAGTTAGTATATTAATCTGTGCATGTGCAGAATCACTTGTTTCTAGAGACTCTGTTTTGTTATGAGAACTTGTTTCTGAAGTTTCATTTATTGACTGTCTTTTCTGAGCCTGAAAATACCACATGTGAGACAATAGTTGAAAGATATCTATGTTTCTGTGTGAACAAGCTATCTAGATAAGTAAAATGGCAACACCTTGGTCTTCTTCTTTGCCCGCTTAGCTTGAGATCCTTGCCCATTAGAAGCTTCTTATAAGGAAGACGCAGACAACAGTTAGCAACGGATGATGGTCTTCAAGTTAACAGACAGACATAAGTTGATAAAGTAACTGCTAAAGGATGAATCTTCTAGAGGAGACTATCAAGGCTATAGAGTTCATCTTAACAGTACAATGTCGATAACAGATGAGAAGGCACCAGCTAGTTTGGTGGGTAAAGTCACTTTAAAGCCATCCCCATTCCCAAGGACATAGGAAAGGGCTGGGGCCTTTTATAAGGAGCCATTATCTAACACATATGTGCGATGATTCGAATGAAGCAAAAAATAAAAATGTATATAAAAGATGCTAAAACAAATCAAAGTTAATACCTAGTGCTTGGGCAGCCAACTGCTCATCTGACAACTCATTGACAACGAGCTTTGCCCTTCGATCAACAACTTCAAACAAATCTGAGGCCAAAGAAAGCATTATAATGTACAGAATTCTCATCTGAGGACTGATAAAAAGGATGAATAATCATTAGTACAATTTGGTGGTGCAGGTATTAGAATTATGATTGTTATATAACTTATTTTCTTTTGTGATTTGAGTTTTTTTGGTAAGTGGAAAGCAGTAGTGCAGCCTCGTTGGAATATCGTCATAATAGAACACGTCCTAATACCAAATAACACCAAATTTCTCTAGCTCATTTCACGAAATTTGTGAATTGTACAAAAGCACTGGCAACTACTAGTTATATAGCTACACGAGATTCCAACTCTTGCTAATGTCTTATACGAACTCCAAAGACTATTCTTCCGAATCATCAACTCTACTAATCTCGTTCCTTCATTGAACACTAATTCCACCAGTATTGCATTCAAAACCAAGCTATCCAACCTAACCCGATCATCCTATTCCAAGATCATTAATCATCACACATTGCATCATCCACAAAATTCCCGAGCATTTCAAGCACAATAATCAAACCTAAACACATTTCAAATCTGAGCGGCAACCAAATCAAATCAAACAGCAACAAAACAAACAGATAGGATTTCAAAAACAGTAGAAAATATATCGAACCTTCAGCAGCTTTGAGCCACGAAGCCATTAGAGGCGAACCGAATTCGGATCTACGACGACGACGACAACAACGGTGGCCTAGTGACCGACGAACGGAGCTTCCATTCGCGAATGCGCGGGATCAGAAAACGACGGCGTTTGAAGTCCGATTAGCACCGAATTGAGTCCGGCGATTTCACCACAGGTGTGAAGGGGGTGAAGTTCGTTAGTTGGGGGAAAGTTTGGGCGTTAACGAGTACTGAAGAAAAAGAAGAGAGAGGTGGTTGGTGGTGTTCATGAACGACCCGCGTATCTGTACCCGGGGAATTTTGTTTGCCACGGGGTAAAGGTGTAGCCGTGTAGGGACAATTCTTTGGGCTGGATGAATTGGGCCTTGGCCCAAGTTTCTTTCTTGCAAAGGACCAGAAACATATACATGGAGTTCAAAAGGAACCAGAGGCCCAAGTGTAGGGTTGTGAGAGCCTTCTTCTTCTGTGTTACTTCTTTATTTTTTTTTTTTAACTCTAAGGTTATTGAAGGGAAAAGCTTTCTTTAGGACGGTTTTAGTTGGATCTTCAAATTTAATATTTAGACCTTCATTTTTTTCAATTTTTGTCAACTCTTATGAAAAGACAATTAGAAAAAAAGAAAACAGATCTAATTTGTAAGTTTTCTTAAAATAAATTCATTAAATATTTTTGTGTAACTATTACTAATTAAGATCCAAGGTCAACTCTTTTTAATTAGATTTAATGAAGCTGTTTTTTAGAACCATTCATATTGCAAAAAAAAAAAAAAAACAACCCTATTATTTGGATTGATCAAAAAATCTTTATAATTGTCTACTTATTCGGCCCCTCCAAGAATCAATTTTTGTTCAGCTGCAAGATGAAAATACATCAAAGATATATGTAATTTCAATCCATTACAAAATCCTTAGTGGTTGAATTGATAGAAATACAAATACAAAAAGGGAACTAATGAAAAATGTCACATTAGAGTGTGAAATGATAAAAATGTCACATAGTTTCCCACTTGATAAAAAGATCAATTATGAATTGTTAGTAATATTAATTTAGTCCTTATTAAGAATAAGGTAATGTTAAAAAGTGTCAGTTCTTCATTTTTTTGATTCTAATTCTGCCCTTCAAGCTAATTCTCATTATATTCTTCTTCACCTCCATAGAGACACAGACCTCCTTTCTCGAGTGTCAATGGCGAAGAACGACGCATCCTTGGGATCAGTGGGTGAGTTCTTGAAGCAGTGCCAGTCTTCGACGATCGACTTCTCCAGAGATCGGAGCCAAACGCACACATGAGGCTCTACAATGATCTGATTCTCTTCTCAATTCTCCCTAGTTTTTTTTTAGCTCTAGTATATGCAATTGTAGTGAATTAAAGGTTCTGGAACTTGGAATTGGAATCAGGTACTACAAGACGCGGCTGTGGATTGGGTCATTAACTTAGTTACTTTGTTTATTCATGTTTATTCCTAATTGGTTTTCCATCAAATTCGATCTTCTCTGATTTTGTTGCTATGCTTTGTTCTCAACATCTAGATTGCTGTATAGGTTTTGCTTTTAGATGACTTTGTATTGGTGTTTGCCTTTCTAGGCTTGATTTGTGGTTCTATACTACTTGTCTGGGAATTTATGGCTATATATTTGGCATTTATGTGTGCAGAAACTAAAGTCCTCTTTTATTTTTGCATAATTTCTACTTAATTGAAGTCCTTTGGTACATGCATGGAACTTGACAATTTTGTTCTTCCAAGTGTTTACTGGTTCAAGTGATTATCTTACTAGACTTTACTCACTCTTGATTTCCATGCATTAGGTAAGGCAACAAAAATCAGCTTAAGTGTTGATTTTTGCATGTTGTGTGGCGACATGGAGCAATAAATGCTTAGCTGGTTTATTTAGAGTGAGAGAATTTAGGTGGTTATATTAGTAAGATTAAGGAAGAGATGTTCAAGTAGTTCACTGAGCACACAGACCATGGCTTGAGTCAAGAAATTCTGACTCTTAGGTCATGTATGAAAAGGTGATACTTGGTGTATTACCAGGCAATAGTTACCCATTAATGCACTGATATTCTTTACTTTATTTGTCTATACTTGTTGGTCTACTTCTGTGTGTATACATTGTTACTTGCTTTCCAGTGTTTGCTTTGTCTCATGTTGTCGAACAAGATTGATGTAAAATTAAAGATCTATTCGTGCTTTGAAGTTTTTTCATTGCTGCGAATTTTCTATTTAAGTGCATATTAATTTGGTCTATCTCTTTTGAAATGAAACAAGTGGTTAGATTGACATATGTAACCAAAGTACACTTTCTTTAATTTCTATTCTGCCAATTCCCAACTTGACACCCTTGTAATAAAATGTGAGGCATAACCTAGGTTGAATAGTTGTTCATAATTTCGTTGTGATTTTTCTATTGTCTTCCTCGACCATCTATTTGGTTTAATTGAACCTCAGAAGCACAGGGTAGCTATTGTCGAATTCATGAGTTCGTAATATGTGCTCTTACTTATATTTAGTTGTTAGGTTTGAACTAGCTACAACCAAATCTGTTCAATGCATTCCTGATAGATGTATTGAATATGATGTAGGGCAGGCAGAGGTCTTTGATGCCTTTACTGGTCTTTGGTATGGCATCCTGCTCCAGATGAAAGAAGGACTTCTAAGGGAAATTTCTTCTAATTCTTTTCTTGTTCCATTGAGAATATAAAAGCTATAGGCACTACGCCGTTAATGCATGCTTGGCTCCACTGTATTCTTTAGAAGGGAGGCACATAATTACAGTGGAAGTGAAGTGAAT
Source organism: Rosa persica (assembly GCA_025331145.1). NCBI lineage: Eukaryota > Viridiplantae > Streptophyta > Magnoliopsida > Rosales > Rosaceae > Rosa > Rosa persica. The sequence goes on along the minus strand of WFKR01000002.1, from coordinate 3,832,150 downwards.
GGCACAGTTCAGTAGACAATGATGTAGAGATTTGAATCTGAAAAAGTAAAAATAGAAAAGAGAATAATTTGAATACAGATGTGGTGTTAGTTATTTGCTCATGTATATCCTTTGGGATTTCTATTAGGCAAGAAGGTCAGTTCCGGAAAAAAATAGTGTGCTTATTGTTTACTCACTAGAAATGACTATCCTAACAATCTTCTCATTGTTTTTTTCAATGAACTTTAGGTTTTTTATGCAATTGTGTTCTTCCGACTGTCCTGAACGAAACTAAGGTTTGGCAAGTAAGATCAAATGGGGGGGATTTATGGACATAAGAAGAAATTCAGAAGCCATTCAAGTAATTATGCACCAGGTTCTAGAAGCAGAAGTTTTAGACAAAGACATTGTCTTCCGCCATATTTGTTGATCTATTATACCTCAACCCTAGCTTTGACTGTATTTGACACCGGTTCATTTGATTTGGAGGCCTGTTATAGAGTTCTAGAATTTCATATGAACAACAGATGGGGTAATTGCAAAGTTAATTCTGCTCCATCTGGTTATCTCAGCTGCTTGAAAACTGTGTTAGTATATTAGTTTTATGTAAAATGCTTTCTGGGAGAATCATGGTTTGCGATTTTCAATTTTTTTTTTGAGTTTCTTTGTTCACCCTTATCCTGGCCAAGATTTATGACTTGTTTCTCTTTAAGATTATCAGTGACATGCCCAGTGACTTGAGGTTAGCAATGAAGATTATCAGTTACTTACTGATTTTGACAGTTACATGGTCAGTGACATAACCAGTGACAACAAATTTGACACCTAGTTCTACAATTACCACATGTCTCACAAAACAAGAACATCGATGATTTGAGCTTGTGAGACTGTATTAATAACTCAAATTTGCAATTAAACTTCACAAATATTTTTTTAACGGTAACTTTGCCAGTGATCTGATCAATAACATGGATACAACAGTAACTTTGCTAGTGACCTGATCTGGCGAGTGACTTGGTCAGTAACATGTATCAGTGTATACCACTAACATGCAATAGGACTTGGTCGGTGACGTATATCATGTTCATGACTGTGACATGATAGTGACATAGTCAGTGACTTGAGGTTAACAGTGATCTGACTAGTGACTTGGCTAGTAACAAGAGGTTAACAGTTCATCATTAGTGACTTTGATAGTTACATAATCAGTGACATGAGGTTAACAGTTACCTGATCAGTGACTTGAGGTTAGCAATGAAGATTATCAGTTACTTACTGACGTTGATAGTTACATGGTCAGTGACATGTTCATGATTGTAACATGACCAAAGACTTTACAGTAATCACTTGAGGTTAACAGTTACCTAGTCAGTGACTTAGCTAGTTACTTGAGGTTAACAATTACTTGATCAGTGACTTAGTTAGTTACTTGAGATTAACAATTACATGGTCAGTGACTTGGCTAGTTACCAGCAGTCACTGTCAATCCCTCGCCAAGTCACTGGCAAAGTCACTAAACATAACAGTGACACCTTAAAAAGATACATAGAGCTAATTGATTTAGTAAGCTGGAGTTTACAATTGGCCAGTAACTTGCATCCTAACCTTAAACAGATTGCTAAAACTCTAGATTTACAGAAATCTAAACTCTGCCTATGTTTCGCAAATGTCTTGATCATATAAGCTCTATATTGCAAACTTCTTGCTGATTGTCTTCTGAATCCCCTCCTCTTTTGAAGGTTTCTTCATGTAGTACATCACAAAAATTCCACAATCCAATCTGTTGGCCATGAAAAAATTATATTCATTGCATTTGAACAGTATAACAATAAAATGACATTCTAAAGTATTGTATACTTATAAGATTTCTTCTTGTGAAAATGAGAAAATAATCAGTAACTTTGACAGTTACATGATCAGTGACATAGTCAGTAACATGTTCATGATAATGACATGACTAATTATTTGAGTTTAACAGTTAACCGCCAATGAACTGGATATAATAGTCTAAAGAAATTATAAAATATATCAATGACATGCAATATGACTTGTTCAGTGCAATATTACTTGACCAGTGATATGGTAATGAATATAACAATGACTTGGCCAATGACTTAGCAAGTGAAATGTCATTGACATTGGACATGACCAGTAACCTGGCTAGTAACAAAAAATTTGACACATAGTTCTACAATTATCACCTAGTTCTCAAATTTGACCAAAGAAATTGAGCAAGCATACCAAGAACCAAAGCAAAACCCACAAGAGTCAAGAATTGATAACTGAGCCATTCCAAGAGCACCCAAACAAAGGTTGCAACAGTTAAAACACTAGCTGATATATTTTTGTTCCTCCACAACAACACATCAGCAGCTAAACAATTCCAACATTAAAAACAAACAGATTATTATAGTACAAGTAACAACTTTTAAATTGCATAAAAGGCTTCTATGATGTTCTTTCTTTGTTCTCTTTCTTCAATTTCTTTGTTCTCTTTCTTCAATTAAAGACTATATACTTCAAAATTTGCTATTGTACGACCACGAAGAAAAAAAAAAAGTATGAAACATAATGATCCTACAAATACGAAGATTTTTCATTAAAGACTATGTACTTCAAAATTTATTACTGTACGACTAAAAAGAAAAGAAAAAATGTATGAAACATAATGATCCTACAAATACCAAGATTAGAAAAGATGCACTATCCACAAAAAGATTATACTGTTCAGTTGCTTGAAATATTGAGCATACGGTGGCATCTATAGAAAACTGTACAATTTAATATAGAGATTAGCTTTGCATAATTACATAGCGTACCTCCCGGCTATCAAAATTCCAATCAATTCTAGCAACTTTTGGCTCTAGGGGACTAGAACATGATGCACTTCCTCCTATGCGTACAAGCAAATTCAATGGAAAGGGGAAAACAAAAGCAAGGCAGTAAACTCAATCATGAATAAAAATGTACATCAAAGTATAAAGTCAACTTGAAAATTATCAATACAATACATGTATATAGCAATGTATCTCTTTGCACAACTTAAAAAAATTATCAACTTAGCATACTGAGCAGTATACTAATTAAGAAATACAACTACAATGTGATATCAGCTTAAATACAGTAGTATTTTACTATTAGAGTTACCATTTGTCCTGTAATACCTGATTCTCACTATCAATTCACTTTGATTAAGCCAGTCCATGGTACCCCCAAATTATGTCCATGACACTACACTGAAAATAGCACTTAGGTGTAAATTCTATCTCAATGCTACGCTAGAAATCATACAGCCATAAATTCTTAACATTGCCTACCACACAGTTACCATCTCCATAAACTATGATCCCAAAACTATATCAGAATCAAATTTAGCAAAAACAACATAAGCATAACAATAAAAGCTAAAAACTAGCAGATTTTGTCTACACATAAACCAATCCACTATAAATAAGAAAATCAAATCAACAGCAAAGATATTGACTAAGATATTGAGAGAATTAGCTTGAGTTGTGCTTCATAAATTACAGAGGCAAAGAGCCAAATAGATAACCATTAAAGAAGAACTAGTAATAAGGCCTCGATCTCCATATGCAGGCCAATACCCCACACATAATTTTCCTTTGTCTACCTATAACTCCAAACAAACTCGTATAAATCCATTAAACTGAGCAATTCATCAACAATTTTGTCATCTCATACTACACTGCTGGTCGATTATCAAGTTATCAACAATATCAATAAGAAATGATGATTAAAGCTATAGCCTACAACTTTTTTGGTGGAAAAATCAGGGATGCAGTTAGAGAGATACATGTGGCTTTGATGGAGAAGAAGATGAATCTCTACCGTAGCGGCCGACGTGAAAAAAAAAAAAAAACTACTCATGCAATTGATTCCTCAAACTCCATCAAATTCACGCTAGATAACGGAAAGCTCAAAAAACAAAACCGGACTTGAGGAACTCCCGAAGCAACTCCCGGAAATACGCGCCGCCACTACCAAATCTCTCTAAATCCACAGAGCCGATTCAAAATTCCCGTTCCGGCGACGAACGCAGAAACGACGTCGTAGGGGACCAGACGTACTGGATGCCATGGGAGAGGGAGGGAGGGAGGGAGGGAGAGAGAGAGATTTTGGTAAGGGTCGAGTCCGAATGGATTCAGACAGGCTTGGGTAACGGCAAGGGAAGAGAGAGAGAGCTGCCAGTGGCAGCTTTGGTAATTAAACTTAACTTTAGTGGCAGGTTGTTAATATGTAACTTTAATTATCATGGGGACATTTGTGGTGACTTGATTATCATAATGTACTTTAAAATGACCTCTTTTATCATTGTCCCAATAAAAAAAGGAACAACAAATTGTTAATTAGAGATACAAATTTAAATAGTCAATGGTATTTTGGTAAAATGAAGGAGATGTACTTAGCTTTTTAAGTATTCAAAAAAGTGAATTAGAGATTTAATGAATATGAGAGATCAAAATATTAAATTTAAAGGTTCAAGTAGAATCACCATTTTTTAATTACTTTTGTGGTTAGGTCATCACATTTATTATTTAATGAAATTAAAGAAAAACAAGAGTAACACCAAAATTCCGTTGAGAAGAAATAACATTTCAGACTCAGTCAAAAGGGACCAATATTGTTTAAATAGAAAAATTTCACATTTCCTTTCAAAATGGACAAAAACCTTGGGGGTTACATTTCTCCCACCAATTATCAACAAATTGCCTTACATGTGATGTAGCAATAATACTTTTATTGAAACTGAAGAGGTCGATCAGTTCTTCTTCATTGGTCGATCTTGACAGCTGAAACAGAAACTTGTGTCGAACTACACTAGCCAACTTATGGGTTGCAACCACCGGTCATGGTTTGAGTTCTTGAAAGATGCATTGATTTAGTGGCTAGTTGCTTCCGAAAGACTGCACCGCCAAAATCGACCCAAGAAAGAAAAAAAAAAATCACCTCGCACATAAAAGCCATGTAGCTAACATTGACATTATATTCGCTTTCACTAAATTGAACGCTCAAAATTTGGAATGGAACCAAAAATGATGTTTTGTATTTTGGAAAAACAAATGAACAGAAAACTTTACTGATCGATTGATAATTCACGTACAATTCAGCATTAGTCGACTAAAAATTGAAAACTGAAAGAGAAAGCTGTGCTTGATAATTAATTTTGTGTCGAAATCAAAAGCTGTGCTTGATAATTAATTTTATGTCGAAATCAAACCGTCCATATCAAGCAATCATGCATGGCACGCGTCTATAAGACTGGCATGCATGCCAATTGGCTCTACAGATTTCCAGAAGTTCATAATCATTATATAACAAAATGAAAATAAAAATAAAAGTAGTTAATCAAGAATATAATTCTTAATATCATTATGATGAATTGATGATCACTCTTTGTGGATAGTTTGTTTGCAAATAATGCAAGATAAGCTTGAATTCATGAAGTTTTATCAGAAATGCAATTGATGCATTCAAAGGTGGAGAGAGACTACTAAGATCGGGAGGCGCCTCATTAGTGCTCGAGGGAGACTCTTCAAGAATCATGCAACACAACATCACAATCTCTCACAGTCTCACCTACTCTTTATAATTCTTAGTCATTTTCTTTGCTTCTTTAATTTTTATTTACCACTTCTTTCAACCCCTCTAGATCTATAAAGCCCACAATGATTGTAAGTAATAAGCTCCTGTCTGTATATAACTTGGAATCATATTCATTTCGTTTTTTTTTTCCTCTCTCTCTTTTTTTTTTTTTCTCTTCGTTTTTTTTTTTTCTCATTTCTCTGTTTAAGTTTTAAATGGTGCTGGATTTGTTCAGTTAGTCATGTTCATCAACAGCTACCTGTATACAGGGTTTTCATTTCACAGTCAATTGCAGAGTTACTTCGTTCTATATTGGTAAAGGTGTGCTTTCGGTTTTTATTTTCTGGAAGTCAAAATATGTCATACAGGAACAGTGAGATGAACACTTCAGCTGCCAGCCCACAATCTCAAATATAGTTGAAATGAAAGGCAAAGAAGAATTGTAATCAAAAAAAGGCAGAGACGAATAAATGTGAATGAAAAGAAAGTTTAGGACCCGGACCGGACCAGAATGATTTTTCTTTTTCTTTTTTTGTGCAAGACAGTTAATGATATTTTATTTTCATAGCACACGATGATCATTATATATGAAAAGTGCATGTCGTGGTTCTATAATTCCATTGCGCTGTTCAACTAAACTGAGCGTATACACATATACATATACGTACTATATGTATATGTATATACGTACATTTTAATTAACACTAATTAATTTCTGTTTCTATCGAAGATAATTTCAATTTTTCTTCATGCATGTAAACGAATGGATCGATGTCTACTCTTTTACCAAAAAATTAGGGAGATATCTAATTATAGACCCTTTGCCTTAATTACAACGTGCTCCAAGTTGTATGGTATCCCTATTAGTTCATAAGAAGGAAAACGCAAGATCACTAGCTCAAGACAAAATTGTTGCTAATCAGTTTATTGATATTACAAGACAAACCATGTTTGATTCACATATATAACATACTCTATTGCTTAACTTGTTTACTAACCCACAGAAAGAAAATAACAAGAGGACTCTAGTTAACCAAATTTTAATCAATCTGTCCAATGTTGGCCACCATATAGATGAAAAAGGCCCTTATATATAACTTATAAGTGAAAATTTTGGGGAGCCCTTTATACAATGGTAGTGACCCTTCAACAACGCAATGAAAAAAAAGGACGAGAACCACTAGTGTCACTTTCAAAACAACACTACACAGACAAAACCCTAAACCCTAATAAATCCAAAGCTCCTACTCACCAACCTCGAAAGGCAATCCATTAAAATTCCAACCCCCATATCGAGCCATGCCAAACACAACGCTCTCTTTAAAGTCCCTTTAACCCATGCAATTAGTCGCAGTAGGTACAATATTGGTTTAGCTTTATGAAAAGACGAGAGGTCGCCTTTTCCCTTTTCTCTTTCACCATGCAAAGCTACAAACACCACAAGACATAAAGTGATTGATAGGAACAAATTTACTTGTAATACGTTGCCAAAATACAAAAATTAATCACACTTATTGCTCAATTCAAGAGCCTCGGTTTCAGGTTAAATTCATCTATTTCATAAATTAACGCCATATTAGTAAAGGAAAATTTTATCCGTGTGTAAAAGATTATTATTGTACCCGCCAGTTCTTTTTTTTTTTTTTGTAGTTAAACTTTCTTCTTGCAACATGTATATTGAATTCATCGTTAAGTAAATAACTGAAATTCACATACATGTTCTTCTGAAAAAAGGAAACATTACAAAAAGATACATATATCTGGCACATACAAAAATTCCTTGCGTGTGTGAGTACTCTTATGTGCAAATCATTAAAGCGAAAACAGATTAACCATGCAATCAAAGAAGGTGCGTGAAGCCCTAGCTGCTTGATCATCCCATGGAATATTAGATTTTGAGATTCAACCCAGGTAGTAATTTTTCCAAGGTCGATCTCATCGACTTCGCAAAGCACGGTATGGTGATTCAAGAGCAGATGTCCTTTTCTGCAACTTGAGGTCTTTATAAAACTTCTTAATAAATTCCTCAGCTTCCTTGTCTACCTGGCTATCTCCCTCTTCCTTCATCGGAAACGGCGAGTCCGTTATCCTCAGCTGCCTCACCATGGGGCTCTTCCCGAACCCTGGCAGCGTCACTATTGGCGACGCCTCCGCCACCATCTCATTGTTCAGCATCTCAAGAACCCTTTGCACCGCCGCCGCGGTGCTCACATCATCGTATTGATACGCAGAGGCTGTGGCAGAAGTATTTTTCGCAAAGTATCCGTGGTGGTGGTGGTGGTGCTTGTTGCGCTTGTGGTGGAAAAGGAAAGGGTTGTGGGTGGCGGGGCTGTTGCTGCAGCTGAACTCATATTCACGGGGGGTGACGAACGAAACGGCGTCGTTCGAGCGGCACCTGAAGGCGGAGTTGGAGGAGTGGTGGAGCATGATGAGGTTGTTTGCGATGGCTTTGCTGGCTAGCTTGCCGCGCTTGAGCATCAAGTGGAGGTCGACTAATAACTTGCTTTTCGTCAAGCCCTTTCGCAACATGAAGAACACTATCCGTACTAGGTTCCATAGCTTCTTGGCCACCACAGGCGGGCTTGGTTCCACTTCCATTTTAGAGAGAGAGAGAGAGAGAGAGAGAGAGAGAGAGAGAGAGAGAGAGAGAGAGAGAGTTTTGTTTTGTAGAGGGAGAAGAATAATTAGAGGGTTTTTGTTGGTACGATCTTGTGAGGGGAGGGAGGAGAGGTATATAAAGGCCTTTGAGATAATTATTTTATTAATAACGTTTAATTCTCAAATTATGTAATGGTGGAGACACGTTCCAGTCTCTACTATAGCGCGTGGATATAATTTTGTCAGGAAGAGATCCAAGGCAAGAGGAAGTTGTTTCTCACGTGTTGTGTGTGAGGAAGGTGATTAGGGTTCCGAAGTGATAGGAAATCGGAGGGTTTGTGAATTATAATTTACGTTTGAATTTTTCTTTTGGTAGTGGTTTGTATAATGGAGGGGTATGAAGGATTACTAGAAGGTCCCTAGAGGAGAGCCAAATTACCTAAGGATGCCATCACATTCAATGATTAGAGATATTTGGGAAGGTCCCAAATGTCAAATAAAGAGTTTTGCTCTAAATAGTAAGGTACTTGCTATCTCTTTTACGCTTCTTGGAAGGGTAACTCCATCATACAATGTGATCAAAAATGGAGTTTGAAAGGAGAAGATGAAAGTAGGGATGATTGGGAAAACAAAATTTATTTTGAAAAAATAATTATTATACTTAAATTAATTTTTGTTGGTCCGTAGTCTCAGAAAATATTTTAATCGATCTTAGCCAAACGTTATTAAACTGCTCATAACTAGCTAGAAAACCGTTGAGTTGTTAGAGATTGAGACTAGGCAAATAGGCTAGTATTAATGTAGATATTTATATAACGAATTAAAGCAATGTAAATGATCATGAAGGGTTACTCTATCCCTCAGTCAAGCCTCTAGTCATAGTAGAATCTAGCTGATACAGATTGAGCTATATGAATTATAATATGCTATATTACATATATATATATATATGAAGACCGAACGAAAAAGATATATATATATATATATATATATATCCGAATTTCGATTGGTAATAAGAATCGGAAAAGGATAATCGTTTATTTTTAAAATGAAAGTTTTTGATGCGAAAAAATTCGGATAAAAATGGGATAAAATCATAAATCTATGTCTATTTTATACTTATATACGCAACCAAATCCATCCCGACACGAACTACTTCAAAATGAATACTTAAATTTGAGTGAAAAAATAAATGAATATAGAGAGGTGGCTACAAGTTGGGCACAATAGAGAGGCTGGGTGGCTAGCAAGTAGCAGATCGAAACTCGATGAAATTAACCAATTAGACGAGGATGGGATATGTATCCAAAGCTTGCTGTTATTGTTTCGTATAGGCTGGTGGTGTTCAATCAACTTGTACGAGTTTCTTCAAATCATTTTCACACGTTAATTTGTACGTAGGAGAGAACATATCATTCATCTCAAGAAGTCCAATCAAACTTTAATTCTCGAGTTTATGTACCAAGACAATTGATGTTGTAGGGTTTAGCATAAAACTAATTCAGTGCCATAATTAGCATGCATAAAATCAGGTAACGTGGTTTTTCAAGCACCAACTGAGTAATACCATTGATACTAAAAATGAATAGGTAAAATGACCAAATTACCCCCTGATTTATCTCATGATTGTCGATTTACCCCTTGACATTTTAATTTTAATTATTTACACCCTCACTTTTCTAATTATTACCGATTTACTCTCTACCGATAATTTTTAGACTTTTCATATAATTTCTCTGTTAACTTAGTTAGCATGTAAATAGTATTTTCATCTTTTCAATTGTCTATCGAAAAAATAATCAATCCAACAATCAATGTCAGATTTTAGGAGAGAGGGATCTGGAGAGAGACATGTCACCGATCGATGAACCCAATGATGAAGGGAGCAATCAATACATAAGCGTTCTGGCATCTGGATATGGCGGGAGAGACCATGTCAGGGAGAGAGATTTGCCCTGACCAAAAGTACAAGGATATGAGTACAGAAGACCTAATGGCAATGGTCCATTTTTACGTTTTTTTAATCCTCTCTGCTCTCTTCTCTTCTCGACGTTTATGTTCTCTTCGATGTGGGACTTCTTCACTTATTGGAGCCAATGAATTTGGCAAAGCCAGCATAATGTATGTGGGTGTGATCTTTGTTTCGTTGTTTAAGTTAAAATCTAGAAAAGGATTGGAACAAATAATCCAGTTTATAGACCAGGTGTCGTTTGCTTATATCTTTGACTCCATAATTAGTCTCAACCATTCTTGTGGTTGAGTAGAAATCGAATTAGATCGATCTTACCCGCTACTCTCACTTGGTTGCAGGCGAACAATGGTTTGAGAAATTGTGTTTCTGATCTAGTATGCATCATATTTCCATCGCACTTGAAGGCTTCTGGGCTTTCTGGGTTCATTTCTCTCGTCAATGGAGGATAATATTTACTGTCCAACATAATTTGGGCACATATTAACTCAAGGTAAGAGACCAATAAAGCTCTCACATATTAACGAAGGATTGTTGTTAAATTTTTTTTTCGATAGACAATTGGGAAGATGAAAATGCTCCTCACATACTAACCAAGTTAACGGAGAAATTCGATGAAATGTCTAAAAGTTAACGGTGGGAACTGAATCGGCAACAATTAGTAAAGTGAGGGTGTAAATAATCAAATTAAAATGTCAGGGGGTAAATCGACAATCATTGTATAAGTCAGGGGTAATTTGATTATTTTGCCAAAGGAATATCTTGTCCATGCAAAGAAACCTAAAAATTCACAACTCATGTCAAAGATAATTACATTTAAAAAACTACTAACGTTATGTGAAAAAACTACTTACGTTATGTGATATATTTAACGGGAATTTATAAGTAATTTAACATCTATATTAGATCTTTACCCGATAAGCTAATCATTAAATTATAAAGAAACAAGGTTATTACTATGTTAAAGGTAAAATCTTCAAATATAGACCTAAAAACACTTGGGAGTAAACTTGTGTCAGCTTCATGGTAAGAAATTATCTAACCATTTGAGCTCGCTAACGATTTTATAATTTGAATTGTTTAGTTCATTTTTTTTTTGATTGGAGGAGGTTTGTGTTAGTTAGCAACACACACACACCCTTGAAGAGTATCTCAGCAGAACCGGACTAATCCCTCCAACGTGGGACTTAACAACAGGCCCAACTGCCATCACTGGCAACTTGGCGTAGGAGAGGGGGCTCGAATGTTTAGTTCAAATTTTGATCCCCTTTCATAGACCACTTTTGCTATTAATTTTCAAAAAATTAAGTTGTTCAATTTACTTTTTAACTTACTTGATCATACTGAATTTTGGTTCATTGATTTTTTTTCATTAAAATGTTAATGAAAGACCGATCTAAAAGCTCGACGAATAACTCAAATTATATGTGATAATGTTATAAATGATAGTTAGCTTTTCCATTATAGTGCTAATCGGTTCATAATTACTCTTATGTGTGAGTTACGATCATAAAATTGATGAAGGATTATTTTTTGCCTTTTTTTTTTTTTTTTTTGAGAATGAAAGAACTATTTATTCCATAAAACGATTACAAATGGGAACACCCGGTGGTGGACATAAATTTCCCACTCTCCTCCCTAAGAACAACCTCAGTTACGGGTCCGTCATCCACGATGACATCCATGAGCCAAACGGGCTCAACTCCTAACCAACCTAATCGCCCCTCAATTCGGGCTACAACATAAAACCACTTCCGAGAGTTACGATTAAACCATGCAGCCAACATTATAAACAACCACTTCCCCCTTCATCAACACTGTGTCCAAAATCAACCAGACCACTTGCAAGAGTAAGTGACAGCCACATTGACAACAAGATAACATCAAGCGTAAAACATATAGTCTCCAGAAATAACGCCATATCCACGGAACTTCATCCATACTGCTCCAGGAGACAAAGTACATCCTCACAGCCAACCTCAAGAAGAAAGCAACTTCATTCAATGACCCAAAATCGCCAGACCATATGTAGGAGCTTCTCCCCATTACTTTGACCACAAAAAAGTAAATTGAAATCCTGGGAATAACATGACACCCCTACCATACCAAGACTCCAGAACCCTAGCTCGAAAGAGTAGGGACTTATTAAACAAAGCCAAAAACCTAACTCAACACACCACACCACAAAACCAACGGAAAGAAAACAACAAGAAACTAGATAACCAGACATTAGAGATCACCAACAAGGCCCCAAAGCAACAGCTCGGGCCAACCACCACTCTCCCCATGGACCCAGCGCCAAAGCCCACCAAGCATGTAGCCAGCATGCTTTTCCGTCACCGCGCAGTCTCCTTGTGGCACCACGTCGCCACGCCGCATCCAAATCTCGCTGCACCGCCGTGCCGCAACGCAGACCCCCCCAAAACCCAGCAAACGTACTAGACCGAAGTCCTAGCCGCTGCCCAGATCCCAGATGCCGCAATGACGCCATCACCCATTGTCTGCATAGCCCACCCCAGCGCTGCTCCACTCCTGCCCTCATCCCCGATCCCAAAAGAATAGATCAAGAACGATAAGTCTGCTCCGAGATCTCGCCACCACGGGAAGCGGAAGACCGATGACAGGGCACGCCCCAGATTTCACCCTGAAATCCGAAGTGGTCATGCGTGACCCACTATTAAAGAAAAATTTTACCTAAAAATTCAGCAGAACCTTCACTAAAAGTAGGCAACCCAAACCTATAAGAAACCGAATACACTTCGAATAACCCAACCATATCCTCCTGGAACCACCCCACTCCCATATTCCAACTAACTCAACTCAAAGATAGCAAAATAAATTCAAAAACTTAAAGTTCAACGAAGCTCCATAAATTAAAATACAATAATTCACCAAAGCTAGGTCTTAAACCACAAATATAATTCATTACCAGTTCGGATCACAAATCCCTTAGTAATCAGAGCAACTAAACAGAAAATATGATAGAATACAGTAGGTTAAACAGGTAACCTACAATATGAGATGGCGGGAAACTGATACGGTCACTATGGCTCGCTCCTAGTACACCAAGCAGCAACTCTGAGAACTGGGCATTTGAAACTGAAAGGCCCAGAGGAAAGTAGACGAAAAACGTTAGCGTGAGTGGACAAAGAAATAACAATTTTTAAAGAAAAAGGATTTCATACTTTCCCACTTATTTAAATTTATAAAACTCGATGCATGCAACGTTTGTAAAATTTTTTACTTCCTTAACTTCAAAAGAGAGTAAGAAAGGAAATATAATCCAGCCCCACTGGCTAAAATAAATCGGACTAGCCCCGCTAGTCAAAAATAAAATAAGAGTAGGAGAAGAAAATAGTCATACTCCTCCCAGGCTCAGGTGATAGCCTTACAGGCTAAAGTACTCCTATATACTCCCATTATATACCCACACGCCACTAAGTGTAGCGATTAGGATACTGGACTTCAGCATTACTGTCACAAAGACAGCAATCAGCGCCACAAAGGCGGACAGGCTTCGGCGATCTCATTACCTCGCTACAAAGGCGGACATCAATGCTAGCATGATAATAGTCACCCAAAGTATGGCAAAAGAAATCCGAAAACAAATAAATCCATAAATACATAAGGGTCCCCTAACTCTAGCAAATGAATTTCCAACGACGTGTCTCACGCGCCAAGATAAACTCAAATTCAAAATAAATAGGAGAGAAATAAGCATATTCCAATGACGTGACCCCGCACGCCATAATACTTTTGAATAATCATATAATCCAAAACCATTTCCGAATCTCTCTTAAAATCTCAAGAATCGATAATTTATTTGTTAATAAAAGTTTCCGGAAGTTACCACGAAAATGATTTGTCAAAAAAAAAACCTACAATAACAATGTTATCCAAATCGAGCATAGAGAATTTAAAATCAAAATCATACTAGAAGCATTAATCAAATAAATAATGGGATAATCCAAAATTAAAATAATATGCTCGATAAATTTCTTGATAATTAGTAAAGCATTAATTTGATAAAGTAAATGCATGCATCATTTCTTAAGTTAAAAGTCCACTCACAATATTCAACTAATGCTGTCGTCGATCGACATTCTCCTCGTATGGAGACTGCTCTCGTCCTGTACGAATAACTTTGTAAAAATATGATTCCAGGACGGGAAATTAAATCAACGATAATTAGAAATTGATATTCTAAACATTTCATTTAAACCCAACTGCTCCAATCCATGTCGGATTCCAACCAAACTACACCAAAGTCACATTTACAACCCCCACAACTCATGTACATTTTAATTAGCTAAAAATCAAAATCAAAACTTCACCATATGCTCCACCACGCGCCATCCACAGTGGCGGCCACGTGCCGGTAATTACCTCCACAATCGGCTACCAAATTCCATGTACAATATCAACTTAAACCACTGATCATTTCTCTCAACCACAACACATCCCAATTTTACCTTGAAACAGTCGAAACCGGCCGGTGAAGAAAAACCTAGAAAAATCCAAGAACCCTAGAATTTGAAATCGTCGATTCAGCCTCCACACTGCAAATCATGGCTCAAGGCTAGGGGCAAAGTGATCCTTGGCAAAAACCGAACCTTCGACACCGGTTTGGTGACCGGAGATGGTCGGAATCGCCGGAAATCAACGAAAATCCCAAACTGTTACAGTAAACTTCACGGCTCAAAATCGAGCTCCTCCGGCCAAATCTCTGCAAAACACCACCACCTATGCAACAAAGGGGAGGAGGCGAGCCTGGGGATGCCCGGATTTCGTCGTGGGTCGGCCGGAGAAGGAAGAAATCGAAGGAGGAAGGCGAACCCAAAAGGGAAGGAATAAAATTCGGGGGAGAGGAGAGAGGGAAGGGGTGGGTTTCCGGTTTTGGAAATCTACCTTAGTAAATTTCCTTATTTAACTCAATTTTTATCATGAATAGTAACTTTCGTATTTCACTCATAACTTTCTCATACGAACTTCAATTTTTACGTACCACATATGCACGCGTTTGGTTTAAAGTCCTCTACAACTTTTATGAAGAAAATTTTCTCAAAAACTGACTCGAACAAAAGTCAACCTTTTAGGGCCACTAAAATATCGGAACGAAGTAAAAAAATTAAAAGTAAACGACATTTACCGTCTAAGTGATTAGTAAATCGATAAATCTAGGTTCGGGACGTAACAACCAACGTTGCTGCACCACAGCCTCCGCCCCAGATCCGAGCAGGATAGATCTAGATCGATCCATGCCGCCCGAAACTGGAGAAACATCCACCCTCCCTGTACCACACCACTGCCCTGAAAGGCCACTACCACTCTGAATCATCAATCCTCTCCCGGGCCAGAACGCAACGGCGGAAACGCTGACCGTGTTCGGCGGGAGAGAACACACACGGTTGGGTTTTCTCTTTTTTCTAGGCGCGTTCTATTGAACCACAATGTAGCATTAGTCGTTATTTCTGCCTTTTCTTATGGGTGACGGGATTGGAGGAGTTTCTCGAGGGTGGAAATCTTGCTTGCTACAGCTAACAAGTAACAGCCCTCCCATGGAGAGAGCGATGCATGGAGTGAGAGTGACCCAGCCAGCCAGCCTGACAAGGTTGACAGGCTTCAATGAGTGCACCTACTCTAAACACGTGGCCATCTTCTGAATCTTTCATCGAACACCTTTTATATACGAAAACCAACCTTCGTGTGTACTGTGCCCAATTCTGTTGAAGAACGCATGAGACCCAGGTGGGACCTCAACCCTAATTATGTTCTTAGTTATATTCCATTGTCTTGTTCTTCCTTCTCCTCTAAGGACATCGAAGGACATTGGGTCAATAAATTAGATCTTTAACGCAACACGAAGTAGCTAACCCATTAGAATATTGATGTTTTAATGCTTCAAGGTGGAAATGTTGAGAAGACTTTGTCAACTTGATCAAGAAAAGCACAAATGGTGCCATTGCTTTTCCTTTATTTCAACCCCAAACGTACAGGTGCTTTTCTTTTTACTAACTCCACCTACCGTGCTCACTAGGAAATGCAGTTGTGCAACAATACCTTTGATTTGCCTGTGGGTGTTAGATATGATTATTTTGTTGTTGGAGGAGACTAAGAATAATCGTATCAACTCATACACGATTGTTAATTGTTATTCTACAAGGTTATTATCGATTGAGATTGTTTAGTAATCGTATGGGTGTCAACAAAATGTAATGTTGACAGTCAATTTATATTTTCTTTTGCGTGAATGATGTATGACGTAGCTATTTGGATAACTATATGTTTGTTAAAAAAAAAAAAACTAGATTGTTAATTGATTATTGATAGTCTGTGATTTACATATTAGTAAACTAAATGCCCACATATGATTGATTCATGTTTTATTCAAGTGTTGCTAGTAAAAAATGCTAGATTGTTAATTGATTATTGATAGTCTGTGATTTACATATTAGTAAACTAAATGCCCACATATGATCGATTCATGTTTTATTCAAGTGTTGCTAGTAAAGATGCGCGATTGTTCTATAGTTTATGTTCAAGTGTTGGGTTCATTAAAAAAATGATATGATTTTCCAATCCTCTTAGATGTAGAAGACCCATGTTAAAATGTAAGAAAGAGATGTAGCTTAGCCAGTAATTATGCTAAATGACTTTTACGGTAAAGAAATCACGATCAAACAAGGAAAATGTGGTATATGTGGGTAATTTTCAGGGAAAGTACTTTACATTGTGTGTATGGTTAGCGTGATTTAATTAGTTGTGTCCATCTCAGTGTGTTCTAGCACTGCATGCATACTCTGGGCACGTGTCTGCCGCGTTCTTAGAAGTGAAAACGCCGACGATTCAGGTAATTGTTGACTTGTGAATATGATTGAAGCTTGATTAGGCGCTCACGATGGAGTTAGGAAAATCAGGTGCTTTCCGGAAGCCACATATATACCACTTTCTGTAAAGGCGTATGAGGTGGTGAGTGATCGATCATCCATTATGAGTTTTCTTACTTGACAATCATGTATGCACTCAGCTCTAGTAGAACTTTAGGAAAAGAAGCTGAAAATTCTTCACGGGAGCTTTATGGTTGGGCCATATATACGATATCAATTAGAAATTTTTTTGTATACGTCACACGATTTGACCAATAAGACACTATAAAAATTTTCCCCTTATCTCAAAATTGTCCCTGCATTTTAAAACTGTAATACCTAAAATACTCTTATGTTGGACATTGATTGATCAACCGTACCACGTGATGATGCGGCTCACGTACCAAAGACCGCCTGTATGAATTAACTTGCTTTTCATCTAAATCAAACTTCTAAACCAATCAGTAGGAGCCAGTTAGCCAGAATGGAATCCGAAGGCGTGGGGACCTGATGCCATCTGTCAACTACTACCTTAATTACTTGCCTAGCCGCAACTGCTCTCCCTAATTTGAAGGCTTTTGATTTTTCTCATCCTTGATCATCATGCATGCATGTACAGTATTTCGTTTTGAATTCTGTTCTGTTCACGGTGGGATTTGGACAAACTAGGGGACCGGTCAATCCATCAATGTCATATTCAATTGCCATGTTTTTAATCATTTAATTAGTCAATTTTGAGTTAACTTGGAATCCTGTAGAATCGTACTAATAATTGAATCGTCTATGGTGTTTTAAAAATATTCATAGGCGGTCAGTCATTTAGGCCCGATCTGGCGGATAGAAGGTGATCGGCCTCCTCAATTAGTTTAGGCGGCGCCTGATAGACATTTGAGTTTAAGAAAAATGATCATAATAATATTTTTCTTTATCTAATACTTAAAATTTACTTTTAATTTCTAAGTACTTATTATATATTTAAATTTCTAAATACTTATTATATACTTAACTTTATTTTCTTCTCATATTTTCAATCAATTATTACTAATTATATATTCTTATTTTAAGTAGACACTTATTTATATATATTTATAATAAAAACATAAATAAAAAAGTAAGAAAATTCTTGGTGGAAACTCTCTTCTCTATGTTTTCTCTCTCTGAGAAAACCCTAAAAAGGCTTCACGACCTTGAGAATTTTCTCGTCCAGCAGTGGCCTTGGCCTAGGCTGGCCGTTTGGCTTCGCCGACGCTGAGGGGCTTTGCTACCGGGCGGGATTGCTATTGCCTCGGTGGCTTCATGTGTGAGAGGTTTGGCTTGTAGGTTTGCTAGAATGGGTGGAGGTGGAGTCTGGATGCCTTTTTGTAATTTGAGATCGAACTGGACAGATACGGCGGGTTCGTCATGGGCTTCCAGGATATGCGGCGGTGTCTTCGTCATGGGATTTCCAGAACTGGAGGCGGCGGTGGCTATGGAGGAGTTAGAGCAGATCGTGTCGTGGAGGCGTGGCTTTGGTGATCTGAATGGATTGCTGTGGCGGTGTTGCTATGGAGGGTCTAGCCGGATCGTGATGGCCGACGTGGCTTGGTTCTAGGGGTTTTCGTGGGGTGGTAGCGACGGCGAGGTTCTGGATGATGGTGGTCGGCGGCGCTGCACCGGGCTGTCGACATATTTTGGTTGGCGATGTATTTGGGCTGGGCTTTGAGCACCCTTCCCTGCTGGGCCGTGAGCTGGACTTCCTCTCTCTTGGAGCTGCCCTCTTGGGCTTTTATTTTGGGTTTGGGTGTTTTTCCCTTGGCCCATTCCTATGTTTTTAGTTTATCTATTTACAATAATTTCTTTTTTAGGAACCTATGCACTTTTGTGCACCGTATGTACCTCTAGCGCATCTGGAGTAGTACCGAAAAAGGGTATCCTCTACCTCTACGTATTTAAATGTATAATGAGTAGGACTATATGTACGTACCACTTGTGGGTACTACCACTAACTTCTTGTCTATCTATAAATGACAGCGAAATGGTATGTAACGGCCTATTATGGCTTGTGATGAATATATTATTCCGCCCTTGTGGCATTACTAAAAATAAATAAAAAATTATAATAAAATAAATATCCCTATAGGCACCCCTCCTAATCCTTGCGTAAGCAATTAGAGGCTAGGCCCCTCCCCATCATCCGCCTACCGCCTAATAATTTTTAAAACATTGATTGTTTAATAACTGATCGTACAAAAGTTAGATTAATTAAGTCTAATCGCTACCGCCAGCGAACTCACATATGGGCAAGTCAAATTTTTTTTTTTTTGGCAAAATGATGCTTCATTTTTGTGATATTTCTTTGTTTTTACCCCAATAAAATTCTTTTTTTTTTTTTTCGTAAAAATGGGGCTTCATTTTGTTGTCCCTAGACTCATACATCATACACACTTATCTTGACCCTAGTAAAAAAAATATGCAACCCCCGCCACTTAACTACTTAACCAAAATTGTAAACCCGTAATCCAATTACCCAATTACAAGGAACTTCTACTTTGTCGATCATTTCTATAGATTGAATTGATGAAGAGTAAGCCACATCTCTATAGATTTTCTAGTTTATTTTTGTTTGATGCTTTTTTTTTAAGAAAGAAAATTATTGAATGTTTTCTTATAACTGATTGCAAAAAGTTTTACGTATTGAGAAATGCATTGATTGAAAAACAACGTTTTATTTGCTAGGAAATATATTATATATGGATTGAAGCTCTCTCTCATTCATCGAAGTTTTATTTTGTTATCTTTCATTTTTTTCACCCCTTGTAGAAAGGATCTTCTACTTTGTTGATCAAATTACAAGGAACTTCTACTTTGTCGATCATTTCTATAGATTGAATTAATGAAGAGTAAGCCACATCACTATCGATTTTCTAGTTTATTTTTGTTTGATGGTTTTTTTTAAAGAAAATTTATTGAATGTTTTCTTACAACTGATTGCAAAAAATTTTACGTATTGAGAAATGCATTGATTGATAAACAACATTTTATTTGCTAGGAAATATATGGATTGAAGCTCTGTCTCATTCATCGAAGTTTTATTTTGTTATCTTTCAATTTTTTCGCCCCTTGTAGAAAAAATTATGCGTCCGCCACTGACCGCTACCTTGACCAGCCATCCACCATCGCATCGGCCATGTCACTTGCTTCAGGGATATATTAATGACGAAGCGTGTAATTATCCTTTCCAATATTGTATTATTGTTTTCTCTTGGTTGCTCCTTTTTCCGGAAAGAAAATAAAGGCTTCAAGGGTGGTAGGAAACTGTGATTTGATTTAATTTTTTCAGTTCAAGATTAATTAATCTATACTATTATTAAGAGAGGAGGGTTTGTTAGTCAAAATAAATTTTTTTGACATAGATGACCTTAGAAGATTAAAAAAACTTTGAGAATTAATTAAATCACGAGAACAATTATGACATTTATAAAATATACTTTTATTATAAAAAAAAACCCACAACACATTTTTTCTCCCACTATCTTCTCTTTGTAATGGTGTTTTCTTTTTTATTTATGAAAAAATAAAAAAATAAAATACTTGCACATACATAACATGTGTGGAGAATGGCTAGTTTGATTAAGCACATCAAATTAGTATGCATTTGATTGGGTCCTTTGTGCTTTTCTGATTAATTCACAATTATTTAGTCCCCAAGAATTAAAACATATCTAGCATTCTTGAAAAAAAAAAAAAAAAAACTAACTCGTAAGCGTGGATCAACATCAGTAGGGCAATGCATTTTTACTACTATTAATATATCCATTTATTGGATGCTTCACTTTTCGTCTTTGCTTCAAGTGGAATTGCAGAACAGCGAGTGTTTTATTCAAAGAAAGCCCTTTATGTGGGGACTTGGGAATTAATTATTTTTGTTTTTGGTCTGAAGAGACTTGGGAATTAGGATTGGCTTCGAATGCTTTTTGGCTTTCGACGAGGATACCTTATAGTGTGGGAAAATTAGCTAACCTAACATATATGGTCTCATACTAATAATGTCTTTGCAACATACAATCTAAAAAACAAAAATAAAACAAGAAAAAGAGTTCTGATAAGCACTTAATAAAGTACTCGCAATTAAGCACTCAATAATTGTATATAATTATTTTCCAAAAAATTGGATTAGTGGTATTGAGTCTGAGTATCTATGAGTCACTCAACTGATTGTGCAAGTATTGATATTTTAGAATTGAGATTTCAATGTAATTCTCTAACTTCTACTTATGTATGTGCATGTGTGCATCATGTCATTTAATATTTTAATGTAATTCATTCACATATATTTAAATTAGAAATGTAAGAATTCAAAATATGAATAGAGATAAGCTTGACAACCAGATAGATCAAGTTTACCCGTTAGGTCACCAGGTCACCTACTATTCACTGTTTTTATGTGTTATTTTACTCTCTGGGTCACGAATACAGTGTATTTTGTACCCTGGGTCACGATGAATAGTGTTATAGGTCACTATGATGACCTGCACAGTGTATTTCGTGTCCTGGGTCACGAGCACAGTGTATTTCGTGACCAAGAGAATGAAAATATACACTAAAAAACAGTGAATAATAAGTGACCCGGTGACCCAACGGGTGAACTTGCTCTAAGTTATGAACACGGTAAGGACACATTCTCATATAATTCGTGGAGATATTAGCAACTTTTCAAAACATATGGAAAACGAAAAACAGACTAAGGACGACATGAAATTGATTAAGAAAACAAGTTGGTCCAAAGGAACGGCCATGCTAGCTAGCTAGGGCATACAACGAGCCCTACAAAGAGCCACCAATTTCTTTGCATCTACATGCACCTACCTTGAGGATTTTTCCTTCACTGCTTCACCATTAATTACACAAAGAAGCTAGTCTCATGATTGTTATTATCATATGTCATTAAAGTGCATATTAGATATTTTAGTCTCCGGCCTGAATTATTGGTGGTCCGGCGAAAAATGACTTAAATTAAGGAGTTAGGACTGTCATTTTCATTCGAGCTGTGTGTCGATCGTTGTTTTCCAAAGTCGTCTCTTTCTTGGAAAACCCTAGCTCTCACTCATAATGGTGACCATTGTCGTTGAACAGCTCTCTCATTGACGACGTCGTTGTAACTTGTAAGTGCATTCCTTTCTCTATAATACAGTCTTAAACAGTTGCCATGTGGCGGATTCATGAGGGTGTTTTGCGGCCTGAAGACACTTCGTCTTCGGCATTTAAATCGCAGAGCCAAAGCTTATCTCCAACATCATGATTAGGAGGCATAGTAGCTCGCGATCTGGATCTGTTTTTGCATGCGTGGCCTCATAAGGCTTTGCAAATCACATATCTGCAGACATTATAGGGTGTCATTCTATAAGTCATGGCGAACTAGCACAGCTTGACGAATTACTCGTTATCGATATCTTGCTAGTATTTCAAAAAAAAAAAAAAAAAAAAAATCTTGCTAGGTATATCAACCACACAAAAACTCTTACACTAATATTCATGAATCCATCCTCAATTACAAGAATCATCTATAAGCCATGGCGAACTTTAGTCTAGTAATTGGTAAAGATAATTCTCTCAAATGAAATATTGGTATAGATTTTAAATTTGAATTTTCGATCTATGTAGCCTGATAAAAAAGAAATAAAGATATTTCATATGATTCAACATATATATCAAGATATAATTAAGAAGAGCAATTTCATATCTACGTTTTAGTTATCTTATATACGAGCTAAATAAACATGGCGAAGGGCCCTGCACTAAAACACTTTTCAAAAGTAAGAAAATTATTGGTGGAAACTCTCTTCTCTATGTTCTCTCTCTCTGAGAAAACCCTAAGAAGGCTTCACGACCTTGAGAATTTTCTCGTCCGGCGACGTCCTTGGCCGGCCGTTTGGCTTCACCGACGCCAAGGGGCTTTGCTGCCGGGCAGGATTGCTATTGCCTCTGTGGCTTCATGTGTGAGAGGTTTGGCAGAATGGGTGGAGGTGGAGTCCGGATGCCTTCTTCTAATTCGACATCGAACTAGACAGATATGGCGGGTTCATCATGGGCTTCCACGACCTGTGGCGGTGTCTTCATCATGGCATTTCCAGAACTAGAGGCGGCGGTGGCTATGGAGGAGTCAGAGCAGATCGTGTCGTGGAGGCGTGGCTTTGGTGATCTGAATGGATTGCTGTGGCGGCGTTGCTATGGAGGTTCTGGCCGGATCATGATGGCCGACGTGGCTTGGTTCTGGGGGTTTTCGTGGGGTGGTCTACGGCGCTGCACCGGGCTGTCGACAGATTTTGGTTGGCGATGGTATTTGGGCTGGGCTTGGAGCACCCTGCCCTGCTGGGCCGCGAGCTAGACTTCCTCTCTCTTGGAGCTGCCCTATTGGGCTTTTATTTTGGGCTGGGGTGTTTTGCCCTAGGCCCATTCCTATGTTTTTAGTTTATCTATTTATAATAATTTCCTTTTTAGGAACCTATGCATTTTTGTGCACCGTATGTACCTCTAGCGCCTCTGGAGTAGTGCTGAAAGAGGGTATCCGCTACCTCTACGTATTTAAATGTATAATGAGTATGACTATATGTACGTACCACTTGTGGGTACTACCACTAGCTTCTTGTCTGTCTATAAATGACAGCGGAAGGGTATGTAACAGCTTATTCCGGCTTATGATGAATATATTATTCCGCCCTTGTAGCATTACTCAAAAAAAAAAAAAACATGGCAAAGCTGTGACACATCAAAGCGCTATTATTAATTGTATTCAAAAAGACCTAACAGGCTTTAGAGCTCCAAAAAACCCGGAAGACTGAGACTAGGGTTTGAGAATTTCTTCTCGTCCGGCGGCGCTCGAGGCTGGTTCTTCTCGCCGCTCGTTGGGATGCGCTCGGGGATTCCTGGAGAGAGTTTTTGATTCTTGGTTTTGGCTGGATGGCTCGGCGGCAAGTTCCAGGTGTGATCGATCTCTGGGTGTTTGGTGCTATGTGCAGAGACAGATGGTGCGTGGGGTTTTCTGAACTCACGGCTGTGTGGCGAGGAAGATCTGGCGGGTGGTGCATGGTTTCTGCCTTCTCTAGGTTTGGTGCGCTTCGTGGGATGTTGGGTCTGTGCCGGAGCGATTTGTTACGGCGTGGAGACAGTGCGGCAGGGCTCGACGGATTGGCGGCATGGATCGGGGCGGCGAGGTCTGGCAGAGCTGCCCATAATACTGTTCACGGTGGAGATGGTGGCTAGGCTAGTCTCAGCCATTCCGGCTGGCCATGCTTTGGGCCTTTATTCTGGGGCTGCCCTTTGGGCCCAAGTCTTTGCTTGTTTTGAGTTTTAGGCCTGTATTTAGTTTTTTTCTCTCTAAATTCCTACTTTTTAGGATTCTATGCTCGTTAGTTCTTAGTGAGCGCATATGAGTATTAGTTACTTTACCTACTTGCCTATAAACTATGTATTGTCATAGTTATAGGCTTGCTTTAGATAAGTGAGCGATACGTTCTAATATAGTTAGTCTATCATATGTATCACTTTGGTTTTACTACGAAGCCTTATCCTGCCCATTGTGAGGCATCGGGTGAGTATGTAATGATCTTTTTGGTATGAGTTTTATCAATAAAATTATCATTCATTCAAAAAAAAAAAAATCAAAGCGCTATTATTTAGTCCAATAATTAAATTTTTTTTACTAAACAAATAAGAATATAAAATTCGGAGAAGATAAAGTGTGCTTATTGATAATATTGTTAAAATAAACTAATAAAAGGTATAAGTTTTCACACCCCGTAAAAGTCAATGTACATGCTATATTGATCATTTAACTTTTTCATAAGAATTTGCCATAACATCATTTTCTAAAGTAGTATTGTACATAAACCGAAAAGTATTATGAACAATAATTCGCATGAAAAAATTTAAAGAGTGTAATTTTAGGTTATGTGAAGAACAACACTCCCTAAAGTAACGTTGTAGATCTTTAAAAAAAAAAAAAAGTAGGAAAAATTGGAATTTCGAATGAGCTTTGGGCTTTTGATCGGGTTTTAGGTCCGAATCTATTCATAGCATTAGAAATCCAAGGCCTGCCCAAAATTCATCGGTCTCGGCCTTCGAGGTTTTGGGCCACGTGTACAAGTCTACGTGGCAATGAGCCACAGGAGACAAATGGCCGTCTCTTACTCCGAGCAAAGCGGTTTGTGATCGTTTAACGAAGGCGGCGTCGGCATCACGTCATTCACGACGCCACATCTTCCATCTTCCCAACTTTACCCTCCCTACTCCACCATATTCCCGTACAGCCCAAACACTCAAAGGGTCTGGTCAGCGGGGCAGTTTCGGAACCACGAACCAAAAATTAACCGCTCTCTCATATTTTCCTCCACCCTTTTTTTTCCAAGTCCAAAAGAAGCAGCCATGAAAAACGACGCAGAAAATTCCAACCGCGGGCAAGGGGCTTCTCAGGTTTACGTTACTCATAAAAAGGTACAGTCTTTTACTCATAGTTTCATATTTTGATCTCTCTTTGTTTTTTCTTCTTGAAATTTCGAATTATGATGGAAATAATTGTTCAAAGTTAATTCGATCGTTATTGCTAGGAAGAAGAAACAATCAAAATTTCTGAGCTTTGAATTTGTAAGTACAATTGGTTTTAGTTAATCTTATGAATTTTATGAGTTTGACTTTGATTTGGACTTGGTTGACAACTAAGTACAGGGTGATCTAATTTTTCTTGCTCTGTGAAGTCTTATGTAAAATTAGAATGATAGGGATATTAATGAGTAGTTTGTGATGATGAGATCTAGTTCTAATATGTTATGAAGAAATAGGAAAGTACTTAAATAGTTGGAAGAACTTGGTTTTTGAATTTTTTTGGTTGCAGATAGTTATTCTGTGTTTTTGTTTCAAATAGTGAGATTTATGTGAGTAATATAGACTGTTTCTTTATCCTTGTGATAAATTCATGGAGAATTGATAAGAAACGTTTATTATATTTTGAAGCGGTTACAGTGCAGAGTTCAATGAATTCTCAGTCTAATGGCCGCAGCCAGAGACCCAAAGGGAAGAGGGTAAAGCTGGCCATTCAGATTGTGTCGCTTTTGGCTGTTTGCTTGTGGTTGTTATACCAAGCAAAGCAGTCTCGTGATAAGGACTATAGTGGAAGTGTACAGAATGAGGTTGTTGAAAAACGTGGTTCTGATATTTTGGGGCGTAGAGCGAATGCAGGTGGTTCAATTCTTGTGGGAGAAAGCCTAAACGATGAAGATCGGGGTGGTGGAGTTGATGTATTGGATGGAAATGTTGAAGAGAAGCACAAAGTAAATGATGATGGAGATCTTGGGAGACCTGAAGGGAAAGAAAGTGAAAGTGAAAACAAAGTGGAATTGATGTACAAAGAACTGAACAATACTGATGATAATTCTGATATTGAACTCAAAGCTAATAGTGAGGCAGTGGGACTTGACGAGAATCCATTGCAAGAAGGAAACTCCCAAGTAGGGCATGGAGATAAACAGACGACAATGTCTGATCAGGACGGTGAGAAAGATGCGCAGAATACTAGTCACCATGAAGTTGGAGAGGATGAGGAGCAAATGTCACATGTTAATCATGATGAGCAAGGACATGAAAGGGACACACAGAAAGAGTCAGAGACAAAGGACTTCAGTTCTGACAATGAGTTTCTAGTTCAACCTACCGAAAGGAAGAATGATACTCTTCAGGATCACAATTCAATGGTAAATGGCGTCCGTGGCTTTGATGATGAGAATGGTGTTCCTATGGACGGTAACGATATCATAGAATCAAGATTGACTGAATCAAGTGGTGATGGTGAAATTAGTTCACATGAAGAAATGTATTCAACCTCAAACAGTCAAAGTGAAAACAGTGAAAAAACTCAGAGTGAAGAAGTTGTTGTTAGAGGAGATAATGCTGATCTTGAAGCCAGAAGCAAAACCTTGGTACAAGATTCAGGTTCTAAAGCAGAAACAAACTCTGAAGCTAGTGTTCAGGTAGATACCTCAAGGATCAATAATGTGACTGGAACTACACAGGGAGGCACTTCAGTTTCAGATCTCTAAGTGAAACAGGAGAATGTCCCATACATTACAACATTATACTGTTATCCACGAGATGACGAAAAAGTTCAAAGATAGAAAGTGAGTTGAAGTAGTAAACTTTTCTTTATCTTGAGTGATATTGTATAGTCAAATTTCAAATATACTGTTATGCAAGTTGTTGACATACGTTGTATTTGCTTAGATAATGAAAAAGGGGCAATCCTAATAGTACCAGTTCTGAGTGCTATTACACGCACAAATGAGAGTTTGGTTTTCAGAGAGATGAGGAAATGGTTCAGATCTGTTATCATGCCCAATTAATTCTACCATTAGTTCTGCAATTAAATCATTTGTTCAAACCACTTCTGTATCTTACTCTGACCTCGTTCCTGTTTCTTTTAAAGATGAAACCTGCATATTGGTTTCGACACCTCTAATTTGATCTGTATCGTAGTTATGGTGCTGCATGTTTTGTCAGAAAACTTACGTCTCATTATCCAACTAATCCAAGTATTCAACATCAGAAGTTGTTCTCTGTTTTCCCACCAAAATGTGATGTTCATACTGTATTGTCTTCTATCATCATCATGCAAAAAGCATCATCTTCAAGATGAAATCCTTCTACCCTATAAAGTACAGAAAACTGTTGCTGTAGTTTTAACTCTGACTAGATTAGTACCAAGTAGTTTAGGTAGCATGTGGGTTGGATGCCTTGGAGTACAATTATTTTCATTCAATAATTTGTACCCATTTGGTCCCCCACCCTAATAAGTAACAAATTCTTCCTCGGACATGAGCATCTTCAATGTCTATCACATGGAAGTTGAGGAAATGTAGCTCGACATCTTATGATGATGAAGTGATCGCATTGTAAATGTGTGATGCATATATATGACACGATGTTCTGCCCAAATCTGTGTTTGTGTCACTGTTCCATCAATTTCCAAATATCTGTTACGTACCTAGCTAATACAACCATACAAATTCCTGTGGTGTAGATATTTTGCGCAGGACTAATTTTAGAGTTGTGTTTGCAAGAGATTGAAGTCTTCACCCTCTTGAAGCCATTGTGGGCTAGCTTCACTTCAGCGTTCGGAAAATAAAAACTCCTGCAAACTATAGAAATATCTAGCGTAAATCTATCATTTGGCCAGAACATAATATTCTTGCCTTCGATCTGTTTCGTTTGCCAGTGAACAAAATTAATGGTGCTAATTTTGAAGCCAGAAGCAAAACCTCGATAGAAGACTTAAAACCCAAGACAAAAGCAAGCTCTGAAACTAGTTTATTTGATTAGATTAAGGAATGTTCTGATACAAGTGCTGAAATTTGGTAAGGCATATCAGACAGCAGAATCTTATGCATATTTTATAATATTACAACAATTAGAGTTTATGTGCGTGATGATCTTGCTTATAACTTAATTTATGAGTTGATATTGGTGTTCTCGGTCCCCAGACTATGTTGAAGTTATCAACTTATCAAAATCTTAAAGCATCCTTCCCCGTATAGGACCATCGATCTTACAATATTTCACAGCTAGATTGTAAACGTATTAAGTTTATCATCACATTCCTAATCTTGCGAAGCTGATCCAAAACCGTAACTTCTTATATGGTTTATCACACGACTGACATGAGTTAATCTACACTACATTAATATACTAATACATTAAAAAAAATAGTTTGATTCGAATAGCTTCATACATATATAGGTAGTCTTGTTTATTGTTTACTTTTATATCGAACTAAGTCTATTTGATATATCGATATATTTATGTATGTTAGAAGTTTCTTTATCATAGCTACAGTGTAACTTAATAATGTAACATTTTATTCTTTGTGATAAAGTAATATGAGGTTCACATATAAAACTAATTGGCAGTAGTTGATGAAGTGACCCAAACCCTTATAAACCAATAGACAAATTCTTCATTTTTCCATGTAGGATCTATATTCTCAAGTCGCTCTCATACGTGTGGTGAATTTTCAAGCCATATACGTGGACAATTTATATTGGATGACGTGGACTCGTGGAGCCCATGTGGTCTCGAGGTATGCACACGTGAGATAACCGCTCTGGTACAGTTAGAGAGTTGATGAACATTTGTGTATTCTTCTCATTAAGAGGTACGGTTTATATACACAAAAGATAACTACATTACATCCAAAGGCGGATTCAGGGGGGTAAAGTCTAGGCAGCTGCCTAACCTCAAAACTTAAGATAAGCTATGAAAGTCTCTTTGGTCTTAGGGTTCTGGGTTATGCAGAATTCTTTTATGTAGGAGAGGGCAAGAGGTTTGGGGACGATACCTTGCACGTCCTTTTTGTTTTTTCTCACCAATAAGGATGCCGCCTGGTAGTTTGAAATCTTTAATTAGGGATTAGAGTCATAACTAATCTAAATATAATTAAATATATAACACAAGAAATTGTTCACACCCTATGGGTGTGGAGAAGTAGGTGGTCACCTGTCTAGAAGTGAGTAGTTAGTTTTTGAAAATAATAAATTTTCTTATTAATTATTTATTTAAGTTTTGACTTTTTTATTCCTGACAATTAGAAAGATATATAAAGTTATTTAATATTTTAGGAGTATAAAAGTATAAGAATTCAGTTATGGTGAGCAAGCCTACTTCTCTTAAATACAGTAATACTTGTCAAAGATATAAGGGCATTTCCAAAAGACTACTTATTTCAAAATAAATTTAATATTTAGCTAATTTAGGTTAAAATTCTACTCCAGTAGAATACCTAAACAAAAGTTAGATTTAACCTTTGCTAAATTCTCTAGCTATATTTAGCTAGAAATGAGAGAGAATTTAACTAAAACTTAGATTTAACTTGAGATTTAAGTATTCTGCTGGACCATAACTCAATAGCTAACTAATTATATTTCACTTTTAGCTATTTTTAGCTATAAATATAAGTATCACTGTTGGCGATGCTATAATATAGCACACGTGGCATGATCATCACTATTCTAAACTAGGTTTAGAGAATTGTGTATTTCTTTAAATATTTTTTGTTTAAACTGTTTTCTTTTTAAGATACATAATATTTATACTTTAATAAACTACATACTACATATACTTCTCTCTTTGCCCCTTGATAATTTTTCTTTTTCAAAATTTTGCTTTAGTAAGTGATATCTATTTGTGCTCCAATTTTCATGTATGTAATTGCTACATATTTAAGAGATTATAACTCCAATTAAAATATAAGAAAATTTTCTTTGAAAACCAATTAAAAAGAAGTCTATTAATAATCTCACCTTACCTGAGAAAATTTATGGATCCGCCGCTGATTACGGCTATCTAGATTCTTTGTTTAAGCTATCAATAGCTATTTAGATACCTAGTCGTCTAAGCTATCTAGATCCTTAGTCTAAGCTATTACAATGAATTAGCTATTTAGAATTTTAGATCCTTAGTCTAAGCAATGATACATGATGAACAGGAAGCTAAGATCAAGCGATTAGGATATACATTGAATTTGGACATACCTAATTAACTTAGAGATGATTAATTAGATGGTTTAAAACTTTGGTTCTTCTACCGTATAGATAAATATGATATATGCATGTATACATGGTAAAAATAACAAAACAAAAGATCGATCTACCCTAGAACTGACTCGGATGCTGCTGTATATACAGGTACGTACGTACAGCTAGCCTATGTATATATATGCATGCCCTCTTAGAAGAGATATCCTTGAACCAAGCTTCAATTGTTAGCTTACAAATGAACCTACTACCCAAATGGCTCATGACCAGCAACAACCAAAATGGGGAGGCGAGGCTAGGGCAGAGATAGTAGGCCCTAAAGCAGAACAAGTGTGGCCTTTGTTGGAGGACTTCTTCGGCCTACACAAGTGGTTCCCAACCCTAACCACTTGCCTTCCTGTACAAGGCGTATCCGGTAAACCAGGGTGCGTGCGCTACTGCGCCGGATTCAAAACTCCGGTTGATCATGAAAGCAACCAGCCGGAGCATGTGAACTGGACTAAGCAGGAGCTACTGTCCATAGACCCAAGCCAGCTGACGTTTAGCTATTCCATTATAGATGGGAATATTGGGTTCAACTCGTACATTGCAACCGTACGAGTGTTGCCCAAGGAAGATGGGTGCAGCATTGAGTGGAAGTATGAGGTTGAGCCAATTTAGGGGTGGACACCGAAGGATCTTGACATGCTTATTGGCACTGGTTTGCAAGTCATGGCTAGCAGAATGGAAGCTAGCCTCTCCAGACTCCAAGTTTGAGCTTTTAGTATATGCATGGCTTTTTCTGTTAAGCTGTTAATTAATTGTTTGGTGTGAGTAATGTTGTTAAATGGTTTTCTTTATGAGAGTGAAAATTATATGTGATCTAGTATACCTGGTATTTGATCGATCCATCAACTATGTAAAACCCCTGCATAATTTCTGTTGCCAAATCCCTTGAAGGATTGAATTTGAGGTGGTCATGGTTAAGTTCAACCCCCTAATAATCGTTCCGTCGATCATTCCCCAAGACAAGAAACTGAGAATCCATTGGCCACAGTTGTATGCATTCTGTGATATTTACCTGCAGATAGAGACATGAGAATATTGGGTTGCGCGCAACTCTTGCAAGTGTTTTTTTTTTGGTTCGAAAACTAATATGTGCCTCCGAGCTGTTCTTTGTTGTAGGGCTGAGAAATGACTACATTTTTGCAACTCCGAATCGGGCTTTTTCAATATAGATGAGCGATCGTGCAACCTCTCGTTATGTGTAGCCGTGTAGGGAAGAGGTCGTGTTTGAGCAGTCGAATCTAATTCTAGTCTCTTTTGTTATGTAGTGTGAGTTTATTTAGGTAGCAAGTCTTTTCTACACCCTCCAATGCGTTAATGTGTGTTGAGGACCAATTTCACCAGGTACCATATGCATGAATGTGGCTAGGTCGTTTGACAACATTAAGAAATATCTCCTCAATCCTCGGTTATTTTAGATCGAGGACGCATGCGGACAGGACGATTCCTTGCAAAGTATTGATGAGCCTCATACAAGAACCGTTTTGGACGATTCTTCGACTCCAATCTGAAACGTGCACGCAAGAGTTGCTGCCTACTCTGCACTGACACCACATGAAATGAGGGCTTTGTCGCATTATATGTGTGATTGCAATCACTTGGAGTAGGATGATGTTAAGCCATTCGAGTAGGCGGCGGCGTGGGGAACCAAATTAAAACATAACTGAACCAAACACCAACACCTTCGACTCTCTGTTTGGCGCATCATGTCACGAGGGATTAAGGGATCTTCTAGACAGCGTTTTTCTCATATCACAAATCCGAAAGAAGTGAGCTACCTTCTTTTTCGGTACTATCAGATTGAATTTGATTAGCGATATATGATCAGAAACTAATTAAGTTTGTATCTGTAAGGCACACACGTATTTCAGATATCAGGATTTTTTTGCCTAATTATAATATTTCAATAATTGAGATGATAATTAATGTTGTTTTAAACTTTATATCTTCTTCGTCAAACAGGAGCATCAAGATGTTAAAATATTTTACATGCATGAATTTGGAGGCAATTAATCTAGCTCAATATCTCACGATGAAGACATATATATAGCACTTTAAATTATGTGTGAAGCATATCTCCATCTCACAAGATTTCTGCCCTAATTTTGCTGTGTATGTCTCTACCATCACATTCTTTATCAGTCTTGCCAAGCTAACTAGCTTCGATCTGCGTCCCCGTAACTTCCTATACTCCTATAGTAGAATATATGGTAGTGTAAATCAATGATCGTATACTGTTCATTATTTAGATTTCTTTACTATCTCAAACGTACATGTATATAGTTATACATACGTACGCTAGAGGCATGGGCATCTTCAATGTCTATCACATGGAAGTTGAGGAAATGTGGCTCGACATCTTATGATGATGAAGATATCGCATTGTAATTGTGTTAAACATATATATATATATATATATGACATGATGTTCTGCCCAAATCTGTGTTTGTGTCACTGTTCCATCACTTTCCAAATATCTGTTACGTACCTAGCTTATACAACCATACAAATTCCTGTGGTGTAGATATTTTGCGCAGGACTAATTTAGAGTTGTGTTTGCAAGAGATAGAAGTCTTCACCTCTTGAAGCCATTGTGGGCTTCACTTTGTGTTCGGAAAATAAAAACTCCTCCAAACTATAGAAATATCTAGGGTAAATATATACATTTGGCCAGATAACATAAAATTCGTGCCTTCTGTTTCCTTTGCTAGTGAACGAGATTAATGGTGCTAATTTTGAAGCCAGAAGCAAAATCTCGATAGACGACTTTAAACCTAAGACAAAACAAGCTCTGAAACTAGTGTACGTATTTGATTAGATTAAGGAAAGTTCTTATACAAGTGCTGAAATTTGGTAAGGCATATCAGACAGCAGAATCTTATGCACATTTTATAATATTACAACAATTATAGTGTAGAGTTTATGTGCGTGATGATTTGTTTTATAACTGAATAGTCTTAATTCACTACTAGCAAAATGGGCAACTCACACAAATTTAAATCTGTGTGAAATATATACTAGTATTTCACACGGATGTCAGTATGTAAAAGGCTGTACCTACAGTGTAAGTACTGAATGGTTTTTGATTGCCTTCGGAGGAGGCGCTAATGCTCCATTTACACGGTTTTGGGAGTCCGTGTGGAATTTGATGTTGGTCTCACGTGTTTGTCCACATGCATACTTAAATTGGGTCCAATCCGTATGAGTCGAAACTAATAAAAAATATATCTTGATCAGTGTGAAATAGTTTCCTAACTCACACAGATGTCTGTGTGGAAGAGTGATGACATTCTGCAAATGAATTAATAAATAAAATGACATCAGCAATCTGATTTTTTTGTCCATCTGAATCTTTTGTCTATCCCAGCAACTACCTCACAAATGTTATGGAAACTAGAAAGTATCGAAATTCTTCTTCAGACCCTCTTCATATTCTGCTAATTGTACTAAAGCTAGCGATGTTCTCTCTCTTTTCATCATGTTGCATACCTGTG
Source organism: Rosa persica (assembly GCA_025331145.1). NCBI lineage: Eukaryota > Viridiplantae > Streptophyta > Magnoliopsida > Rosales > Rosaceae > Rosa > Rosa persica. The sequence goes on along the minus strand of WFKR01000002.1, from coordinate 3,798,042 downwards.
AAGGAGCTCCCATCATTATATACACCTCTGCATAATATATATATATATATATATATATATATATATATATGATTAGCAGACCGGGACTACATAGAGACAAAAAGTGAAGAACACCCTCAGCCTTACAAACCTTTTTTTTTCCTTTTTTTTTTTCAGTGACAATATTTGAATCAGAAATATTAAGCTTGAACAGATCCAGGGAAATTTTTTTCTTTCTTTCACCCCTTGGATTTCCAGACGAACCATATAGTCAATCAAACTAAGTAGAAGAAGCCAACTCTCAGACCAGCAGCATGACACCCTAATAAGTAACAAATTCTTCCTCGGACATGAGCATCTTCAATGTCTATCACATGGAAGTTGAGGAAATGTAGCTCGACATCTTATGATGATGAAGACATCGCATTGTAAATGTGTTAAGCATATATATGACACGATGTTCTGCCCAAATCTGTGTTTGTGTCACTGTTCCATCACTTTCCAAATATCTGTTACGTACCTAGCTAATATAACCATACAAATTCCTGTGGTGTAGATATTTTGCACGGGACTAATTTTAGAGTTGTGTTTGCAAGAGATAGAAGTCTTCACCCTCTTGAAGCCATTGTGGGTTAGCTTCACTTCAGCGTTTGGAAAATAAAAACTCCCGCAAACTATAGAAATATCTAGCGTAAATATATCATTTGGCCAGAACATAAAATTCTTGCCTTCGATCTGTTTTGTTTGCCAGTGAACAAAACTAATGGTGCTAATTTTGAAGCCAGAAGCCAAATCTCGATAGAAGACTTAAAACCTAAGACAAAAGCAAGCTCTGAAACTAGTGTATTTGATTAGATTAAGGAATGTTCTGATACAAGTGCTGAAATTTGGTAAGGCATATCAGACAGCAGAATCTTATGCACATTTTATAATTAATATTATATTAATTGGCAGTTGATGAAATAACCTAAACCCTTATAAACCTATAAACAAATTCCTCATTTTTTCATATAGTATCTATACTCTCAACACACTCCCGCGCGTCTGGCGAATTTTCAAGCTATATACATGGACAATTTATATTAGACGACGTGTACTCGTGGAGCCCGTGTGGCCGCAAGGCATGCACACGTAGAATAACCACTCTGATACCATCAGAGAGTTGATGAATATCTGTGTCTTTTTCTCATTAAGAGGTAAGGTTTATATACACAAAATATAACTACATTACAGCTATCTAGATTCTTTGTTTAAGACTTTAAGCTATCTATAGCTATCTAGATACATAGTCGTCTAAGCTATTTAGATCCTTAGACGTCTAAGCAATTACGTTTAAAACTTTGGTTCTTCTACCGTATAGATAAATATGATAGATGCATGCATACTTACATGGTAAAAGTAACAAAACAAAAGATCGATCTACCCTAGAATTGACTCGGATCGATGCTTCTGTATATACAGGTACGTACAGCTAGCCTATATATATGCATGCCCGGCCTCTTAGAAGAGATATCCTTGAACCAAGCTTCACTTGTTAGCTCTCAAACGGAACCTACTACCCAAATGGCTCATGACCAGCAACAACCAAAATGGGAAGGCGAGGCTAGGGCAGAGCTAATAGGCCCTAAAGCAGAACAAGTGTGGCCTTTGTTGGAGGACTTCTTCGGCCTACACAAGTGGTTCCCAACTCTAACCACTTGCCTTCCTGTACAAGGCGTATCCGGTCAACCAGGGTGCGTGCGCTATTGCGCCGGATTCAAAACTCCGGTTGATCATGAAAGCAACCAGCCGGAGCATGTGAACTGGACTAAGCAGGAGCTACTGTCCATAGACCCAAGCCAGCTGACGTTTAGCTATTCCATTGTAGACGGGAATGTCGGGTTCAACTCGTACATTTCGACTGTGCGAGTGGTGCCGAAGGAAGATGGGTGCAGCATTGAGTGGAAGTATGAGGTTGAGCCAGTGGAGGGGTGGACACTGAAGGATCTGGAAATGTTTATAGGCACTGGTTTGAAAGTCATGGCTAGCAGAATGGAAGCTAGCCTCTCCAAACTCCAAGTTTGAGCTTTTAGTATATGCATGACTTTTTCTGTTAAGGTGTTGATTAATCGTTTGGTGTGAGTAATGTTGTTAAATGGTTTTCTTTATGAGAGTGAAAATTATATGTGATCTAGTATACCTGGTATTTGATCGATCCATCAACTATGTAAAACCCCTGCATAATTTCTGTTGTCAATTCCCTTGAAGGATTGAATTTGAGGTGGTCATGATTAAGCGTTCCATCAATCATTCCCCAGATCCAGAAACTGAGAATCCATTGGCCACAGTTGTATGCATTCTGTGATATTTACCTGCAGATAAAGACATAAGAATATTGGGTTGCGCGCAACTCTTGCAAGTGCATTTTTTTTTTGGGTTTGAAAATTAATATGTGCCTGCGAACTGTTCTTTGTTGCTGGGGTGAGAAATGACTACATTTTTGCAACTCCGAATCGGGCTTTTTTCATATAGATGAGCGATCGTCCAACCTCTCGTTATGTGTAGCCGGGTAGGGAAGAGGTCGTGTATGAGCAGTCGAATCTAATTCTAGTCTCTTTTGTTATGTAGAGTGTGAGTTTATTTAGGTAGCAAGTCTTTTCTACACCCTCCAATGCGTTAATGTGTGTTGAGGACCAATTTCACCAGGTACCATATGCATGAATGTGGCTAGGTCGTTTGACAACATTAAGAAATATCTACTCAATCCTCGGTTATTTTAGATCGAGGACGCATGCGGACAGGACGATTCCTTGCAAAGTATTGATGAGCCTCATACAAGAACCGTTTTGGACGATTCTTCGACTCCAATCTGAAACGTGCACGCAAGAGTTGCTGCCTACTCTGCACTGACACCACATGAAATGAGGGCTTTGTCGCATTATGTGTGATTGCAATCACTTGGAGTAGGATGATGTTAAGCCATTCGAGGAGTAGGCGGCGTGGGGAACCAAATTAAAACATAACTGAACCAAACACCAACACCTTCGACTCTCTGTTTGGGGCATCATGTCACGAGCGAATAAGGGATCCTCTAGACAGCGTTCTTCTCATATCACAAATCCGAAAGAAGTAAGCTACCTTCTTTTTCGGTACTATCAGATTGAATTTGATTAGTGATATATGACTAGAAACTAATTAAGTTTGTATCTGTAAGGCACGCACGTATTTCAGATATCAGGATTTTTTTGTCTAATTATAATATTTCAATAATTGAGATGATAATTAATGTTGTTTTAAACTTTATATGTTCTTCATCAAACAGGAGCATCAAGATGTTAAAATATTTTACATGCATGAACTTTGGAATCAATTAATCTAGCTCAATATCTCACGATGAAGACATATATATAGCACTTTAAATTATGTGTGAAGCATATCTCCATCTCACAAGATTTTCTGCCCTAATTTTGCTGTGTATGTCTCTACCATCACATTCTTTATCAGTCTTGCCAAGCTAGCTAGCTTCGATCTACGTCCCCGTAACTTCCTATAGTAGAATACGTGGCAGTGTAATTCAATGATCAGTTCATTCTTTAGATTCCTTTACTATCTCAGACGTACATGAATGTATATAGTTATAACGCTAGAGGCTAGCCTCTAGCTTCTATATATGTGCGCACTCATAGAAGAGTACTTATATCCTTGAACCAAAACTTCAATTGTTAGCTTTCTAATATGGAACATGCTACCCAAATATCGTCTCATGACCAGCGACAACCGAAATGGGAAGGCAAGGCTACTGCAGAGCTACGAGGTCCGAAAGCAGAACAGATGTGGCCTTTGCTGGAGGCCTAGGACTACTTCGGCCTACACAAGTGGTTCCCAACCCTCCCCACTTGCCTTCCTGTGCAAGGCGTATCCGGGCAGCCAGGCTGCGTGCGCTACTGCGCAGGAATTAAGACTCCGGTTGATCGAGAAAGGGACCGGCCAGAGCATGTGAACTGGTCTAAGCAGCAGCTACTGTCCATAGACCCAAGCCAGCTGACCTATAGCTATTCCATTATAGATGGGAATATTGGGTTCAACTCGTACATTGCAACCATACGAGTGTTGCCCAAGGAAGATGGGTGCAGAATTGAAATGTGAGGTTGAGCCAATTGAGGGGTGGACACCGAAGGATCTTGACATGCTTATTGGCCCTGGTTTGCAACTTATGGCTAGAAAAATGGAAGCTAGCCTTGATCAGTATAAAGTGTGAGCTTTGTTTCCGTAGGGGACTTTAGTTGGGCTGAGTACATGGCTACTTCTATGCAATTCTAAATTGGGGTCTTTTCATTGTGTGTTTGCTTTAGTGATAACTTATTTTGACATATGTTCTATTTACCATGTGCTTTAATAAATTGTCGAACAACATAATATATAAATGTATGATAGACGTAAAAGTAATGAATGATGCACTCTATTTCTATGTCGATTTGCATATCAAAGGACACCCCAATAACACATGGTAGAAAGCTATAGAGGATTCAACTTATTTGTGGACCGGAATTCAAAACTCATAAACTAAGTTATTGTATTACAGTAATAATCCGTTTAAGTAGTCCAGATTAAACCATGTCTAAAACGTAACATCTTACCTCACTAAGTGCGACAACTAATTTATAAAAGAAATTGCTTAACTTTTTAGTTCTTTTTTTTCTAAAAAAAAAACTAATTTTAAATTTTATTACCGTTGAGGTATTTATCTCAAAATTTGATTTCGTATTTTCCAAAAGACAAAAAAACGAAAAAAAAAAAAAAGAAAAAAAAAGGAAGGAGGATCGTTGAGAGTGTGCGACTTCCGGCGTGATTTGAAATAAGAGAGATCACACACGTGCCGCCGTGATTTGAAACCCAAAAAACCAAAAACCAAAAACCCCTCTATCCCTCTTCTCTCTCTCTCTCTCTCTCTCTCTCTCTGATTCACCAAACCCAGAGAGGCATGGAAGCCATACTCCGAGACTCCGTTCACCACAGCCTTCGCGATTTCCTCCACCGCAACGCCATTTTTCTCTGCGAGCGTCTCTGCGCCGAGTTCCCCTCCGAGGTTCCTCCCTTCTTCTCCTTCTCCTTCTCCGCCTCCTCTATTTTACTTCCCTCTTTGTTTAATCACACAGAAAACCCTAGCAAAAACGCAGGAAGATGAAAATATTCGAAATTGATTCGGTTTAGTTTTTCAGTGTTGACGAGACGGAGCCACTATCGCTCTTTGTTTTGGTCGATGCTCAGTTGTTTTGGTTAGGTTACTGAAGAATTTAGTGTTTCTAATTGAGACCTAGGGCTTGATCGCTTTACAATTTTTTGGACTTTGTTTTCACAGGGTTCAACTTCTTTGTTCCCTTTCTGAAAATGTTCAATTGAAGAATAGTTACTTATAGTTTTGTTGTTAGCTTTCAATTTTGGACTCTTATTGCTAATTTGAAATGAATCGTCAAGTTGTGGGTGGCTTGCATGATGAGGTTTTTTAGTGTGATTTTTTCGGAGTGGACTATTTTTGCTGGCCTTCGTTACTAGGTTGATGTGCTTTCATAGGTTTGACAGGATACATGATTGTTCTATAATTTTGAAATGTTTATTAGGAGAAAGGGTCTTTGTCATTTGACGAAATTGTGCTTGTGAAATGTTCTCTGTATGGTAGGATGGGTATTTTGCTTGCTGATTGTTTATGGAGACACTGACGACGTGTTGTTTTGCAGACAAATTTGCAATTGTTAGCTGGATGTTACTTGCATAGTAATCAAGCTTATGCGGCATACCATATTTTAAAGGGTAAGCAATATCATGGTGCATACTCTCTGAGTGTACTTTTAACATTCTGGGTTCCTTTCTATTTTTCTTCTTTTAATATTGAGGTTTTGTAGGTCCAATTTTCTTTGTTATCATCATACTATTTCTCATCTTCCTTCTGTTGATTTTTGTGAAGGAACACAAGTGGCTCAATCACGCTACTTGTTTGCTATGTCATGCTATCAGATGAGTCTTCTGAATGAGGCAGAAGCAGCATTATGCCCCCCTAATGAGCCTAGTGCAGAGGTACTTGAAGCTGTATATCTTGGCAAGCTGTATTGACGTGTGATTGAAATGAGTGACACGTACCCGTTTGAGATATTGACCAAAAGAAATAACCCTTCAGGCATTATGTATTTAGCTGTTGGTATTGCAATTTTCGTTAGGATATTCAGTTGTTACCTTGTTCATATGTTCTCATTATTTCTTTATGCAGGTTCCAAATGGCGCAGCAGGTCATTACCTTCTTGGGCTTATTTATAGGTCTGTCTTCTTATGAATCAAACTTTTAGGGGATATATTACCTTTGCCAAAGACACTTTATAATCTTTTTCAAAAGGAGTTATTACGATACTGGCTTAGAACTACTTTGCAAAAGACCTGTTTATTTGTTTTGATCTGAATGAGATGTCAGGCAAAAGGGTATTCCTGTAAAGGATGTATTGACATCATGTTATTGATTTAGGAGGCCTCCTTTCTATCATACACACACATACATGTGAGAAGTAAATAATACTTGTAGTGTTATTGATCCTACCAGATATATCAATTGGTGTTTAGGCTTGTATTTTGTTTCTCCTATTATTGTTGGCCAGGATATCTGTGTGTCTGGAAATTCTTCAGATTGTCAAAAGTATCCTTTACTAGGATGCTCTCTGGGGATAGTTGGTTTTTCTGTGTTGGACCAATCTGCATCTGGTACCAGATATGTCCCCTTTAGCTTATCAAAGCCTCGTATTGACTTGGTGCTTGAATGCATGCCAAACAGCTTGGTGTTCTACTGTTCCTCAAGTTTCATGACATATATTATAGTTTCTATATTTCATAGTTATTCTGTGTTTACACTGTTGATAATGTCCATTTGCTGTTCTTCTTTGAAGTATGATATGTATGTATATGCATGCCCCTGATATTATTGCTTATTGATGGTTTTATTCTAGGTATACTGATAGAAGGAAAAGTGCCATCCATCACTTTAAACAGGCTTTGGCTATAGACCCTTCAATGTGGGCTGCCTATGAAGAGCTGTGTGTGCTAGGTTTGTAAAGATTCTCAAAAGTAATTTTTCTTATTAGTGCACATACTTTCCTATATCATTGGGAAGGCCTTGTGTTTTAGACCTGACATATCTAAAGGCCTTAATTTTTTCTTTATTCTAGGTTCTGCTGAAGAAGCAGCTGTGGTTTTTGGGGAAGCTGCTGCTCTTTCCATACAAAAACAGTACCTACATCATGGATTAGCTTCTCAAAGTTTACTCACCGTCAATGATGATTGCAATTTAGTTTCTGGAAGGAACTTTAGCTTTGAAGATGTTAGTCCAAGACAATTGAAACTAATGCAAGGCAGTAATACAAGAGATAGTTCTGGAAATTCTCATGTTATTTTAGGAGGAGTTTCTGGTCAGCCTACAAACGGCAGTTCTAACATATCTTTCTATAACACTCCTTCACCAATGCCTATGCAGGTATATATAAATTTTTTCCTTCATTTATTTTCTGCAGTCTTCTCACATATTGCTGTATCTATTTTCTTTGACACTTTACTCAATATTACTCTCGAGTAGAAGTTTCAGATATATTGTTTTTATTCTGGCTTGTTATAGGCAGGCGACCACTTAAAATAAATTTTGTTTTGAAACTGAATATTTATTATTACTCATAAGTTTTGTCTCTTCAATGTACATAGACAATTTGATGAAGGATAGGTTGGGCATACTCCTGCAAATGGATATGCAATAGACTTTAGGGATTGGCAAGTGGTTTTTAGGCATAAAATGGAGGAAACGTAGTCGCTGAAATTCTGAAGGCCAGTTTGAGGTTAGCTTCAAGGGTTATTTGGGGGATGTTGGTCATCAGCCAATACTCAAGGTTTAGAAAGGATTGGAAGGAAGGGTAGGAGACTGCAGTTCCCATCAAATTCCATTGTCAATGTGCATCACCCAAGTTAAAATTTATGAACGAATGAATCTTGTCTTATAGGATTCAAATTTTTTAAAAACTCATACAAAGCCTAAAAGCAAAGACACCATCAAAAAATGTAAAATTACACAGGACTTTTGAAGTTTCATTCTGAAGGCTTCTGCCGTACATATAATGCTTGCTTTAAAACTGAGGACTCCATCCTCAACAATTGACCATCGAGTATAAGACTATATTTATAAATGAAAATGCCGTAAATTTCAGCATTCCATTCTTTTTGGCGGCATCCTTTCGCATTGGCCTACCAATCCTGGTAGAACATCATAAAGGATTATAGAAGATACTTAAATCTGATGTTTCTTGTGTGTACCATAAGTGAAAAATACTGAACTATGTCAAGAAACTGTAAAAATTACACAAAAAGATCAACCAAGTCGTTTCAATGTTGTATCCTCATTGCTCTTAGTTTCCCTGTATGCAGTTGTCAGGTATCGCGCCACCGCCGGTTTGTAGAAATGCGCTGCCAAATGGCCTAAACCTCAGCTCTGGTACTGATAGCTCTCCTAGGTCAACTATGAGCTCTACCGTTCAAGCTGGGAGAAGAAAGTTTGTTGATGAAGGAAAACTTCGAAAGGTAGCTAACAATGAGTCAGCTATTCGATTGGTATGAAGAATCATATTCTTTGCTTCCGTACTTTTTTTTTTCATGCTAAATAAGTCAACTATTCAAGTGTATGTAAGGTAGCAATATAGTTTAAATTGCATCTCTATAATCATGTTTCTATGTCCTGAACTTTTCTTTGTGGACTAATTTGTATTTATGAACCAAACATGGAAAATTTATTGTGAGTTACTGCTGATGATTTCAGCTGTTGGTTTTTTCTATAAAAGAAATGACACCTGTTATCATGATATCCTGTCGTTAAAGTTCTCTACTGACTCTTTTGGTTTAAGTGGGGCTGGTTTTGGAGTTTGACCTATGAAACCATTATGTCAATTTTTCTTTGCTTTTTTGCACTTAGTCATTTTCTACACTTTATGCTTTTCTTGTTTTCTTGCTTCATGCGGGCTTAAACAGAGGTCATTTTTCTTGTTGGTGATGTTGCTTTCTGCTAAGCTTCATTGCAATTATTCGTTCACATTGTCACGTTGATTCCTTAACATTTTGAGATCAATGACCATTTGTCTTCTTTTCAGATTTCTAGTAGATTATCTTTTGATTCTGGCAACCGAAGGAGCAATAGACTTGCTGCTGAAGCAGGGGCTAACACCAATGCAAGTGCATCCACGGCAGCTGGAAATGGAACTACAAATACATCTAAAATTGGAAGTTCTAAGTTGGGCTCTGTAGCACGCTCCTTGGCAAGTCGGAAGGGTCAGCCATGGGCCAATGAAAACCTTGATGAAGGTATCGCAATGTCTCATTTCTCACTTACTTGGTGAAAGTGAACTATATTAGCATATGGATATGAGCAGGGACAAAAAGCCCTTTCTTAACCATTGTACTTATTCCTTATTTCTATTTTTAGAGAAACAACTGAAGTTCTGTATACTTAAAGTAATTGCATTCTAGAAGATTTGCATCCAATAAAATGCTTTTTAACCTAATTATCAGTCCGCGTTGGGACTTTGGAAACTTACCATGTTAGTATTGTTTTTTCTTCATTAGAAAAGTTCTTGGAACGAGATAAGTTCAAGTAAGTTTCCAGGCTAGTTCAACTTCTGGTCTCTTGTTCTATCTAATAGCTTTTCTGCTAATAGTGGTGAAATCTAACTTGGGTCTTATCTAGGCATACGGAATGAGACATTCGATGAGTCCCGTTCAAATACAGCAGCTATCTCTGGTTTTACTCCCACTAGTGATACCAGATATCTTGAACAAGATGGAGCAACATTGTCAATTGGTGGGGGTATTATGCATGCTTCAAAAGTTATTAGCGGTGCTTCAGAAATATTGAGCCTTTTGAGAACTCTTGGGGAAGGTTATAGGCTTTCATGCATGTACAGGTGCCAGGTACTATTTGGCTATCACAAATAAACTGAGTATAATATTCTCATTTCTAGATTTAGGTTCGATTGTTTAATATAGTCTCTCTTGCACAGGATGCACTGGATGTCTATCTGAAACTTCCATACAAGCATTACAATACAGGCTGGGTACTCTGCCAGGTAGTTTCTGCAGTTCAAAGTTCTGGGATGGATTTCTATATCATCTCCTACTGTGACAACCTTGTACCGATGCATTGAATGTACTTATATCAAGCATAGGATTCCATCTACCCCATTTTCTGCTGTTAGTCGTCCGCATTTTAGTGATATCATTGAATGTACTTATGTCAAGTGTAGGATTCCATCAACCACATTTTCAGTTGTTTGTATGATATCTACTTGTCTGCAGAACCTCCTTATTCCCGTTGTCAGATGTATATTTCCTCTTTTCGACAATTTGGCTAATTTTAATATCATCATAAAAATTATAAATGATGCTGAATAAATTTGGAGTTGATGTATTCTCTCTTATCTATTCTTCTTTATAGTTATTTAATATACTTATTTCACAATACATTTTAATACCTGCGTATATTTTGGCATTCTTCAATTGCAGGTTGGAAAAGCTTATTTTGAATTGCTAGATTATTTTGAAGCTGATAGGGCCTTCAGTCTGGCTCGACAGGCATCACCTTACAGTTTAGAAGGAACGGATGTGTATTCTACAGTTCTTTATGTGAGTTCCCACTGATGTACACGAAGCTCTTTAAATGCTGTTTTTTGCAGTTTTCCACACAGTCGTTCTGAATGAAGCTTGTTGCTTAGCTTATCCTTATGCTGTTTAGATTTTTGTCTATACTTTAATGTTTACAGATGTTTGCTTTTAGTCCACACACCTGTTTTCCCCCATCTCAAATAGCTTTCTCAATCTTTACTCATGAGTTTGTTAGTTACGGCTTGTATCTGTACAACCAGGTGACTAATGTTTAGTTGTTTTACTGAATATATTCGGAATTTTGCAGCTTTTGAACGAAGATATGAAGTTAAGTTACCTGGCACAAGAGCTCATATCAACTGATCGCTTAGCTCCTCAGTCTTGGTAGATATATCTAGCTCTCGCACAACATTCGAATCTCAAATTCTGTTTTAAACTTATTGATCATTTAGCTTTTGAGACCAAATTTTATTTTTGACCTATTTATTCATGTTAGCTTCTGCGGGTAACTTTTGCAAATAATGACTTATGCTTTAGCTTTTGAAACTGACATTTTTTTCCTCTCTGTCTACAATTTTTCACTGGGGGATTTTATACCTTCAATATTTCCTTGACTTCGCTAATCTGGGCATTAACATTTTTTTCCTCTCTGTCTACAATCTCATGCATGGTCTTAATGTTCACTTTGTGCATTAATAAAATACTTTTTTTTGTTTGGATTAACATCTAAATCTTCACATAGGATACTTCTGTTTGGAGTAATGTATATTATGTACCTGCCTGCTTGTTGGATGGATGGATTGAGGAAGGCCCGTAGCACTGTTTCTCATTTGAGTTGCGAGTTATTTGGTTGTTCTCCAGAGCACATGAGCGCTTTTGACTAAATGTTGTTTTTTACCAACTCAATTTGTTGTATTCAATTGTCTTCGAACATTGGAAAGGATGCATTTTATCCAATTGAGGATCATAGTCCATAAATATTTAAGTTTTTTTTTTTTCCTTTTTTCTTTTCCCTGAACTTATGTGCAAAGTTATGATTTGTTCCTCACATCTTCTTGTTGACTGGGTTTTAGGTGTGCAATGGGAAATTGCTATAGCTTGCAGAAAGATCATGAAACTGCTCTGAAGAATTTCCAGCGAGCTGTTCAACTTAATTCAAAATTCACATATGCGCATACCCTTTGTGGTCATGAGTATGAGACACAGCCTTTTCTTCCTTTCAATATCCAACATATGAAAATGAAATTCTCCTAGAGTCTTATTTTGTGATCTGATGGTATGACCTTGTACTAGATATGTAGCCCTGGATGATTTTGAGAATGGAATAAAGAGCTATCAGAGTGCACTTCGACTTGATGCAAGGCATTATAACTCCTGGTTTGGGCTTGGAATGATTTATTTTCGGCAAGAGAAGTTCGAGTTTGCAGAGCATCACTTCCGGATGGCTAACCAAATAAATCCATGTTCTTCTGTTATTGCGTCTAATCTTGGCACAGCATTGCATGCTTTACAGGTTCCATTGGCCATATCAATTTTAAAATCACATCTTCTGGAAGTTTAACTTTTATCTACTGACTAATTAATTTTATTACTGTTATTGTGTTTGTATATGGCAGAGAAATGACGAAGCTTTGGCGATAATGGAGAAGGCTATTAGAGCAGATGAGAAGAATCCTGTTCCCATGTATCAAAAGGCTAATATATTAATGAGCTTAGAAAAGTTTGATGAAGCTTTAGCAGTCTTGGAGCAGCTTAATGAATATTCTCCTCGTGAAAGTAGTGTGCATGCTTTGATGGGTAGGATTTATAAGCGGCGAAACATGCATGACAAAGCAATGCTTCATTTTGGCATTGCATTGGATTTGAAACCATCTACAACTGATGTCACTGCCATTAAGGTGATTGCATTATTTGTCTGTCTTACTGCATTTTCAGTTATAGTTAGTACCACATTACCTGCAACATTCAGAATTTCACACACTCAGAATTTTGCTTCTCTGCTCATCCTTTCTCATCTCTTGATTTTGAACAGGCTGCCATTGAGAGGTTACTTGTACCGGATGAAATAGAAGACAACTTGTAGATCTACTTATTCTGGGTTTGCAGTAAAAGATAACGTGGTGTAAATTATCCGGCTTAAAAAAAGTGGCCGTGAGAGGTGGTCTGCTTGTGCTTTCGATTGCTTACGAATGACTTGGATCATGAAGCTCAAGCCCCCGCTGTTTCCCTGTCAGACCAGGCACAACTTCCAGTCTGTGGATTGTAAAAAGTGACCTCAGTTTTGTAGGTGATTCACATACCGTAGTTATAGCTCCTATATGCTTACGGCTAGTTGTACCATGACGTTGATGAGAAACTGCTTGTATCTTTTACTTTGAATCAGAACTAGTCTATAATCATAATTTGCTTTGTTCTTTGACTAAAGGTGTTAAAATTCTTTAGACCCTCTCAGAAATCGGTGGTGCTCAGTGAGAAATGCATGCAATGGTCGTCACTTTCTTAAAAATACTCACACTTTTCATCTTCAACCTTGAGCATTCACAGCTTCACTACTTTTCTCCACCCAAACCTTCCCCATTACTCAAAAGGCAAAGTGAAACTTCCAGATAAGAATGGAACGAAGATGTTCCAACCAAAATTGGTCATTTTGACAAGTGACCAATTTTTAGCTTTCAAGATGATTTTTGACCTACATTTAAGAGATAGTTGAAAAATAACCTTTTTACTAAGGTAAAATGACTCAAATACCCTCCTGCTGATTGAAAGTTTGAAACACTCGGGGGCTCTCAAATTATATTATTCTCACGAAAATAGAATTTTCTTGAAGGTTGAGGAGTTCCTGATCTCTGTGATAACCCTAACCGGGAAGATCATCACGTACCCTTGAGGTTGCAAGAAGCGGTGGTGTTTCGATGTCTGGAATTGTGGAGGTTTTGTGGTGGATGGTGAAGAAATGCGGAAGCTTGGTGGACACTTGATTTAACTGGTTACAAGTGTTTCCATGTGTTGAATTCTGCTTATATTAATGTTTAGTCGCTAAGAACTGAGAATTCTGCTTAATTTCCTTATGCACTGTTATCGGCTCCCCTCGCTTTGTATTTCGACTCGAGCACCTGGGAACAAATTTACTCTTGTTCTTGTATCTGAAAATTTTCAATGGAACAAAGTTGGCCTAATCGTTGAAAGACTAAAATTGATTGGAAGTCTTGGTGGCTGTGTGCCCTATCAATTGGAGAAAGAAACCAGTTAAATTAGAAAGTCTATAAAAGTATTTTGCCTTGCTCTTTGGACTATAATTGTTCGGTTCTTTAGACCAAGTGAAGTTGCCAAAGTCTGTTCCTTAAATGCATAGGATAATAGCGTTCACAGTATGTTGTCCAGATTAAAATTTATTGGCAGGGACGCAGGTCAGGTAAACCCAGACAAAACTAAAGATGACAACCAGAAGAAAGTATTGCAGTTTGCAGGTTATTTAGTATAAAATTATATACGGTCAACGCTCAACAGCAAAGTACTACTTACAGAAAACAAAACTGCTTTTTAGATTTGACTGAAGAAATCACAAGTCCAAGAAGGTTGAGTTTTTATGAACCACCATACTCCATATCAGCCTGAAATGACTACTTTGTAGTTAAGTCAAAACTATTTTGTAGAATTGACTGACTTCACTGCTAACCTACAATTCTAGAGGATTAAGTCGTTATGAACTAGCAACTCCTCTATCAATCTGTACATGTTTATGAGTTAAAATCTCTAATTCATCAGCATACTGCAGCCTGTACATTACGCAGTACTGAAACTCTCTTTGGATTCAGATGCAGGAAGAGCTGATCTTCAAACCCTCCAGAGTTTGATAGTATCTATGTGACCGGAACCAAGGATGTTAGTTGCGGCAGTGAGGGAGTGGACCGAGCCAACTGCAATGGTGGTCATGGAATCTTGATTGCCTCCAACAGGCCAAAGCTCCATAGTTTTAAAATAGTCAAATTGTACGTACTGGGATAATATCATATGAATTAGATGGACATATTCTATAAAATACAGATAAGAAGCACAAATAATGATTAGGATTTACCTTTTCTAGTCCAAGGATCGGAACACCGGGAAGGGCAGGATAAAAGACTGCTGCTTGAAACACATTGTTCACTGATGAACTCAAATTGAAGGGGAGCGTGAGCTTGGGATGCTATTTGGAAGACCATCCCAAACTAAGTCTTCACTTACTGATGCCAGCATTTGGCCATTTTCATTCCAACAAAGAGAGGAACAGGGTACTTGTGACCTTCCAGTCGTCTAAGAATCACTCTTGTATTGTTATCAAGTAGGAAGACATGGTTTGCTACTGCTGTAGCAAGCAGCCTAACTGGACTAGGTTGGAATTTTATTTGTGGAACTCCATTGATCGATCCCTTCTTCTCCCTTAAAATCCAGATGGACAATCTGGAAAACAAATAGGCCAAGAGATAACTACTATGTGAACCAACATATGCTTTTCCTTTACAGCTAACACAGTTTAGTAAATCATTCTCATACCTTGAATGGTTTAACAGGTTGCTGGATGTTCTAATAGAATACCTTTTTGTCTATACTGCAAAGAAGGTTGGGGCTGGTTGGGTGGAGATCCAACGAAAGAACAGCAATTTCGTGTGTTAGGGTTGTAATGAGGGACGTGGTCGCAGGCTGCACAATAATAAGGTTAAAGAAGTTTGAGTTTGACGGATTAAAAAGCTAATATACTGTTCTAGGAGAAGAAGAGAACATGCTAAAAACTTGATTAACATCCCAGAGTTTCACGGTTTCATCTGTAGAAGATGAAGCAACATAAGCAGGACCGTAGCATACTTCTATTATCTGAGCTGAATGCCTCAGTGGTACGTTGAAGGAAGGGTCCTTGTAGACCATAACAAAGCCTGTAGCAATCAAGACATCCATATTCAAATCAATTATTATTTATTTCGCTACCAAATCTTGTATCAACAATTCTGTATCAAATCCTGGTATCTAAGAGTTCCTAAAACTCTTAATACATTATCAATAAGTATTTACCACTGAACGCTGTCCAAATGTGGTCAAAGATCTGCCATCTGGGGGAAGACCGACTTTCGTTGCTTCTCTTGGATTTATGGAAGCAACGATCTAGAAACCCTATACAATATGAAATGTTAAAATTTTATTATGCCTTTCTTAGTATACCAACAACACACTGCTAATGCCAAAATCTTCTTACCATGTATCATATCAGAGGACTAATCCACGAGGTCGTTGCATTGAGCTTCAAGCTTTTGCTCAACAGAGCTTAAAACATACTGCAAAAAGCGCAGCAATCAAGGTCATTAGATGAAAAGTTGCATACATAAATCAAACCAAAATTGCAACCATAAACCAAATGAGTACAGGAATCACTGATGAAGGCATGCCCCTTCTTAGTTCTTGCCAGAGACATTAAGATTCAACAGTTTCATATACCCATAATTAATCACTCTTTTTGTTATTATTTTTTTTTTCAGAATATTCACTCTGTTTATGTCCTCACAGAGGAAGGAAAGGTCAACTAAAAAGAAAGAAGTTGGAACCACTTTGTCAAATTATAAATTAATGCTGAAAATTTGACTCTTAACATATCACAAGAAACACTTTGATTGACTCAACAAGCAAATCAAGCCAGGTAGACCATGAATCCTAATAACATAATCTCCAAAACTTACACACAGTTAATGACTATTGCTATGAATCGATTCCACTCATATTTCCCACCAAGCCCATCCAATGGCCTCATCATAATTCCACAAAATCTCATATGTATCAACAACTAAAACACCACAAAAGCTTGAAACTCTTCCAGAAGCAACACACAAACCCATTTAAATCTCAGAAACACATTTCCATCTCAAACTTTAAATACCATTATAATTAGATAGAGACTTCAAAAAGAAAAAAGAGTGGAACTTTACATGTGTAAAATTTCAAGCTGCATCCATTTGGTTCTCCAAACCTAGAATTGTGAATGTATAAACATAGCATTGTGAACTTATATGCAAATCAATGTACATTGATAGGCATTTTATGCGATGTTTTAAGTGTTTATCTTTCCACATTATGCTAAGTTATTCTCTTAATATTGTCATTTCTAACTTAGTTTAGTGTTTATAGATATATTGGAGTCGATGACGAAGAAATGAGCTAAAAAGGGTAGAAAATGCAAGAGGAAAATGAGGCACATAAATGAAGAAATGAAGTATTCCCAATTCTACTAGGAAAAGGAATCCCAGTTGAAGTAGGAATCCTGAGTCAACTAGGAATCTAGCTTAAAAAAATGACGAGAAATGATGGAAGTAGAATCCTAGTTGGACTAGGAACCTAAACCTGCTAGGTGTAGGAAACCTAATGTGACTAGGATTCTTGTTGAACAAAGAGAACTGAAGAAGGTTTCGGAAGATTCAAAAAGATTTCGAGTAAATAGTCCTTGTTGGATTAGGAAACCTGTTGGCATAAGAAGTCCTAATGATGTTAGGATACTTGAGAGCACTAGGAGACCATCTGACTTCAAGATGACTCAAGAATGATCAAGAATATTCTTGAAGATATGTAAATTGTGATAAAGGAGGAAGCCTAACCCTAATTGGTTTCTAGAACGTCAAAGGAAGAATCCAAATTCAATAAAGTTAACATGCAATCCTAATTTGTTTCTACATATAGGATTCTAGAAGATTTGGGTCATAGAGGAAGAATTTGGGAAAGATTACAGCTTGTATGCATAAGGAAAGAAGAATAAACATCAAATTTGGATTCCTGATTGCATTGCACTTCTTTTGGCCGAAATATAGAGAGAGTATATATGAATTGCGGCAATATCTCTTCCTAGGTTTCAAGGTTGGCTTCTACTTTTTTTTGGAGTAATTATATTGGTTACATGATGCAGGAAAGATTACGTGGAATTATTCTATTAGCTCTTGATATGTGGAGTAAAATGTGGAATTATTCTATTGGCTTTTGTCGTTCTTTATATAAAGAAGCTATAACGTCAAATTCATCATCTCTCAACCCTGAATCAAAATTGCAAACCTCCCGCGTTTCTCTCCAAAGTTTCGGCCTCCTCTTCTTAAGTTAAGAAGCCGTGCTCCTCCTCTTCCATAGCTGTCATCCTCAAGCCGTAGACATCACTTTGAAACTCCTCTTGCATTCTTGAAGACTCTAAAAGTGTAACCATGACCTCCCTCTTCAAATCTACGGTTTTCTTCTCTTGTAATTCAAAACATGTTTTTGTATTGTTATTTTGAACTCGTAATTTTGTGAGATTAAAATTTTGTAGTTGAAGGATGATTTTCGAACCCTAATCATGTTATGACGTTTTGGTTTTTAATTCATATTTTTAGGTTTCATTGTTTTTTCATGAGTTATTATTGATTTCGTGCATATGGCCGGTTATCTCTTATGTGTTTGTGTTCTTTGATGACCAACTTAGGATATAATCATGCAATTGTTTCTAGATTTAAGAAAATGGCGTTGTGTTCTTAATTCATAATTAAGTAGTAAGGCTTTTGGACAAAAG
This sequence comes from Rosa persica, assembly GCA_025331145.1. Classification (NCBI taxonomy): domain Eukaryota; kingdom Viridiplantae; phylum Streptophyta; class Magnoliopsida; order Rosales; family Rosaceae; genus Rosa; species Rosa persica. The sequence goes on along the minus strand of WFKR01000002.1, from coordinate 3,779,867 downwards.
TTAAATCAACAATTAGGATTGCATGTAAGGTAGGGATTGCACACTAATTTGCTTTTCTAAAATTGATCAAAATTTCATTCATTCTTAATGCATTAAGCATAATATTGATAAGATAGCGTTCTCGAGTTCATGGGTTTGAGTCACCATGGAGGTATGAGTGAAATCCTTTCATCCTCTTTAAAAAAAAAAAAGATAAGATAGCGTTCTATACCTAGATTGCATATTCAATAGGCTTAGTATTGATGCGTTTGTCTTGCTACATAATCAAGAGAAGTCAAATAAGGGACATTGAACGACCTAGATTGCATATTCAATAGGCTTCGTATTGATGCGTTCATCTTGCTAGATAATTAAGTGAAGTAAAATAAGGGACATTATATGCGTTCATCTTTAGATTTGACTGAAGAAATTACAATTCCAAGAATCTAGGTTGAGTTTTTATGAATCACCATACCCCATATCAGCTTGAAATGACTATTTTGTAGAATTGACTGACCTCACTGAAAACATACAATTCTAGAGGATTAAGTCGTTATGAACTAGCAATTCCTCTATCAGCCTGTACATGTTTATGAGTCAAAATCTCTAATTCATCAGTAAACTGCAACCTGTACATTATGCAGTATTGAAACTCTCTTCGGATTCAGATGCAGGAAGAGTCAAATGATTGTAATGGGATAATGTCATATGAATTAGATGGACATATTCTATAAAATACAAATAAGAAGAACAAATAATGATTAGGATTTTACCTTTTCTAGTCCAAGGACCAGAACGCAGGGAAGGGCAGGATGAAAGACTACTGCATAAAACACGTTGTTCACTGATGAACTCAAACTGAAGGAGTGTGAGAATAGGATGCTATTTGGAAGACATTGTAGATTGAATAAGTTTAAAAGTTGAATCTTGCTTCAGTATTAATGGCGGAACTCTTTGTTGGGTTGTTATTGGAGTTCTCTTCACTGTAGTTTATGATGGAATTAAAGTGCCGATAGCCAGGAAAATCATTTCCACATCCCTTTTCAAGAGCATCACATCCAGATTAAAGTCCCTGAAACCACTAATTAAGGAGATCGAAGAATGTAACACCAAGCTCCACTATTGCTCAGCGGAGGAGCTGAAAGGTATATTATGAGTAATGAAGAGAGGCAAAGAGCTCATGAATAGCTGTCTGAAAATTAAAAGTTTGGCCATCTTTAAAGAGTACCGTTACATCACCAAGCTTAAAGGTTGAGATGATTTGCTTAAAGAACAGGTGGAGGTGTTAAAGGTGCAGGGTGTAAGGGATGGAAAGAACTGTAATTGTTGTTCAAGATATTCAAGAGAATACGAAGACAACTACAGCTGCAGTGCACTATATGCAGGGGAATCGAAGAAAACTGCAGTTGCGATGCAACATATGCATGTAGATGTGAAGAAAACGACACTTGCTAATCAAGCCATTGAGGAGCATGTGAACAAAATGTGGAATTATTCTATTGGCTCTTGTCGTTATCTGTATAAAGAAGCTTTAGACGTCAAATTCTTCATCTCTCAACCCTGAATCAAAATCGCAAACCTTTTTTTTTTTCCTCTCCAAAGTTTCGGCCTCCTCTCCTTAAGTCAAGAAACCGTGCTCCCCTCTTCCATAGCTGCCATCCTCAAGCCGTAGACATCACTTTGAAACTCCTTTTGCGTTCTTGAAGTCTCTAAAAGTGCAACCATGACCTCCCTCTTCAAACCTACGGTTTGCTTCTCTTGTAATTCAAAACATTTTTTTTGTCTTGTTATTTTGGATTTGTAATTTTGTGAGATTATAATGCTTCAGGCATGAAAAATTTACCGTCTTCAAGTCTTGGATTTTTGAAAACGCTTCTTCGATTCATTGTGACACCAAAAAAAAAAAAATGAAATCAATGTATAAAATCATGGGTTCCAGATGATAAAGTGGATCTTGTCTATTTGATTTAAAGTTTCTACTAAAGTAAATGTTCACTAATTTTGTTTGTTATATATGTTTTATTTTTGTTTAACGTACATTAGATTAATTGGATGGTGAGATACTAGAAGATATTAAAATACTTTTTTTGATATATCGATAACGATAATTAAACATGTTGAAAAAAAAAAGATTTTTACAGTAACTTTTTACATAATAATGCATAAGACATGAATAACTATAGTCTTCAAATCTTATTTTCTTGAAAACACTTCTACAATTCATTGTGGCACAAAACTAAAAGATGCAAAAAATCATAGGTATCGGATGATTATGTGGATCAAACATATTTGGTTTAAGATTGCTACTAAAGCAAAGGTTCACTAATTTTGTTTGTTGTAAGTGGTACATCTCTGACAATGACAGTGTCACACCCCAAACCCTATGTCAATGAATTTTAAGCACCTAACATCGAATCTGAGGTGTGAGTGATAAAAATAACATAACATTGTAAGAATTTGCAGAAAATCATCAAAATAAAACATTTGAAATAATAAAAATTTATTACAAAGAAAAATAATGCCTTTCGCTCTAATCTTCTGTAATCTTTTTGAGTCTCGCAAGCGTAAGCAATTTCGTTTCACTTATTCTTCTCGAAACTCGGTTCACACATGAACAAAAGTTTATAGGGCTGAGCTTACGCTTAGTAGGGCCGAATCTCTTTAAGTCATTCTTATTTACATGTCACAATTAAGTTATCAAAAAATTCTGTTAAAAAAATTAAATAATAGAATCGATGCATGTTAGATGAGCTCCACTTAATTACTCGTTAGTCCATATATCAAAACAAGAGAGTCTACAAGTCCTATACAATATATTTTACCAACAAGGGGGTGACTCTAGATGTTTTGAATATATGGTCAACACCTATAACAATTCAATTCACGTTTCCTTTTAAGTAGTCATCATGCTTTATCTCGATTACCAAAATCAAATAGCTCTATTAGCCCACTTGAAATTCGGCCAGTACGAGGTAAGCTCAAGTACACAAAAAAATTCATTTCCCTTAATCCATTTGGATACCAATATCATTCCAAGCTACTTTTACGTTGTATGTGCACGTTTCTCAATGTTGATGTATCATGAATGACATCACAATCGTTCTATTTAAAAATAACACATGCTTTTATCAAAAGCAATAACATTCAAGATTTAATTCAATAAATAGTAAACAAGTCACCGAATTTCAATTATAATTCTATTTAACATTTTAACAGAAAAGGTTCCAAGCTTCAACTCCAACGCTGCTCAAAGTTAATAACTTGAAGACTCGCACTTTGAAATCTTTATCCTTCTCGACAATACGAATCGCCTCCCAAATACGATTGTAAATCAAGCCTCCTAATACGAGAAATAAGAAATAACTGTTAATCTAAATCAAACCTAGCCTCCATGGATAGAAAGAGGGCATCAAGAAGAATCCGTAACTTTTCATGGATCCTAAACTAGAGTTGCAAATCAAAAGTCATACCCGCTGAAGTTTTGGAAAGAGAAAATCTAGAGAGAGAAACTCTCTCGAAAAAATGTACCAACAACATACTTCTTCTACTTTGTCAAGTACATCAACCAAGCTCATCCACTCGTCATGTGTCCATAAGTCAACTGAGTGATGACATCATCACCATTCCCATGGATTACCTCAGCATCAGCTGCCCTCCCCTCAAGTGTCACTTGTCAGCCTATCAACCAATAGAATTTCGACACGTTAGCATTCTATTTTCTTCATATTAAACTTTAAAAATTCACCAAAAATAGTTTGGCAATCCAAAAAAGTTTCCCAAAAAATGTTGCAAATTTGTGGCAACCTATAATTTTCAATACTAACCTCGAAAATAAATTCGAGCAACTTCAAAATTCGAATTCTCATAATTGGTGTTATATATAAAAATATTTAATTAAAAATCATGGTTTTCATATAATTATGTGAATCATGTATATTTTGTTTAAAATTGTTATTTGTTGTAAACATAGTTAGTAATATATGAGATGTATATAGTACGCGAAACATATATAGGTGTATTATTTGGACACTATATCAATTAGTTCGTTGAAAAGTTTGACAAATTTAAAATTTAATTAATTAGTTTTTAATTTTAATATGTTACTTTATGTTCATTTTGGTTCAATAATATGTGAAAAATATGGTAAAAAAAACTTTAAAAATCATGTATAGTACATGCATGAATAATACTTTTGGCTTCAAAATTACGAGTAATTTAATGAATTCCTTTCAAAAATACGAAGCACGGAAATTTTTTTTTAAAAAATGTAAGTATGTGTTATATATATTCGCATATAATAACAAAAATTACTAAGTATGATTGTAAGTGTTTTATTTTTGTTCAAAATTACGTAATTGGATGGTGAGATGTTGGATGATATTAAAATATGCTTTTTGATATACCGATAACGTTTAAGTAAAAAATGTAAACAAAGAAAGGATTTTTACACTACCATCGTGAAAACCCAAATAAAAAACTCGAATTGTGGTAGAACCCATAATAGAAACCAAAGTTGCAAATTTGCTTAAGTGATGAGGATTGAAAAATAACAGCATAGAATATATTACTGATGCGGCTTTATATAATTGATGATTAATACTCGACCTTACCTCATTTCATTTATATATTTTTTTGATTCAAAGTGATATTATTCATTAAAGACTTCATGGTGTAAAGTGGTCCAATAACATGAATCATCCCTAACTGCAACAAAGCATAACAATATTGATTGTACCAACTTCAATGCCGAACCGTGGGAGTAGGTTCCCTTAAATGCCACGACTATAGTCCACCCCGACTTACTCATGACTGTGTATCCAGGCTCAACTAAAAATAAATACATAAATTGAACACTCTAAAGTTTGAGAACTAGATAACCACTTTTAAGTTAAGCCACTAGATCTCACGCATGGTTCAAATCGAGATATTTTCTCAGTCATCTCTAAAACTGAAATTATAATAACTTAAAAATGTACATTTGTTTTCAACAGTCAGATTCATTTGTCTCTCACAAAACTGTCATTTAGATGAACAAGACTGTAGCTATGGTTAGGGTATGATTGGTTGATTAGGTTCAGAATTTAGTAGCTGGATCATGCCACACTTATTCATGATGGGTTCAAAATATGTAAATTTCAAATAAAAATTCAATCTAAGAATCAATCGTATTAGATTTTAAATCATCTCAAACAATGATAGTTATATTTGTTATCATGAAAAATATTCAATGTAAAAAATCATGGGTGGTTTTGGATGATTATGTGGATCATATATATTTAGTTTAAAATTGCTACTAAAGTAAAGAAATACTTGTTTCATTTGTTGTAAGTGTCTAAATTTTGTTCTACATCAAGTAATTGGATGGTGAGATATTGGAGGATATTAAAATATTTTTTGGGTATTCATTCCTATTTAGATTTGTAGACTTTGCAAAGACAGCAGTCGACCACCGGGGGCCAAAAAGATCGATTAGATATTGATGTCAAGAGAAAAATAGAAGAATAAAGAACTATTCTTTCACTCACTGTGTGTCTAAAATTTCGACTTCCACAAATTTTAGACAACAAATTTCTACATGTCTTTTGTCGCCGCAAAGCAAAACCACTATGGCAAGAGAATCTTGCGTAGGGCACCCGCATGGATACGTGGTGGGGAGGACCAATCACTGCCCAACAGGGGGGTGTTTTGGGTATTTCACTTTATGAAGCAGGGGCAGTTTCTTTGTTCTGATTGGGAGGTCGTAAGGCCACGTGGTGGGGAAACCCCCACCTAAATATTTGCCAACACTATGATGCCAGTTGCAATTTAATCCCTATACAAATCACACACAAATCACAGAAAAAACTAAGTAAAATCAAATCTTAAACCCATATTAGAAACAGGAAGACAAAATTAGAATTATGGTAGGAATGAAAAATAATAGTGTGGAAAAAATTGTTGAAAATCAATACTTTTCATTTATATATTTTTTTATTCAAATTAATATTGTTAATTAAAGAATCGATTTTGTAAAATTATCCAAAAACACGAACCACTCCTAACAACAACAACACCGCATACCAATCATGTCAAGTGCGAAGCATGAAGCAAACTTCCAGACGAATGCTATTGCGAAAACTGGTCACCACAAAGCTAGCTCAATGCTCTTCCTCTTTCTGCTAGTCATGCTTGCCTGTTTGATTCTCTAAGTGCTGGATGTGTTAGAAGATTCTGTTTGTAATTTTAATACTTCACTAAAAAAAAAAAAAAACATAACAATGATAAAAAAAAACTCGTACATGATACATCCATGGAGTTCCAACTAGACAAAGGACTTTTAACTTCAGCCACTGGATCTCACGCATGGTCCAGATTGAGATGAACTCTCACTCATCGGAACACCCACTGGATCCGGGGGAGGGTCCGGGTTAACCCGGGATTAAAGGATATAAGAAGGAATAACAAGAGAGGCCGAAAAACGCAACCTCTACCATTTTCCTCTATGGACGACCAGGCCCAACCACCACCGCCGAATCACGATGATCCGACGGCCGAGAACGACGGCGATCCTTCCTCCACCGTCCTCGATCTCACCAGCTTCCAACTCCACGATCTCGACTCGGTCGAGTTACCGCCGAGTCTCACCGAGTTAGACCTCACCGCCAACCGCCTCTCCTCGTTGGACACTCGCATTGGAACCCTCTCCAACCTCACCAAGCTCTCCTTCCGCCAGAACCTCATCGACGACGCCGCCGTCCAACCGATCTCCGCCTGGACCACCCTCTCCGGCCTCGAGGTTCCGCCTCAATCAAATTCAACACAATTTTTTTTTTTTTTTTGTTGCGTGGAATCAAATTGAATATGAATTTGATTGTGCAGGAGTTGGTGCTGAGGGATAATAAGCTGAATAAAATACCTGATGTGAGCATCTTCAAGAAGCTTCTGGTTTTTGACGTCTCTTTCAATGAGATTACATCGTTGCAGGGGCTTTCCAAGGTCTCCAGCACCGTCAAGGAGCTCTATGTCTCCAAAAATGAAGTTACTAAGATGGAGGAGATTGATCATCTCCATCAGCTTCAAATTCTTGAGCTAGGTTCGAACCGGTTAAGGGTTAGTTCTCCTTAGAGCATTTGAAATTGTTTACGTTGTCAATATTGGTAGCGTAGCATCGATTGTATGCCGAAATGAAATACTGTATGTGAAGAATTTTTGGAGTAAAGGGTGAATAATGAGTGAGTGTGGTGCGAATTCAGGTGATGCAGAGTCTGGAAAATATGACCAAGTTAGAAGAGCTGTGGCTGGGACGGAATCGTGTAAAGGTAGTTAATTTATGTGGGCTGAAATGCATTAAGAAGATTAGCTTGCAAAGCAATCGGTTAACTTCTATGACTGGATTTGAGGTACGTGGTTCGTTCAACCTTTCTTTATAAGACACTTTGTTAGACGCATTTTTGGTTAGATATTAAACTCCCCTTATTCTTTTTCCAGGAATGTGTTGCGCTTGAGGAACTGTACTTGAGCCATAATGGGATTTCCAAAATGGAAGGCCTCTCAACCTTGGTTAACCTGCGTGTGTTGGATGTATCTAATAACAAGCTAACATCAGTGAATGATATCGAAAACCTAACAATGTATGCATTCTCCTCTTAGTCACTCTTGGCTTGATACTGTCTTTGTCTTTTGTTGTTGATTCTACCTACTAATGAGAACCTTGTGTATAGGTTAGAAGACCTGTGGCTTAATGACAACCAGATAGAGTCAATTGAAGGCGTTGCTGAGGCTGTTGTTGGTTCGAGAGAGAAGCTGGCTACTATCTATCTCGAACACAATCCATGTGTATGATTATCTTCCAGATCTTTAGTAGTTCTATTACTCAGTTCCTCCAAAATACTTTAGTTGCCAGTTGAAGAAACTAAAAAAACTTTATATTGTTAAACTGTAAACTTATATTAGTCAAAATGTTAAGTGCCACCTGAGAGTTTATGTGCCAAGGTTTGGCTGATGAAGTAACCAAATAAAACTTCTATGGTGGTGAAAGATAGTAGTTGCAGCAGCATGACAATAGTTTGCTAAAGGCTGATGTTTGGTTATGAGATAAAAGGGGTAGAATATTGGCTGTGAGAATTTGTGGGCATGACGATGTGATAGCTTTTAGGGTTTCATATGCAATAGTAGCATTGGAGGCCAGATGATCATACCTCTATGAATGGGTATCGTGTAGAAGTTTGAAAAAGTCTGTAGCACGTATACTATTATTTTTTTCACAATATATATTATACATCCTGCATCTTCCTTTTTTCATATATATTGAAGAATTTTGAAAGTATGTTGGCAAATGTGGTTTGTATGCTTTTAACATTTTGATCATGCATCTCCTATTTCAGGCAAAAAATCCAAACTATTCTGCTGCATTGAAAAAAACCTTCCCGAACATACAGCAGATTGATTCTAATATATTTGCTTAAAGTTATGGTGGCTTCAGTTTTGTCAACATGATTTCTATGAAGGCACTGGAAATCTATAGCTGCAATACAGGTGCCTTTCATGACTCCTTATAACATTCGCCAATATGAGAGTAGTGAATATCTATTCAAAAAGTGAAATTATTTGTAATTTTGTGTTCTCATGGATGATATTTGCAGGCCAATGTCCAGGATTCTTGCTTCATATGACTAATTCGATGGATGGCCAGTACCAAGAGGATATGCTCTATAAAGTAGTTGCTAGAGTTTATAATGTTGACTGAATTTTCATGTTATGTAGACCACCGCCTAGTCTTACGATACTCCTTTTCTTACTAGTTTTATTGAGGTGATGTTAGAGATTTTAGATTCTCGTATATGATTTTCTGATTGTATTATCTTGCAATTCTGAGATCTCGAATTTTCTACTCATGAATGTACCAAAGCTTTTACTTCCTCCGCTTCTTCCCTTCTTCCCTTGGGATTTGAAGAATTTGCATTACAGCTGATTCACCTAATAGACCTGTTGAATGAACATTTCTCATGTATGTGTCAAACTATAAGATGCACTTTTCTTTACCAGGCGGAGTATAAAGTGGAACAACCTTGATCAAATTTATTGTCATAACAGTACCGTACAATGGATTAAACACTGGGTGAACGAAACCAACTGGAGCCATTTCACGATTAAAAGTACGAACATATATCGTTCACAATAAAAGGAGTCACTCTCATCATTATACAGCCAGATAAATAACAAGACAGTACGTTAAAGACTTGATCGTTTCTAAGCAAAAACAAACAACAAAGGCTAATACAGATCGCCTTCCAAACAAGCCAATTGGCACCTGCTTAGCGACCCCCTCTTTCAAACCCAATACGACTTCTTCCGGAACCCACATCAGAGCTATCTCGCATCGAAGACCCAGCAGTTGCTTTCATTGTCCCTCCTCTGCCAACTTTTTCCATGGCCTTCTTACCCTTCTTTACCTCTGTCAAAAATTGATCGAGACCAAATGGATCAGCTTCTTCAGCATCCTTCTCAAATTCAACTGGTCCATCTCTCCTACCACCAGCCTTCTCAGATGCTCCTGAGAATCCTTTGTCAGGTTTAAAGCGATCAGTCTTCATAATCTTATCCAATTGCTCATCAGCCCCTCCATACACCTCAGCATCAGTATCCTTCTTTGGCCTGTATAAAGTGGACAAGGTAGGCTGAGCAGTGAACAAGCCCTTGTCATAAACATTGTACTGGTCATCAGTAGCAAACCCAGAGTCCATTCCCTTCTCCTGGTTGAACAGCCTCTGGTCATACATAACCTCTCCCCCTCTTCCTGCTCCTGCAGAAGCCATGCCAAGGGCGACTTTCTCACTTATATCACGATCCCTATCTCTTGTAATTTTACTCTTCTTTCCCATTGCAGCATCTTTGGCTTCCAACCTTCTCTCCCTTTCCCTCTCTCGGCGTCGCTCCTCACGGATCTTCTCCCGCTGCAACCTCTGTTCTTTCTCCTCTCTTGTCTCCTTCGGGTAATCCATCTCCTTTTCCCTTGGACGTTCATAATCCCCTCTTCTATCAGTATCCATGCCTGCTCTCTCAGAAGGCATTGCAAAGGAAGCTGGGGGTGCAGCTCCTGTTCTCTCAGAACGAGCTTTTTGAGCTAAAGCCCGCAGCTCCTGCTCTTTCCTATCCTTCTCCTTCTGCATCATCTCCCTCTGAACTTTAGATCTCAATTCAACTGCGTCCCTAGCCTTCTGCTCAGCTACATACAAAGACTCGGAAAGCTTTGCAAAATTATCATTAATCTGAACATCTTGGAGGCCTCTCCCATCAGCAGCCAGACGTTTGTCCAATGGGATTGTATACCCTTTTGGGTTCTTCCAGTTTGAAATGCAAGGCGGAATCTTCCAATCCTGCTGATCTTTCACAGACACCGGCCGAGGAGGGGAATGCAGGACTGGCACAGGTGGGGACCCAGAAGCCCTTGGAACACGCTTATGCTTGAACTTGGGAGGCTCAAGTGGGTCAACAGGCATCTCCACCATCCTAATAATCCTCTCCTTGGCACCAGAATTAAAAGCCAACGACTTCTGAGATGGCTTATACTTGATAAACTTGGAATCAGACGACTGTGTGGCTACATTCTTCGGCTGCGCAGCGCTCAATCTCACATTCACAATCTTCTCAAGCGCAGCTTTTGTCTCTGCTGTCGTCTCTTCAATCTCCTTCTGCAACTCCTCATCCTCCTCCTCACTCATCGCATCTTCCTCATTCTTCAATATCTTCGGCACAATATCCTTATGCTGGGAATACACAATCTTCCTCGAATTCTCATTCTGCTTAACAATAGCATCATACGAAATGTTCCCCCTCGAATCAACAGTCACCGGAAGAACCTTACTCCCGGGCTTGGCCGACTTGTCCCTGCCCATGCCAAGCGGGTACTGAGCAATATGAATCTCTGGGAACGCACCGCCATCCCCAAAGTCCTCTACCTTCCTCGGAACAAAACCCTGACGCTTCTGATACGGAGGCACAGGCTTGGGCTTCACCACAGCAGCCTTTTCGGCCTCGGCAGCTGCACTGAACCGCTGCTTGAACCACGGATCGTTCGAGTGGTCATAATATGTGGCGGCGGTTGATTTCGCTGGAGGAAGAAGCTCCTTCAGAGCCGCCATGGTGATTAAGCTATTCAAATAAACAAAAGCAAACAAATTCAAATTCAGAGATACCCAATCAGCTTGAACTCAAATCAATAACAACTAATAAACTCTGATTCGAATATATATCGAACAAAGAACCACCAAATTGAAGCGGAACAAGGCTAGAACACAGATTATGAAAAACCCTAACTTTAGATCAGGAGAGAAACAAAAAATTGGTTTACTTGTTATTATAGATTGAAAAGAAGATGGAAAAGTAAAGGAGACGGCGAATCGAATATTGACCTTAACGGCGGCGAGAGATTTTCCGGCCGGCGGGTTTAATCAGTACGGTAAGGTTTGCGATTAGGGAAGAAAACTCAGGAGGAGGAGAAAAAGTAGAGGGATTTGTGCTTCTGTTTGTTTATATAGATGGATCGGAATTTAGAACTTTCTGTAATTGGGAAAGCTATATACATTGGGCTGCCATTATGTGTGTGGGCCAGTTCTGGTTGGATCACCAATGTTGTTTGGGCCTTGGGCATACCAGACAGATAAACGACTCAGGACAGTTGCGTAGGTTTCGAGCCCCACGAGTGTGCCTTCAATCAGGCATCCAGGCGGCCTAACTTGTGCTATAAACTCAGTATTGGTAAAACATGATTTTTACTAGTTGTTTTAAGTAGTAGACTACAAAATTTCAAGCCGATTTTTTAATGATTTTTCTGGTTTTCCAACTTTGAGAAATCATAGAAAACTAAAAATAAAGGATTGATATTTCGTAGTTCTTTCAGTTGGGCGATTTGAGGTTGGGAGGATTTCGGTGAATAAATATGAACGTGATTTTGGTTTAAAAAAAATCGTGTGTTGTAGTCCACAATTTTGAATGAAAATCATAATTCGGACATTTTTTTTTTTAAAGAAAATATTGCAAAATTAGTTCTTACAAAGTTGGGAAAGCATAAGACATCAAACAAAGAACTTAAAAAGCTTACAAATGAAGAATCATTTGGATACTGACAATAATGTTCACTCGATCAGTTACTGACCAAAAATATCTTGCTCAACCACCACTTAGATGTAAATCTAATAGTGAAAAATTGAGTTGTTTTATTTTCCATCTTGAAATTTATATCCAACAACGATTGAGAATAGTTTGTATGATCAATTATTATTGATCAGGTGAACACCAATGTAGATACTGAATAGTCATGGCCAAGTTTAGGGTGCAGGTTACTTGGGCTTTCATGTTAGGCCCACTCACACTTAGCATTCAAATATTTGGCTTTGTTTGTCCCAACTCTCCTGACCTCGTCGTACCACATCACGCCACGTGACATACCTGCGTAGTGCGAGACCAATCACGAGCCTTGCTCCCGCCTCGCTATCTATATTCTATGAGAAACAGCCACGTATAAAAACACGAGGACAATTCCGTTATTTCAAAAAAAACCTCAGGGCTAGTTTCGACCACTTCCCCTAACACCAACTTCTCTCTCTGTGTTTAGTTGAGCAAAGTCTTCCCCCCCCCCCCCCCCACTCTAAAGTCAGTCTCGCCCTACAAAACCCTCTCAGACCTCAGTCTTCTCTGAAATTCTATCTCTCTGTGAAAAGCTCGGAAGCTCGTTCCGGTCGTCAATGGAGGGCTCCGAGACCTCCAACGGTACAACTTTGAGGAATGCTTTCGGTAATGTCCTCTCCTTCTTCATCCTCATCCTGATCGGCGTTCTCGCTTTTTCGATCCGTCTCTTCTCTGTAAGCCTCCATGATCTTCAATTTTTTTTTCTAGATCTTATCGCTCATTACTAATTAAATTCAATGTTACTGGTATCGCTGCCATGCATCAATAGCACGAACTCTATTCGCTCTCGTTTTCATGTAATTGTAGATTGTTTGCGTTTGAATCGTAGTGTTTAGCGATTTGGTGATTAGTTTTGTGAAATGGAGATTTAGAATTTTGATTTATCAGTGGTTTTACTGGTAATGCTCACGGTGTTGTTGCTTTGTGGAAATTATCTACAGGTGATAAAGTACGAGAGTGTTATTCACGAGTTTGATCCTTATTTCAATTACAGAGTCACTCAGGTTGGTTTCGTTTTCTCATTTGACATCGGTTTGGCATCAAGTGACCTTTTATTGAATTAGGTCTGCTTGAAAGCTAGGAAGTTATTATTATATAGTGTTTCGGTTTATCTTATTATATTGTAGTGATGCTAAGCTATATAGAAGATGACAGTCTTGTTTGTTGGTTTCAGTTTCTGACAAAGAATGGAATATATGATTTTTGGAACTGGTTTGATGATCGGACCTGGTAATTTCTTCTACTTGTTATGGTGTCAAACTCCATATTTCAAGCTGGATCACATAATCCAGCAATATAAAGTTAATGCATGCTTTATATCATATTTAAGGTATCCTCTTGGTCGTGTGATTGGTGGAACTGTTTACCCTGGATTGACCTTGACAGCAGGAACCCTCTGGTGGTGAGTATTGCATTTATATAGATCTCTTTTTCTTTATGGATTGAGTTTGATATGAATTCTACACAACCCAAAAGGAGAAAAGGAAAGACAAAAATACTGTAGTCCTGTGTTAGTAAAGTTTGATATGTTTGCTCTTTTGTATCAGGTTGTTGAATTCATTAAATATTCCTCTTTCTGTGGAAACTATTTGTGTATTTACTGCACCTATATTCTCTGCTTTCACATCCTGGGCAGCTTACCTTCTGACTCGGGTTTGTATTCAGACCTTAGTTATTTCTTAGAAGTTAGTTATTTCATCCAATTTGTGGATTTGATATTCAATTACCATTTTTCAGGAAGTTAAAGGCGCTGGTGCTGGACTAACAGCTGCAGCTCTTATTGCAATGGTAAATTATACGCTGTTTTCTGTAAAAAAAAAATTGTTTAATGTATTTATTTAGTGCTGAGTGCCACAGATTTGAAAATGGTGTCAATGCAACATATTTTCAGCATTAACCGGTAACTATTTCTTGGGATCATGTATAACCATGTCTATCATGTCAAGATTCACTGCACCTGGCTAGAAAGACTATTGGGTTTTTAATCTAATAGAACGTACAGCTTTTGTCCCAATCCTCACTTGTGCTCTGCTTAGCCAAAATTTGAAAATCTAAGAAATTTCTCAATGTAAAATTTGCAGTCACAACTGAGACAAGTTTACACAGGGTTCTAGCCAATTTTGTAAAGTTTTGCATAGAGCTCTTGTAGATTCTCAGTGAATGTGTGAAATATGCATTGTGTATAGTATGCTTTCTCATCTGGTTGGAACAATAGTTGGCATAGAATTCTTGCTGTTACTTCTGTATGGATATGTTGTACTGTATGACTGAAATTATTCTGTACAACATATGGAAACGATATATACACTTGTTTCATTGTGCCCTTTTATGTTTTTGTTTGCAGGTCCCATCATATATTTCTCGGTCTGTAGCTGGAAGCTATGACAATGAAGCTGTGGCTATTTTTGCTTTGGTCTTCACTTTCTATCTCTATATAAAGGTTAGCTTTTGCAAAGACAACTTTATTTCATTTTTTGGGTTATCTTTAACATCTAAAAAAGCTTTTGTTTTCAAAAACTAATTTTATTTTTAGACTGTTGAGTAGTTTCACCATTTAATTTGTATCCCATGGATATATGGATAGCACAGAATAAATGAATTTTTCTATAACATGCTTGAATTTCTTCTGACTAAATTATGCTTTATGTGCAGACACTGAATACAGGATCCCTCTTTTATGCAACTCTTAATGCCCTAGCATACTTTTACATGGTAAGTTTTTTTTTAAAGTTGTTTGTTCCTTTGTAAGCTTAATCTAGTTCCCGTCGCATTCAACTTCCTCCGCATTTTGTTTCAATGTTTCAGGTTTGCTCTTGGGGAGGCTACACATTTATTATCAATCTTATTCCAATGCATGTGCTTATGTGCATTGTGACTGGTCGATACTCATCACGACTGTACATTGCTTATGCTCCTCTTGTAAGTATATTGCTTATGAAGCTTTTTGCGTGATTGAAAACAAAAAACAAAGGATGCATTTAGCCTTGAAAGTATAGAATTCAACCTTTTTTTTTTTTGAAAAAATATAGAATTCATAGTTACATTCTTGAGATTTGAAAGTTAATAAAACTATTCCCAACATAGGTTTAATTTTGAGCAAGAAGTAAGATTACATAGGAGAACTCAAGGAAGCGCCATTATTTTAATACTCTCTATTGACATTCTTGCTTCCTGTTGAACTCATAACTTTTCCAATGCAGGTTGTCTTGGGAACATTATTAGCTGCTTTGGTGCCGGTTGTTGGATTTAATGCAGTCATGACATCGGAACATTTTGCATCCTTCTTGGTGAGTGTTTACCAACTTTTCGTTTTTGATACTGGAGCTTGTCTTGACCATTGATTGACTAATAACTAAAAAAAGTGTAAAATAGCAACTTGATAGTGAAGTCAATATGTGCTTAATTATGGAAATTAGTTAGGACTACCTTCAAAGCTAACATTGGAAGTGAGTTGAAAAATCATTGTCCTTTTTCTTCATTTGGTGCAGAAAGAAGATTCCTTGTACTTTACATCATATGCATTTGATTGTGTCATGTACTAATGTTGCTATTGTTTATTTGATAACATATTTTCTTGTTGGTATATATTCTTCTGCAGGTTTTTATTATTATACATGTGGTCGCATTTGTGCACTATATCAAAGGGGTTCTTTCTCCTAAAATGTTCAAAGTTGCTGTGACACTTGTTCTATCTATTGGCGTGTAAGCTTGACTTGTTCTGTATTTAAACCTGTTCTAGCTCTCATGGTTGAACACACAATTGATACCCATGCCTCACATGTTACTTATTTTTCAGGATAGTATGCTGTGCTGTGATAGCAGTACTGGTTGCTTTGGTAGCTTCAAGCCCGACGAAGGGGTGGAGTGGGCGAAGTCTAAGTCTACTTGATCCGTAAGTTCATAATTCACTATTTATGTGGCTTTTTTCTTTTTGCTAACTTGTGGTCTTATGGATGAACTCGCATGATTGTAGTCAAGACATTTCATTATGGGTGTAATATTTTGCTTTGGTCTACTTCTATGATTCTGTGGGCCTAATCTGGCCCAGGAAATAAATCCTGAATTTGAATACCTAGTGATTTGGGGAATGAGATGATAGTATCATATTTACTAAACTTTAATGGACTCTCTGGAAAAAGTAAGTGGTGTTACTACGAACAATCTGTGTCAAATCACTTTGTATTACTGTTTTGTTTTAACCACCGTCTCTATTTCTCTATCTCCTTGTCCCCATTGTTCTTCTAACTTTGGGATGCTAGAAACTGTCTATATTCTGTAACTTGAGATAATTCATGTTATTGTGCTTAGGCGTAAACTTCTCGAATCTATTTGTTTACATGTACAAACTTTTTTCTTTTCAGAACCTATGCAAGCAAGTACATACCAATTATTGCTAGTGTTAGTGAGCATCAACCTCCTACTTGGCCCTCATACTTTATGGACATTAATGTGTTGGCATTCTTAGTTCCAGCTGGCATAATTGTAAGATTCCAATCTTCAAACCGTGTTTTTCTTTTTAATTTCTTAGTTACTATAGTTATCCTTTTATTTCCCAAGTTACTTTAGTTTTCTTTTTTGTACAGTTTCCTATGTTTTCCACGTTCTAACTGCTGTTTTAATGGTTCATATCTGTTGTTAGGCATGCTTTTCACCCTTATCGGATGCAAGCTCTTTTGTCATCCTTTATATTGTAACATCAGTTTATTTCTCTGGAGTTATGGTAAGCTTCTGTGGTTAATTTGAAATGGTTGTGTAATTTGTTTTTCTTCTAGCTTTCATGCTAATCCATGTGAAATAATAATTTTTGGTAAATATTACAGGTGCGTCTTATGTTGGTACTTGCTCCAGCAGCATGCATTACCTCTGGAATTGCTCTTTCTGAAGCTTTTGAAGTTTTCACACGATCAATTAAGTTTCAGTTACCTGGTTTACAAGGAATTTCACCAGTTGAGGTAAGCATGCATTCTTTATGTTATTGGTTGATATTAGTTCAACTTTGCTTAATATAGTCTAGCATTAAATTTTTTCGTTTGGACATTAAGGCAGAGGGGACCAGTTCTGATAGCACTGTGCCACTGAATGAAGTGCCTAAGACAGATAAAAGTGGAGAGACATTAAAGGAGAGACCCTCAAGAAAGAACAGGAAGAAGGAAAAAGAACCTGTAGAAAAGCCTTCTATCAAAGCTCGAATTGAAAAGAAGCTTCTGGTTTTACCTCTTGAGGGATCAGTTCTTGCTATTTTTCTACTTGTGCTGCTGGGTGCCTTCTATGTGGTATAGTAATTTTCTTTATTCTTTATTTGTATGTTATCAGATAAGTTCTGATTCTGATTTTCATAAAGTTCTATCTGCACTAGTACGGTGTTTTCAAATTTCATACATTTATTATTTTCAAATTGTAGTTTCAATGGTGTATAATATTATCAAGTGGAGGACCTGTATAAAAGTGAAGAAAATATCTAAACAGAATCCATTTATATCCAAATGAACTTGTGATTTTCTTATAGAAGCAACTTTTTATTTTCCTTTTGGATTTCCTCTGATGAATTTTGACTTACAAGAAGACCTGTGATGATGAGTTATTGTTGTTGTGTAGGTTCATTGCGTCTGGGCAGCAGCAGAAGCGTATTCAGCCCCATCCATTGTTCTAACATCTCATTCGCATGATGGTCTCCATGTTTTTGATGATTTTAGAGAGGCTTATGCATGGCTAAGCCACAATACTGAGGTGGATGATAAAGTGAGTTTCTCGCCATGAATTCTTTGCCCTAGTATGATTAGTATCTCATTTTGATTTTTAACAGACTGGGATCTGCTAAAAATTCAAGCCTACTCACCATTCTGACACTCATTTATTTATCGAGGGAGGATAGGAATATAACTAAATGTATCCCTTTCTTTTTCAAATGAACCAATATTTATTCTTTCTATTTTCCTTTTGCAGGTTGCATCTTGGTGGGATTATGGGTACCAAACCACTGCCATGGCTAACCGCACTGTCATCGTTGACAATAATACCTGGAACAACACTCATATTGCAACAGTCGGTACTGCCATGTCTTCTCCAGAAAAGGCTGCTTGGGAAATTTTCAACTCGTTGGATGTAAAATATGTCCTCGTTGTATTTGGAGGTTGGCTTCTTTTTCCATGCCGAAATCTTACCAAAGAAAGTGAAACTTTAGTCTGATGTATGAATTTACTTATCAGGTCTTGTTGGCTACCCCAGTGATGATATTAATAAATTCCTGTGGATGGTCCGTATCGGAGGTGGTGTATTTCCTCATATCAAGGAACCCGATTACTTAGTGAGTTATTCCCTTAACTGAAATCCTTTATTTCCCCTTTTCTGGGGTAATTGAATGGCTGTGGATTAATTTTATTTTATATAATTCTTCAGTTTTTTGGGAAGACTTTCAGTTAATAGTGTTTTCAATATTGAGTCATTAACCATGTTTTTATCTTGTCTTTCCTCCACAAGAGAGATGGTCAGTATCGGATTGACAATCAGGCCACCCCCACCATGCTAAATTGTCTCATGTACAAGCTCTCTTATTACAGGTCTGTATGATGCCTAAATTTTTTTCTTTATTTCTGGAGTTTTATTTGTTCCTGCTGTTGGTAATATATTGCATCTCGTCTTCTTACTACAGGTTTGTGGACACGGATGGTAAAGGCTTTGATAGGGTGAGGCGAACAGAAATTGGAAAGAAGTATTTCAAACTTTCTCATTTTGAAGAGGTCAGATCGTCTAAACCTTTAGTTTGGTGCTAGGTGCAGAACATATCTCCTATAAAATACTTTCCAATATATTTAAGTAATTAGTTTGATAAAAGAAAAGACTACAATAGATTAGATTCACCTGTTTCTCTTTCATTGAATCCGTTTTATTTCAGTGTGAAATGTTTCTTGATGAGCTTGAATAAAGCGAGCCCACAGTATCTCCTTACCTTTATTATTTAAGCTTCTAATCAAGTGTTGGATTTTGATCTATTTAGGTATTTACAACTCACCATTGGATGGTTCGGATATACAAACTAAAACCGCCAAAGAACCGTATCCGAGGAAAGACTAAAAAATCAAAATCAGTATGTTTCATCATCGCTGTTCCTCAGTATTCTGTTTGGCCATTGTTATTGTTTCGATCATTATTTGCTGTGATAGAAATATATTAATGCTTGCTGTCTTGGCAGAAATCAACCTCAACGATTAGCGGAAAAAGAACTGGGACTAAAAAGAATCCGTGGAACTGAAAGTCATTTATTTCTTACTCATATTATCTGTAACTTCATATGTATACAAAAAGCGAGGGCCTCTAGAGGCTGAGAAGGCTGAGAAAGCATAGTGGCTTTTCTTAACGAAATTGAAATGACAAAATTTTGCGACGCTTTAGATGATTTTTTTTCTTGTACTCCTTTAGAGCATAATCTTTTAGAGTGTTAGTTGGAAAGGACTGCAAAAAACCAGCTCGTCTACGACGAGTTTGTTATGTATCAAAAAAAAAAAAAACTTGGTATTTCAAATGAAAGCATCTTTTTGACTTCAGTCATATAAAAAACTCAGCCTGCCCTATCTTGAGTATAATGGTGCCTTTTTCCAAATAATGCAAAGTAATCTTGGCATGATACTCACTGTTTACCTAAAAATGCTACGTACCAAATTTAAGCTCCGTACAACTGATCTATAAAATCATCAGCAGAGTAAAATTAGTTCTTCAAAATCTGAGACATAGGGAACTTGTTTCAATTGTTTTCCAGTTCCTTACGGATCTCAATAAATTTGCCGTCGAAATTTTTTTTCATCATATTTGTACTAATGATTAAATTAATAATCCGATTGGAGTAGTTTCGTTTCATCTTCAAAATATGGCGATAACCATATATAACATGACCTGCTTGATTTTGTGAAAATTTGTACCACGGGGTTATAAAATGAGGTTCGTAATTTGGTTGCCTGAAATACTACCACCATGCTCCAATTGTTCTCGGAAAATTTCCCTGTTTTTTATGTACATGTTCAAAATACAACAAATTTCGCAAGAATGCAGTTTGATCAGTTTTTCTGCGCTGGAAAGTGCCACCGACGATAATTGGATTCAATGTAGAAGAAAGCTGAATGACCTCACCACATTCCGTCAAGTGCATTATTATGAACACAACAGAACAGAGAATAGTAGTAAATACTCGCCGGCCCTTGAAGATTACAAATTCCAAGCCTTATTGAATCCTCTGCATTAAGAAGGAAGTCCACTGCTCCCTTGAACTTCCTGACTAACTAAGCTCTGAACAACAAGCATATGTTACCTGTGGTCAAAATACACTATACATGTGAATACTATGCCCCCAATTGAACAGCTCTTCTGACAAAACAAGATCATCTCCGGCGCTGTTGAGGGGTGATGTCTTTATACGCAAGACCGAAATGACCCTAGTTGCTGCTAAAACCATGCATTCAGTTGTTGTCGTTCATCACCACGGTTGTTACAGCTTTGTAGGCAAATTGTAAGTCTTTTTCAGAAACTTGGCTGCAGTCTCATCATTCCTATGACATAAGACACGTAGAAGTGTATTTGGGTCATTGGAATTCCACTCATCGGAAGTTGGAGGCAATGGCAGGTGGGACTTGGCAGAAGAGCCATAATTCTCCAGAGTCGCGCGCTTGAACGTTTCAATAAGGGTATCAGTATCAGAACGGTAGAGAGGAAGGATGTCCTTAACAGTGGTTGACAACTTGGCTATTAAATCAGTTGGTAATCCATCCCCGTTTGACCAGAACAAATCGGTCAGAAATTTAAAATCCTCCTCTATTATGTTAGAATCTCTCTGTGTGAAACTGCGGGAAGGGCCTCCAGCTAGCAAAACCAACAAGAACCCGTCAAAAGAAGCTTTCATGACATCCGTAATAAGACGCGTTCTAACTCTGTCGTGAACTGTTGACGAGATAATCTCCAAAAATTGCTCGAGTTCCTGAAGAAAAGGCTCAATTCTACATGAGGAGGCATCCACATTATACAAGCCATCCCAAAGGGCATGACTTAGTTCATGGAAAACAACCTTGTAAGCTGTTGCCTCACAAAGTTGTTGGATCCCTTCTAAACAAGCAGATGCCGACAGCTCAAACATTTTGCCCATCCCATTCGCAAAATCTCCCTTTTGAGTGGATTCCAAGCTCCCAAGATGAGCAACAATCCTCTTCTCAAAAACTCCCAACTCCATTCGAATATGCTGCAGAGTATTAATGCGAACACAAAGTTGCGGAATCCCAAACAAACTATCCCCATTTGTACTTCCAACCTGAGATTTCCTCCTCTGGTTTATATGTGACCTTTCCTTCTTCTTGAATACACCATGAAATTTTGATCCCGCTGAACATCTAGTCAAAGCAGGCATGGTGGGAATGAAGGTAATTCGGGTTCCTGCACAGATCACAAGAGAAGTGGTGGTTATAATGGAGATTGAAAACTTCAAATTCAATGCACGAGAGCAAGCTTTGAAAGATCTATACCACAGCCAGTCTTGGCCTTCGATACATAGTATTGAAGACATCTATCAAGACCAGTCTTCAATTCTGGAATCAAGCGAGCATGCATTGGTATGGGCAACATAAAGAATGCTTCCAATGTTTCATCTACAATGCGTAAAACTTCAATGGCAGAAGGAGCAAAGCGTTCTTTGTTCACTTGTGGATTCCAGACCTGCAGAATAAAGTTCACAACATCAGATCCATGAAGCGTGTAATAGTCTCAAGTTGGACGACTGAAACTTGACTAAACCATCACAGTGGGACACAGTGCACCAGAGGAAACTTCAGCACAGTTTCTTCTTGTTGTTGGTCGAGACAGAAAATTCATACCTCTTGTTGCAGATTTCTGTCAACCCATTCCTTCAGCCTGTCCAATCTTGTCCTTATCCAAGCCTTCGCGAGCTCAGCCATTACAGCTTCAGCCTCGTAAGGAGGCATCTCCTGTATGATGGATTTCCCACCATCCTCACTATCTACTGAATCTTCGACAGCAATCTGCACAAGATCTTTCTCCAATTTGTCAGCAGCTTTTAGTACTTGTACAGTATCAGGAGTCAACTCACTGATACCATCCACAAATTGCTTGAGCTCGTCTCCATAGCAAGAATGCAGCGTAGCCATAGCAACACCCGTTGCAAAAGGGTGCCATCTCTTCAACACTGGACCAAATATATCTTTCTCACTAAAGGCCAGTTCGCTAACTTCTGTTGCAAGGACGGACAGGGTGGGAATACGATTCTTTTGGCTCTTTGATAGGCGCTTGTTGGAGCCAATTTTTTCCAGTTTCTGCCATAAGAAATTATACAGAATGTTGAGCAATATTAAGGAAAGACAAGGAAGCTTGGTAATATAATTCCAAGCATAATACACATTACAGCATTTAGTATAATTGCTGCAGAGATATGAGAACTTGCCTGAGCAAAAGCGGAGCGTATCGATGATCTTATGTAGGTGTCAACCCTGTCATGCGGCACATCAACTTCTTTTCTCTTCCTACGATACTCGTGAGAGATATCCTCTACTAGTACTTTTGCTGATAATACCCCCAGGGAGACAATGTTTTGCAGCGACTCAATATTGCCAGTGTTGAAAACATCACGGTAGGCAAGAAGCCTTTTCTCAGTCCAACCCAGTATTGCATTCAATGTTGAACTTACGATCTTCAAATAAGATGGATCTTTTGTAGCGTTGGCATCTTGCTGAACTTCCGCCAAGAGGTTATTGGCTGCAAACAGCAGGTCATTATCCACTTGGCCGGTTGTAACATATCGATGAAATAAAACCCATGCGAAACACAGATTGTGCAGAATTTGGTTTATTCCAAGGACTACCCAAGTCTTCTTCATGACTTCTAAAACCTCATCAAGCTCTTCAATAATAGAGGTTTCTTCATTCAGGTCAAAACACGATTCTAGGAGCTTTTGGTAGAGCCTGAGGTTCAACGGAAACCCATCTGCCCAGTGGCATGTGTCGGAAACAGTACCATCAAACGATCTGCAGGCAAGTGACATAACAAGACTGCGGAGAACTTGCATGGTCTCGGTGTTCTTTCCAGTTTCCATGGGTTTCTCCAAGGCCCCACGTATAATCTTCCGGAGCTGTTGAGGAGCGGTGTCTTTTCTATCCAACGGCATATGAGGATACACCAGAAGTCCCACTTCAAGAACCTTCAAATTCCTCCTCTGCCAAGCTTCATACTCCTGCTGATTCGCAAAATCTAACGACCTGAAATGCTGTAACAGCTCCAGAGGCAAAACCATGCTCTCTATCTTTCGTCCCAGCTGATACAAACACAGAAATAAATCCCAAACACATCAAACAAACAATCTGGATTACAAGAACACAAACAGCCAAAACCATGCATCCCAATTAACACAATCCAAGCATTACTAAGAACCAAGACAAACTTCATCAGAAATGCCGAAAAATTTACAGTAGCTAAAAAGTGAATAGTTATGAAGCTAACAAAATTTACTAAACTTTGTGATTCCTAAAACACTAAACATCAAAAACAGTTATCAATACAACAGCGCCAGATTTTTGATTCACAATTCGATTTTCCTTAATTTATTTCCTTGTAAATCTATAAAATATTACAGTAACTATCACAAATATTGAAAATCAAGAAATCACTACTGACCTGACCAGCAGCAACTCTGAGAAGGGCTCTCCTGATTCGGGTATCGGTCTGCTCCGAAACCCTCATCTGGACCCGCATGAGCTCAAAAACCGACCCGGCCCGTTTACTACTCCCACCGAGCCTCTTAGACGACGCCGTTTGCTTCAAACCCAGAGCCTTCTTCGCCGATGACGTCAGCGACCTCTGAAGTGACGACAGCGAGGAAGAAGAAGAAGACTGGGAATTCCGGTCGGTGATCTTCTCCGACTGCGGGGTGTAGGTGAGCGGTTTCGGGCCGGAGCTCCGGCAGGCTCCGACTAGAATCTCGTAGACGGTTTCTCTGAGGTCCGAGTCCGAGAGATGCGGGCCCAAGTCCCCAAACGGGTTGGGCAGGTCTTCGACCGGGTAAACGGGCATGACGACGCGTTCGGGTTTGGGTTCGGGTTTGGGTTCTGGAATTGGAATTGGAATTGGGACTCTGTTGTGTCGTCTGGAACCACCAAAGGAGCCGAAAACTCTGTCTCTGATAATCTGGGCCATTGTGGGAAACCAAAAAGGAAGAGACTTTGGGTCAGTGGGGACAGCTTTTTGGTTTTGGGTGGTGGGTTATTCTTGCTTGACTTTGAAGGAAGCCATGATTGTGATGATCAAGTTTTTGAAGTGTGATATGTTACAAAAAGGCACTGAATTTGAGAAAGTCCCACTTTGTTTGTTTGATGGGATTGGAATTTGGGGGAAGATGGGATTTTGGATTTTGGATTTTGGAGGAGAGAAGAAAAGTAGGACTCTTTTTGAAATTTAAAAAAATAGAATTAGATAGAATGTGTAACAGTTATCAGGGGAGTTAGATATGGTATTTATGTATATATGAATGTCAAACTTGTCACCATGTCTAGGAAAGACCATGTCTATGTCTTTGTTTCTGATAGTAGCGTACTGAGTCTGAGTCTTGGAATTAAGATGACTGGGTCTCTTTGTCACCATCTTACTATTACACCTTTCATCTTCATCTAATCTGCTTGATCTGATTTTTTGCAGTGAATTCTTGAGGTTGAAGTTTAAGAAAGAATGAGAAAATGGACCACCGATTTGTTTATGTACTTGGCTGAGCCCACAGAACCGAATATTGGGGGAACACAGACACTAGGCAGTACCACGTTGTTTCCTGGATTCAGTTCCAAATCAGACAATCAGTTTCCACTTCCAGCTTCCCAGGTTGTGCTAGTTTTGTCCTTATGAGCATAAAACAAGTCTGGTAATGGTCTAATGATTCTTATCCATGACCAGAATATGGAGTATATCAGGAAAGAAATTCTGGGTTCTAAACGAAAATCTGAAAAACTGAAGTGAATATCTGCTTTAAATGTCGGACAGGTTAGGTATAGTTCAGCCAGAAAAGGTGAATGCTTTAATGTAACTTTTTCCGTATGTATTTACATCTCAATTCCAACCTCACCTATATTTCAACCAAAGAAAATGAAATGTAACCCACCAAGGAATTTTCTATATAAATTTCCAACCTTTCAACCTCATGGATTGACACCTCTTTATTCCTTTTACTTTCTGTTAGCTCAGCATCTGTTGTCACAACTCACAAGCATGAAGCATTGCTTTATATCTACCAAGATTGAGGTACAAAGAACTAGAGGGAATATTAGCATGAATTTTTTATTTTCTCCCGAGTAAATTATTAATCTATTATTAAGACCACCATCTGAAGCTAGAGAACCCTGTGGGACAGAAGGCCTGCATTAGTAGCATTTGGCTGAATATGAGGTTTGAGCATCTCTTTCATTTGCACCCTTTTTCCTTTTCAAGTCAATAAGCTTTCCTTTCGTATTGTTTGGATTACTCTTCACCTAACAGAAACATTGTTGGATTTGTATGATTGTATTTATGCCATTGTTTATGTAGATGTTATCACCTTTTAAAATTGCCCCTGGACACTTGAGACCACTGCTTACGCGTTGAGCCAGTCAATTAGATTGATTCATACCCAGCAAATGGTACTAGGAAATGGTCAAAAGTCTTGAATCTAAGAATATAATCGATCATATTGGTAAAGGTACTGAAACTTTGTTAGGTAACTTCTAAATTTATAATAATATAAACGTGATTATTCAGTTTGCGTATATTTCAAGTAAAATCTGTGAAAAAATCATAATAACTGTCTTTCATATGAACATAAACATATCTTAACTTAATTATGTTGTAGTATAAATGTATTATAGTATAATAGCTATATCATGTAAATAGATATAGTACTTGAGTGTATAGAGATAGACATGAAGACTTGTGTGGCATATAGCTTGTGAGGAGGCAACAAGCATGACAATTATCATCATTGCAGCAACCATGTGGAGCTGCAACTGTGATGATCATAACCACTACAATGGACTTCTTCCTATTACATTCACACTATCTTATACTCCTATATAAACTCTCTTTTGAGAGAAGAATAACACACATTACTCTATATTCTCTACATCTAACCTCTCTCTCTCAAGTTATTTCTTGTTCATTCTACAACACGTTATCAGCACGAGCCCTAACCTGAGACTGCTTGCATGCCCCGAAGTGTCTTGTTCGGGACCTCTAATCAAAATCCTTTCTTCAACAAAGTTGTTCATCTCTGTCTCTTCTATCTGACCTCCAAATTTCAGCCATGTTGGAGTCGTTTTGAGACTTGTACACCATTCGAATTAGGAGCTGTTCAGCACGCTCGTTCCTGTACAGATCAGCCTGCTTGCACGACGAGAAACGTCTTTTTTGGGACCTCTAATCAAAATCTTTTCTTCATCAAAGTTGTTCATCTCTATCTCTTCTATCTGATCTCCAAATTCAGCCATGTTGGAGTGGTTTTGAGACCTGTACACCGTTTAAAGTGGGATCTGTTCAGAAGCAAATTTGCTTCGAATTTCAACAAGTAAGTTTTAAAGATTAAAGTTCCCGTTTTTGAGTTTTTTTACTCCTTTATTCTCTTTTCTTCTTTTCGGGAACTTGCAATCAAAAAACGGAATTATATAAATTCACGTTAAACGAACTAAGAGCGTTCGTAATCAATGAACTAAGAGTGTTCATAATATTCGGACTAAGAGCGCCCGCAAACATCAATTTATGACCATATTAAACATCATTGTTTCAGTCTAATTTAAATATTCTTGGAAATTGATTTCTTTATGGGTGGGTTCGATTCGGTACCAGAGTTGCAAGTCCAAAACTAGCTACCATACCGGACTAGTTTGGTACACAAAATCTTCTCCCATTACCGGCCACAAAAGTCGGTATACCGAGAAGCTCGGTTGGTATTGGTTGGTCCTCCAACCAACTTCGTTAAAGAATCACTGAATCCAAAACCCAGAAGTTGAGCCATAGAGCTGGGAGAGTGGAAGTCCAGTTTAAACAAAGCTATTGAAATCCCATTATGGCCGGAGAAAGGCTGAGAATCGAGGGCCCGTGCCAGAGAGAGAGAGGGAGGGCATTTCTTTAAAGAGTTTGAGAGGTTCAGAGGAGAGAGTCCAGAAAGAAGAAAAAAGAAAGAAGAAGAAGAGGATAGAGAAGAAAGAAAAATAACAAACTATAAGAAAGAAGAAACGAAAGAGAGAAGAATAAGAGAAGGTCTGGAAAGAAGAAGAGAAAAGAATAAAAAACTAGAAGAAAGAGGAGAGAGAAGAAGAAGAAGTGACCGTCCAGGAAGAAGGAGAGAAAGAATAAAAAACTAGAAGAAAGAAGAAAGAGGAGAGAGAAGAAGAAGTGAAGGAGAGAAAGAATAAAAAAAACTAGAAGAAAGAGGAGAACAGAAGAAGTGAGCGTCCAAAAGAAGGAGAGAGAAGAATAAAAAATTAAAAAAATATGAGTAATTAATTAATTGTATATGAGTTCGGTTAGTACGGTATACCATGTATATACAAAAATTGAAACCATTACCATACCGTGTATGTGGAGTCGGTACAGTTATACCGTACCAAGAGTTCGATTACCGACAGTGTCGGTTACCAACTTCTTTGGTTCGGCTCGGATTCGGTTGGTTGGTTTGTCTCGGTTGAAAATGTCATCCCTAGATTTCTTGGTAGCATAGCTCGGAAATCTTATTATTTTAGTTTTCGTAGAAGTTTAAACTCCGAAACTAATATATCTTCTCTTCTTATCTTCAGGATGTCGAATGAACCGAGACTCGACTTTCCAATGCTTGACTCAACAAGCTCGGAATACCATAGCTGGATAACCGATATTGAGAACCATCTCACTTCAAGAGGGATATTGGTCATAATCCAGGCACCTAACGAGGATCTTGTGTTCCAACGTACACCTACAAAGCATGCTCCAGCACTTATCTTGATGTGATGCCACATGGATAAATAACTCAGATTAGAGTACATGTCGATCAATGATGCAAGAGACCTATGGGTAGCGCTAGAAGAGCGCTTTGGCAATATCCAAGATTCCCTCTTCCCTAACTTGAAGGTTTAATGGAACAATATACGCTTTGCCGACTGCAAGTCTGTTACTGAATATAATTCAGAAGCTCTTCGCCTAAAAGCCATGTTGAGGTTTTATGAACAACCTCTCACATAACAAGAGTTAATTGAGAAGACTCTCTTCACCTTCCCCGTCGTAGCACTTTTGCTATCAAAGCAATATCGTACTAAAGTCAATGCTGGACAAATTACGAGGTTTAATCAGCTCATCAATGTTATGTCTGTAGATGAAAAACAAGACAACATCCTCATAAAGAATTATAATTCAAGGCTCATTGGAACTAAGAGTGTTCATGAGACAAATTATAATGCACCCAAAAGAGGGCGCAAGGAGCAGTACCCTAATAATAGGGAACATGAGTACCCTAATAAAAGGGGACATGAAGGACTTATGGGTCAATATAACCGCCCAAATAAGAAAGGAAACCATAACTTTAGAGCGGGCACACGTGATGGCAACGCCACACGTGGAAGAGGTGGATATGGCAACACCGGCCGTCGAGGTAGCACCATAGGCTGTGGAGGTCGCACCATAGAGGTAGTACCATGAGTCGTGGTAGTAGCAGCAACCCTCCTAGGGAATATCCACAACGTGCATGACATGCACCTCAAATGAAGGGAGGTAACCACAATGACATGTGTCATCGATGTGGATCAATTGAGCATTGGTTTAAGCAATGCCATACAAGTGCCCAACTATCTGCACGCTACAAGGAGTATAGGGACTTGAGGGAGCAAGAAATCTACCTTGCCGAAGAAGAAGATGGTGAAGATGTCAATTTCGCCATTGAGGACTTTAAAGATGGAAATGAAATGCACGAGGATGCCGCAGACTTTGATTAGAATAGTCCTTTTTATTTTCCAAGAACGCAATGTGCCTTAGTCAATAAATAACAATTGTATTAACTCTTTCTCACGTGGCGTATCTAATGAAGTATGATGTCTAGGAAAGTAATTGAGATAGTGGTACTTAAGGGAGCCTCGCTCCACCAACATCTCTCTCTACTTCCCTGGTCATATTTTATTGGAGTTACCAAACGGATTGAATGACTACAACTTGTCTAAGTTTGATTTTATTTTGGAATAGACTTTGGAAATTTTGATATAATCATTGGCTATTTTCCTTATTAATAAAATGTCACATTATTATTCAATATCATGGACATGTGTTAAATTCTGAACTTTATTATCTTTCAGTATGTTTCCCGGAGAGTTGGAATGCCTTCTTGATAGTGGCACCACACATATTATATTGCGACATAGGCAACTATGTTTATGGATGACGCCTAGTAGATCTTCAGTGACTATAATGGCAAGACCATCACAATTGATTCATGGTCGAGGACCAGCTCAATTTATGTTGCCAAATGACACAAATATTAATGTCACCGAAGCTCTATATGCTCCAAGGGCTGGAAGAACCCTGTTAAGTTTTAAAGATATAAGAGCCAATGGTTTTCATGTGGAAACACACTGTGAGAATGGACAAGAGTTCCTTTACATCACCTCTAATGACTACGGAAATAAACGAGTATTAGAGAAACTTATGTGTCGCTCTAGTGGATTGTATGTAACCACTATTAGAGTCATTGAATCCAACCATGTCATGAAAGATAATTTATGGGATTCTGACACATATAGGCTTTGGCACGACTGTTTGGGACATGCAGGTCGTGATATGATGATCCGTATATTAAAGACTTCACACGGACATCCATTCTTCAAAACAAAAAGCAGTACGAACCAAAGATTGGTCCAAGAAGTTACTTCTAAAGCCTATCATTCGTTTTGCAAAGCTTGCTCTTTAGCAAAGGTAGGATCGAGATCATCCTATGCAAAGGACACTAAAGAAAATATACCATTCTTGCAAAGAATCCAAGGTGATATTTGTGGACCTATCCAACCAACTTGCGGACCATTTAGATATTTTATGGTGTTGGTTGATGCATCGACACGTTGGTCACATGTCATGCTCTTGTCCACAAGAAATTATGCATTTGCTAAACTCCTAGCACAAATCATTAAGTTAAGGGCTCACCACCCTGATAATCCTATTAAGTCAATTTCTCTTGACAATGCTGGAGAGTTTACATCAAAAACCTTTTATGATTATTGCATGTCCATTGGGATCGAGGTTGAACACCCCGTCCCTCATGTTCACACCTAAAATGGTCTCGCAGAAGCTGCCATTAAAAGACTTCAAATGGTTGCTAGAGCATTGGTTATGCACACCAATCTCCCTATTTCTACTTGGGGCTATGCGATATTGCATGCAATTGTACTTATTCGTCTGAGGCCTACTGCCACCCAACCCTTTTCTGCGTCCCAGATAGTGACTGGATATGAGCCTGATATCTCAACCTTACGCATATTTGGATGTGCAGTCTATGTGCCAATTGCGCCGCCACAGTGCCCCAAAATGGGTTCTCAAAGACGATTTAGCATTTATGTTGGATATGACTACTTAGAACCATTATCCGCTACTTAGAACCCTTGACAAGTGATCTATTTACCACTAGATTTGCGGATTGTCACTTTGATGAGACAATCTTCCCTTCCTTAGTGGGAGACATGAACAATAATGTTTAACATAAGCGACAGGAATTGTCGTGGTCTGTCCCCACTTTGTCTCATCTTGATCCCCGAACTTCACAGTCTGAAATTGAAGTGCGGAGAATTCTCGATCTTCAGAATGTAGCAGAATTAAAGCCTGATGCGTTTTCTAATATCGCTAAAGTGATGAGATCACACATATCTGCTGCAAACGTGCCTGTAAGGATTGATGTCCCTAAAACTAGAGGACATGATGCCATCTCAAGAGTACATGAGCATGGCGCCAACGTCCCCAATATGGGTGACGCAATGGCTAGGCCCACGACTCTTACCAGGAAGCGCGGGAGGCCTATAGGTTTGATAGATTCTCGCCCAAGAAAGAAAGCGAGTTTGACACAAAATAATTCATTAATCATCGATGCAAATAATCAATCTCATGAGAATATTTCGGATTATGGTTATGTCCAAGAGATATCATTGGGGGACGCTCCAATGACAGAACCAATTCCAGAGAATCGAGAGATTTCCATGAATTACACTTGTGTACATGAGATGATGGATAGAAATTCTATGGCTATTGATGATGCATTTGCATATCATGTTGCAAAAGGAATTATAGAATACGATGATACCGAACCTCGCTCCGTTGAAGAATGTCAACGAAGAGCATATTCGTCTAAATGGAAAGATGCAATCCAGATGAATTGGATTCACTAACAAAGAGACAGGTATTTGAGTTTATAACGCTGACACCCCCAAATATAAAGCCTGTTGTCCATGAATGGGTCTTTATTAGAAAGTGTAATGAGAAAAATGAGGTTGTTAGATACAAAGCTCGCTTTGTGACACAAGGTTTCTCACAACGCCCTGGAATCGACTACGAGGAGACATATTCTCCCATAATGAACATTATAACGTTCCGCTACCTTATCAGTTTGGTAGTTTCTGAAAAACTTGACATGCAGCTATGGATATGGTTACCGCATATCTCTATGAGGATCTAGATTCAGAGATATATATGAAGGCTCCAGATGGACTTCAATTAACCAAATCAAGTGGCTCTAAACCACAGAGTGCGTTTTCAATAAGATTAAGACGCTCATTATATCGATTGAAACAATCCGGAAGGATGTGGTATAACCGTCTAAGTGACTACTTGATTGGGAAGAGATATGTTAACAATGAAATATGCCCATGCGTGTTCATAAAAAGGACAAGTTCCGGATTTGCAATTGTAGCAGTTTATGTCGATGACATGAACCTAATTGGAACTCTAGGAAACTGTTAAATACTTGAAATCAGAATTTGAGATGAAAGATCTTGGAAAAACACAGTTTTGTCTCGGAATAGAACTCGAGCACCGTAGTGATAGGATTATGATCCACCAGTCAGCGTATACTCAAAAGTTACTAAGGCGCTTTAATGAAGATAAAACAAAGCCTGTAAGTACTCCCATGATTTGCCATAGTCTTGAGCCCGGAAAAGATCCGTTTCGTCCAAATGATGAGGACGAATATTTATTAGAGGCTTAAATGCCATATCTAAGTGCAGTAGGCGTATTATTGTACTTAGCTCAATGCACAAGACCAGATATCTCATTCGCAGTGAACTTGTTAGCTAGACATAGTTCAGCACCAACACGCCATCATTGGGTTGGTATAAAGACAATATTTCAATACTTGAGAGGTACCATTGATATGAGATTGTTTTATCCCTAAAGAGAGAAAAGAAAAGACATAAGTATGGGATCAGACCCTATAAGGCAAAACGCCACCTTCCGTAATGTAGACGCCGGTACCACCATCCATGGTGACCAACGTTCTCCCCCTCCCCTCTATCAAAATGACGGTGATGCTCTGATGGGTTTTGCTGATACATGATATCTCTCTGACCCTCACAAAGGTCACTACCAAACAGGTTATGTCTTTACAATGGGAAGCACCGTGATATCTTGGAGGTCTACAAAATAGACTATTGTTACTACTTCCTCAAATCATGCAGAGA
The DNA here is from genome assembly GCA_025331145.1 of Rosa persica. Lineage (NCBI taxonomy): Eukaryota > Viridiplantae > Streptophyta > Magnoliopsida > Rosales > Rosaceae > Rosa > Rosa persica. The sequence continues at coordinate 3,747,051 of WFKR01000002.1, read as the reverse complement.
TTATTGCTCTACATGAAGCTGTGCTTGAATGCATATGACTAAGGTCTGTAATTAGACATATTCGAGGAATTTGTGGTTTGAAGTCTACCACAAATGAACCTACATATATTTACGAGGATAATGCAGCTTGTATTGAACAAATGAAATTAGGTTTCATCAAGGCGACAATACCAAACATATATCGCTTAAATTCTTCTACAGTCGGCAACAACAAACACTTCTAAATATTGAAGTAAATCAAATCCGATCAGAGGATAATGTAGCGGACTTATTAACTAAGTCGTTACCAAAATCCCATTTCGAGAAACATGTGAAGAGCATCGGATTGAGAAAGTTATCCAAACTCCCATGATTATATTTTCCGGGGGAGTTGAAATCAGGGGGAGCATCCAGGAACGTACTCCACACTCAACGCGCATTGTGCTCTTTTTCTCCTTCGACCAATGTTGTTTTTTTCCACATGGTTTTTATTACTTGGCAAGGTTTTTAACGAGGCAACTTAGAAGCGCACGGCACAGGCAACACTATTGACATGAAATATCTAAGGGGGAGTGTTGTAGTATAAATGTATTATAGTATAATGGCTATATCATGTAAATAAATATAGTACTTGAGTGTATAGAGGTAGGGATGAAGACTTGTGTGGCATAAAACTTATGAGGAGGCAACAAATATGACAATTATCATCATTGCAGCAACCATGTGGAGCTGCAGCTGTGATGATCATAGCCACAACAATGGACTTTTTCCTATTGCATTCACACTGTACTCCTATATAAACTCTCTTTTGAGAGAAGAATAACACACATTACTTTCCATTCTCTATATCTAAACTCTCTCCCTCTCAAGTTATTGTTCATTCTACAACAAATACTTATTTTTGTTGTTGTGTTCACTATTTAGCTACATGTAGTTTGAGCGAGACTCCTATAACAGAGAAACTATAATTCAAATTCAAAGCGAGAACTATAGGGTAACTAAGCTCAAGCTTTGTGACGCCATAGACTTCTTGTACCCCATCGGCTGCGCCACCGCTGAGACCTCCACTAGGCTCGTGCTCCAATGCTTTCAAGGCAACAATGTTGCGCAAGGCGATTCTCACATGGACTTTCACTTGTTTATTTCGACCAAGACTTTGACCTTCCTCCATAATTGGATCCTGCAGCTATATGCCAAATTTGTGGAACTTGGTCACGCACTGAACCTGGCCCATGGATAAAATGTGTAAGAAACTTACTCTTGGAAGTTTGAAACCATGCTTTCTGCCTTGAAATCCGGGACTGTTGAGGAATTGGGGGCAATCTTTGATCGAATGCCTTCTCGAGATTTGGTCTTTTACAATAGGGTGATTGCGGGTACGGTTGCAAATGGGTGTCGGAGCAAGGCGTTTGAAGCTTTTGTGAAAATGCAAGAAGGGCTTTTGAGCCTTCACTCCTCAGAGTATACGTTCGTTAGTTACGTTACAAGTTTGCCCCAAGTTATGGATGGATTTTAGGTTGGGGAAGAAAAATCATGGCAGAGTTGTTGGTAAGTTCGGAGAGAATTAATGTTTCTCTTTGGAATGCATTGATCGATATGTATGCCAAGTATGATGACATTCATGTGTCTCAATGGTTGATTGACGCATTGGTTAACAAGAATATTATGTTGTCATAGAACATAATGATTTCGGTTTTTTTTTTTTTTTTTTTTACTTTGTCAAGGGGAATCCAAAGGCTTCTTAAGCCTAAGATAAACTCCTTCAGGGTATCTCAAAATTAGGCAACCTGAGAATGCATTGATCTGTTTCGTGAAATTCAATTATTCGGGTTGAAGCATGACCAGGTTGTGCTGTCGCATGTTCTCAGAGCTTACTTCCAATGTGGATGTATAGTTGAAGCAAGGAACACATTTGATGAAATTCAAGGGAAGGATAAGACTTGTTGGACAACAATGATAGCAGGTTATGCACAGAATGGTCGGCAAGAGGATGCTTTGGCATTGTTGAGTGACATGTTATCGGGAAAATCTCAGATCATCATCGTTGTATCATGGCCGGGTTGTTCATGGAAAGGCAGTTCATATGGGAATTGATGATAATTCGCTTGTGTCTACTGCTCTCTTTGACATGTATACAAAATGTGGACTTACTGCGGATGCTTGGATGGTTTTCAAAACGATGCCCTCTCAGAGTGTGGTTTCTTGGACTTCTATGAGAGGCCTTGGACTTCTATGAGAACATGCTAAAAGAATTTAGAACTTAGAACTACAAAAATAAATAAACTTATGCAAAGGCTTCACATAGCTAGAATGTGAAATAAACAAATTAAGATTAATAAAATACCTCTATGTCTCGCACCGAAACAAACCAACACTGCATGAGATTCTCATGCATCTCAGCAGATAACTTAAATCTTTGAGAAACTACTGAAATTTTCATAATTTCACCTTAAGATATTTGAATGATAATAAGAAAAATTGAAACTAATTTTTGCATCCTAACATTTCAATTGGTTGGTGTGATGGTCTCAGAACTTGGCAATTTTCTCAATTCTTTCTTTCCACATTTTCAGAGAAGCTAGTATGGTCTGTAGGAAATGCCGAAATGGTATCCGGACATGGTCTCTGCATGCTTTCACTTACCTAATGACATTGTGATGTGATGCCTACCAGACCTAGATTCCCTAGTTTCATGTATTAACCTTTGGCGCCAATCAGATTGCCCAAACACAGAAGCGAAGTCTCAGTCAAAAGCACAAGAGAACAACACAGTACTGCATCACAAGACAATAGTGGGAGACAACTCGTCCTCTCTCACCCCCAACTTCCATAGCAGCTAGGCTTGTAGTCTTTTTCCAGAAGCTGAAAACACAAAACAAAACACATGAATGATAATGTTCAAATCCCCATGAACAGTTTTTCTTCTCTCCAACTTCCACCAATTTGAGATCAATGCAAAACCTTTTCGCTGTATCCAATTTTCCTCTGTATCCATAAAAGCCTAGAATCAAAAATTGCAGTTAACCTTCTTCTACTAAACAACTTGTTACACATTTCTGGTCCCAATTAAATGGGGTATTTTAGAATATAAATGTCACATGCATAACTTTGCTTGAATTGATAGAAACCCAATTTATGATGACCTAAAAATGAAGAAATGAACAGAAACAAAAAAATGGTGTGGTTTTAAAGGGTCTTGATTTTTCTTGCTAGCCCTGAAAACATTCACCAGAATTTTGCAGTTTATTGGCAAACTTGACGTATAGCATTTGCTAGTAGGTGACCTGCTACCTATATATGGTCCCAAATTAATTAAGTTGGTAAGTTTATACTTTATATTGACATACTGTAATTGCTCATTCATATACATGCATTTGTTGAAGTGGATGAAAGTGGAAGATGATTAGATATAAATGACCTACTTAGTTTGTTAATTGTTAGACAGTAAAAATCAAAGTTAATTATGAGAAGTTATGTTCTTCGGCAGCGTCTGTATAGTACTCCATATGTTAAGACCAACTCCTCACCAAACTAATCTCTTCTGCAAATCCAGTACCAGCAACCCAAAGAGTCTTGCAAACAAGTATGTATCCCAGCCTAATTTAGCTAGATGACAATCTGTTGTGGTCCTAACCACGTGTCACACTCTAGCAGAATGGGATAGAATGTTTTGGTCCTGTATAATTGTAACTGATCTCCATGCTGGGCATGAATGAAATGATCTGAAGTTTATTATTTCTCTTCTCTCTCTGTTTTACCTATTTTTGCTGCCCTGGTTCTATCACCATACAACTCGCATTTCCAGAATCCGCAAGTTACACTCCAAATCAAACCCTCAATCTTTCACGTACTGCTTGCATGCCTTGTGCCCTCTTCTCTCTTTCATACATTCACGTACTCCAAAACCCCAATCAATGGCCACCACGATGCTCAACAAATGCAAACTACCCTCATTTCCTGTGTTTATACTATTCAACTCTGTTTTCATCTGATTTTGCACCACCTCAGTTACCACCATCCTCCATTTGAGCAAAGCTCCGTCGCCTAGTTGCGCATTTGGGCAGAGAACATTTGAGTCTTCACCGAGTGTTGATGATCAAGGACCTTCTGGTAATGTTATATACTAATTAACATAACTTTTGTTTAGCATGTATTAAGATATTCATATTAGTTCATGAAAGTGATGAAAGTGATAATATTATTTGGGCTACAGGATGCATGCTTGGTCCATGCCATAAATGTTATGGCGGGTGCATTCCGATTCTACCTAGGAAATTCTGTGTAGATAGATGATGAGAAGCAACCAGGAGGATTACCCTAGCTTCTCTCCCAAGGTTGCTCCCATCAAACTTGATCCTTAATCGAAATAATGAAATGATTTTGTTTTGCAAGTCATTTTTTCTGGTTTAATTGGGTTTGTATAGTCGTTTGTTTTGTATCACCAATGTTTACGCTTGCTAGCTTGTGTTCGCAGTGTGTTTATAAATGAAATTTGGCTGTTCATTTCTTTCAGAAACGGTACGGAGCTCATTGTGTTTGGCATAAACTTCAAGACTGTAATAGTGCTGTGATATTTGATTACTTGCGTCCATTTATTAGAGTCACGATCATCTACTTAATTTTACCCACAATTACATTGCTGAGGAGATGTGAATTCTCCAAGGGAAGGAATAAGATTACAAGACATAAAATTGAGTAATGCACGAGCCATTGATACTTTAGATCATCAATACTTTGAAATCTCATGCCACAGAGAGATGCAAGAAGCCCTTCCTCAAAGAATTTGTTCCGCAGGCCGGCCTTTTCTTGGTTAGTTCACCATCACCAATACTGTTATGGTCCCCCTGCTTAAACAGCTACTGCTTACTTTTGCTTGCAACGAAAGGACCAAAAAAGCCAAATAAGATATGATTTACCTATTTGAGTGGAAGAGTATTCCTAAATGATTCAAAAGCATAAAGAGTGCAAATTTACAGAGTGAGAGGAATTAGATGATGATGAAACGGTAAGTGCATAAAAGCTCGTTTTTATGTATGCAGTGTGTAATGCAAAAGATTAAAATGATGGCTCATGATCATGCTGCAGAAGCATTTTGTTCAAAATCTTGATCACTTTACAGAAAATGAAGAGAATGGCAACTAGACATCTCTTTGAATGGGATACTATTAGTGCTGGACCTTACATAACACTTTCAAACATGCATACCACATGTGGAAGATGGAATAAAGATGTGGCAAACATGAGGTCTCTCATGAAGGACAAGAATTTTAGAAATTTGCTGCTTATAGGTGGATTGAGATTGATAACAAGGTCCTCAAATTTGTGTCAGAAGATAGAACTCATCCAGAAACAGAAAAAAATTATGAATAACTGAACACAATGAGTTCAAAACTCCAGGAAGCTGGGTTTACACCTAATACAAAACTCGTTTTTCATAATATTGGGGAGAGGGAGAAATTTGAGTCCATCTGTTAGTACAGTGAAAAACTCGCTCTCGCTTTTGGGTTAACGAAAAGACCTCATGGAGGGTTTATCATAAGAATCATAAAGAACATTCTGGTTTGCGGTTATTGCCATCCGTTTATGAAGCTTATGTCTCAAGTGTTGACAGTATGCATCATAACTCACACATCATCACTGACCTGGACAAAGTAGAAGATGAATCACCAAACCAGTCGACTGCTGAAGTGTCAAAAACAATCAAAACCAAAGCATGCTCAACAAGACAAGCTCCGGATAAGGATAACCTGCACAATTCAAATGGAGCTCAGAGACAAAATACAACTTTGCAAAACAAAGCCAAAAGACACATTGCCATGGTGCAACAGATGTAGCAGAGACCAGACCTGTGTGTTGCCATAGTACTGATGTAATCAGGATCACACAAGTGTCAATACACAGATGAATAGCAATAGGACCATTACAGCCTTCACAAGGCACTCTAGATTGTATAAATAGACACCAGATTGTAAAGTTCAAGCATTGAATGAAACACAAAGTTCTCAAACAAATTTTAGTCATTCAATCATGCTTTTACTCTGTTCATTTATGCATTTCTATCATGGTATCAGAGCTGATGCCTAACAGCCTGATTCATAGTTCTTCAAGTTCATTCACCCTGTTTAAGAACAAGAGAAATTGATACACAGAAATAGAGAGTAATATTTCAGAGAGAATGGAGATTTCAAAGATGTTATTCATCTCATACAATGGGGTATTTATAGGGATACATTTGTAGTGTGAAAGCTCAAAGAGAACATCAAAATGATAACCATCTTGATGATGATTTTCTGCCATGCTTGTTGCCCCTTGGTAAAGCATGTTACATAAGTCTTCATACACTCAAGTACCTATGATTATACACTCAAGTACCTATCTAAATACTTTACGTATTTGTTACATGATATAGACATACATAGTATTATACATTTATACTACAACACTCCCCCTTGGATATTTCATGTTCAATAGTACTGTGTTGGTGGTGCGCTTCGAAGTTGCCTCGTTAAAAACCTTGCCAAGTAATAAAACCCTGTGGAAAAAAACAACCTTAGTCGAAAGGGAAAAAGAGCACAACGCGCGTTGAGTGTGAAGTATGTTTCTGGATACTCCCTCTGATTTAGACTCCCCTTGAAGATCGTGGGACTTCGGATATCCTCCTCAATCCGATGCTCCTTACATGTTTCTCGAAAGGGGATTTTGGTAGTGACTTAGTAAATAAGTCAGCTACATTATCTTCTGATCGGATTTGATTTACTTCAATATTTAGAAGTATTTGTTGTTGCTGATTGTAGAAGAATTTCGACGATATATGTTTGGTATTGTCGCCTTTGATGAAACCTAATTTCATTTGCTCAATACAAGCTGCATTATCCTCGTAAATGCATGTAGGTTCATTTGTGGTAAATTTTAAATCACAAGTTCCTCGAATGTGTCTATTTATAGACCTTAGCCATATGCACTCACACACGGCTTCATGTAGTGCAATAATCTTTGCATGATTTGAGGAAGTAGCAACAAGAGTTTGTTTTGTAGATCTCCAAGATATCGTGATGTTTCCCATGGTAAAGGCATAACCTGTTTGGGAGCCACCTTTGTGAGGGTCAGAGAGATACCCTGCATCAACAAAGCCCGTCAGAACATCATTATCATTTTGATGGAGGGGAGGAGGAGAACGTCGGTCACTATGGATAGTGTTGCCGGCGTTCACATTTCTTTTCTCTCTGTAGGGATAGAACAAGCCCATATCGATCGTACCTTTTAGGTATCGAAGGATTGTCTTTATACCAATCCAATGACGGTGTGTTGGCCCAAAACTATGTCGAGCTAACAAGTTTATTGCAAATGAGATATCTGGTCTTGTGCATTGAGCTAAATACAATAATGCGCTTATCGCACTTAGATATGGTATTTCAGCTTCTAATAAATCTTTGTCCTCATCCCTTGGACGAAACGGATCTTTCATGGGCTCAAGACTACTGTTGATCATGGGAGTACTCACAGGCTTTGCTTTATCTGCATTAAAGTGTCGTAGTAACTTTTGAGTATATGCTGACTGATGGATCAAAATCCCATCATTACGGTGCTCGAGTTCTATTCCGAGACAAAACCGTGTTTTCCCGAGATCTTTCATCTCAAATTCAGATTTCAAATATGTAGCAGTTTCTTTTAACTCATCTAGAGTTCCAATTAGTTTCATGTCATCGACATAAACTGCTACAATTGCAAATTTGGATCTTGTCTTCTTAATAAACACGCAAGGGCATATTTCATTGTTAACATATCCCTTCCCAATTAAGTAGTCACTTAGACGGTTATACTACATCCGTCCGGATTGTTTCATTCCATATAGTGAACGTCTTAATTTTATTGAAAACGCGCTCCGTGGTTTAGAGCCACTTGATTTGGGTAATTGAAGTCCATCTGGAACCTTCATATATATCTCTGAATCTAGATCCCCATAGAGATATGCTGTAACCACATCCATTAGCTGCATGTCAAGTTTTTCGGAAACTACCAAACTGACAAGGTAGCGGAACGTTATAACGTCCATTACGGGAGAATATGTCTCCTCGTAGTCGATTCCAGGGCGTTGTGAGAAACCTTGTGCCACAAGGCGGGCTTTGTATCTAACAATCTCATTTTTCTCATTACGCCTTCTAACAAAGACCCATTTATGGCCAACAGGTTTTGTATTTGGTAGTGTCAGTCTTATAGACCCAAATACCTGTCTATTTGTTAGTGAATCCAATTCAGTCTGGATCACATCTTTCCATTTGGACCAATCTGCTCTTCGTTGACATTCTTCAACAGAGCGAGGTTCGATATCATCGTATTCTATAATTCCTTTTGCAATATGATATGCAAATGCATCATCAATAGCCATAGAATTTATGTCCATAATTACATATATACTAGTGTAATTCATGGAGATCTCTTTATTCTCTGGAATTAGTTCTACCATTGGAGCGTCCTCCAATGATGTCTCTTGGACATAACCATAATCCAGAATTTTTTCATGAGATAGATTATTTGTATCGATGATTAATGGATTATTTTGTGTCAAGCTCGCTTTCTTTCTTGGGCAAGAATCCATCGAACCTATAGGCCTCCCGCGCTTTCTGGCAGGAGCCATGGGTCTAGCCACTGCATCACCCATAGAGGGGATGTCATGTCCTTTAGTTTTAGGGACATCAATCCTTGCAGGTACGTTTGCAGCAGGTTTGTGTGATCTTGTCACTTTAGCCATATCAGAAAACGCATCAGGCATTGATTCTGCTACGTTCTGAAGATCTAGAATCCTCCGCATTTCTATTTCAGACTGTGTGATTCGGGGATCAAGATGAGACAAAGTGGGGACAGACCACAACAATTCTTGTCTTTTCTATTGAACATTAGTGTTCTTGTCTCCCCCTAATGACGGGAAGACTGTCTCATCAAAGTGACAATCCGTAAATCTAGTGGTAAATAGATCACCTGTCAAGGGTTCTATGTAGAGGATAATGCTTGGAGAATCATATGCAACATAAAGGCCTAAGCATCTTTGAGGACCCATTTTGGTGCTCTGTGGCGGCGCAATTGGCACATAGACTGCACACCCAAATATGCGTAAGTGTGAGACATCAGGCTCATACCCAGTTACCATCTGGAACGCAGAAAAGGGTTGGGTGGCAGTGGGTCTCAGACGAATAAGCACAGCTGCATGTAATATTGCATAGCCCCAAGCATAAATAGGGAGATTGGTGCTTATAACCAATGCCCTGGCAACCATTTGAAGTCTTTAATGGCAGCTTCTGCAAATCCATTTTGGGTGTGTATATGAGGGACACGGTGTTCGACCTCAATCCCAATGGACATGCAATAATCATCAAAGGTTCCTGATGTAAACTCTCCAGCATTGTCAAGATAAATTGACTTAATAGGATGATCAGGGTGGTGAGCCCTTAACTTAATGATTTGTGCTAAGAGTTTAGCAAATGCAGCATTTCTTGTGGATAAGAGCATGACATGTGACAAACGTGTTGATGCATCAACCAACACCATAAAATATCTAAATGGTCCGCAAGTTGGTTGGATAGGTTCACAAATATCACCTTGTATTCTTTGTAAGAATGGTATATTTTCTTTAGTGTCCTTTGCATAGGATGGTCTTGATCCTACCTTTACTAAAGAGCAAGCTTTGCAAAACGAATTATATGCTTTAGAAGTAACTCTTTGGACCAATGTTTGGTTCGTACTTCTTTTCGTTTTGAAGAATGGATGTCCGTGTGAAGTTTTTAATATACGGAGGATCATATCACGACCTGGATGTCCCAATTGGTCGTGCCAAAGCTTGTATGTGTCAGGATCCCATAAATTGTCATTCATGACATGGTTGGATTCAATGACTCGAATAATGATTGCATACAATCCACTAGAGCGATACATAAGTTTCTTTAATACTTGTATATTTCCGTAGTTTTTAGAGGTGATGCAAAGGAACTCTTGTCCATTCTCACAATGTGTTTCCACATGAAAATCATTGGCTCTTATGTCTTTAAAGCTTAATAGGGTTCTTCCAGCCCTTGGAGCATATAGAGCATCGGCGACATTAACATTTGTACCATTTGGTAACAAAAATTGAGCTGGTCCTCGACCATGAATCAATTGTGATGGTCCCGCCATCGTAGTTACTGAGGATCGACTAGGTGTCATCCATAAAAATAATTGCCTATGTCGCAATATAGTATGTGTGGTGCCACTATCAAGAAGGCATTCCAATTCTCCGAAAAACATACTGAAAATGAATAAAGTTCAGAATATTAACACATGTCCATGACATTGAATGCGATACTTTATTAATAGGAAAATAGCCAATGATTACATCGAAGTTATTCATAAGTCTATTCCAAATATCAAACTTTAGACAAATTGTTATCACTCAATCCGTTTGGTAATTCTAATAAAATATGACCAGGAAAGTAGAGAGATGTTGGTGGAGCGAGGCTCGCTTAAATACCCCGATCTCAATTGTTTTCCTAGATATCATACTTCATTGGGTACGCCACATAAGAAGGAGTTTAATACAATTGTTATTTATTGACTAAGGCACATTTGCCATTCTTGGAAAATAGAAAGAGGATTATTCTAATCAAAGTCTGTGGCATCCTCGTGCTCTTCATTTACATCTTTGAAGTCCTCAACGATGAGATTGACATTTTCACTATTTTCATCCTTGGCAAGGTTGGCTTCTTACTCTCTTGCTTCCCTGTACTCCTTGTAGCGTGCAGCTAATTGGGTACTTGCATGACATTGTTTAAACCAATGCTCGATTGATCCACATCGATGACACATGTCATTATGGTTCCCTCCCTTCATTTGAGGTGCAAGTTGTGCACGTTGTGGATATTCTCTAGGAGGGTTGCTGCTACTACCACGGCACATGGTGCGACCTCCATGGCTCATGGTGCTATTTCCATGGCCGGTGTTGCTATATCTTCCTCTTCCACGTGTGGAGTTGCCATCACGTGTGCCAGCTCTAAAGTTGAGGTTTCATTCTTTATTGGGGAGGTTATATGGACCTGTTCTTCCTTCATGTCCCCTATTATTAGGGTACACATGTCCCTTATTGTTAGGGTACCGCTTCTTGTGCCCTCTCTTGGGTGCATTATAATTTACCTCACGAACACTCTTGGTTTCAATGGGTCTTAAATTATAATTCTTTACGAGAATGTTATCATGCTTTTCGGCTACCGACAAAACATTCTGAGCTCATTGAACCTCATAATTCGTCCAGCATTTACTTCAGTGCGATACTGCTTTGATAGCAAGATTGCTGCAACGGGGAAGGTGGAGAGAGTTTTCCCAATTAGCTCTTCTTCTATGAGGGGTTTTTGACAGAACCTCAACATGGATTTGAGACGAAGAGTTTCTGAATTATACTCAGCAATAGACTTGAAGTCGGAGAAGCGTACATTGTTCCACTGAACCTTCATGTCAGGAAGGAGGGAATCTTGGATATTGTTAAAGCGCTCTTGTAGCGCCTCCTATAAATCCTTTGCATCTTTGATGGACATGTACTCTAATCTGAGTGCTTTGTCCATATGATGTTGCATCAAGATGATTGTTTGTGCATGCCTCTTGGGTGTTCGAGGGAAGGCAAGGACCTGGTCTGGTGCATGGATGATTGGCAATATCCCCTTCGATGTGAGATGGTTCTCAACGTCGGTTTTCCAGCTATGGTAATCCAAACTTGTTGAGACAAGGATTTGAAAATCGAGTCTAGGTTCATTCGATGTCCTTGAAGATAAGAAGAAAATATTAGTTTCGGAGTTTAAACTTCCACGAAAAATAATAAGATTTCCGAGCTATGCTACCAAGAAATCAATTTCCAAGAATCATTGTGAACACTCTTAGTTCATTGATTACGAATGCTCTTAGTTGGTTTGGCGAGAATATTTATAATTCCGCTTTTGATTGTAAGTTCCCGAGAAAAAAGAAAAAGGAGAGAAAATAAATAAAAACTCAAAAACGGGAACTTTTAGTAAAGAATACCTTGAAATAGTGTAGCCGGAAACTTTGACCAGAAAAATTATCGGAGGTAATCGGAAGGATCGTTGGGAAAAGTCGAGAAAAATCGTCCGAAAAGTCGCCAGAAAAGTGTCGAAAAGTCACCGAAAAAGTTGTCAGAAAGTCGCCCCGCAAATCTGTCGACAGATGTGTCGGCAGCTGCTCGGCAAATGACTCAGCAGCTGTTGCGCAGCATCTCAGCAGCTGCTCGGCAGCACCTCTGTAGGACTCGGCAACACCTCAGCAGCTCTCGGCAGTACCCGGCAGCGGTCCGGTTTGTGATTTCTGCTTCCGACGGCCGGTTCCGAGCTTCTGGAATCAAAGGCTTTGATATAAGCTAGGCTTTGGGGATTTTTTATAGGTTTGGAAAAATGACTTCGATCGATGATGAACTCTTCTTTCGCCAATTTTCGATTCTAATTCTAGAGCAATTTCGTGCTGATAACGTGTTTAAGAACAAGAGAAATTGACACACAGAAAGAGAGGGTAATATTTCAGAGAGAATGGAGATTTCAAGTATGTTATTTATCTCATACAATGGGGTATTTATAGGGATACATTTGTAGTGTGAAAGCTCAAAGAGAAAATCAAAATGATAACCATCTTGATGATGATTTTCTACCATGCTTGTTGCCCCTTGGTAAAGCATGTTACATAAGTCTTCATACACTCAAGTACCTATGATTATACACTCAAGTACCTATCTAAATACTTTACGTATTTGTTACATGATGTAGACATACATAGTATTATACATTTATACTACAACACACCCATTAATCTTTATTCTACTCCACTCCTCAATTTTTCTATTTCTACTTCAACAACTCAATATTCTCTCTTTTTTTTCTCTTCATAAACACCTTGTCTCTTCTTCTTTCTGCAATACTCAACACATTTTCTCTCTCACACCAGTACACCTATCTTTCATTCCTTCACCATCAATATGGTTGATGCAATGAATCCACAGCCTACTCCACCAAATACACCTCCAAACATGAACAACACCACACCACCAGTTTTTCAACTTTCCCCTGAGCTCACTACCTAACTTCTTAATCCAATTGTTACTCCTCAACAAATTTCGTCTCTTGTGCCTATCAAATTGAACACGGGCAATTATGTGCTATGGAGATCTCTTCTCACTCCCATCCTACAACAATACAATATGTTGGCATTGCTAATGGCACAGAACCTTACCCTCCCACTTTTCTATCAGATTCAACCAAAATCAATCCAGCATATATAGAGTGGTTGAAGCGAGACCGTACCTGTCGAATATGGTTGACTGTTACCCTCTCTGATGCTGTTCTTCCATTCCAAGTGGGCACAAGGAAAGCTCAGTCTCTATGGGTGACCCTTGAGCGACAACTTGTGGCCATAACTCGCTCCCATGTCCTACAGCTCCACCGTCGACTTCAAACTCTCCAGAAGGGTAACTCAAGTATGCAGGCATACCTCCAAAAATTGAAAGAGATCTCTGATGCTCTCGCTCATGTTGGTGATCCCCTTGCTGACGCTGTCCTCGTGGCTCACACTCTCCATGGTCTCCCACCAGATTATGATGCATTTGCAACCTCAATTAGAGTCAGAGCCGACCTAATTTTACCTGAAGAGCTTCATGGCTTTCTTCTTAGCGAGGAGGTTGAGCTCCTTCAACGAAAAGAATCACTCAATCCTCATCTCAACCCTAACCCACCTCAAGCCTTTGCTGCTTTTACTCAGTACCAAAACCCGACCCGACCCAATAACTATACTTTCTTTCGACCCAGAGGTCCACCACCACACCCAAATATTCAGCACCTACCTCAACCGTATAACCTCAACACCCTTCCACTCTCATTTTTCAGACCACCATCCCACACGCGTCGTCACTCCTTCAACTCCAGTGGTCCAAGGGTTCGCTGTTAAATCTGTGGCCGTAACAATCACACTGTACTCAACTGCTTCCAACGCATGAATTATGTGTTTCAAGGGCGAGCACCACCTGCTCGTTTTCAGGCAAACTATGCTACACAAGCTCCACTACAACAACCATCTCTTCCAGCCTCTACCACCACTTGATATGCTGATTCTGGTGCTACCAACCACATCACCAATGAACTCTCCATCATGTTTATTGCCTCAGAATACACTGGCCCTGATAATGTCTCAACTGCAAATGGTGAGCAGCTCCCAATCACACACATTAGCTAGTCCTTTGCAACTCCTGCAAACATTGGGTCATCAGCTCAATCTGGTTCAGTCCTTAAACTTAACAACATTCTTCATGTTCCATCTGCTTCACAAAATTTACTTTCCGTCAATCAATTTTCTCATGACAACCATTGTTACTTCGTTCTTACTCCACATTCTTGTCTTGTAAAGGATTCTACATCAGGGAAAGTTCTGTTTCAAGGCCCTATTGAATGAGCCCTCTATCCCATTCATCGACTGTCCCCTCCAGCAGCTCTTTTTACCTCAACCGTTTCTTCTTCTCTTTGGCGCAGGAGGCTTGGTCATCCTTCAACTCCGGTGCTCAACCACATTTTGTCCACCTTCCAACTCCCTGCATCCAAGACCAAGAACAAGTCTAGTTTTTGTTCAGATTGTCAGCTTGCTAGAAGCTCTAGATTACCATTTAGTCTTTCCAAATGTAACAGTACTGCTCCTTTTCAAATGATCCATTCTGATGTTTGGGGGCCTACACCTGTAACATCTTTGAGAAATTTCAATTACTATGTTACTTTTATCGATGATTGGTCTCGTTATACTTGGATTTTCCCCATTCATTCCAAAGTCAATGTCTTCCATGTTTTTAAACAATTCAAGAGCTCAGTAGAGAAACAATTTGATCTCTCCATTAAAATATTGAGAACAGACAATGGTGGTGAATATTGTAGCAATCAATTTGCTAGTTTTCTCGCCGATCATGACATCTCTCATTAGTTTTCTTGTCCCCATACTCCTGAGCAAAATGGCCTGGTGGAAAGAAAACACTGACACATCATTAACTCACCAAAATTTTATTCTCCCAATCTGGATTACCTCATCAATATTGGGCAAAATTGTGCATACAGCTGCATATTTCATTAATAGACTTCCCTCTAAAACCCTTTAGAACATCAGTCCACTTCAAAAGCTGTTACGTTATGCTCCTGACTACAAATTCCTAAAAGCCTATGGATGTGTTTGTTATCCTTGGCTTCGACCCTATACAAGTAACAAATTTGATCTTCGGAGCAAGGCCTGTGTGTTCATTGGTTATGCCATTAATCACAAGGGTTATAAATTTCTTGATCCTCAATCTGGCAGAGTCTATATATCTCGTCATGTTGTGTTTGATGAATCTCAGTTCCCATTCAAGATCCTACAATCTCAATCCTCTCTCTCAAACACACAATCTCAACCTTTTCTCTCAAACACCACTATATCACCCACTATCTTTCCACCAGCTCATCTTCCTTTTTAGCATCAAATTCCTTCACACCAATCGACTTCGCTTACACCATCTTCCCCTGAAGCACCAATCAAACCTCCTACTTTTGATCCTCCACTGTTTCCTTCCTCACCATATTCACCGCCATCTGATTCACCTTCTCCGCCACCTCCTCGTCAAACTTCTAGACGACAACCAAAACCACTCTCACATCCTCACCCAATGACTACCAGATCCAAAGTTGGTATCTTCAAGCCAAAGGTATACCAAATCAAACATCCATTTCATTCAGCTTTTCTTTCTTCAGTTAACACTTCATCTCTTCCCAAAACATTCCACCAAGCTGCCAAAGATTCAAATTGGATCCAAGCTATGCATGAAAAGATCAATGCCCTTCATCAGACTAACACTTGGTCCTTGGTCCCTTACCAACCTCATATGAACATAATTGGATGCAAATGGGTTTTTCGAATCAAACAAAAGCAACATGGGTCAGTTCAGAGATTCAAAGCCCGACTCGTAGCAAAGGGATTTCATCAACAGCAAGGCATCGACTTCACTGAAACTTTCAGTTCTGTGGCAAAACCTGCTACCATTCAATTGATTCTTACAATTGGTGTACAACATGACTGGTGCTTAAGACAACTTGATGTGTCCAATGCCTTCCTTCATGGGACCTTACATAAAGAGGTCTATATGGTACAACCTCCTGGTTTTTTCGACCATGCCCTCCCAACACATGTGTGCAAGTTACACAAGTCTATTTATGGCCTCAAACAAGCGCCACGATCTTGGTCTGAAGAACTGCACCACCATTTACTTTCTCTGGGTTTTAGAGCATCCATTTCAGACACCTCTCTTTTCATCAAAATTGTCTCCACCATCACATTTCTCTTGGTCTATGTTGACGACATAATACTCATAAGAAGCTCACCGAGCTATTGTGATTCTTTGATTGCCCAACTGAGCACCAAGTTTGCTATGAAAGACCTAGGCCCCTTGCACTGTTTTCTTGGCATAGAGGTTACTCGTGATTCGAATGGCCTTTACCTCTCTCAATCCAAATACATATGTGATCTTCTTCACAAAACTTCCATGATTGAGGCCAAACTTTTTCCCTCTCCAACCTCTCCCACTAATCTTGATTACTATAATGGAGAACCCCTCAAAGATCCTTCCTCTTATCGGTCAATAATCGGTGCCCTTCAATATTTAACATAGACGAGGCCTGATATAGCCTTCTCTGTTAGCAGGGTTTTTCAATTTATACACAACCCGAGAACTTCTCACCTCATTGCCTTGAAAAGAATCTTGTGTTACCTCAAAGGTACACCAGACATGGGTCTTCACTTCACAAAAAAGGTTGCTGCACTAACCATATTCTCTTATGCAAATTGGGGGGGGGGGGGGGGGGGGGGGGGGGTTGTCCCATTGATTGTCGCTCAACTACCGGGCATTGCATCTACTTAGGCAACAACTTGATCTCCTGGTGTGCCAAGAAGCAACCCACTGTGTCCAGGTCATCCACCGAAGCTGAATATAGGGCTTTAGCATACTCCCTTGCAGATACTGTATGGACTCTCAACCTCTTAAAAGAGCTTATCATTTTTCTTCCTTTTCCACCCTCCTTTTATTGTGACAATGTTAGTGCAATTGCCATCACAGCCAATCCAGTCTTTCACTCTAGAACCAAGCACATCGACATGGATTATCACTATATTCGCGAGTTTGTAGCCCATAAGTTGATCACCATCCATCATATTCCCTCTCTTTTTCAAATAGCCGACATCTTTACCAAACCTGTCCCAATTCAGCGTTTTTCTCTTATCAGTTCTAAGCTGACATCTCTCATTCCCAATGTCAACTTGCCGGGGGATGTTGACAGTATGCATCATAACTCACACATCATCACTGACCTGGACAAAGTAGAAGATGAATCACCAAACCAGTCAGCTGCTGAAGTGTCAAAAACAATCAAAACCAAAGCATGCTCAACAAGACAAGCTTCGGATAAGGATAACCTACACAATTCAAATGGAGCTCAGAGACAAAATACAACTCTGCAAAACAAAGCCAAAAGACACATTGCCATGGTGCAACAGATGTAGCAGAGACCAGACCTGTGTGTTGCCATAGTACTGATGTAATCAGGATCACACAAGTGTCAATACACAGATGAATAGAAATAGGACCATTACAGCCTTCACAAGGCAATCTAGATTGTATAAATAGACACCAGATTGTAAAGTTTAAGCATTGAATGAAACACAAAGTTCTCAAACAAATTTTAGTCATTCAATCATGCTTTTACTCTGTTCATTTATGCATTTCTATCATCAAGTTAATGGACGGCCTATCATCCAAAGAGATTCGAGAAGATTTCATCATTTCACCAGCGGCAATTGCTCCTGCAAGGACTACCTGGTGAGAAAAGACACGGCAGAATGGAGAGCAACATTTGAAAGGTATAGCCAATGTGATGCAGATTGGCATGGTTTTATTTAAGAAGACACAAGACTTTTAAGAGAATTCTGAATTTTCTTAGGAATGCATGGCTCGAGTATAGATCTGCACAAGCACCCAAAGAAAGAGAGGACAATAGCCCACAACCTGAAATTGTTTGTGGCCCAAATAAGGTTATTGTGACCCATAATTGTGTTGGCAAACCACAGGCCTATGATACTGGGCTCAAACAGCCCAATAGAATAGAATATCATAAACCATTAGGAGTTGAGATTTTTCGAATTTTAAAATGTACAAAGAAAAACGCTTGGGTTATTCCAAAAAAACAAAAAATGCTTAGGATCCCAATTTTTTTTTTTTACTAAAATTGAGTCCCAAATGATGTGGCAGTTGCCACGTAATCATTTACATCCCAATAGTACCTAACATGTCCACTTTCTTTTTTTGCTAATTAAATAAAAATTATTAATTTCTTTTTATCTGAAAAAAAAATTTCGGTTATTTTATCTTCAATGTTTAGATTTAGGGTTCTAGCTACCCGAACATTGATTCATTGAATCCAACCTAAGAGCACATTTGTCTTTTCTCAAATTAATAACATTTATCTATGCTGCACAAAAATGGAACCTAGCTCAATTTGAGATGAGCAAGTTCTTTTCACATATGCTTAATCTTTGAAGAGGTAGTTTTGCATCTCCTGCTCATCAATTGTTCAATTAGAGAATGCTCATCAATTGTTCAATTAGAGAATGACCACATTGGGAAGATAAGATCTATGGAACCAATTAGAAATGTCTTTTTCAATATTAATTGCTACAACAGCATGGTCTTTGATTCTAGGGTTTGAAAAGAAAGAAAAGAATGGCCTGCATATGAAAGAAATTCGCTGGGTTCCTGATCTTCAGTTTTTACATTAAAAACAGATGAAAATAATAGGCAAAAAGTGAAAATAATAAAACAAGTTGGAAATTATTAAGTTAAGATGATTACGTGGTAGTTGACACATCACTTGCCACATCATTTGGGATCAAATTTTGGTAAATATATTTGGTGTACGTAGCATCACTCATGTACACAAATACTATTTCTCTTCAAAGAAAAGTTGTCTTTCAATTTTTATATGTTCACATGAAAATTGGCTATGCTAATCAAATTACAAAAAAAAATAATCACTAATAAATCAAACAGAAAGAAAATAAAATGCAAATTAAGTTTCACACTCCCCTTACTCCACAAACGATATTATTTTAATGAAGTACTCAATTATCAAGACGTCATAATCTATCCCAATAAATATATTCCTCACTGTAATTCTTTTGTGTTAAGAAAACGAACCATGTCATATCATCATACAACATGTACGTATGGGATTGACGGTTTCAAACACAATTTCTTTCACGGTTTTCTTTTTTGTTTTAAGGCGTAACTTCACAGGGATGATTTGATATATATGATGACGAGATTAATAGATTGCAATCGCAATCAAACACCAAATCAATGTCCAATTAATCTTAGGACTTCTGTATTAGTTGGTGGAGGAGTTCGATCACACGTGGGGTTAAATAGAAATAGGATATCCCACGTGAAAATCTTAAGGACCCTACGGTGATCCTCACCGTAAGGGCAAAGCACCGCCCCACCTTTCACTGCCACGGCATAACGGCGACCAGAGACAAAGTTTGACCGCATCAAAATCTGGTTTCTTCACCCTAAAGATGGATGTGAGTCATGTGACCTCATTGATATACAATAGGTCGGCAAAATATTTTTGGTACGCGTAGGCGGGTTCCTCTTCTTACTCAATATCTTCGCATGTCATGGCTCTCTTTTGTCCTTGATGAACAGTATTTTGGAGTTTCAAAGTCTGATAGTCAAGTTCATGATGAATGATTTGTCATGACTCAAAAGAATGTTTATTAATTATAGTAAATAATTTGAGTTAGTTAAAAGTGTAATGATTTTACACTATTTCAATAATAATACGCGCAGCTAAATGTTTAAATAGAGTCAACCAGACATATTAAAATTAAATTACGAGAGTGAAATTTACACTCTCAATATTTATACACTATGTTTCTGTTTTTAGCAACTTAAATTTTTATTTTAACAAATTACATATAAGTTATTAACAAAATATGACTTAACAAATAATCAAATATATCCTTTAAAGATTGAATTAAACATATAAGGACTAAATCTTAAAAATAAGGACAATTTGCTCACCACTTGTCACATGTCTTGAGTTAATTTATTTTTTTACCTTAACTACTTTTTTTGACTTCTAATCCCTTTATAAAGACTAAATCTTACAAATAAGGATAATCTGCTCTCCACTTGCCACATGTCATGAGTTAATTTACTTTTCTACCTTTAACTACTTATTTTGACTTTTAGTTTTTTTATGTTACTTTTCTTTTTCTTGAGAATAATCCATTTATGTTACTTCTCAAAAAGAAAAGAAAAAAATCTCTTTCTTTTACACTTTGCTAAGAGAGCGAATCTCAGAGCTCTTCGTCAAACTTCTTTTTCTTCTTTATTACTAAATGTGTCTTTGGTTCAGTAGCAGCTTCATTTACAGTAGCAAGAGCAGTAACAGTAACAGTAGCAGGAGCAGTAGTAGTAGCATGAGCAGTAGCAGTGGCAATAGCAGGAGCAGGAGGAATAGCAATAGCAGTAGTAGGAGCAGGAGCAGGAGCAATTAGATCAATTCAATTTGAACAGTAGCAGATCATATCATTGAAAATAACTGATCACATCATTGAACCAAATAGCACATCATATCACTGAACAGTAGAAGAGCCTATCATTGACATAAACCATAAACTATATAGTAGCATATCAATTCAATTTAGCGGATCATATCATTAAACAGTAGCATATCATTGACATAAATTATCAACTTTATAGTAGCATATCAATTCATCAATTTGAATAGTAGTAGATCAAAAATAACTTTTATCATGGCTAACAATGCAAACTGGTTTGGTTTGAACCTCAAACTAGCAGCAAAACCAAAACAAACCAATCCTGTTTTACAGTAGCAGTATAAGCGATAGTTTTCACATCCTTTCTATTGAAGAATCTCACAGTGCAATAGCAATAGCAACCCATGTCAGATTAGCCCTTCTGGAGTTATATACTATAGTGCTATGCCTCTTGGCAAATTTCAAACAGTTTAGTATTGCTACTTTCAAATACCCAGATAAGAACATTGATTAAAACAAAAACAAAAAAAACAAAAAAAAAAAAACTCAATGTTATCAAATGCAGTAATGGATACCAAGATAACAAATTGATCAAACCCATTCCACGAAACTTAAAACATAAACTTAGATAGGGGTCATCATGGGCCGGGCTAGGACCGGCCCTACCCTAAATTTTAGGGCTTAGGGTCGGGCCGGGCTGGGCCTAGTCAAAGTCAAAAAAAATTAGGGCCGGGTAGGGTCGGGCCCGGACTTAAATATGTTTACCCGTACCCGCCCAAAAAGCCCGATCTATTAGGGCCGAAAGGGCCGGGTCGGGCCGGCCCTCAAATAGGGCCAAATAGGGCCGAAAATAGCCTTATTTTGTTTAACAAAAAAAAAACATTATTTTTTTCTTCTCAAAATATGGCTTAATGGTATATATTGGTGATAAAAGCTCATTGTTTTTTATTGAACATATTTTATATTCATATAATACTTGTAACTTATAACATTTATTAATATTACTTAAGGTGGTTATATTCAATTAACTATCTATATAAATCTCCCAATATTAATTGTTGTGTAACAAAGAAAATAGAAATTAAAGAAAACAAAACTTATGAAATCAATTACAAAGAAAGAGATAAATTGCATATTATAGAAAAAAAGAGAAACGTAAATAAAAAATAGAAAAAATAAAAAAAATTATGGCTTATTAGGGCGGGCCAAAAATTTCAAAATGGAAATTGATCAATCTAACAATGCTCATGGAGGGTAACAAGCCTAATAAACTAGTTATACTACATTATAAGGCATATAAGGATTATGTGTGATCCAAAAATTTTGAAATGAAAATCGACCAATCTGAAAATTCTCATATGTTTATACAACATTGATAGGTATTATGTAAAGAAATTAGGCCGATCTGCCGTGAATAAGGCGTCCAACGTAGCGGTCAACGCTTTGCACAAGCAAACTTCCCTAAGGGGAGCGGCACCATGCGCGGACAAACGTTGCGGAATTTTGACATCCGTAAGTAGACCCCCTACCCATGAGAGTGTGGGAGCTGAAAGATCGAAAAAAGTGAATTGTCAAGGACCGGTTAAGAGCATATTTGTTTTATGTTTTATTTAGGGTATTGAGTTGACCGGGTAGATCGAGGTCCAACCGAAGGCGGAAATTGCTGAAATTTCTACCACTAACATATATTCATATGAAAACAACATCCAGCGGTTCATTTTAAAAATTCCATTTCGTCCCCCATTTTGCTCATGGAGGTAACAAGCCTAATAAACTAGTTATACTACATTACAAGACATATAAGGATTATGTGCGAACCAAAAATTTTGAAATGAAAATCAACCAATCTGAAAATTCTCATATGTTTATACAACATTGATAGGTATTGTGTAAAGAAATTAGGCTGATCTGCCGTGAATAAGGCGTCCAACGTAGCGTCCAACGTAGCGGTCAACGCTTTGCACAAGCAAACTTCCCTAAGGGGAGCGACACCATGCGCGGACAAACGTTGCGAAATTTTGACATCCGTAAGTAGACCCCCTACCCATGAGAGTGTGGGAACTGAAAGATCGAAAAAAGTGAATTGCCAAGGACCGGTTGAGAGCATATTTGTTTTATGTTCTATTTAGGGTATTGAGTTGACCGGGTAGATCGAGGTCCAACCGAATGCGGAAATTGCTGAAATTTCTACCACTAACATATATTCATATGAAAACAACATCTAGCGGTTCATTTTAAAAAATTCCATTTCGTCCCCCATTTTTCTCATGGAGGGTAACCTCAATCATTTAAATGCAATGTATAAGTTATACAACTTTAGGAGGTAAATTGGTATAGACCAACATATTTGTAATTAAATTTGAAATTTTTATCTTATATCTACGCACATCCATTGATGAAATATTTAAAAATGTGATGTAAAAAATTTAGCACGTTTTGCGGTTGTCACGCCATCGGTCAACTAAGAAAATATACAAGTGAATATGGTTGACCAATCCGATCGGGTTCGAAACTATGGTGAAATTGACTAAATTTTTAACCACACGCATAATTTATTGTAATAATCACATCCAACGGTTGATTTTCTCATTTTCTTTGAATTGATAGATGTTGCTCTTTGGAGTGTATGATATATAAATATAGATTTATAAAAAAATTAGTGTCAATTCTCTTTGGAGTGTATGATATAAAAATTAGATTTACATAAATTAATTGGGTTCAAATGTTCAATCTAATACCCATTATCTAAAATAAAATATTTCTTATTTCTTTTTATGTAAATATGTAATATAGAAAAATAATAAAAATAAAATATAAATTTTAGGACCGGGCCGGGCCGTAGGGTAGGGTCGGGTTTCATTTGCATGAACCTTACCCTACCCTATTTGAGAAAGGGTCGGGCCGGCCCGCCCTAATGGAAGGGCCGGGCAGGCGGGCTTAGGGCCCAAGTAGGCCTCATCAAAAAGCCTGCGGATCAAGTGACCCGATAGAGGCCCGCCGGCGCGGAGGGCCAAAAGCCCGGTCCGGCCCGTCAAAAAGCCCGCAAAAGCCCTCCTAGGTGGGCCGATGGAGGCCCGCTAAAAAGCCCGGAAAAACCCGACCCGACAAAAGCCCGCTAGGCCCGGCCCGTAAAAGCCCGTAAACTATTTTTTATATATTATATATATTTGTGTATGTTTGTGAATATATATATATATATATATATAGATATATATATATATATTAATATATATGTGTATGTGTGTATGTTTATATATACATATATACATATATATATATATAATAGATATGTGTGTGTGCTTATATATATATATATATATAGAGAGAGAGAGAGAGAGAGATAGATATGTGTGTGCACTGTGTGTGTGTTTATATATATATATATAGACGTGTGTATGTGTGTGTTTATATTTATACATACATATATATATGTGTGTGTATGTGGAAATTCTCATATTTTTATAGAAAATATGTGCATATATATTCTAAAAAACAAGTGACAACGGTTGATCAATTAGATCGGATTTGAAAATATGATGAAATTAGCTAATTTTTTTACCACACTCATAATTTGTTGTAATAATCACATCCAACGATCGGTTTTTTCATTTAGTTGAATTTATAGAGGTTGCTCTTTGGAGTGCATGATATATAAATATAGGTTTATAATAGTAACTAAGTTTGACCTAGTTGATCGAATTCGAAACGAGAACTAAATTGGCTGGATTTTTTACAGCCACTATAAAACATTACAATCTCTTCATCGAACGGTTGGTTTCTCCAAATTCATCTTCCACTTCATGGTTGTTTTAGAATGGACATCAATAATTTTAAATGCAATTTACAAGTCATATAACTTTAGGTGACAAATTGATATAGGCCAACGTCTTTATAATAAAATTGAAATTTTTATCTTATGTACACGTACATCCATCAATAGGATATTTACAGATATGATGTGAAAAATAAGCATGTTTTGCGGTTATCAAGCCATCGGCCAATCAAGAAAACATACAAGCGACTACGGTTGACCAATCCGATCGGGTTTGAAACTATGGTGAAATTGACTAAATTTTTAACCACACTCATAATTTATTATAATAATCACATCCAACGGTCGGTTTTCCCATTTACTTTGAATTGATAGAGGTTGCTCTTTGGAGTGTGTGATATATAAATATAGGTTTATAAGAGTAACTAGGTTTGACCTAGTTGATCGAATTCGAAACGATAACCAAATTAAGTTTATTTTTTACAGCCACCATAAAATATTACAATCTCTCTATCAAACGGTTGGTTTTTCCAAATTCATTTTCCACTTCATGATTGTTTTAGAATGAACCTCAACAATTTAAATGTAATGTATAAGTCATACAACTTTAAGATGCAAAATGGTATAGGTCAATGTATTTGTAATTAAAATTAAAATTTTTATCTTATATCCATGCACATCTATCAATGAAATATTTACAAACGTGATGTAAAAAAATAAGCAAGTTTTGCGGTCATCACGCCACTGGTCAATCAAGAAAACATACAAGCGACTACGGTTGACCAATCCGATTGGGTTTGAAACTATGGTGAAATCGACTAAATTTTTAACCACACTCATAATTTATTGTAATAATCAAATCCAACGGTCGGTTTTCCCATTTTCTTTGAATTGATAGATGTCTCTCTTTGGAGTGTGTGATATATAAATATAGGTTTATAAGAGTAACTAGGTTTGACCTAGTTGATCGAATTCGAAACGAAAACCAAATTAGCTGGATTTTTTACAACCACCATAAAATATTACAGTCTCTCCATCAAACGGTTGGTTTTTTCAAATTCATTTTCCACTGCATGTTTGCTTTAAAATGAACCTTAACAATTTAAATGCAATGTACAAGTCATACAACTTTAAGAAGCAAATTGGTATTGGTCAATGTATTTGTAATTAAAATTGAAATTTTTATCTTATGTCCACTCACATCCATCGATGAAATATTTACAAACGTGATGTAAAAAAATAAGCAATTTTTGCGGTTATCACGCCATCAGTCAACCAAGAAAACATGCAAGTGACTACGGTTGACTAATCCGATTGAGTTCGAAACTACGGTGAAATTGACTAAATTTTTAACCACACGTATAATTTATTGTAATAATCACATCTAACGGTCGGTTTTCTCATTTTCTTTGAATTGCTATATGTTGCTTTTGGAGTGTATGATGTATAAATATAAATTTATAAAAAATTAGTGTCTTTAAAAATTTAATTATCAATAAATTAGTATCTATATATAAATATAGATTTTTTTTTGTACAATATAGATCTATTATCTTTGGTTGTATTTGATCATTATCCAATGAATTTCCAAAGCTTGATTAAAAAAAAAAATATTTGTGTCTTTAAATATTTATTTATAAATAAAGCCCGCAAGGCCCGGCCCGAAAAAGCCCGCAAGACCAAGCCCGGCCCGGCCCGAAAAAGCCTGCAAGGCCCGCTTTATATGGATGAGCTTGGATCATTCGATTTTTAATAAAGCCAGGCCCGCCATTATTAAAAAATTTAGCAAGGCTCGGCCCGGCCAGTTGACGACCTAGGCCCAAGGGCCATATGATGAGGCCTAAACTTAGAGATTTATGGCAGGGAACAAAGCAATTGGTACAACTGGACACTACTTCGACAGTAAAGGATATTCAACAAATAACACAACCAGTATAGAACCCCTCATTCCAGAATCCAGATTGATATCTAATTACAAACCTCATCGACAACAAAACAAAGAAAGATTACGATCATTTCTATTCTCATACTCTATCCAACAGTAAAGAATCAAACCCATCAAACCTGTGATTAAATGCAGGGTCGTCCTCATAGTACAAATACCAATCCATTGCCAACTAATCATTTTCAGAAGACTAAGTTGAGGAAATTATTGCAGACTTGAGCAAATTTCAAATTTACTTCATATTGAATCATCCATACTACATCTCATCCAGGTACAAAACAATTGACCGAGGTCTAATAAATCAAGCAGATAAACCAAAACATATATGTATAAAAGCAAAATGTGCAATCAAAATAGATAATAGAGATTGGCAAATCATAAAGGTGATTCAACCAAAATGCTGGGTTCAACTAGAAGAATCAAAGTATAACCCCAGAGGCATTAATAGAAGTCTAAAAGAAATTTAAACTACCATTGCACCAGAGAAGAACATAATCGGTTTGGGTGATACCCAACCTAGAGAAGTCAAATTAAACACCAAAATCTCATGTTCAACATATCAATTCAAAATCAAAACTTATGACCAGAACAGTTAAACCATTGAATCTGTAAAAAAATTTAACAGCACTCTAGATACCATTGAAAGTACCCACGAAAGAAAAAGAGCAAAATCAAGTAAATTTCCACTCTGAAACTACCAAATGCAGCTGAAACCCAACTCAAAGATTGCAACTCAAATGTTCACATCCAACCTAACTACCCGAAACCAACCCAATAAGTAACTCTACTCCTACTCCTACTACTCCAACCTCCTCTCACTCTTTTCACATCCTAATTCGAAGAAACATAAACGAAGGCATCGAAATTGGAGTAAGGACTTACCTTATCGATGTCCATTGAAGCCAAATTCGAGCTAAGCACGGATTTGAATCATAGTTGCTACTGTATTTGCCCCGTTGCTGTAGTTTCTGCTATTGCGAAATTGGGGTTTCTGTTTTGGGGTTGGCTCCGTCGTTCAATTTAGATTTTTCGTTTTTGAGTCAGTGGCAATATTGCCTGTAAATTATGATGAAACTGGAGCATTTTGGTCATTTTTCATTAAAATTGGAGGTCAGGCTTGTATCAATTGACATTTAGATCTGCGCTCATGTCCTTATTTGTATAATATTTTTTAAAGTTGGTTTTCTGTGTTTATATCTTTGGTCATGTGCTACTATGTAATTTTATATTTTTATTTTTAGCAATTTAGTTTTGTCTTTTTTATAAGAACTTTAATCAAAAAGAGAAAAAATAAATGTAAATTATAAAATAAGGAGTGTGGATTTCACTCCCCTTAATTTATTGAACACGTAGCATGCTTTCATAAACTAAAGCTACAAAGCCTAAACTAAGGGCAAAGACCATATTAAGCAGCCCTGAAAGAGCCTCAACATACGAAAAATGAACCAAGAACAAAAGAAAATCAAATTGAGAGCCTACACTCTTGAAATATTACCAAGATCAAAAGGCACGACCAAATAGAGTCAACCAGATAGATTAAAAATAATTAAACTTGTACTATTAATTAAACATGTATCATATCCTCCTAAGCTAAAGGTCAAATACCAGATTAAGAAGCACTAAGATAGCCTCAACATACCAAAAAAGAATCAATAACATAAGAAAAAGTAAACGAAATCAAATTGGGAGCCACCATTAGTAAAAGATTGGAGCAAGGTAAATCCAAATACAAAAGGTAAATTTAAAAACAAAAGGCACAGTCGAATACAGACAACCAAGTAAGAAAGGAATCATTCGAATGACCATTGTCATTGTGGTTCGTCTAGCAGTACTGTAGAGGTAGAAGATGGAGGGCATGCATTCGATTAGTTCCACTCACATTTACTTCTTCTTTTGGTTCGACTTGCAACTTTCATCAAAATAAACTTTTGCTATTGAAGATGGTTTGCCAGGGCCTCTACCACCAATAGCTAAAAGGAACATTTGTTATGGTATCCATCATTTCTCCGTTAGAAAACTGAGATTAGATTTTGTTGTCGATCTCTTTGGAATCTTGATGACCTTTTAGATAAAACGAGAACGATATATCGAGAAAAATTTTCCACATTTTATAAATCCTCCACCAAACAAATTGGCTTTTTGAAAGCAACAATATGACTTCTTCTGTAGGCTATACGATGCATTTAATTATCAAAAAGCTAGGAATGCATATATCCTTGTCGTTCATTTAGTATTTGTCTCTCATCATTGCCTACTTATTCATGAGGTAGTACAAATAGAACGCCAAAAAGTCGACCAAAAGATTCAAAGTGGAAGAAAGTATACATAAACGTGGGGAAGCCAAAAAGTAGACTGTGAGAGGTGCTTTCCTACAAATTATTGGGTTCTTCAAAATTCTACCAACGTTGTGTGTCATTTTCCTTTAATCCAAAGTTCCAAACATATAAATATAAAATAGTGTATGGTGGAGAGTCATGAAGTCACCCATGACTGCCACTAAATGCAAATATAGGTAGAGTACTCTCATGATGGGGCACGATCAATAGCAGATTGTGAGTTTATCTTGCAGATTTTAGTTGAAATGTAAAGATCGTTTTATATTATTCGTATTGTGTGACGATTTTGCGCGTCTACGCAATTCGTGTAGTTCTTTCAAAACCAACTTCATAAAACTAGTGGGACTTAGAAAATATATCTATTTAACAAAGTACGATGTTCATCAGACAGTCTGGTGCATAATGTATGTAAAACTTCACTTTCCAATTGTTGGGCAAGTATAATTGTGACTGATTGTATACATAAAAATTACTATCTAACAAAAGATGCAAGTAAAGACTAGGGTTAAGTCTGCGCAAGTAAGAGCTATCAAAAGAAAAGACGTCCATTATTAGTGAACTAATCAACCCAAATTATTAAGTACCAAAGCCCAGGAATGATTCCCTAGGGGGCCCAATACATATGAAAGATAAAGAGTGGAGGTCCTGGAAGAAGCAGCACCAGAAAAGGAGAAGGAACAGAAGGAGTACTGTACAGATGTACTACTGTAATTGTTTGTTTGTGAGCTTTATCACCCCATTCATTGCCTTGGTGAAGAAGCCAAAAGCATTATCCTATCCCATCCTTGCCAGGCCAGCATTTACTTTGTTCTGTTTTCCCTTTCCCTGACAGCTATCTTAGCTAAGCTGCAAATCTTGAAAGTTGCAAAAACGAATAATTGGATAAACGTTGAGATGAGAAAGACGACCCCATCAGCCTTTTCCCTCGGTTATTTGACTATTGCAGAGGGACCATGCATATCCGTCACTTCCATCTTTTACTATCTTTCTTACTGTCTCCGTCAGACAGCTGAATGGAATGGAGACCGTCGGCGTTGACTGATCCTCAACTCGTCTCGGCGGAGAGATGTGCTGGTCCAACGACCAGTGGACTAGTGCCGACAGTCGCTGTAGATAGGTCTGTTACCCACTGTCGACTGTCGACTACCGTCTACTTAATCTATCTATTATCACCGTCCACACACGCCTCCAACGCCGACGCCGCGTGGTCGCAACTCGTTGATTGCTTCAACGCCAAGAAGACCAAGTGCTGCACTGCAATATTAGTCTGCTCTCACATGTTTATGTTTCTTTGTTGGGGTTAATCGCACGCATACATTATATAGAGTAAAATCTTTATATAATATCTAAATTATCACGAAATGTATTTTTTATTACATATAAATTTTCAGGGACTCTCATGGTACCTTTACTATCCCTCTGTTAGTCCTTATAGTACCTTCATCCATTATTCCGTTAAAAAATACCTACGTGGCTGTCATGTGACACTCATGTGAGTAAAATAGTAAGGGTAAAATAGTATTTTTATTCATATTTAGAATTATAAAATTTAATATATTGAATATCTATAATTAAAAAACATTTTGACACATAAAAAAAATACCTAATTTATTCTTTACTGTTATCAGGATACTTAGGTCAATTAATTTAAGTACTTTTATATTTGTTTAGTTTTTATTTTATTTTATGAAAATTTAATATATATATATATAGTAATTTAGAAATAATTTTTTTCTTGAACAATTAATATGATTAATCAATAGAGATGGTAGGTAAATCTAGATATTCACTAAATTCAATTCTAGGTCTTTCTTTAACCTAGTCTAAATTATTTAATTTAGTTTAATCAAAAATTTGTAAAAGAAATATGAAAAATAGGTGTTTTTACGATTTTATCCATACTTTAACGGAATAATTGACGGAAGTACTAAAATTGCTAACTAAGGGATAATACATGTATCATTAAACTCTCTAAAAATTTGTAGATACCAAAAAGCGCATTTCGTGATAGTTCAGGCACCATATAAAGATTTTACCCTTATATATTTATATATATATATATATATATATAAGTTTGCTCAGGTGCGGATACCCGCACCTAAGAAAAAAGGTACGGATTTCCAGTTTTGACCGACTTTTCGATCATATTTTCACATTTTAACCGTTCAGTTTTTAGATCCTAATGTATAGATCACCTCTGCAAAGTTTCAGCCAAATTGGTGATCATTAAGGCATCCAAAACTGTAATTTACACGAACGAACCGAATCTGCCGAACCAGAACCGTTAGTGTACATTGTTGTAAATTGCATTTTTGGATGCCTTAAAGATCACCAATTTGGCTGAAATTTTGCAGATGTGATCTATACATTAGGACCTAAAAACTAAACGGTTAAGATGTGAAAATATGATCAAAAAGTGGGTCAAAACCTAAAATTCGTACCTAAGAAAAACTGAGGACGTCCGCAGTGGAGAAGCGTTGTATATATATCTATATATATATATATACATATATATATATACATGTACTGTTTTGATTGTTTATCAAATTAATTTTAATAAATTTCTAGTGTGTTAAGCAAGGGGCATTCCTTCAAATTAATATAGACCTAATTTCTTGCTAATTAATTAAGTTTTCAAGACCATGCACACCACCGTAGTCTTGTTCTCATGAAGAATTATTTAAACGTGGTCGTCTTAATTTGACTATATACTATAGATTTTGTCCCAAAAAAAGAAAAAGCAAAAGGAATATATAGAGGAAAACCTCATGTTTTGTAATGTGCATGAAATTAAGCCCGCCTATTTTAAAAACCTTCAATTTACTATTATCAATGCATGATGGAGTGTTTTTTTTTTTTTTTTTTTTTTTTTTTTTTTTTTTTTGTATATCTTTACGTTAGGGTTAGGGTTGCGTGATCTATCTTAATTCTAATTATTCATTGTTCAAACCTTTATCTATTATTTATTAGGGTAAGTTGAAAAAACCGATTGTGAATTTCTCTTATCGCTTTGTCAAAACAAATAGAGTAGTCAGTCGTGTATTTACTAATTGATGCATGTTAGAATACATAGACTTTGTGGACACTCCCGATATTCTTTCAAGATGTTTGTTTTATACTTATTGTAATATGAGGTTCAGGTTGTATGTCCCTACATGTATTCTGCAATTTCATTAATCAAGGCTTGAGGGCAACTGCACCAACCTCATTTAAATAAATAAAAAAAAGTAAATTAACTTGAATTTCTAAGTTTTTAGCTCTCTCGATTAGTTCATACGTGTTGGATTCTTGATCACTTGTACTACTCAAATATATTGATGAAAATGTGCCTCAATCATTGTACGAAATTTCTTTTTAGAACCAAGCAGTAGCTAGTTGGGTTTGGTTGTACTTCTTTGTCGATATGATTACCACTGCTATTTATATCATTTTAACATGTTGATCACTTGCTAATAGAAGACAGTTTCTGATGGCCACTTTTAAACGCTGTGCCACTTCTGAACTAATGATGAAAAAAACCAAACTAGTAAAACCCTAATCATAATCACTCGGTAATTTGCAAGGGGGCCGGGTCTTTAAAAATAAATAAATAAATTATCCTATATTCAATATA
The DNA here is from genome assembly GCA_025331145.1 of Rosa persica. Taxonomy (NCBI): domain Eukaryota; kingdom Viridiplantae; phylum Streptophyta; class Magnoliopsida; order Rosales; family Rosaceae; genus Rosa; species Rosa persica. Next base: position 3,714,772 of record WFKR01000002.1, on the reverse strand, counting down.
TGATGACGGGTTAAATAAAAATGTATATAGAATTATACAGAGATGATTTTAGTAGTGCTCTCCTAGTCAATTATACCCGATTATTATTAAATTGGATCAAACTGTAAAACCAAAACGATTCAGATTAGACATAAATTTCTTTAGTCTAGAAGTTGTTATCGAACATGTTTCGGTCCATATTCCATAAATACTAAGGTGGACCATATAATTTGTGAAAAAGACACGCATATATATATATATATGATGGATAACAGGAGTCCAACCAAGGCATAGGGTCAATTATTTTGTTAACGCTCTCTTTTAAACACTATCTGCGTAGCTCTATCTGCAAAAGCTTTCTTTGATTAGCTTGCTCGTTTTTATTGGATAAGTGAGAAGAAGGATCTATAAAAATATGACAACAAAGAGGTCAGAGGTGGTAATTATATCGTTAATATCTGATAGTGCATTAGAACCAAAAGATAAGAATCCTAAGATGCCACTCGAGTATTCTTAATGTCTCTTGTGTGCTTCTTTTGTAGTCTTATCAATGTCGTGATCATACCATACAAATTTAACCAGAGCGTTTCATTTGCCAGAAACCCCATCAACGAAGCTTAGGGGCCTTGATGATCATACCGGTTCATCACTCGGGAACTACCATCGCAATACAATCTTTCAATGTCTATTAGAATAATAGGGTGAAACTAACACCTTCGTTTTTACAAATCACACCCCGTTTTTTCTTTTGGCATGTACATGTCAATGGTAAGAACACAAATGGCGCCGGGATGTGGTTTGCATAAAAATTTTGGTGCCAATTTCACTTTCCTTTGAAATGTATCATAGTGTAAAGGAGAAATATCATCAATTATCACTGAGTTATGACTTATTTGACACTTAACTCATTGTATTTCAACAATATCACTTAACTCACTCAGTTTTATATCCATATTTCACTTAACTCACTGCCGTTAATTCTATCGTTAGAAACCGTTAAAATTGAGGGTATATTTGTCAAAATACTTAAAAATCATTTTTCACTTTAAAAAACTACAATTATTAGATTTTTTTTCAATTTTTTTTTAATTTTTTTAAATTTCTGAAATTTCTAATAAAAAATGATTTTTTTAACTTAAATATAATGTGAAAAAAAATTGTCTTTTAAAAAAAAAAAAAGTTAGAAATGCAATTTTTTTAGTGTTTAGACAAATATACCCTCAATTTACATTTATTATACTTTTTTAAATTTTTAAATTTTTGAGATTTCTAATAAAAAATAAAATTTTTAACTTAAATTTAATTTGAAAAAAAAAATATTGTCTTTTTTAAAAATAAAAAAAAAAGTTAGAAATGCATTTTTTTAATGTTTGGACAAATATACCTTCAATTTTAATAGCTTTTAACGGCATAATTAACGACAGTAAGTTAAGTGAAAGGCGGATGTAAAACTGAATGAGTTAAGTGATATTGTTGAAAATACAGTGAGTTAAGTGTCAAATAAGTCATAACTCAGTGACCATTGGTGATGTTTTCCATAGTATAAATATTCAACTAGAGATAGAACAATCACAATATAATTCATTACAAAACAATAAGAATATCGTACAAATAAACATAGACTATCATACTAACCTTTTGAAGCCATGTTGGATTTTCAGACTCAGATTTTGCAGGGAATTATCCAGACTCTAAGAAGTCAACTTGTGGATATGTATTTATGCTTGCAGGAGGTGCCATTGCTTGGAAAACAATGAAGCAAACTCTAGTTTCAACTTCCACCATGCAAGCTGAATTTATTGCAGTATATAAGACTGTGTGTGAAGGACTTTGGATTAGAAATTTTTTGATGCAGACCAAAGTGTTAAGTCACATGGTACACTTGTGATCTATTGTGATAATGAAGCAGCTGTTTTCTTTAGCAAAAACAGTAAAAGATCAAATAATTCCAAACACATTGATTTGAAGTATTACAATGTTCGAGAAAGGGTTAAGCATGGTGTAATAGCTGTTTTGAGTATTGATACAAATTCATAGCTAGCAGATCATTTCACCAAGGCATTGTCGCTGCATTCCAGAAGCATACATCAAGCATTTGAGTTTTGGCTAGCTTAGATGTTTAGATTCAGTGAGAGTTAGTCTAGTTAGAGCATTTAAAATTCTGAGGTTTTTGAGTTCTTGTGTTTTAGTTGTGATATTTTATTTTGTTTATCACAACTCATTTGTAATGACAGTTTAAAGTTATCAATGAAATTTTTGAGGTATTTCCAGTTATGGTTTGCTGCAGCTTTATTGTTTTGAAAATTATCATCTTGTTTTCTGAATATCATACTTGCTATCAGATGGCTTAAATCATGTATAACATGATGTTAAGGTTCAAGCAATATTTTTAAGCCATCAGTGTTTAGTAAATTTTGCTTGAGTTTCTGGTCTAAGAAACATAAAGTATGACTTGATATATGCCTTTTTGTTGATACAGATTAGCATATATCGTATCACATATGGATTGACTTATGTAGGTTGCAGGAGCTTATGTTTGTGGTTTTGAACTCTGCATTTTTGTTAAAATGTATACTGTTTCTTGCTCTGCATAAGTAACTGTGATCTGACCATGTTGAAATGGATTTTCAATTTGAGTTTGCCATCTGGCACGCACTTCAATAAGTTAAGTAGGTTTTGATGTTCTCTGGTGCAAATCATCGAGCATGATATATGTGAGTCCAAGGGGGAGATTGTTAGATCAAATATGGACTTAACACATATTATCATAAAGTAATTGATGATTAACTAAATATCAAACCTAGTTTAACATGGATACAAACTGTAAATCAATACTAGTAACTTAATGAAAGAGTATATCAATTCATTAAGGTAAGTAATCCAATTCTTAGTCTGCAAGAAAGACCACAATGAAGTGTTACATTAAGAATCTAACTAGGAAACCTAAACTGATATGGATTGCTTTAATGGGAAGCTTCTTGAGGTTTAAGTCTCCTATATATATGGATGAATTGGTCCCTGTTGCCACCACGACCTATTGCATAAGTTCTGTCCATTGAGAAGCAAGTTGGTAAGCAACAGAAGACTATATTCTTGTGATCGTGTTTGCAGCTGCAGAGATTGAATCCATGCCAGTAATTGTTGAAGGTAAGTCTTGATCTTTGTGTGCATATGTTGTGAGCATGTATATATGGTTTTACAATATAAACCAAATAACACCCAAGATGAACATCCAAACCCAAATTCAAATCCAATCCATACTTCATAATATAACAATGAAGCTCCTTCCCATAACCCAATTTCCTAACATCCTCACCTCAACACAAACCCAACAGACTTGAAACAGTAAACCCGTCAGGCTTGAACCCACTCAGAATCATAGACTTAACAGTTTCCAACATCCCATTATCAAACCCACAATCACTACTACTCCCGCACCCCGATATCAACACATTTCCAGACCCCACATTTCTCTCAGGCATTTCATCAAACGCCTTCCTACATTCCCCAAAACCCCCACATTTACAAATACATAGACATCAAGGAATTTGCAACAACCGTATCCGTAACACACCCAATTCTCACACTCTTCTCATGAAACCCATTTCTTGGCCACCAATTCCACAGCCTCACTGGAAACTTTTGCCATTGTCAAAAATGTATACTTATCCAGTAATGCGTTACAACAACACAACATTTCTACAAACAACCTGAAAGCTTCACTGTAAACGCAAGTTTTGACATACCCATTAATCATTGAGTTCCAAAGATACACATTCTTGGGCTCAATTGAGTCGAAGACGAGTTTGGACTTGGTTGGGTGGTTAAATAGAGCGTAAGCAGAGATGAGCTTCATGGCGATGAAAGGGTTTTGTTAGAGGCCATGAGTGAGGACTCGAGTGTGGGCTTGTTGAGTGAGTAGAATAGAGCATTAATTGTGTAATTGAGAGCTGAACGTTCGTAGGCTAGTGGAGCACAATGGCACAAGTGTAATATCGTATGGTTTTGATTTTGTTTAGAAATTAATTAGGGTGATCGAAGGGAGGCTGATGTGAACCATTAGGGGCACATTAGGAATTTACCCCTTCATATGGGCCTAATGTTGGGTTTGGCAGAGCCAGCTCATCACTTAAAGTTGGATTTGGAAGGCTAGCAAAATTTCGGACACGACTGATTGAAATTGAGACCTCGGGGGTGTTGCTAATGAAATTGAAAGAGGAATAACTAACATGATGTCAAGTGTAAACTACAAGGTGGTAAAGTGAAATTTAACAACAAAACTCAAATCATCTCTGTAACTGGGGTCATCTTCTACCATCAATAGAACCAGATAAAGAGAGAGAGAGAGAGAGAGAGAGAGAGAGAGAGAGAGAGAGAGAGAGAGAGAGAGAAATTTGGGATCCTCAAAAGGATTGAAAAGACAGCCACCCAAAGGATATACAATCCCTTGATGCACCACCGAATTCAGACTTATGTGCACTAGTGAGAAAACCCCACTTATAGTAGAACTCTAAGGAGGAAATTTAAAAATTATGGCAGTAGGTGTGAGAATAGAATTGTTGGGAATAACAGAGCACAAGGATGATTGATCTGAGGAAAAAAGGAAAAATAGATCTAGAAAAAAAGAAATAGGTGGGGTAAGAAGTGATAAAGTGATATGAGGTTCACATCCAAAATCAATTGGTAATGACTGGAGTGACCTAAACCCTTATGCCCATAAGCAAGTTATTTTTTTCCAATGTGGGAGTTATATTTATATACATTCTCAACATGCTTTCGCATGTGTTGCGATTTCTCAAGCCATACATGTGGACAAGTTATATTGGGCGACGGTGAGCACATATGGCCATCGCTGAAACCAAACACGTCAACACGCCCTTGCATGTGTGACTATTTCTCAAGCCATACATGTGGACAAGTGATATTGGGTGACGGTGAGCATATATGGTCATCGCTGAAACCAAACACGTGGGTAACCCTCGCTCTGATATATAATAAAGTAATATGGGGTTCACATCCAAAACCAATTGGCAATAGATGGAGTGATCCAAACCCTTATAAATTCATAAGTAAAGATATATTTTTTTCAATATAAGAGTTATATTTATACACATTCTCAACAAAAAGAAACCAACAATGACTGAAACAATTGCAAACAAGAAAGAAATCAACTTAAAGCGAAAATAGAGTCAATATGTCTTTGATCTAAGTCGAAACTCTGACATAAGTGCTTATGAAGGGCAAGAGAAGCACCAACTCTCAACTTGGAGGAACAAAGCAGAGCGCAGAGATTTTCTGGAATCTCTCAATATATTACCAATTTCAGAGATGATGTATGGATGCCTTTAGGGTTTGGTGAGCGATAAGCCTATGTTTATGCTTGTAAATTGTAATACGATATCACCATCGATCTTAGCTTTAATCAATTAACCACATTAAATGCATAGAGCCGATAGAGGTCAAACGAACAAAGCTTGAGGCGAGCTTCAACAAGAAAGCCGACCTCAAGCTTAACTTGATATGTCTCGTGATGAAATATGAATTGTTATACACTTTACGAGTCACGACTTTCTTAGAGAGCTCAAGTTTCTGTTACAGATCGACTGCGCTAGAACAACCTAAAAGGAGATGAAATCAATAGACACAAGCTGTATGGGACCCAATTTGCAACTCTGAAGATATGGTACTACGAGATGGTATTAATTTCAATTATTAGATGAGGATCGAGGAGCATAGCTAGCGGGAGAGATTCAAAAATCAATCAATTAGGTCATCCTGTGTTGATCGATTAACGCCAAAATGGCTGGCTAGGGAAGATAGGAAGAGTTTCGTAAATCTTTGGAACATTGTTGTCTCGTCTTACCTGGTTATGAGAGGCCCCCATAATATGTCAAATTCTGGTCGATCGATCAGTCATTGTAGTACAAGACTTCTCCTTAGTAAGAGAATGGTATGGGATCCATATTATATCATTTAAATAGGAGGCACCAGTCACCTTTTATCGAATCATATGGAATAAAGATTATGGTGTCGCCGGAAATATTGTACCATCAAATAACACCAACCACCTTCCAAAGCTTAGCCAGCTAGCTAGCAACACAGGGTGCATTGTAATGAATCTGATCGACTCATTAAAACCGCAAATTAATAAATGAAAAGGTCAGAAGAGCATATATAATTTCGCGTTCATATATGTAGAAGTATATATCTGATTTTCCTCCTTGCATGTGTTCTCAGCAAGTGACATACATCACGTATTTGAGCTAGCCACAGCAAATCCATATAATACCTTGCTTAGATATTTTCATTTTCTTCTACGACAAGAAACTTTTGATTTGTAAGCAACAATTACAACGACAAGCTTCTTGCACAAACATTTCTCAAAACACATCAAAGGTTAGTGCATGCATGAAGAACTTGTAGCACAATTAAGCCACATTTTCGGCATTTCGCTCCGGTTAAGACAATGAAAATCAGTTAATACATCGACGGTGAAATTGGCTTCAAGAAACTTCAACCACAAACAACAGCATGCATGGTTTCATAGTACATCCATAAGTATATACAACATATGTAATTACTCACTAACATGGCTGAACCGTAAAACCCTACAAATTGCTGAAAATGATCTCTCTGGAACAATAATAATAAAATTAAAACACATGCATTCTACTGTATCAGGGCCTTAATTTCCATACACGATTATCATTTTTTTATCTTCTTCATACTGAATTAAGGAACCAAACTGGTCCTGGTCAATTTATTTGAGCGGATACAAAGGTTTAGGGTTTCATATATAGAAATAGAAGCATGTGCCGCGGTATCTTGTAGTTAATTAAATAATTATCAACTTCAAATATTTGCTAAAAAAACCCTGGTTTCATTTGTTCCAAAAAAAAAAAAGGATCCCTGGTTCCAATGCGAATCACGATAATCAATATTTAACAATGCAATGGACCAATGGTATCTTCATGATTGATTCAGATCTATGTACGATGCTCGCATAATAACCTACTAATCAGGAATGATTAGTTCATTGATTAATTGACTTGGGATGACCAAGACTATCAAAACCCAGATTAAATTATTTATTAAACAGTACATTCCAGTGACTTAGTTTCCATGGAAGTTAGCATTGCATACTAATGTGTTTGTTTTTGGAGATTCTACATATTGACTTACCATGCACGGAAATTAGCATCCACATTAATTATTGACCTAATTATATAAGCTCGGTGAGTGCATGATAGGGGAGGAAATCTTCCGTCCCCAATTTTCCCATCCCAATATGTTCTTTCATTCTGATTGGTTGATATGGATTAAAAAATACTTATCTTAAACTTTGTTTCATTTTTTAATCGTTGTATTCATTTTTTTATTATTGTCAACCAATCAGAATGAAAGGACATGGTGAAGATAGGAAAATTAGAGACAGAATATTTCAGTCTGCATGATAGTAGAAAAACCCAAACTGGTTATATTAAAAATTTCTAAAAATTAATTTAATTAGAACTAGCTACAAGTCTGCAATATTCCTTGGAAGATTAAATTCAAAGTTATAGTATATAATCAAGGTAAAAAATGAAAAATTAATAGAAGTATGAAAGCACAGCATATGCTTAAGTTGGGAAACGCGATCAATTCCTTGGATAATAACAGGTCAACTTGAGAGTTAAAGTTGCAGGCGTGACAGATTACTACAGCCCACCACCGATTCAATTTATAATTCTGATGCCTATTGTTGAATGCTTCATCTTCTCCCCGCAAATGACTAATTAATCTCTGTTGCTCACCTAGGGAAAAATACCCTACACATTTTGCCTTGGTTTTGTCTTTCATCCTTTTGTATTAATTTAATATCGAATATTAATCGAAACATTCACTATTACTCAAACTCCAAATTAGTTTAACAAGTAGTGAAGAGATTGTGAGTCGGCTTAGGTTTCCATTTTAAGGTACCTCATAAAAGAAGAAACTTAATTCTAAATATTAATTAAGAAAATATCAAATTTTAATTATACGTCACAATGTGTAAAAATATCTTATATATAATTTCAAACAATCACGAGATCATAAATAAAATTATAGTTATATATACATAAAAATTAATGATGTTACACATATGCAACTAACGTAAATCATATATGTGGATCGGAATCTCATTATTCACTGCATTTGTTACGTCCCGAACCCAGAATTTTCGATTTTTATTAATTTGACGGTAGATGTCAGTTACACTTAATTTTTACTCCGTTATATGATTTTAGTGGCCCTAAAAGTTGACTTTTGTTCGGGTCATAATTTGAGAAAATGTTCTTCAGGGAAGTCGTAGAGGATGTTAAACCGAGAACATGCATACGTGGTTCGTAAAAATCGGAGTTAGTATGCGAAAGTTATAAGCGAAAAACTAAATTTACTATTCCCGGTTACTGTTCATAGTAAGTTCTTTAAATAGGAAGTTACTGTGGTAAGTTTCCAAATTTGGAAACTTACCCGGCCTTTTCTCTCTCTTCTCCCCCGATTTCTTCCTCCTCCAGTTCGGCCGAAACCTCCTCCTCTGAGTTTCTTCGATTCCGGCCACCCCACGACGAAACCCAGACGTCCCTAGGTTCGCCTCTTCCTCCTCGTCATGCCCATGGTCGCATTTCATGATATCTCGACCGTTGGAGCTCGGAATTGAGCCACAAAGTTCACTGTAGCAGATTGGGTTTTTCGGCGATTTCCGGCGATTTCGGTCGTCTCCGGCCACCAAACCGGTGTCGAAGGTTCGGTTTTCTTCACTGATCATTTCCCCTATGGCCTTGTGTCTCGATTTGCTGTGTAGAAGTCGAATTGTTGAATTGAAATTCTAGGGTTCTTGGACAATTTCTGGGTTTATGTTCATTCATTGATTTCGACTGGTTTTGATTGTTATTTGGATGTGTTGTAGTTGAATGAAATGACCAGTGAGTAGAATTGATGTTGTGGATGAAATTTGGTGGCCATAGGAGGAGGTTGATTCCGGCGAGTAACCGCCACTCGCCGCCACTGTGGGCGGCGCGTGAGGTGGTGTAGGGCAGGTTTATGATTGTCGTAATTTGGCTATTAAATCGTTGATATAATGTAGTTTCCATATTGGTGACCTCGGATTAATTTCGTGAAGTGTAGATATGGTTTTCGTTATGGTGTGAAATTCATTGATTAATTCACGGATAATCTGTGTATCGGAATTCCTTAATCGGAAGCTCAAAGTAAAGAAATGAAGTTAGAAAAGTGAAATTGGAGATTTTTAAGTAAATAATAACAATTGGGATATGGTTTGGTTTTGGTGGATTTAATTTTTATCCGTCCTGTACTTATTGATTTATGAACGTTATATTGTACAGGACGTGAGGAGGATTCCTACGAAGAGGGTTCGGATCGACGGCAAGCTTAGCCGTATACGGTGAGTGGACGTTTGATTTTAAAGTCATACATGCAATTAAATTTTCTAAGTTACGAAATTATTTAAAGTATTTGTTATTTAATAAGCATATTATTCGATTTTTGATTATGAAATTAGTTATGGTTCAAATTGCCGATTAGAAGTGGTTATGTTTCATTTCGAACTTTTTATTAGAAATAATCTTCGATAAGATTATTTCTGAAAATGAAAGTATCATTATTTATTAATAGATTCGGGTTTCTCAAAAAATCTTCGGAAATTGAAGATTTCTTCGAGATTATAAACTTACATGATTTTAATATATTGATTCATAATTTTGAATCATGTTGGCGTGCGGGGTCACGTCGTTGGACTAAGTTCCTTTCTTGTGAGACTTCGAGGAAATCTCACAAATACTCGATTTTCATATGGTTTTTATCCACCATACCTGGGTCGATATACTTTATTGCTAGCTAGCCTATTGGTACTCCTCCCTACTTACTTTGTGTTAGTGGGTGAGTAGAGCCGAGCATGGGATGCTCTTGAGTGTGGGACACTCCGACCCGAGCCTTAGCGGCTCACTTTATTTTATTGTATGGTGATGACGTTTTTCCTCATACCTTTTAAATTATTTACTTATCTATTTATTCGTCCGACTAACAGGGTCGGTCGAACTTCCCTTAAGCCAGCGGGGCTGGCTTAGTCATGAAAGTGATTTAAAAACCTTTAGTCCCCTATTGCATGCATAAGAACGTTCTAAACAATAAATGTGGGAAAGTGAGAAACACTTCTTTCTTAATTAAATATTTTTGTCCACTCACAACTAAAGTTTTATCGCTTACTTTCCCCTGGGCTTTTCGGTTTCCTTTGCCCAGTTCGCAGTGTTGCTGTTCGGCGTGGGATCGAGGCTTAGCACCAGTTCTGCCACTTGCCTTTCGTAGGTTAATATTAACCTACCTCATGTAATATATTTGATTTTATCGTAGATTGCTCTGATAACCTTAAGAGGCTGTATTGTATAAATTTTACTGTCTTTACGCTTGGGTTTTGCTTAATAACTTGTGGTGGTTGTGAAATATAGAATGACTGCATGTGGTGGGATCTTGGATTTAGAAAAATTTGTTTTTGTCGTTTTTCTCACAGGTTGGGTTGTCCACTTTTAAGGGAAGTTCTGTCGAATTTTTCTTAAAAGTGGGCCCCGCAGAGTCCATCTTGAAAATTTAAAAAGATTTTCGGGATGGATTCTGACAGCATTTATCATGCTTGACATGTGATAATGTTTGGGGGTTAGGTTTCAAGACCTCATAAACCCTAAAGGCCTAGACTTCAGTTATCAAAGGAGGAAAACGGACCAACAAAGTCTCGTACTCGGATCACCCAAGCTAAATGAAGATGACCCCATCTCTTCTTTTCGATCAAGCAAGAACACTAGGGATGTATTACCCAGCTAAATGACTGATCTGTCATATGTCATGTCCAGTTTGACAAGGCACCCGATTGATGTTGAGGACCGAAAACAACAACGTTTTCCAGCGACGTAAATTATAACAATACTAATAACGATATTCTATATATCCCTCTGCAAAATCCTAACGTACAATAATGGCAGACCCCAGGTTAATAGAAATCCCAGTTAGAAGACAAACCCGGTGATCAAAGAAGTGGGTCCCTAACATTTGCTTAGCTTTCAACATGTACCAGCTGTGCAGATTATTGGCAATGGCGGGGTCGTCATAGATGATTGACTTGAAATTTTAATCAAACAGACTAACAGATGGAGGAGCCAGCCCTGCACACGCAGTTAAAAAAACACAGATGGATGGCTACAAGTGGGTTTAGGGTTTCTCTGTCTAAATCTTTATAATTGAACGAAAAGCTTCTGTTTGTAATCAACTTCACCAAACCCATCATCTCCTTTTGGCAGTTATACACATGGTCAAAATGTTTTGACCATTTCACTTCTTTTTCTTCGCAGGAAAAGTTAAATAAAAGGTTACAAATATTTGTCACCTTGGATCAAAGTCCGATTCTAGTTGCTTCATTCCTGTTACAAAATCAATTTTATTATAGATGCGATTGCTTCGCTTATCTTTACAATATAGACGATTTAGTTTCATTCAATTCATTTAAAAAGTGGTATGATCTTATCATCAAAATTTGGCTCCATTAACACATGTTTTCTTTTGCGGTTACTTTTTTCTTCTTCTTTTTCCATTGGTCATGATGCTAAAAACAACTAACATGATTTTGAGCTATATAACTAGGAAATATGCTCGTGTATCCATGTGCTAGGAAATCCAAGGTTTCAATATATTCGGCGATTGATATATTCTGATCTTCTAATTATTTGTATAAACAATGCATGCACTTTCAGTATTTTTTTTTTTTTTGTCATTTGTTAGCTAATTCCCGGTTTGGGGGGTCGTTGATAACTTGTAGAACCGTTTATGGAATCAAAAGAGGTTGTGTGACCACTGTGACATATCTGGCTTGGCAAGGCAGGGCATCTGCGGACCTGCCGATTTCTAAGGGATATTTATTTTTTATTTTTATTTTTTTGGTATCAGTTGCATGTGCAACTTTTGTGATCAAGACAACCATTTATTATTCGATGCCTAATAAATGTTTTTTTTCTTTTTTCTTTTTCTTCATATGAAAATTAACTCATAAAAAATCAATTCGGAATTTATAAAAAAGAATCAGACGCAAAAAGTCTTATTATGTCATAAGTTACCATCAAAGAAGCCGTGAAACATAATTAAGAAAAGTCAAAACGTTTTGCCCAAGAGATGTGATTGTTCATGGAAGCGGACTTCTTTGTTTTGAACTATCTTGCTAAGAGGACCATTACTATCCCACAGGTATGATAAATTCTTTTGGGGTCATTTCCCTGTCAACTGAAGTACGGCAGCACAACTCAATTGTTGTACCCTAATCTATGATCTCAGCCATTAACCAGAACTTTGTAGAGTACAAGGGTCACATAATACCAACAACTATCTTCAGCTTCAATTGAAGAAGTAGATAAAAAGTGCAGAAATAAAAAGGAATCCTAACAACCCATATATATGAAGCCCCTATTAGGTACAGGTGTTATATGTAGCCGTATTTTACAGTCTAGCTTATCTGTATTTCTTAAATTAATTGCCGAGTAAACTCATAGCTGCATCTAATAAATGCTAGTGATTCACTGCGATCTTTGAGACCCTGTTACAGTAAGAAAGAAATTGCAGGCTTTTGAATAATAATTTGCGTATACAAAGGATGAGTCAATGTGTATGTATAGTAAATACACTTGTCAGAAACACAAGGACTCATGCATAATTGCATAGTAGCTCTAACACAACTGTCAGAGGAGTAAGTCTCTCTAAATACATATAGGCAGCAACTTATTGATGAAACATTTATCGATTGTATTGCTAGTATCTGAGTGAAATAATACACAGATGTGACATATATACGATTCGGTCGATCTGACTTATGTTTGTAATGTGCAGGTATCACTTTCTAATTGATATTAAACATTTACACATGGCTGAACACAAGTGGCCAATAATGTAACTAACGAAATCTAATTAGGGGTTTTATTCAAAGATTTGAGCATACTCTCATTTAACAACGAATATATGTTTGTACTTGACTCCTACTTGCCTAGTTAAACTACAACCGGATGGTATCATACTTCTGTCAAATCTGTACTTTGATTGAAAAATATCAAGTCTAGCACCACATGTGAATGATATCCGACTTTTAATAGCTAGGCACCATCTTAATCAGCTCATCTCACCAAGTGAATCCCAAATCCAAACAACACATCAGATTTTGAGAATCAGTTTAAGAGACCTCTACTACTAGTTCGGAATATATGCCATATTATGAGTTTTTCTACTTATATACAGTTCAACAGTGAAGAGTTCCGAACATGAAACATAAAGGACGAATTATAATCTAGACTTCATACTAATTTATTGTATTCATTACAGTACATTACAAGAAAGTGTGATTTTCAACAAAGAACTGGGACGTTGTGTGTGGACCACTTGTGATTGAGACGATAGAAATTGACTTCGAAAATCAAAATCACACTAGAACACTAGTAAAATAGTAGAGGGAGGAAATGTATATAATTAGAACCAAAAATTCATATTAGCAAAGAACTGGGCTTAACTAATTAAAAAAAGGCACACGTGGCTCATCTACCAAGCAAAGCCGGTGAAGGTCAGGTGACATTAATGTTGCCACAACAGGTCCTCAACACATAAGGCTGGCTCCGGTGCCATTATCATATCGTAATTCCTAATATACCCATACTCTTCTCCAAAATAACCATTTTGCCACCACGGCTGCGGAGGGTAGAGCCACCCTTCCACCGAGTCCTCGAACACGAACTCCGACTCGGCCGACTCGTAGCTCGTCCCCAGGCTCGGCAGCTCCACTATCTCCCCCAGCTCCTCCGGTGTTCCGGCGTCGGCGCTGCTCGTGACGGCCATTGACGACGAGGATGACGATTGCGACAATGTCGATGACGGCGGCGGCGTTGGTGATGGGTTTGGGTGGTCCATGGAGGCGGCTTTGGAGGCTGCGGCTTGGATGTCTCGGGGCGAGTTGGAGTCGGGTCGGGGCAATGACCCGGATAAGGCGGGGAAGTTGAGGATGGCGGAGTCGCCTTTGATGGTCAAGGCGGCGACGTCGTGGGCACGCGCAGCCATTTCTGGGGTGGAGAAGGTGCCGAGCCAGATCCGATTCTTCTTCCTGGGCTCGCGGATTTCGGATACCCATTTGCCCCACGCCCGCATTCGGACCCCTCTGTAAACCGGGTGCTTGCTGCTGCTCTCCCTGGCTCGTTTGCTGCTGACCCGCTTCTCGTCCGGGTTGGAGTCTCCGGGTGACGGGTTATTCTGACCCGGGGAGCGCGGAGAGGCGGAGGAGGAGAATGAAGACGAGTTGAAGCTGGTCGACTCGGTGGTGGTGGTGGTGGTCTCCGAGTGGCTCGGGTCAGTGGTCATTGCTCAAAAGATTTGAAACCTACTGACCTTATTTCTTTGTACTGTATAATATAGATGCTAAAAGATTAAAGCTTTATTAAGAGTGAAGAAGCTTAGAGATTCTCTACACTTCTCTCTCTCTTTTTCTTTACTATAAACGGAAATGTATTGTAACTCTGGTTCAAGAAAGAGAGAAGAATCGGGTGATGGAGGTGTGTTAGAGCACCGGTGACTGAGACAAGGAGCAGAGAATCCGAGAGAGGGAATATAGAGTTGGAGAGAGTGCAGTGTTGTTTGCGTGTGCGAGTGAGCAAAAGTATTTGACTAGAGAATGGAGGAACCCAAAAGGCTTTGAAAGGAGAAAGGAAGAGGAGGGGGGGTTTTTATTAGAGAAGCAGATAGAGAGAGAGAGAGAGAGAGAGAGAGATCAAAGACTGAAGCTTTTTCAAGGAAAAAACGTGGGCTTTCGCTTTGGTTTCTCACAGTGAACTGTGAACCTAAGCCATCGCTATCTTTATGACATTAGCAATTTTAATTTCTTTCTCTAAAGGAAGATGGGTTTTTTTTTTTTGGTTAACTGGTTCCTGTAATTTCTGGATCAATATTAATGTTATTAATATTAATAGGCCATATTGGAGTGGGGGAGAAGAGGTACGGAGAGAAACCAATGGGACTGTGAAGATGGTGATGTACATTGTACTGACTCTAAAGAACACAGCTGGCTATGGTACAGCGTACGAAGGCATCTGGGACAATTAGGATTACGGATTACCGCAGTAGGATGGAAGAGGACGATGTATTGTACCACCCAATCTTCACTAGCTTAATAATTTTTTCCTTTAATTTTCACCCATACCCCCTAGCTCACAATAATAACTCTGTAACCAACCCAAACTACAAAATTATTTGATCAGTAAAATTGATAAATAATTGGGTGTATATGATATATAGTTGATATGGTGTATTGTTTCACTCTGGTTTTCATTACGTACATATTGCGTAATTTAATACGTTATAGTTGACAGATGCAGGATTGAGAACTGATAACGCATTGGACCGCACCAAACTGCATTGTTGATTAGGTTTAGCGGTTCCTTTAGCTTTTAGCCACTGATGATGTAATAGTTATCACCGACTCTCTCCACTCTCTCGTGTAAAAATTTATCATAGACGATGGGGTGATTGGGCAGTGGCTGATCGAAACAGCGAGGAGGTTCTAGATTAAAAAGCAAATGCTCACTGGAATTAAATGCACCGACGCCATCACAAATTTCAAGAATCGATTTTGCCGATTCAGTGGTCAATTACAGTCGAAATCTAAGAGGCTTTACTTTCAGTGTTATTTTAAGAATCTCACTTCTCCAACAAAACTTGCTAAATTACTCCTTGTTTTTATTTTGTAAGCATTGGAATTATTTACTATGTTTCAAAAGGAAAAAGAAACATGTTTATTTTTCTTTTCATTCGAGTAGTTAATGCATGTTAATTATTAGCTTTTCATGTGAATATTCATTGAAAAAATTGCTATCTTCAATATGATTTTAGTATTTCAATAAGAAAAAGTTTAATGCAACACTATAAATTAAAGTCGACAACAGTTCGCTACTTTTATCAAATCTTCTAATGCATATTAGTTTGATTGTAAGAAGTAAGTGTCTCTCTATTCTATCCCAAAATTAAAATTAAGGAAAATGATTTGTGGTCTCAAGGAGGCCTAAGATTTGTGGCCTCAATCTTAGGTGTCAAGCCATATCATCTACACATATCATCTATTTGTCAAATCATGTCATGTAATTCTTGAGAAAAATACCATCTTATCCTTATAAAATCTAATGACTCTAAATTATTTTAGCTTTGTTCTAAAAAAAAAAAAATTGGCTTTTTTTCATTTTTTTTTTCATTACACTCATGCTTAGATTTAAATAACAATTTTTTTTCTATCTCAATCAAGAGTAGAAAAAATTTCATGTGATTTAGTCAATAGATTTGCATAACACAATCGATTAATAGATTTGCATAACACATTCGATTAATAGATTTGCATAACACATACAATGTGAAAAATACATATTCATATAATTGTAAACTAGCACCTTAATACATATTCATATAATTGTATACTAGCACCTTAACATGTGCTCCGCACATATCAATTGGCTTTTGTTTTTATTTTTTAAATTAAAAAAAGTTACATCAGTTTCTCTCCTAATTTTGAAAAAGTTTCTTCATTTTTCATGGGAGATATTGTAATCTTTTGAAATATGATATAGTTAATTGACTATCTTATCCTCATATATAAATAATTTATTTATTAATATTTATATTATGTGAGCACATATATGGTAGTTCAAAACTTTAACCATTCCCTCAAGAATTGGCTTAATTACATAAGATATTCTTTTGTGCATTGTTTTCTCTTTATGTAGCCAGAGTTTAAACCTTAGATCTGAATTTATTATTTTTTGTTTGTTTTTCCCTTATATTTAGATTGTAGATGTTAATTAATGGCTGCTAACGTGAAATTTTTATTACCTCTTAATTTAGACATAAGTATTTCCCAAATTCAATTTATTAATGCTATTTTTTTTTATGAAATTAACCAATATTTGGAAGAAAAGTTAATGTCTATTTCTTGACACATAATTCAATATATTAATGCCATTTGGAAAGAAAAATTAAAGGAAACAATTTAATTAAATGAAGAAAAATATTGGTCAAAGAATCCGTTGACATATCTTTTAAATTAATGCATAATTAATAGTTTATATCTTTTGTCGTCACCTAATTAAATTCATTAATATAATTGATTCACCACCTAACATTTAAAATAAAATGTAAAAGGGTAAAATTGGTGTTGCAATAGTATGATGTGACAAAATATATTATGTGGAATTGAAAATGAAATTTGTATTTACTTACATGGCATGACACCTAAGATTTAAGGCCACAAATCTTAGGCCTCATTGAGGCCCCATATCATTGCCCTTAAAATTAAATGGAGGGATACACCAATAAACAAATGCAATCATTTTTCCGCTAAAGAAGAAAGCCCCATTCCCCACAATCCCACGTACATAGCCAAAACCAATCTTAAGATTCCTACCCGCTAGACCTATCTTTGTTGCTGGAGCCAGGTGCAGATTACAGAGACTTCTACAGTTTCATTGTGCCCTTCTAGTCAGATCATTGTCTCTGTACATTTTTGATACTTCTTTTCATCTTGTTTACCCAGAAAAATGGCTTTCTTCAATTAGGGTTACCAGACTTCATAATTGAGATCATGGGCTTACATTATGTTTTTTGGTCCAACAACTCAGCAAATGGAGGTATTGATTGCATTAACTTCCCAATCAGCGATGCAATAATATAATATAGTAATCAAAGCAGTTCTTCCCCCAGAAAAAAGATTTAATATTCTGCGGATCATTTCCAGTTTAATTTTATATATACTTCTGATCCAGGAAGGACTAGGAGAACTTAGAAAATGAAATCAATAATCGGACAAAAAGTGCCTTTATTACAGGTATATTGGACCATTGGAGTCCCATAAGGAATCCATGAACTATTATTTACGATCTTGATCGATTCTTTACTACATTAGTACATTATATCAGGAATTGCTGCTACTCTTCTAATCATTTTTTTTTCTTTGGCTAAACTGGCAATTATTTCGTCTTACATCAACTCTGTGATATCGTTGCAGTAAAAACTAGGGTTCTTGATCGAGTTTTATGTTCAAATTGTGCAATCGAGTTGACAATTGACCCTTCCTATCTACCTACATACCACCTATAGAAGGGTCTTAATTATCAGTTTTCAATGAAGTTCGAATGAGTTGCTGCGGATATATTCTACAAAACAAGTTCACGCATCAAATTCCTTAAAGAATTTTGAACCATTTGTGACGTTGCTAATTTTCTGGTTCATATTACTTGTTTCGAACGTTTGATCATCGTAATAAATTTATTTCGTGGTCCTTCTCTAAAGACAAGTACAGATAAGAGACTTTTTCCATAGGCTTACATGCATGATGCTTCTTCATTTCCTCATAACTGCATGTGCAGAGGATTGTAGTTTCTACGTAAGTAATTCCGCAATGAGGAATGCCATAGCAACTTTCTTTAGCCAACCTTCTTCGACATTTTCTCTCATTTCGGTATGGTAATTTCATAATACAAACACTTGTTTTCAAGATAACCCTTTAACGATCATCTATATAAAACGTCCATCGAATCGTGGTTCTAATTTAGTTAATGTTATACAAAAGTAATAAAGTAACATGGGTGCGTCTATACGTACCAGTTAATTTTTTTTTTTCTTTCTTAATCTGATCTTCAAAAATATCTAAAAGCAAAGAGTTCGGATTATTGAATCATACTATACGTGATGATCGAACAATAGTATGAGAACAATTATAGAGAAAAGTTTGTTAGCTTTATGGACTCTTGTCTCTACTACAAAAAATATCATGTTTTTTTTTAAATAAATTGGTTTCAATTTATTTCAAAAAAACATGCAACCAATTTATTTCAAAAAAAAAATATCTGTTCAAGAAAATCCAGATTATGCGTCTGGCCCAAACTTTAGGTTACTTGACCTAATGGTAATAGGGTTATAGAATGATTTAGAATCCTATTCAGTGTAGAATTACTTTCCTTGTATGATTGAAATTATATGCATTGTAATCCTCTATATAAAGAGGCTCATATTATCAATGAGAATACACAGCGAATTTCTCTCAATTTCTAATTCCCCCTAAAACACGTTATCAGCACGATCTCTAACCCTAGCCCTAAAAACCAAAACCCTAAATCTCCACAGCCCCCGCAGCGACCCCGCAGTTGCCCCTGCAGCATCCTCGTGGCCTCGCGACATCCCCGCAGCAGTCGCATCCCTCAAGGGCCCCATAACAGTCCTTGCGACATCTCTGCAGCGTCCTCGCGGCATCCTCGCAGCAACCCTGCAGTATCCCTGCACTGCCAAGCCAACAACTTTTCCAGCCAAGATTTCTGGCATCTTTTCGAGGTAAACTTTTCTAAAATTTCCCATTTTTGAAGTTTTTCAATTTCTTCTTCTTTTCTTGGGGACTTTCAACATCCCTTCTTCTACCCCCCTTTCTTCATCATAGGGGAGACCTAATTAAGCCGAACTGTGGGGGTTCGTGATCACTCCAAGCTTGGAGCTTGTTGAGATCTCCAAACTTAGAGTTTGTAGAGAATTTATGATCGACCATTTACGTCATTGTTTCGATATAATCCAATACCACTTGGAATTGAATTTCTAGGAAGCGATTACGCTCAGAAATTCCTAATTTCATGTAAGCGACTATGCTCAGAAATTTTATATGTTTTTGTGGTAGCCTTTTATGCTCCGAAACTAACCCTAATTTCTTGTTCTTTTTCAGGATGAGTAACCTGAACAAACTGGACTTCACTCCATTGGGAACAACTGGATCTGGATATCACAAGTGGGTTCGTGATGTTCGCCAGCATCTCAAGGTCGATGGAATCCTGGATACGATTCTCGAGCCTAGGCAGGACGTGCTAACTGTTGAGCAAGCTCAAGTTTTGGAAGCAAATAGAGCAGCCTTAGAGACAAATAAGGCGAAAGCCATCATCCTAATGACTCGTCATATGGATGATTCGCTCCAGTACGAGTATATGAATGAAGAAGACCCCAGAAGGTTTTAGGTCTCACTCAAAGAAAGATTTGTTAACGTCCGTGACTCCTTGCTTCCTGAACTAGAAGTGAGATGGCATAGCCTCCGCTTATGTGATTTCAAGTCAGTTCTTGACTACAACTCGGAAGCACTTCGCATTAAATCCTTAATGGAATTCTGTGGTGAAGAGATCACAAATGCGATGTTAATTGAGAAGACTCTCTCTACCTTCCCCGTCTCTACATTGATGGTTTCTAAAAACTATCGAATCGATGTTGTTGCAGGACGAATCATAAGGTTTCATGGGCTCATTGGAGCTATGAATGTCGCGAAAAGCATGACAACATCCTTGTGAAGAACTATAATTCGAGATTCGTGGGAACATAGCATATTCCGGAATCCAATTATAGTCGCGCCCCAAAGAAAGGGCGTCAAGAGCGAAACCTAATCTTTGGAATACATTTGGACTTTCTGGTCCATATAATCGCTCTACTTGGGAAGGTGACCGCCAAAATAGGCGAACAAGGAACCGAAGAGGTCAACGTGGAAAGAGAGAGGGAGGCAACGCCTCTGGCCATGTTGGTGGCGCCACCAACATTAAGAGCCATCCTAATTACACTTTCAAAGCGCCTCAATCAATGGAGTCTGAGCACAGAGATGTATGTTCTCGACGTGGAGTATCCGGTCATTGGGCACACATTTGTAGAGCTCGTGAAGAAATTGTCACCGCCTACAAAGCATATTGTGAAGTAAGAGAAGCTCACAATGTGGAACAAAAAGATCAAGATGATGATCTAGAGTGAAGGGTTAAAGACTACAAATCTGGTTGGGATCAATAGATCGTCAATTCTGTTTAAGTCTTTATTTTTCCAAGTGATGTAATAGGCAATCGCCATATTATTTTTTGTAGTAAATGCCTATGGTTTCGTCTTTCTTCAAAGTAGGCTCATCCAAAGTAACTGTGATGTCTAGGAAGGTTTTGAGATAAGTGGTACTTAAGCGAGCCTTACTCCACCGACATCTCTCTACTCACCTGGTCACATTTGCATTGAAATTACCGAAAAAGTTAGATGGCTACCATTGTTTTGCATTAGCTAGCATTTTGGATTAGATTTTTTTTTGTCAAAGAGACAATGATGTAACTCCGTTGGCTTATGAATACAATTTCGAGTTTTTTCATTATGACTCTATTTTGATTCAGATCATATGACTTTGTGACTACGATGGATGGACCATCAATATTAACTCAAGGACATAGAATAGCCCAAGTTCACTTTGTCAAATGGCACCTTGATTACTGTCACTCTCTACACTCCTAGGGCAAATCGCATCTATGAATAGCTAACGGATACCATGCGAAAACGCATGTAGAGAACGAAAAATGAGTTCCTTTGCAATATCTCTAATGACTGCGAACAAAGGCGCATCTTAGAGAAGTTTATGTGTCTCTCTAGTGGACTCTATGTCACTACTCGAGCTATTAATCCAATAAAATTTATGAGAGAAGATCTCTTGGATTTAGACACATATTGGCTTTATCACGACATGATAGATCATCCTAGTCATGATATGATGATCCGTCTACAAAAAACTTCACATGGACATCCTTTCTCTCGAGCGAAACAAAGCATGAATCAAAAGTTGATTCTTGGACTTAGCAAGACCACAACAACCGCAGCCTCTGGCGCCGCAGCTGTCTTGGGTCGCCATAGGGCCGCCAACATCCCTTGTGATAACGCCATAAATGGCACCAACCATGAGCATGACGCCATGGTTGTTTCTCCCAGTGGCCATAACGCCATACATACTAATTCTCATGGCTCCAACGCCATGATGGGAGATGTAGTCACACATTTTGCTTCTAATAGCGCTACAGACGCTCAGGCCCAACCAAAATCCTCATTGGTTGCTTCCAAGGTCTCTTGTTCATTTTGCAAAGCCTGTCCCTTCGGGAAATTAGGACTGAGACCATCCTATGCAAAGGATATGAAAATACTCATTATGTTCTTACATCGAATCCGTGGGGATTCTGTGGACTGATTCAACCAACTTGCGGACGTTTAAATATCTCATGATTTTGGTTGACATGCAAACACGCTGTCACGTGTTGTGTCATTGTCCACTTGTAAATGCTGCTTCTGCTACACTCCTAGCAAATACCATATGACAACGGCCTCACTCCCCGGATCATCCTATTCCGTCAATTGGACTTGACGATGCTAGAGAGTTTACATCGAAGACTTTCGATGGATATTGCAATGGAATTGATGTTGGACATCACATTCTCATGAACACACCTAAATGGTTTCGCAGAAACGACTACGATGGTAGTCAAGACATTGGTCATGTGCACCAATCTCCATATATCCGCTTGGGGTGATGCAATATCGCATGCAGCTATGCTAATTCGTCTACGATCTACCACCACTCAATCTATGTGTTACAGCTAGTGACTGGGTACAAATATTTTGTACTTACGCACATTTGAGTGAGTCATTTATGTGTCAATTGCGCCGCCATAGCGCTCTATAATAGGTCCTTACAGACGAATGAGAAAATTGGATTTGAGACTCCAACCATCGTCCGCCACTTAATGCCCTTACAAGGTGATCTCCTTACCCCTAGATTTACGGGTTGTCACTCTGCTGCTGAGTGACAGTAATCAAGGTGACATTTGGCAAAGTGAACTTGGGTTATTCCATGTCCTTGAGTTAATACTGATGGCCCAGCCATCATAGTCACAATGTAATATGCTCAGAATCAAAATGGAGTCATGAAAAGAACTCGATATTTTATTCATAAGCCAATGGAGTTACATCATTGTCTCTTTGACCAAAGAAAATCTAATCCAATAAACTAGCGAATGCAAAACAATGGTAGTCATCTAACTTCTTTCGGTAATTCCAATGTAAATGTAACCATATGAGTAGAGAGATATTGGTGGAGTAAACCTCGCTTAAGTACCACTTATCTCAAAACCTTCATAGACATCACATTTACAAGGAGTACGCCTACTTTGAAGAAAGATTAAACCATTGGCATCTACTACAAATAATATGGCAATTGCTTACATCTCTTGGAAATAAAAAGACTTAATCAAAATCGCCAGTTTCTGGGTCTTGATCTTTGTAGTCTTCCACCCTTAGATCAAGATCGCCATCTTGATCTTCTTGTTCTATGTAGTTGGCCTCCCTTACTTCACGATACATTTTGTATGAGTTTGCAATGTTCTGGGATGCACTACACTTCTTTGCCAAATGTCCACTTGATCCACATCGAAGACAAACATCTTTATGGTTAGGCTCCCTTGATCGAGGTGCATTTGATGCACGAGTTGGACGACCATTGTTCTTGGTGGTGTCACCACCATGGCCGGAGGCTCCGCCTCTCTCTCTTTTCACACGTTGACTTCCACGGTTCCGTGAACGCCTATCTTGGTGATTTCCTTCCTCTTTAGGGCGAGAATATGAACCAGAACGTCCAGAATTGTCCCTACTCTTAGGGTTTCGCTCCTTGCGTCCTCCCTTGGGGGCGCGACTATAATTAGACTCCGAAATAGATTTAGTTCCCACAGGTCTAGCATTATAGTTCTTCACAAGGATATTGTCATGCTTCTCAGCTACGTTTATGGCGCCAATGAGCTCATGAAACCTTGTGATACGTCCTGCATTCACATCAATCCGATAATTCTTCGAAATCATCAGGGCAGAGAGGGGGAAGGTAGAGAGAGTCTTCTCGATCAACATCGTATCAGTTATGGTTTGTCCACAGAACTCCATCAAGGACTTGATACGAAGGGCTTCTGAGTTATAATCAAGTACGGACTTGAAGTCACAGAAGCGGAGGCTATGCCATCTCACTTCTAAATCAGGAAGCAGGGAGTCACGAACGTTGCCAAATCGCTGCTCAAGTTCCACCCATAGTTTTCTGGGGTCTTCCTCATTGAGGTATTCACTTTGCAGAGCATCATTCCTGTGCCTTGTCATGAGAATTATGGCCTTGACTTTATTTGCTTCGAAAGCACGAATTTGCTATACAGAAAGCATGTTCTGACTAGGATCTTGGATGGTTTCCAGAAGTCCATCAACCTTAAGATGTTGGCGCACATCTCGGACCCACCTATGGTATCCTGCGTCAATTGTCTCTAGTGGAACAAAGTTCAACTTATTCAGATAACTCATCCTGAAAAACAACACAAGATTAGGGTTAGTTTCGGAGCATAAATGGCTACCACGAAAACAATAAGAATTTCTTAGCGTAGTCGCTTCCAAGAAATTAGGGATTTCTGAGCGTAGTCGCTTCCAAGAAAATCTGATTCCAAGAGGGGTTCTGGATTAGATTGAAACAACGATGTATGTGGTCGATCGTTTTCTTCTCAACAAACTCTAAGTTTGGAGGACTCTACAAGCTCCAAGCTTGGAGTGAGCACGAACCCCTAAAGTTCGGCTTTTAGTCTCCCCTATGAAGAAGAAAGGGGGGAAGAAGAAGGGATGTTGGAAGTCCCCGAGAAAAGAAGAAGAAATTGAAAAACTTCAAAAACGGGAACTTTCAGTAAAGTTTATGTCACGCCCCAAATTTTAGAATAACAATTCAAAATCTGAGACATGAAAATACCACATCACAGAATTATCATCCTGAAAATTTTTCTTTTCTTAACATACTCACCACACGAAATAAAATCAAACCGAATATATTCTCGGTTAATTATTACAACTCAATCCAAAATATAATGTAAAGCTCTAAATGAGCATACACACACCTCACAACTAAATAAATAATAAAACTGCTATAACACCTAAGCAGCTCGGTCACCTCCCTGGTTATCCTGACCTGCAGGAATATCCGCTACACCATTGAATAGTGTACCGGGATTGCAACAACACAAAACCCGGTAAGCTTATGAAAGCTTGTATGAGTAAAAGAATGAACTGTTGCTTAATTTAATCTCATTTATTTCCACACACAGCAACACTCAATTATTTCCACATATGCAAATAATAACAATCTCAATCCAACACCAATTCAATATATCAAGACAACCCAACTCACAACTTTCCCCACAACTCTCATCATCGTATTTATAAAAATACGGTATTTGACAGACTAGAGCTCTAACTGAATCGTAGCTCGTCACCTGGCCTAGGTTATGGCATCCGACATATTTATCAATTATTGTATTTCATCAATATGTATACCTATATACATATTTAGAACGTCCAATAATTCCACATACTCAACCAATCGTATCCCATCATCCACACTAGGATTAGAGCGTCCGATTACCCACACCGGTCATTACGTCGACCCTAAACCCATAAATGAACACAACATATAATATCACATACTCATCAATCATCCCAACCAAGATACATCATATTATTATGGAATTACACAATTGTAATATAATCAACTCATCAATTCAACTCAATCACATCATAAATCAAACAATCCACTCATCAATATATATTTTCCACGTAAATATATATATACGTAATCATCCACTCAGGAATGACCACTAATACCATCTATAGTTCACACAAGAAAATTATGAAATTCATTTGTATAGTTAAAATTCATTTTACTTACCTATGGACCGTGGTGATTCAAGTCCATGAAATTTTAAAACAAATATTTAATCCGCAAATATTTTTCACACAATTACCAAAAATAAATAATTAAAATGCTCGGTTCGTAATATGAACCACGTGAGTTTTACTCACCTCGAAACTCCCGCTGCGTCTTCAATATAATTATAAATTATAATTTATAATTAACGCCGAATATCCCACGAAATTAAAATCCGTCAATCACCTAATCAAATGTGATTCGAATTTAGCCAACAAATTCAACTCATAATTTAACCACTAATTAACGGTCAGATTCTAATTTACATTAAAATCCGACGAGCGGTTTCTCACGAATCGCTCCCCTAATTACCGTTTTTCACATATACGAAGATCCAACGGTCGGATCTTCGCCCATGACCACACAAAGCCTATGGGACAGTCATATGATCATCATAACAAATTTACAAGTTCATCCAACGGTCATAATTTCACAGATCAAAAATCTAACGACCGAAATCGATCGAAATCACAAAATTCATAACTAATTCATACGATATCCGAAAAATGCGTATAATACGCCGAAATGATCGTATCGAAACATAGAATCATAAAATGGACAGAAACCAAATTTTAGACCTCCGGAGGTGGCCGGAAAAGGCCGCCGGAGTTAGGGACAGAGCCGCCACCGACCACCACCAATGGTGTCGGGGCTGAGCTTGTCCCCTTTGTTTCATCATTCTGAGCAACTTTCATAACTAGCACAAGACCTAAAAATGATCGGAAGGCATCGAAATTACCGATTTACAGTCGGCGGCCGGAAAAATGCAGAAACCGGTGAGCTTGAAAACCGACGTGAAAACTGCAACCTCAGGCCCCGATCCCTTCTGGAAACTTGTTCAGAACTTCCTTGCGAACTCAACAAGCTTGGAATCACAAGAAACGATCGTGTATAGCTCGAGATATCTTGATCGAAAGTTTCGGTATTTCGATCCGTTCGGGTCGAGTTCCGACGAACGTGAAAACGTTCGACCCAGTTCCGGTCCTTCTTGGTGCTTGTAGAGGAAGTTGAGGCGAGCTCAATGAGACAAGAATCAAGTGAAATGATGGAGTGTAGCTCGATATATCGAGATCGAACCGAAAATGGACGTTTTCGGTTCGGGCTTCGCCGCCGCCGCCACAGGCTGCGCCGCCGTGTGAGACTGCCTCCGGGAGCTAGAGCAGCTCGAGACGAACGCCTGAGACTTGGTTTGAGGTCGAGAGGTGGTCTGTGGAGGGAGAACAATTAAGGAGAAGTTTTCCTCCCCTTTCGGCCGAGTACGACTGTGAGAGAGAGAGAGAGAAAAACTCAGTTTTTCAGAAACAGGAGGAAGAAGAAGAAGAAGAAGGAAGAAAAGGAAAAAAAAGAAACCGGTAGGGAAAAAAAATTAGGGTTTCTAAAATTTTTCTATATATACAAGTTTCGGAAAACTTCGAAATTCGATAACTAATTCAGAAAAAATCCGATCTTCGTGTCCCGCACGTGCACGGACTCGTATCGACGAGCTCTACAAATTTCATGAAGGAAGTTTCTCCAAATTTCGTACGTAGAAAAAGTCGATTTCTCAAACCGAGTATTTTCGAGCTTTTCGTTAAAATAAACGTTTCGAAACTTCGATAATTGTAAAAATGAATGATTATCGAACATAAATCGTGAAATCGTATAATAATCATTCGATACAATCACTCGGATTTAAAATGGAAATTGCGGGTATTACAGTTTACCTTGAAAAATAGCCGGAAATCTTGACCTGAAAAGTTGTTGAAGATGACCGGAAAAAGGTCGCCGGAAAAGTGGTTGGAAACTGGTGGCCGGAGCTAGGCAGGGCAGTGCAGGGCAGTTATGGAGGCTTGCAGGGGCTGCTGCAGGGTTTGTGCAGGGTTGCTACAGGGGTGCTCGGCAAGTGTTGGCGAGGGCTTGCAGGGGCTGCTCGTAGGTGTCGGTAGGTGTGTCGAAGGCTGTCGACAGGTGTGCGGGGCTCTCTGTAGGTGTGGGCGAGGGCTTACAGGGGCTGCGCGCAGGTGTACAGAAGGATGTCGACGGGTGTGTGGGGCTCTCGGCAGGTGCGCACAGGGCTCTCGACAGATCTGCGGAGGGCAAGCATAAGGCAGGCACAGGGCTCGGCAGGACAGAGGCCGGTTCAGTTTTTCTCATGGCCGGTTCAGGTCGATTCCGGCAGGTTCCGGTGGTTCCGACGCCGGTTCTGGGCCCCTTAGGACTAGGGCTACGATATGTGGGGCGGTGGTTGCAGAATTTCGAAGGTTACGAAATTAGGGTTTTCAGGGTTAGAGCTTCGTGCTGATAACTTGTTTTAGGGAATCAGAAATTGAGAGAAATTCGTTATGTATTCTCATTGATAATAGGGGCCTCTTTATATAGAGGATTACAATGCATAGAATCTCAATCATACAAGGAAAGTAATTCTACATTGAATAGGATTCTAAATCATTCTATAACCCTATTACCACTAAGTCAAGTAACCTAGAATTTGGACCAAACACAAATTAGAGATTTCCTTAAACAGTAAAAAGAATATATATATATATATATATATATATATAAAAAGACACAAACAAATAGAGAGATAATTGCAGGAGAGAGACATGAAAGGAGTATAGGCTATATAACCGCATACATCCCACGACTAAAAACAAGTGGGTATGCAGGTTCATTCATAATTAGCCACCGTACCCGTGAGAAAAATAAAAGTTGAAGATGAAGTCGGCGTATATTTTGTATTATCAACGTGCCTCTGCGTTGTTTCTTCGTGAGCATGTGCTTATGTATGGGTAAAAGACTAGTGCAATATAATTCCAACCTATTTCGGCGAGCTCCCACATAATTTGTTCCCCATGCCATCTAGAAATTCAAGGTCCAAGATTTCCCAATGAGCCTCTCATCATGATTTGCCTCAACAAATGATGCATTAACCCAGGTTTTTTATGCCATGCAATTCTATTCATCACATGAGTTTAAACAATAAGTTGTTAATTATGCCATACAGTGAGCTCTTCAAACTTGAAACAAGTCTGCAAGATGTTCAATTTTGTTTCCACTCCATTTTCTGCGATTGATGAAATATTATCTTACCTATTGTTTTTTTTTTTTTTGATACGATATCTTACCTATTGATTGGGGTCCCTAGAGGGCTAGAGGTCTGAACCTTCACTTTCATGGCCACCCCGTTTAAGCTTTTTCAAGTCTGATGCATGCATGGTTTGGAAAGCCTGAAAACAATGTATCACATTTCTAGCATATTAACTGGGTCCTACGCATTGGAAAGTGCATGTCTCTACCAATCAATACTTCGAGGCCAAAACCATGGTGCCTAGCTTTCGAGGTCAAACTTAGTTTGATTAATACAAGGAAATTGAGAGCTCTCAATGTGTCTTGTAATGCATCAAAAGCCAACATTATGAGTTGGTGAGGAATTTCAGTTGTCTTAAATTAAGTAATAAATCAGGTACGTTTTTCATGCATATGCATAAGTAGTAGCGAGAATGTAGACTATATATGTCAAGATTTGCTTAATGTATAATTTTTTTAATTTTTTCTTTTTCATATACTCTCAATCAATTTTGGATTGTTGGAGCTTGAAAATTCTATTCAATTAGAGATCGATAAAAAACAAAAAACTCTAAGCGTGCTCCCTAAGCCGCGCCTCAGAGCTTCTATAGCCGCTTGAACTCTAATGGTGAGACACCAATTGAAAAGATCCCTTTGAACCTGCTATACTATTGGGTACAATCACTCATATCCCTCGTGCTTGTGAGAAAAAAGAAACTATCATGGATATTGCTACTATGGGTGGCCATCCCCTTGAACTAGATGAAAAACTCTTTAATAACAAAAGGGAGATTAGGGTTCGGGTTAGCCATGACATCCTCAAACCAATTTTTTTTTTTTTTGAAAAAGGGCTGAAAGTCGATGTTAGGGTTGAAGAAATGACTCACTATCACTTTGACAACCTCTTTGGACGATGTTCCTACATGTTTGTGTACTGATGTTGAAGAAAATAAAAACAAGTTTTTGGTGTAAACTCATGTACCAAAAATTGATTTTCTGAATAGGAATTTTTTGGTTGATGGCAAGCCATTTACTTTTGAATCCTCTATTCCAACTGTTGTTGCTGTATCACCTTTTATGAATCTAAAAGATACAAGGGTTCGTAAGGTCAAAGGATCTATTGTGCTTCGTGAGCCTGAAGAAACACAAGACAATGGTTTACCTATTGTGCCTTTTAAAGAATAGATGCCCAGTAAGAGAGGTAGACGCACTCCTACTCCTTCACTTCAGAAAGTGCAAACCTAGTTCTGATTGATGAAAACTGCTCAACCAAATAAGCTCAAGATGCCTGAATTCACCACCAAATTTACTGCCAAATCTTTGGGACTTCTAGAAATACCACGGGGCATAATAGTGCCAGTTGCAACTGCAGAGACAAAGAAGAAAAGAGGGCGTCCTCTTAGAGCTTGAAATAAAAATCCCTCAAAGACCAAGAATGACAAAGAAACTGCTCCTCCACTGAGTCTCACCTATTCACCAAGTTCCTCTAGCCCTACAGATAAGGGCAAGGGGAAACAAATTGAGTAATTTGTAAGTTTGGGTTTGGCTTGCACACTAAATATTTTCTATGTTTTACACTAAATATTTGAACCTCCTGGCGCACTATAATTGCGTGCATTGACAAAGGGAGATTCAAATCAAAAGTATTTTGAGTAAGCCTAGTTTAAGTTTAGTTTTTAGCAAGCTTTTTGAATAATTGAGCAAGATTTGTAATGGTGAATGGTACCGGGTATCCTTATGAACCGTTTGTATGTGTCGTTTTGACATTTCTTCAATGGAATATATTTGAGCTAAAAAAAAAATTCAATTTTGGATTGTCACGCTATCAATCATCACTCTAATTATATTCAGCTCATTTCTTATAAAAAAAAAAACCATATTCAGCGTATTACGGAAAATATTCAGAATATTTGGGCATTGAAAGTAATTGTTTTTTTTTTTCACAAAGTGGTAAAAATTGAGAAAATTGTAAAACAATCTCAACAACATTTTATTGACTTTTTGGTTTTTGGACTTTGAAAAAAAAAATTGAATTTGTTCAAGTAAATCTCTAATTTGTGATTGGCCTAAACTCTAAGTTACTTGATCTAGTGGTAATAGGGTTACATTAGAAGGATCTAGATGCCTATTCAATGTACGATTACTTTCCTTGCATGATTCAGATTCTATACATTGTAATCCTCTATATAAAGAGGCTCCTATTATCAATGAGAATATACAGCAAATTTCTCTCAATTTTCGTTTATCTAAAACACGTTATCAGCACGAAGCCCTAACTTTGAAACCCTAAATTCGTAGCCTTCAAATCCCAAAAACCTCCACTGCCCACCTTGAAGCTCTCACCTCCAGGAGCCCAATACCAGCTGCGTTACCTCCAGAACCGGCCGGAATCGACCTGAACCGGTCGTCAGAAGTGACCAAACCGGCCTCTCAAGAAGAATCCGAAGATCTCCTGCCTGGTTCGCCATCTTCCCATCCACCTTTCACTGCCACCTTTTGTCAGAAGCTGCAACTGGTCCCCAGATTCCAAGAACCGAAAAAATCATCACCGGAACCGGCCTAGAAATACCCGAACCGCCTGCTTGAAGCACCTGCACCCTAAACCGTCGGCAACCTTTCCTATTTCAAGCCCCAAATCTGTTCCGAACCCAATCCAGCCCAAGCCCAGAAGCAAGGAGCCGGACCCACGTGCAGCAGCCCACTGTCGGACCCACGAGCAGCAGCCCACGTGCAAGCCTAGAAAAAAAAAAAGGAAAAGAAGAAGGAGGCGGGCCCAGAAGGAGAAAAAAGAAAGAGGAAGAAAAAGAAAGAAAAGAAAAGGAAGTGGGCCTGCAGCCCAGCCGGAGGAGAAAGAAAAAAAAAAGGAAGAAGGCCTGCAGCCCAGCTGGAGAAGAAGAAAAGAAAAAAAAAAAAAAGAGAAAGCCCACATTCAAGGTATTTTTTTTATTTAATTTCTTTTGCTTCCGTAATTTCAGTTTCTTTTTTTTTTCTCGGGCACTTCTAACCTCCCTTCTTCTACCCCCTTTCTTCATCATAGGGGAGAGACCTAATTAAGCCGAACTGTGGGGGTTCGTGCTCACTTCAAGCTTGGAGCTTGTAGAGTCTTCCAAACTTAGAGTTTGTTGAGAAGTTATGATCGACCACAAATATATCATTGTTTCGATCTAATCCAATTCCTCTTGGAATCAGATTTCTTGGAAGCTACTATGCTCAGAAATTTCTATTCTTTTCATGGTAGCTTTTCAGTTCCGAAACTAACCATTTTTCCTTGTTCTATTTCAGGATGAGTAACCTGAACAAATTGGACTTTGCTACATTAGGAACAACTGGCTCTGGATATCACAGGTGGGTTCGTGATGTCCATCAACATCTCAAAGCCGATGGAATCCTGGATACGATTCTTGAGCCTAGACAAGACGTGCTAACTGTTGAGCAAGCTTAAGCTTTAGAATCAAATAGAGCAGCCTTAGAGGTAAATAAGGGAAAGCCATCATCCTAATGACTCGTCATATGGATGATTCGCTCCAGTACGAGTGTATGAATGAAGAAGACCCAGAAGGCTGTGGGTCTCACTTGAAGAAAGATTTAGTAACGTCTGTGACTCCTTGCTTCCTGACCTAGAAGTGAGATGACATAGCCTCTGCTTCTGTAATTTCAAGTCAGTTCTTGACTACAACTCGAAAGCACTTCGTATTAAATCCTTAATGGAATTCTGTGGCCAAGAGATCAAAGATGCGATGTTGATTAAGAAGACTCTTTCTACCTTCCCCGTCTTTGCATTGATGGTTGTTAAGAACTATCAAATCAATGTTACTGTAGGACGGATTACAAGGTTTTATGAGCTTATTGGAGCTATGAATGTCGCTGAAAAGCATGACAACATCCTTGTGAAGAACTATAATTCTAGATCCGTGGAAACAGAGTATTTTCCGGAGTCAAATTATAGTCGCGTCAAGAGCGAAATCCTAATCTTAGGGATACTTCTGGACATTCTGGTCTATATAATCACTCTACTTGGGAAGGTAATCGCCAAAATAGGCAAATACGGAACTAAAGAGGTCAACACGGAAAGAGAAAGGGAGGCAACGCCTCTGGCCATATTGGTGGCGCCACCAACACTAAGAGCCATCTAAATGACGCTTTCAAAGCGCCTCAATCAATGAAGTCTGAGCAAAGAGATGTATGTTCTCGATGTGGAGTATCCGGTCATTGGGCACATATTTGTAGAGCTCGTTAAGAAATTGTCACAGCCTACAAAGCATATTATGAAGCAAGAGAAGCTCACCATATGAAACAAGAAGATCAAGAAAATGATATAGAGTGAAGGGCTGAAGACTACAAATCTAGATGGGATCAATAGATCGCCAATTCTGTTTAAGTCTTTATTTTTCCAAGAGATGTAATAGGCAATTGCCATATATTTTTGTAGTAAATGCCAATGGTTTAGTCTTTCTTCAAAGTAGACTCACCCAAAGTAAGTGTGATGTCTAGAAAGGTTCTGAGATTAGTGGTAGTTAAGCGAGCCTTGCTCCACTGACATCTCTCTACTCACCTGGTCATATTTATTTTGGAATTACCAAAAGAAGTTAGATGACTACCATTGTTTTGCATTAGCTAGCATTTTAGATTAGATTTTCTTTGGTCAAAGAGACAATGATGTAACTCCGTTGGCTTATGAATAAACATTTCGAGTTCTTTTCATTATGACTCCATTTTGATTACTAGCATATGACTTTAAGACTACGATGGCTGGGCCATCAGTATTAATTCAAGGACATGGAATAGCCAAAGTTTCCCTTGCCAAATTGCGCCTTGATTACTGTCACAAGAACTCTCTACGCTTCTAGAGCAAATTGCACCTACGAATAGCCAACAGATTCCATGCAAAAACACATGTAGAGAACGGAAATCAGTTCCTTTGCAATGCTTCTAAATATTGCGAACAAAGGCATATCTTAGAGAAGTTTATGTGTCTCTCTAGTGAACTCTATGCCACTATTCGAGCTATTAAATCCAATAAAGTTATGAGAGAAAATCTCTTGGATTTAGACACATATTGGCTTTGTCACGACAAGCTAGGTCATCTTAGCCATTATATGATGATCCGTCTACAAAGACTTCACACAGAGATCAATTCTCTCAAGCGAAATGAAGCATGAATCAAAGTTGATTCCTAGACTAAAGTGTGACTGCCGCCGCTGCCTCTGGAGCTGCCGCCCTCCACCACCAGCCTAGGGTTGGCATAGTCCTTATCCATGATGCCATGGATGGCGTCCATCATGTTGATGGCGCCCTAAGTGATGCTGAAATCACTAACTTTGCTTCAAATAGCATTTCAGACGCTCATGCCCAACCAAAATCCTCATTGGTTGCTTCTAAAGCCTATCACTCGTTTT
The DNA here is from genome assembly GCA_025331145.1 of Rosa persica. Lineage (NCBI taxonomy): Eukaryota > Viridiplantae > Streptophyta > Magnoliopsida > Rosales > Rosaceae > Rosa > Rosa persica. The sequence continues at coordinate 3,680,680 of WFKR01000002.1, read as the reverse complement.
ACAAAGCCCGTTTCTTAAGGAAATTAGGACTGAGACCGTCCTATGCAAAGGATATGAAAATACTCATTTTGTTCTTACATAGAATCTATGAGGATTCTGTGAACTGATTTAACCAATTTGCGGACGTTTAAATATCTCATGATGTGGTTGACACGCAAACACGCTGGTCACGTGTTGTGTCATTGTCCATCTATAAATGCTGCTTCTGCTACACTCCTAGTACATATTATATGACAATAGGCTCACTCCCCAGATCATCCTATTCATTTAATTGGATTTGTCTATGCTAGAGAGTTTACATCGAAGACTTTCAATGGTTATTGTAATGGGACTGATATTGGACATCACATTCCTATGTACACACCCAAATGGTTTCGCGGAAATGACTACGATGGTAGTCCGAACATTGGTGATGCACACTAATCTCTTTATATCATCTTGGGGTGATGCAATATCGTATGCAGCTATGCTAATTAGTTTACGACCTTCCGCCACTGAATGTATCTCTGCGTTACAGCTAGTGACTAGATACAAGTATTTTGTACTTACACACATTTGAGTGAGCCATTTATGTGCCAAATTGCGCCGCCATAGCGCACTATGATAGGTCCTTACAGACGAATGGGCAACTCAATTGGATTTGACTCCAACCATCGTCCGCCACTTAATGCCCTTGTAAGGCTATCTCTTTACCGCTAGATTTACGGATGTCACTTTGATGAGACAGTCTTCCAGTCGTCAGGGGGAGATAAGAACATGAATGTTCAGCAAGAACGACATGAATTGTCAGGGTTTGTCCCCACTATGTCTCATCTCGATCCCTGTTAAAGTGACGAGATCACACACATTTGCTGCAAATATGCCTGCAAGGAAGTACGTCCCTATGAGAGGACGTAGCGCCACCCTATACGGAGGTAGGCAGGGCGCCAACGTCAAAGAGAATGGCACTCTGGCGTTATAGACCATGGCCCCAGCTAGGATGCATGAGAGGCCCGTGGGTTCGAAGGATGCTTTGGCACAACCTAATCCTTTGGTCATCAACACTCAAAATCCATCTCATGAGAATCTTTCGGATTATAGTTATCGTTGGGAGACGCCTCAACATCAAAACATATTCTTGATAATATAGAGTTCTATGAAAATTACACTGGTGTACATAAGAAGTGGGATAGAAACTCCATCATAATTGATGATGTAGTCGCGCATGAATTTGTTGAGTCCGATGATATCGAACCACACTCCGTTGATGAATGAATAACAATGTAGAAAAAATTGGCCAAAATGGACAGATGCGATTCAGGTTCAGATGGATTCTCTAACGAAGAGGAAGGTGTTCGAGCCAGTGATGCCAACACTTTTAACATAAAACATATTGACTAATAGGTGTTCGTTAGAATGCGTGATGAGAAAAAGAGATGGTAATCTCGCCTTATGGCGCAAAGCTTCTCACAAAACGTCCTGGAATCGATTACGATGAGACATATTATCTCATGATGGATGTCATTGCACTCCATTACCTTGTCAGTTTGATAGTTTCCAAATAACTGAATATGCAGCTTACAAATGTGGTCACTACGTATCACTATGGGGATCTAGATACGGAATATACATGAAGGTTTATGGTGAACTTCATTTACCCAAGTCAAGTGGATCTAGACCACGGAGCGCCTTTGCAATCATGTTGAAATGCTCAGTAAAGTGACTACTTGATTGGGAAGGGATATTCCCACGCGTTTCCATAACAAATTTCAGATTCTATCGCGGTTCATGTTAGATATAATCTTCATTGGAAGCCCTTAAAGACTTGAGGGAAACCGCTGAACACTTGAAATTCGACTTTGAGATGAAGGATTTTGGGAGAACACGATTATGTATCGGTTTGGAACTTGAGCATCGTGTTGAGAGATGCTTAGGCGTTTTGACAAGGTCAAGCCTTCAAACACCCCTATGATCGTCTATAGTCTTGATCCTGAAAATGATCCTCTTCGTCCGTAGGATGATGGCGAAGATGTGCTAGAGTCGAAAATGCCCTACATAAGTATAATAGGCGCAGTATTGTACTTAGCTCCATACACAAAACCGGATATCTCATATGTTGTGAACTTGTTAGCTCAGGTATAGCTCTGCGCCAACACGATGCCATTAGATTGGTATCAAATATATATTTCGATACTGGAGATGTACGATTGATATAGGCATGCTTTATCTCTACAGAGAGATGATGGATTCGGACCCATCACATACCAGGAACGCCGCCAACACTGGCCTGCATTTTGGAAGGTTTTGCTGATGCTGGGTAACTCTCTGACCAACACAAAGGTCATTCCCAAATTGGTTAAGTGTTCACTATCTGTAAAGACCGTGATATCTTAGAGGTTTACAGAACAGACCCTAGTCGCTATATCTTCGAACCATGCAGAGATTATTGCCCTTCACGAAGTGGTTTGTGAATGTATATGGATTAGATATATAATTACGCATGTTCAAACAATTGTGGTTTGAAGTCTACCACAGATAAGCGTACAAGCATTTAGGATAATGCTACTTGTTTTGAACAAATGAAGCAAGGCAATATCAAAAGCGACAACACCAATAATAATCAGCAACAACAGACTCTCCTTAAGATCAAAGTGGACTAGGTTCGATCTGAGGATAGTGTGGCAAACTTACTCATTAAGTCATTGCCTAAATTCCGCTTTCGAGAAACATTTTGGTAGCATCGTTTGCGGAAGTTATCCGAACTCCCATGACCGTAGTCATCAGGGGGAGATGCAGACATCAGGAGGAGATGTCTACATGTATGATCTCGAAACGTGAAGGGTGTGTTGTGCTCTTTTCCCTTCTACTGAGGTTATTTTTGTCCCACTAGGTTTTTGTTACTCGGCAAGGTTTTTAGTGAGGCAACAAGAGAAGCACTGCGTTTGGGCAACACAAGGGGGAGTGTTCAAGTAAATCTCTAATTTGTGTTTGGCCCAAACTCTAGATTACTTGACCTAGTGATAATAAATTTACATTAGAAGGATCTAGATTCCTATTCAATGTACGATTACTTTCCTTATATGATTCAGATTCTATACATTATAATCCTCTGTATAAAGAGACCCCTATTATCAATGAGAATATACAATAAATTTCTCTCAATTTCTCTAAAACAGAATTGAGATTTAGGAGACCTGTCAATTCTAGTATTCTAGAATTGTTTAGAGATTATGTTATGGGGGGGGGGGGGGGGGGGGGGGGGGGGTGGGAAGATATTGGTGAGAAGACAAGAATATGTCATTTTGACCAAAAAATTGTGTACTATAATTCACAATTTTTTTTTCCTCAAGAGAAAGTTTCAGGTTTGGTTTCTACATGGTTGGGATGACATACCCAATCTTTTATTGTGGTTAACCTTTACTACATTGATCCTTTTAGTTTCACTTGCAAGAAAATTGTTAGCCAATATCAGGTTTGGCTAGCAATGAAGTACATATTTATGCAATATATCCAATATCAAAGAAACCTTATGACCTTATTTTCAAAAAAAAAAAAAAAAATAGAGGAAACTTTGTGATCTTATATTTTATGAAAATGAAAACTGATATTTCAAGAGAAAAACTAATAAAGCGTCAAGAAACTAGAAAGTTAGGTTTGCGTTTCTTTTTTTTGTCAAAAAGGAAGTTTGTGTATGTTTATATTTTCGAGAAACTTGAGGCAAAATAATGTTGCAAAGCCATTTGGAGCCCATAAAACTTAATGGGTCATCATTAACATAAGTAGGGCTCTAAGGATATGTGATCGAATTGAAGAGCACGTTTGAGGAGTAGTTGTGCAGAGAGCAGAACCCAGCCTGCATTTGATCCATAAATATGTGGAGCCAGCTGATCATTTTTCTTTTTTCTTCTTTGAATTTAACCATAATAAATATGAATATTCTCATTGCTCTCTATAAATATAGTGGTTTATCTCCTTCACATGCAGTTCATGTGTCACCCATGCTTGAAAGAGTTAATGGATTCTCGATCTTGGTTTTATAATTGGCCTGCAAGCTCTACAGTTTCTGTCATTTGATTCATAAATCTTGAGTTGTGGTTTTGTAAAACCAACACCGTAAAAGTCATAGGTTTAAATTTCGTTGGCATAAGTAGATAGTCGGAGTGAGGATAATCAAGTTGAAGAAAAATATCATTTGAATCATCCAACGGCTAATACATTACAGTACTATCAACAGCTTCTGATTTATGATTTCTAATTTTTTTTCGTCTCTCTCTTTACATTTACTTTGTTCTACATAATGAACATATGGTTTGGGCTATTGCAGCAAGTAGTTGTGCCACCGTTATAGCTAAGAAGATGGACTGTGTTCCTCACAGTAGAATCATTCAAGTTCAAATGTTTCACATAGCACGATTTCGCTCCCATTGATTCAACAGTAAATGAATTAAAGCAGAGAAAAAAGGAAATGGTAAAGCAAACGATTCTCTGGCTTTAACTACGCATTGATCAATTCAAAGCTTTTCCCTTTCCGAGCTCCACAAGCAGAGTTAAAATAGCCTCACACATTTCAGAGGCATCAACCTCACTAGCAGTCTTTTTCCTCGAAGAATAAACCATCCATGCATGGTCAAGCTTCCGATCTGGCTTGACTACAACTGAACCTGGAACTTCAGCATCGCGGCATGTCACTAATCCATCGCTCTTCTCCCCATACCTGAGTTGTAGGTGGAGTGCACACACAGCCATTGCCGCAGATAAAGGAATCACTACAGGCATCTGGCGACTTGCTTGAACAATGTTGTCTGATTCTTCATTGCCAAATTTCGGAAGGGGAAGCCATGGAAGTTCTGCATGAGCTATATGAGTCATTGTGGCAAGGACACCAGGGGCAATGCTAGCCTCAGAATGGAAGGAAACTAGAGGAATTTGCTCTGCAGGAAGCTTATACTTCATGATGAACTCCTTCCTTTTGTCATATGTAAGATCTTCCAGTGCCCTTATGTCACCCTACAATACATATATGAAATGTGTTACTGGTTATATTCTGTCCACCCGTCTTCTAACTATAATTTAACACAAAAGAAACAAGAGTAGCACATATACTTCAAATGTTTGGGACTGAAGAGAGCTCGAAGCCAGCCAACTTTACCCTAACTGCCTAACTGAATGTACAAACGGCAGAAGGGCTAACTAGGTGTTGATTGCTTATACTGAATCTGTAAAGCAGGTATAGGCCATTGAAAATGAAACCTATAAGAAGCGTAGGCAGTGGCTTGAGAAACAATAAACACAAAGTACCAAAATTTCCTTTCTTAAGCCCTTGTGAGGCTGATATGAAGGAGTTCCATGATCTGTGAAAACCCATTATAAGCATAACTACACATAGGAGTTTCAGAAGTAGTTCATAAAAATTGAAGCTTCACCGATGATGGTGTCTGGACACACAACTTGTAATCTCTACTTGCTAGGTTCATGCACAAAGAAATCAACTACCTCATGACCTTGCTTAGTAAATGGCTAAATCCATAGTAAAAGGTAACCCTTACCTTGATTAGCTTGCACATCAAAAACTCCATTATCCTGCGGGTTTCTTTGTCAGCAACCTGGCCTTCACGAAGAATATCAGAAGCTAAAGGAGTGCCACCATATGGACACTGTACCAGTGCTAAACCAGCAACTTTGTTTTTCAAATCATTCCAGTAGATACACAATGCCGCTGCAGCATCAACACCACCCTTGCTGTGCCCTAGCAGCATCACATGCTTACCAGATCCCCAGTAAAGCTCCTCGATATATTGCTTCAGCTCCCACGCATTGTGCTCAACAGATACCTTTGCATAAGAGAAAGGAAAGCAAAAAAGATAAGATTTTCAGTTTTTCACAAGGTCCATCCATGTAGAAGACAAGATAATCGAGAAGGTGAATATGCAATCATTAGTGATCTTAAAAAAAAATCAGTAATTAGTCAATAGTTAACCATACCAAGGTCAATCTCATTTTACAATGAAAACTGTAATCACTCATTACCTCGCTGTGAATTTTCGCAATATGGCATGCTAGACCCATCTTCGAAAAGAACCTCTTAGTTCCAACAAAATACAATGGACTGTGATTGCTAAAGAGTCCTGAAATATCAAAGTTCCTGTAACTATAGGCACCCACACTAAATGTAGATTGAACAAATGGTAAGAACAAAGTCACAACTCACAAGTGGGAAAAAGAAAGAAAAGGAAATCTTCTTATACCCGGAATTAGTAGATAAACAAATGAGTTGGGCAGTTCGTGCTTTCCCTTCCTGAAAGTATAATGGATGACATAAGTACAATATATAAACATATCAATCCACTAGCGAACTGGATACCGGATAAGACTAAACAGAGAAGAATATAATATATAACAAGATCAAACACATTTCATTAGCAAATCTTTTACTACCTTATTCCGGCAAGCAATTCCAAGAATCTTTCCGTACCATCATTTACAGAAGGCATGCTAGGAATGCGCTGCAACCATCCAATATCATCAGATGAACCTCGCAATGTTCTCTGTACACGAGATGCGATGCTACAAATGTAAAAATGAACCCTTAAACTCTATGAAGACCTAAAACAATGAAGAAAGATATGTAAAGGCAACAAATTAGATACACCAAGTAAATCAAAATCCAACCTGACATATAAACAAAAAGAAGCCATTCATAGACTCTATGGCATATGAATCCATCAGTTGATAACAAAAATCTACTTAATTACCTACGAACTCGCAGATGAGCTTTTCTAACATATAAGAAAGAGCTTCTCCAACAAGACATTGCCAACCTCCAGGCAAACTGTAAACCATACAATGGCAGCATCAACCTACATCAAGTGGAAGCCACAACAAGTTAACAATGACGATAACTAGAATGAGACTTAAGAAATGAAAATAACTACAGTCATTCGTGATGGTAGACACTAGTACTTAAAAAGGGAAGGAGGTGCAATCAGTTCACTTGAAAGTAGATGGATCATGATGTTTTCTCATAAAAACTAGGTTAATTGCCGGACTTCAATTTCTACCGCATTAAAGAAATTTTTAAACATTAATATTTGCATAAACCAATATTGGATAGAGTGGTATTACCCTCTACAAATGAATGGAACAGCCACATGACTGGAGTTGGTTTCTACAATCTCAGATCTCGTATCTACTAGGAATTCATCCCCAGAGCCTGAGGCTCTTCTCTCACGGATTTCATGGTCCCGATCAGAAATATAAGGTTTTGAAGACAATGAAGAACCTTCAGAAAATGATTTACAAATGCCATGTCTCAATGATTTCAAATGCTGTCCAGCAGAAATGTTCACCAAATCCTCTAAGTATCTATCAGCTTCTCTGAGGGCAAGATCCTCTGCAATAACAACAGACATGATTGAATTAGAATAATGTGGAAAAGTGTCCCACTGAACTGAACTAGCTTGGACATTACAGACAGTTGTAAAAAGGTACAAAACACTTGGGATATCAGAGGCATTGTGTGTGACATGACAAAGATTTATATATCAGTAAGTGAGAAAGCTCACCTACAAATTGAATACATCGATGACCAATATAAATAGCCAATATCAATAGACGGTCAAAAATGTCATCCATTGATGAGAAGAAACCCAGACCATCAATGACAAGACTCGTGTTCATCACGGTATCATTATAGGCCTGATACAAGGACATACATTAGATTTTTATACACAAGTTCTGAATCAAACTAAAATATATGTGTCTGAAATCCTAATCGATGCATAGATGCATAACAATCAGATCATGCATTTTAAGCTGCCGATCTTAAATCTAAACATGATAATGTTCAAGCATGGCATCAATAATGCACAATCTCAATTAATGAAAGACCAAAAGTACTCACTGTTAAAGGCATTTCAGATATTTCATTTTCCATATATACATCACCCATTAATTCTTCGAATCCTGAATTATGCAACAAACAAAACAATCAAGGCTGATATTAGACGAGTGCAGAACAACTCAAAAAGAATGAAACTTGGAGAGAATTAGAACAGAAACCATGAACACCCAGATGAGTAAGTAAATCATATGAATGCAACCCATCATCAATAAAACAAAATGTAACCATTATATCAGACAGAGCAACTTACAAATGACACAGAGACAAATCTGCTGGATCCCAGAAACAGGTTTTTGTACAGAAGGCAATTCAATTTATAGAGGGAAGAACAAGGTTTAGATTTTCAAAGCTGAAAGCTCTGAAAAAGTGTGAGCTATAAATGAATGAGAGAGAGAGAGAGAGAGAGAGAGAGAGAGAGCTTAGTGTATACTTTGGGAACAGCACCAACCGAATGAAAAGTGGTCAATGGAATGAAATGGTGCAATCCATGATCGTTATCCAGTTTCGGCTTTAGAAAAAGAGCTCTGACCCATACCACAAGTTCCATTCTTTTCAAGCTTTAACAGATTTTAAAAGGTTTTAACCGACACCAACTGTGAAAACCAGATTTTGAACCAACAAGACTGGGGGTGTTCTATAGTACCATTATAACTATTAAAACTCCAGATTCGGTTCGAAGTTTTAATGCATTCCAGTTAGACCGTTGAGTTTGAGTAACTTAGGAGGCAAGATTACGGGCTTCAAAACTATACGTGGTGGATTTCTGGAGTCTGTTAAAAACAGTCAGCAATTGCAGGGTGGGGCCCACGCGATTAGACGTCAATGTCACAGTAAGGAACAAGGTGTGGGAGCAGCACGAATTAACACGTGGCGTGTTGGAAATGAACTCATACTCCAAGGGGTTAGCCTGCAGGGGAAATTTTGCAAGGAAATCCAATTAGCTGGTACTTTTGTCCGACCACGCTTCGGTTCTCAGTGAGTTTAATAGTGCTTTATAGTATTGAAATTCTGAATTACTACTATTACTATTACAGTAGTTCAATGTGTCGAGTAGAATCTAAAGCCATATTATAGAACCCCCAACTTCATAGGTGTCATAGAAAGGATCGGAATAGGGGGTTCTATGAACAATACACCAAAGATTTCAAATTCATACAAATGTACTGAGAGTGTCGTTTTTGTACAAAACTTTGATTCGGGTGTCGTTTTTAGTCCAACACTGACTGATTAGAAGTGCTACAATTTACAAGGTGAAAATATAGCAGTTACAGTAATTTTCATAGGCTAGCACATAATTTAACCACTTCATAGGGATGGAGCAGAAGAGAGAAAAAGAAAGAAAAAAGGCCTGATTTCCACCTATGCTGCTCTTGGTGTTTCACAATGCACATGTTGAAACTTCGGCAACCTTACTTGGGTTTGATCTGAAAAACTCTATTGTACCAAATTGAATGAAGTGTCATATGGAAGAGATCATACTTGAGGGGTTTGGGATGCCACAGAAAATGTTTCTGAACTTTCTTCACTGCTAGTTGCATCTGAAGGTACCTCTCCTCCGGAATAGAAAGTAGTATGTCTTTCAAGTTTGGAATGTCTTTCTCTGCAAGGATTAAAGAGAAAGTCCCCCAATTCAATACCTCGAAAAATGGTGGCACAAAGTTGTCGGATATGATCACCGGAATGCACTCATAGAATATTGCTTCAACCACCCGGGGACTGTTGACCTCGTAACCCTTGGGGCAGATACAGTATTTGCTGCTCTTCATATGCTCGATGTAGTTCATTTTGCTTGCAACTCCAGGAGGCATTGGACCAAAGATTTCCATGTCTGGGTCTTTGTCCTTCCAGTACTTCAGCAGAATTCGACGGAGATAGCCATGCATATTTCCAGCATAGAAGGCAAGAACCTGCCTCTCGGAAGCAGGTTTGCCTCCAAGATCTCTAAGAGGATTTCTTGCGGAACGAACATATGTTTCTGGAAGAGAGACATCCCTTCCTATTTTAAAGCCTTGAGTAACATCAGCATTGCAGAGGGCTTTGATGCAACGTTCCATATGGTGCCTAGTTTCATATGGAGCCTACAAAAGTCAATCTATCATGTTAAAAATACATAAATGCACACTTATGTAGGAAGAAAATACGTTCATTCCGAGATGAACAAAGCACAGTTATATAGAGAAAACATATGATTCTGATAATGGTGCTACGGCGCGCACCAATTTGAACAGGTTCATTTGGCATTAAGTCATTAATCTCTCAGCCATTTGTGGAATCTCATTCTAGTATCTTATCATATTCATATCTATATTGTTCATCCAGGCAAAAGCAAGAAAATGGTGAGATGCATAGAGAGCATACCCAGTCATGGCAGGCAACAAGAAAATGATCTGCTCCACCAGTTCTGTTCCAGTAAGGATACTTTGCTGCAATTGTTTCAGAATATGCTTTCAAATATTGGCGTAGGTTTGTCCGGTTGTGAGAGTTGCGAACATACAAAGTGAACTCTAGCATCCTTGAACTGAATGGCATATAAAACAGATGAGCCTTTCGTGGATCCTTCACAACAAAACGCTTATGTCCCTCCATCAGTTTCATGAACCATCCTTCGGAAGCATATAACCCCTTCAGTATTGGTTGATGAAAGATGGGTTTATTTCCCTCCTTGTAGATATAGACTTTCAATGTGCGTTCCATAAGTTCATAACTCCTGAAAATGCAGCAAAATGTCAGTAAAAAGAGTTACTTTCTTGTAACCGAGAAAAGGCATCACTTTCTTCAAAGTGGAAACTAAAGCTTCAATTTTAGGTACTTCTAATTCCAATTACCTTTTAAACATTGAAACATTGCGGTAGAGAGGGGCATAGAGTTCTCGATCATTTTTGGCCATGGGAGGATGCTGGATCTGTGACTTCACAGCTAGAATATCCTGGTCACGCACGGAGGACCACCGTGGTCTCTGCAATCAAATACAAGATTAGGATCCCCGACATGAACTTCAGCATTGAGAGTACAATTAGAATAGCAACAGCAAAAGTTTGCTATATTTATACCAATGCACGTGGCTTAGCATGGTGCCGCAGCAGTGTAAGGTTCATCTCATGTATTGATGTTATTGATTTTGGCGGCATGTTGCACTTCATCATCTTCTTCCCAGGACTTGTCATTGTCAAAGAACCATTTTTTATAGTCACAACATCACTTTCCAGGGAAGCAGAACCAACAGAAGAGCTTGCATTGAACACTAAGTAACTCACATTTGTCCGGTTTATGAATGAAGCTGTTGCAGGTAAAATGAGTTGAGAGGATGGAAATATAGTTTTGACGCCCTCAGAATTCTTTGCTGCCACAGTTGTATTTTCTTCCAGAGTATTCTCCGTAGAAACTTCATCTTTTGATAACACAGTTGGCTCTGGGAAGTCATCGCTAGCTTCATTGGCCTTAACTAGATCAGAACCATTTTCTTCATTGCTAATGCTGACCAAGGCTAGACTTGCATCAATATCTACACCATTCCCAGATGGAAAATTTTCATCTACATTTCTATCTACAGCATGTTCAAAAGTATTATTTATCCCTTTCTCTTCCAATACTGAATCAATTTCCTTAAATCCTTCCTTTTCATTGGGTTCACTTTCATGCACAATTTCTCTTCCAAGACTAGACTTATCAGCATATTTCTCCACCCCATCAATTCTAGGAGCATCGATCAAATCTGAAGAATTCACTGTAAGAGGATTGCGAACCATCACAGACTTGGCAGAAGAATGGATTGCAAGGAAGCTACCTGTGATGTGATCCGGAACCTGACTTTGAGGCAATAGAGATCGGAGAGCATTTTCATAGGGAAGCAACAGCCACTGAAACAATAAATAAGTAACAGCTACTACCCCCAGAACTAAAAGCTGCCTCCGGGTTTCCATATGCAATAGCTTCAGAAATTGAAAAGAGCAGTCCATACCGGGCACTAATCCTTGCAGTCCCTATAATGCAGAAACTACCCAATCATCTTAGGAATATATAACTTGTTTCCCAAGCCCAGCATAAGATCCTGGAGCAATAAAATTACAGAGTCACGAAAATAGGTGGGTATTATATACAATCATAGTCATTTTAAACAACTCAGAATCACATTCGGAACAACGAATACAGAAGCATTAGTATTGGAACTAGTAGACATGTAAATGAACAGAACTTTAGTAGCATCCCATTAGATACTGAAATGTGTCCTGAAATTGAACTTATAGTGAAAACAGAAACAAAGAGAGTTCAAAGAATTAGCATTTCCTGATCAGAAACAACTGCAGACAACACAAATTGAAAGCTGGCTTATCAGAGCCTTTAATTCTTTGATAGTTTCCCTAATCTTACTACTAATCTGCTTGTTTTGATATCTATGAACACACAAAAAAATGTCTCTGATACCTACCTAGATATGAATTTATACAATCAGAGCTGCTTAATCTACAGTGTAAAACACTCAAAAGCTTTAGCTAGAAGGAATTACCATGAAAGATTAAGAACTGACCTGAGGCTGATCTTCCTCGAAGCCAAACAGAACCCAGGAAAGAAGAAGATTGAGTTGAGCTCACTTCAGTTCAAGGCCAGCAAAGTGACAAAGAACACAAGTTTCCGTTTGGCTTTCAAAAATGGAATTAAGTACGTTTTAAAGAGCGCCATTATTGATAGGGAAAAGCATTCATTATTTTCCGCTGACATTATTTGTTTTTGTCAGGGCTCTGTGCCTTTGCAAGTTGCCACCATAGGGATGCTTACAGCTTACCTATTATACTATTCACTGAGGACTAACCCCCTACGCTTTTGCCATTAGTCATTGCTCCAATTACATGACTGCCACTGAATGTTGCACTGCTGACCGACATTTTGGACAACAGGATCATCTTTATACTTTTAAACTCGAAATTACATTAACCACCAGATTTAACCCATCATAGATACAAATTTACAGACAAATTGAGCCGACTAGAAAACCCCAAACTCTATTTCTTTATCTGAAGAATTCTGTTGTACCAAACTGAATGAAGTATCATGTGGAACAAGTCATACTTGACAGGTTTCTTGTGCCAAAAGAAATGCTGTTGCACCATCTTTACTTCCGATTTCATCATCAGGTACTTTTCATCCGGGATCGAAAGCAAAATGTTTCTCAAGTTAGGGATATCCTTCTCTTGTATAAAAACCGAAAATGCCTCCCAGTTGAATACCTCGAAGAAAGGAGGCACATAGTTGTCTGATATGATGACTGGCACACACTCATGGAATATGGCCTCAACTATTCGAGGCGTATGTACCTCATAACCCCTGGCACAGATGCAGTACTTGCTGCTCTTCATATATTCTCTGTAAAGTCTTTTGCTTTCAATATCTCGTGGCATCGGGCCAAAGATTTTCATGTCTGGCTTTTTGTTTTCCCAGTAATGTAGCAGAATTGGTCGGAGATAGCCGTGCATGCCTCCGGCAAAGAAGGCCAAAATAGATCTTTCTGAAGCAGGTTTTCCTCCAAGATCTGCCAGAGGATCCTCCATGGAACGTATATATGTAACAGGTAGACTGGTGTCCTGGCCAATTTTGAAGTCTCTAGCAACATTGGCATTGCAAAGAGATCTGATACAACTCCCCATGTTCTTGCTTGTGATCTTGGGGGCCTGAATTTCCATAGGTATTAGATTAATGCTTAAAAAGTAGGGGATATTATAATGAAAGAGTATGCACTTCAAAAAAAAAAAAAATTAAGTTTCCATTATCCCCTTGAAAAGGCAACAGAGCAGCCTTCTCTCTCAGTCTGGGGATTGTATGAACCTCTACGATCGTTACAACTAAAACTAACCCAACAGAACTCTACTTGGTCAATCGTCTACCTAGTTGTAAAGCATAATTAGGAAGCACAGATGATGGACCAAGAGTTGGTCTACACTATGCATGATGCCTCAGGTGCTGAGTAGTGAGTTATAGCCTTATAGGGCCTCATCATTCTGACAAGACTAAACACTTGTGCAATATTATCACAAGATTCAAGCTTTGGTGATTTTAGAACTACAAAATGGAAATCAGATTGATGAATCAGCAGCTTACCCAGTCATGGCAAGCAACAAGAAAATGATCTGCTCCTCCTGTTCTGTTCCAAAATGGATACTTTTTTGCAATTACTCCAACATAGCGCTTCAAATACTTTTCTAGACCCTGCTTACCAGTGCCATTAAGTTTCAACCTCAACATATGCGAATCAAAGGGTAAATAGAACAAATGAGCTTTTCTGGGGTCCCTCACAGAAAATCTTTTATTTCCCTCGATTAGTTTCATAAACCATCCTTCTGACGCATAAATCCCCCGCATCAAAGGCTGATGGAATATGGGCTTTTCACCTTCCGTATAAACATAAACTTTGAGCTTCTGCTCCATCAAGTCATAACTCCTGCAATAGAATATGTATAAATGCTATAGATTACTTGATCTCCTACATTTCAAACTGAGACAAACAAGATTATATTCAAAATCACAATTCTATATGTATATAGGGGGATTCATGCAATGCCCAAAAATCATGAAGAAAATCGTCAAATATTAATATGAAGCTTCAATGATGAGCAGATGAATGTACCAAAAAAAAAAAAAACCACAGAGATAGTTTAAGCAATTGACAGGCCAGCAGGAAAATGTAAAACAGTTCATAAACGCTCACATCTTGCGGATAGTTCAACTTATTGAAACAAAACGAGCTTACCTTATAAATTTGGAAAGATTTCGGAAAATAGATGCACTGAGCCCGGGATTGTCCCTTATGATAGGAGCATTCTCAACCTCCAGTTTTACAGATTGAAGTTCACGATCACGTGTGGAATACCACCGTGGGTTCTACTGCCAATAAAAGTACAGTGAGAATTCAGAAAACTCATTCCTTGTTGCTCAAATTAACCTCAAATTTAAACATACCATTGAACTAGAAGAAACAGGGGTTCGAAGCAACAACAAATTCATCTGGGATATTGATATTGGTCGTGGATTCCACTTCCTTAGTGTTGAAATACTAGTCATTGACGAATTATCATGCAAGGTGACCGAAACAGATTTCAATGGCTCAGTCTTCTTATCCTCCACTTGAATATCAGTAGTTTGTTCGATGTTACCCTTTGAAACTGCATTTATGTTTCCCGGACTATCTCTAGCGCCTCCTTGAGATACAACCGACACAACCCCAGCTTCGTTTTGAAATTCCCTCGCTGAGCTTGTTTTAGAGTCATTGTCTAACTTGTCACTCTCATCTATTCTACTGTCCCTCGGTACAGAATCATGTCTAAAATCTATTGTCTTTTCCCCATTAGATATATCATCTTCACTTGTATTGATTCCCACCGGAAAACTCTTATCAACAGTTACATTACTTGCATCTTTCTCCAACTCAAACTCCTCTAAATCTAAACCACCAGTATTATTAACCACTATCCCCACTAGACCAACAACATCAAACTTCCCAGACTCCGAATCATTTGAACTACTAACATTACCCAACAATGTGACAACTGAAGCTGAACCAGTATCAGCGGGTGAAAAGTAAAATTTTTTACCATAGGGAAGCTCAAAACACTGATTCACAACTACAATGGCAACCGCCACACCGATTATCAATACCACTCTCCGGATTTGAAAGTTGCACAGTCTCTGGGTTAAAGCAGCAATACCCATTTTTGTATGTACAATTCAAACAGCTGAAAAAAAAAAAACAAAAAGGAATTAGATTTAGCCAAGCTAGAGAATCAAATGAACAACTACTACAAAGACTGAAAGAGAGAGAGAGAGAGAGAGAGAGAGAGAGAGAGAGAGAGAGAGAGAGAGAGTACCTTGAATGGGTTTTAGGCTTTGGTCAACTTTGGGTTCTGCTCATCCAACTCAGAAAGCTAGTTCTCTCCCAACTTATAAATCTTACACGCACTCCAGCTATGGAAGTAGAAGCAGTATAGACGGAGAAATACCCCTAATGTTGCTCAGTATTACATTTCAACCATTCACCGGGGTTTTACAGTGCCTTCAAAAACGACGTCGTTTCCTGGGGCATCCCTTAGCTTCTTCTAGCTTCGCGCTTGGCCGTTAAGCTTAAACCTCTCTATCTAAGAATTTCCCAGCAAAAACCTCAGACTTGAAAAACCCAAAGCTCTCAACTTTCAAAGCGACGTCGTTTCAAGCATGATTGTAGTGTTCTAAAGCTTCAAGCTTTGCCTGCTGGGCGCTTCAATTTTGCGGTACCCAACAGCAAAAATGGCGCTAAATTTGCCGACTTCCTGCCCCATTTTCGCGCCACCGGTGAACCCGAACCCGGCCCACAACCCGCTCCAGAACCGTCCGCCCACGGAGGTCCGATTCGCGCGGTGGAACAACGCCAACGCCGAGAAATTCAACCAGCGCCGCCGCGCCCAGCAAGAAATCGAGGACGACGTCCGCCGCGAGCGCCGCTTCGACTCCGCCACCAGAATCGCCACCGTCGCCGCCGCCGACTCCTCCTCCTCCGACGCCGAAGCAACATTCAAATCCATAGGCACGCCTTCGTCTCCCTCAAGCCCTTCAATTCCGGGCAGAAAATCCAAGTACTCCAAGAACGCTAACCCTAGCTCGCACCCGGCGTTTCGCCGAGTCATCAGACCCACGAAGCTCTCGAGTATCTCCAGAGAGAAGCCGGAAGTCGACCGTAAAGCCAACATCTCCGTCGGCGACGACGGGCTCTCTTACGTCATCGACGGCGCGCCGTTTGAATTCAAGTACAGCTACACCGAGACCCCGAAGCAGAAGCCCATTAAGCTCCGGGAGCCGCCATACGCGCCGTTCGGCCCAACCACGATGGGCCGGCCGTGGACGGGTCGGGCCCCATTGCCTCCGAGCAAGAAGAAACTGAAGGAGTTCGATTCGTTCCAGCTGCCGCCGCCGCATAAGACAGGGGTTAAGCCGGTGCAGTCGCCGGGTCCATATTTACCCGGGTCGGGTCCCAAGTATGTCAAGTCCAGGGAGGAGATATTGGGTGAGCCGTTGACCGATCAGGAAGTCAAAGACTTGGTTAATAGCTGCGTTAAGACCAGAAGGCAACTCAATATGGGTATATACATGTTTTCCTTTTCACTTTAGGAATTGTGAGAATTTTGGATCGAGTAGTTCAGATGCAGAGTTGCGAGTATTACTAGAGTCGAAAATTGACTGTTGTTTGTAGGTAGAGATGGTTTGACACACAACATGCTGGATAATATACATGCTCATTGGAAACGGCGGAGAGTTTGCAAGATAAAGTGTAAAGGAGTGTGTACAGTCGACATGGAAAATGTGTGCCAGCAATTAGAGGTTGGTTAGCTCTTCCGAATTTGTATTTTGTGTTGGTTAAAGATACGGCATTTTAGGAATAGGTTGTGGAGATATGGCATGAGTTCACAGTAATCTGTGTCGTCATCTTTTTATAATTTTACTATCTATGCATTTCAGTTGTTTCTAGGTTGTTTTGGTTTTTGTTGCTTCAAGTTCCTTATTGTTGGAGTATATAATTTGACAGGAAAGAACTGGAGGGAAAATCATTTATAGAAGAGGTGGGGTGATTTTTCTTTTCCGGGGGAGAAACTACAACTATAAAACTCGGCCGCGGTTTCCTCTCATGCTTTGGAGACCTATCACTCCTGTGTATCCTAGATTGATTCAGAGGGCTCCTGAGGGACTAACAGTTGAAGAAGCAACTGAAATGCGCAAGAAGGGGAGGAATCTGATACCAATACGCAAGCTAGGTAAAACAATTATGCCTAATTTTGTTAGACATAATGTTTGGAATGAGGATAAGAATGTTTCAATTTTGTCTGTTCGGAAACTGATAATGGCCAGTTTGTTTTTTACAGGAAAAAATGGAGTATACTCTGACCTGGTAGACAATGTCAGAGAGGCCTTTGAAGAGTGTGAACTAGTGCGAATAGATTGTCAAGGGATGAATGGGAGTGACTACCGAAAAATAGGTGCTAAACTAAAGGTCTGCTGATTTAGTTTCAGTTGTCTTAGGTCATGAATCTTATCATGATTTTCATAATGAAGCGTGTAAAGCAAATTTTCATAACTCTTTAAATGCAGGATCTTGTCCCTTGTGTGCTAATTTCCTTTGAACGCGAGAACATTCTTGTGTGGAGAGGACGGGAATGGAAGTCTTCTTTCCTAAATCCGGAGAGTAATCATAAGGAAGTCAAAGAATCTGATGTTGATGATTCACCTTCTATTGCACCTTCCTTGGAAGGTGAAGAAGCATCGACGGTATGTGCTTTTACAGCTTCAGTCAATGACGAAAATCCTCAAATGATCGACACTAGTATCACCTCTTCAAGTTCTGAAGTTGTGGGTGCTGAGGGAACTGAGGATCCATCCCCTTCACCATATATTGAGCCATGTGCCACAATTGATACAGTTTCCACTGTGGGAGGCACTTATGAAACTGTAACCATCTCGGACATCAAAGGCTTTAGAAATGATGAAGCAAAATTGGAAATGAAGGCCTATAGCAGTTCAACCATACCACAGGATACCAGGTATGCTCATGATGAGGCAGAAACGATTTCCATCTCAGACATCAAGGGCTTTAAAAATGATGAAGCAGAATTGGAAGTGAAGGCCTATAGCAGTTCAACCTTACCGCAGGATACCAGCTATGCTGATGATGAGGCCGAAACAATTTCCAGTACATCTGGAACTGAAAACATATTAGATAGTACATGCCACACTGATGAAGAATCAGCAACTACATCAGTGGGGACTGGGACCATGCCAGTGACTGTTGAAAGCACTGAAACGAAGTTGGATTCCCTCATGGTTTCCCCTGGTAGTAATGAGACTCCACAAGATGCTTCTATAGACTCGCAAAATCTCAATGAGCAAGCGAGGTTGAGTGCAGCCTGTAAAGAGAAGGTGCTATCCCTCTTGAACGAAGCTGTTGGGAGTGGGAGTGCACTTATTTTAGATGATTCGTCGTTGGATGCTGACATCATATATCAGAGGGCAGTTGCTCTCGCCAAGTCTGCTCCACCTGGGCCAGTGTTTAAGCATCGACCTAGGAGAGTTGCAGCTCAAATGAGTAAGAAGCTAGTAGTAAGAAAACAGAAGCAAGAAACCACGGAGTTGGAAGTGAAAGAGATAACAGTTTATGCGAAGAAGGGAAGTGAGAAGAAGGATTCCAAAGTTCACAGAACAAAAACAAGAGATTTTGGTGAACCTCTAGATAGCATTGTACCACAGGGAAGCCTGAGAGTTGATGAACTTGCTAAGCTATTAGCATGATATGCATCTTAGCACTCTGTCGATGTATTTTTGCATATGCAATGGTGTATAGAATTTTTGGTGATACATTCTACCTCATAATCTTACATGCCTTCGCTTATTTCGCCTCCATTTCACATTTCAATTGCTGCTAAGAAGCCTGTTGGTCCTCAACTTCACAACAATTTCATTTGATGCAAACATGTTGAGCGAGTTGAGTATTCTTTAGGTACGTACACTGGTCCTTAGAATTCAAAGTGCTATTCCTTTGGTCTTTTAATTCTTTTTCTTCTTTCTTTTGCTTGATTGGAAAGAATACTAATGTTAACACAGATAGCTAGGTGTCACGTCATTAATCCCAATTAGGCAAAGCATTCTTCTAAAGACGAAATGGGATAAGAGGATAATATCAGAACACATCCATTTGGATATCGTCCATTAGGATAAGGATATCCAAGTTTTTAAAGAAAGGATTTGACTAATTCGGTTGAACACCAAATCTGTTCCTAACTTCCATCCTATATGAACTAACTCTTACGGAAAGTCAAGGTGTTCATAGCCAAGGACAAAGTTCTGTTTTACAAAATTCATTTAGGAATTGGATTTCTCAAATATTGTCTACTTCAGATAAAAAAAATAAAATATTCACTACTAAAAATAGTCAGATACTCAGATGTGATATAAAATTGACCCCAAGGCTTAATGGGAGGTGAGGCGGATTAAGTCACGCACTGCTATTCACACATGACATATTCCACATCTGTTGAAACTAATTCTTGATTATTTATAAAACTAAAACTGAATTCAGAAAACCAACTGTGACTAAGAAATCTGCACAATGTCTTTGTGCTAGAGATTCTAAACTACTGCTCCTGACTTCCCACTGGGTTCAACTTGCTCCCCATCTCCTACTATTCTTTTCCAATACCAGTGTTTCTGAAAGAGAAGATATATTTCTTCTATCGGGACCTGCTTTGTTTCTGGCAGGAGGAAGAAAATGAAGCTACTCATGATGACTATCAAGCCTGCAAACAACAGAAAAATCCCGTATCGAAGATGGCATAGCGATGCGAGGAAGCACTGTGCTATCAAAGCTGTGAAGAGGAGGTTGACACACACCACAACACTCTGTCCTGCTGATCTTGTTTCTAAGGGGAATAGCTCACTTGGAACTAGCCATCCCAGAGGACCCCAAGACCTTCCATAAGCCAAAACAAATATGCAAAGGACAATCACAAGGAAGATTCCAATTCCTTTTGGAAGGACTTCTCCTTGTCCAAACTTCAGTGCTAGAGTAATCGCCAAAGCAACCTGCAGTATATTGAACAATCTAGTGAGTATATAATACAAATTAGGGAAGAAAAATGAGCTTGATTAGAACCGAGTTTACCAAGCAGCATATCATTTCAGTGCCAGCTTCTAAGAAGAAAGCTCTTCTGCCAAACTTATCGACCCAACGCATTGAAATAAGTGCTGCAATAACAAGCGCTCCGCTGGTAAAGATAGATGAGTACAGAGATGCCCCTGAGCCAAAACCCAAGCTCTGAAATATGACGGGGGCATAGAAGAGGATAGAGTTCATGCCAGTGAGCTGTTGGAATGCCGGGATTCCCAATGCCCCAATCACCAACTGGGGACGATTTTTTCGTGTAAGTAGATTCCTGAACGGGTGCTTAATGGCTCGAGCTGCATTACTGGCATCAACCAGGTCAGCAAACTCTGCATCAACTTTTGTTGTACCTCTCACTTTCTCCAGTATCCTTCTTCCTTCTTCTAATCTGCCTTGTTCTACAAGACTGTTTGGAGTCTCAGGAAGAAAGAGACCCCCAACAAACATAAGAATTGCCGGCACTGCAGCTAAACCAAGCGACAGTCTCCAACCCCATGGATGAATCTTCTCAGTAAAGTAATTGATCAAGTTGGCTATCAAAATCCCCAAGCAGGTAGTCAGCTGGAAAAGTTGGTTAATTGCACCTCGAATTTTTGCAGGAGCCATTTCTGAGAGGTACAACGGAACTGCCTGCATTATACATAGATGAACAAAGAAAAGCTGTCAGTGAATTCATCAGAAATATGGTGTCGACTCTTTTTTGGTGAAATGCATTAGTTTAGGCTCACCTGATTTCCGAATCCAATGCCAACACCAAGAAATATTCGTCCCAAGATCAACATTAATATGTTTTGCGCAGAAGCATTGAGGACCGCTCCTAAGAAGAAGCTGATTGATCCAACAATGATGCTGGCTTTCCTGCCTTTGCTTCGGGTAACATAGGAAGCTCCAAATGTTGAAATCAGGCCAGCAAAGTACAAAGAGGATGTGAAGAGTGTCAGGATCTGGTTATCGTATTTACAGTAATCTGTCTCATTGAGATGCAATTGTTTCCTTCTATAGATTTTAGGGAAGAATTCCTTCAAGAAATCATCCATGGAAGTCACTCCACCTGAAATTTAGCATACCAAGTGAAATTACTGTAGTGATTTTGAAATCAAATGTAACTTTTCAACTGTAATGGACAGATGGTATGCATTGATTGCTTATCCAAATTTAGAGGAAGTTTTATTTCTGTGACTTTTACCTCTTTTTGTGGATAATGAAATCACAAAACAGATATGATCAATTGTTAGGTAAGGCAGCACATCAATGCTGATATGTTTCAACTATTTGGAAAATGGTAATGATGAAATTCAAAAGAAAAAGGAAAGAAAACTTTTCCCATTAATTTCTCTGAACAAATGCAGAATCATTAAAGATTATACCTTGAAAGCATCAAATTTTGTATGGAAACAAAGAAAACTTCCTTTTTCTCTACATATTTCCATGAACACATTTCTTCAACCCCTCAATGTTCTGTTTAATCTAAGAGGCAATGGCAATGGCAAGAATGAACATATATCATATTGGTTTTGAACTTAAAAGGCTAATGAAAAAGGAGAAAACTTTCTGGAGAAAACCTCAGTCTGACAAACATGGTCACTAGATTTGCTGATATCAGTGAATTAAAGATGCCCAGAACAAAGTGTATGAAACACAAAAAAGGAGAATCTGATCGATCTTTGATGCCACAAATTGTAAAGCAATGAAATGAAGACTGACCTGAAACACCAAGATCATAGCCAAAGAGAGAGCCTCCAAGAGCTGCAATGATGCAAGTAAAGATGAAATACCAAGTAATTCTATGCTCATAGTGTTGAGCCCTCTCATGTACAACTTCTGCTCCTCCAAACCCTCCTGCCATTCTCTCCTCTTCACTCTCTCTCTAAAATCTCTCTCTCTCTCTCTAATATCAGAACATAAACTTACAGAAGGGAATGGGGAGGTGTGGAAGAGTACAAGTATGCAGCAATTTATAAAGAGCTGGATTGGTCAACCCGATGATATCAGACCCAAGAAACACAGCTCGATATTTTAACAACAAAGTCGTTTTTATTTTTTTGGATGAGAATAACAAATCAACAATAAAGTCCTTACTTATCTGTATCGTTTATCTTTTCCTATTTCTACACAGAAACCAAAAACAAGTTGAAAATTAAGAGAAGGACATCCATGGACTAGCTGTATTATATTATTAAGAACAGTATAATTGGTCTTGAATATTATTTTACAAGGAATCTTCAAAAGTATTCAACTCGAGTGAATGTCGTTTTTCCTCCAGACAAATCATATGGAGTCATGAACCTCATCACACCCTTTGTAACTGTTGACCCAAAGCCCTTGAAACGTTGCAACTTGCAAGTACAAATGTAATTGGTCATCAAAAAAAGTACAAATGTAATTGTCCTTTAAAGAAAAATTAAGTAATTTTTTTTCAAAATAAATTCAGTAAGATAAATGATGAAATATAAATTAAAAATAAAACAAAAAGGTAAAGATTTATCTAAAATACGTCGTATTATTCATAATCTACACAATTTCTTAAGATGTGAGAAGATTTGCTTAACTAAATGAATGTTGGAAAATTATCCAATATCTAATTTGAATATGGATAAGGAGATGATGAACCAATTTCGGAAAAGAAGAACAGAGAGGAAATGATGAACATGATCAAAACTCTTATGAATGTTCAATATAACCAAAACTCTTGACTTTGTTTGAATCTTTATCAATTATATACGAATCAAGACTGTTAATCAGTTTATCTAATCGTCACTCAAATAATGTAAAACCAGTTATCAAAAATTAATGTGTATTTTATAGACACGTCAAAACGTTTCATGACAGTCGTTAAACAAAATGCATGATTATTCAGCAAATAACAAGGTCATAGAATTTTTTTTTTTTTTTAAAACAAAGCAGCAACATGTAGTTACTTTAAAGCAAATTAACTAATTGGGGGAATTGAAATCGGCCAAAATGGGAGGACAAACATAACGTTGTCATAGAAATCCATCATGTCTAAGGGATGTTCCGCTAAAAACTCCAACTCTCTTGCACCAAGTTTTGCATGACAATACCAAGACATTGGACATTTATATGCAAGATATTCTCATTATTTGAGTGGAAACCTAGCACGATCTAATTTGGCGACCAAATGATCTTAGCAAGTGAAGAATATATCGTCGTAATCGCTGATTTTGTATATCAAACTCCGCGAGTGAATTAGGTGGAGGTGACTGTAGCATATTATCTTGAATACCCAATAAGAGTAACCCAAACTCAAACCCCAAAAAAAAAAAAAAAAAAGGATCATATCTTACGCCACCTCAATTTGCCTCCAACTTTTGGCCATCTAGTCTCTTCAACTCCCAAATCCACACGCCTGCCTACCAGATCGCAACCTTATAATTTTGCTGGCCTGCAGACGATCTTGCCATACTTCTAGAGTCACAAAGTCAGAATTAGGATTGTAAATATATAAATCACCATCAAAATTAAAATGAAATCGTATGACAGCGGCTCCTCACAGACATAACCACAAGCAGTGAAGGGATCCAACTCGAAAGTAAATGGAGTCTTTGTCCAAATTTCTACCCGACCAATGCGACTTTCCATTCCAAGCCCTGCCCAACTTTTTCTTGGTCTTCCTGGCTAAAGCTTAATTCTAACTCTCTACATTCGGCCGTTTCAGAAGAGAAGATATCCATAACCAAATCTGCAAATGAAGTTCGCACAACACTCCACCTATAATCTGCATTAACTTGGATATTGCTTGAATAAATACTACTGGTATTAGTAGTACTAGTGTACTACTAGTATTAGTGCTGGTACTACTCGAGTAGGTATAGTAGAAATCACAAATGAACCCCATGTGTAGTTGTTGTGTACCGATCTGTAAGCTTGAGGGCTGAGAGGAAGAGCAACATGACCAAGTCATTGTGCATCCCTACAACAACTAGTTCATCCTGCGGCCGTGGTCCAGTCTCTGGAATAGGCGCGCATAATGAAACTCAGAGACAAAGTGCTTGCTACTTTGGACACCTAAAAAATTACAGATCCGATGAGCGTTCCCCATACGATGGGCCGGTCATGGTCATCAAGGACACATACGAAGCGGCCAGCAAAATGAGGCTAGAAGTGACTCAAATGAGAGCGAACCAAGCCTTACAACAACACTAGCTTGCATTGAACAACATAAATGCAAGGAAGTCGACAAACAATTTCGACCAATATATTGTATTAATCCAACTGTAATACTAGTACTATTACGTACGTACCAGTAACACCTGGTGTTAATAATGACTTCCTACTGCAACACCTCTTACTGCTTCTGATCCTTTTTCTCTTATATATACTCGCAACATCATCATCGATCAATATTTGTGGCCAAAACTTAACTTGATTATTTGCGAATATCTATATTAATTCACTAAGTAACTGCTAGCTAGACACAGAGAACCTGCATCATCATCCTAGCTATATTATACAAGAGTACGTGATCCCAGATTCTTCGTTCACATATATAGATGCGCTTCCCTTGCAGATCGTTACCTGTATATGCATGATTTTGTACCATCGAAAATAAGAGCTCGGGTCTCACGGATGAGCATCTTACTGAAAATAGAAAAGAGAGCACGAGTCTCAAGTACAGAGGAACATGATATTTATATATAAGCTAAATTCGGTAAAAATATATAATATTTTAGCAAATTTGTTGAAAATGATATTTCTATAATTTGTTCTAAGGTTTCCACATGGTTAAAAGAAAAATAGAGTAAGATATGACTCCATGAAAATAATTTGTGCGAGTGTGACAATCCGATGTAATTTATATTTTTAAACATCTGTAACTTGTTATCTGTTAATAAAAAAATATATCGTTACAAAAAAAGTAAATGTATGATATGTACATGTCATATTTCATATAATAATTACCACTTTAAAACTTATGCTATCAGTTTGCGAAGAATCCATCGATCAAAAACGATACCATTGATTGGTGTCAAAAATTAATTACAATTGACATTCTAAGAGTTAAATTTAGTCCAGTTTTTACCTGATAAAATTTTGTCTTTTTTAGTGTTTTTTTGCATGATATTCACGTGCGCCAAAAAATAAACCCGAAAAATTGAGAGAGAGAGAGAGAGAGAGAGAGAGGTGAAAGAGCTGGTTTTGGTACCAAATTTAACAAGTCGTTTCTCTCTCTTTCTTCCTTCACTGCTCTCTGTAGAAACCACTAAACCAGCTTGATTGGGGTTTCCATCATCTCTCTTCTTCGCATTCAAGGTCTCTCTTTTTCTCTCCTTATTTGTGTTCCTTATCGATACTCTTGCAAAGTTTTCAGCTTTGCTGTTTAAATCTGCAGCTAATTGTTACAAGTTTTTTTTTTTTTTTTGTGAAATTTGGGAATTCTATTCATTAAGATCTAATCACAGTAACTGGCTGATTATCCCATTTTATCTGACCCCATGTTCAATCTACTGAATTTTGTGTTAAAGTTCCAGTCTTTCTATTTGGTGGGTATTTGTTCGATCGTTTTTGTATTCTGTTTAAAGAATAGGCATAATATGATGATGATGACCAGATCTGGGTTCTCCCCTAAATTGGGTCTTATGCTACTTATGGTCTTTATTTCCCATAATGATTAGTTTTAGGCTTTTAGCTCATATCAGCCGTATGTAGTTTGTTAAAGTCAGTTGCTTGGAGTATATATTATATTTTATTGTCTCCTGGGACAAGAAATAATGGAAAATGTAATGTTTGCAGTCTTGGTTTTCACACTTTATGCACGAAAATGTAAAATTGCGAATGTAATGAATCCCGCAAGTTTGTGTAAATTGTTGTTTATGTACTGGTTTAGTTTGTGTTCTGAAGGCATGTCTTGCTTTGTTTGTGGCAAAAAGATCTCCTGAGTTTTTCATCAGTTATGTGATTATATATAGTTCTGAAATGACTGCAATCACCATCTGCCGGAGCTGGGTGGAAAATGTTAGGCTAGGACCTCTGTAACAGCTTTTGTTTCATATAGCATCAATAAGTTCTGTTTACTGGCTTCAGTCTACTCTGAAGCTTGGACCTTATTGTCGGGCTAATGATCTAATCTGAAGCAGAGATAAAAGCCACTGTCTGATCTTTGTCTTTGTTATGTATGGGAAGTGGAGGAGTGCTGATGCTCTCAACATTACTTTCACTGGAATCCTGTAATGAGATTGCCTCTTCTGCAGGAATCACTATTCAGAACCGTTGCTTTGGTGTCGATACTGTGAAGTATAGCCTGCATAGAGTACAGGACAGGAAGAGAAATCTTCAAATAATTTTTCAGAAAAAATGGAGGATGAGAGTGGACTTGAGCTTAGCTTGGGTCTATCTTGTGGTGGGGGATCTTCTGTGAAGTCCAAGGGTAAAAATGGTGCCTCCTCAAATACTAGAGCGGAAGAAGGTGATAGAGACAACAAACTAGCGGATGATTTTAAAGACTTTCTTCATGGAGGGGCTCAGAAGCAAGAGTCAAGTAGTAGCTCTCAAAGAAGTGATTCAGTGAAACCTAAGGAAAACTTCTTTAATGACCTCTCCAAGGCCAATGGTGATGCAGACACATCAATGAACTTGAATGGGAGAGGAGTCTGGGCTGCAAAGAATAACAAGTCTGATGAAATAGAGGAAAGACAAACAGATGCTGGTAATAAACGCAAGGCTTTGTTTGAAGAGATGAACCAACAGAAGAAGCATGAGAGAGAAGCTCATTACACTGATATGCATGACAAGACAAGAGCATCCCATATTTCCATAACAGAAGATGGCTCTACTGCTGAAAATGAAGACGTGGCAGATTCTGAAGTAGAGGGCTCAGCCTCAAGGCTGATATCCCAACATGATGATGGCTCTAAACGATTTGTTGGATCTGGTGACTCTTCTGATGCTCAAAAAGAGCTTCGCAGGTTTGCTGATTCAAGTAATGTGGATCCAAATGGGCAGAAGAGGTTTAATATTTCATCAGAAAATGATTACAAGGTTGGGAACATGACGTATGGCAGTCCATTTGCTGTGCAATCAGTAAACATGATGAATATGCCCTACTCTCTCCCGAAGGATTCTAACCCTGTTGGTCCATCCAGCACATCAGGCCATCTGATTCCTGGAATGATGCAGGTGATGCCTATTGCAAATAGTGAACGGTCAGGGACTCAACCCGTGAATCCTGGAAACTTGCCAGTTATGTTTGGCTATTCACCTGTCCAGCTTCCAGTATTGGATAAGGATAATTCTTGGGGTGTTCCCCATACTCAGCAGTTTCACCATGCTGGCAGAAATCCACCAAACCCAGGTAACTGTGCACTGAAAATTTTAGGTGTCCTGTATACATATTGTATAGGTACCCAGTACCCAGGAGCATTCCTCTGTCCTTGACTATTGCTTTCACTTTTCAGTGGTGATGGTTGAAGTCTAATTTATTATGCTTCTTGTATTGATGTAGCTGTGATGCAAGTAATTTCGCATAATACATCTGAGGCTGCACAGTATGATGGGAGATTAGAACGGGCAAAAGGTGATGGAAAACAGCATGTCACTGAAGAGGGCTCCTCTTCTCAAGCAGAAGAAGACATGAAAGTAAGCAGCACAAACCCAAGGACAAAAGATGCACCTGATCGCTCAATGGCAGAGGATTTCTCTCTTGATTTTTCAGCTATAAAACCAGGAATTGCTGCGGACATAAAATTTGGGGGATCTGGTTCCTGCCCAAATCTACCATGGGTTTCTACCAAAGGTCCAGGCCCCAATGGTAGGACGATTTCTGGTGTCACTTACAGATACAGCGCAAACCAAATCAAAATAGTTTGTGCTTGCCACGGTTCCCACATGTCCCCTGATGATTTTGTTCGGCATGCAAGTGAAGAGCCTTCTAATCCAGAAAGTGGCACAGGTTTGGCGACAGTCCCAAATGGCAATCCTGCTGCCTCTGCTCAGAGCTGATTCTGGGCTTGTGTGCAGTATGTTTACGCTTAACTAGATTAATAAAATTACACTTGGCCAGGAAAACCTGGCAACGGCTTTTTATGCTCTACTCATCTCCTTACTTTTGTAGGGATAACCTCCTTCTATCAATCTATTGTGATAGTAAGGCGTTACATTCAGTTTCATTCTAGTAGTTCTTGGGCAAGATGTCATTGCTTTCCACATAAATTGCTTCTGAATTTCAAAATGATCTTGCAAGAAATCATGAACTCTGCGCTATGCAACTGTTAGTGTATCTAGTATATAATCTTATGGTACAAATGGCTTGTATAATGCCTGCAACGATTATCGATTCTCATCAAGTGGTTTTTATTGAATATTGTTACCAAGTGCATCATTGGATGTGTTCTTGTGGAGTATAGAGCAGGCCTTGAATAATGCCACACATGGAGAATCTCGTTGTCAAAATGTAAGAAGCTTAAAGAATATGGTTGTGGTTTGGGTTTCGGGGTTCATGTTCATTATCTTATTGACTTATTCTTTAAAATCTCCGTACTATCTGCCATGCCACTGTCATTTAACTCTCATGGATTCTCCTACTGCCTCATCATCCTCCATGTGCAGTCTTTGAAACACTTGCAGATTTGTTATATATGATACAGATTCACTTTCCCAAATGGGTAATGTAAAAAACCTGAATCTTTGACAGAATATACGAGGCACCTCGTCTTCGAACCAGAGCTAAAAACTAAAAACGCCTCAAGAGTTTGCTTTTCCCTTACAAAAGTTGAGTCAGTTCCATTGAACAAAGTTAATCCAATCTGATCTCCTCTTGTCTCTAAGGTACACTAGGAGACAGAAACCCAATTTTCAACTCAATGGAACTGCCTATCAAATTCAGGGTTGGTTATATGTAATTTTCAGGTCTGAATATTACTGCTTGAGCAAAGTTAATTTTATGGCTAAAATGCTGTCCTGTGCAATGAGATCACCTAAACCAAATCCAAGATCGATCATCTTGACTTTCTTAGTTATATTTGCTAATGCATACAGCATGCAGCATACGCTACCTATAATTTTGACTTTCATTTGCCACTAAAAAACCCTTAATAATCTCTCTAGATTCGGTCAAATCACAACTCTGGGAAGACGAGCTAAACCAACACCAGACTCAACCCAGAACACATTCGGGACAAACATTACCCGTGAAAAGCTCTAACGAAGTTTTTAACTTCTTAACCCAGGTTTCAACTTCATTACTTTAATGGTTTCTTAATGAATGATTGAAATTTTAATCCACTTTGATGTCATGTTGCAGGTGATACCAATAATATAATGAAGGATCATTTCGCAAGAAATGCCTATTAGCCTATCATAAGAAGCCATACGTTGTCTACATGCAATTAATCCCTTTCCCACCTTGTCGTCACCTCTCAAATATCAATCTTAATTTATCTACACTGAATTTATATAAAATTGATTTAATCAAATGAGGACACACCAGAAACCGCCTAAGAAGAAACCAAGAAAGCTGATCTTAAGTCACAGATCAGATTGATATATATATATATATATATAATACCCTTTCAGGAAGAATAGACATTATAACAAACCCATCTCACCCTTTTCCCTATACTCCAAATTTTTTAAGAGCACATACAGGCATGAATATGTGCTGAAAAACCTTTTGTGCTTACAGAATGCTTGGGAAGGATGATTAGAATCTTGGGTCAGTTTCAAGATTATTTCTTTCCAATGTTTCGTTCGAGCTTGATTGTTTTGCTTCTCTTTATTTGTGTGCCATTCATGGATGCTGAAGCACAATCTGTAGGCGGTTATGATTCTGAAACAGATCAATCTAATTTTCAACCAAGTGTTGCTGTGGTCATAGGTATTTTAGCCCTCATGTTTGCTCTGACTTTTGTTCTCTTAGTGTATGCCAAGTTCTGCCATAGAAGAGTTTCTGTTCATGGCAACCATCACTTGGAAGGGGGGCGTATCGGCACAAGCTCTCGGTTTTCTGGTATTGACAAGACAGTGATTGAGGCACTTCCCTTTTTCAGATTCTCTACTCTTAAAGGGTCTAAGGAAGGGCTAGAATGTGCAGTCTGCCTGTCGAAATTTGAAGACATCGAAATCCTCAGATTGCTTCCCAAGTGCAAGCATGCTTTCCACATTGATTGCATCGATCACTGGCTTGAGAAGCACTCCAGCTGCCCTCTTTGCAGGCACAAGGTCAGTTCTGAGGACCTCACGTTCATTGCATACTCCAACAGTATGAGAGTCTTGTGGGATAGCCAATCAGAGCAGCGAGAAGACTCAAACATTGAGCTCTTTGTTCAGAGAGAGGAAGATCACCACGGCTCTTCAAGGTTCAGCGTGGGAAGTAGTTTTCGGAAAATGGATAAGGGTGTTGATAAAGAAGAGGAAATGTTGATCCAAGAAGAAGCTGGAATTCTCGAGGAGGAGGAGGATGACAAGGTCCTGCACAAGCACAAACACAAAATTGTTGTGTCCGATTTTGTGTTCCAGAACAGATGGAGTAATGTGAGTTCCTCGGACCTCATTTTCTTGAACTCGGAAATGCTTAATACAACGTCAAGCAGTAGATTCTCCTCATCAGCGCGTTCGAACAATGAGCAGCTTTCGCCGAGGGAAGCAAGACGAAATGAGGAGATTATGAAGATCAAGGAGGAGATGGAGATGAAGAGATTGTTCGAGAACAAAGTCAGCAGCACAATGAACAAAAAAAACAGTACTACTTGTGCAGCTTCAACCCTACCAACTCATGCCTCGAGTTCTATGAATCAAGGTGAGAAGAGATCAATGTCAGAGATCACTGGTCTTTCGAGATTTGGAAATTGGGGGATCAAGAACAGAACCAAAGAGCCTTCATTGCTTGGTAACAATGTGACAGAGGAAAGAATGAGGCGGCTTTGGTTGCCGATTGCCAGAAGAACAGTTCAGTGGTTTGCCAATAGAGAGAAAAGGTCTGAACAGGCTCAACATTCTTCAAATGTGTAACATGTTCAGTTTATGGAAGCAATCATTAGTTCATAGATTTTAGGTACTAGCTAGTTTTGTTTACAACTTCAGAGAGGGAACAGGCACACCCTCAAACACTGTTTGTTTTAATCTATGGATTCCTTGGTCACAAACTGTTTGTTTATACATTGCGTGATTGCAGTATCATTCTCATCAAGCTTTCAAATATGCTTTGCATTAGCTTCCTTGCCAAGAAAGGAACTTCATTAATTAGGCAACAAGAAATTGATTGCCACTTTGGTCTCCATCAAATAAAATCATGCTAATTCATTTTCTTCTAGAAATGACTTTGATTATGAAATATCTTAGTCTCTTCGAAAGCATCGAACTAACACGAAAACGAAATTGAGGTTATCGTTAGTCTGTAGTTGTTTTCTGGTGAAATTCAGAATTCCTGAAAGTTTGTTATTTCTTTTATAAATCGGTCATCATTGTAAATATAATACGATGAGCCTCATACAAGATTCTAAACCTGTCTAAATCGCTGGCGCAAGAGTTGTAATATATATTTTTATCACTGCGAGGCTGTACATTATTGTATGAAAAATTGACGCAAGAGCTGAGCCTGCTTTGTTTGTCTTCAAGGAAACCACCTATGAATCATCTTTACATGTTTTATGTTAATTAAGTTTTAGTCTTTCGGTCTTTACGAGTTGTCTGCTCGATGCCTCTTAATTATGTATTATATGTTTGGTTTTATTATAATTCATAAGCTAGTCTTAAAGATATAAATAATTCTAGTGGACTCGATCTATGAGCCCTGTGTTAAAGTTTAATTAACTTAATAACACTGATCTTGTTCAATTAATTAAATCTAACACCTGCTTTGGCCTTGTTTCCCAACCCTCGAGCCACGGAAACACCGTCAAATATCAAATACCATTTCAATTTCTTCGATTGCCTCCGTCCTCGTCGTCCTCCTCCTCTTTCTTTTTGACTCTCAAACCCTTTATGATCCGGAAAAAAAAGGAACACAGCCAGAAGTGGGCAAGTGGCAAGGTCCCCTCTTTAAGGTCGAAAAACCCTCTTTCATGTAGTTGAAGACTCTTGCTGTATAGTCTTCGACTATAACTAGCTCAGATATGATGCTCTATAGTCTATACTCATTCATCTCGGAGGAGAAGATCGCTATTCGGAGTTTTGGATGTAATAGACCACCAGTTCAGAAATGAAAGCCCAATTTTAGAAAACTGAAATTTTTGCTCGGAAATCAGAACCAAACTACTTGCGAATAAACGAAATAAGAATTCAATGCTGCTATCACACAAGCAACGTGAAATCTATAATTGCATTGAAGGATCTTCATTTATTTACACATATATGTATTTACAGAAGGGGGACTTGCATCCAAAAAAAAACAGAAAAAAGAAAAAAAATCTATTCACTGACCTCAACAATGGCTAATTAGAAGCAGAACCTGTGAAATATCACATGTAAATCAAGTCAAGTATAATGGGACCGCGGTTCTCCTTGTTCAGCAAAACCAAGAGTCAATCTCACAGCAGAAAAGAGATGAACCACCTCAATATTGTTTACTAAGGTTGAAAATCCTGTACATTTTCATCCTCCTACCAGTCATCAAACCATTCCGGAATGTCAAGTTCTTCTTCATTGTGTGACGGAGAACCATGAGAAACACCATACTCGTCTGAGTGACTTTCCAAATGTTGAGCTATGCGAGAGGTGATCTCCTGAGGAACAGGAAAACTAGAGTCTCTAATCCCTTTCCAATCAATACCATCGAACCAGGGATGACTTTTAACAGAATCACAACCTTGGCTTCCTAGTCTGGTGTTTTCATCAACCTCAAGTAACTGAATACATTATTAATTAGGAGTAAGAATGTGAAAGATATATTATACATATATATAATTACATAGGAGAGATGACCCAAAGATTTCTGCAATACCTTGGTAATGAGATCAAAAACTCCAGGGCTGAAAGTTTGAGGAAGATTAAGCTGTCCCTTCGCAATCTTTGCAAAGATATCAAGCTCACTTTCTCTCCATGACCCAAAAGGCAATTCACCTTGTAACATGAAATATACCAAGACTCCCAATGCCCACCTGAAATATCCAAACAAATTTGCTTCTAGCTTCTTGTTCTAAAAATTTTCCCATAAATCTTAATCAACAAAACTAGTTACAGTTAATAGCAAGAATATATTATCATACTCGCACACGAGTCGAACACTAAATTTTTGAGTTTATGAATATGCCCTCTGTAAATCTTCCCAATTTCACTGCTGACTATACAAACTGATCTGAATGTATTTACTTTCCGCACAATATGTCTCATATTTTCCTTTCAAGCCTTTATGCATCACTTTATGGAATACTAAAGTTCTAGGATAAACATGGCATGCATCATCCAAGTTACATAATTACCAGTCAGCTGGGAAACCATGGCCTATTCCCTGAACTACCTCTGGAGCTAAAAAGTCTGCCATTCCACAAATTGTATATGTTCTTTGGCCAGACAACTTTTTCCCAAATCTGAAGTCTACAAGCTACAATAAAGGAAAAAAGTGGTAGTTAAGGATAATCTCATTCAATTCTCTCCATCAATCTCCAGCTTTAATCCAGATACTATCAGCAAATTTTGGACTAAAAAGCAGTACACCAACCTGTAAATGTCCCGTGTGGTCCAACATTAATGCATCAGGAGACAAGCCTCTGTAGAGAACGTCATTCTGAAAATCAAAAGTAAAACAGAAAAGGGCAAAGATGCAGAAGAGAGATGTTACGAGCAAAATCAAGAGTTAAAGAAAAACAGCGGAGGAAATAAGCTACTTGCAGACAGCAGACCTTGTGGAGATTCTCCAAAGCAGTAATTAGAGAGGCCGTACAAAATTGGGCAGATGGTTCATCAAGGGGCGTGCGAAGTATCGAGGCCAATGGACAAGCAATGCATGTATTGAGCAGTATTGCAGCATGTGTCTGATCAACACAAGTGGATAGAACCTGTGGCACACAAGCTGAAGGGCTTATGCTCTTGATTAGATCCTTCTCTTTTAATACTTGTGCTTCCTTTCCAAGCTTTCTGACCTTCTTCTTTGAAAACCTTTTCAAACTAAGCAAATTTTCTGATAGGCAATCAATGTCAACAAGACGTATATTCATCAGTTTACGCACAGCTCATAGAGAAATAAACTCTTCTGAAAACTATTGCATCTAATTCAGTGTAGTATATGTAATCAACTTTCTTTCTCTTTTTCTAACCAAAAACAACTTTGTTTCTCTTAACAAAGGGCATAGAAACTGCATTGCCAAGTAAAAAAGGGCACAGAAACTGTTCACCAAATAAATGGCACAGTAATAATCTCCCCCACCCGAAAGAAGGAAAAAGAAAAATCCCAGTTTAACATGAACCACTTCCATCAAGTAGGTAGAAGACCAGGTAACAAAAAAAAGAGATTAAAAAAAAGAAAACCAACCTGGATCTCTTAAAAGAACAAGCCCAATCTCACTGCAGTCAGTAGAATACAGACACTTTCTCCACTCCTGAACAAGAAAGACATAACGTCCATTTAGATGATATGAGAATCCAAATACAAATTTACTTTTGGAAATATGACCACAAGTGGACACTGTATACCATACCATATCAGCAAGCTGAACTTTAGTAAGAGCAGAGATATCAGTACTTTTAACAGATTCCATTAAAGTTTCCGAAGATTGATCCCTTGATCTGTACAACAAGGGATAGAAGATTCCATCAACGAATAGTACCAGAGCTATGCTACAGTCTTGAGTTATCAAATACAACATGAAGGATTATGATTGGAAATTGAATTGTCATCAGAGAGCTCCAAAGTTAACCATGGAGTTCAAAATAAAAGTTTGATCTAAAACTTATTAACTGAGACTTTCTGAGAATGCAACATACTTGTGATCATCCTGAGTAAGCTTTGTCAATGGGCCAATGACCGAATCAAATTTTTCCTTTGTCAAAACAGCACAAACAACATCCCCAACGGCAACTGCATTAAACAAATCAATATGTTGCCCGAGAAGTGTCCATTCGCCAAAGTAGCTTCCCTCTGTCTTCTCCACTATGATCTCTTTACCGCTCTGAGGATTATCACCTTGTTTCTGATTGTCAGATATGAGACTGCAGACAACTGGATTGCTAACTGAACTTGCGTCAACTGTAATCCTCACTTTTCCCTTCTGGATAATGTACAGTGCCAATAGGCCTTCATTCTGCAAATACATGATAAGTATCTGTAAGATAAGGACAACAGAGTAAATGGATATCCTCAACGAAGCAAAGCATACCTCATTGACAATTGTTTGCCCATCTGAGAATGAAACCTCAGAAAGAGAATCGGCAATATGGCTGAGCTGTAATATTGTCAACCTGGATAAAAGATCCACTGATCGAAGCAACTTCAAATATGACAAATTAGAAAACTCTGACATTAGAATTCCACGAAAGTCTTCTCTTCTTAAAGCCCAAAGTGTTCCATTGGTGACAGCACGAACGGATGCCTGGAGTGGTTTGTTATACCTGCAGTATGATAGGGTGAATTACAAAGATTAAGACGAGCCAAAATCCAATCCATCAAGCTATTGTGTGTCCCATTTTCTCAGGCACCATAACTAAAAAGATGAAAATAAAAGAGACAAAAGCACACGTGATAGTTTTCAGCTTATGCATTAACAGATTAAAGAAAATTAGGAATAATTGACTCACATTAGTGCTAGTTCTCCAAAGGATGACTGTTTGTCAGCTGTATATCGTTGCAAAACCCTCGGAACCTCTCCATTCTTTTCTTCCTGTCACAATTGTATCCAGTCAGCACAAATTGTTGGACCTCATGAATTAAATATCCAAATGAAGCAGAGTCAGAAGAAAATATATTTGAAACCTGGGTTGCCGACACCTCAAATTCTCCACTGCCAACAACATAAAAGCAGTCACCTTCACCACCCTACAAAATATAGCAACTGTTAGAATTACTAATTTCACACTAAAGTTAACCTTTGAACTTCCTCATCTAATCTACTAGTAGCAAAAGCTATGTTTTGGCAATGTGTAATCTAAGGAGCACCAAGTTGAAAATCAAATTTCTTTGAAACAGGGGGTTACCTTTGTCCTATATCAAACATGTAATAAGTATGCTTGGCTTATATAAGGTTCCTGCTTATAAGAACCAGTATGAGAATGGTTTTAAAATTTCATTTTCTACATTTTATATGCATTTACTATTCCTGATGTTGTTGAAGCATTCCAACAAAATTGAACATTCAAATTGATTGTGTAATATTAATCCTTTCCAAATTGTTGGTTTCACTAGTCCATATGTTCCCCTAATCCATATGCCAAAAACAATGAATTTTGTATGAGAGCAGATGCATAAGGGTATTACACTATACATAAGAAACCTAACCTGTCTAACAACAAGGTCTCCAGGCTGGACCTCAACCCTTTGCATGCAATCCAATAAAACATGACACTGAGAGTCGGTAAGTTTTCTGAAGAGGAAATGATCATGTAAAGCTCGCTCAATTTGTGCCTGACATTAACCATGTTTCAAATAAGAACTCATGACAGGAGAAATTTGCCATTTCTTTTCTATCATACAAATTTATGATGAAGAGAAAGCAAGAAGGATAAGAAATCGAGTAGTACTTCTTCCTCCCAGGTTTTTCTGTGGGCTGGAGGTGGAGGAACCCAAACTTGCCCGTTTTCTAGAGAATTTTCAATCACACGAAGACGTGCCTTTGAAAAATCATGTTTTATGCGAGGGTTCCTTGAGTTCCAGCTAATGGTTGAAGGAGATTCTGATCCTGTAACCTCTACAACTTGAGAAACAGGTGGCCGTAAAACAGAACCAGGATGTACTGATTGACCAACAGCAGTCTATGGGAATAAGATATTATCAGTTTTCTAAGTTTAACAATAAATATGAAAAAACATCACATTCTGGACAGTCCCCTTACAGCAGTTAGCCCATCTACATGCACCACGATCACTGTAATATCATCTGTACGGGTTTCATACTGCAGCCAGAGTTTATAAGATTCGGCAACTATTGCAGCACAAGCATCACGTGGATCTTTATATTTTGCAACCTATAAAATATAGTAGCAGGATTAAGAAAAATAAAAGGAAAAGATGGGGTTACGGGAATAAATAGAGAAGTGAAATTGTAAAAAATTTATAATGATTAGTAAAATAACTCTGTGCAGGGATGGAACACTGGTTAAGAGAAAAATGTTAAAAACTATTGTAACTTATAAACCCAAAAAGCCAGTCACCTCAGAGTTTATGAGAGGGGGTAAAACAGTTATGTGGAAGATTGTAATAGTGTTTAGATCAAACGCATATTATTATATTTTTGCATTATCTGACCTATTGTTGATAAGTCTGTTTGAAGCTGACCATCATCTTAACAAGTTCTTTCATATAGCATTTAATCAGAGGTGAGTTCATAAATTGAGTAATGTGATGAAGCAGCACAACTCTAGTTTTTTATTAATACTCTAAGCAGCTGATATAACAGGTTTGCAATAGCAAACCTACACCTCAGAAGTGACTGTCAGTAAACGTACTCTAGGATCAGCCGCCATGGATACAGAAAATATAGCGTACACAAAAATTTAGAAACTCTGAACCTATCCTCAATTTTTTTGTTTATTGTGATTCTTGAATTCAGTACATCTTGCATGATAATAACTTCTAATATCAAAGGTTCAGCACAGACGCATATTTATTAATGACTATATTTCAATTTGTGTTGAACATGAGATGTACCTAACAACTCCTATACCGAACAACTGCTATATCCAACAACAAAGTAGAAAACAACTGAACATAAGATTGGGCCATAAACTTATATAAATATCCAATGGATCAAACATGTATAACTGTCACAGATTGTACACTTGATTTGCAACAAAGTGAGAGCAAGATACCTTACCATATCAACCACGGTTTGGCTAGAAATAAACTCAAACACTCCATCACTAGCAAGCACGAAGAAAGGATGATTCTGTGTAAGCTCCAAAACCACAATTTCAGGGTTGGCAACAACTCCGATTGACTCAGCAATCGAATCACCAATACTCCTCGTAAAAGCGGTCCCAGGATACATTCCATTCGGCACCCACAGCCTAGGCGGATCACCATCATCACCTTCTTCGGTGCCCCAACACTGCACATCTGGATTCTTCAGCCCTTCAATCTGATCCAATGTAAGCACTCTTGCACCACAAACCTTAACCCTTTCGAGCTCATCCACTCTAAACGGGGTCTGATCAATCGAAAGATCCACCGCCACCAACTCCTCCCCTTTCCTCTCCGCTATAACAGCTCTAGAATCCCCCGAATTGGCAATGTATATCTTCCTACCTCTAACCAAAACCGTAATCGCCGTCGTTCCACTCATGCTGTCATCCACAATGTCATCATGCAACTGCGAATTCGTGGCTAGAAACGCCTCGTGACACGCCTCGACAGCATCCACTTGAAACTTACTATGCCTAAGCAAATTCTCACACAGCTTCCTCTTCACAAACTGCGAACACTCAGCTCCAAACTCTCCATGGCCATCAAACACCCCGAAAAAATGGTCATCCGGGTTCGTCCCAAACGGAGTGTGGATGCAAAAGCTGTCCTGGTTAGCCTTATCAAGAGCATCAGGGTAATACCCTCTCTGGGACAAATACGAGTACCTCAACTCAAACTTGCCAGAAGGCACCTTCACAGTTCTCGACCCATTTGGAGGTAGAAACTGTGCCGAAACCCTCGACAGCCTAGTGATCCCCATTTCAGCATCTCTGGTATGGTTTCCCTGGTTGAACTGATCTGTAATCTCACCATCTTCCTCATTTGAAGAGTTGGGTGAGAAAACTGGGATCTCTGTGTTCCTCACATTTTGGGCCTCTTTCCTTCTTGCACCTCTTGAACTATTACTACTACTAACCTCTCCAATACAGACCCTCGAATACACGCAACCCATCACTCAAAACAAGCAGCCAAAACCAAGCCAAAACCCAAACCAGCTCATAATCACTCAAACCTTATCCTCCAGAGCCGCCCCCGGGAAAATAACAGTTTCAGAGAATGAAGAGAAACTGACCCACAATATAAAGTTTCACACCCCCAAAAAAACTGTTGGATAGAGAGCAACAACAGATTGGAGAAAGTGACGGTTTGTTAAATTTCAACAACAGTCACAAAACAAGAAACCCAATAATGGTGAATAGGACTGAGACTGAAAATAGTAAAACGCAGAGACTAACAGAGACTTAAATGGGTAATGGAGAAGAAGACCCGGAAGTGGTTTTAGCATAAATGTGGTGGTGCCTTTGGGTAGCTTGGAGCTTTTTTTGGGTATATGGTGCTTTGCTTTGGCTTGCGGTTTGAGTTTTGGATCGAGAGCGCGTGGGGAAGACAGCAGGGGTGGTGGGGCAACGGCGTCGTTTTGTGGATTAGGCCTTTCTCTGCTCCTCTGAGTCTGTGTCAGTGGGGGCGTCTTCAGCTTTTACGGACAGCCGCTCGTGCGACGCGCTGTGAGGGGTCGTCGTGTTTAGGGGAGGGATCAGGTGTATTTGCATCTGATGTGTGCTTTGTTTGGGAAAATATGGAATTCCAAATCTACCTGATCTTGTATTTGATTTTCAAATCCTCCATTTGAGGAAGGAGATACCTGATAAATCGAATCCAAAGTCATTAAACCGGCCTTTACCAAATGTCTAGATGTCTTTCATTAATACATCAAAATTCATTCCTTAATTTTAATTTCGCCAATAAATAAATGTAGTTAGATGAAGTGCGCACGTAGATGATATGAAAAGTTGGCTGAAACAAATTAAGGTCTCGTCTATGTACATACAATGTCAATTTTTTTTAATATGAATTTGAAATTTTATTTAGAGATATTATTATTATTTTTAAAACAGGATCAAAGAATTTCATTCATACCCTAATGATGACTCGAACTCATGACTTCGTCATTAGGTAATGGATATTATTTAGAGACATTGTTAAACATTATAGAATGTTATCTAGAGCATATTTGATATCATGGAAAATCTCTAGATAACTTTTGCATTTTTATCCATCATTTACTCTCAGTTTTATGTTTCTACATAAATTTATTATTCGATTTGATATCTATATAAATATGGCTTGCTTATACAAAGGCCTACTCACCTAAGTGACAATTTTTAAGGGGTTGTGAGAGACAAATGAATATGACGGTTGAAAATAAATGCACAGTTTTAAGTTGTTATAATTTATGGTTTTATATTTAATATATATGATTGAGATGCATTTGTCCCTCACTATCATTTAAAACTGTCCATTAGGTAAGCGATACATAATGTTCGATAATCTTGAATTCGCAAATGAATATAGTTGTTAAGTTTGGTTGAGAAATGTAGTATGATACCAAATGAGCTTAAATTTTGAATTTTGAATATTTTCGATAAACTAATGCATAACTCTTGAATTTTGTTAGTGAGCCATGACATGTTGGTTAGCTAGCCTAACATTGTGGAGGTCATGGGTTCAAATTTCACGAATATCAATGGTGAGGTGAGGTGGGGAGTTATACTTTCGTTAAAAAAAATTAAAAAATAAAAATAAATAAAACTCTTAAATTTGAGAATGTAAACCGACGAGGTTAATTCGATTTTATTGTCCAATCAAATTTAATTAATGTGGGTTGATGAACAAATCCTGCATTTCATGGCTCTTGGTCATTAGCTGTCTAACCCTAAATCTCCTTGATCATCACCACTCATTTATATTCTTCATTATCCCCAATGCATAGTCCCTCTCATTTCAAAAAACAAAGGTATTTATACCATCCCGTTTGCTTCGTTTACTTATATTTCTAATTCTAATGTTTTAATTTTCGACACATCATGAAAACGACTCGCATAATAATAACCTATCTCAGCCTATGACATCTTCTTTTTTTCCCCTTTCCATGCAATAATTCAAATCCGCTAGCTTTATCAAAAGAGTGCGTGCATGACTGTTTCATCTTCAAAGTTCAAACACGAACGAGAGAGCCACCCACGTTCACTCATAATCACATTACTTTCCCCATAGTGGTCCTTTTCCTTATTTGAAAAGGAGATTGAGCTACGTGCCCTAGATTGGCCTTGATTAACTTCCATAGCTTTGTTCCTATTTTTTATTTATTTTTTACTTCTTTCTTTCTGCGTTTTAAATATTACACACGTCTTTCTTCCACAGCCGTGCTTTTAACTTTTGGGGCTTCATCAACTAAGCCAGATAGAAAGGAAAAGACTAAAAGAAATAGGAAACTTTTAAAACATGAGCATGCATGATCATCTCGTCTTATGGTGGAAACAACCTAAAAAAGGCAATGCGTCGTTGTTTTAACTTTTAAGCCGACCTTTCTAAATAAAGAAATGGATAAGTATAAAATGAATGAACGAGCTTATAACATGTGGTTTGTAGATTAGTGTTATGTGTGACCAAACCAATGATGACACCATCAATCGTTCTCAATCCTCACTACTATCCTAATTAGTGTCGATTTCAATTTTTAATGGAAGAAAATTGGATTTGATTTAAAAGTTGAAATTCAGTATATGTAGTTTTGAACTTCAATTGTCATTTATTATTTAGAAATGTAATGTTGATGTATAAGCCAATCAGACTCATTTTTTAGTCAAACAGAGGACAAATATGTTGACAGCATAAAAGTTCTGAAGTATTAGTGAATCTCTCAATACATGAATCGTTAGACTAGCTCATACTGCAAATATTAACCGATCTATCTGGAGCACGTAATATTACAGACCTTTCGAACAAGCAAAGAAAAAAGATAGAGTTGAATAGGGCACACGACATGAAAAGGTTGTGCAAGCCACCGCGCACGACTAGTAAGTCTGATGAGGCTGTGGTGATGAGATCCGTGACTCGGGAACCTTGGTCTTATTTCTTTCCGCAATCAAGTCACATCAGCTTTACAATTTAAAACTTGGGTATTGGAGACAGACCAACCCCACCGTCTGGACACCATGCCATCTTTTAGGGCCACCGCCACGAACCACCACCTGAGCCAATCGGAGATCTATATATTATAGCCAATCATGCCATAGTTAGCGTATGGGTGGGTTAGCCGTCCTTTGAGTCTGTGACTTCTTTCGTTACTTTTACTTGGCCGGTTTTGGACCCTTGCTTGCTGTCGTAAATGGCGGGAGAGAGAGACCTTCATGACTCCATTTCAATAATGCATGAGCTATATGTGATACTAAATTACAACAAAATGCCAAAAGAGTTAGGACCCAAACCCTAACATGACATTCCCAATGCTCCATCAAGGGAATATTTTGCTGAGTTTTTGGTGTGTGTTTTGCTCATAGTACGTTCATTATTAGACCCTGGGTCGATTTTCGTATTCTATATTCATTGTGTAGTTTGAAATTTCTTCATTGTGTGACTTGTCTATATCTCTTACAGCTCTCGCAGTCTTTTTCTGTAATTTTGCAAATGTAATTGTTATATTTGAAATCGATTCGTAGGTACATTATACATAAAGAGACTATACAAATCGTTGATGCAAGTAATGATTACATTTTTAAGGTTTGATTTACTGTCACGTGGAAAATCAGCCAAATCGGTGAAGTTCAACCAAATTTGATTCAGTTCCACACATCAAATTATTTAAAATGGACTAAAACTGAAACAAATGGAATCAAATTGGAGTGAAGCCTAAAACCTAATCACTTGATATGGACTCGGTTATCCCGATACATTAAATGTGCATAATGTTTCTTGCATGATCAAAGGCCAAAACCTAGTTTGAGCGGGTAACAATATATGAAGAAATTGATAGATTAGTTAAAGAATGACTACAATTGATTAAATTAGAGTGTACAAGGTCACATGCGATCTAGAAGTTCAGAAGCAAAACAATTTTAGGTGTAAAATTTAGGGAGGTAAATGATTTTAGCTCATACTTTTTTATTTATCGTTAACTTGTTATCACATGAAAAATTGGCCGGACCAATGAAGTTCAATCAAATTTGACTTTGTTCCGCACACCAAATTTAGGGAGGTAAATGATTTTAGCTCATACTTTTTGTAAAGA
This sequence comes from Rosa persica, assembly GCA_025331145.1. Classification (NCBI taxonomy): domain Eukaryota; kingdom Viridiplantae; phylum Streptophyta; class Magnoliopsida; order Rosales; family Rosaceae; genus Rosa; species Rosa persica. The sequence continues at coordinate 3,637,069 of WFKR01000002.1, read as the reverse complement.
TAACGGAAAATTTAACGGCGTACACTAAAATGAAAGATTGGAGCAAACTTGATACACTATTCTGATAGTTATGAAAGTTGGTACACCAAAATGTAGAATGACTTAAAATTCATACATTATTTGTGATGTTTTCCCTATTTGAAACAAAGTCGAATAAAAAACTAGAGCAGAAGCCTAAGACTTTTTGCACTTTATCTGTTGTATACCCATAACAAGCATGGGTAGCTGGTAACTTTGTTGGTTTTGAACTTTGGATGCTTTGGATTTGGATATGGAGCTATGGACCACAGCCAGGTCCCAAATCAAGAAAGAAACCAGCCGAGACTGTCACGCCATCCAGCTAACACAAATTAATGACACCTTGTTATATTTGGGTCACGGGCCCAACTCCTCCGTTACCGTTTCGTCTGCTCTCTCATTTCAAGTAAACCATTAATTGGGCCCAGGCGGTGGCCCAACTCGAAAACAAACAGTTGTTCTCTGAGAAATCTAAAATACTCGAATCTTCCTTTGTTTCTCTAATTCCACTCCATCTGGGGCTTTCTTTTTTCTCTTTATTCTCTTATTCTCCTTTTCTTCTCGTTAAGAAAACGACAACCCAAAATTGCAGAGGTAGCAGTTCAGTCACTCACAGCCTCAGCCTCTCAGGCACAGAGAGACATGGTGAGGATAATCCCTATGGCCGCCTCCTCCATCCGACCCTCCCTCTCCACCTTCAGGTTCGCCGGAGCTTCCCGCCTCGGCGGTCTCTCCCTCTCCACCTTCGCTCCGCCCCGGAGGCAGCTCGCCTTCTTCCACCTCGGTAGTGGTAAGCTTCCCTCTCTCTCTTTTAAACCCTAAATCTGTCATTTTCCAGCTGAATTCGCCTCTAGGTTGCCCAATTGAGGATTCGAAGCTGTGAATTTGATTTTTGTGATGCAGTGTTTTGTCGTAGTTGATGATAGTTTGACCTTAGAGCTTAGAATCTAGTGGAAATAGTAGTGAAGTTTTGGCTGAACTAGCATTCAAGGAGATGACGATGACGATGACGATGACAATGTGTGTGGATTAAATAGTATGAAATGATGTTGTAGTTTTGGATCTAGTTCTTGATGATTTGGAATTGTTTAACAGCTGTGTCGCAGTCGCAGTCGTTTGGTTTGAGAGCTTCGAAGATGTTGAGGAGTGATGGTAAAACCATGGGGGTGGTGGCTGCTGGGAGTGCAGCACAAGCAAGCACAACAGCTACGCCGGAGAATGTCCTGGAGTGGGTCAAGCAGGACAAACGGAGGCTTCTCCATGTTGTATACCGCGTTGGGGATTTGGACAGGACCATAAAGTATGAACTCTCTTCTCTTCGGTGCATCATGCGTGGCTGATTTGATGTGTCTTCTTGTATTAGGATGATTATGAATTCAATTCAAATTGTGTTTTGACTGCAGGTTCTACACGGAGTGCCTGGGAATGAAATTGCTGCGGAAACGTGACATCCCAGAGGAAAGATATACAAATGCTTTTCTTGGATATGGGCCGGAGGATTCCCATTTTGTCATCGAACTCACATACAGTTAAACAATCTTTAACTATTTTCATCAACTTCTCCCAAATTCTAAATTATGAGGCATTGGAGCTCAAGCAAACCTGCTTGTGAATTACTTCAACAAGCACCTGTCCTGATGCAGAGGTCTTATGTCCATTTTCAATTTTTGACACTTTCAGATTATGGGGTTGACAAGTATGATATTGGAACTGCATTTGGTCATTTTGGTGTTGCTGTTGAGGATGTAAGTCCCTATTCTATTCTTATATATGACTTTGGTATTGGATTGTTCTTCACTGGGGACCTTCTAGGACTTAATGTATGTGCTCCTGTGGTTAGGTTGCTAAGACTGTGGAGCTTGTAAAAGCTAAGGGAGGCAAGGTAACCCGAGAACCTGGTCCAGTGAAAGGTGGAAATACAGTAATTGCTTTTGTTGAAGATCCTGATGGTTATAAGTTTGAACTCTTGGAAAGAGGGCCTACTCCTGAGCCCTTGTGTCAAGTTATGCTTCGTGTAGGTGATCTTGATCGTTCCATAGCTTTTTATGAGAAGGTGAGAATTGTTTTGGGCAGAATATGCTTTGCTTTTGTATCTGCTGTCTCTCCTGCTAATTTGTTTTGGAAGTCATTTGTTACTTCACAATACTTATTTCCTTTCTTGCTATCTAGGCTTTTGGCATGGAGCTTCTTCGCAAGAGAGATAATCCAGAGTACAAGGTAACTTACATTTTCCCCTAAATGGCTAAATCAACATATTGCCTTTTGGACTCTGAAGTTTCCAAAGACTCGTTAGAATCACGATCTAGATGAGAAAGCCTGGTTTTTGATGCCTCTTTCATTGAAGATACTTAAGTATGAGATCTAAAAATGAGAATCGTGATGAAGTGTGATGAGAATAAGACAATTATCCCCATCCAATAATTTTACAAATTGTGGCCCGTCATCAAATTCCAATGGCCACTACCATATATTCTCGATTAATGCGCATGATTTTGTGAAATATGTTTTCTGGAAGTCTGGAAGAGTCTTCTTTGATTTTGGGATTGGTGATTATACCTTAATGACATAATCTTCTGCTCTTTACTTCTAGTATACTATAGCAATGCTCGGTTATGGCCCTGAAGACAAAAATGCTGTTCTGGAATTGACATACAATTACGGGGTCACTGAATACGACAAAGGAAATGCTTATGCTCAGGTAGAACATGGACCCGTTTCTTCAATCTTTTATGAACAAGATATTGCTTTTCTGACATGTGTGATGTCTTATTGTGTAGCATGTTATAGTTGGGATACTATTTTGTTATCCGGTGCCTTTGCTTGTTTCTAGTCCAGTTTTGCCATACCACATGAACAATGATATACGTGGTTTTGTGGCACTCTTTTTATGTACTAATCTTGTAGAGTGATTTTGTTATTTAAACAGATAGCGGTAGGCACAGATGATGTTTATAAAACTGCTGAAGCAATTAAACTCTGCGGAGGCAAGATTACCCGGGAACCTGGGCCATTACCTGGTCTTAACACAAAGATCACTGCTTGCTTGGACCCTGATGGTTGGAAGTCGGTATGGTTCATGCCTTTCTTGGTTTTGTTAGTTATACTTGATTGGCCTTCAATATAGAGGTCAAGAATCAGTAAACTATTACATTTGTATAAAATATAGGGCGCACTTAAGTAAACTTCCTTGCCAAAATGTAGAGGCTGTACAACTTAGGTGCTTACGTTATGGAATTGGTTCACTCGGACCAAACTTAGTTAATAGGTGCCCTGATTTACAAGGTCTGATTCATCTCACATTTTGCAGGTTTTCGTGGATAATGTTGATTTCCTTAAGGAATTGGAGTGAGTGAGAAAGGCTTACTGGTACCAAGATTGTGTGTGATTGATGTTGAAAGCTTGGGCTAAAGCTATTCTCCCACAGAATGTATTAAATCCGCTTTTGTAGATAAATTTATAATTAAAGTTTGAATAACCAGTGTAACAAATATATATCACATAATTAGTTTTGCAGCCTTATAGTTTAGTTTGAGAAATTACTCTCTCTGTTATTTTCTTTGTACTCATTTGCTGGGGGCCAGTTCATCTGTTTCTGTTATATATAGCAAGAATGTATCAAATCTCAGAATAAAGGAGAATTTTGAATTGAGCATGAGAAGCATATAAGAGAGGTTTTTATCCATGAAAATATGCCACCATCAGAAAATGAATTGTGCCTAGTTTGCACTTCGTGCTCGTGTCTACTCTGTACCGTGAAGATGGGACAAAAATTTCGTGTCCAACTCAATTCATTAATTTTTTGTGCTCTTAGTACAAATCGTTTTATGTCTATTTAACAAAAAGTTTATGATAACACCCCTGAAATCATTAGATCGTAAATTATTCGTTATGTATTCTTTTCAATGAACTAATTAACTTGGGTTTTGTTGGCTGATTTGTTAAAAATTGATTATACCTGAATTTGTTGAATGAAAGTAAAAAAATAAACTTCGGTCTAACTCAATCCATTAATTTTTTGTGCTCTTAATACATAAAACATAACCGTTTTATGTCAATTTAACAAAAAATTTATGGTAATACTCTTGAGTCTGAAATCATTACATTGTAAATTATTTATCGTAATGAGCTGAACGATAATTCCAAATTCTAAAGTTTTAATATTTCGAAATATTATATACGACGCTGCGTCAATCCAATCGTGTTGCACTAGTAATCTATAATTTTTTATTCTTATATTTTTTTCTGAGTTTGTTTTTCCCGTCTTTTTTTTAGGTTTTTAAGTTTAAACCATCGAACCCAAAGCCAAAACCATAGAAAAGCATTTAAATTACCCAAACAAACGAGCGTTCATCTTAAACCCTAGAGGCTAGAGCAAAAGCACTTAGAAGTTTCTGAGCTCCTGCGAACATGGCTGCCTCAGATAATGAGAAAGACAAGGAGAAGAAGAGCGAACAAGATGAGCAGCAGCAGCAGCAGCAGCAGCAGAGAAATAAAAAACGCAAGCAAGTTTTCCCTTACGGCAACTACAGAGCCTACTACGGCTATCGTGTAATCCCCTACTCCACCACTTTTTTTTTTTTTTTTTAATTTCAGTTATAGTGTTCTCGCTGCTCAGAGAGGTTAGGCGATTCGATGAAAAGCTAAAAATCTGATATCTGTTTGCGCAATTTGTTTTCGTTTAGTTGTTTCTAGACTATATTCAAGTGTGCTTAGTGTTTGGTGGAGTTACGGGTTCCCCATTACGCTAGATTGAGATTAGGGCATCAAATTCGAAGTTTATTGGTTAGGTGTTTTTGAATTTCAGTAGTTTCTGTTTGCTGGATTGAGTTTATGGATGGTCACGGTATTCAAGTTATTGTTTTCGAATGATAGTGTAAGTCGCATCCATGATTCATTATGACCTTCTCTGAAGTAGTTGAGAGAATCGACTTATGAAAGTAACAGGATTCTGTTTGATTCCTGACTTTTTCTTTTCTGTTCACCCTTCCGCATACAGTTTCTCTCTATGAAAGTGTAATCTTAGTTCGTATTGTCTGGTGTTTTAGCTTGGTCAAGACACAGAGGAAGATCCTAGATTGAAGGTTTTCAAGAAGGAATGGTTTGAAGGCAAGGACTGTCTTGACATTGGCTGCAATGCTGGGATCATCACTATACAAATCGGTAGTTATCCTTGGCTTATAATGATCGTCTTTTTGTGTTATGAGTTTATAGGCTATGGTTTATTGTACTTTTCGTCTTTTTCTAATCAAATGGAAGTAGTAATGCTTAAATGGATACATGCTGATAGTCTGACTCGGGGGACGAAATGTAGTGAATTTCTTCATTTTATTCGGTTTTAAGACTTTTTTAGTAAATGGGAGGATATCTTTTTTGTTTTGTATATGGTTCTAGTGTGTGTGTGTGTTTGTTGTTCTTTTTTTCCTACAGTGATGTTAACAGTTGTACGTATCTACAGCCAAAAAATTTTGCTGCCGGAGCATCCTTGGAGTTGACATTGATCCTGGTGAGTTTGTAATTCTGGAGTTGATATTTGTCTGTGAAATTTAAAAGAGTTTGAAATGTTGCACTTCATTCTCTGTTAAATATAGTCAGCATCTTGGTCCAAATGTACACTGTTTGCTAAGCTCTTGCCTGCATGAGATTTAGGATGCACTGATGTAGCATTTGTTGTTTGTATTTCCTATGCACATATGTATGCACTTGTGCAGGCACGAAGGCAAGCATCTACTAATACAACTATAGTTACCATTCAGTATCTATCCTAGTTTGCTAGTGGAGGACACAGTTCAGTTGACATGCATAGATAATGTGTGTCTGCAAGTAATAGCTGCTAGCTCTGGCCTTTTAGATATTAGGTCAATATGCATCTTCCGACTGAAAATGTAAGTGGTTGGGATGCAGTTCTTGCACTCTGTATAAGTGATCAGACTCAGCTCCCCTACTTCTCTAACAAGTTGGCCCAAATCCTAATGGACCTTTTTTTTCCAGTTCATTTAAGGTCAACTTAATTGGGTCAAATAGAACTCTGTGATATAGTTCCCCCAAGCAGAAAATAGGTAGAGTGCTGATGTGTTGGAGACTTAATGTTAATATGGTTATTGCGCCTTGAGGTTCTTGTGTTGTTATAGATGACATGATATGACATATATTTGTTTTACGTTTCAGATCGAGTTCAGGATGCATACTGGCACCTCCAAAAACTTATGAGAATGGTGAAGGCTAGAAAGATACCAGGAAATGCTCCCAAGTTGGAGGTTGGTGAGAGTGCAAATGGGTCAGATTGCAGCTTTGAAGGTTCATCAAATGAAGAGACAAAGGATGGCCCAAGGACTTGCTCTTCGGAAGAGACAGATCTATTTGGCATAGTCTCTTTTCGGAACGAAGATTTTGTTAATAGTCGAGATTCACCGAATAAGCATTATGACACCATTCTATGGTAAGCTCCTGATTTTTGCTAATCTTTTATAAGATCTCATTCCTATGAAGAAAGACCATTTTAATGTTGGAACTTTACCTGATGTGTAGCCATATATATAAGAAATGGTGTGATGGTTCTCTTACCCCATATTTTATTAAAAGTTACAACTATTTCCCCAGCCAATCTTTTTACCAGAACTCTCTAATAACTGAACAGGATTACCAAATAAGAAGACTGTAAACTATAGATAACATGGCTCTTAGGGAACACAGCTCCATATTTAGGTATCAGACCTTCAATTTTGAAATATCAATTCAGTTGTAACCAGTTATATGTATCCATAGATCCTCCAAGTGTAGCAGTCTTAAGAGAAGGAGCCTATTGTGACCGATGGTGTAATCCATACTGGCTTTACAAACCTTTATCAAGAGCCAGTTTTATTATACTAGTGGAATGTGAGTTGATCTAATCTTGTAGCTGAGAATAGCAATCGTGTATAATGTCATATCATATTATTCATTTACAAACTCTAATTTGCTAGTTCAACGTATCTTAGCCTTATTGTGTTTCTTTGTTTGCTAATATTTGTCTCCTGACTCTCAGTTTGAGTGTGACAAAATGGATTCATCTGAATTGGGGTGATGATGGCTTGCTTACGCTATTTTCAAAGATATGGAGACTACTTCGTCCGGTATTGTTGTGTCTATTCCTTAACATGCATCTTTTTCCTTTTTCTTTTGTTTTTATATCTGCTGTAAAATAATGATGCAATTTTAGCCAAATGTGATCTTGATTGTTAGCATTGCGCGGTCAAATGCTGACCTTGGGAAAAAGTTGAGTAATTCTTTTCCTTCTGAGCAGGGTGGCATTTTTGTGCTGGAACCTCAACCCTGGAAGTCTTATGATAAGAATCATAAAGTTTCTGAGGTATTCTTTCCCTCCTTTAATTAATAGTTTTCTGCGTTTCAAGAAGCAACTTTGTACCAAGCTCTTAAAGCCTGTCAGGTCTCGACTCTTCCCCCCTCCCCTTCTTTTTTGTCTACTGTATTTGGGCCAAAGCATTTTTTGTCTCACTTTGCAGGCAACAAGAACCAATTATCGAAATATTATATTCCATCCGCAACTGTTTCAGGATATACTTCTGGATAAGGTGTGTTGCTTACGTTGTTATTATAATTCAAATTTGGAATGGTTCACCAAAATGGGGATATTTCTACCAACTATTGGAATATCTGATATTTGACATGATTGCAGATTGGATTTAGAACAGTGGAAGACATCACTTCCAGTGTGTCGGGCAGCAAATCTGGATTCAACAGACCAATTTTAGTGTTCCAAAAATGACCCGCCTGGTGATGCTGTCATTGGAGTAGGGAAATACTTTGCATGCTCAGGAGCTTTACTGAGACAATGTAGCTTCAGAGATGCACTTTTGGTGAACGAACAAAGAGATCAGCAAAACCTTGGAAAGAATTGACGGGATGGGAATGCCTGACACTGCATTCATTTTGGTACCCATTATATTCATGGGTTTGTTGTGCTGCACAGTTTTGAGGCTGGGCTTTTGTAATATTATACGGGCAAAGAAATGGAATGTCATGTCCCAATCTTCTATTTGCTCCCAACTGTACATGTCAATTATAATGCAATAGTCCTAATATTTAAACGAAAATTTTACCATGCATGTGATGTTTTTGTGTCTCATACTTTCATGGCATGTTCGTGTCATTCTAAAGCTCTAATTAGAAAACTAGCTATTTTTCCCAAGGTGAAAAAGAAAAATAAAAGGACCTGCTTCAAGAAACTTATATTCAATCTCTTGTACATCGTCAGAGGATAAACCTACTCAAGTTTCTTGCGGTAAAAGGACCTGCTTTTGGATGAAGTGGTTGGTTATCCTTAGTGATGCTAGGTTATGCTGATCATACAACAAAACCAGAAGACCCCTTACATCGAGTAAATTACTAACCCAAGCGTATTGTATATAGAATTATTGGAATTTTTTTAACAAATCTATCGGTATTTGATATAGACTTTTAACAGTCCATGAAAATCTCAGGGTATTCAATCAGGATTTTAAAAGACTTTATGAATTCCACCAAAATCTAGATGTATTCAATTAGGATTTTTAAAAATGAATGAAAGTACAAAAGTATTCAAAATATCATTTATACTTAAGGACTTAGAAACTCATGGATAATTATGGACTTTGTAGTGTTAATTATACACACCAAACTCCAATAATTTTTCAGCCATCAAACCAAAGATTTGGAAAAGTCTATGATAGACTTTCTTTTTGCGGGGGAAGGGGTTGATCTTCCATCATCTCTCTTTCTTGTTTTTTTTTTATTGTCTAATCTTTAATCGTTGATGGTATCAATATTTTTGGATATCCAACATATTCACTAATATCCAAATATTATGGTCTACCCCAAAAACCTAGAATAGTGTTGCTATGAAATGTTGGATTGTGTCTTCTTAGTTATTCTCATTTATTTGAGTTTATATTTATGGTTCAATGAAGCTTGAAAATTGAACTTCAATTGATTGAATATATATATATATATATATATATATATATACTGGCTACGGTGTGGACGGTACGGATTTTCCGTTTTCCCCCACTTTCCGGCCACATCTTAACAGTTCCGTTTTTAGGTCTTAATGTATAGATCACCTCTGCAAAATTTCAGCAATTTGGTGATCGTTAAGGCATCCAAAACTGTAATTTACCACTATAAATACGAACGGTTCCGGTTCTACAGATTCGGTCCGTTCGTGTAAATTGTAGTTTTGAATGCCTTAACGATCACCAAATTGACTGAAATTTTGCAGAGGTGATCTATACGTTAAGATCTAAAAACTGAACGGTTAAGATATAAAAATGTGGCCGAAAAGTGGTCGAAAACAGGAAATCCGTACGGAAATTTCAGTAGGGACGTCCGCACCTGAGAAATATCCTATATATATATATATAAAGACAGTGACCAATATCTTGTTATGATATGTGTTAATCGGCGAAAAGAAGATTGATGAGAATAATTAATTATAAGTATCAAGTGATTTATATTATATTTTTATGTTGGTTGAGAGATTAGGAATAAGAACATATTAGCTAGACAGAGTAATAATCATTCATGTGAATCAATGTCTACCAGAAAATACTTGACCATCGAAGAGGCAACAAGTTATTATCTTGTTTTGCGTTTGGGTTGGATTGATTGTATTTTTTTATTTTTTATGTGTTGAGAAATCTATAGAAGTCATTCATAATAAAAGTATATAGATTTCATAAATCAATAAAAAATCTATGGTTAAATCAATGGTTTTTAGAAATTAAAAGGAGTCTTATTAACTTTTTAAAGAGTCTATGACTTTTCAAAAAGTCTGTCATTTAAAAAAAGTCTGCACAAATCCAAATACAATACACCCCAAGCACAATGGAGGCCCTATAGATAGTTCAACTCAGAAACCCAATTGCTGCATAATATCAAGTACTTAAAACTGAAGCCAGATGAAAATCACCTTCAAAACCTTAGCTCAAAGTTCAAGCAAAAACCTTCCTATGCTAAACCGATGGAAAAGCTACAATCTGATAAATTATCTCCCAGCTTAATCAGAATATCAGATGACTTCGGAAAATAGATGGTAAACAACAGTACATGTAGATCACATAGATAAATCTGCGCAGCAACCATCCATCCGATGTACTACTCGTTTCATCCATCCCAAGGCTTCTATTCAACCACACCATAAAAGAACAATTTGGCCACCCTGAAGCTTACATTGAGAACACTTGGCTTGAATTTCCTATTGAACATTTTCTATGCAGTAATAGTTGGCATATCTTACAGCGGAACCAAGTTCAAGGAGAGCCATTCATTTGATAACATAGAAGAGAGTGTGTGCGCCTCTGTGTATGTGTGTGGGTGTGTGTCTGTTATTCTACTTCAGCAGCTGTTAGATCAAATATGAACAGTTAAGATGGCACATAGGCTGAAATGCTTCTCTATGGTCTCAACCATCCGTATATCATCTATCGCTTATTCCCGCTTAAAGCAAAGTCTTTAAGGACCCGATTAGAATCTGTGTCTAAGAGTCTGTTTAAACTGGGATAGATAACTTGATTATCTGAGAGAGAGAGAGAGAGAGAGAGAGAGAGAGAGAGAGAGAGAGAGAGAGAGAGAGAGAGAGAGAGAGATGCATACCTGATGATGGAGATCTATGAGAGGAATAGGAATTGGAATGAACTTGTCTTCATAACAGCCAAACGCTTTTTTTATTGCACAAGACCTCTTGCTTGATTCTGTGTTTTTTTCAACTTCTCAGATGAGTTTTAAATGCAGCTGGAAACATATGAAAATTTTACAAAAGAAAACTTCCAGTTCCTACAAGTCAGATTTCAAACTAAATACTCCAAACATGATTTCAGATTTCTCACCACTTGTCCATTTCCCACAAATTAACAAACAACAAATTTAAGGAAGCCATTCAGGCCTGATACTTCATTCAAGAGGTATATTTACGATTACAATCTACAACGGTGATTTTTAGGCATAAGCAAACAAAGAAACAGTCAACAGCCATCAAATGGCATGGAGACAACTTATTTCCTAATAACAAGAATGGGGAGAAAAATAGTATCACATATCCTTCATGTTACAAGAAAAACTTAAATACAAGATGCTTTGTCACTTATGGGATCTATGTACACCACAGAATCCAAGCTTTGGAAATTCTGTATTTTGTAACAGCCAACACATTTGTAATCACCTTACGGAAACTAATGAGAGCTTCCACCAACCAAGGAACTGATTCAATGTCTCCACAGCTGCATCACCACAATCTTCCTATATCACCATACACCTGCAGCTTCAAAGATGTACAGCTAGAATCTTTTAGAGCAGGTCTGTTGCTAATACACAGTGCAGAGTAAGTATGCATCCAACCAAATAAATTACCTTGTAGATCACTTGGCTGAAGACATGCGCTGCAGTGATTGAATCCAGCTACCCGAAGGACCTACTTTATTGCCATGTCCGTGACTAGTGTTTGCAGTTTCAGCAGGCAAAAGAGGTTTGGAGTGATTCCTTCTTGAGGTGCCAGAAAATGACGTAGACGGAGGTGTGTATGCTTCAGGTGCAATCTATGAAAGGAAAATTTGCACAAAATTTATATGTTTGAAGTCTGACAGTTCAATAACAAAACAATGTACGAGAGCAATGGAAATGAGTAACAGGTTAGAAATTTTATTTATTTATTTGGTATCCAAGTAGTTATTCAACAACACCGACTCACATTCTTTTCAAGAGGATTATCGTAATTTAAGTTCCTGCTTGTTGGTGGTTTAAATTGCATCCGGACCCCTGGACCAGTGGCATTGCTTGATTTAATTCGATCCGTCACCTCAGATGGATAAGTAGCACTAGCACCTCCTGCCATTAATTATACAAAAAAAAAAAAAGTAATTTCTGTAAAGCAATTGCTTACCACTCATAAATTATTACTAGCTCTACAAGAAGACATCTGAAGTTAAACACCAACTATGATATGATTGTGACAATAATAGAAGTTCCTTCTGTTGTCTAATTATCACATCTCTTGTTAACATCTATCCTCGAATTTGAGAAATCAGTTATCTGAGGCGTTGGTTCATCAGCAAGATCTAACCTTGATGATTATCTACATTCATTGGCATTGCACGACTGTTGCTTCCTCCAGGACCCGGCTGAAACAAGTGGATATTCAAATCAGAGGCACAAGAATAATTCAGTCTTGAAACAGTGATCCATTAGGAAAAAAGAAAAAAAGAAAAAATCTAATAAACTGACTGGGCAGAATGATACTTACGGGTAACTGAGACTGAGGTCTATTCTTTTGCGATTGTTGGTACTTTATGATGGTCCAATCAAATATGTAATCAAATTCATATCCTGCCATTTGCCGAAAAAACATGAACTACAAGCCAAGAGGGAGAGGACGTATGCAGTGTAATAAAATGTTAGAATTTGAATATCACTACCTTCACGAGTAAACAAGTCTCGGAATAGACGTTTCAAGAATCCATAATCAGGTCGCTGATCAAATGTCAGTGAGTGGCAGTAATGGAAGTATGATGCGAACTCCACTGGGTGAGATTTGCATAGAACCTTTAGAAAACAGCAGTCAGACTAGTTGACACCATATATAAGTTCCAAAGAGCCCATAACATGAATTGTTGAAGGATACCTCAATAGGGGTTGATAACTTCTTCTCACAAATTTTGTCATATTTTTGCTTTTTTGTGGCAGCTTTTAAACCCTGCCATGGAAGGCTACAGGCAGAAAAAGAATCATTAGCATACAATATCGAAAACATCATAAGATGGAAAAAAAAAAAAGTTTTATTATCTTATTTCATATGAGTCTTCCAATGTAGACTGGACAACTTTAAAAGCAATTTAAACATCCTTTTATGACTACCCACCCCAGAGAAGAAAATGGTTGTCTTCAGCAGTTGAGCAAAGAACAAAAGAATTTATACCTTCCTCTCAGAAAATATAGAAGAACATATCCAAGAGACTCCAAATCATCCCTCCGGCTTTGCTCTGAGACAGACACCAACAAGGCAGATGAGTACTTATGTCTTCAAGTTTATACGGCTCAACATCATTAACTTACCAATTCCAAGATGAGTGTTGTAGCTAGCATAACGAGCAGTTCCTGTCAAGTTTTTATTCTCCCTGCATGAGGCAAAGGTTAACAATGAGATATATGGTTGACGATTTGCACTCCAATGCTTCCTTATACTTGTCAGCAAAGGAGACAACATATGAGAGAGAGAGAGACAGAGAGATGTACTTCGAATTTCAAACCAGTGAACTGGATATTTTACCTATAAGGAATGTGGCGATTCGTGGTGGAGTCCCGATATCTTTTTGCAAGGCCAAAATCAATTATGTAAACCTGACATGCAAACAGAAAGGTTAAACCACAAAAAAAGGAAGGTTGAAAGAACCAGTGAGATACATTCTTAAAGAAAAAAGAAAAAAAATGGAACAGAAAGCAGATGCATCCTCACCTGATTTGCTTTTCGACCAAGACCCATAAGGAAGTTATCAGGTTTTATATCTCTATGCAGAAAACCTTTCGAGTGCACATATTCTATCCTCGTAATCTGGTCATAAAAAGAAATCACAATGTTGTTAAGAGAAATGCACCTAAAATTATACGATAGAACAAGAAACTAATGATATGGGAATTCACGTAACATATGAGCTGGGGGGTAAGCTTCCATTTAAAGACCATCGAAACACAACAACTGTCATTACCATTTGATCAGCTAACAGCAAGACACTCTTGAGCGAAAACTTTCTCCCGCAATACACAAACAAATCCTCAAGACTTGGTCCCAGCAGATCAAGAACCAGCACATTGTCCTCGCCGTCTATCCCCGACCATTTTATGCCCGGAATACCACCTAAACAAGTCATCAAACCAACTCAATACAACTCAATTTTCATAAACCTATCCACCAAAACATAAAACCTCAACATGTCTATATCTATTCACATCACATCACACAACTACTACATACTTCCTCCTTGAAGCGTATGGTACAGCTTGGCCTCATACAGCAACTGTGGATGCTTCGTTTTACTGTTCTCCTGCACTCACCGCAAATCAAAATCAATTAAACTACCAAAACACAGTTCTTTGACTTAATCAAGCTCAACAACCAATAACAAAAGCTCAAATTGATGATCAAGCTGACGAATTTGAAGTTCCAAAACTTACGATCTTAACGGCGACGATCTCGAACGTGTCCACGTGAGTAGCTGCAACAACATGAAATTGAAAACAATGACCGATATCAGTGACTGTTCTCCGATCACAATTCGGAATTCAAATTTGAATTACAGCACACTCACTCACCTAGAAAGATTTCACCGAACGATCCGCTGCCGATCTTGCGGCCGAGCTTGTACTTGCCGCCGACGATCCGCTCCATGCCCGAATTCAACTCGATCGGGTCTCTCAAATCATATAATCGGAGCTCTGGTTCCCACTTCCGATCCGAACTGAAATTCCGACCAATTCAGAAAAAACCAGAAATTTTTTTTTCTTTCAATTTTTTAATTAATTTTTTTTTTCTTTTATTCGAAGCAGGAAAATCTGAAGCCACAAGGATGGCTGGGCAAGCAAGAGCGATAGTGTCACGGGGGGATAAAGAGGGAAACTATAGGGGTACTTTTGTAATTCTATGTACCCTCCAGATTGACTTGTTGACTAAGTAAGATTTGTGTCGCAAGTCGTAAAGGATAACGGGGTTTTAGAGGTACTGTGTCAGGGCTTACTTTGGTCATTTAGACCTGTGGTGGCGGGGTTTTGTTTCGCGCGCGGGATTTGTTCGTCTACGGCCACGGTAGCGTTTTGTTTTTTAAACCGGTGCTAGTTGTGCTAGCCAGGATTGTACATTGAGGCCGGTCGGGTTTTCCTAGTAGACAGAATTACAAGGTACTCATAAATCTTATTCGATATTGATTTACATTCTTTAATGACTCTGATATTGGACTGCAAATCCTTGATTATTCATTTTGAATCTTACTCTTTCAAGTACATTCATTCAAGAAAAAAAAATATGATGGCAGACATCTTAGTTAAACATAATTTGGACTTTGGATAATTATTTAAGAGTTTGCATAGACGGACATAAACCCTCCATTTGTTAATTAAGTTTTTATGGCGATATTGATTGCTTAGTGAGCCCTAAGATTTTTGTAATAGCTTTGGCTGACTAGCACTGCTTCTTTTCTTTTTCTAGGAGAAAATAAAAAAAGAGGATATCTTCACAAATGATGTATGAACTTTAGGCCATTCGATACTTTGGTGTACTGACTTTCATAACTATCAGAATTGTGTATCAAGTTTACTCAAATATTTTATTTTGGTGTACGCCGTTAAATTTTCCTTTATCTTTCCTTGAACTTTGTCAATTTTTTTTTTTGTAAAAATAACGGAAAATTTAACGGCGTACACTAAAATGAAATATTAGAGCAAACTTGATATACCATTATGATAGTTATGAAAGTTGTTACACCATTTGTGATGTTTTCTCATGAAAAAAACTACCAAGGCAGTGAAGGTACAATGAGATAAAGAAAGAGTTTCAAATGGCGCGTGAGGACTACAGGAGTGCAGGTGACCTTATCTTAGCTCCCTCGCCGTTATGTCATAATTGTATAATTATGGTCCACGTCAAAATCGGCGCCCACAGCCTGCAATAATTGGGTGCGGAGGATTACAATGCTGCCCTTTATAATAAGCTGAATGGCGCCTGAGCTTCAAAATGAAGTGGCGTGATTCGATTGGTCTTGGAAATGTTTGGGATTTGGGAATGTGGAAAAATCCACAGAGTAGGGGATGTTGTCATCATATGTTACAGAGACATAACTTCTTGGTCTAAACTTTTTTGAAAAAGTTGGTCGAATTTTCTTGTTACTTCATAGACCAAATTAGACATTGGAAGTCTTATCCTAAACTCTTTTGAAAATGTTAGTTCGAATTCTTTTGTTTCGCATCCATATTATTATAATTGTTTTCCATACTTTTTTCTTTCTTTCCTTTTTTATCGTTTTCTCATTGTTATGGATTTGTCATTTCGATTTTCTACGAGGGATTTAAGGATCATATTGCTGAGAAGAATTATCTCAATTTCATACACCGGAACCTCTAAGTCTTTATTTTGGTAATTTCTTATGGACTATTAACTCTGAGAATAACCATTATGTATTGTTTCTTATTTATTGATCTGGTATACAATATTTAAGCTTCATGAATCAAACAATTGTTTTCTATACATGATTTTGATCAAAATGATGACACACATATCAAACAAGCCATGAGTCGCTCAAGTCCAAGACCTCCGCAATGACTTGTGGCTCCTTTAGCAATAGTCTTTCCTGTTCTGATATTTGCTTTAGCATCTCTCTAAGCTCCAAATACTTGGATAACTTCGTGCTGATCCATCCACTCCGATCTGTCTCACGACGAATGCAATTCATTAACCGGATGAATTCTCTCTCAATCCAATCGTTTGTTAGATCCTCGTGCAGCTCTCTTGCTTTATGTTCAACCTCAACAACAGTAGGTCTCCTCACCAGATAATTCTCCACTCTGTCTCGCAAATCCCCACATTCTTCCTCGGTAAAATCGCAATCCGATAGCAAGGAAATGGGAACATCTCTTGTGAGCAGTTGTAGGAGAATTTCTTCACCGTCGTGCTTTCTAGTTATGCCTTTCACTTGTGTAAGTTGGTGAGAGGAATTTCCCCGGAAATAGTCTTTGGGCTCATTTTCCACTCTTACATAGCTTCCCACTACCTTTCTCTCCCATTTATCAGGCTGCTTTGACATCAACTCCTCCACCAGGCTCCTTCGTAAGTAGACAAGCTTCATATTACTAGCAACTACAGATGCAAAACAACTTTCTTCGGCGTTCCTAATGGGATTAGGATCCATCACTTCCTCCTTTTCCTCAAACTTTCCGTCAGAATTAAGTGATGTAACATCAGAAGAGATCACCAGTTTTGGCTTCTTGTGTAATCTGCACGCGGCGTGATCTTGCAGTGTAATTTCATCTTCATCATCCTCACTAATCCCATTCTCTAAATGTGGCTCCTTTTCCTCAGAATCAGATGATGTCTCAGAATCTGAGATCACTAATTTTCGCTTCTTCTGTTTGTGCAACGCAAAATCTTTCAATGTAGTTTCATCATCCTCATCCTCGCTCATCCCATTTTCTTCGGTATTCCTAGGAGAAGTAGGACTAATCACTTTCTCAGGCTTTTCCTCAGAATCAAATGATGCCACATGATCTGATTTTCGGTTGTTGTGAAGTTCTTTCAAAGTCATTTCCTCTTCATATATCATCTCTCTTCTTTCTTCATATATATCATCCAAACTCAAGCCCTCCTTTTCCTTAAGGATCTCCCAACACTCTTTGAATCCAGTTTCGAATGTCTCTTGATCCTGGAAGTCCAACTTATCTCCATCTCCATCATACTCCGCATTCTCCTCCGCATGCCTAACAAGCTCTAAACAATCCTCACAGAGGCCTAATTTCTCCTTCCCTATCACCACCGCAAACTCAGAGTCATCACTACTTGTGCGGCAATTCTCACACACTGAAAATGTGCAAAGAAGGCAAGAGAAGCCGATTTTGATCCCGGAGCAACACACTGAACAAGAGTGGTGATCACAAATCCATCGCCTCTCGCTTTTGAGGAAAGAATTCTTCCTTCCCACACATTTGGGGTGATAGACTTTGGAGCAGCCCTGGTAGTCACACAGCCTCAAGGCTCCACCATCTTTGCAGACGAAGCACCAGTCCTCTGCTTCATCCAGGCCTATGTTTATTCCCTGTTTCTTCATTTTTTTTCCTTTTGATGTAGACCGAGTGTTTCAGAGAAAATTGGTTTCGCTCTCAAATCGAAAGGAATGAGTGAGCTGTTCCTGCTTTGCTATGCCAATTTTATACAAGAGGGTCGGTCCTGGACTTTATCCGAACAGGAATAGGACTACGGAGTCCCTTTCCCATAAGGAAATAGTAACCAAGTATTCCCTTTACAAGCAGGAGAACATGACAAACGACGTCGTTTGAGTCCTTGTTGTGATTGCTCAAACGGTGTCGTTTTCGTTACATTCACTGCTACTTCAGAGACGGAGACTCAGAGAGAGAGAGGGAGGGAGAGAGAGGGAGAGAGAGATCGGATCTTGAAACCCCAAATGGTCGGAGACATAGAGAAGATGATCGCGGTGGGCCTAGTCTGGGGCGCCACCAACGCCCTAATGCGACGTGGCGCTCTCCTATGGGACCAAGCCCTCAAGTCCTCCCAACCACAGTCGATCACTTCCCTCAAGAAATGGCTGAAGCTGCTCTCAATCTGGCAGTACACCATTCCCTTCTCCGTCAACCTCTCCGCCTCCGCCACCTTCTTCGCCATTCTCAGCCACACCCCGATCTCGCTTGCCGTCCCCGTCACCAATGCGACGACGTTTGCTGCCACCGCCGTTTTCGGAATTCTCTTGGGGGAACAGACCCACCTGGGCCTCGCTTTGTTCGGTACGGGTTTGATTGTTCTGGGCATTTGGCTTTGTATAACATAGTAGGGTTTTGAATCATCATATTATGTAATAAAATTTATAGCTGCTAGTTTGGCTCTGAGAAATGAAGGGAAATTCAAGAGCAATTTTTTTTTTTTTTTTACTGATTAAAGTGAAATGCACGAATTAGAGAAGATGGGAATGAATGAAAAAATTGAAAGGTTGAAACTTATGGAGCTGCAAGAACATTTATTTCTCAGTTGTGAACTGGCAGTTGAGAAAACTGTGCAGGATCTTTAGCTTTTGTTGAAATCGCATTTCGATAGCTTGAGGTTAGAATTGTTGTTTGGAGCATTCAGTAGGCATCTTTCCATCGAATCGTTTAGTGTCTTTGCAGTAGTCGTAGATCATGTAGTTATCTCTGATCGACTTAAGCTGGCCCAACTTAGCACTGCTCAGCTGTTTGTGTGTGGGGGATGTCCACCAGTTTGCAGGGATAGTGGCGGCGCATTGAGTGGTGCTGCTTGGTCCATCCCACTTGCAGGCCCTTCCCCTGAAGTTGCGCAATCTAGCTATGAATGGCGCACTGGTCCAGTCGATTTTGACTAGTCCGCCTCTGGTTGCCCAGTTATCTGCGTTCCATAAGCTGGAGTAAACCCTCATTCCTTGCTTGCTGGGGTAAGCAATCCCCTCGTTTTCGTAGTTTCTGAAAACACGAATTGGCAGTCCATCGATGTACCACCTAAAATCATAGAATTGAACATTAGGTTAAGAATCAGTTGGTTAATGACTTTTGGCATTAGTGGAAATATACTGTGAAATGAGACGGAATGGTTGTGGTAGTGAGACCATAGTGTTTTTATAGGTTGTGGTAGCAGCATGTAAGCATGTCTATGTGTCTCTAGTACAACAGTGGAAGATGATGTTTACTTAAAGAAGGTCCTCATAAGATACTTACACAACTGTGGTTGGGTTCCAATGTATGGTGTAGTTGTGGAAATCAGCTGTTGGGTCAAACCAGAGGTAAAACTGCTGCTCTTTGCTTCCATTTCCTTGGGTATAGATGTTTGTGTGGATAATGTAAGGTTGTCCAGAAACGTTCCCTAAGAATTCAAAATCTATCTCGTCATGTGTGCTTCCTGTAGATGATAGCTGTAAAAAGTATGGGAAATTAGCATTATGTCAATCTGTTGGTCCTAGGGGACTTAATTTGACTTGTAATCATCATTGAAGGAAAGGGAGTTTGCATTATTTCTAAAGTATGTGTAAGTTAACGATGAATCTGAGACAGAAACATGGTGTTTTATGATGAATGAATCTGAGACAGAAACATGGTGTTTTATGATGAATGAATCTGAGACAGAAACATGGTGTTTTATGATGAACTTTGCATCATGCTCAAGTTAACTTACATAGAAAGCTGTTACTGTGCCTGCGGAATTATTAGGTACCAACTTAATGAGCATCTCAATGCTTCCGAATAGGAAAGCTCTCTTTGATTGAACAGCAGATCCTGCATAACAGCAGCCGATGGTGTAGTCTGATTAGAGGCAAAGTCTGGCCTTTGCATGACCGTTTATATTTTCAATAGGCATTTAATTCATGGGTTACAAATTTAGTGCATTACATGACGAATGCCATGTCATGGATGAACTAATTTCTAAACAAAGTATTTACATGCAGCATCGAATCCCTGTTTAAATGCCTACACTCTGTTTGCTTTAGTCAGTAAAGTAATGCCTCTAAGCACCTGAAGCACACTGTAAATCAAAATAATAAGTAGTTCTAACCTGAAGTTTGATCCAGCACGAGCTGCACATCTTCGCCATTGCCTTGAATTGCAGCATGTTGCTGACCCCAGGTGATGTACATGCTCTTCGAAAACTTTGCATCAACTAAACTTTGATGAAAAGCAATGATGCATAAACCTATCAAGAAATCTCGCAGAATCGCCATCTTACTCAGTGTTATTACTCAATCTATGTTGTTGACAATTTGAAACTTAGAATGGGGTGTCTTGTCTTAGATTCGTGATGCCCTTAAATAGCTTGACGCACCCTTCAAATATGCGCTCCTACGATATTGTCATAGTTTTTTACCTCCCCAATTTAATACATGTTTCGAAAGAGAGCAAGCACGTAGCTCCTTACAAATATTTGAAAGTTGAAAATTAAAAACTAATTGATTAATGAGTTGAACTCTGTTTAGTGGAGTGGTGTAACTATCATATGTTGCAAAAAAAAACATAGAGAAATTAGGGAATGGGTATTAAGGTGTGATTGTAGCTTAGCTGGGACGCGGCAAGAAAGTAGCCGAGGAGAAAGTCGTGCTTAGGACTACCAATGTAGCTATGTAAGTAGCCAACTAGGGCAGGGCAGCTGTGAACGATTCTTACTTTGCTTGGCAGGACGTGCAGCCCTTGAGAGGGAGGTAGGTATTAATCCTACTAGTTCTATGGGTTTAATAAGTTTCATGAGTTCAATCAAACGTAGTCTCTATTGGCTAAAACAAAATCAAGTAGTCCTCATTAGTCCAACGGAGTCAGATCTATGCTACAATTAGTCGTGTTTGTGTGTATGAATGATGTTTTTAGCTATATACTTAGAGACGAAACGATTAGCTTTTCTCTCTAAAAGTCGGATACTCGTTTAATTATCTATATTATTATTATTATTTTAAAAATTATCTATACTATTATTAAGAGAACTCAGTTTGTCAACTAAAATAAGTCTGAAATAACATAACTATCTTTTTTTTTCTGCTGAAAAGAGGTCAGCCCATTATATAGATTCAACAAGTAGTACAAAAACAAAACACCCCTAAGAGGTCGACAGAAAGAATCGTTCCTTAGAGCACCCTAAAACCCTACTCTAACACATAATAAGAACCTAGCATACCCTTAGTACACCCACATTTTAGAAAGTTCACACACTTTTATTCTAACAAAAACCTAGTACCCGAAGCTTGAATAAAATGTCCCTCAGAGTTACTAGATTTTTGCGATCTCTTCTCTAAAAAAAAAAAGGAAAAAATAAAGCCCATCATCTTTTCTTGAGAAAAGATGCGAACTCAAACCTATCATGAAAAATAGAGAACTAACAGTTCTATGAAACCAATCAGGCCAGGTCCACATTACCAAGGCCCAAAATCGAGAAACCTTAGCACACCAGGCCCAAGCCCAACTGAGTCCAGCCCCAACAAGAGCTCCAGTTCGCCCTAGGAGCACCATCTTTGTCGCCGCTAAAGACCCACCGCTGACTCCACCTACAATGCCTCTATCGCCGTCAGAGGTGCCACCGGTGGCCACGCCACCTTTACCACAACCAAAGCAGAAGCGACCTAAGACCCCGGGCAGAAGTTGCATCACTGAAGTCGTCCATGAGCAATGTTGCTCCGCTGACATCACCGAACCCGATATCCCACTTCTACCAAAACCGACTGTGTTGGACGAGAGAGTAATCATCCCAACACAAGAACTTCCAATCTCAGGCCAAACCAGTACTTAATCAACCCCTGGATATCCATCACATCCATCAAATAGTAAATCCCTAGACGACGGCTGAATGCCAAACCAGTCATCTTTGCTACCAAACCAGCCACCACTGCAGGGCGAGACGACCCCTGCCCTCATTCCAAAGCACCTCTGACCTCATATCCGATCGGCCACACACCTATCACTGCCTTCACATCTAACAACTATAGCAATGAGAAAAAGGCAAAAGCCTGCGTTTAGGGGATACCGACGAATAAGCCCGCAACCACCACTGCAAATTAGACAAAAGAGAGGAGAAAGGACCCCCTTCCCTATCAAAGGAACAGAGTTGCCACTAGTCGAAACCAACCACCGCGGAAAAGCCTCTCTTGCGAGAGTCAGAGAAGAGAGCATTTTTTCTTGTTCCCAATTTAACATAAATGTCCTTAGATCATAGGTTAATTTAAAATATTTTTAATATATGAAGGATATTGCAATAAATAGCAAAATAATAAATAAAATTAAAAAAATTTGTGAATCAATCCCAAAAAATAAAACCTGTTTTGATAACTTCCCATCCCACTTATATCCATGGAATCTTCCTCATCTCATCCCATTTTTACTTTTCTTTTTTATTTTTTTCTCCAGAAATATAAATATAAATACAACTAAAAACTATTACACACATGCATCGCATGTGTCAATAAAGAAATACATACTAGTACATCTCTCTTCTTTATGCCTTTAACTACGTTTTTACGCTTAAATGATACATACGATGTGAAATATTGGTTTTACTAGAAATTCAGCTAGGAAAAAGTCGGAGATTATGTTCACCCCCTATCTTTTGAATCTGCGCTTGAATGATGAGTTTAAAATCTCCAGTTATTAATGGTTGGAAATTGCTTTAAGTATTCAATGATCGCTGAAACCTCTCATTTGACCGACATTATCGTTTTCCGTCAAGTTATAGGAAATTTTTCACAAGCATATAAAAATGTTGAAGGGACTATATACTAGTACCCTATATATGATGTCACTAATTAAGGAGAGTGAAATCCACACTCCTACTTTTTTTATATTATGGAGGAGTGGAGGACAATGTAACTCCCTACCCCACCCCATCAATGATGTCAGTGAGATTTGAACATGTGACCTCCACAATGTTAGTTAAGCTACCTAACCAATAAGCCACGGTTCACTAATAAAACACTCTCTACTTTACAAAAAACAAAAATTAAGTTATTGAAAACAAAATTTATGTTACTAAAAATAGAAATAAGGAGTATGGGTTGTAAAAGCTGTGTGAATTTTACTCATCCTAATTAAATATCTATTAATAATTATATTATATTATATATATATATATATATATATATTTTTTTTTTTTGTCATTTCTTCAAATACTCGGATGTGGACGTACGAAAGATTGAAAGCCACTAGCTCGTTACATTTTTCTTTGAAGAAGAAAACTTCACCCAAGAATCAAAAAATACTACACAAACAGTTAGAAAAGTGGAAGTATATAAGTATTAACATTATATTGATCTTGGATGGACGTAGAGATCGAAATAGTATGAGCAATCATAGCTACGTGCATTGATCATAGTTGAAGAGAAAAATGTTATAACAAAAATGCATATATATATATATGCATACAAGGATTGAAGAAGGCGATTAATTAATAAAAATATTCCTCTTTTTAATTTTTCAGGGACCAAGTATATCAGGCTTAGAACCTTAGAGTTAGCTTTTCATGCATCACAGTTTTACTGGTTAATCGTCACCCACACTCCCGTGCTCGGCACTCCGCGGTGAACCACATTCAGCAGGTAGGACCCTGGTGGCGCCACTGCTCCTGTTGGTGGGGCCAACGCCGTGACACGATATAAGCCAGCTCCCTCTGCCTTGAGCTCAGTGTTCGCCAAAACAAGCAGCCTCTGGTTCATGGAGTAGCCATGTGTTGTGAAAGGAACAGCGTACACGGTGACCTTGATGTCAGCCTTTGTAGGCTTGTCTTGCTCGTTCAGCTTGAACTGGACCCCGAACGGTGCGCCGTACTTGAGCTTGTTGTCGGATACCTGGGCGTTGATTTCCGGCCTGTGGATGTCCAAAGCCTTGTCCATGTAAGGTGGGGTGAAGGTCTCCACCCGTACCTCAGTTGGGTACTTGGCCTTGAAGTCGTAGCCCGGGTTAGTATTACTGCCTGCCACGAGGATTTTACCGTTAGGGAGCACTGCCGAGCTGGAGTGGTACATTCTTGCAATAGTTGTCGGTGCCATCTTGACGAACCGTTGTCCATTGGGCAATTTGGGGTTGTACATTACAGGGGTAAAGTTGGGTTCTTCAGCTTGCCACCAAGCTGAGGCACCAGCCATCGCACCGTTTATCATCAAGAGCTCACCTGTGGGTAGGTTTAGCATGTCTCCCATGACACGTCTTGAGGGCATGACCTCCTTTTCCCAGACCGGATTAGGGTCGGTGATCCGGAGGCGTCCGCAGTCGTCCAAGGCAGGGAGGAAGACTGGTGGTTTCTGTGCGGACATTTTGAAAGCGTCGGGCTTATTGCCACCGCAGACGAGGACGTCGACAGGGATGACGGGGGGGTTCTGCACATTGAGCTCGATGGGGAGCAGTGCCGACATGCCGGAGGCCGGGTAGTTTCGGGACCCACCGTCGAGTTTGGGGAACTCCTTGATGACCTTGTTGGTTTTGGGATCGAGGAGGACGGAGCGGTCGTTGGCAAAGATGAAGACGTTGCCATCGGTAGATTGGTGGACGAACGGGTAGAGATTGTTCTCGTCCATGTCGGTGGTCTCGTCAAGGAAAGGCAGGAAGATCGATTGCTTGTTTTCTTGTCCCTCTGGTGGCACGTACTCGATGCTGTATGCTTTCCGGCCACCAACCACAATCACCCTACCGTCTGCTAGCGTTATCTGAGTTGCATACCTAAAAATAACAAGTTAATCAACAAATGCATTATAAAAAAGTGTCCAGTTGCTCTTTAGCATTGATGTGATCGATTTTGAAATATCTACCATCTATTTTCTGCAAGTGCGTTTTGGTACTCTTTGAACTCGCATTTGCCGTCGTTGCATGCAGTTATATATCTAGCGCTTCTATATCCGCTCACCCAACCACCGGTGCTGATGAACCTACCATCGGGCAAAATCCCTCCCGACGAGCACCATGCATCAAACTGAATCTGTTTGCAGATCGTCACGAGATTAGCTTTTTGTTGCATTAGAAAACATCGAGCTTTTGATGAATATACTAATTTGAAAAAGAAAAAATCATTATATACAACGTTGAGATGCAAATAAATGTACGTGATCTAGTGCATGAAATTAATGAGAGATCAATCGATAAACCAACCTTGAGTGGTCTAACTGTGTTTTTGTCAAGATCATATTCAACTGCATGAGCAAAACAATCGTTTCCGGCCTCGCCCTTATTATTGTTCCAGGGAAGGCATTCATTGTTGGGCAATTTGATGTTCGATATATGGAAATCCGAGGCATCGTACATTATGGCCTTGTTGTTGGGAAGCACATTTAGATGCATGGCAGACACACCGGCGTCATTGGAAACAAGTGCCCACGCCCCCGGCTTATTGCCAACAGGGAAGTTCGGCTGCGGTTGTGCGTCGGGAACAGCATTAACATCTTCGACTTTATTGACCGCTGGTTGGGGTATACCCCCGACGTTGGGTTTACCCCCTGCGTCGGGTTTGGGTTTGCCCCCGGCGATGGGTTGGGGTTCACCCCCGGCGATGGGTTGGGGTTTACCACCGGCGACGGGTTGGGGTTCACCTCCGGCGATGGGCTGGGGTTTTACCCCGGCGTTGGGTTTAGGTTTATCGCCGGCTGCTTTGACAGTGACGGGCTCTGGGTCAAACAACTGAAATTGGCCCCCGTTGCTGGGGTCAAGATTAAAACCCATTCCGTGGTGTCCGTGGTGTGAAACTAACGGATTGGGGACAAAAGGAAGCCCTCGCCATTGTGCATTGATGCCAAGGGCGAAGAGGAGAGGAAGGATGCAAAAAAGCTTGATGTGTAAGGCCGCCATTGAAGAGTTGAGTGTCTCCAATGGCTTATGTTTTATGAGCTCTTAGCTCTTTTGCAACCCTGCTTTTCCTCCCCATCTCTCTTTATAATTTAAAGAAGCCTAAAGGTAGTTAGAAATTTGTTAAAAATAGATTATGGCGGGTTGTTAATCCTTGTTTGCAGGGAACCTAGTTTTGTGCCATTTTGGGGTGGGAGTAAATTCGATCACATGCATGCAAAGAACTAACCCCAAAGTAGCTGGTAACTAAGAAAGTATACAATTCTTTACCAAAAATAACCCAAGAAAGTAAAGAATATAATAACATCTGGTTGTCAATGTTCATTCATTTGGCATCTTTAAAAAAGGAAAGGGCAAAAAAATAAAAATAAAAAAAAAGCAAAAGAAAAGATGAAAATTCTCTTTGCACCAGATCATTTCACGGAAACAAATGGCTGTATTAATTTCTAGCAACGAAACTAATAGAAAAGAAAAAGAAAAGGAAGAACGGAAATTAAGCTAAGACTAGACACTCAAAATGACTAATTCAGACCCTCTTGAAGGGTGTGTGTTGTTAACTATCTAAGGCTAACCTTAAAAAAAAAATCTAATTCAGGAAAATAAAAAGGAGACGGAAAAATTCTCAATCATAAATGAAGAATATTTTGTTTTTCGACCATCTATGTTTATAATAATTGTGTAAAACCACTCGTAAACACTAAGATGGCTGACGAAAAAATAGATGGCCCAGTAATTATTCATCATGTTGACCATGGCACATGAAGGATCCAATGAAGGCGAATTGTTTGGCCCATGTTTGTGGCCCCTCCTCTTCTAACTTTATAAGCAATTAAGCAATTATTGACCATGGAAGGCAAATTGATAGTACAAACTTTTCTCATAAAACAAACTCTACATCGAATGTCGCTGTTCTTTGATTGGAACCAAGTAGATGACTTAATTTGTAAGTTGACCTGTTGAACAAGGTCGATCCCCGCACATATTCATCCTCTAGCCCTTTGATCCAAAGGTATGGGGTAGCAACAATATTCTTTCAAAAATTAATCGAACAACTATTCGAACCAATCAACAATAGAATGTAGCTGAGGTTTGTTGTTTTATTTTATTCTATTTTAGTTTAATTGGAGTTTGAAATCCTCATCTCTGTGCTCAGGCTAGCTAAGATTTTGTTAATTGGACAACACTGTGTATCTTTGTAATATTAATACCTATATCAATCAGCATAGGCATGAATATACTTAACTTTCACAACAACAAAAAACCTTTTTATATTTTGTCATTTATAATTTATGAGATAAATGCTATTTCGTCTGCTTTGGCTGTGTGATATACCCTGGCCTTTAGCTTATGCATGTACCAAAAGCTGACGAGGTCCAGTAAACCAATTACTTGCTGTAGAAGTCTTCACCCTCCCATGGAATATGGTGGCAGTGTTTTTTTTTTCTTATTTGATATAATACATTTGTATTAAGCATAAAAGAATTTTTCGAGACAGCTCTTACTTAGTGTGCCGGTGTCTTTACGTAGCTTTTTTTTTTTTAGACAAATTAAGCTGTTGGCTGTTCACTTTCTGTTTTAGTTTGCTTTCATAAAGTGAAAATATGTCCACACATCGGTAGAGCTGTTTGTTTATTTGAAATTTCTCCATCGTACAGAACCTGTTAAAATGATCAAAATATATGTGCACGATCCAAAAGAAGAACAAGAAAGAATCAGCAGTACAGTAAAAGTAATAAATAAATAGAGATACACCTACTAACTTATTAAGAAAGTACCGTCGGAAATATTATATTTTTTTGTTAAAATATTAATTATTTCTTGGATGGCAATAATGATTAGTTTTGACGAACGTTTTGGTCAACAATGATAAAATATTTTAGTCGGAAATAATTATTCTGACGAAATAAGTCATCGGAAATATGTTGTCGGAAATATGATGTCGTCGTTTACATAATGTATTTTTAACGGTATTAAAATATTTTTGACAGAATATTTCGATAGAAAAAATATTCTTTATGACCACCAATGACGGTAAAATGTGGTCGAAAATACTTGTTATTATTCTGACGACTGGTCGATAATAGAGCATTTATGACGAGAATAACCACCACCGACGGAACTTTTTGGACGGAAATACTTATTTTCGACCAAAAAATGCATTTTCCAACCAAATTTAGTCATCATACAAAATGCTTCATGTTGTAGTGGATGTTCATGACTTTAGCAAGTAGAACCCTCATATTCAAAAAGCCACACTAGCAAGAGCAAAGAACAAGACTCGATGAATAATTAAGGGTTAAATACTGTTTACTCCTTGTACTTTTGCTCGAAAAACACTTTAGTCCCTGACCTTCTAATTTCACACGTTTAGTCCCTGTACTTCAAAATTTCAGACCAATAGGTCCTTACCGTCTAAAAGTCGCGGTGAAATGTCTATTATGCCCTCAGTTCTTTTTTTATAATAAATTTATTCCTTTCTCTTTTTTTTTTAATTCTTTTTTCGTTATTATTTTATTTTCAAAAGGAAAGAAAGAAAGGAAAAAAAAAAACAGAAAAAAAGGGGGAGAAAATTCCTTTTCCAAAAAAAAATACAATAATTAATTAATTAAAAAAAACTGAGGACATAATAGACATTTCACCGCGACTTTTAGACGGCAATGACCTATTGGTCTGAAATTTTAAAGTACAGGGACTAAAGGTGTGAAATTAGAAGGTCAGGGACTGAAGTGTTTTATGGTCAAAAACTCAAGGACTAAACAGTATTTAACCCAATAATTAAAATGATGAAGCTAGCCTTGTATTCAAATTTGAACTAACGTGCAATCTTGGATGGAGTTGTCCGATCTGCGTTTTGGAGTTCGTAGAGTGGAACACGAAACACTCTAGAAGCCACTTCATAACTAGCTTAATTAAGTACTGCTCAAGATTAAAGTTCATTGTTTGATCGGGGAATGACCACCAGTTCCTTGGTCATGTCCAGGTGATCATTGACACTATTAGTTTACCAAGCTTGACCATATATGTATAAGATCATGAAAGCAGTTACTATAAGATCTTACCAGCTGGTACGTAATGTATATAGGAAAACATTATAAATGATCCCCGTGGTTTTGGGTCATGATTATATTTGCTCCCATGGTTTAAAAATATTTAAATTTGATCATGAGGTTTCATTAATCAACTAATTTTGGTCCAACTATATATAACGTTTCGTCTAACATCGTTAGTAAAGGCTCTCACGTGCATGTTACATGTTGGGTTATTTTTGTCTTTTGCATTTGAACCTCAATTACCCACTCCTTGTTTACAACTCCCACACGTCAATTCTCTATCTTCTTAAAACTGCTTTTAGGAATACCAAAAGATTAATCAAATTCCATTGCGTATCTTCTTCGTCAGATGACCATCTCCTGAGAAACTCGAAAAAGTGCCTCCTAACCCAGGTTAGAATATCTAATCTTTCTTTGTGCTATTTTTCTTAGAAAGCGGCTAGCCAAAAAGTTATATTTTGAGCCCTTGAATTCTAAGTTAGCTATCATTCTTTATACAAGGCTATGTAGTGAATTTTAAGTGCATGATTTGTACAGTACTGTTGGGTGATTAGATGAAATAGCAAATACAATAATTAATGTTTGTCAGCAAAGAATGAACACGTTAGCCAGAGTTTGTTCAATGTTATATATTATTAAACAACAATGAACTTGTATGAACAAACTTGAGACGCATGTTGATATGATCGAGGAATGAAATCCTTCATGCATATTCCAATTCATGAAAAGCCCTAGTTTTTCAATTCTTGTTGGTGTTCTTGAGAGCAGCGCGAAAGAGATGCAGTTAAAATGTAAAGTTGTAAACAAGGAGCGAATAACTAAGGTTTAAATGAAAAAAAAAAACAAAAAAAAATACCTCAGCATGTGACGCGCACGTGAGAGCCCTACTAACGGTGTTGGACGAACTGTTAAAGTTAGACCAAAATTAGTTGATTAATGAAACCCCAGGACCAAAATTAGATAATTTTAAACCACGAAGGCAAATATAGACATGATCCCAAACCACAGGGATATGTGTGTGTGTGTGTGTGTGTGTGTGTGTGTGTGTGTGTGTGTGTGTGTGTGTGTGTGTGTGTGTACAGTTTCTATCCAGAGCGAGGCATTGCTTTGAAATTTCAGAGCGAGACATCACTTTGAAATATCAGAGCGAGGTTAGGGTTTAGAGTCACTTTTCCGTCGCATATCCACATCTCGACAGTTCAGGTTTTAGGTACTAATGTATAGATCATCTCTATAAAATTTCAGCTAAATTGATGTTCGTTAAGGCATCAATTACTGCTTTAAAGCTAGTACGGTTCAGGTTGGACAGATTCAGTTCGTCCACTGGTTTAAGCAAGTTAAATATCTTAAAGTAGAGGTGGAAAACGGACGGCTAAGCATGAGCACGGCACGGGCCCGGCAGGCTTAAAAGCGGCCCAGCACGGTCCAAGCCCGTCAGTGGCCTGACACGACCCGAGCACGTTAGAATAACCGGTCGGGTTGGGCCTAAGAATATTGGCTCATTGGCCCGGCCATAGCTCGTAATGGGCCCGGCACGACCCGAGCACAACATATTGTGGGCCGGTCTGTTACAAACACAAAATTTCATTTTGTTTTTTAAAATATTAAAAAACTACAATGATGAGATTTGAATACTAGACCTCTTTATTTAAAATTTCATGACAATTCCACCAATGTTATTTCTTTTATGTTGTCAAAATAGTGAAATAAAACATTATATCCATGTTTTGACATAAATTATTTTAAAAAAAATATTAAATATATGTTTATTAATAAAGACTAATCTCATAACAACTATAGAATGAAGGAAAAAATAATATGATACTAAATCTTCATTATATTAATAAAGATTAATCTCACAATAATATACTAAAACCAATATATTTTGAGTTATTTTTTTCTTTCTTTCTTTCTTTCTTTCTTTCTTGTAGTGCAATATAAAAAATTATTAGAAAACTAATCTTAAAAAGCTAAGATTAAGAAAAACATTGTAGAACTTAATTTATTTTAATTTTCTAAAAATAAAATTAATTTTATTTATTCAATTAAGATTTTAAAATCGTGCTTTATAGTGTGGTTAGGCACGAGCACGGCCCGTTTATTGACCCGGCAAGATATGAGCTCGGGCCATGGGCCAGACCGGGCTTAATGTTTAAGTAAATAGGCCGTCACGAGTCCGGAACGATAATAAATGGGCCGGCCCAAACACGGCACGAAGCACGATTAGGCTCGTTTGCCACCTCTACCTTAAAGAGCATTAATTTAGTTGAAATTTTGCGGAGATAATCTATACAGTAGTATCTAAAAACTGAACGGTCGAAATGTGAATATGCGACCAAAAAGTGACCATAAACCCTAACCTCGCTCTGAAATTTCAAAACGAGGTCTCGTTCTGGATATATATATATATATATAGCGGCAATACATTAGAAATTAAATCAAGTACCGTAATTAGGTTTCTGTACAAAGCGATGCAGTTTAGAGTTCAGAATTAAAGAAATGCTTATATTGAAGACTATAGGAGCTTGAATTAAAGAATGCAATTTCAATATAAGCATGCACGATCTCGGTAGATGAGATATAAGACAAAGATTTCATCTCAAAAATTAGGAAAACACAAAGAAAACCGGAGATAGGAACTATCATCTCTTGGAGCAAATAGAAGGATATCTATACAGTATGTTTTAAGGACAATGCACATTCATATTTATAGCTAGGGTTAAGAGTTATCAAAACACACACACACACATTTTGCATATATTTGTTCAATCTCGCACCTATATCAAGAATATTACTGTGTATGGAAAAGACGAATGATTCCATCCAATATGTCAAAGTTGTCTCTTACTTTTACCCAACAGAATATAAACTCCACTCAGTTAATGTTCAGGGACTATTCGAACATATGGACTTAAGAAATAAGAACAGAACCCCCTCCCCGAAGGATGTACTGTATATATATAGGACTCTGAAAATAGAAACAATCCTATAGGTAGCTCAAATCGATATAAATTCGCTAAGATTTAGTGAAAATTAATACTAGCTCTTCCTGCAATATATCTTTATAGAAATAAGAACCGGGTATATATGATGACTTTGTCATTTCTTTGGCAAATAATGATCGACCAAAAAGAAAATTTCCATCACTGTCTTATGCAGAAAATGTCAATCTCATCTTAGCCTTTACATTTTGCATTACATGAGCAGGTGAGCTCTTCCACATGAAAATGAAAATGAAAATGAACTTGATGTCTTTGTTCCCTTGCTCAACTTCAAGCTAGCCCCATTTTCAGTTTGAATTTGCAGATCTTGAGTGGCAGGAAATGATTGAACTTACACTAACTAAAGTGAGAGTCTGAGTTCCAAATCTACTTCTTGAGAGTCACTTGATTCAGAATTCTGACTGCTTGAGCCCATTGAATTACTTCTATGTTTGTTGCTCTTCTTGTGATGAAACTCCTATATGTAAGCATGAACAACAAGAGAAAATTAGTTAGGTTACGTTCTCACAGGATTTGCTTCAATCACACACACATATACTGATATACTGATATATATATAGGGGTATAGCATTGTAAATTGAATAGAAGATCATAGGTAATTTGCTTTATGATTCATATGAAAGGCAAATGTTTAGTAACAATCAATTACCTCTAGTGCATCTGCAGGTGGATTTAGGAGGTGTCTAGTAGTGATGCCTGGTTGCACATACTGTTGGGTCGGCTCTAACATGGTATTGCTGGGTTCCCATCTGCTGGTTTTAGCAAACTTTAGATCAGGTACGATGATTTAGATGCACAGTTCTATCAGATTGAATAAATGCTACTTGCTGGAAATTGAAGTTTCACAAACCTCCTAGATTGAGTGAAGCATGGGAGAGATATACGAGTAAAAATACAAACCTTGGTGTTGTACTGTTTAGTTGGGAAGGATCACCATATATGATGCTTGCTCTTTGATCATATTCACCGAGCCCCATCTAAATTAATACCATCATAGATAATAGATCAGTTAGAAACACCTCAAGATTGAACAAAACATTTCTACTTGAGGCCTCTCAATTTCTAACTAGGGTTTGGAACCAATTAATGAATTTACTACTGATATTTGTAAAGTAGCTAATGAATACCTCAAGATAAATATCCTTATCTAAAAGATTATTTGCAATTATATACAGAACGGTTAGAACTATATATGTGAATTGAACGCATTGATGACTGATGAATGATGATCAGAAACAAATATGCAGAAAATAATAATTTAAAAAAATGGATAAGTTTGCAGATAGATATGCAACGTGAGTCATGAACAACAAATTAGAGACGAAATTGGAAATTAAGATTAAAAAAGAAAAAAGAAAAAAAAAAGCCTACTTTCCATGTATACATATGGAAATAATTGATGAAAATTCAAAATTTGAATACACAGTTACATACCATGATGTTAGGGTGGAAGCCATAAGAGACTGAGGGAGATAAAGAGGACTGCGAAGAAGCGAAAGACGATGAATAAGCTGCAGCTTGCACTCTGTTATCCTCCACCTGCTGCTGCACGTACAATAATTCATCACCAAATTAAACACCTATTCTAGTCAAAGGAGAGAGAGAGATAGACAGATTGATAGATAGAGAGAAGTTAACATACGTTATTGATGAAATTATTAGTAGGGTAAGGATTGATGAATCCCATTTGGCCATGTAATCTGATCTTCTCTAATTGAGCAACTCCAAGCCCTCTCTGCGGTTGCTTCGGCTTGTCCGAATTACTCTTCTTCCCTTTCCTTGAAGAGCTAGAAGACGATCCGCCCCCTCTTTCGTTTCCCATGTTTGGCTCCCCAAAATAACTGCTCCCCATCTTCTTCTTAATTAACCTTTCAGAAGTTAGAGAATAGACACAGAGATCGATACTGAGAAATATGAGATCGAGCTCTGAGAGTTTTTTTAGTTTGAGCAAATCCCAAACTTTGTGGTAAATATCGCAGAGGTTAGCTGTGGTAGCAGAGAGATCGAAAGAGCTGAGAATTGAAATGAGCGATCTCCAAATGGGGTTTTTAAACCTGTTGGGGAAGCCCCGGTAATAATTGCATCGCTGGATCAGATTGTGTGTAGATTCTAATGTTTTATATGCTTAGATTTTATGCTCTTTTTTCTCTTCCTTCTCTTTTGCCTTAATTTTAGAACTTCCATATTCAAATATTGCTTCATTATTTTAATAATGATGGTGATAATTGTTATAGATTATTCTACCATATAAACAATTTCATTTTCTCCCTTTAGATGTGGACTTTAGAGACTACCACTTGAAAGCGATTGTCTATGATTTGAAGTGTTAAAATATTTGGATTATATAACAACAAACAAGAACTACCCCACGCGCTCTAGATGTCACTAACTCATACGGCTTTGTCTGCAAATTTTATTTCTTATCAAACATTTTCTTCCTCAATAATCTCATGAAAAATATGCAAATTCCCACATTCTTTTTTCTCAACATTTTTCCTTCAAAATTATGACCTGATTTCCATTTTTATAATTCATGACTTACACAATGTATTCATGCAAATAGATATTTTAGGATAGACATCTGGGTGGTGTATATATATATATATATATATATATATATATTTAGCCGTAGAACTAAGAGATATATAGAAACCTATCCCCAGTTTTATTGGATCAAATAAACAGATTGATACTGATTAATAGTGTTAGGCTGCTAGGCTTAAGCCTGAGGTAGGTTCCACATTGCATGTGATTTCCAGTACTTTCATGATCAAATTTAATTTGTCTCTGAGCTTACACAGTGTGCCCTAAAAGCCCCAGCTGTAACATTCTTTAAGCAACTTATTAAGAAAGGAAAAAACTAATAAAATAAGTATACTAAATGCACATTATGAAGTTGGACCAAATCACCATTTAAATTATAGATTCGAGAAATCTTTTTGCAGCTTCATAGGGATTGTAATTGTCTACTGGGAATTAAATGGAATATATATTTACATATTTGCATCTCAAGCAGGTACCCTATCTAGCTGTGGATCTTTCTTTACAAGAAGAGTTTAAATAGGGAAAACTCTTGCTCAATTCAAATTTTAAATCCTCAAATTCAAATAGTTTCCTAAAAGAGATGAATGGTAAAACTTATCAAATTAATTACGGAGGATTTGGCCAAATTGACCAAAAGATTGTAATAAATTCGATTATATATCGATCGGGCCTCCTGTTGTGAATAGCGAAGGAACAAATCTAATTGAGCTGTTCCACGCATGATCTGTGGGTCATATTTTATGAGTTGTTGTGTGGTGGAAAGTGAGAATGCTCCAATTCTTAAACAGACATGTGAACTCATGCAATTACCATTTAAACCCTCTAATTTTTCTCAAAACCATGTCATTAATCATAATTTGGATAAGCTTGTTGGGTAATAAGCAGCAAGTGAATATAAAATATGAATTGGCTTAGCATACCGGTTTGACTTGTTTTGAGCACAGTACATCCAAATCTGATAGATGTTTGGATTTATTAGCAAACCCTAATCAACTTGCTCTTCTAATTCGTCAAATAAAATGAGTTTCGAATTTACGACACGTTTGTTTATCTTAATCGAGAGATATTTCTATTAGAAAATAAACTCTCTGCTTTTATTAATTAATAAAAAGTGTAATTTTCCTTCTTTAGAGTTTATGACATCAGTGACATGTTTACTTATTTAGAATAAAATCTTTATTTTTTTGTTTTTAAACTACGAAATTTTGAGTACCTAATCATATTTATATCTTTTCCATTATAAGTAAACATGCGTATCTTAATCGAGAGAGATTCCAATTAAAAATTAAGGAGAGCTTCTATTCATTCCTTTAAATTTAGTAATTAGACCTCCCCACTTAATAGACCTCCAACATATATTTAGAAATAACCAATATGCTATTTACACATCCTGAATTTTCCACAATGCCCCTCCCTTGCATCAATCATACTCAATTCTACAAGTAATATGAAAATATAGCAAATGATAACTTAATTAAACAATATCAACCAAACTGTTTCAAATTGGGGAATCATTCAGATCAACACAAAGTATACAAAAGCATAAGCACAATCTACCATTTAAGCAGAAACTAGATCCATGAAGCGTCATGATGAATATGTACTCTTGCAATACAACCCAGAATTGTATAATAGGAGTTATGGATAAATTGAAAAGACGAAAATGTCTGACACGTGAGGTCAAGCTAATGGAGAAATTGGATAGAAAATTTAAAAGTTAACAGAATGGTGTGAATCGGCGACCATTAGAAAAGTGAGGCGGTAAATAATCAAGATTGAAAAGTTAGGGTGTAAATCAACAGTCATAGAAAAAGACGGGGTAATTTAGCTATTTTGCCTTTTTTTTTTTTCTTCAGTTGATCTTTGAGATATGTACCCGATATGCTCTTCTTCTCATGATTTCCCTGGGTTACCGTCCATGACCTTACGCTTATGCAAATGGTATATGAATTTCAGGGTATATGTCAGATGTTAGGTTATAATTGTTTGTGTTGCAATTTTGGTGTTGTAAAACTCAATGATATGATTTTGGAGAGTGTTGTTCGGCTTATTTAGATTGTGGCTTGTTTGGGGTTTTGCGGTTAGAACTGTGTCTCGGAATTAAGAGAGGCAATTCAAATTAGAGAACTCTGAAATTTTGAATTCACGGAGATAGATATATATATATATATATATATATATATATATATATATATTTATGTATATATAGGTAGGTCGGCCAAAAGTATATGAAACCCTCCAAGAAGGAGATTCATGTCATACTTGCAGCGGTCGATGTGGTCTAGGGTTGACTTTGTCCATCCAATTTGATCAAGATCTCCTGCCACAACAAAAGTAATTGGAAATTGAGCTACAGGGATCTTAGTCTGAAACTCAGAGCCTTGTCCTCACAGAGTAATCTGGATCATGTTCAACAGGGTTTTGGGTTCCATGGGAACTAGAGGACATTGTGACTCTAAGGCCGGACATACTCGGCTGCAATGAGTATAAAGGTTAACAAGATTAAGAACGAAAATGGTAAAATGAGTTTGGATTCCATTATCTTTCCTGAATATTAGAGATTTTTTCCCTTTTTTTGTGTTCGATTGGTAATTTGACAAGAGTTGACAAAGTCAACTATTACTTAAAAAAAAAAAACAAGATACTAATTTTGGAGATACGAATAGAAACTTTATTTCCTCCGCTTTGAAGTAAATGAAAAAAAAAATACAATATTTTTTTTTTGAAAGCAAAAAATTTTCAATCTTCATCTTTAGAGTTTTTACTTATTTGAATGAAATCTTTATTTTTTGTTTGAAAGTACGGGATATCGATCGATTACCTAGCCCCATTTACATCTTTTCCATTCTAACTAATATGTTATTATTAAATTAAATATGTTTTATAGAAGTAATTCTAGTGATCACTAGAACCGTAATCTCTTACCAACTTACAATATTATAGCTGAATTCGGCTCAGTTACAATGTTCAAACTGTTATGTTTAGTGTAGTGGGAGCCGTAATTTAGTAACCAACTCGTTGCTTGGTTCCTTAATCAACTGACAATTTTTCTTGGCAAATGTCTGTGCTGCAAAGGCGTATCACTAGCTCAATATATACATGTAAAAGGTTGTTTCCATTCCAGTGTTAGAATTGCAAGCCAAAGTCAAGCTTAGCTCCCATGGCAAAGAACCCTGATTATATCTTCTTCTTCTTTTGTCAAAGGACCCTAATAATATCTAGGGTTTCACAATGTAGTAAAGAATGTTAGAAACGCAAAGCATTTAAACTAATTAGAAGTTAAAAATATTGTAAACGTCGTACGGTTCAAATCCAACACTTCATTGCTCATTAATCGATCTCTTTATATTCTTGTGGTGTACATGAAACGATTTCAACCAGACTCATAAATTAATTATAGTCGACAACAACCCATGCTTGAAGCTACCTGTGAAAAATGTCCTACTTCGTAATGTCGATCATGTTGTACAATACAATATACAATATCAGCATTACTAAGTAGACTACGTTTAGTTTACATTAGATCATTCAACTGCATTAGTAAATTATAAAATCCATGTCGTGAATCATATGATTCAGAACAATTATATATACAATATGAGAAGCTAGTATATATAATTAAATTGGTTTGGCATGTGGTTTCCGGGGTGACCACCATATTCATACTATGCCATTGCCATGTGTATCGTAGTCATCAGGCACTGACGTATGTACCATTACTATAAGGTCCATAACTCTTCCTTCATGATAATCTTACAATCAATTCTTAGTAAAACACATAACAGAAAGAAATGCTTTTCATTGAGAATGACAATAAATTATATAATTACTTGTGATAGGAAAAGGAAATAAATCCAAAATTTGACTACGTGCAACACAGGCTAAATTGGTAAAAGTTAAGAGCTGTGACAACTTATAAAAATAAATAATTTCACAAGTTATTGTACTTCAATGATGACTCAAATTTTTAACTTAATCTGCTACAAATTAACTTGATGAAAAAATGTTTAAGTTAATCTTTCATCTCAAGTAATTAATGAAGTCAAAATGATGACATCTTGTTAGCATTGAAGCCACCCTCAAGAATAACGGCCAACTTATAGTGTAGTGGGGTTTTAGAGTAAATGATATCGTACCCAAGAGATTGATAAATCTCACTCTAGCTAAGGAAGACCTAGAACAAAACTATAAAGAATATGCAAATATACAATCACAAACAAAGGTTCACAAATGAACCCAAGTTCATGGGTTTAGTGTTGGTGTGCAAGATGGTGTATAGTGATTTAATTTGATGTTAGGAATATATATAGTTTCGATTCAAATTGAAACAACTAGAGCAAGTAAAGTAAATTAAGCTAAGCTAAATAAGTTGTTATCAAATGGATAGGAGTTAGAGCTCAGGTTTATTCCCAAACACAAATCATGAGTTGACAAATGCATTCTACTTAAAGTAGTCAAATTCAAATATAATCATTCACTTTTTGATTTAGCATGTGAAGGTGGTAATGGAAAATTTCATCAAACATAGTATTCACGTCAATATCATACAAGATTAACTTGAGCTTTCAACCCTAACCTCAAGAAATTCACTACTCACTCATAACTAGATAGACAAACTTCAACATTCTGATATATATCAAGAATAAAGAGTTAGGAAGTAAATAGTGACTAATGGTGATGCCAAAAATGGTGGTGGAGATAGGTCTTCAAGCTCATGAGTTGTTGGATGTCTCATTCTTTTTGCTCCAAGCTCTTGATGATGTGGGAATACTGAAAGTAAAAGTAGCTAGTAATGATTTGTGGTGATAGAGGGTTATAGAACTAGTGGAAATTAAGATGAGTGCGGAGGTGGAAACAGTGGTTATAAAGGTGGTGTGGATTTGTAAAGAGAAAGAAGGATGTCTTTGTGAGATGAAGATGATGGAATGGATCAAGAATGATGAAGATAAGGTCTTTGGCTCTCTTTTATAAGTTATGTCCCTCTTGGTCCCAAGATATGCAAGAGATGCTCTACATCATTGTTCCCAAAATGGTCCCAAATTTGCAAGGTGACAAAATGACAACATGTATGGAGATGTTTGAATTTCAAATGGTAAGAGATTTCCACAACCATGGTCCTCATTTGTTGGACAAGGGTCATCCATGAGTGGCGACTCACTGGAAAACATTGTCGGATTCCGCCGGAAAATCCGATTTGCATTTTCCGCCCAAATTCGATATCTTCTCCTCCTAAGTCTACTTCTTCACAACTCAAGCCTTATTTGATCATTTTCTTCTCAATGCATGGTTTCCTAGAAATAAAAGGAAATAAATTAAAGAGGGTATAATGCATGGAAGATAAATCAATTTATATAGTTTTTGGGGCACAGATGCATAAGTGATTTGTGACTAATAGAAATATGTGCACAATCACCACAACATCTTGCACCTATACATCCATGGTACACACAGTCAACAACTAACTTCGAGTCTCCTACAACTTGACCTTCAAATAGCTAGCCTGGAAACTTGCTTAAGATATCCAAACTTTAAAACTTACCTCCGTACAATCAATGTCTATGTTTAACAGACATTTTTTTTTATTAAAATACTAATATCAACGCTAAAATTATTTTTTAGGATGCTTTTGTTAAAATTGCTTTTATCATGTTGCAAAAAGCATTCTAAATTGGGTGATCCTGTCATTTTAGCCATTAGGGTCTCATTCTTTTAAGGGTTACACAACAAAAAAACGTTTTGGCATGAGTAACTTTTTTACGAGTAAAAACTAAAAAGAAAGGGGTTTGAATAGTAATAAAGTACGTAATAGTGGAGAAAAGCGGGGGAATAGGATAATAGGGTTTGATTTGATGAGTGACGGATGACAGTTAGTAGATAGAGTAATAGAATAATTAGTTAAAGAGTTAAGACAAAGGAAAGTGGAGAGAGATGCAGGGAATATATGATATCTACTGTAGATTTAGGGCACATGCAAGCTTACAGAGTGGATTACTTCACACGATTTGCAAAGCAAAATCAAAAAGCTAGAAGAAAAAGAAATAAGAAACCCTAAAACCCTCTTGGAAAACGCTGTGTTTGTTTCTGAAGGGCCAAGGAAACTTGAAAAGAAGCCTAGCTAGCTAAGCCATATCCTCCATCCACCATTTCCATATCATCCAAATCAGCCTCATGATCACATCCCATATTATATGAGATTCCCAGATTAAATATGATTCATATACAGCACACGGGGACTCGCACCAAACTATGGTTTAAGAGGGGTTAAGGTAATGAATTATAGGAGAGAGGGGTAACGGGTTGGTATGCGTACGTGTGTGTGTGGGATTGATCGATTACTGACCTTTCCTGATGGAGTTAAAGAAATGGAAAGAATAGTCCAGGATTTCTTGAATAGAGTTTGATCCAATGTCACACTACCTTGCTACCATGGTGCCATAATCTTTTTATAATTTATCCGTTGACCATCAAAAATTTAACTTTAAAGCAAGAACTTATATGTTTCCTAGCTAGCTGTTGTGCTTGATTTATGAAGAGTAATATTCTATTGTCATCATGGTTTTTCTCATTTTATCTTGTCAAAGATTTCAATCTCTATACATGTACTTGCAAAATATATATAAATCAAAAGATTTTATAAAACATTACGAAATATATATCAACTGCGTATGAAATGATACAACTATACAGTCAACAATATACAACCATATTTGATCAAAGTATTGATTGCATGTTCGGAAATGAAAGGATGTTCGAATGTGATATATATAAAAAAAAAAAATATATATATATATATAACTATCATTGTAAGAAAATGATGTAATCATAGGTATAATTTAAGAGCGATATAATTTGATGGGTCTTGAGATGATAACCACGCCTGTATATATTTGAAAATGATGCAACGAGATAAAGTTATCCATACTCAAGAACAGTACAACCATACATACGTGAACGATATTTGATATGACTATATATACTCATAAATAGCACAGCAATGGTCGTAAGTGTCAGGTTATGCATCCTTGGAAATGAGAGAACCATACATGATACATCTATCTGTGTTCAAAGGTGAAATAAGCATCGATCCATGCTCATATTGAAAAATGATACAACAATTTTGGTTTGAAAATGATGCAATCACCCTTGCCTGGAATGATACAATTCCGTGCATCATTTACAATCATCCACAACCATATATTCTTGGCATTTATTTTTCTCTTCCATCAGAGATGGTACAAGTGTATCGAAATCTTAAAAGGGAGATCTTTTTCCTTATCATTGTGTAACCCATCAACAATATTGCATATGTGGATCGCAAAGCACTGATATTCAGGCAATTGAAAAGGCTTGCGGTCTCTGCTGGATTATGCATGAATTGTGCTTTATATATACCAAGGCTCTAGCTGGTGACCCTAAATATATTAAATTAACCTGCATGATTGAGTTAAAGAAACCAACCTTGTTGATACGTAGATCTCTTATATATATGCTAGCAATAAAGCCAATGCTAATCTAAATCATATATAATGCCCATGAATCAATGTTAAGCCTGGATGGGAGATTCTCTCGTAATTTTATTCAATACAAAATGTGCGACAAGGCTACTCTAAAAGATTGTATAACTGGGGGTTATAAATGTAGGCACATGTGGAGATGCAACAAAATTCAACTCTTGGCCTCTTTCGGATATGCAAGTCTTGTAGGAAAATAATTCTGCCTTAATTAAAAATATAATTAAGGACCTATTCATGACTTGGAAATGAAGCACATCAATGCATATGTTTCCCCACATTGTCTCCCTAATCTTTAGTAAACACAAATCACAAAACCAACATCCTTAGTGCTCTTATGATCTAACTTGGATATCATCTCTGATCCGATCTTGTTTGATTTAGAACTCCC
Source organism: Rosa persica (assembly GCA_025331145.1). Classification (NCBI taxonomy): domain Eukaryota; kingdom Viridiplantae; phylum Streptophyta; class Magnoliopsida; order Rosales; family Rosaceae; genus Rosa; species Rosa persica. The sequence goes on along the minus strand of WFKR01000002.1, from coordinate 3,594,516 downwards.
ATTTTGATTGCACTAATCTTCACTTTTAATTCTCATAATGCACACTTTTAACTCTCATAAGTCCTTTCTCCCAAATTCAAAAGATGTTAATTTTCTAGATGGCACAACTTTCAATTAAGTATAATCATTAATCTGACGTTTAAGTTTGCTCTTCTTAGAGCATCTTTAGCAATATTAGTCATTTTTGAGTCAAATTTTAGCTAAAGTAGCTAAAAAGCCATTTTAACTAACCACTTTAGAATTACGTCTGCATCAATACTCTCTATTTTAGCTAGTTTTGAATTTATATTAAATAGTTTAAATGTATTTATAAATTACATAAAATAACTTAAAATGAATGTTTTGAATTATAGAGAACCTCATCTTGCTCTCTATATTTAGAAGCGAGATACCTAAAAGTTATAATAGAGAGCCACTTATGAGTCTAGTGCAGCTACTAAAATATATAAAAAACTAAACATACTCTCCAAAATAGCTAAGGAGTCAAAATAGAGAGTTTGTTAAAGATGCTCTTATATAATCAAGTATATTCTCTCTCATGCGCGCACGCGCGCGCGCGCACACACACACACTACAGATTAGGGTTGGGTTTATAAACTAATAGGGAGAGAATGGCTTTAGTACGTATTCCATATACAATTATTTCATTTATTTATATTTACTGTTTCCAAATTTGAAAAATTAAAAAAAAAATTATATCATGAGTTTTGAGTTCCGTAAGTTCAAAAAGTGTTTTAAAATCCAATATTTGATAATAGATAAAGTTTGATGAGAAAATCAAAATATGTGATTTTGGTCAAAAATAGTGTGTTATGCTCAGTAGCATTTTGGTCTAGTGGCATAAATTACTCTCACTTTTGTAAGTGTTAGGTTGTAAGTATGTTGATGTAATAAAAAAAAAATGTATGCTATAGTTAACATTTTTGGATAGAAAATATGGTCCTGGTGAATTTACTATTATTATTATTAATTTTTTTTTTGAGAAAGTTATGGCGTCTAATTTTCACATAATTGGGACATTTTTTTTAATCAAAGGTTCATTGTATTAGATGACCAGCTAAAAAGTCAAAGTCTAATATACATTTAAAGACAGAAAAATGGCAGGGTAACAACCACGCTCCTATCTAAGTAATGTAAACTCATTACAAGTTAATTTTGAGCCCACTTTGTAAGCGAACCCATAAACAAAGAACAACTCCGTGTCTTCTAGAGCAAAATCATTGACTAGCATCCCCATTAGCCAGGTGCGCAATTGCATTACCAACAGAGAGCCACTTCCTAGCAAACAAATAAGAGCAATTCCTTATCCATAAGCTGCTTGAAAAAGAACACCAATCTTATTCCAGATAACTACCAACTCCTGTAGCAGTCTTGATCCGAAAGTATTGGCCCTGGACCATAAGTCAACTTAAAAGCCCAAGAAGGTCCATATCTCAGGCCATGCCCAACTGCATCACTAAGTGACAAATGAGGGTGATAAAACACCCTCCATACTGGCCCATAACAGAAAGCCCAACAACTCAAATTTGAGCCCAGGCCCAAGCCCAAATCTGAGTACAGTGAGCAGCAGCCCGATTTTGCTTCTGCTCCATGATCGCCATCGCTAAGTTCTCTGGTGGCCGGCCTCTCAAGCACTGCATCATCGTCCCTAGGGTCGCTGCCTCTCTTCTACCCATGAATCCAAGCCGGTGACAGACCCAGACGGAGATGATCCAATCCCCTGCAATACTCGCTGGAATCCGGAACCCCGACCTATTGCGTCGAGCAACTCCTGCTCTAGAAGCGTCATTGTCGCCGTTCTCCTGCTCAGGAAGTCTCTACCGCGGTACTATGCCCAGAAAACCGCTAAGCCCTACACCGGACACCACCACGATCGACTGTAGATCCAGATCATACTAGCCGACGGAACCCGATTGGAACAAACCCGGAAGCCAATCTGTTGCCGCCGAACCAAACACAATCCATACCAAAGTCCGCACCGCCGCCACACCGTTGTTGCACCGAGAGCGCGACGCAGCCTTGCTTGGTCTGAGGAGCGAAACTACACCGCCGCCAACAACATGAAACCTAGGTTTCGTGCTCCGAGATCGCTCCAAGAAAATCTGAGGCCTCCTTGAGATTTTCGATCAGATATAAAAAAATGGTTAAATACTGTTTAGTCTTTGAGCTTTTGATCATAAAACACTTCAATCCCTGACCTTCTAATTTCACATGTTTAGTCTCTGTACTTCAAAATTTCAGACCAAAAGGTCCTTGCCGTCTAAAAGTCGCGGTGAAATGTCTATTATGCCCTCAGTTCTTTTTTTTAATTAATTAATTATTGTATTTTTTTTTTGGAAAAGGAATTTTTTTGCCCTTTTTTCTTTCTGTTTTTTTCTTTCTTTCTTTCCGTTTGAAAAAAAAAATAATAACGATAAAAGAATTAAAAAAAAGAGAAATGAATAAATTTATTATATAAAAAAGAACTGAGGGCATAATAGATATTTCACCGTGACTTTTAGACGGCAAGGACCTATTGGTCTGAAATTTTGAAGTACAGGGACTAAACGTGTGAAATTAGAAGGTCAGAGACTGAAGTGTTTTTCGAGTAAAAATACAAGGAGTAAACAGTATTTAACCTTATAAAAAATTATGGAATTTCCAATCTACAGAATTGGGACATGAAGTATAGTTACCAACCTTTTATTTTCTTTATATTAAGAATATGGAAATATTTTTTTATTTAATATTATTACTAATTAGAATCTAAGTAACAGGTTAAAAAAAATTAGACCCTTATGGTAGCTTTATGGTTTGCTCTGCATGCATCTAATTGATGCTTGATGTTACATAATATTATCTTACATAATATTGAGATGACAAACTTATCCTTACACATGATTTGCACATGGCAAAGTTCTTGTCAAAATTAGCTTTTGGACAAACTTTGATCAATTTCGCAAATCACAATGGTAAAATTAAACATCTTGAAACCACAAGGTTAATATTGAATATCACCCCAAATCACAAGGACCATTTCTAACTTTTACCTTTTAAACTTTTGCCCACCTCATTCTTACATATGTTAGTGAGAATCGAACTCATAGCTTTTACAATGTTGAAATTATAACTTACCAACATGTCACAGCTCGCTGGTGTAAAAAAAAAAAAAAAATAGAGTCTTAAAATGATAGTAACGGCTAAGAGAATATTATGTAACATACATGAAGCATCAATAAATTAGATGCACTACACAAAATTTCACTATATAGTAACCATAACAATATATATATATATATATATATATATATATATTTGTTGAGAATATATACATCCCACATGAGAAAATAAGATTTTATTTGTGGGTTTATAAGAGCTTGGGCCATTCCATCCATTAACAATTGAGTTTAGATGTGAACCTCAAATTACTTTATCAATATAAACACACACCTCTCTTCTATAAATACTTTTCACGTGTAAAAACTGTTACAAATTGGTATATATATGATCACAATCCCATTGAGAAATATCTTGCTTATATAATAAGCAGTGATGTCATCTTCCTGGCTGAAGTATTAGTATATAGCTCCACCCATGCTCACATAGTTGTTTATGTATTGCACTAGTGTTTGATGAATCTATGGAATCTGCTTATATATGCTACCCAACAATATACACACACACACACACCTACTTGTCTGTGTTTTTTTTTTTTTTTTGTAAAGTATAAAACTAGCCTTATGGTTTGCTCTGCATGCATGCATGTGGTCATATGGCAGTTTTATATAAGCTTAAGCTAGCTTTCGTAATTGTGGTACTCTTCCCCCATCGTAAAGATGATACCAGTACGTCTTAAAAGTATAGATGAGCATCTTATATGGTTAAGGGAGTGTTCAACTCGAAACTTCGGCTATTAGATGAAGGCACAAATTATGCATGAACGATCAACACACATTGAAGCATAAAATCAGAAAACTTTTTGTCAGAAAATATTTGAGCTTAACAAGTAACAACTCATGAAGAATTCTCACATGAATTTTTATCTAAAGATAAAGGTAGAAAACTCTCAAGAAGGCAACAACCAAATAGTCTGATGTATTCCACGCAGTTAAACAACCCTAGCTAAGACAACCACATACACACACAACCCTTTCACTAAAAGATTCATTTTTTTGGCTATTTCAAAGATACCTTGTGGGATCCACTTTTAGATCGCATTTCGCCATCCCGACCATTTAGATTTTAGGTCATAATTTATAGATACTTTTGTAAATTTTCATCTAAATTGATTATCGTTATGGTATCGAACTAGATTAAATTAATTGACGAACCAAATCTGTCAACCTGAACCATTTATGTTTATAATTGTAAATCACAGTTATGAATGCCTTAATGATGATCAATTTGGATGAAAATTTGTAGAGTTGATCTACTCATATAGACCTAAAAACTGAATGGTTAAAATGTGAATATGTGATTAAAAAGTGAGTCTAATAAGCGATCCTTTAAAATGGCCAAAAAATGCTCCCCCACTAGAAGGATATATATATATATATATATATATATATATATATATATGTGTGTGTGTTTGTTATATATATATATATATATATATATATATATTACGAGCTAGGGTTTTGATATATATGGGTTTCATGACGTCTTTTAAAAAGCATGGATTAAAATAAAATCATCATTTAGAAAATCCCATAAACTAGTTTAAGAAAGCTTAAATTATTTTGATTAAAATCTTATGAATTATATTAGGATTGAAATGATGTTAGCATCCTACAATAGGATTTAAAAACAAGTTCAGTTCTAAACACTTGGCAAACATGCACATGTATGTAAGATATACCTGATCGATGAGAGTTGTGCATGAAGTCTGAAGCATTCCATTATTCTAAGGACATGAGAGTAGAAAACTATTACACGGAAACATGACTCTTGGGTTGTTGTGCTAAAGAAATGCTAATCATATAAATATTGCAGTGACAGAAGCAATGTATATGATTATACCAATCACATTCTAGTTCTTAATCCAAGTAACTAAGAAATTGAATCGAGAATTTGTGCCAGACGAAGTACTACATAAGAAAAAAAACTCTATAACTCTCTCTCTCTCTCTAGAAAGCTAAGGTCAAGGCGGTGTGAAAATTCCAACTCTCATCTGGTGGCACTCTGACCAGCAACAATGTCAACCTTGGTCGCCCTGCTATCATGAGGTTACTGTCGGACGAGTGGTGGGTCTTAAGACTGGGCTCTTAGGTTGCCTCTTCTCGAAGACAGGACGTGGTGTTCCGGCTTGGTTCTGTTTTCAATGCTCCGAGGAGGGTGATGATGGGCACACTAGCTTTTGTTTCAGAGTTAGGAGAGCGCAAAGGTGGAGCTCCTCATTTCTGATGGCAGTGATGGTGGTTGAAGGTGGTGTTTTTGATGGATCTGCACGAAGAGTGAAGCATAGTTGGATTGGGCTTCATCAGGCCTGGAGCTATTCTTTGGGCCTTAACATAAAAAGTTAGATTCTTTTATTTCTATTATTTTCCTTTGTTTAGGGAACTATATGTTAGTAGCTTGTCTGCATGCAGACTATAATATTTCTTTTACATCTTGATAATGAAAGATTCTGGCGCACCAATAACGATCTTGATTGACTGTATCAATAACAATGTCATTGGGTATATAAGAGCGTTAGAAGATGTCTGGGACGTTAGGTCGTACTAGGAGTTTTGAAATACCCTCGATATGTTAGTATTTTGGTTAATATGTACTTGTATTGACTTATAGTATGTTTAGTGTTATAGAAGTATTAACCATTTATTAATATGCTTCTGAGGTAATGGACCAATTGGGAGGCATAACTAGGGGTCGAAGTAGAGGTAGAGTCCGATGTAGGGACAAGATCTCTCTATGGAGATAGTTGAGGATCGGGTGGAGGCATTTGACGTTGAGTTGCCTGTTCCACCTGTAGTTGATGTGATGGATGCTATTCCTTGGTTGAAGTTGGCAAAAGAGATTTAGAATCTCGGAGCAGTTGGAAATAAATTGATCTCACCAACTTAAGATGATAGGAGTGTGAGAGATTATGAGGCAGAATTCTCAAGACTATACTGGTTTAGGAGACAAATAGATGCAAAGTGTTTGGCCATGAAGTTTCAGTTATGGCTGAATGCTTTGATTTAGCATGATGTAACCATTTGATAGAACTTATTTTGGTTAGGATTTTAGCCATTGAAGAAGATTCTTGGCTCATGTGGAGTTGTAAGTAGTGCTACAGTTAGGGAAGAGATTGTCGTGGGTTTCGAGTTTAGTGTTATGTTTCGGGAGATACATAGGTTACCTCTAAGGAGGGTAGTGGAGTTTGTTATCGACTTATTATTAAGTACAATACCTGTATCAATAACACCTTATCAGATGACGCCAACTGAACTTAAGGAGTTGAAGGTTCAAGGTGAGAGTTTACTTGAGTAGGGATTCAGTAGACCTAGTGCTTCTCCATGGATTGTACCGTATTGTTGAAGAAGAAGATGATAATTATGCTCCTTCTTTAAGGTGAGGCGTGATGAAGGCGGGAATTTTGTGCTAAGGAACTAGGAATATAGTGACCATGTCTTGGGAAGACTTTGTAGAACCTTTTTGGGACGTGTGCTTATACTCTAGTGATGGAGAAGTTAGAGTTGATCTCATTATGTTAGGTACTCAGTGTAGGTTTTGGAAAAGGCAGAGATCCATTAGTAGACATCAACTGAGGTAGCTGCTGAATGTAGTTCGACTACACATGTTGGGCAAATAGCGCTCTTGTGATGTTCTAAATAGGAGGTCTTAATTATTATTCGTCTTTGACTTTAGTGAAGTAATGCATTTCTTTAGATTTGTTGTGTGTTTGGTTTGGCTCAGGTGATTCTAGATAGACCTCTATGCGACTTGATTTATTGACGTGTTTTGAGAATGATTGTTGGTGATACATCATTATGAAAGTATGGCAGCTTTTGTGGCAGTGCTTGTTTAATTGTCTGGCAGTACCTTGTATGGTCTGTGTGATAGTGATTATGCGTGTAATGCCATGAGATAATTGGTGTGTGGGTTAGTCGAGGCTAGACCTTATCTTGTTCACGTTCTGAGATGGTAGGAAACTTGTTGTGTAGTGATGCATGATTCATTGGTACTATGATAGATTTTGTGTATAGATTGACATATGGAAATATTGATATGACCTCGTGATAGGATGACTGTGAAGAGGCATTGTGTTGACGTATGAGTTGAGACGATAATGTTGTTTTCCACCCTAAGAGTGCTAGTGTTATATTATCAATATATTGGACCAGATACTGTTGTGAGGACAGGATTCTGGACTGTGATGTAGTCAATGTGAGGTACTACAATTACAGAGTTATGACTCACGAGATGTTGAGTTACCACCAAATGAGCAGTGATGTGAGTCGTGAGTGAGATATTGGGTACCGTACCAGTATCGATTGATGTATCTAGGTATGTCTTACATAGGAGTACAAGCTATCCTAGAAAGTTACAATGAATTACTCAAAATGCGGGTGCAGCATTTTATCCGCAGATTGTTGGACGAATTGAAAGAATGAATAAGGTATTGGAGGTTAAATTAAAGGCATGCGTTCGTCACTTCAACATAAAGATAGGGCTAAGTTCTGTTGACCTGTTACGGTTGTGGTGAGAAGTGGAGACTCGGTGATTAGTTTTATCGTATCTCCTAGAGTATGGTGGCAATGAATGTATCGATGTGACTAGACTAAAGAAAAAGAAGGTTTTGATGGATCCAGAGTAGGTGATCGAAATACTGTTGAAGTAAAAGTTGGCACAACCATTATTGGTGTCAGTGTGTGATCCTAGATGGGACTATAATACAACGTTGAGCGAAGGATTTGACTGGTTTAAAAGTGACAAAGTCAACTACGGATTTGAATGTTGAGGGACATTCTGAGTGGACAGTTGGAGGAGATGGTGGGTTGAGATTGAGATCGAGATTGTGTGTTCCGAGTTGTGATAATCTCAAGGAGGAGATCCTGCTGGTAGCACATTGATCTCAATATATTACACAACCAGAGAGCACCAAAATGTATATAGACCTACGAAGACAGTTTTGGTGGAATGGGATGAAGAGAGATGTGTCAGGGTATGCATCAAGTTTCTTACCTATCAGCAGGTGAAGGCATAGTATCAGAGACCTGCAGGTATGTTGATGCCATTACCAATCCCTATATGGAAATGAGAAGAGATCTCTATGGACTTTGTGACTGGATTGCTTAGGTCCAAACAAAGTCATGATTCAATATGGGTGATAGTTGATCGTTTGAAAAAATCGGCACACTTTCTTCCTGTGTCAAAGACTGACCTTGTGTAAGTTGTACGTCGATGGAATAGTGAAACTTCATGGTGTGCATGTCATGATTGTTTCTGATCGTGATGCTCGTTTCACTTCGGAATTCTAGCGTAAGTTCCTTAAGACATTTTGCACATCTTTAGCAATGAGCACTGCATTTCATCTACAGATAGATGGGCAAACTGAAAGAGTGAATCAGGTAATTGAGGATATGCTTAGAGCTTGTGTTATGGACTTTAAGGGAAGTTGGGCGGGTCATCTGCCATTGGTACAATAATAGTTATCACTCCAGCATCGGTATGGCCCCATATGAGGCTCTTTATGGTAGGCCATGTAGGACTTCTATCTGTTGGGCAGAAGTAGGAAAGAAGGGACTCTTGGGTCCTGCACTTGTTCAGGAGACTACTGAGAAGATCACTGCTATTCAGGATAGGATTCGAACAGCACATAGTAGACAGAAGAGTTATGCAGACTTGAAGAGAAAACCAGTTGAGTTTGATGTGGGTGACCATGTGTTCTTGAATGTCTCACCTATGAAAGGTGTGGTGAGATTTGGCAAGAAGGGAAAACTCACACTGAGGTATGTCAGACTTTTTTAGATTTTGAAAAGGGTTGGAAGATTGGCATATCGACTTGCCTTACCTGTCAGCATGTCAGGTGTGTACAATGTCTTCCATGTGTCTATGCTCAAGAAGTATGTCCGAGATGAGTCCCACGTGATTGTTCATGGTACGATCGAGGTAAACACGGATGTGACCTTTGTGGTTGAACATGTTAGTATCTTGGGTCTACGAAGAGGCTTTGTAGGATAGAGGTTGATCTTGTGAAGGTGTTGTGGAGTCATCATGACGAGGGTGATGCGTCATGGGAGTTGAGGTCTGATATGAGGAAAATAGTATCCTAAGCTATTTGTCGACGAGCGTGCTTGAATTTCAGGACGAAATTCCTTTAAAGAAGGTAGATTGTGAAGACCGGAAATTTCGTTAAATAGATCTTTGTAATTCAATAATTGTTCGAATGTTGAATTATTAATATTGAGACAATTTTGTGAGTCGTTGCATGAGAAACTCGGTTTTGAATCAATTTATTTTCGAAAACAAACGTTATTTAGGGGGTTATGAAAATCCACTTTTTATATGTACATAATTTGGGAAAACTTTATAAAAGTTGTAGAGATCGTCGATACGATCTTGTGCATATAAGGAACGCAATATTCAGAGTTCGTATAAATAAGTTATGAATTTTTGAAAATTGAGAATTTTCTATAAATATAAAAATAAATATGATTTTCTTCATTAAGGACGAAAATTTTCCATTTTTGCGTTTAGCCCCCCCAGCCCCTTCCGATTCTCTCTTTCTCGGCCGCAGACCCTTCGGGTCTCGTCCGACCTAACCCGGCCGAACGTCCCTCATCCGGAGCCCTCCTACCGCGGACTCGGCCTTCCTCGAGCTTGCCGCCGCACGTCCAGCCGCCTCATGCTACTCCCTCGCTCAGCCGCTGCCCCCAGATGCGGATCGAAGCCCTACCCCTCCCGCCCCCCTGAACCTAGCTTTTGACCGGATCGGATCTTAGCCGTGTCGGCGTTGCGCGGGCCTATCCTTCCCATTTTTGTGATCTCCTCCTCCTCCTGATCATCCTCATATCCTCCTTGCATGACGATTTTGAGTGTGGAGTGAAAGATCACGATTTGAAGTTTTCGACGGTTCTAATTCAATCTGGAATCTGATTGAACGCATGAGATTCATCTAACTTCAAAGCTCGATCTAGGACGATCTAGACCAGATCTCGCTTAGCTCCAGGTATGAAAGTTGATCACCCTTTTATTTTGAAGAAGTTTGTAGTTGATAACTTTTGCATCGGAGGTGGTTGACCGTCGCGGACCGCCGCGTTGACCACCATCTGACCTCCCCGTGTGGCGGTGCGTCGGACCATATTTTGAGTTTATATTATCTGGACGATGATCTATCCATCCTTACGAGCATTTTGATGTATTACAAGGTTATTTTAGAAAAAGTTGATAAATAGTGGATTTAAGTTTTGACGTTACTATTTACGGTTTTTTTACGTTTTATCTTCGGTTTACGATCTGCTGAGATCAGATCATCGGTTTTGCTTCAAATTTTGATATGTTGATCGTATGAATGTCCCGATGACTTTGTGGGGTCACGGGCGAAGATCCGACCGTTGGATCTTTGTATAATTGTAAAACAATGATTCAGGAGGCGATTCGTGAAAATCCGTCCGTCAGATCATCGTTTAAATTCTATCCGACCGTTTGATTTTATTTATTTTAGAATCTGACCGTTGGATCTTCATTAAGTTTATTTCATGTTTCGTTTGCCAAGTAAATACGGTACTTGATTAGGTACTTAACAGTTGGATTTGAAGAGTGATTGGATTATTATGATTTTGATTGATAGAAGACGCAGCTGGACAAGAGGTGAGTAAATCTCACATGGTTCATTTTACGAACCAAATGTCTTTAATTTCATTATATATGGTGTGATTGAAGTGAAAAAATTTATGGAAATAAATATTTGTTTTGAATTATATGGACTTGTTCTACTACGATCCATAGCTAAGAAAAATGTATTTAAAGTATAAAAATGAATTTTTCGATTCTCACTATGTGTGGTTTATAGTTGGTATTAGTGATCATTCATGCATGGATGATTATGTATGTGTATATATATATATATATATATATATATTTACGTGATATATGTGTGTGTGTGTGTGTGTGTGTATGTATATATATCTAGATGGTGTGCTATTGGATTTTTGGATGATTATTTCGAGCACTTACTTTCTATAGAAATACAATATATCATGAAATTATTGATTTTATTATGAGAAAGCATAAGTGAGTCAAAGCGTAACATTTGAGTCAGATAGGACAACTTTTAAATGTTTTGATCAACGAATTGGTCACAAGTGGTGACTGAGGCAAGATTATCATAAGCGTGAACCTTGGCCAATGTGACATATTACGATTCAGTTTGAGCTTTAGTCTGTCTGTTATAGTATGACATGAAAGCAGCGAGTTGAATTACTCGTGATCATGTATACACTTTTGAAAATTGAAGTATGACATGAAAGCAGCGAGTTGAATTACTCGTGATCATGAATACACTTTTGAAAATTAACGTATGACATGAAAGCAGCAAGTTGAATTACTCGTGATTATGAATACATATTTATTATAGAAGATGGGTCAAGTGGTGAGTGATGAGATCTATTGGAAAGTGGTTTGGAAATGGAGGTGGAATGTTTTGTTTTGAGTTGTGATTGTTTTGAGTAAAAGTTGTTGATTTACTGTTTTATTTCTATTTACTCATACAAGCTTTCAAAAACTTACCGGGTTTTGTGTTGTTGCAATCCCGGTATACTGTTTAAACGCTGTAGCGGATAATCCTACAGGTCAGGAGAACCATGGTGGTGATCGTGCTGTTTAGAGTGATAGTATTGTTTTACAGTGTTGTATGGTGAGGTGTATTATGCTAATTGAGCTTTACTATTTTATTTGGTGAGAGTGTGCTGTAATAAGTAACTTGAGAATTTGGTTTATGTAATATTGAGTGGTGTGAGGTGTGTTGGTTTCTGAAAAAAAAATTCAGAACGTTATTTGTATTTGTTATTATTCATGTTTCGGATTTGTATTTGTTATTCAAAATTCGAGGCGTGACATAGTCTATGATATCAAAACCTTGACGTCTTTTTTCTTGAATATTGAGTTCAAACATGTTTGGCGCGAGGCGAACGTTGTCGCGCACGCACTAGCGGACATGGGTCACAACACTAATGTAGCCAGCTGGAACCATGGCCTCCCTCTTAATGTCTTTCATGCTTTTAACTTTGATTTTCATGGTTTAGGTTGTTTTAGGGGTGTTTCTTTGTGATTTCTTTTTCCTTAAAGAGAAAAAAAAAAAAAATCTAGCACATCGGCAAAGGAAGCTTTCGTGCAAAGTCATCTTTTTGTAGGATAAGCTTTTAGTTTGCTAAACCCTTTGAATGAGTGAGCGTTGGATGTTATAAATGTAATGGTACTTGATTCCTCATTGTCTAGGGGCTCTTTAACGTGCCTTTCTCACCTGTGACTATTAATGTAATCTTTCATTTACTTAAAAACAAGAAAAATATGTAGAGAGGTTGTGCTAATTACTCTCTCATAAGAGCCATATCATTCAGAGGTGTGATTTTGACACGGACTAGATTTCAACATGTTTTACCCCTTGCAAATAACTAAAAATAAAACGCTAATGTGAGACTGGAATGCCATTATCATACTACAAAATTTTGTACGAAATTTACGTGCCCAATGATGTGGAATTGAAGAATTGGACTAAAATAAAAACAAAGATCTAAATGCTGGGTGCACTGAATAAATTCTTGCGCAGACAGTAATCCTATTCCTATTATACAGTTTCAACTTTCAACCCAAAATGTGGGCTACTGAACAAGGCTGTGAGACTGTCCACATTTCTTTACTCGGCCCAGAATAGCCCAATTGAAATCGGAGAAGCTCACCGAGGAATTGGATTTTGCCTAATCTACCGAGGAGTGGCAGAAAGATAAGGATTTAAAGCCCCACCTTTCATTTTCCTCTCCTTACTAGTAATGACCACTCCCTAGAACCAAATATATGAGCTTCACTCACTCATAGACTCTCTGGGATTCTCTAAAGAACACATTTTGAAAGTTTAGTTGGCTCAGTTTTTGGATAAAGGTACAAACTTTGACTTCATGTCCTTACTGGGTCCTCTGAATTTCAGCTGCTTTGTGTGTTTGGATAAGTTTGCAGTAATGGGTTTCTGATTATGGTGTTTTTTGGATAGTGGAACTGGGTTTATTGTTTTTGTACTTTGCCTGGTTCTTATGGTAGTTGTTTGCTTTATTTTGAGTTTTATGAGTGTGGTTTGGAAACTGATTTTGTTTCATGGTGGAAATTTTGATGATTGTTTGAGTTTGAGGTATTGGGTTGGGGCTTCTGCAGTGCTTAGTATGATTCATTTAAGTTGTTCTAGTTTTGTTAGCTGTGGAGTGTGGGCTGTGTGTGCCAAAGTGATTGGCTAATTGCACATTACTGTGAGAATCTGATTTTGATTGACCAGCATATGCTCAGTATGCAAGTCTAAGTGAGTGATTGTGGGCACATGTGTTTTTTTTTTTTTGGCTCGGCGGGGTTTTGAAACTATATGAGCAAGGGGATAAGGTGAGTGATTATAGTTTATAATGGATGAAACCATGGAGAGGTTATATTATCATGAATGGCTGGTATTGATAATTTTGAATACCAGGTGCAAGGGGTTCTATGACTTAGGTGAACAAGGTGCATGTAATGAATCAAAATTCTTCATGAACATAAGCTCCAACTGAATATCATTTTTGTTTGATATGATGCAGTTCTGTTTGCTCCAGGATGATATTCCCTCTCTTAATCGTCATTTTGATGTCCACTGCAGGTGAGCGACGGATGAAGTGCTTGTGTTAACAGCAGAATCAACTCCTACAACTTCATTCAATATGACGCCTGTGGTTCCATATTCTATAAGCAATGTCTCAGTATTTCCTGGAACTGCCTTTACCTCAAGAAAGACCAATTCTTTAACCAAATTCAATTTTTCTAGGAAATTTGCTAGACATACTCTATCCCCCCAGAGTTTTCTTTTACCTTTTTCGACCTCTATTAGATTGTTTCCATTATACAACAGCAAATGCCCTGTACATCATAGATCTAGAACCTATGTAGTATCTGCCACACGGACTGACGTAGCAGTGGAGCAACCAGACTCACCCGTTGCAGAAGCTTCAACTGAAGCTTTGGATAAATCCTCCGATGCAGCTGAAACTAATGAAAAATCCTCCAACTCTGATGCAAGTTCCAGTCCATCTCAGGCAAGGCGTGCAAGACCTAGTAGGCAAAGTGAGATGTCTCCTGTTAAGAATGAGGAGCTGGTTCCTGGCGCAACTTTTACAGGGAAAGTGAGATCCATCCAGCCATTTGGTGCTTTCATTGATTTTGGAGCTTTCACAGATGGCCTGGTACATGTTTCACAGCTGAGTGATACTTATGTAAAAGATGTAGGGAGTGTTGTTTCTGTTGGGCAAGAGGTGAAGGTGACATTAGTTGAAGCCAATATGGAGACTAAGCGGATATCTCTCACTATGCGTGAAGGCAAAGATGCTTCCAGTAGTGATAGGGGTGGATCTGATAGGAGAGGTGGTCCAAAGAAAGGAGAGAGGAAAAACGAGGGGAGAAAAAGTTCAAAGTTTGCTAAGGGGCAGGACTTAGTGGGCACGGTGAAGAATTTGGTCAGGGCCGGTGCTTTTATATCTCTTCCTGAGGGGGAAGAAGGTTTCTTGCCTCAGTCTGAGGAAGCTGATGAAGGATTTGCAAGCATTATGGGGGAGACCTCTATGGAGGTTGGCCAGGAAGTTAATGTCCGTGTGTTGCGTATTAGTAGAGGACAAGTAACCTTGACAATGAAGAAAGAAGAAGATATTCAGAAGTCAGAGTCCCAGATCACTCAAGGAGTCATCCACACAGCAACAAACCCATTTCTCCTGGCTTTTCGCCAAAACAAGGATATTGCTGCATTTTTGGACGAAAGAGAGAAAGTAGAGAAAGCATCTAAAGAAACTGTAAATCCAAAGAGTACAGAAGAATCAACACAGAAGGTTAATGAAACTGAGAATGAGTCCAATATTCATGAAGTGCTGAACAAACAAGTAAGTAGTGATGAGCAAAGTCTTGGTGTCCCTTCCGTGGATGAAAGTATTGAAAATGATGGTGCTCCTTTAGAGGTGGTTGATGTGGGAGCCAGTGGAATGGATGATACGTCAAGCAAAGAAGACCAGGAAACCATCATTTCTAGTTCAACAGAAACTCTAGAAACTATAGATGGTGCAGTCCAAGACATACAAAAAGAAGAGATGAGTTCCGAAATCTTGGTTACTGAAGAAAGTATATCTACCACAGATTCTATAATTCAGGAGTCTCCGACAACTGATGGAGTGGAAAATGATTCAAATCCAGATTCGTCTAGTGAAATAGATAATCAAGCATTGCCATTAGATATTACAACAACTGAAGAGGTAATAGAGAGTAAAGTAGATGACACAGTAGCAAAAGATCCACCGCAAATAGAACCACCTACTTCAGAGAGTGAAAGTCCTTCAACTCCACTAACTGAAGATGAGGAAGTGCAACCAACTCCTAATACAAGTGGGAGTATCACCAGCTCAGATGTACAACCAGACCCTGCTTCTCCTCAAGAGACAAAAGGTTCATAATAAGGTTTTTTTTGTTTTGTTGTTTCCCATTTTTTCAAATGCAAGAGTTGTCTGTAATATTGCATTCAAGAGAATTCCAGAAACATCTGTGAGTCCAAGATGGTAACAAAAAATATGAAACACCTAATTTTTGCTTATCATATGCACTTAGTGACCAAAGACCCAATTGCAATATGCTGAAAGTTTGCTTTTGTTGTATTGAAGAATTATAAAAGATCTTGCTCATCAATTTCCATTATATAATGAGCCACAAAGCCAACCTAATCACTTTTGAGGTGACTAAAGGTTGTTTTGGTTGGTCATTTTGCTGAATATAATGCATTTCAAAAAGTTAGGCATCAAATCAGGTAAATACTGATGACCTAAAAACTCAGGCATGATGTTCTTAATGTAATTTGCAGTGACACATAAACTGTTTTTTAGGAGATTAAAATTGACAACTGAAGTATGAGGATCTAGACTTAATATTTAGGATTTAGGAAAACTTACAATAGAAGGAATGCATGGTTCTGCATGTGTTGATTGGACTTCTCTGTATATATGTTTACCCACACCGACACTCGAAACATGGTAAGTAGTTTCATGCTACAGAGAATTGCTGCTTCGTAAATCTTTATTTATCTTTGAAACAATTATTGTGCTGTGTTACCACAATGTTCAATCTCATGCTGAATGATATTGCTGGTGGTGAGCATGGATAAAATCCTTGGTAGATACCTATCTTAAGTGTGGAATTTTTCTGTCAAGTAATAGATAGTAAGCCGTATTAGTCATTTGCATCTGCCTCTAATTTTTTATGTTTTGGATTACAGCAACTATATCACCAGCTCTTGTAAAAAAGCTCCGTGAAGAGTCGGGAGCTGGAATGATGGACTGCAAAAAGGCTTTGTTAGAGTCTGGAGGAGACATTGTCAAAGCCCAGGAATTCCTTAGAAAGAAAGGCTTAGCAAGTGCAGACAAGAAAGCCAGCAGAGCCACTGCTGAAGGGAGAATAGGTTCATACATTCACGATAGCAGGATTGGTATCTTGCTGGAGGTAAACAGTGAGACAGATTTTGTTTCCCGGGGTGACATTTTCAAGGAGCTGGTTGATGATCTAGCTATGCAAGCAGCTGCATGCCCTCAAGTACAGTACGTTACTACAGAAGATGTTCCTGAAGAGTTTATAAACAGGGAAAGAGAGATTGAGATGCAGAAAGAAGATCTTTTGTCAAAGCCAGAGCAGATTAGATCAAAGATTGTTGATGGGAGGATCAGGAAGAGGCTCGAGGAGCTGGCATTGCTTGAGCAGCCCTACATCAAGAATGATAAGGTGGTGGTGAAGGACTGGGTGAAGCAAAACATTGCAACCATTGGGGAAAACATAAAAGTCAAGAGGTTTGTGCGTTTCAATCTGGGAGAAGGCTTGGAAAAACGGAGTCAGGATTTTGCAGCTGAAGTGGCTGCTCAAACTGCAGCAAAAGAGGTGCCTACAGTAGGGAAAGAACAGCCTGCTGCAGCTGAAGCAAAGGAAACAGTTCAGAAGTAAGTGATTTCTTTCCATGTTCATGTGTTTAACATGTATGCATGCTACCAATTCTTTATGTACATTTTGTGAATGTGACCTATATTCAACACCTGTTGCAGGGCACCAACTGTCGCTATCTCAGCTGCTTTGGTTAAACAACTAAGGGAAGAAACTGGAGCGGGAATGATGGACTGCAAGAAAGCTCTCTCTGAAACTGGAGGGGATATAGAAAAGGCACAAGAGTACCTCAGAAAGAAGGGTCTTTCTTCTGCTGAAAAGAAATCCAGCCGGCTTGCTGCTGAAGGCAGGATAGGATCTTATATTCATGACGCTCGCATTGGAGTTCTGATTGAAGTAAACTCCGAGACTGATTTTGTTGGTAGAAGTGAAAAATTCAAGGAGTTGGTTGATGACCTGGCAATGCAAGTTGCGGCCTGCCCACAGGTGCAATTTGTATCCGTCGAAGATATTCCAGAGAGTACTGTAAATAAGGAAAAAGAGCTTGAGATGCAGAGGGAGGACCTTCTGTCAAAACCTGAAAACATCAGGGAGAGAATCGTGGAGGGAAGGATCTCAAAGAGGCTTGGAGAGCTTGCTTTGTTGGAGCAACCTTTTATCAAAGATGATAGTATATTGGTGAAGGATCTGGTGAAGCAGACTGTTGCTGCTCTTGGGGAAAACATAAAAGTTAGAAGGTTTGTTCGGTTCACTCTTGGGGAGACAGTTGAGGGTGCGAAATCAGAAGTTGAAGCATAAGACAAGGACAAACATCAACTTAGCATCCAGCAGAGGTGGCTACACTAATTTTAGATGGGGAAGTGAGATGATTGTTTCCTGTTTTGGTTTTAGTATGTATCTCTGATGCTGTGGCTGACCAATGCATTATATGGTCACTAAAGCTACATTTTTCTTGTCATCTGTTTTGCGAGAGAGGAGAATTAGAGAAGCATTAAGCATCTCTGTTGTTTTATAGCCTTTATTCTTTGTTGGCATAACTGCCAAAATACTCCCTAAACTTGACAATAATCGTCAGCTACACCTTAAACTTTCAATTGTGAGAATCTACCTCCGGAATTTGGTAAAAATTGTCGATTTACACCTTTTTTTGTTAATCTTAACGTTTTCTATCCGAATGCAAATATCATACATATGAGGGGCACTATAGTCATTTCCTATTGCTTATTATTATTTTTTAAATATGTATGTATTAAATAAAATATAATTTTTAAAGTAGATATTTATGGACTTCCACCTACTTATTAGTCAACATATTTCTCATTTTTATTAAATTACATTATATTATCCCAACAAGAAGAATGATATTAAAAATTAGCACATAATTAGATTGATGTTGTAATTCATGGTGACCATAAATTATCCCAACTCCCAACTCCATTTGTTAATTAAATTAGTAATTACTGGTGAAAGATAACATCAATTCGATAATTTTTTAAATTTTCTTCTTGTTAGGAAAATATATTGTAATTTATTTATAAAAAAATTACACAATGTGTGTGTTAATAATTAAGCGGAAAGCCATAAATCTCCATTTAAAATTTTTTTTTCGTCTTACTAAATATATTTTTTATAAAATAACTATTATTATAAAATAACTATAAAACCCCTCATGTGCAGGGCATATGTCTCACATTTGGATAGAAATAGTTACATTTAATGGAGAGGGTGTAAACTGATTTTTTTGTCAAGTTCAAGAGGCTAATTTCTACGATTGCAAGTTGGGGATGTAAACAAGTTTAGGTGGTATTTTGACATTATGTCTTCTTTGTTTGTTGCACCATGATAGAAATGCAATTCTATTGAGGCATTTTAGAAAATTATATAATTCTCATATCAAAATATACCTCCTTTTTTTCGTCCTAAAATATATCTTGTCAAATAATTTCTTTCGTTCCAAGGAGGCAAGTTCCAATGAAAGCAGAATAATTGTACTATAGTATCCGTCATCAAAAGTGATGTTAGTCAAATAGAAGAGGTGAAACATCAAAAATTACAGTGAAAATGTTGATGAAGGTTATGCATATTTTCATTTGTAAAAAGTGTACACACACACACACACCAGAGATATTCGAGCTCTAACACACATAGATAGTAATTTTCAGATTCCCGAGCTTTTCTTTCAGACTCGGGCAGTCATCGGCCAGGAGATCCCGCTTCTCGAGACTATATATATACACTCAATTGAAGCATATTCCTACATAATTCAGTTTTGAGATTTGAATAGTCTTCCTACATATGAGCTCACCTGAGGAGCCTATTACACTGGAATGTCATTGCCTCAGTGGTACGTTCTTCCAGTACACAATCTTCAACAATAAAGTTTTCATCACATGGTCATTCGGTTGGTAGTTTCCAGATAAACAACATGAACATTGTAATGTGCCATAAATCTTTTCAAAAAAGCTTCAACCGCAAATGCAAAAAGAGCTTCATCGATAACTGCTTAGATAGAGATGCAATTCTATTGAGTTAGGACTCCTCAGATAAGCCATAGAAACACTTGAATGTACCATAACCCTTTTCAAAAAAGCTTCATTTGTAAATGCCAAAAAAAGCTTCATCGGTACTGCTTAGATAGAGATGCAATTCTATTAAGGCATTTTTGGAATAGTATATAATTCTAATATCAAAATATAACTTTTTTTTTGGGTCCAAAAATATACCTTGTCTGTCAAATGAACCACAAATACACTAGCGTTCGCCATAATCTTTTTCCAAAAAGTTTCATCCGTAAACGCAAAAAGAGTTTCATCGGAAACTACTTAGATGTGGACATGCAATTCTATTGAGGCATTTTTGGAATAGTATAAAATTTTAGTATCAAAATATAATTTCTTCTTTTTTGTCCGAAAATATACATTGCATGTCAAGTGATTTATTTTGTTCCTTTTATTTTTTTTCTATTGAACTTACTTTCATCAATGTCTAACCTCCAAAGCTCTGCTCTATCTTCTTGGGGGCAGCATATCATAAGTTCTTCATATAGCTTCCGGCCTTCCCATCGACAACCTGATGCATCACACCGAAGCTAACATCTTTTTGCCTCGAGGGCCTCAGTTTTTTAGGTTGAAAGTTATTAGCTTTCGTTACTGTGATGCATGTCAACAAATGTATTCATTGTAGGATCCAACAGCTTTGGCAACACAGTTTGAGTCTGGAAATGAGGAAAGTGTTTCATCCTCCATCTGTTGAGAAAAGCTTCATTAGTAATCTTCTGATACCACTCTATTGAGACCAAGGAAGCATGCAGATAATTCCCTCTTTGCAAGTCGTGCCCATATCTCTTCAAACACAGAGTGAAGGTCTTTCCATTCAATTATGGTGGCTGCAGGTGTTTCATTGGAGGGAGATGTTTGCACGTTTGACACCTGCACTTCAGCACTTGCAGGTGTAGGACTTCTGATAGAAGTGACTTCAATCACAGAAGTGTCTTCAATCACAGGAATGTCTTTAATCACCTCTTCTTCTTCACATTTAATCATGGTTGGTGTTGGTTCACTTATAGAGGGAGATGTGCTTGACACCTGCACTTCAGCACTTGTAGGGGGAGGACTTGTGGCAGAAGATATCTGGAAAAGGAGGAAGTAGATTGTATATCACTTTGTTAAAGAATGATAGTTAAAATCTTCACTATGGTGTACTCCTTTTTGTCTTCTTCATAGCCAAAGGCATATGATCCTCCCACCACAAAGCCAGGTAATGTGTCTTGATCTTCCACAATCTTTGTACACATTCTTGTCCTGGGATTGATGACTGCAATTGTTTGGAGCTCATGCTCATCCCCTAAGCCTATACATCTAGCAGAACCTAATATTCTAGGGTACTTCATATCTTTTAGAGCAAATCGGGTTTGGAGCATAACAACTTAAATCCGAATCCATTTTGTAATAACAAAATTCACTAGTTTGATTCGTTTATTATAATGAATATTCTTAATTATAATATTAAATCTTTTATTATGATACTTCATAAAACTTCAATAAAAATTGAAACAAAATGAAGAGTATCACCGAATGCTAAAGTAAATAACAAAAATACTTCTTAGAATATTATGCTAAGGTAATAAAATATTGTATTCATAAACCAAACACTAGAAAGAGAATATTCATTGAGGGGGTATAAATAGGCAAACAAGAATTTTAGGCAAAAGATCTTTTTAGATCTCTTCCCCAAGCCCCCTCCTCCTTCTTTGCACTGGATAGATATCATATTCATGGAATACGATTCACTTTCAAGATGCCTTGGTGGTGAAATGGTAGACATGCGAGACTCAAAATCTCATGCTAAAAAGTGTGGAGGTTCAAGTCCTCTTCAAGGCATCAAAACTTGGAATAAGTTCGGCAGCGGATCACGAAATCTTGGTGATATTCTCTATCTAATGAATGAGGAGTCTGTTTTGGCGTTATAGTCTACGTTGATTCATCATTTTCAACGTCTCTAATTCAAAATTGAACGTGAAACTTTGGTTTCATTCAGCTCCTTTATGGAAGATGGATAAATTCCCAGATTCAGACATGAACGAAATAAATAAAAAATCCAACCCATAACGTCTATGGAAAAAAGAGGGATTCTAGTTGTAAGCTATCTAATGAAATCGTCGAATTAAGATCTCATTCAAAGAGAAAGATATCAAATATCCGGAGTTTCTTTATAAAAACAGACCGGATCATTAACAAACAGATCAACTTAAATCTGTGTTTGATCCGTTAAATAAATGGATTAACAGATTTAAACCATTACCGGATCAACGGATCAAATTTTCAATCCAAACTCGTCCAATAACCATGAATCTGGACCAGCGAATTAAAATTCGATCCATTGACGGGTCTAAGAGCACTGGCTTTAAAGTGTTCGATAGTTTGCTTCCTCATCAAGAGAGAATCATAGGTACGACAAGCATGTCAAGTGCGTGGTACGACTGGTCAATAAGTGCCCATGCAGGGGGGTAGTGGAAGACATTTTGGGTATTTCATTTTAATAGACCTATGTAATTTCAGAATACAATTAAGTTTCAGGGATATGAATGGCTGTGAGTACTCCTAACGTGGAACGCTGGCCGTATTCAAGACTTTCACTTTTGGAGAGAATCTCATAGCCTAAACAAGTAAGTACAACCTCGCTTCCTAAGAAAAAATTATTCATCCAGTCTAATCTAATAGCCTAGTTGTTTTTTGTTTAGGGATAGTTATTATTTAAATAGCCTATGTCATACAAGTGACCATACTTTCAGCAAAAAATGACAGTCCTTTTTGTTTTTGGGAAAAATGACTTATTCTGTGTTATTATCTCTCTGTCACTCTCTTTGTTTATAAGTACCCAACGCAGAAAGGAAAAATGCTTTTCTCTGTTATAAAAAAAAAAAAAAATTGCTTTTCTCTGAATTAGACATCTTCAAACTGATACATCCAACAATGCACAAGAATAATCAGATTCTGACCACAATTCTCTTTTGGCCTCTAAGCACTTCGATTCTCTTTCCATTTCTTTCATTTGAGCTTCTAGTATATAATCTTTCATTTTGACCAAAGAAAAAAAATTAACACGTTCCACTTCTGTCAAATTATTCACATATTGAAATCCAACCAGAGATGGAAAAGAAAGAATTTCCGGCTCTCTTTTGGCCTCTAAGCACTTTGATTCTCTTTCCATTTCTTTCATTTGAGCTTCTAGTATATAATCTTTCATTTTGACTAAAGAAAAAAGATTAACACGTTCAACTTCTGTCAAATTATTCACATATTGAAATCCAACCAGAGATGGAAAAGAAAGAATTTCCGGATTTTTTTTATCTCCATCTCATTTAGTCACAGCGCACAAGTGCTGAAGTGATCCTTAAGCATGGCTATAACATTTGAAAGGCTTATACATTCTAAAGGAATTGCATGCATTAATAATACTGACGCGAGGTTGAGAAAACCTGTCAAAAAGAGTTTGCTTAAAGAATCTTAATCAACTGTTACAAATGGCTGTTTCCTCTGAGAAAGGCAATAGAATCTTGTCTTGACAAAAACCAAATTCCTACATTAACTTTAACATGTATTTTCCTATAACATACCATACACGATCTTATACATGTGCTAGATCTCTGGACCCTGCTTACTCTTGGGGACAAATCGCCACAAGTCCACAGCAATATCCACCTCTCGTTTCTTATGAAACTTGTACGTTTGTGGTAAATCATATCGAAGCTGACAACAAAGGAGGCAATAAAATAACTTTAATATCATTTCAACACACTAAGCATGCTCATTGATCAATACAACAGAAAACTAACTGGTATGTACTTTTAGCCTTTTAGGTACTATATGATGGTTTGGGGTATGATCTGAAAGTTACAGCACATATACAAACCAACGATGAGCAAAGCTATCTTAACCCACCTCACATATAACCTCAGCACTGCTAGCATTGAACTGCTGCAAGGCTGCCCTTTTCACATGCTACAACGACCAAAACAGATTTGATCACTAGCTGTACTCGCAGTAAATAAGCTTTCTAAGTAACAAAACATTCTGCAGCAAAAGACTTACGTCTCTCGTGGAGGTTTTATGTAAGGAATAAACAGCTTCAGAAGCAACCTGACAGAGGAAAAAGGTACGAGGGGCACATTTATATTAGAACAACTGAGATTGATGAGCTTCAATTTAACTTGACAAAACCACTAATGACTAAGGAAAACTATTAATTTAGAGATGCATTACATGACAAAAGAATATCAGAGATAAGTCCCTGCACTTACCTTCAAAGCCACAGAGAGAAAATCCATGTCAGCACCCTTTTTCCGAGTTCCAAATGGAGGATTCATTACAATAGTATCAACAACTTCAGCTAAGTAAGGATCAAGACTATTAGATGATGAAAAAATTCAGAAGCAAATGCCTGATGAAACTATGTTCTCTGAAGAGAGGGGGTTCTGTTACCTCTCCACCCTAAGTTCTTGATGTTGCATTGAATATAATCTATGTCCAACTGCAGGAATACCAACAAAAATTAGCATTAGCTTCACCAAGGCACAAATGATTCAATTGTTGACCCCATGAGACTAAGCACCTCAAGAAACAGCCGGGCTGGAGCTTTTTTTGTGCTTGACATACCATTATATGGGGAGGTACACACACACACACACACACCAAAAAAAAAAAAAAAAAACCCAGAACCATATGGTTCGTAAAGTATATACAATCCATTTTAGAAGCATATTAAGGCATAAAGAGCTGTAAAGTATAAACCACCACAGAAATAAAGAAAGTAATAGTACCTCAAGTTCCTCAGCATTTAGTGACGCTAATTCAAGAGATTCTGGATCGACATCAATGCCGATCACATGTCTGTGAAACAGTGAACGTAAGCAAATATTAAACCAACTACTGGAATGAACAAGCATTTACAAAAAGTCGTAAACTTTAGCTGCAATACCCTTCAAGTTTGGCTTGCAAATTAAAGGAGCTTAAGGGTAAGCACAGAACTTTGAGAAATACTTCTAGTTCAATAGTAACTTAAAAGTACAAAAGAGAAACAAAAACACAAGCAAGGGAAAGATGCGACTCACTCTGCACCCAAGAGTCCAGCTGCAACTCCCAATGTACCACAACCACAGCCAAAATCAGCGACTACCTTGTCACACACATCCCCAAATGAATTCTCTGCCTAAACCCATCAAAAACCATGTATGGCTCAGCTCATAGTTATAAAGATAAGCACTTTAACTTGTTATCCTATTTGATTCTCAGTATTACTCTACACCCAATTTCAGCACAGGCCAAAAGGCAAGAATTGCAGAGAAAAGAGTGAGTCAATTGATTTAAAGTATAGAGCTTTTTGAAGTAAAGAGGGCATGGGGATAAAGAGCAAAGCAATACAGTGTAGAGCATGCGAGATGCAATGTGGGGTCCAGTTGGGTATTGTTCCAGCTCCACCTGCAACCAAGAGTATCCAGCTAAGACCATTACTTGACTTGTTTAGAGAGACTCAGGGAGTCCTAGGCAGAGAGAGAAAGAATCATAAGAGAGAGAGAGAGAGAGAGAGAGAGAGTCACAGAGTGATTGACCTTTGGGTTTGAGAACTGTTGGAGACCACCAAGGAGGCTTTCGAGCTGCTTGAGCTTCATCTTGACAGTCCCTGACGAAACACCCAGAGTCAAGAATCTGCCAAGGTTTTGTTCTAACTGCTCCTTTTCTTTCATAGCTGGGACGGGTTGGACATTTCGGGTCGGGCCCAAGCCCCATACTCTTGGTAGCTCAGCTCGCTTCTTTGTCCAATGCCTATCGAGGCCCAACTCGTACTGTCTACTCATGACACCAATATGAATGGATTTATTACTTGGGCGCAACAATTGGCATTGTACTTATTATCAACGCGAATAAACCAACTCTGCCGGTGCATAGAATAATTTATTACATGTTTCCCGTTATGAGAATATGTCGAGTGAGGTTAAAGCAAAAGTTTATGAGACCACACCTAGCCTCTGGGGTCAGGAAGGTTGTCCTTGCCACAAGTGAAGCTGAAATTTCCAGGCCGACTATTAATTGCTGGGATCGAATATGTCACTGATTCTGGTTTTTGCAACATGCATGAAGTGTTATGATCCGAGGACGGATGGAGTCATTGCAACTCACTCGCACTCAAAGGCACTGGCCAGGCAGATATTGTCAAACTAATTAACTGTGGTCATGAGCGCTTCCGGTGTTATAATTATCGCAATGATTTTAATGACAACACAGCAGCAGCAGCACATCGGGCTAACCTCGCTGACGTTGTTCTTACTCTTCTGCATCGATCTCGGGTTTAATGACTAGTCACATTTTGAATTTCTTGACCTTCTGCCAGTCTGCCTGCTGCTGCTTTTGTTACAAGAGCTTTTTGCACTTGGTGAGCTTACTGTGGTTGGTGAACGTATGGCGAAGTTCCCTGAGGATGCGATGCTGTCTAAGGTGATTGTTGCTTCAGATGAGTACAAGTGCTCAGCTGAGGTCATTACCATTCTTGCCATGCTTTCCTCCGGGGATCAGGAATCAATCTTTTATCAACCAGACGACAAACAAGCCGGTGCTGATAATGCACGGCTGCATTTTCACCCTGGGAACGTTGGAGATCAAATTGCATCGCTTAAGGTTACAATGCATGGAAAGAGGCAGATTACTCGACAGAGTGGTGAGCCGAAAAATATATACAAGCTAGAAGCATGAGAAGCGTAAACATTTATCCGGATCGACTTGAGCGGCTCTAGCTTGGAGAGGGTTGGAATTAAGATGACCTCAAATTCTGTTGATTTAGAGCCTGAAAAGCAGGCCATTTTATCAGGATTCTTTAATCATTCTGCAGAGGGACAGCCACAACCAAGGACTCTCCATATACACCACAGCTCAGGGCTGGCACAAGTGCTCCCGAGATGGTTTTGTACCGTGAATTGGACCTCACAACCAATCAATACACGAGACAGGAGACGGAGATAAAGGTGGTTTCAGAAAATAGCTCCAGATTATTACCCGTCTGAGGATATTGCAGATTAAGCGTAATGAAGATTAGGTACCCACCTCAGAGATTGTTCTGAAAGCACTTAAAAGTAGACTATATGTAGATCAGAAAGCACTATGCCATTAAGCAATTTATTTGTCTAAAGAAGAACTACGGAACTACAAAGTTGGGGGTTCTCATCAAATACGAGAAAGAAACCAATTTCTCTTTAAAATTGAGAAAGAATCAATCTGACTAGTATGAGCACAAAGCAGCCCTTATAAAATTGTTTTGAGCTTAACCTTCTTATTTTCCTGAGTTCACTATACTATAGGCTTTCAATATCCCAAAAGTTTGCTGCTTATTTCTTTTGTTCCACCTCTCAGCGACTATGGTCACAGTTGTAGGCACACCAAACTAGTAATATTAGTAGTTCAACACTACATTGTTCATTTCCTTTTGTACTGTTCAAAAGGAATGTTGTGGCGTACAAGCCATTTTCTTACATAACAGACTACTTTGCAGCCAACTATAAGAATACAATTTAAAAGGAAAGAGCATGACTTAAACTAGACACGTTTACAGTACCAATTTCCTATTAGTTTGTTACCCTTGATGTTCAACATGTAGAAGCATAAATATGCCGATAACAGCTACCTCCATCTTCTGAGCCAATCAGAGCCCGATCTTGTGTGCAATGCAGATGCCACCTTGGTTGCTGATAACAGCTACCTCCAACAATACTTTGCTTTGAGTATCCAATCACGGTGATGATGATACTAATTACTATTTTTGCACTTCTGCATGGCTCTTGGGGCTGTAACAAAGAGGAAAAACATAAGGATCCTAGTTAAAGATTATATCAAAGCAATGGCCAAGAAAAATTGACTGCACATTCAAAATATGGGAAATATCAAGGCTTAAACCAAAATAATCAAACTGTAACAATTTTTTTTCCGTATTTCGTCACTAAAACAAGTCAAGAGACTTAACATAAGAATGAGTTTAAAATGCCTAATCATGGAGATCAAAACCACAGAACATACCTAGCCCTATAGCTTCTGAACTCTTCATAATCCTCATCCTTCTACACGAGTCAGTGAACATCCTGCAAGAACAAGCAATCATAAGAAAAGGTGCAATCCTCAACTTGTGGGTTTCACACACCCTAAGGAAAGGTGCATTGAAAATGCTACTACTCCGCATCCTGATCATGTCGTCGGGTTGTATATTAAATTGCAATAGTGACAATATAGCATATTCTCTTAGATGGAGTAACCTCCTCTGAAAAGCTATCATTTAGCAGTAGAATAACTATTAAATAGGAATATAGTTCAGATAGTCTCCAAATCTCTAATGTCAAAAAGTCAACACTTACTGCCAGGGAACGTCACCAACCAACATCCAGTCACCATCCTTGTCTTCATAAGTGAGGACGTATTCAGCACCATGGAGGAGATCCATCAAACGACTCTCGCTCATTCCATCTTGACTTGAAACTCCATGTGGGCCACATTGACCTGAACAAGTTTCACTTTTCAGACAGAAAACACTTCAAATCGAAAAATGTTACCAGCATTTTGAAGAAAACATCGCCAATCCAAACAAGAGAGAGAATGCACCTGTCGCCATTTTTTTTTAATAGATTCAGGTGTGCAAGCATGTATCATATTCAAAGAAGTGACTCAAGTGAGACTAGCAGACCTATGAGGACACTAGCGGACCTAGGTCCTATAGGCCAAGTATCACCTTTCAAATTCTAATCAAGTTTCTACAAATGGCCCTGAACGAATTCAATAACATCATCAGTGAACCATTAGAAAGTCCCATGGAAATTGATTAATTGAACTATGGTTGATGAATAGGATGAGATGAACTAATTGAGGTTTTTGGCGGCATTGGTTTCTGTGGAATTCAAAAGACATCACCACAGATCGACCACATTAACTTTGGATGTATCCTAAATTCCTAATGTACATGTGTTTATTTACTTAACTCGGTTTCCCAAGAGATATCCAAACATCTTCCATTCATTTCTTGGTTCTGATATTCCAACTAAAGAAAGTTCTAAAGACTTTTTTACTAAGGTAAATATTCTTTGCGAAGAAATGGATTTTGAGCTCTGATCCCTAACCTTCTTCGAAGTGATTCCAAACCCAAAAGGTACTACCAGACGTGGTAAAGGGATAGAGAGATTGTATGGAAGTTCAACAAAAACAAATATGAGTTAAAAAGAGAATCTACCAATTGTAAAGCAGCTGAACATCTTCTCCAGTGCTAATGATAGATCCACATAGCTACCATAGGTCTTGAGATCCACTTTCCTCAGGTATGGTGCACCATCCATGCTGACCTTGATATAAAGACACCCTGCTCCGATCTTGCCTTCTGCATCATCATCCTTTTTGGGAGGAATGGATGCCATTGAATTCTTCCGGAATGAACGAATTGGTGGCCATCCAACAACCTGTGCCCTGTCTCACATGACATAAGAGAAAATTAGAGTCTGCTATCAATTTCGTAGTTAAGAGCCACTATTACTGTGCTCCTATGCAATCTATGACACCTACACAAGCTTACAATTTCGTCTTAAGAAATCTAAAAAGTAATAATTCCAAACTAACAAAGCCTGGGTAACCGATTAGAGACTCAGCTGTACACATGAAAAAGTCTCACAGGTGTGAAACAGATCTGGAAACATGCATGCAAGGAGAAGGGGGTTGGGATTTAAAGGTGGTATCTTGACATAACTTACCCGGTAGTATCAAACATGGAAAATAAGTGAAAATATTTGCACACAGTAAACATTTGGAAGGAAATATATGCAAAATGAAATTTGTAACAACCAATCTGTCAAAGAAACAGCATGCAAAGCCACAGAAATGTCAAAGAGGCAAAAAAAAAAAAAAAAAAAAATCCAGAGACTTTCGTCATCCAGTAACCCGATTAGATTGAACGCTTCTTTAGTAACAATAAATGACCAACTACTCTGAGATAGCATGAACAAAAATACAGAATCCATCAAGAAGCCAGTGTTATAGACCATCCAGAAAAAGAAGCAACTCCACAATTCAGCAACCAAAATACTTCTCTTTCTGCATTTAATCATCTACAGAAAGAAGAAATTGAAATAGAGAGAAAGCTACTCACTTTGCTGCAGGAGCAGAAACCTGAGGCTTCTTCTCATGCAAAGGGTTTGGGGACTGTTGTACCCCATCTTTCACAGCAGAGATTGGTTGACTTTTACACTCAGGTCCAGCAAGACCTTTACCACCATTAACACCTCTAGGAGAAACCAAGTTACCACCTTTACCCAAATCAGCCTCAGATCCACCACTCCCAGAGAAAACCCACTTACCAGAAGCTCCATCAATGGCGTCAGAGAACACCCTCTTGGCGCCAGATACAGAGGGTTTAGGCACAGGCAGTGAAAACCCAGTTTTGTCCTCCACACCACCACCAATATCTCTCTCTGGGGACTCAGAACCAGGCAAGCCCAGCCTGAGCTCAGTGGCTTTGAGGTTCAAAGCAGCTGCCTTGTTAGACTTGTCAGAGGCTTCCATTGAAGGAACAGACTCAGATAAGCCTATGTAATCATGCTCCAAGGACATAGACATCAAGATTGTTCAAAACTCAGAAAGCATTCAGCAAACTTGAAAGAGGTAAAGGAGACAGAACAGGAGCTTGTTTCAAATTGCAACAAAATGTAAAAGGATATGGTGTTGGTGAATGAGGATGAAGAAGATGGAGAAGAAAGAGAAGAAGCTTCTTTGGGGTTTTGCTACTCTCTTTTGTTTCTATATACCACCACGCTCTCTCTGTAGCAGTCTGTAAAACTCAGAAATTAAATAAAAGTAAGAAAGCAATGAAAATGTGGTGATTAAAAAAAAAAAAACAAAAGATCGAGCCTTTGGATTTATAAAAGCTTTTCTCTCTTTTTAAAAGAAAAGAAAAAGTGATTCATTTTTGTCTATAAACCGTTTTGTGGGCAACAAGTCCGACAGTACAGAAAGTCCTCCGGCAAATTTCCTGTTGAGACATTTTTATATAGTTCCAATAATAATTCAAATGAAAAAAAAAAAAAGGATTAGAAATTTGGTGTGATTATTTGTTTATATGAGTTGAACGTGTACAGGGAACCGCAGAAAGGGAAATGACGAGAAGAGGGAATCGTTGCGGGGATGTCTTGGCGGATTTGGTGTTTGCATTGTTGGAGGGAAAAGGAAAAGTCAGGGGAAAGTGAGGGAATTTTGAGAAAGCTGACATGAATTGCGAAACGGGAATCAAAATTAAAGGGGGAAAACGGCAGTTTGAGAAACACTGAAAAGCAGTGTGGCTTGATGGAGAGAAGTCAGAGAACTCACCACTGTCGTTTTGATGCCCGGAGTTTTTTTGAACTTTCCCGGAGAGTTTTCTATATTGATTCATTTCTTCATATCTTCTAATGAATAGTTGAATAGAGATTAATTTAGGAATCAAGAGAAATTACGATATGGTGGAGTGCAATGGGGTGGTCCGGGTGGATTTTCTGGCACAAGAAATTGAAGCTGTTATATCGGTCGGCAATTAGGCCTCCGTGAACGGCAAATTGACAACCCCAACAATATTAGTGAAATGTAACAAGAAATAACTGAATCTTGCAATCTAGCACAAATGTGGTCGGATTTGTTAGAGTTTTGATCAATATTGATGTATGTTCCTTAAGAACTAATACCAAGGTCGTCGATTCCAAAAAATTGAACTGGATGCACAGAGTTCGTCCGCATAATTCAGAGATAACTATTGTATCAAAACATTGTTCTTGAAACATCAAGTCAAAAGAAAGTACCATGTGCATTCATCCAATCACACGGAGTTTGGTATATACCACAACAATCGTTGGCCTGTCACATCCCACCAATTATTTGGATACCATGAAGCTCACTTGAACCGATAAACACGTGACATATATTATAATACAGCTTGTTTTAAAGCGAGTTTCTATACATTATTTGTAAAACTGTTGCGTATAATCTCTCGATAAAGTTTGGATAAAAATCACTCAACTTCCACCAAATTCGCCTCCGAAGCAAAATCTTTATCTACTTTCAAATATATTCGTTTCTTTATGCACCATTGTTTAAATTGCATTTTTGAATCCCAATTTTACTTGGTAGAAAATGAAATTTTCTTGAAGGAAAAATATGGGTTGATTCCAATTTTCCGTCAATCAAACTCAAACTAGTGGCCAAATATGTGGATGGCACTAAAGCTTGCACGGCTATAAAGAGATGGGTTGGTGGGGGACAAACGGAGTTACATTGTGGAGTGGAGTGGATTGGAGATTAGACCCAGCAAAAAGCATTCACTATAGACGAAGTAGACATGAAAATTTTGATCTTCATTCAAGGCCAGGTTGATTATGCTAAACTCAAATCCTTGTTCACCTTGTCATCAAAAAAAAAAAAAAAAAAAAACTCTTCTTCACCTATTCCTTGAGATAAAATCATCCACAAAGTTTATTCTAATCCAATTATTCTCTGCCATTTTGTACCTACCGACATGAAAAAATATCAATCCTAGAGATTTACCTAGAACCTAGTTCACAGTCTCATTTTACTGCGAGAACCCAAAACTTACCTATCACAGTAGTGTTGCATGAAGAGTTAATTTATATTTCAAATTAAATTGAGATATAATCGATATGATTTGAACATAAAACCTCATCTAACATTCTGGATGAGAAATATAACTAATTTATAGAGGAAGATGTATTTTAATGATTAACTCATTAACATGACATAGTGGATACCCAAGATACCCAAGTCCTTGTTTGTAAGTTGAGGTCTCTTAATTTGCATGGTGTTATGAAGGTGTGATCTTGGTTGGGAAAGACTAGTTTGGTGGCCAAGCAGCGCAACCCACTACTTTGTTTCAAGTTTCACTCCAGGCTTTAAGCATTCACATCGATCCTTGCTGTCATGCTTCGTGCTTTTTAGTGTTTGGCCAACTTCACTTGCTCAACTATCTCAATCCCACAATTGAGATTAGGTTTGTGGGTCTTTCATGCCCTGCACTTTTGTTAAGAGTGAGATATGAACAAGATGATAAGATAAAGCAAGCCTGTAGTTCTAAGTTCTTAACCCACTAACATGAGATGAGGATTCTAAATAAACTTTCTCCCCAATACTCAAATTAGAATGTGGGATCCTGATCAAGGAAATAAACTCATGTCATGATCATGGAAATTTTGAATTCTCTGTGGCTCTGTGCCATGGCAACAATGAACAGATCAATTATACGGTTGATGAGGGGTTTATAGTTTTAACCAAACAGGAACTTAAGAAACGGTAGCCAAATGGTTGTCATAATCAAACCAAAGACTTTCAGGTTTGAAAGGGATACATAGCAGACAGCATGAATCTTCAACACAGCACCCACCTGACCCCATTGCTGGATTTGATTAAACATCGAACGAATATCATAGCTTTTTTTTTCTTCTTTTACTCCCAAATGGACAATCATAGCTCTCCATGAATATCACCACATCAGACACAATTCATCAAGGCCAAAGGAACCCACCACCAATATAATGCTACCTAGCTTATACCTAATAATTCTGCAACCAGAAAAACCCAGGTAAATCTGAGGCATTATTATTGCAGATTCATCATCACCACAAAATGCTAATATAAATCTTGTCCTATTATTATAGATTAGTCATTAGCAGTACAAAAACACCAGCATTTCAGCTTGGCATGCCTTGAATTACAAGTCTAATGTGAATTATTGTGTTTGTCTTTCAAGTCAAATCAGAAGAAGCTAGCTAGTCACATTCTTCTTACTGTTTTAGTGGGTCATCACAGTCCCAAGTCCTATTCTCAATTTGTTGAGTAAGAACATCAAATTGTATATTCATGTATGTGACAGGACCATATCTTGTACATCAGATCAAAGAGTTAGAAGTAATGGATGACAAGTGGTATATAAGTTTATAACTGTCAGACAATGGTTTTAGTAAGAGTTGGTGAAACTATCCCAGTTTCTTACACCAGAATCTGGTAGAGAGAAGGTGATTGGCCTTAAATCTTATGCACACTGACATACCACGTGATATGTCTTATATATAATGCACTTGTTTTCTTTCTATTGTTCATTTATCGTAGACCTGGAAGCAATTTGGTACTGATAGGAACTTCACAAGAATAACTCTACCTCCACTAAGTTCCCTAACCAGAACCAACCCAAAAATAAAGAACATTAGATTTGGTATCAAAATCCTGTGACAGTGTTTGTAATAAATTAGTGGTAGTCAACTACTGTGCTAAAAATTTAGTTGTTATGGACTTGACTAACAAAAGTATGTTAGACTAATACATTCTCTTGATAATGACTTGCAATCCAGCCACCAGGTGCATAGTAGCTAAGTATTGACGACAGAATTGGGCGACAGATGGGAGTTTCAAACCCGACGCCTCCTCCAAACAAGGCCGCCTTGATATTATGGTATATAACCATTGCGTCCTAAAAGCTCAAACTAGTAAAAAATGGGTCATCCATGTACATTCAGCTAACACGTACATCTCCAACATGCATTTCAGAACAAAACAAATACTACTGACAGACATGATTAGAAGGAGGATTCAAACCCGTAATCTCCGGCAAATAAGCAGACTGGTACCATTTTATATAACCACTATCACCTTAAAGAGCTCATCATGCTGGAAACTGTCAATGAGTTTATATATGTAACAATAAGTAATCAAAGAAAGCATTGTTGCGAGAATCTGTGACTCGGTGTCGAGTGTTTTGCTCAATACTGTACCAGAAGAACCCTTCTGTGGTCTCACACAAGTACTACAATTGAGTTCCAAAAATTATAGCCATGCATGCAATTCAATGATTTCAATCCTTTGCTCTGCTGTTTGCTATTACTCTATTACCGCACTGGGGCCTGTTCTAAGCTTGGTCGAGCTTGTTATACTGGCGTGCACAGGTAGGTAGTGCCATCCAACCAAGGCTTTGCAGGTTGTGTAGTACTACTACTTTCTGTATCCATATGAATATTGGGCCCCTATATCATGCATTATTGGGAGTTAGGGGGCCTGAATCTTTTAGTCACTTCAAGTACATGCAAAATGTACCAGAAAAATAATTCAACTTATATTGGTGGTTTGTCAAGGTCACATTTGCTATCATATATCAAAATTAATTACCACGAAACTCAACTAGGTAAGCTGGGAAGGGAGCGATGCTCAACTAGGTAAATCATTTTGTATTGGTTCGAAGCCGGAAGAGTGATTAAAAGAAAAATAAGAAAGTAAACCGACGTCAAGACGGTTGTTTCGAAATCGAAAAGCGTTGTTGTTTGTTGGTGGGATGATTTGTAAGAGGCTATATACAAGGGAAAGAAAAACACTCATCTTATCAACCATTATTGTGTCAATTGGTATTAGGATTAGGTTAAGGATGATAGTACGTTCGACAATTATTAAAAAAAAAAAATTCAACCCATTTTCATACATTTTGATCAATAACATAAAACCATGTAACAGTTTGATACAATCCTATTCCTCAAAAAGAAAAAATGTCGAACTTCCAAAATTTAAGCAATTAATCTGATAACTAAAAGCTCTATCAGTCTTAAGGAATCGTTGGCTTCACAATTTTGACAAACAATGTACTATCGAAACTCTACAAAACACCACCTATAAATTAAGTTACTCCTCGATCTGATGCTTTCTTAAGCTCGATCGCGTCTTTTTCCATTTACTAAATGGTATAACTCTAGCTAGATGATGAAGATGTCATTATGCCTTGCTGAAGATTTTCGAGATATACCAACCTGCTATGTCAATCAGAAAAACTGAAGTGAGGAAATGAAGCTGATCGAATGTTGACTAACCAAGTAACCAACTACCTCTCTATCTAACTATCCAAGTAATGTAACATATATGGAGTTTTTCTCTGCGCAGAAAGGGTTAATTTAGCAATGATCGACCACTTCAATCATCCACACAATTACAAACCCTTACCAAGCCGTGTATTATTTCAATATCGTTGTATATCTCATGGGATCGATTTAGAATCTCTACTGAACTCCCATTCAGTATGCAGTATGTAACGTACAACAACACGTGGAATATATCTTCCTTGTATTTTGCAATATATTATCATCCTAATGCTTCAGGAACCACCATCGCACGCAGTCGAGTAATCATGTTCTTATAGCATCCACTCTCCAAACGTAATACACCTGGTGCACCGATGTTAATGTGCACACGCCTTTATTAGACATTTCATCAAACACTTTGAGCGCATTTTTCTAAATTTTACATCTTTGACTAAATTTAGTAATCGCCAACCAGTTGAATGTGGTGCATTTAACTGACACTATAACCTCAATCTAGCATCTGTGATTCGTGTTGGAAAAATGTGGCTTTGATTAGAGCCCTGTGGAATCCCACATTAAAAAGGTAAAGAGTCATCCTTAGAAGGAATGGTACCACACACACTATTGCTGAGACCTTTTGTATTAAAACCTCATACTCGTTCTGCACCGGGTGGCTAAAGTGGGGGAAGTATAAGCATTATTGGATCCGTGTGTGTGAGACTCATTTGCCGCTTCCGCACAAAAAACTGGTATCAGAGCCCAGGTTACACTTGAGACTTGGTGTCTCATACGGTCAAGTTGCAATTTGGAGGAGCTCCCTTGGATTGGGATCACAAGATTTGGAATTAGATGCTTGTGCTCGAGCTGGAGCTATTAGAATTCAGATTGTGAGACAATTGGCTCAAATCACGCCAAGTTGGAGATTGTTGGAAAAAGTGTGGCTTAGATTAGAGCCATTTAGAATCTCATATCAGAAAGGTGAAAAGTCATTCTTAAGTTATAAGAAATGGTACCACACACTATTGCTGAAGCCTTTTGTATTAAAACCTCATACTCGTTCTGCACCGGGTGGCTAAAGTGGAGGGAGTATCAATATTATTGGATTCGTGTGTGTGGGACTCATTTACCGTTTCCGCACAAGAATTCGGGTACACTTAGTGGCTCTCATATATAGAAACTAGAGTGGTATTGAAGTTTGACGTTATATAGCATGGGAGGGTTTGCTTGACCAAAACATATTCTTTATTATTCCTTGAGCCGAAGAAAGACAGAAACTTCACTTGTAACATAAATCATCCCCCAGAGTCCAGACCATGCATCGTGGTTTTTTCTAGATTAGGAAAGCTGTATACGTTAGCGTTGTCTCTCACGCACGTATATATGAGTTGCATCGTTTATTTGGTTGGTTTGGCATTCGTATTTCCTATATTTGGTGTATCGAAGCCTTCAGGCACTGACGTACGTACCTACGTAGCATATATGACTCTTACTTAACATTGTATAACGGTCTCATTCTATGGGTATCATATACGTAATACACGCGTCCGGGAACGGTTGTAACTTCCACGTTGGACTAGAAGAATTCAAACGACTTCCCAATCATAACATGACTTGGACTTCCTTTTATGTGACTTTCCGGAAAACTATTATGTGCTCTTAGCATTCTATAGACCATCGCTGAGCCGCATACCAAGAGTAGGTTCGTATCATGATCGACATGCTAGGTTCTGTATCCAAAAACTGAAGCCAACAACAACAATGCATTCTTAAGTATGGCCGCACACTATTGTTGTTGTTGGCTTCATTTTTTGTTTGCTTATTGATCGATCTGTATCATGCATATATCTATAGCAGTCGGTTCATATAAATAAATTATCTCCTTTTATTTTATTATTTTTGGATAACCAGAACCATTTTCTGCAGCAATCATGCAAGAACATACTCAGCTGTGAAATTGGGTTCTGTTAAGATATGATCATAGGAGATGCCTGATAGCAATTCTACAAGACATGGATGTCATTGGTTTTATGATTTTATCCTTCAAGGAATGCACGAGTGCATGACACACTTGTTTTTTTCTATTTTCATTATATATATATACCCACAATATTGTATGTGGATCTCAAAAGCTTTTGTACTCTGCTGGATAGTGAGCTTTACATGTACGGATGAGGTTCTAATGATACTTATAAACTATTGCTTTAGTGTTCTTTATTATTAAACATGCCTAACCTATAGCCTCTGAACCCTTCATAATTAATCCTAATCATCTTTTGTAAGAGTTATTAATTAAAATGTAAAGTTCAATTATTTCACTTACTTATGTAGTAATTTGTTTTACCAACGTCATTTCAAAAAAAAAAAAAAAAAAGCGAACAAGTAACAAGTAGATGCATCATGCTCGGGCAGTTCATTGCTCCAAATTCCCAATAATGAGATATGTGTGTAATAACAATTAATGGTATCATCAAATGACAATCCAAAGGGGAAACAAAGCTTCAAGGCCAAATCCAGTTGTATAGAGGAATATGGACAAACTCACAAACAAAAGCGCCAATTTTATTTAATAAATGACACTCTCAGTCCTAGTAATAACAATTGAAGTATACCAAGAAGGTTATAAGTTTGTTTTCATCATTAGAGTTGTTGAGCGCATTTCAGAAATACATGTACTTCAAAAGAGTTTAGGGAAGTTTTCCATAATTTCAAAACCATAGCAGAATTTCTCAATGAAATATTTAAATAACTCTTAATTTTTCAATAAATATTTTTTTTGAGAGCATTTTATTAATAGAGAAATTTTATTAAAACATATATATTTTCTTAATACACACACATAAATTTTTTTTATCTAATATTTTCCTTAAACTTCCTTTTATACCCTTCTTATCTTTTATTAAAATCAATAATATAAAAACAAACAAATAACTTCAAGAGAGTTTCTATTGAGACCTCCAAATTTGCTCATTTGACCTCTCATACTCTTTACACATCCTTTATGCTTTTAAATACAAATATTTGCTCACTAAACCTCCTTTTGAATTTCTCAAATAACCTTAGCTATATTATTCATATACAAAAAAATAAAATACTCATTATACCTCTAATTCACTAACTGCACCTCCATTCCTTTTTTTTTTTTGTTCTTTTTTGCATGCAAACCTAAACATGCCCAAAATAAATTTCTAGAATTTTAAATCATGAATCAAACGGTCATAACACAAAAATTGATCAAGCAGTCATAAATCAAACTGTTAGACATGATTCATATGTTTCTAACCCTTATAAAAAATGAGAGGTTATTCAAAAATAAAAATGAGAGGTTACAGAAATTGATATAAATAAAAAAAAAAACCGGAACAAAAAAAAAACTAACAAAGAAAGAAACACGCAGCTCATGAAGGCAGAAAAAAATAAAAAATAAGAATAAAACTAAAAACCACCGTCTCCCACCCAAAGCTTATCCTCCAACCAAACCTTGAATGACACTAAGAACTCAATAAAAGTTTTAGAACAATTTCTTAGTCTTTAATTTGTGTTAAAACTAAAGAGAGAGGATTGTGTGTGTGTGTGTGTTGGTGGGGTGGTAAGGCTTTGAACTCTCATTTGGGAGGTCAGGAGTTCGAGCCCCATCATGAGTGGGGAGGGGTGGGGATTAAAAAAAAAAAACTAAGGGGAGTGGGTTGTAAATAAAATATATACTAGTTGATAATAATTCATTGTCTATAATTATCATTTTACGGAGGATATATATATGTAATTCATTAATTCAAAAGATATAGAGGTCAAATGAGCAAATTTGGAGGTCTTAATAGAAATTCTCTAACTTCAATGCTACCATCAAGGCCTAGGGCTTCGTCCCCAGCCATACATTACAATTAATCAAATTCTCTCCAGATTTTTTTTTTCAAATTTATATTATGCCCATATCACTATAACTCTGAGGACTCTACCTGATTTCCCAAGTGAGTTCAAATTCTTTAGGCTAGTCCACTTATTTCCATGCCTTGATCTTTCAGACAGACTAATGCAAGTAGTCATTTTTGGACTTGCTGTGTTTTGTAAACTTCATTAAAATTCTCTTCGCAAATTCCTTTTATTCATCAATAAATTTTCTTCAATTCACATATATGGACATTAAATTCTTGGATTTCTGAATCTCATGTTGGATAATGGGTTAGAACATAGAAGTAGCATCTTGGAGACAAAGTGCCTAACTATTTGGTTCATGGCAATTTGTAATTCATCAAGAAGAATTAACTTGTAACTAAGGAATTGATGAGATTGATGTTAAAGAAGAGTAATGTTTGACTTCTCAATTTGCTTCTCATCTCGTCTTTATAATTATTTTTTTTGGTTAAGATTTTTGTTGTTGTGACTTGTGAGGGTATAATAGTATTTAAAAAATGTTCAAAAGCAAGGAGTGTGTATTAAATAAAGAGGGATGTGTGAATATAATTATTAAAGGACAAAATATATTTATTGGGAATCAGTAAATTATTTATTGGAAATTAATAAAATTTATTAAAGTAAAAAAAAGAGAAGATTCCTTTATGACTTTGGAAAACATCTTTTTCTTAATTAACGATTACGATTAGCCTATTATGAATACCATTTTTGCGAGATCTTTAAATTCTAATATGAATGCAATTTTTCACTTATTGTCTCCATTGTCTTGTCTTGGAGGATAATAACTTGTGTCACACAATTTGACCAATCTAGCAAATCTATTAAAGGCCATGTACGCTAAATTTGAGATAATATTTCTTACCCTATACCTAAGCTTTTGAAACTTTCTTAAGGAGACACCACGTCTTAGGGCACAATTCAAACGCCACAACCGACGTCATCTCTACTGGTGCCGTCTCTGGTCTCAAGTTATGAAGACGTTTGGAAAATGTCATTAAAAACCTTTCAATGACGTTTTCAAAACGTCATGGAAAGATATTCAATGATGTTTACTAAATGCCATGCAACTTAGGGCACAATTCTCCTCAGGCCACAATTCATCCCCGATAAAAGTTACGTAAAATTCATCCGTTTATTAAGTGCAATACTCACTCGTAAGTAACTGGAGTCAAAAAATTTCATTGATAACGAAACCTTGTTGGTGCTCTAACTATCCATCTTGGATTTGATTGTTGATCTGAAAATTCCACTTTGACTGCCCCTAATCTTCAAATCTGAAATTCTTTAGGCACACAATAAAAAACATCAGCATTTCTCTTGTTTTTCTATTTTTTTTTTTTAATGTGGAATTACCATTGAACAAACAAGAGTTACAAACGAGATAGCCAAAGAGGGTTATCATAGACCCAAACATGAAAGTCAGGAACCATAAATACATTCCTTACTGGAAGGTGCGCGCCGTTTACAATCATGTGAGACAATCTGACAACAAATTGAACAAAAGCGAGAAAAGAAAAAAAAATGTGACTTCTTCTTCATAGTTTGTTTTTCTATTTTGAGAGTCAACAACCATTAGAAAGCAGTCCACAATTCTCTTATTGTCTAAAACCCCTTACCTTGCTAGAACAGAATCATCATCATTATCTTTCCCTGAGATTCAAGATTTCACCTTTACTCGTATTTCACATAAAGTTTCCAACTTTTGAAGTTGAAGAAAGCCATAACTATGGAGCAGAAGAAGAACGAGGTTGGCACTACTACACAAAATACTTTTAATGACATTTGGAAAACGTCATTAAAAACCTTTCAATCAAACGTCATAGACCTTCTTCTAATGACATTTTGAAACCGTCATGATAAACATATTTATGACATTTTGCAAATGTCATAGAGAGATATTCAATGACATTTACTAAAAGCCATGTAACTTTTTTATGATGTTTATCAAATGGCATTATATTTTTTAAATGTTTAAAAAAAATTCTGAATTAAAATTTGAATTTTTTTTTTTCTTGTTACAGTTACATATCACCATAGAAACAATACTGCTATGTAAGAATGAATAACAAGCTAATTAAGAATCAATACTTTCATTACAAACCTCAATATCAATATTTCACTAAATTTTATTATTCGTGGCAACTACATTCAAAGTAAAATGAAAAGTTGGACAAACTATGCAAAAGGTCGACCCTCTCCATGTTTCCAAAACCTGCCAAAAGAGTAGAGACATTTTTGATACTTGCTATCCTAAGAATTCAGTATAGGCTTTGGCTGACCACCATTTTCAGGAGATTTTGTACGCTGGTCCTTAAATGTTGCAGTAGAAGCCACTGGTGTAGAACTAGGGTCCTAAACTTTAGCATCATCTTCTTTTAGCCTGTGCCTTGCAGTCAATTGGGTCACCCACAAATCCTTACCAACCAATACATTGTAAGAATTAAAAAAAGAGCCATGATGGGTAACATCGTCCATAAATAAATGATCATCATCTTCAGGTTCAAGTTCTTTTTCATCTCTCTCCTGGGAATCTACTTCATCAGCAATCAACATTGACAACAAGATAAGAAGAACTACTGTTAGAGGTCTTTGGCATAGAAGACCAGTTGAGGCTAGCTGGGAAACCACTACCAAGAAGCACATTTGATTCTTCAATTCTATCATGTTCACTTTGGTCTTCTTCTTCAAACCTTGGAGGTGCTGATAGGGCAATAAATCTCAAATTATCATCATAGACTAAAGATTCTATAGCCTTAGAAATTGAGATAGTATATTCAAATTTTGCTTTTTCAATTGGCAAAATAGTCAAAACCTGGTCTATTTCTGGAGTCTCATACATTTTTTCTTCTTGACAATCATCTATTGATGAGTTGTCAACACCAACTTCACTTTGATCTCCTCATTCAGACACTTTTTTTCTTTGATATTTGATCATCAAGGGCTTCAGTTTTCTCTCAAGTCA
This sequence comes from Rosa persica, assembly GCA_025331145.1. Classification (NCBI taxonomy): domain Eukaryota; kingdom Viridiplantae; phylum Streptophyta; class Magnoliopsida; order Rosales; family Rosaceae; genus Rosa; species Rosa persica. The sequence continues at coordinate 3,552,169 of WFKR01000002.1, read as the reverse complement.
TCCAACTCTTTTCTCACTTCAACATGACAAGCTCTGCTACCTTTGTCCTTCTCTTTGCCCAATGCATCAACCTCAACTTTCAGCTGCATTATCTTTCTTTTAATGTTGTCACTTTCTCCAGAAATTTGTGCATCAGCCTTAACTGAAACCAGAGTAATTTGATCATTACTAGGAACTGTAGACTCAATAGTTTCTTTATGTGGTTTGTACCGTTCATTATACATCCTTGTGGAAACAGGTTGAGAAATGGATGGAGTGAAATCCGATGCTGATGTAACAGAGGGAGGCACTGACAGTGGACTATCTTAGAAGAACTTTGAGACTGGAGTAAATCCCTGCCGCTATGGCTACTGCCACTACCTGCATTACACCACTCATTTGGCTTCGGCATTTTATCAAACATGTGGGGTGCATGGTATTCTCTTCTCTTCACAAACAAACTTGGTCCCTCATCATCTTGCTTAACACTGACACCCTTAAACTTATTGAGTTCTCTACTATCTCCATGATTCATCTTAGCCTTCTTATCAGGACTCTCTCCCTCCCCATTCTCTCACTTCTCATCAATATTATTTAATTTAGCACCAAACAGAGAACTCACAGCACCACAATCATCATTCAAAGAGAAATTTTGTTGTTTCTTGTTCATATTTCAATTAAAATCACCAGTTGAGAGCGAGTGGTAGGTGTACCCCATGTGGGTTGGACGGTGAGTCATCCAATGCATGGATGGTGGGAAAAGTAGGCAGAGGTGACAGAGGCTCTGTGGATCGTTTGATTATGACTAGAGGTTGGTGTTGATATAGTGTCTGTTATTGGTGCGAAGCAAAGTATTGGGGGTAGTGAGGTATGTTTTGGGTATTCAGAACAAGAGGCAAAAGCGGTGGATAATAGCCCGACGGTGTAGGTATATGGTCAGAGTGTAGTGGCGGACCCCACAGTTGCAGAGGCAATGGGGACTATAATGAGTAGTACTTGTACTAGTTCGAGTACCGCTTGCCTTGGTGGTGCTTCTGTAGGGACTGGTGGTCTAGGCGGAGGCGGAGGTAGTAGTTGTTGCTGCTGGTATGGATAGGGATCCATCGTGGTCGACGGTAGTGGTGTTGTTGACAGCCTCAACTGAGATATTCGCTCCAATCGAAATTACCTCAACTCAGTTAGTATCCTAGACTGTAATGATGCCATGGTTTTCTCAAGTTCACGGCACCACACAACTGTCTATTCTCTCGTGATTTAGATCCTCCTCCTCCTCAAATCATCTGGGCCAAGTGGACACGGTGGTGCTGACGAGTATGGTGGTGGATTCCCAGCTCCTCGGCCCCATGATATGGACTCTGATACTAATTGTTAGGGTTCTAAACCCTAACAGAGAGCGTAGTAGAAATTCTTAAGAAAAACTAAGAGAAATGTAAAAACTGATTTTCGTTCATTGTTCCTGTCAACAACCAAAAACGTACATATATAGCTACCAACTAATGCAATCTGTGCACTAGACACATGTTGGAATTCTAAAGGAGACATAAAATGAAAAGTATCATTCGGATATTCTTCTAACAATGTCAAAACAATATGTTTCCCTCTCTTGGACTAGCTTCCCAGATGCGACTAGGAGAATTAATGAAATGACTCGTAGCACCCCATCCCCGATCTCAATGAATACCGAATTGTATGTCAAGGATGGTATGAGAGCATCCAAAATTGGTCTTTTGTGGAGAGAGTCAAGTCACAACATGGGACAAAGGCAAAGATTTGTTTGCATGATAGATCATCTGCTGGTGATGTGGTAACCATCAAGTTTGATGATGAAAAAAAGCTCTGCATTGAAACGTATGTGGCTCCTCTACAACTGTTGGATTCTCCGTGCATATTGGCTTCTGTACATGATCGAATATTGATTGGTGAGAGCAACAAAAAACTCTCCTCATACTCAATCCTAACATTAGAACTTGTCGCAGGATTGAAGATGAAAGTCAATATCGTTGTTGGAAATTGTATGACTTTGCGTACAACAAAGCTGAGGCAAATTATACAATAAAGTTCTTCAACTGATACTTGAATATGAATACAAGCAAAAGAAAGACTTACGCTACTATCTTCTCTCTACAAAGGGACATGTGGACAACAAAAAGATAGACTAAGAAAATTCAAACTTTGGGTTGTCTCAATTTGTAGCCAGTTTGCATGAAAGGTTGTATTTTTGTGATTCAGATTCTGCCTCTCTCATGACATTCAACCAGAGCATGGAGGATGTTAGGCTGATTTCTCTACAATTGGAATTGACGGGACATGTTCTCACTTTTGGAGTTGCAAGGGAGAAAGTTATACCTGAGCAGGTGAGAAAAGTCTTGCTTATATGCTGTCATAATTGAAGAGATGACATATCAAGTCTTTGGAGGCTTAGAAAGGAAAAAGATGGGGATATCTTTGAGAAACTAGTAGTGTGGGGTAATGAGTGGCTGCTGCAGCCGCTCTTCTATATGCTTGGTGATCCAGACATGATCTTGCTACTATAACATAGGCGAGCAATACAAGTGTACAATGTGGTTCAACAGTCCAGAACAAAAATCTACAATGATCTGAGGAAGAAGAACGTGGTGGAATTTTTACAATTGGATTTTATGATACCACAGTGTCTGCACCTCTTCAAGGAGAAATTATCACTATATAAGTATTACTTTTTTGAAGATAACCATACATCATACTTTCATTTAGATATTCTCTTACCCATATTTTGTTCACTCACTCTTAAGTCCACCTCTTTTGTTCATACTTGCAGACATCCGGAACCAAAAAGAGGATGAACAAGTATCACCCTGTGGGATTTGTAAGTACAAAAGCTTGTACGTTTTATGTGTTTGCATTCCCATACAAAACCAAGTGAAGCACCTTATCTTATTTCATCCTTAGAAGCTGGAAAAAGGACCTCAAATACTGATCGCGGAGAAGCTAGTAATCTCATATCATGGTTCTGCATATGCACTGGGATTGCAACCTGCATTGCAATCCCCGAGTCAGTCCTACGTTTTAGGGAATTCAATTTTAGAAAGAATCTTTCGGTTTTTAAATATTATTTTTAAAAAGATATTTTCACTGTTAAAATCGTACCATTGAAGTCCTAAGTGATTTAGGGTCTATTTATTTTAATTGAAAATCTTTTATTAAAAGACTATGCCTATTAGGAGTCCAATTAGGGTAAAGTTTTGATTGTTGAGGATTTGTTTTCTCCTCCATATATTCATAAAAGTAGCGTTCATTTTGGTATGACATTGACACAAGATTTATGTGCATCTTGCTTGCTTAGAAAGAGTCTTTTAGCCGTCATTGAAACTCTTGTTCTGCGTCAAAGAGTTTCATCATTCTTTCATTCATTTGCATGGTTCTTTCTCAAGATCAGTAGAGGAGTCTTTGATGCAAGAGAAGTGATTAGAAGATTCAAGACAGACACTTCACCTAGTTAGTCTAGTGACTATAACCGAGTGTAGAGCTATTGTGTTTGTAAAGAAACTCATTCTTCACTACTACTGGATTGATTTCATCTTTGAGTTCTCAATAGTAAGAGTCCCGCAGTGTTTTTAATCTCAAATTTAGGTTTTCACTGCGTAAACAATTTTATGTTTTCTGTGAATTTATGTCATCTGCACAGTAGGCATTGCAACATACTTATCAATCTCCAATACCCAGAAACACGTTCATCCTAGTATTTTCAGGATCTCCAAAAAACCTGGTAAGGACCAGTACTTGTTATTAAGATCTTCTTTGTGGGTTAATGCCTTTCTCTTATGTTTGTTCACGTTGAGAAGTTAAAGAAGGATTGAATGTGCCTGGGTGAGAAGAGGGTGCAGAGGAGATATTTAGGCATGACATCTGTTCCAAGCTTTAGCTAGCTTGAGAGATTTAGGTGACGTGTTCTAGCTTTAGCTAGCTGGAGAGATTTAGGTGTTGCATGTGTTCCTAGCTTTAGCTAGCAACAACAAATGTTTCTGAGCGCTGGAGAGATTTAAGCGTGACATGTGTTCCTAGCTTTAGATAGCCACAACAAAAGTTTCAAGCTCAGAAACATTTGTTGTTGCTAGCTTGTAGCCAGATTCAATCTTTACAGCTTTTATTTTTTGGTCATATTAGGCATGACATTATTGACATATGACACAATTTGTCTTGGCTTGTAGCTAGCTTCTATTTTTTCAGCCTTTTCTTTTAGTAACAGAATCTGTCATACGACACAATTTCTGTGTAGCCTTTCATTGAACTAGCAACATATCCCTAATATACGACCAAATGGGAAAGGATCAAAAGGACGACCGTGTGCTTAATTAAGTTTGCATTGTCTAGATTGTTGGACTTGTTCTGCCATCTTTATTATGAAGCATTCAAACTCTAGCTAGCTTAGCTTAGCTTTGATATGAAGCCTCCATGTAACACGAGGAGGGTTGGTCCTTTGACTACTCTATATTCTAGAACCCTTTTCTTTCCAAACACATCTTTTTACTCAAATGATCTGTGTTTTATTTGAACCTTGGAAGTGGAGATTCATGGGATTCACAAATGCTTTGGCCCTTGTTTGAGTTTTCTCGACTTTTGGTACTTTTTCTTTCTTCAAAGTACTATTCATCTGTCTTTGATAAAAAAGATTAGACCGAGTTTCCTTAATGATCCCTTCTCAACTCTTGTACTTACTAAGAAAGTAAGTATAGCTTTTATTACCATTTGGTATGATAAATAATTACCATTATTTAAAGTATTCTTATTACCATTATAGTGTTTCTCCTATTTGGACTAGGAAAGGATCAAAAGGACTAAAGCATTTTAGTGTTTAGGTATAGCTTTGTTTACTTGCTACGACATCTATAATCCAACATTATGTCTTCTCTAAACCTTTCATGACCAATTTTTGCTGTCAGAAAAAAAATGTTTCTATGGTAAAATTACTGGAACTTTTCATTCAATTTGTAAAGTACAGAACTTTCACTCTCACATGCTAATATATGGCCATAACTTAGCTAGAACTTTCTTATATATATTTTTGCATTCAAGTGTAAAATGAAATAGGAACCTCACTGGAATGCAAAGTACAGAACTTTCACACTCAGGTGTTAATACATTGGAATCGCTGGCGTCGTCGTTGCAGCCGCATAAGACTTGGGCGACACAACTGCACTCCCATCCAAGAAAGACCATGGACAACTAAAACTAGATGTAGACGTGATTGACAGTCAAGCGAGCAAAATCAGATCAGAGATACAAGGCTCAGGCTATTGGAAACCCTAGCAGAGCCCATTAGTACGGGCATGACGGTAACTTGATTGAAAAGACAATACAAATTTGTGTCATATCACACTCTGGTCCTATTCTTCGAAAGGACCAAACACATGAAATAAATTATTAATTCTATGATTCCATTTTTTCCTTAAGATATGAAAGCACATGAAATAACGAAATAAAGAACGTAACAAAGAACCTGAAGTTCAAATATTGTAATGACAAATAAAAGCTCTATCCTTCTTAAGGAATCGTTGGCTTCACTATGTTGACAAACAATGAACTATCGAAACTCTATAAAAGACAACCTTTATATTCAATTACTCCTCTGATGCTTTCTCAAGCTCCTCCAATGTGGCTAATTTTTCCCGGGGCTTGTTTTTAAAATTCCCAAGCTTTCTTTCTCGTGAGTCCATCTCTTCCCATCTATTAAATGGTACAACTCTTACATTTCGGTTGTCCAGCAATTGGAGGAGACCCTCCCTGCCTGAGCTAGATGATGAGAATGTGACTATGCCTTGCTTAAGGTCTTCAGATATACTTGCAACCTGCCATGTCAATCAGGAAACTCAAGTGAGGAAAGCTGCGCTCAATCACCCTAATGAAATCAAATCCTAACCGGTTATCTTTCCATTCAAGTAGTGTACAAGACCACTTACAGTTTCTTCTGCACAATAGAGGTTTGTAGCAATGATCCCAGTTGGTCCTCGCTTTAACCATCCACATACGTACAATCCCTTCTCTAGCCGTGTATGATCTCCAGATGTATCACTTAGAACTCGCCCTCTAACATTTGGAACCACACCTGCAAAAAAGGGCCATCAGATCAGATTTTCTTTCTCTCATGGATGTATATAGGATCAGCCGAATATATTTTCATGTCATCTAGTTTCGGGAAAAGTTTATTTGGTAATAGCCAAGAGCACAGGAAAAATAGTTCTTTTGAGATTCACAACTTCTAAGTAACAGGTCTTTCAGGCCTCCAAACATTCAAATGAACTGAACTCCCCACGATATGTGTATGTCATAATACATCTTGGTGGAATAATCTTCCTCAGATTTTGTATATTATCATGAACTTAATGCTTGAAGATGTCATCAAAATAAATGTTTGAAGTGTAGCTCTGAAGGACACCTAAGATCCAGGTCAGATATAACCAAATGCTTACCTTTCCGATCATCAAAGGGTAAGCCATTAACTGGTACTGATTTGTAACCAATGCTCTTTAAGACGATTCTACAGAGCAAAAGAAATAGACAGTTGTCAGTACCTCATCATGATTCATGACACACACACACACATACACCTGACTTTACGGCTTCATCATATGCCATTGCACATATGTCAAGCGGTAGGAAATTGACAGCTTGAATTTTAAAAGAGTAATACCCGCATCCAAGATCTTCAAATTGTCCTGTACCCGCAGCCATTTGTTCTCCAAGGTTCACACCTACAGATTTAAATTGAAGGAAGCAAATTTATTATTATCACTTGGATGACCAATCATGTAGATCATTTACTAATGTTATTAACAGCTTTCACAGTAACTTGATGTTTGACCTCTTCTGTTTTACTATGGTACCAAAAGGAATCTATGGTCTGCTGTGTTTATTGCATTGACGAATATATGACAAATTTTACATCACTACTCTTATGAAGGAAATATTTACCTATGAGCTTTGTCCTCTCAAGTCTGACACCAGAAACATGGCCAGTTCTCTCATCAGATTCTAAAAACTTAACTGGCTTCCGAAAGAAAACAAAGTGAGTTCACGTTGATCTGAACTGGGGTGCGAAGGTCCAGATGTAGCAGCCTTAGACAGCAACTCATAAACCCTTTTCCGAATTCGATTATTCTTCATCTCTTCCTTACCAAATGACAGCAACAAGCCACAAACACCAATGGAATGAAATATTACTAAAGATAAAAGGGAATTACTGTATCACCCAAATTGAGAGAGAGAATGAGAAAAGAAAGGTACGCATACTTCATCTGCTTGGGTTTTCAGTAGATCAGCTTCCTTTATGTGAACATGCAGATCTTTTATACCTGAGAAACAAAAGCAACACCCATTCTCTGTTAGTCCAATGTGTATTGTTCTCCAAAGGAGAACAGTCTATGACTAAATTTCAAATCATATACTGCACGTAGAAATAGAAGGACGAGAAGTTTGACAATCACCAAGAATTTCACGAAGCTCTTTAGCAGTACAAGCTGCTTGTGCCGGACCCCGCCTTCCAACCAAATATACTTTCCTGACATGAAATTGATATCATTAAACATGAAACCTAGATAAAATAAAGTAGCCATTGAACGTAACTGATAATTCTAAAAGTATGGGATAGAAAACCTTATAGAGCTCTTCTCAAGAGCTGACAAAGCATGGCTGGCAATATCAGTCGTGGCCAATTCTGTTGTTGGTCGTAAGAGAATGCGTGCAACATCAAGAGCTACATTTCCCTGGAAGCAAAAGGAACTGTTTAATAGGGATAAAACTCTGTCGTGAAAAGCTATATGTTTTAACATGTCCTCTAAACTGTAATAAATTTCACATATTCTGAGTACCCCAACATTTTCTTCAAACTACCCAAACTGTACTCAAGCCGTGTCAAGTTACTGCTCACTTTTGTTTCTCACTACATGATAAACCAATTTATTGAGGGCCTTCATTTGTTTTTGGTGACAAAGCAGCCTCATGTCCCGAAACCTAGTCACCTAGTTTGCACCTTTATTGGCTCCCACTACCCTGTTCTTTGATGCCCTTAATCAGCACCATGCTCTATCTAATTACAACTCCTAGCTTATCTCTTGTCTGGTTTTCAACTAAGTAATGTCTTTATAAGAGAAGTCTTAAATACCTCACAAACATAGAAGATGAAACAAAAACTACAGTAAAACATCTACATATTTTTAATTTTTGGGGTATTTTTTTTTTTCCCTCAAAACAATGTTAAAGAAGTAATCATAAAGTATGCCCAGTGATAGGAAGAAGTAGCAAGTTTGGACTGCACTTCAGATAATTGCACGTGCTGTAGCAAGAATTTTAAAGGTTTTGCAGTAACCACCTTACTCATGCCAGTAACTAATTACACAACTGATCCTATTTCTGACCTCATTTCCTAAATAAAGTATGAAGATACCTGGCCAAGAATTACAGCTGTATCTGAACTCTTCAAGTCAGGATTAAGGTATCTGGAATCCGGATGCCCATTATACCACCACACAAATTCTCTAGCTGAATATATGCCACTCAAATCCTAGAAAGATATACAAACAGAATATTCAAAACAACATAAGTCAATTTAGAAAGGATAATCATCAATAATGGTTTAGTTACTATAACCCCACCCTACCCTAAAAAAGGAAAATCCCAAATCTTCCTGAACCATAATGAAGGCTTGATCTTATCTCAGCCCTCCTGTACAATAAGAGATATTCCCATTTGACACCCTCTAAGTTTAGTCCCCATATCCATTCGGCATTTACAATATCCAGTCTATAGAACAAAAAGCGCCATAAAATAAAAGCAAATCAAGCAATACATACTTCTCCTGGGATACCAAGAACTCTATCACTTTCAGCACCATATGCAAGCACAACCTGCTCAATTGCACAAAAATATCGGTCAAACAAAAAACCATATCCAGAGTGAAGCTGCCAACATTCTTAACACCTATTGAGATAGAACCTCACCACATCATACAGCTCGCGGAGCTCGGGAAGTGTGACAGAGGATCCAAGAGTGACATTGCCAAAGAATGAGCAACGTTCGTGTTGCGCAACCCTCGTAAACTGGTTCACCACAATCTGTTGCAAGTTTTCTGATCACAATAAGCTCAAAAAAATAAGAGGTTCATTTTCGCAAGCCGAAACTCTAAGATCCTCCACAAACAAACATCCATAGTTTCAACGCACATTTACTCAATTACAGAATGCCACACAATTTGTGAACTCACTCACAAACTTCAAATTCATCACATTTAGCTCAACAAAAACTACGAAACTTTCCGAAAGAGCAATGAAATTGGGGGAATGATATGATCACCTTGGTTTCAGGATGGTCCGGTGCTACGCCGGAGCGGACTAATCCGAAAGGCGTCGGCAATCGGTCAATGATATCAACCTCCGCTTCCTGGTGCGCCTTCAGCATCTAGTTTTCAGTTCAATTCAAAACACAACCAATTGCATCCATCAAATTCCAAATCTTCAATCGCAGAAGAGAAACGGAAACAATACGAAAGGATTTTACCTTCTCCGCCGTGTAGAAGCCGGCGGGTCCACTTCCGACGACGCAGACGCGGAGAGGACGAGAAGCGGCGGTTGAGAAGGTTCTGGATAACCATGTCCTCAATTGAATAACCGCCATTTTTTCAAGAAGAAGATGAAATTGGTCGATGACTGTGTTAAAAGCTACTCACAAATAGGGCTGCGACTGGGCCGGGTCGGGTAAATTTGTAGCTGGAGTAGAGATGTTAAACCCAATATGTTTAAAATCCAGTTGGTGTTGAATAGACTTGAGCCCAATCACACTAATCAAGTTATAGTTGTTTTAACTAACTTTGTCTCAAATTTAAGTTGTACTTTGCAAATTTCCATTGCTAAGATATCTCATCTCTCCTCGACCAACGATTTTATTGTAGGATTGGAGCTAGAGACGGATTTACGTTAGCGACATATTGAGGGTGAGAATTGCTAGACCCTAGAAATGGGGGTGGATTCGTGTTAGGGTCAACTGTGACCTAGCCCGCCTAATACGTTTAAATAGTGTTCTCTTCTACTCACATTGTGGTAAGGCATCATGCACATGGTAAAGAAATGGTTGGTGAGTCTTAAGAAAGAAGACCTTGTGTTTGTTTTATTTTTTTTATTTTGAGCGATAGAGGAGAAAAACCTAGCAAAAGAAGAACAAGGAAATCTTTCTAGTCATTATGGCTGTTACAGACTTTTCTAGTCCTGGCTATACCGAAAATGTCATCAAGTAGAGCTTGAATAGCCAAAGTAGGAAGAATTTTAAAAAAAAAAAATACACACATTTTCATAATGATAAACATTTTCCTTAATAAGAATATCGCCAACTATATTGCCGTCCAAGAATGAAGACCTCTGTTAATGCAACACATAAAACACATCAGATAAAAACAAAGTTTATTTTCAAATAGGATTATCCTAGTGCTCTTAAGTCTTAACCCACTTTTTGAAGCACTGATGATTAGTGCACATTATACTAGCCAAATATGCATAATTATATGTTTGACTCCAGAACCAACCTCATGGCCCATCACAAGAAAACTTCATGGTCTCATGGCCCACTGAGTCAACATGTGTCAAACAATTCCATCTGCCCTTCAACAGGATGTCACATATGATGTACAGGTGACGTCATAATAAATGGCTCCACATTAATTTACAATATTCAATTTTTTTTCTCTTATTTAGGGAATATAAATATAACCTACAAAATTGAACCCCCAGCTAAGTTAATTTAATGGGAAATTGGAGAATTTCCAAACTCTCTTAGTTTCATGGTTGTTCTGATTGTATAATTGTTGTGAAATTACCTATCATATGCCTATAGTATGTATAATTCAAATATTTCATATTACATAAGTAAACAAATAATGGCTTAAATTTTATTTATTTTTTTTGGAAAAAAACAAAATGGGTAGATAATAAAATGTCAATAGAGGTGTCACTTTTTTTTTTTTTGAGGAATGTCGTTTCTTATTGGATAGATTTTTAGAATTTCTCTTAACGAGAACCTAATAATAGAAACGGTAAAAAGAAAACTTCCATTATAGGCGTAGGGCCAGGTTGGTTTTTTTCTTTGTGTTAGTTACGGAAGAAAACGACATTAAAAAATGAAAGGGAAGAGGGAGTTGTTGTTGAAGGTCGGCATCCAGGGTCAGGTTTGGCAGTATGGCAAGGGGGACAAAGGGCTGGTAGCGGGCCTTTGGTTGAGCCCTCTCCACTAGCGACAATACGGTCCAAAACTTTAAGTCGCTTTCAGAGATAAAAAGCCCAAAGAAGAAGAATGCTGCTCATATACAACTCCTACGGACGGTGGACCCACTATTTAAAAACAAAATAAAAGGAGATTCACAACTATACATTAATCTTCTCAAAAAAAAAAAAACAATATATAGTTATATTATCCTTTTCTTTTCTTAATCAGAACGAGATTTTCTTTAAAATGTATCTAAGTTCAATTTTGGTAAACATTTTCCTGAGTCCTGAGATAACGAATAAAATGTCTCATGTAATTATATTAAAGATTGTCATGTTATATGTGATGAATTTTATGTGATTAGTTCACTGCAAAAAAAGAATCTCGATGTAAATTTATTAAGATTATTCGTTATTCACTTGGTCGAACATAATAAAAAATTTGTTTTCTAATATATCTAGGAGATAATATATAAAAAAAATTAACTATATTGTCTCACACTCTCGTTAATCACTTGAGTTAACCTAAACATTGATTGTTTTTTGATGAAGTTATATCTTTCTTACTTCTTCTCTTGGAATTCACAAACTAATTTTACAAAATGGAAAGATTTGCCCATGTCCAAACATAAAGGTGCTACTAGAGTACTAGATTCCATTATCCAACAAAAAAAAAAAAATAAGAGTACCAGACTCCAAGTTGCCATGTGATTGACTTATGAATACTTAGGCTTTTATTTTTTTATATTTTTTTATTTTTCCTGCATAACCTCTTTCTTTACACGTGCGGCACCATGTGAATCGCCCACTGGTCCATCTAAGTTATCTGGTTCGTCTTCTTGTGCTGAGGACTGGATATGGGCATACAGTTTGGTTTGCGGTTGGCTACAGTGGGGCACGTGATCAAAGCACGTGACTACTTCCATTTGTATGGTTAATGATCTAGGGCAGACGTCATGCTGACAAAGTGACGAGCAGGCTATAAGCCAAAGTAGCTAAACTCGAAAGATAAGCAGTTCTTAAGTTGATCTCATATGGCCATATCTTTCTCTCTTTATTTCCCGGAAATGACTTTGAAACCACGGCCCGGACTCGAATATAATTACTGATTATGCAGAAGCTTAAAGAATTTTTACTCTCTATAAGATAAGAGCTAGAAGACTACATTAGAAAACGATAGTAAGTCCTTCAAAGCTCGACAGCTTGTCCCTTAGTTTTTGTTTCCGGATAAATAAAGGAAACGCCTTGCCCATTTGGCATCGAGTACTATAGAGATGAAGTTTGATCTCATCACTTACTCGATACTCTTAAGTACGTTCTGTAATAGTTGGGGTTAGACTTTGGCCTCACCATCCTTGTCCTGGTTTCAAAGAAAGACTGATTGTAACAAACAAAAGCAAGTTAATCTTTTTTTTTAGTTCTCTCTCATTTGACATTTATTCTCTTTAAGCAATAAGCACATTGGCTTTAACGCATGCATAGAAACTAGCAAAAGCTATCCTTGAAATAATTCCCCCTAAATCAATTAACAAATCCAAGACCATTATACATATGTAAAAGCATTAGAGTGGGGCAAAAAACCTAGAAAGTGAGCATTATTCAATACATATAGAAAGACAAAAGTATATGATATTGAATTGGAAAAGGAACGGTATGAAGATTATTGGGATCAGTTCTATAGCTATATTAACAAGGGCAAGATGAAATCTGAGTATTTATTTCCTAATGAGAATGATTGAAGATTTGTTTATAATCTACTGAGATATGGTCCTTTTGCTTGTCTGCCAAGATTATTCCTTTAGTAATATTTTACATGATTATTAAATTTGCTACTTACTTATACACTTCTTTTCGAAAGCGACTTCGATCTACATATATATACAATTGGTTTGCTAGTAATGAAGTTGCATCATTCGTACTTATCTATGCAAGTTTGCACACATACATAGATTACTATGAGTTCTCATTTGGACTGATACAACTAATTACTATGTTCTCGAAGATGAATTATACCGGCTTATACAGTTTACTACTTCTAGGATGAGAAAAGAAGATTCTTGATTTATTTCTTGGTGTTTAGATCAATATTGTTTTAGTTGAATATAACCCTTTTGAGTTCATGGTATTGTAAATTATAAAAAAATATCATGAGATTGATAACTAACCTTAAATGTATACACAAAATCAATACATAAAAAATTATCTAAATCTAGCGACAACAATACGAAGAATTAACTTGTAACCTAATGTGTCAATATCTGAAAAATGTCATAACATATATTAATTAATGCTATAAATGCTTGCATACATACTTATAAATGAAGAATTAACTTGTAACCTAAGGTGTCAATATCAGAATACCGTCATGTGATGTCGGCTTCCCATAACGTGGACGTGGGCCCAATCTTCAGATACGTGGAGGGTTTATAAAGTCCTACTAACTGTCAAGAAAAATACAACGGCGTCAAGAAGGGAGACCGCGGTTGGCGGTCTTCGCTCCTCCAATACTAAAGTTAGATGATGTATTTATATTAATAAATGTAGCGGTAGATAGCTATTAAATGCATAATAAATGAAGAGAGAGAAGTGGACATTTTATAGGTGAATAGTGAGTTTCCTCACTCTTGTTTTCGATGTGGGACTAATATGTTTTAGTTTGATGAGTTTTGATTATTTCTGCAGAGATAACTTGGGGTGGCGTGTGTCGCCGCGTTGAGACATATTTCGGTCTGGAGTTGGTTTGTCGATGAAGGTTGTCTTGCTGTGTTCCTGGGGGTCACACCATTAAAGTTATTTCGATAAAGTGATATGGTTAAGTATGAGTGCTGTTTATGGCCGGTAAATGTCATGCATGTACACATATATTAATTAACACTATAAATACTTGCATACATATGTATAAGTAAAAGATAATTACATCATAAGAGAATGGTAAACTCTACGAATGATTGGTGCTCACAATAAAAGGAAACCATGTTAGGATAAGTATTGATGGAATATATACTTCGAAATGCGTGCACGCAAAGTGAGTAAACATCATTTTCTTTACATTTGTTGGTTACAAACATATATATCGCCAGTCCTATAGGTTTTGGCTGGGGGAAGAGATTAATACGTTTATGAACCTTGCTAATCAATCATACATGATGAACCAGCCAGGTGTGTGTGTATATATAAACATCATGAACTAGCCATTCAAGTAGAAGGGGTAAGTTGGAATTGGAAATTATATATGCATGAGTATTAAGTTTCAGTTAAAATCAGCGTGATAATATAATGTAATATTGTTACGTTATTTATAATTTTATATCGGGTAATGGTTTTAGAGGCTACGAATCAAGCATATATTTCGGTAGAACAGTTAGTACTAGAGAAAATTATTAGATGAAGAGAAAGCAATGCTAGTGGAGTTCATATCGAAGAGCACGAGAAATTTCTGTTCTTTGTAAACATAAAGAAGTTTTATAATTTCGATTTGCTTGTCTTCATTTGTCATAGATGGGGGATTTGCATACCTAATGGCATTCCCTTTTGGTTAAAGTTGGCCATTTAAATAAGAGTAGAACTAAACCAGGATTATTTGAGTCATGGCTTACCCTACAACAAGCTTATTATATTTAGGATGATTAATTAAGCTGTCTAGGGATCCTAAAAGGAATAATGGATAGATTTTAAGGGAGTTAAAGAGCATGTGTGATGAGGAATCCAATGATCAAGCATGAGCAAGATGAAACAAAAGAACACACCCTTTTATGAGGTAATATTCGAAGCTCTAGGAAACGACATGCCAAGTTTCAAAAATGTCGATGATTTTATTAGCAATTGTTAATTTCATTTAAAAAATTAAATTAACCTCGATTATGATATCAAAAAACATGCATGCACCATCTATTCAGTTATATTGTCTACATGTATATGCCAAAAATACGAGACAAAGAGCTTATAGGTCATGATGATGGGTATATGCAGAAGCATGTGTTTGCGGCAGTGGAGAAAAATTGTCCTATTTTCTTGATGAGAAATTGTTGCGCGGGCCAATCAAGATCCAAGTATGGGAGTATTTTAGGTATTTCATATTTAAGATAGGGATAATTTCAGAACAAAGATAAAAATGTCTGAAATGTGATTGGACAGCCGCACTGTACACGTGGTGTGGTTGCCCGTACCTAAGAATTTTTCTTGATTGTATTTGCCAATATGAAGTCGATGTACTGATTCGTTTCGTGGAACTTTGCTTTTAGCATGTTTCTGGAAAACAGAATTTCCAGGTTGTTTCTAATTTAAGCATTCCAACTGAGATACTGAAAGCCACATCAAAATAACTAAGAAAATTTTAATTCTAATAATTATAGTGTCAATATAGCCAGTTTGGCACGGGAGGAAATAGGCTGTCCCCAATATCTTGTGCCAAACCTATCCCCATGCATTCATTAGTCCATGAAGATTAATAAAATATTTTCTTAATCTTTTGTTTTATTTTTTATTCTCCATAGACCGATGAATGCATGGGATAGGTTTGACGCAGGGTTTTTGAAGACAGCAGATTTCATCCCGTTTGACACTCGTGGTATGTTAAAACAAGTCAAATCTTGTCAACCCTCCATTTGATTGAAATTTTTCCATTTCATAATCGTGACCATTGGTAAAAGATGATTTTAAGGACATGTTACAAGTGACGGTATTCAAGGATATTGAACTTTCTATTTTTATTATGATTTTCTTGGTTTTTAGACTTTGGAAAATCATTAAGAAAAAGTCCGATTGAGATTTTTAAGTTCTGTCAATTCTAAAGTTGCTTGAAATCATGATTTTAGGGTCTGAAGTTTTTAGCGAAAAAATAAGAACATGCAATTTTAGCCAAAAAACACAACCACAGTTTTAGGTGAAATCTCACGGTCTTAGACAAATTTTTATTTCTGGAAGAAAATTCATGAGTTGGTTCTCATGAGATTGAAAAGGCATATAACATCTTTCGATGCGCTTACACTCACTTAAGGAGGAACCATTAGCCTCACTTGCATTATAGGCGTGGGTGCCATTAGCTTCATTAAACATAGGTACCCTTTCACTAGACATGCATATACATACACTCTTACCCTCACTAGCCATGAACACCGTTAACCTCGCTTGCATGTGATAGACATGAAAATTGTTAGCCTCACTTACCATACCTACCATTAATCTCAATAGAAATTAAACATCATTAACCTACATTCCATACAATGCCCAGAGTGACTTTTGATTGTGTGCATTTAGGTATATAAGTGAATATTTCTCAAGCTCACCTAACCTATAGTAATCATGGGTGTTGTTAATGACCAATTAATATACAACTTGTTCATACATCAATCATATAGATAATATCATAATGCAACAAATTTGTGCCACAAGTTTTCTACCAAAAAAAATTTGAGCTACATGTTCAATATTTTAGCCTTCAAACGATCAAGCTAGGACTCTGTTTTTGGTTAATTTGCACAGAACAAACTAGCTATATGTGGCCCCTGGCGCGGGGGGGGGGGGGGGGGGGGGGGGGGCGGGTGTGGGCGGCGGCGCTCGCGGCGAAACTAGCTATATAGAAAAACCCAAAAGCATATTGTTAGAGTTAGAGAGAGAAGAATATATGGGAAGGAAGGTGAAGACAAAAGGGAAACGTGTTGTTCCTTGTTTGTTTTATCGTTGGACATGGGAGAGAGCCAAAGAAGAAGAAAATAAAAATGGGAAGTGAGAAAAGTGGGGGGTGTGCTGGAAAAGACATGGCGCCCCCGACAAACATTTTGGCAGTACGGACCAGACAACACCGTGGCTACTAGTTAGTTTTAGTAACCCCTTAATATGCCCAAAACATTAAGGGTTATGTTCCTAAGGCATTTGAGCTCGAGATTTAAGTGTATTTGTTTTTTTGCTTGTTTCTTGCATCAAAATGCGGCTTAAGGGAATGTATGTCGTGGGAGTAATAATCGAGGAGAATAATTTTAATGTTTCTTTATGCTTGCTACCTCGATCTCGTTTGATTTGATCGATAATGAGAATGTTAGAGGAATTACAAACGAAGTAGTAGACGTCGGCCTCGGGTTTTTGATGAGTGGCCACTTCACAACCCTAGAGCTAGAGATCTAATGAGTTTCACCAAGTAGGGTTTCGAGTTTTATCAAAAGAAAAGAGAAAAAAAAATTAAGGTTTCATCACAAATATTATAAGAGTCACCCACCTCATATTAATTAGGACATATTAATATAGATGGGCTTGACTTCACAGTGATCTAGTTCGCTTGAAAATAAAATTATGGATGAGAATAAGAAATGTTGAATATGACGATGTGAGTACATAGTTAATAACGCCAACGGTCAATGATCTATTTTTATTCTTACAAATATCTTATTTCACGATTTGAACGATTAATTTCTACTTGACATGTAATTGATGATGTATTACTTAATATATATCTACATATCATCTTTGAATATATATATATATATATATATATATATAGTCCATCTCCGCTACGGCCGTCCCTACATTTTCTTAGGTATGAATTTTCAGTTTTTTTTTTCTTCCACTTTTCTATTACATATTCACATCTTAATCATTCAGTTTTGAGATCTTAATGTATAGATTATCTCACAAATTTTAGACAAAATGATGATCGTTAAGGCATTCAAAACTGCATTTTATAACAATGAACACAAACGGTTCCGGTACGATAAATTCGGTTCGTTCGTGTAAATTGCAGTTTTGGATACCTTAACGATCATCAATTTGACTGAAAATTTTCAGAAATTATCTATACATTAAAACTTGAAAACTGGACGTTAAGATTTGAATGTGTGATCGAAAAGTGAGAAAAAAAATCGGAAATTCATTCTATAAGCTTAGGAACAGACCTCCGTTCCTGAGCAAAATTATATATATATATATACATATATATATTCTAATGTCAAGTTTATCATGTCTCTAATTTGTTTGAATTATCGATACGATGCAATATCACACTTTCAAGTTATCAATAAAAATATGAAATGTTCTCTGTTTATTTTTTTTAATTTTATATATGAGTACGAGCAACAACAATTATAATATGATTATGGATTAGAACAATTGTCCATTGGAAGTAGCTTTTAGAATTCTATTTCAAAGATGGCAGTAGGTAGCTAGACTGCTGGACATGGAAATACATATGGAAATTCATAGTTTCTGACTTTCGATCTGCTAAGTTTTAAGTTCTAAAATTAAGCTCCTCATTTGGGTGGCAATACAGATAGAAGGCCATTTTATCAATATGGGAGTGAATCCAATCTTGACTAGTCTATGTGAAACTGTAATCATTCTCTTGGAGACCTGAGATTAGGGATCTCCAAACCCTAGATATTGACCTCTCGAAAAGTGTAACACTGTTCAATGTCGGTCACCTCCATTTCTATTCCATACTCTCACGGGTCATCTTCCTTACATTTACTACATTCTTCTTCATTTCTTAAATAATTAGACAGACAGTTGCAGCAAGCTTACAAGCAGATACGGTTACCACACATACATCATCCACTAATAGTCTTTGTAGGTGATGACAAATCTAGTAATGCCAATGTTCATATTTTGACGATCCTCACTATCAATATCGTAATCGTCATTCTTTGTTATTATAATTATTTAGTTTTTTTCTTGGGAATTATTATAATTATTTAGTTTGTAAATTGCAATGCAAACAAATTTTTAAGTGTATATAGCTAGCTATATCCTCTATCCTACCCCACTGTTAGACTTCAGAGTCGTTTATATATTTAACCTCGTTTCCTAATTATTTAGGTAATAAAACTAGTTTAGCTAGGGTTACATATGTACGTACTAGTTCTCAAATTCCATATCATAACCTAAAATGCTGCTGGAAATCAAATTCAATCAATATTAAGGACAGATTTAACAAGGAACCAAAATCAAACCATGCATGACGATCACGAAGAAGCTTAAGCTTGCAGTAGTCATGACTCAGAATAAGGTGGCTACCTCTCAATTATAAATGACTCAACATGCAATAATGACTAATTAATACTCATCGATCATTTATTGTAGTTTAGTAGATCAATTAAGTCACTTAATTATTTGACCCTCTCTTACAAGTTAAACTCATTTCCATCTAATTTATGATTCTTAGACGTTTTATCTTTCCTTATTGGAAAGAAGGCGGGTCTAGAGAGAGGATTAGGGTTTAAGGAGGGTCATTATCTTTTTATTAGAATGATGAATTAACGTTGAATTTTAGACAATAATCCAGGTTTATTAAAATGTTGATTTATTATGTTTTCGAATTATTTGCACAATGAATATTTAGTTTCATTTTTCATTTATTATTTTTTTCACAACAAACATATAAAGTTTGAATTTTTCTAAGTTAGCAAATCCAAACTTACAATTTACTCATTGATTTTTTTTGGCATGATGCATCTATAAGCTATTATAATCGTTCTTATTGTTCATAAGCGATGCATGAAATTTCTTTCTCTCAAAGTAAAAAAGAAAAAGAATTTCGAACCCCCTTAATACGCATCACAATTGACCAAGAGCTAGCAAGTTACCAAGACCGTTGTTCTGATACTTGTGTAAGTTCTCTACTGTGTAATGCCAGGTGGGGTAATGGGATGGAGACAATGTAAACTCAGAGTCACGCTAGTAAGACCCAATATATTTTTCGTTTACTTAATTAATCGGAATTGCTACCACCTTTTCTGTCCCACTTTGAGATAAAGCAAAAGTAGATGAAAAAGCAAGAAAGAAAAGAAAAACACAAAAGAAAGGGAAGGAAAGGAAAAAGCAGATCAGAGTAATAAAGAAAAGGTAGGGGGGGAGAGAGAGAGAGAGAGGTGGGTTTCTCAAAACCCCATGATTATTCAAATTCTCTCTTAAAAACAGGACCTGGGTTTTCCTCTACCTGGTTGGTTAGTACTTAACCCAGTGTTGGTACCTCTCAAAGTTTCTACAAAGACTTATTTTGGGAGCTTCAGCAAAACAAAAAAGAAAACCACACAAAGGGGAAAGGAAAGCTAAGCTAAGTTCGGAAGACAAAGGCATGAATAGAGGTCATGTTTTGCAGAGCTCACCGGTGCAACAAATGATGGCGGCTGGAAACCCTAACTGGTGGAACATCAATAGCATGAGGGCGCCAACAACGAACCAACCTTCTTCTTCTCCTTTCTTGCCTGCTCCTCATCACCCTAGTTTTTTCATTCCACAGTTTCAACCTACTAGTTCCTCCTCTTCTTCACTTCCCTTTATTCCTTCTTGGCATGACAACAATAACCAGAACCAGAACCAGAACCAGGAGCTTCCAGAGTCTTGGAGCCAACTCCTCCTGTAATTACTCTTTCTCCTCTTTAGCTAGCTCTTTCTCTCACAACACGCGCATGCACGCACCACTGATCATACATATATTGCTATACAAAACTTAGAATTCTCGATGTGAGATTCTATATATTCTCAAACACTAGCCTTGCATCGCTGCTTCTTGCAGCCTGCATGGATTTCCGCCTTTTTATTTTTCATATTCTTAGACACTGGCTGATCATATTTAAATCGAAATCAAACTCATTAACGGGTGTGGTTATCAATTAGCAGGGGTGGATTGGTTGGGGAAGATGATAAGGCAAATGGTCTGAGACAATTGTTCCATCAAGGTAAGAAATTGGAGGACTGGGAGGACCAAATATTGAGTAGTCAAGCTCATCCGAATGCTCCTGTTAATGTTGATGTGAAGCAAGAAAACTTGCCACCAGGGAGCTTTGTGTACGGACATCATGGGAATGGGAATAATAATGAAGATTTTCAGTCTGCAGCTTTGTGCTCTTTGTCTCAAATTATGCCAACCACCACTGCTGCCTCAGCCTCATCTCCTAAGTCGTCGTGTGTGACGAGTTTCGGTAGCAACATGTTGGATTTCTCTAACAAGTCGGAGGGGAGGCATCCACCACCGAGCCGATCCAGCTCCGAGGTAAGAGAGATTGAGAGAGTCGAGAAAACGAGATATATATTCTTGAATCTTGATTTCCTAGGGTTTGGAGAATTCCTTTCCTCCGCTTCATCTCAGATATAACTTGAGTTTAAAAATGCATGATGCTGAAAACAGATCATGAGCTTATAATCAAGATATGAAGAGTCCTTTGGATTTTTTTTCTCTTACTTTTAATTTCTTTCGTATTTATATTTTGATTTAAAGGCCTTCTTAAATCCAATTGCTGGAATCAATGATCAGCATGCTGATTTTGAAATGGATTGAATCAGATTCCCTTTTCACCTTTTTGATCAATTAGTATGAACTTGTTAATTGATCTAGTTATAGAATACAATCCAATATTAATGGTTTCTATATATTTACTATACCTTTTCAATAATAGATTTTTCGGTTTCTTGTCTTGTGAAGTGTAATAGCAGTGCAACTGGTGGGGCAGTTAAGAAAGCTAGGGTTCAACCTTCTTCTTCAGCCCAACCTACCTTCAAGGTAACGTCGCCCACATCTTTCTCTCTCTCTCTTCTCTGTTTCCACACGCGAAAACAGACACACACATGCAGCTATATGTGTAAGCTAGCTAGGATTGTAATACTTGTCTTTCGTGACTGTCCATTTCTGATTAATCATATTGATTCTATATCTATCTCTGTCTACCTATCTTTCTGTCGTACGTCTGTATTTTAACCACAAGCTAAGAAGCTGCATATGAATCCTTCACCTCTTATTTTATATCTTTTTATGTGTTTCGTGATCGATCAGGTGAGGAAGGAGAAATTAGGTGAAAGAATTACAGCTCTTCATCAGCTGGTTTCCCCATTTGGAAAGGTAAAGTAGCCTTCAGATTTTAATCTTAGCAGTTAAAATAAGAAAAACTCCGTAATGAAAGAACTTCTCAACTTCAATATATTTTCATTTTAATCTATCGCATATCGTACTTTTAATTAATTTTTAACTTTAAGCATTAAAGAAGAATGGAGACATAGAAAGTGTATGACTTTGGAGGGACGTGGTGTGGCTTTTTTTTCTCTTTTGCAGACTGACACAGCCTCTGTCTTGTTAGAGGCTATTGGGTATATCAGATTCCTTCAGAATCAAATTGAGGTCACGTCTCTCTCTCTCTCTCTCTCCCCCTTCCCTTTCTCTTCCCTCCTTTATTTTTGAAGCCAAGACTGGAACAACCATGACCATGAGTTGTTAGTCATATATGGCAGCAGTACAAACACACCGTTAAAGTTCCATTTCAAATTATTTGTTGCTTTCAGTTTCAAGTTTCAATATTCTCTCTCTCTAGATTTTGACGATCGAAGTTCTAAATATACCCTTGTTTCTTCTTTATCTTTTTCCCCTTCGGATGCTGATTTTGCAGGCCCTAAGCTTACCTTACTTGGGCAGTGGATCACCAAACATGCGCCAGCAGCAGCAACAGTCTGCAGTAAGTTAAATATATTAGTTTTTTTTTGGTAATAAGTTAAATATATTAGTTACTCACTCCAATGCCACATATATCACCATCACTCTTTCACTCACTCTCTCTCTCTCTCTCTCTCTCTCTCTCTCTCTCTCGCACGTGCATTAGTCTATATAATTAGTTAATGATATTGAATAATAAACCCTCAATTGGATTTTTCTTCGGTTAATTAGGTTCATGGGGAGAGGAACTGTATGTTTCCTGAAGATCCTGGGCAGGTATTTATACGTTTCCTAGTTTCCCAGAATACTACAAGTTATTGCTCCTCTTAGGCAAGTAAAGAGATCATTGAGTAGTGTACCTAAACATAACAATTAATACGATAAGCTTTAATGAAACTCACGCATGGGGCATAATGTTGATGAGTAGAATGAAATTGGATCAAAGCTAATGTTTCTGTATCATTGTTTTGACTATATATAGCTGCTGAATGACAACTGCATGAAGAGGAAAGGAGTTAATTCCGAGCAGGTAAATGCATCCTCGTTATAATGAGTCTGACCTATTATGTTGCCACTCACACTACCAATGTTGTAATAAATTATCAGTCTTAGTCGTTGATTAATTAGGTAGAATCTGGTTAGTTTGAATAAACGTAAACTCGGGCAAATAAAAAGAAGAAAGAAGAGACATATGATCCGTATAGTATGACAACTGAACTTGTGGGGAGAGATATCTAGCTGTGGGGAGAGATATCTAGCAACTTGAAGAACATTTTCCTTGCTACATAACGTTTCATTGAATGGTCGATGGACTTATAATTATTCAAACTCCTTTATCTTTTGGGTTTAAACTTTGTTAGGATGCTTATGAGGAGCCAAAGAAGGACCTCAGGAGTAGGGGCTTGTGTTTGGTTCCGGTTTCTTGTACCCTGCAAGTGGGGAGCGACAACGGAGCAGATTATTGGGCTCCGGCAGCTCTTGGCGGAGGTTTCCAGTAAAGCAATGTGGAAGGGGTGGCATAAGCAGCACACACGCACGTATACACAAATATTCAAGAGATCGTTCGAATAGATGGAGCTTCATGGAAGTTAATGATATAACATCATGAGCAGTCACTCTGCTAAAACCCAAAGGCTGATTGCTCATGATGCTATACAATATCTGTTAAGTTTATGCATATATGCTTGTGTGCTAGCTGCGCTAGCTTGCTTTTAATTTGGGACTAGGAAGTTGTTAAACTCCCTAATTAATTAAGTTTTAATTATCTACCTTCTATCTTTGCTTCATGCTAGCTGTTCATGTATATTCAGTATTAATTAGTAGATCGAGTAGTGATCATTTCAAATATTGTTGATCACAGAGCAGCATGGATCAATTTGAATCGTGTTGAGCACTACATACTCAACTTTTATTAATATGTGTTATGTTTTGTGATTTCTATGATCATTTATATTATTTATTCATCATTAGTTATAATGTCACGTCATTCATATATTTTTCTTATAACATTTAGAATTGTAAGAGTGCAACAAATATGAATTACAAGGAAGATCCCGTAGAACTTTGATATTAAGAGAATTAATCAAATGTTCTTATAATTGTCAAGAACTCTTTTCTTCATTTTTTTTCCCTCGATCAAACTGAAATTACAGAATCAAATGCATTAATTGAGATAGGATAATAGACAAAAAAATTCTTCAAGAATATATTGAGATGACTCCATGCGCATTATTTGATGTGCAATCTATTCTAGGGTTTGGTCAAGAGCAAAGGCATTCCAAGAATATTTAATTTTTATGGTACAGAAAATAATCCATTTATCCCAACATGTGATCCCTAGTCAATTCGATCAACAATAATTCTATTGCGTCTTCATGATTTCACCTCGTGTCTTCCATCGAAAGGTGGTGTGGAAGATCGATCGCCAAAAACATGATGGCTTGATGACAAGACTTGTAACTTCTTTGCATTACATATTTTACGGTTTTTACCAACCAAATAATTGTAGAACAAAATTGCGAGTACTTGCAAGTTGCAAGTACAAAGTAGTAACTATGTGATCATGGAAGTAGTGTTAAAGACTGATATTAAAAGACTAAAAATACATTCATTTATTTTCAGTTCTTAAAATCGAATCTATAATTTGATCACCACAGATTCTCTACTCAGCAGGGGACTTAGTGAAAAAGACCGTAACTATAATCGTAACGGGCCGCTAGCCAGAGTAATTGGACCATTAGAATCTTTAAACACTTATTATCCATAAAGTAACTTAGGACTTCATTAGTCGATAATTTCAGTACAGCTTTGTCATGACAGGACTGTACTGGGCTGGCTATGGTCTAGGATCGGCCCATCTAGCCCATCCTTGGTTTGATTATTCCAAATTCCTAATGAGTCCAACACTTAAGCTCAGACCAATTATGAACCCAGTTCCTTAACCAGTTGCTCAGGCAAGTTGTACTGTTGTTGTTGACCTGGTCTCAGATTAAACGTGCAAATCGAACCCAATGAATCGTAACGTAACGAAATCTCTTTTGTCCATGTGCAGGGTTTCGGGGTATGAACAGAAAGAGGTCGAGCTCTTCAAGCAAAGCATTTGAATAGTCTTCGAAAGGAAATACACTGGCTTCTTCCAATCAAACCACTCGCTTAATTTCTTATCAGTTTAATCTAATCTCACAACTAAAACTTTAATCCACCCTTAGCAATATAGAACACCATATGCAGCTAGTCTTTAGAAATTTCTAGCTCTTTCAAAAGCACCGGTGTTTTATTCTATTCTTATGAATTTTGATTACTTTGATCTAATTTATATATAACACCTAGTTAGGCCATTCAAACAGAGTTTTAAAAGTCTATGGATTAGTTTGGAGTAAAATTCTACGTACTATATATGTATCAAATGCTGAACTAATTCTGTGGCCATCCCTATGTTTTGACTAATCATATAGAACAGACTAGGTACCATGATATTGATTCCTAGAGTTGACCCTTCTACATAGACAAGTGCTAATTAAGAATCTTCAACCTTGATACCTCTCCTTTTCTAATGTGAATATTGAAGTCTTTGAATCTAGCTAGCTAGCTTGCTTTCGCATCTATTGATTTTTAATCAAACCATTGTATATAAATGTGCCAGTGGCCGATGCAAGTCGATCTACAAGGGTCATCAGCTTTTGGGTATTGATTAAAGTAATTTAGAGCGAGAGAGAGAGATGGAGAGCCATTTGAAGATGGTGTTGGTGGTTTTCTTTGTATTGGTTTTAGGGATTAGCAGTAGAACGGTTGATGGTGAAGTTTCTCAAAGTACCCTGAAAAAGATTGATAGGATGAATAGGAAGGGCCCATACTTGGGTATTATAGTACCAAATTCCTTTGAGCTCACCCCTCTTCTTCAATCGGCAAGCTTTGTGACTGATCAGAAGCTTCCCAGTTTGGATTTTTCAGGTAACATATATTAAAATGTCCATCATCGAAGTTTTTGTATATTGCATCAAGATTGATATTGGTACGGAATTAAATCGATCTTTCTGTACTGAATTTCACAGGAAGAAGGTTTCGATTTGGTAGATTGGATAATCAAAGTGTTGTAATTGCTATGACAGGGTTGAGCATGGTATGTTTATGCAGAACTTTAAGTAGGGTTTACTTAGTTTCTTGGTCAATGCAATGTCATATAATGAGAATAACTGGTGCACAAACCTTTTCATAGCTTAATGCAGGTGTAACAACTCAATTATTGCTAACCCTATTCAAGGTGAAAGGGGTTGTGCACTATGGAATTGCAGGAAATGCAGATCCTCAACTCCAAATTGGAGATGTCACTATCCCTCAGTATTGGGCACATACAGGCCTCTGGAATTGGCAGGTACAATTAAACATGCATATTCAATTGTGATGAAAGTTTTACATAATCTCACTCACCTTAGCAAATATGAATGTCTCTTTAGTTTAAATTGTACTAACATGCACATGCATCGTCAATTCCTCTGTCATTTGGATATTTGCAGAGGTTTGGGGATGGTCCTGATGGTTTGTTATCCTTGGAGTCATTCGGAGACTACACTAGGGATGTTGGTTACATAAAATTTTCCGAATTCAACAACAAAACAGAAACTGAGAAGTCTGTTGACAATTTTCTGAACAATGCATGGTACCAACCGGAAGAGATCTTCCCAGTTTATGGCACTCCTGAAATTCGGCAGCACGCCTTTTGGGTCCCCGTAAACAAAAAATATTTTGCACTTGCTCAACAAATACTGGTAATTACTTAGTGGCACAATGTTCTCTTATCTATGTGTATGTTGATGTAATTTGTTTCTAATTCATTTTCGTATTCAATTTCACAGGAGTTGAAATTACAGAGTTGTGTGAATACAACTTGTTTACCAAGAGCACCAATAGTGGTGAGTGTGCATAGGGGGATCAGTGCCAATGTGTTTGTTGACAATAGTGCATATAGACAATTCTTGAACTCCAAGTTTAATGCCACTGCAATTGACATGGAAAGTGCTGCAGTAGCTCTGGTGTGCAAACAGCAAAAGACACCTTTCATTGTGATTAGGGCGCTGTCAGATTTGGCCGGTGGAGGCTCCTCTGTGTCGAACGAAGCCTCTATTTTCGCATCATTGGCAGCTCAAAATGCAGTCACCGTTGTGCTCAAATTCATCTCCTTGTTGTCTTCCTAGTTTCACCAAAAACATGATAGCTCCACTGATTTTTACACTGTATCATCCTTCATCAAGCAATTGATATCATTATCTGAAATTCAACTTGTTTAAGCATTTTTTTCGCGACAATTTTTTATCGCAACCTATCTGCTGCATCTCCAATACCAGAAACAAGAATAGACTGTGTACATACATGACAGCTAACCTTTGAGCTTCATTGTTAAATTATGAAACCAATGAATGTTGCTCTCTTACAAATCAGTTTCACATCTTAATGTTAGGAATGCACCTTCCTGCTAACTTTCGCCATCCAGACACACTGCAGTCTGCAGACTGTAGCCGAAGAATGGCCGCGTATATCTATAGTTTATTAATCTTCATTGAACAACCAATGCCAAATGGAAGAACAAGAATGATTAATTAAGATAAATCAAGTTTCAAGTATACGCCACGGTAGTGGTGTTACCCTCTAGTGAATTGATTGATCACGCCTGATAATCAAAATAAGCAGTCAAGCCGGCCGGGGCGGCATATAATAATAAACCATGGACCTCTTCATCCCTAGAGTTCTGCTCAAAATGAGTGTTACATTTGCTGTGAGATTTCCACACACGGTTAGAAAAACACATGTCAAAATGACCGTTTTGCCCCTTGACGCCGTCTTCAAGATTCTTTCCCGCCACTTTTATTTCCGTTAAAACCAGCCTAAAACCCCCAAATTGAAACTCTCAAAGCACAGTGATGAGTGATGACCACAGCCATGACCACTGCTACTAGTTCATCACAGATTCTATGCCACACGGCGGCTTTCGTCTCCGAAACACTTTCGCAATCGGTTCTCCGCCGCCACCTCTTCTCCACGCTCCGCCGCAGGCTCCCGCCACCGTTGGGTTCCAGCCAAACCGCGGTTGTTAAATCTCTCAACCTCGCTGCAGAAACCCTAGAAAACGCCATCGCCACATCCAGCGCAGCCGTCCGGATCTCCTCCCTCCGCCTCTGCGAGAAGCTCCTCCTCTCCGGGCCCAAAAGCCCCTTCTCCTCGCTCCTCCTCTCCCTCATCTACGGCCTCTGCCGCCGCTCGATCGACGCCGCCGTCTGCATCCTCGAGATCTTCCGATCCGAGCCGGCGCTCGCCCGGACGGAATTGGCTCCGGTGCTGTTCGAGGAGCTCTTCCTCGTCCACCTCCTCCCGGTCCTGCAGTGGTACAATCGCCGGAGATCGCAGATTCTGCCGTCGCTGTCCCCAAATGTCAGCTACGAAAACGACGACGACGTTTCGATCAACGACATGTCGGTGGCGTTTCCGGCGGGGTCGAATTCGCTGTCGAAGATGAGCGGGAACCAGACGGCGGGGCTGAAGGAGCTGGAGAGCAGCTACGAGAGGGTTTTGGATGAGAATTGTAGGGTTTTCAGTGAGTATTTCAGGGAGGTTTTGGAGAATAAAGATGGAGGAAGAGTGATTGATACGCCGGCTGTGGTGTTGGAATTAAGTGAAGGAAGTGATGAATTCCGGTATGATGATCGGAGTACCGGAGAAGATGAAGCCGGATTTGAAAACGGACGGTACAATGTAATCAATTCTCTCTCTTTCAAACTATTGGTTTTATTTTATTGAAATTATAACTGTTTGTTTGTGTTGAATGAGCTCTTTTGTTCTGGGTTTCGGCCTTTTTCTTTGTCTTGCATATGAACTGGGTCTTGCTTTTGCTAAGCTGATTAAATATTTACTATCTGTTTAAAATAATTCTTCTTTTTCTAGTTACTGACTCGTGGTATTCTACTTTTTCACTGCAATAGTTGTTAAGCTTACCCACCGGGGCAACTTGCACATTGTTTCGATAGTGGTTCAAGACAAAAACAAGATTTGTCTTATTGGAAAAACATTATTAATAATCATTTTGATTACTATTAGGACTAATTGTTTTTGTCACACGCCAGCTTCCACGTGTGTCCACAGTGTTTATAATGCATTGTACCTAAATTGAAATTGTCCCACTCAATAAAACTATGCATTAGGTGTACTAGGTAGGCCACTTTATAAAACAAATCATATAAGACGTTGATGATGACTAATTCTTACATAGAAATTAACCACAAAAGCTCTTCTTTAAAATGATTTCTATTATCTTCTTGTTTGTGTTATTTGGATTCTTTGAACCATGAGCTATTTCTCTGGTATGGGGCTTTCCAAAGTAGCTCGGGAAAGAATGTCTGGCATCATTAGCTTCATTTTCCTTTAATAGTATGGTACAACTGGAATGGGACACGTGTGATCCAAAGTACCAGTGCGTACCCACTGGATTCTTTGACTTTTGTAGTCAACTTGTCATTTTCTACAGTTTTGACATTTCTGTGAATCCCATTCACTTTTGCTTCTTAAAACCCGCAGCCAATTTGGGCTGAAGCAGAAAATTCAGTTGAATCGTTCAGCAGGGGCAGCAGTGTAGGAAGAAGACCCAAGCCCCCCTCATTTTATCCTCAAAGAGTTGCATTTGATAATATCATCACTGGCCACAAACCCTCATGGAGTTTTGGAGCAACGCCAAATGTAAATTCAGATTCTGAGCTGGAAGAATCTTCTTTGGAGGACCATTCTCTTGATTCTTCTTTGGATTCCGAAGCTGAAATTGAGGTGAGTGAATCGATACTAACAAGAAATGAAAGAACCTCTACAGCTGGTCTGATATAACTATGCAACTTTTTTTGGTTTCTAATCTTACGAGTCTTGTAGGAAAAGAACACAAGAATGGAATTATTTGATTCTAGGCAGAATCAAATCCAAAAGTTAAAGCAACCCATTTCCGCAGAATCAAGTCGGTATGTGACAGCCTATCTCATTCTGAAATTGAAAAATCAAAATCGCCCATTACTGCTTTTGGCATTAGCTTTATATTGTTTATTTCAATTGATAACATTTGGATTTTTGTTGTATATATAGTTCATCTCCAAATCCGCTCATGGCAGATTCTGAAAACCAATCTGGTGTTGGAAAATTTACACCTCCTAAGGACTTTGTGTGTCCCATAACTAGTACCCTTTTTGATGATCCAGTGACACTGGAGACTGGTCAGACATATGAGCGAAAAGCCATCCAAGAATGGCTTGATAGAGGAAACTCAACCTGCCCAATTACCCGCCAGAATTTGCAAAGCACCCAACTGCCTAAGACCAACTATGTCCTCAAACGTCTAATTGCAAGTTGGCAAGAACAGAACCCTGGTATAGCCTTCAGCCCATCTGATAATCCAAGCCCGCAGATTGAGCCAATGGTGAAACCCATAATGCCTTCAACTTCTCCTGTCAGTGTCATAAGCCAAGCTGCTATTGATAGTGCAGTTAGTGAGTTAAGAATTGCCATTACCAATCTTTGTATGTCAGAAATTCTCAAGGAGTCTGAAATGGCTGTTCTTCGTATTGAGTGCTTCTGGCAGGAAGCAAATGTGGAATGGGATATTCAGAATATGCTCTCAAAACCTCCGGTTATTAATGGTTTCGTGGAGGTTCTTTTCAATTCGGTCGATCCTAGAGTTCTAACAGCTACAGTTTTCCTCTTGTCTGAGCTGGGTTCAAGAGACAATGCTGTGATTCAGACACTAACCCAGGTTGACTCTGATGTGGAATGTATTGTGGCTCTTTTCAAAAAGGGGTTGATGGAGGCTGTTGTCTTGATATATCTGCTAAGGCATTGCATTCTTAATCTAGTAGAGATGGACCTGGTGGACTCTCTCTTAATGGTTATTAGAAAGAGAGATGATGATTGGGCTAATATGTGTCTAAAGCCTAAATCAGCTGCAGTGGTTTTACTGGGGCATATTGTTGGTGGCAGTGAATCAATCGCCAGCACTGTGACTTCTGAAAAAGTACTTGAAAGAATAATCAGCAGTTTGGAATCTGAATCAGCAGAAGAGAAGGCTGCAGCGATTGGGATCTTATTAAGATGTATGCAACAGGATGGGCACTGCAGGAACACAATAGCTGATAAAGCTGAGTTGGCTCCTGTTTTGGATAGCTTCACGGGTGCAAAGGATGAAGAACGGTTTGAGATAGTTCTCTTTTTGTCCGAGTTAGTGAAATTAAACAGGTAAAGTTACCTCAAGCTTCTTTGTGTCTATTCACATCTGTTATTACATTTGAAGTCAAGCAAGCACAACAAATTTTAACTTTGGTGTTAGACAGGAGGACATTCAATGAACAAATCCTGCATATCATAAAGGATGAGGGCCCTTTCAGTACAATGCACACCCTCCTTATTTATCTACAGACTGCTGCTCAAGACCATTGTCCTGTTGTGGCCAGTCTACTCCTTCAACTTGATCTTCTGGTTTGGATCTCATTGTCCAATTTTAATTGATCAAGTCAATCGCTTGTTAATTGCAAGTAGTCATTGCATTTAACTACCTAAATTGGCTAGTTGGTTGTACTGGTGGTAGTCAGTTAATGACTACTTGTTGGTTTGTAGGCAGAGCCGAGAAAGATGAGCATATACCGTGAAGAGGCAATGGACACTCTCATCTCATGTCTCAGAAATACTGAGGTCCCTACTGCCCAAATCGCTGCTGCTGAGACCATTATGTCACTGCAAGGGACGTTCACCACATCTGGAAAGCCTCTTGCTAGGGCCGTCCTTCTAAAACGTGCTGGCCTTGACAAAATTTATAAACAACGTGTGCGAATGGATCAACTTAGCAACTTTTCTGGAGAAGATGAAACTGTTGTGAGTTTCTTTTTTGTTTTGAAAAATTTGCAGCACATTACTTAGTTCTGAAAAGTTACTTCTTTGTGCTTTGCTTAATACTGTGTACCTGATTATATTTCATATGATTCATATCCTGATGATTTCATTTTTCTGGCTGATGTCAAAAGGAGGAAGAAAAGGCGGCTGATAACTGGGAAAGAAAAATGGCATTTGTTTTAGCAAGCCACGAGTTTGGTCTACTTTTTGAGGCCTTGGCAGAAGGATTGAAGAGCAGAATCTCAGAATTATGTTCTGCATGCTTTGTGTCAGCCACGTGGCTCGTACACATGCTCAATGCCCTTCCAGATACAGGCATACGAGGAGCAGCTCGGCTGTGCTTGATTAAACGGTTCATATCAATATTCAAGTCTGCCAAGGATGCTGAAGACAAAGCACTTGCTTTGCTGGCGTTGGGCAGCTTCATCCGTGATCCTGGTAAGGCATAGGTCATTTTGAAAGCTTAAGTTAAAATTGAATCATCCTGGAAAAACTTTATAGTTGGAAAAGAGGTAACAATTCCTAAATTTCAGAGGGGATGCAAGAATTAAATTCTTGCAAGAGGGATATCGTAAAAGGCCTGAGAGAGCTTAAGAGATACACTCCCTTGGCATTTCAAATGCTAAAAGTCTTTTCTGATGGGCAAGACTCTAGTGCCGTAAGTTCATCACTTCATCATACTCTTGTATATAATTGTTCTACAAAGAAGGGCCATGACAAAATTTCTGTGTTTAACAATAGGAATTGTGGGATCATAAAGAATTAGTTCAAGTAGACTGCAGTGAGAACGGAGAGGTTCTTTCAGTAGTTTGTTTCAAGGATAAAATATTTTCTGGCCATTCAGATGGAACTATAAAGGTAACTATTTTTATCCATTTTTTATATGATTTATTCTATTCCAGAAATGTTCATCCCATGTAATTTTCTTTTCATGGCATTCTGTTTTTGAATTCTGAAGGTGTGGACGGGTAAAGGTAGCATTCTCCATCTAATCCAGGAAATTCGAGAACATACAAAGGCAGTTACTAGCTTGGCAATTTTGCAATCAAAGGAGATTCTATACAGTGGCTCACTAGATAGAACAACAAGGGTCTGGTCTATCAGCAATGAAGGAATCCAGTGTGTAGAAGTCCATGACATGAAGGATCAAGTTCATAATCTGGCCGTCACCAATAGTTTTTCATGCTTCATTCCCCAAAGCAATGGTATCAAGGTATTAACGGAGATCATAACTTTTCACATGATTATCATTTTACTTCTCTTTACTTTTTCTGGTATCCACGTAATCATTTGAACCGTAGAAGCAAGAAAAGGCATGCAACAGTTTCTAATGTGCTGCTTGTTAATCGTCCCAGGCTCACTCATGGAGTGGAGGATCCAAAATGTTAAATTCCAGCAAATCTGTAAAGTGCTTTGCTCTGGTAAATGGGAAAATATATTGTGGATGCCATGATAGCAGTGTTCAGGTAAGATATCCCTCCAAATAATGGTGGTTTGCAGTTGCATCTAGCTATAGTTGTTTCTCTCATTGTACAGATAGTCATCACTTGTTTGAACTTTCAGGAGATTGATTTGGTCACGGGAACACTCAGTACCATTCAAACCGGCTCCCGGAAATTACTTGGGAAATCAAATCCTATCCATTGCATTCAGTATCACAGTGGAATGATATATGCAGCAGGTTCTTCGTTGGATGGAGCAGCAGTGAAGGTACCCTCCAATAGGATCTAATACCATGCATTTTCTGTCTCTTTTATACATAACAAGAACTGTATAAAAAAAAAAAAAAAACAGAAGTTCGAATATAACCTAAAAGGTCATGAAACATTTCCATATTTTTGTTTGAAGTTATTTACTGAAGTACTCAATTTTTATGTGTCCAGATTTGGAGTGCTGCAAACTTCAGTTTGGTTGGGTCTCTGTCAACTACACTAGAAGTGCGGGCTATGGCAATAAGCTCGGAACTGATCTATCTGGGAGGTAAAGGAGGATGTGTGGAAATCTGGGATAGGGAGAAGCAGAACAGAATAATAGACACACTACAAACTGGCACAAACTGTAAGGTTCTCTCCTTGGCTATTGATCCCAATGAGGAAGTTTTGGTCACAGGAACATCTGATGGCCGAATCCAGGTAACTATTTTTTTTCCTTTTCATTTCAGTCTTTAAATCGACCAAAATAAGATATTAAGTTAGTTTCACATAGAAATCATATCCATATGACCTGTGCAAACAAGGACGTAAGTATTCATGAGTCATGACTATGCATTTCTGTATGTGTAGGCATGTTAACACGTATTAAAATGTAGGTATATCTGCTGAGTGCTAAGCAGATGTACATTGGTTTTTTGGTCTTTTCCGTGATGAAGCCTTCATTATGTGATGTGGGTGTGTACAGAACAAGTTATAAAAAACCATAGATTTGCTATCTGAGATGATGGATTCGGATAGTAACAAGAATGACTGGGATAATTTATCCTCTACTGATTTGCAGGCATGGGGACTAAGCTAAGAGGACTCGGTAGATTTGGACCCCAATATTATTGGGGTGGAGGAGCAGCTGAAGATACTAGATGATTTTTTAGATGAAATTCTTTGCAATAATATTTCTTCTTTGTTTAAAAGCCTTATAGGAAAATATATATTGCTTCAACCAAAATAAAAACATATCAAATGTAAACCATTGCATTGTAATTCGGCCTTTTGTAGCTGTGTACAGATACTAATTTTAAATGTAAGATGTAACATGTTCAATACCAATGCCTAGTCCTGGACAAGATTGCAATGCTGGTTCATTTTCAAGTCACTGAATTCTGAGGTTAGATGATTTCAATTTGTCTCTTTCCGATCGGTTCTGCTTATATAGAACCAGTCGGTTTCGGTTGCTTTCTATTCCTCGTATCTGTTGGATAAGCCATTCGGTTTGTCTTTTAATGTAATGAGGTGCCTCTTGCACTAAAACAGAGAGAAAGCAAAAGATGCCAAAAGCCAAAAGATCAGCCATCAATGTAAAGCATATAGGGTCACTATGTTCCGGGTTTTCTTTCATCCCACACATTCAGACCAAGGTTCTCTAAGTCTTCTTCATTTCTCTGTTTCCATCGGCTCATGGCACCCCCTAATGAACCTGTTAATCCAATTCGAAATTTGTCCCATTGTGCGAGTTCGGAACTCTACTTCGACTTGTCTGATGGAAAGTTGAGTGTGAAAGGTGTTCCACTGCTCTCTGAAGTTCCTATCAATGTCACTCTCAGTCCCTTTCATTCAATCTGCCAACCTTCTTCTTGTTTTGATGTTCCATCTCATCTGATCCGACGCGTCTGTGCCTTGTCCTACAAGGCAGGGTTTCTTGGGTTCAATAAGGAGGAGACTTCTGATAAGTTGACCAACTCCTTGGGTAGGTTCAGTAACAGGGATTTTCTTAGCATCTTTAGGTTCAAACCATGGTGGTCTACCATGTGGGTTGGGAAGTCTGGGTCGGATTTGCAGGTGGAGACACAATGGGTGCTCTTAGATGTCCCTGAAATCAAGTCCTATGTCATAATCATACCAATCATTAAAGACAAATTCAGGTCTGCTCTTCTACCTGGTCCTGATGGTAATATCATTGTCTTTGCTGAGAGTGGTTGTACCCAAGTGAAAACTTCGTATTTCGATGCCATCGCTTATGTTCATGCTTCTGACAATCCCTACACTTTGATGAAAGAGGCCTATAGTGCTCTTAGGGTTCATCTCAATACCTTTAGGCTCCTAGAAGAGAAAACAGTCCCAAGTTTAGTTGACAAGTTTGGCTGGTGCACTTGGGATGCCTTCTATTTAACTGTAGAACCTGTTGGTGTTTTCCATGGTGTCGAGGAATTTGTTGAAGCCGGTGTACCCCCAAGGTTTATCATCATTGATGATGGCTGGCAAAGCATCAATTTCGACAGTGACGAAAACCCGAATGAGGACGCACATCTAATCCTTGGTGGGAATCAAATGACTGGTAGGCTTCACAGGTTTGAGGAGTGTGACAAGTTTAGGAACTACAAAGGAGGATCTTTGTTGGATCCTAGCGCTCCTTCATATGATTCCAACGGGCAGAAGAAGTTGATAGCCAAGGCACTTGAAGTCGAGGATATTGAGAAGGCTCGTGACAGGGCCATTCAATCGGGAGTCACTGATTTGTCTGAGTTCAAAGCACAATGGCAGAAGCCTAAGCAAGAGTTGAGTGTGATGATTGGTGAAGAAGAAAAAAATAGAGGTTCTGCTTCTACAAAAGGCAGTGGAAGTTATGGAGGAATGAAGGCTTTCACAAGCGACTTGAGAACCAAATTTAAGGGTTTGGATGATATTTATGTATGGCATGCTCTTTGTGGTGCCTGGGGTGGTGTAAAGCCCGGTGCAACCCATCTCAATGCAAATGTCACTGCTGTTAATATCTCTTCTGGACTCGACGGGTCGATGACTGATCTTGCTGTGGTGAAACTCATAGAGGGTGGCATTGGACTTGTTCATCCTGATCAAGCTGACGATTTCTTCAATTCTATGCATTCCTATCTTTCTGAAGTTGGTATAACAGGAGTCAAAGTGGACGTTATTCATGTAAGGGATCTTCATAAACACCATTTTAATTTGGTAATCTATGCTGTCTTATTTTGTTAACTATGTACACCAGTTGTTCATATGAGTTTCTTCTATATGCAGAGTCTTGAGTTTTTATGTGAGGAACACGGAGGCCGTCTGGAGCTGTCAAAGGCATATTACAAGGGGCTTACTTCTTCCCTTGTAAATAACTTCAATGGGACTGGACTTATTTCTAGCATGCAACAATGCAATGACTTCTTCTTCCTTGGGACTAAGCAAATCTCTATTGGAAGAGTTGGTAAAGAAGTCTAAAGTTGAAAAATTGGTTTTGTATTCATTTCTAACTAGATCACTGGTACTAGTTTTCACCATTGATCTTATGTTTCAGGTGATGACTTTTGGTTCCGTGGTGGAGATGGAGACCCTATGGCAGTTTATTGGTTACAAGGAGTTCATATGATCCATTGTGCTTACAACAGCATGTGGATGAGTCAGTTCATCCAACCTGATTGGGATATGTTCCAATCAGAACATCCATGTGGCCAATTTCATGCAGCATCGCGGGCTATATGTGGAGGTCCAGTGTATGTGAGTGACTCGCTTGGTTGTCATGATTTTGATCTCATCAAGAAGTTTGCTTACCCAGATGGAACCATTCCCAAGTGCCAGCATTTTGCCCTTCCAACTAGGGACTGTCTCTTCAAAAATCCTTTGAATGACGGCAAGTCCGCTCTCAAAATTTGGAACTTGAACAAGGTATATACGTGTTATACTTGTCGCTTCATTTTGTAGCATATTTGTTCCAATTAATTTATTACTTGTGACTCAAGCGATCACTTTTTCCACAGTATGCTGGTGTCATTGGAGGTTTCAACTGCCAAGGGGCTGGTTGGGATCCAAAAGAGCAAAAGATCAGAGGCTATCCCGAATGCTATGAGGAAATCCATTGTTCAGTGCATGTTTCTGAAATTGAATGGGACCAAAAGAAAGAAGCAGCCAATTTGGGCAAGGCTGAACAGTATGTGGTCTATCTCAACCAGACTGATGAACTCCTCCTCACGACCCCCAAGTCTGATCCAATTCAAATCACAATCAAACCATCTTCGTTCGAAATTTTCACCTTTGTGCCAGTTCAAAATCTCCGCTCCAGCAACACTAAATTCGCGCCTATTGGACTGACCAACATGTTCAACAGTGGAGGCACCATCCAAGAGTTGGAGTACAATACTAGTTCGGTTTCTTCTAGTGTCAGGATGAAGGTTAAAGGTGGAGGCAATTTCTCGGCCTACTCGAGTGAGTCCCCAAAGAATTTCTGTTTGAATGGTGCTGAGGTGGATTTTGAGTGGTCTTCCTGTGGTAGACTGACCCTGAATCTCCCTTGGGTTGAAGAAGCTGCTGGAGTTTCGGATGTGGCTGTGGTGTTTTGATATTAGGTCCTACCCAAGTCCAGGTTTTCTTTTTGTTTATGTTCCTTCTCTTTCTTTTTCTTTCCGTAGGAATTGAAATGTTAGGCACATAGCACTTGGCAGTTGAAGAGAAACAACTAACAATGTATCCAAATCGTTTATCTCTTTATTAAATGTGAGATGCCTAAAGACTTAATTTCTATTCACATTTCCTCTTAAAAACATTCCCCTATTTGATGTGATGCCTGTGATTGGATGTCATGATAAATTGATAATAGGTGCGTATCTCTTAGGGAGGTGTATTGTTTATGGAATTAGTGGAGCTTTAAAAGAAATCTATGGAATTTAAAAGTTTGGGTGTATTCAATATAGACTTTTAGCAGTTCATGAAAGTTTTGAGGTATTCAATTAGAATTTTTAAAAACTTAATGAATTCCACTAAAATCTAGGGGTATTCAATTAGGACTTTTAAAAATGAATAAAAGTGCAGAGGTATTCAAAATATCATTCATACTTATGGAATTAGAAAATCATGGATAATCATGGACTTTGTGGTGTTAACTATACATACCAAACTCCAATAATTTTCCAGCCTTCAAGCTAAAGATTTGAAAAAGTCTATCAAACTTTCCTCTTAAAAAAAAAAAAAGTGTATCAAAGTTCTTATTTCTGCGTGCGAAAAGGTTAGTCCTTCATTATTTCTCTTTCTTGATTTTTTGTCTTTTCTCTAATCTTTAATGATATCAAAGTTTTTTTATACCCAACATGTTCATTGTAGTTGTTGAATGCGATTTTTGTTTTGTTTTTTAATTGTGATACTTCGAACCCTAATATCAATAAAAATGATTTATGAAACCCTAAAACCCAAATATTGTGATTTACCCCCAAAACCATAAACAGTATTGCTATGACATACTAAATTTTATTTTATTAATTATTCTCATCGATTTGAATTTATATTATGATTCAAAGAAAGGTTGAACAATTGAATTTCAATTGATTGATTATAAATCAAGACATTGATCAATATTGTTATTATATATGTTAATCGGCTAAAACAAAATTGATGAGAATAATTAACCATAAACATCAAGTGATCTATACTGTATCTTTATGTTGTTGAGAGATTATGAATAATTATATTATGATTCAAAGAAAGGTTGAACAATTGAATTTCAATTGATTGATTATAGATTAAGACACTGACCAATTTTGTTATTATATATGTTAATTGGTGAAAACAAAATTGATGAGAATAATTAACCATAAACATCAAGCGATCTATATTGTATCTTTATGTTGTTGAGAGATTAGGAATAAGAACAAATTAGCTAGACAGAGTAACAATAATTCATTTGAGTCAATTTCAATTAAAAGATACTTGAGCATTGAAGAGGCAACAAGTTATTATCTTATTTTGTGTTTAGGCTGCATTGCTTTCATTTTTTGTTTTTATATTTTGTACATGCTAGGAAATCTGTAGAAGTCATTCATAATAAAGTACATAGATTTTATTGATTCATGAAAAGTCTGTTGCTAAAATCAATGGTTTTAAGAAATCAATAACAGTCTATCAATTTTTTAAAGAGTCTGTGGGCTTTTCAAAAAGTCTGTCATTTAAAAAAAGTCTACACAAATCCAAAAACAATACACCCCCCTTAGATAGGTTTGCAAGTTGCCAGCTATTTAGTTAGTGATTAATCTAATTTGGTGATCTTTGAGGCTACCAAAGCAATTACAGAGCTCCCTGGTGTGACCAACCTAAAATTGGCTCGTGGTTTTGACAGATATTGTATTGTGGTACTGGTAAGACCCTCTACGCTGTAGTAAGACAAATCTAGCTATGTAAAGGGTAAAATGCTAAAATATGAAACTACTTATGGCCATGGTCAAATTAATATTAAGTATTGATATGAAACATGAATATTGATGAATCATTGAATTGGATCTGTAAAATTAGTTATTTGACATTTTGAGTGTGCTAAAATGATTACCATCAGGAGCAGCAAGTGTATGCATCATTGATTCACAATCGCCTAGTCACTTTAGGTGACTCTAAATAGAAGTTATTGCTAGGTTATTAGTGTTTAAGCATAAACCTAAATTAATAGAGAGAGGGAGAGAGTTTAGAAGCAGAGAATGGAGAGTAATGTGTGTATTATTCTTTTCTCAAATGAGGGTTTATATAGGAGTACAATATAGTGTGAATGCAATAGGAAGAAGTTCATTGTTGTGGCTATGATCATCACAGCTGCAACTCCACATGGTTGCTGCAATGATGATAATTGCCATGCTTGTTGCCTCCCCACAAGCTTTATGCCACCCAAGTCTTCATACCTATATCTATACACTCAAGTATTATATCTATACACTCAAGTATTACATGATATAGCCATTATACTATAATACATTTATACTACAACACTCCCCCTTAGATATTTCATGTCAATAGTGTTGCCTAGGCAGTGCGCTTTTAAGTTGCCTCGTTAAAAACCTTGCTAAGTTATAGAAACCCTGTGGGAAAAAACAACCTTGGTTGAAGGAGAAAAAGAGCACAACGCATGTTGAGTGTGGAGTATGTTCCTGGATACTCCCCATGATTTCGACTCCCCCTTATGTCGCCCAAACATGGTGCTTCTTTCGTTGCCTTATTAAAAATCTTGTCAAGTAACAAAAACCCAGTGGGGAAAAAATAACCTCGGTCGGAAGGGAAAAAGAGCACAACACACATGTTTTGAGACCATATATGTAGACATCTCCCTCTGATGACTACGGTCATGGGAGTTCGGATAACTTCGGCAAATGATGCTACCAACATGTTTCTCGAAAGTGGAATGTAGGCAATGACTTAATGAGCAAGTCAGCCACACTGTCCTCAGATCGAACCTAGTTCACTTTGATCTTAAGGAGAGTCTGTTGTTGCTGATTATGCTTCATTTGTTCAAAACAAGCAGCATTATTCTAAATGCTTGTAGGCTCATCTGTGGTAGACTTCAAACCACAACTATTCCAACATGCGTAACTATGGATCCAATCCATATACATTCACGAACCACTTCGTGAAGAGCAATAATCTCTGCATTGTTCGAAGATATAGCAACTAAGGTCTATTCTGTAGACCTCCAAGATATCACGGTCTTACCCATGGTGAACACTTAACCAATTTGTGAATGACCTTTGTGTGGATCAGAGAGATACCCAACATCAGCAAAACCTTCCAAAACACATGTTATTTTGGGATGGGGATAGAGGACGCAGGCCGGTGTTGGAGACGTTCCTGGTTTGTGATGGGTCCAAATCCTTCATCTCTTTGTAGGGATAGAACAAGCCCATATCAATCGTACATTCCAAGTACTGAAAAATATCTCTTACACCAATCCAATAGCGTCGCGTTGGCCCAGAGCTATACTTTAGCCAACAAGTTCATGGAAAAATGAGATGTCCAGTCTTGTGCATTGAGCTAAGTACAATAATGCGCCTATTGTACTTGAGTAAGGCACTTCTGCTTCTAGCACATCTTCGTCATCATCTTTCAGACGAAGAGGATCCTTTTCAGGATCAAGACTACGAACGATCATAGGGTGCTTGAAGGGTTGACCTTGTCAAAATGCCTAAGTATCTATCAACACAGTGCTCAAGTTCTAAACTGAGGCATAATCATGTTCTCCCAAAATTCTTCATGTCAAACTCGGATTTCAAGTGTTCAGCGGTTTCCCTTAACTCTTTAAGGGCTTCTAATGAAGATCATGTCCAACACGAACCGTGATAGAATCTGAAACTTGTTATAGAAAGGCGCGGACATATTCTTTCCCAATCAAGTAGTCACTTTAGTGAGCATTTCAACCTTATTGCAAACGCGCTCCGTGGTCTAAAGCCACTTTACTTGGGTAAATAAAGTTCACCATGAACTTTCATGTATATTCCGTATCTAGATCCCCATAGAGATACGTAGTGACCACATTTATAAGCTATATGTTTAGTTATTCGGAAATTACCAGACTAACAAGGTAGTGGAATGCAATGAAATCCATTACAAGAGAATATGTCTCATCGTAGTCAATTACAGGCGTTTTGTGAGAAGCCTTGCGTCATAAGGCGAGATTGCCATCTCATTTTCTTATCACGCTTTCTAACAAAAACCTATTAGTCAATAGGTTTTATGTTAGGAGGTGTTGGCATCACTAGCTCAAAAACCTTCCTCTTCGTTAGAGAATCCAACTTAACCTGGATCGCATCTTTTCATGTAGGCCAAATTTCTCTACGTTGGCATTCATTCATCAACAGAGCGTGGTTTGATATCATCGGACTCAACAAACTCATGTGCAATGAAATGCACAACTACATCATCAATTATGATGGAGTTTCTATCCCACGTCTCATGTACACTAGTGTAATTTTCATAGAGTTCTAAATTCTCAGGGATAGGTTATGACGTTGAGGCGTCCCCCAACGATAACCATAATCTGGAAGATACTCATGAGACGGACTTTGAGTGTCGATAATCCAAGGATTGGTTTGTGTCAAAGTATCATTCAAATCTATGGGCCTCCCATGCATCCTAGCTGGGGCTATGGCCTGTAACGCCAGAGTGCCACTCTCTATAGCGTTGGCGCTTTGCCTACCTCCGTGTAGGGTGGCGCTACGTCCTTTCGTAGGGACGTCCTTCCTTGTAGGCATATTTACAGCAAATGTGTGTGATACCTTTAATAGGGATCGAGATGAGACATAATGGGGACAGACCACGACAATTCCTGTCGTTCATGTAGGACATTCATGTTCTTATCTCCCCCTAACGACGGGAAGATTGTCTCATCAAAGTGACATCCGCAAATCTAACAGTAAGGAGATCGCCTTGCAAGGGCATTAAGTGACGGACGATTGTTGGAGTCTCAAATCCAACTGAGTTGCTCACTCGTCTGTAAGGACCTATCATAGTACGCTGTGGCAGTGCAATTGGCACATAAATGGCTCACTCAAATGTGTGTAAGTATAAAATACTTATACCCAATCACTAGCTGTAATGCAGAGATACATTGAGTGGCGGTCGTAGATGAATTTAGCATAGTTTCATGCGATATTGCATCACCCCAAACGGATATAAAGAGATTGGTACGCATTACTAATGTCTGAACTACCATCGTAGTAATTTTCGTGAGACTATTTGGGTGTGTACATGGGAATGTGATGTCCAACATCAGTCCCATTGCAATAACCATCGAAAGTCTTCGATGTAAACTCTCTAGCATAGTTAAACTCAATTGACTGAATAAGATGATCCAGGGAAGGAGCTCATTGTCATATGATATGTGCTAGGAGTATAGCATAAGCAACATTTACAGGTGGACAATGGCACAACACGTGACCAGCGTGTTTGCGTGTCAACCAACATCATGAGATATTTAAACGTTTGTAAGTTGGTTTAATTAGTCCACAGAATCCCCACAGATTCTATGTAAGAACAGAATGAGTATTTTCATATCCTTTGCTAAAGAGCAAACGGTCATGCCAAAGCCTATATGTTTCAGAATCTTATAAATTATCTTTCATGACATGGTTGGATTCAATGACTCTAATAGTGGTTGCATACAATCCACTAGAGTTTCTCTAATACTCGTTTATTTCAGTAGTCATTAGAGGTGATGCAAAGGAACTCTTGTCCATTCTCACAATGTGTTTCCAAATGAAAACCATTGACTCTTTTATCTTTAAAACTCAATAGGGTTCTTCCAGCCCTTGGAGCATATAGAGATTCGGTGACATTAATATTTGTGCCATTTGGCAACAAAAATTGAGTTGGTCCTTGACCATGAATTAATTGTGATGGTCATGCTATCGTAGTCACTGAAGATCGACTAGGCGTCATCCATAAAAATAGTTTCCTATGTCGCAATATAGTATGTGTGGTGCCACTATCAAGAAGACATTCCAACTCTCCGGAAAACATACTGAAAGATAATAAAGTTCGGAATTTAACATATGTCCATGACATTGAATAATAATGCGACACTTTATTAATAAGAAAATTGCCAATGATTACATCAAAGTTTTCAAAGTCTATTCCAAAATAAAATCAAACTTAGACAAATTGTAGTTACTCAATCTGTTTGGTAACTCCAATAAAATATGACCAGGGAAGTAGAGAGAGATGTTGGTGGAGCGATGCTCTCTTAAGTATCACTATCTCAATTACTTTCCTAGGCATCATACTTCATTGGATGCACCACATGAGAAAGAGTTAATACAATTGTCTTTTATTGACTAAGGCACATTGCCGTTCTTGGAAAATAAAAAAGACTATTCTAATCAAAGTATGTGGCATCCTCGTGCACTTCATTTCCAGCTTTGAAGTCCTTAATGGCAAGATTGACATCTTCATCTTCTTCTTCTTCGGCAAGGTAGATTTGTTGCTCGCTCAAGTCCCTATATTTCTTGTAGCGTGCAGCTAGTTGGGCACTTGCATGGCATTGCTTGAACCAATGCTCAAGTGAACCACATCGATGACACATGTCATTGTGGTTACCTCCCTTCATTTGAGGTGCACGTCATGCATGTTGTGGACATTCCCTAGGAGGGTTGGAGCTATTACCATGACTCATGGTGCTACTTTCACGGCTCATGGTGCTATCTTCACGGCTCATGGTGGTACATACACGGCCCATGGTGCTACCTCCACGGCCGGTGTTGCCATATCCACCTCTCTCACGTGTGGCGTTACCATCACGTGTGCTCACTCTAAAGTTGCGGTTTCCTTCCTTATTGGAGGGGTTATATGGACCCATACGTCCTTCATGTCCCCTTT
Source organism: Rosa persica (assembly GCA_025331145.1). NCBI lineage: Eukaryota > Viridiplantae > Streptophyta > Magnoliopsida > Rosales > Rosaceae > Rosa > Rosa persica. Next base: position 3,507,386 of record WFKR01000002.1, on the reverse strand, counting down.
TATTAGGGTACCGCTCCTTGCGCCCTCTTTTGGGTGCATTATAATTCGCCTCATGAACGCTCTTAGTTCCAATGAGCCTTTAAATTATAATTCTTCACAAGGATGTTGTCGTGTTTTTCAGCTACAAACATAACATTGATGAGCTGATTAAACCTCGTAATTCGTCCAGCATTGACTTCAGTACGATATTGTTTTGATAGCAAAAGTGTTGCGACGAGAAAGGTGGAGAGAGCCTTCTCAATTAGCTCTTGTTCTGTGAGAGGTTGTTCACAAAACCTCAACATGGCTTTGAGGCGAAGAGCTTCTGAATTATATTCACTAACAGACTTGAAGTCGGTGAAACATATATTGTTCCATTGAACCTTCAAGTTAGGGAGGAGCGAATCTTGGATATTGTCAAAGCGCTCTTCTAGCGCTATCCATAGGTCTCTTGTATCTTTGATCGACATGTACTCTAATCTGAGTGATTTATCCATGTGGCAGGTCTCGGCAGTGGTTCGACAGATCTCGGCAGCGGTTCCTCTTTTTTCGATGGCCGATTCAGGCTGTTTCCGGCCGGTTCTGGCGATTCCGCTGCCGGTTATGGGCTTCTGGGATCAGGGGTTTTGATATGTGGTAGGTTTTGAAGGTTTTTTGTAGGGTTGGTAGAATAACGTCGATTGAATGATGAACTTCCTCTTCTCTTGTCAATTTGCAATTCGAATCCTAGAGCAATATCGTGCTGATAATGTGTTTAAGCATAAACGTAAATTAACAAAGAGAGGGAGAGAGTTTAGATGTAGAGAATGGAGAGTAATGTGTGGATTATTATTCTTCTCTCAAAGGAGGGTTTATATAGGAGTACAAGATAGTGTGAATGCAATAGAAAGAAGTCCGTTGTTGTGGCTATGATCATCACAGCTGCAACTCCACATGGTTGCTGTAATGATGATAATTGCCATGCTTGTTGCCTTCCCACAAGTTTTATGCCACACAAGTCTTCATACCTATATCTATACATTCAAGTATCTATTTACATGATATAACCATTATACTGTAATACATTTATATTACAACAATTAGCTAATAACCAATTTGCAATGATTTGAAATCGGGGCTAAAATACTGAAGTATTTTAGCCCCGATTAGCGGAAAAATTCCTATATATATATGTATATAGCCCCGGCCCAGTATTTTAGCCCCGATTAGCGGAAAAATTCCTATATATATATATGTATATAGCCGGGGCCGGGGCAACAACAGACTTGAGTACAAGACCTCATGGGCAAAACTACGGTTACCTAGGTCTTGAAGGCCTTAAGCCCCGGCCAGCTGATTCTCCATATTTTGTTGATGATAAACTCTATGTGATAGTATTGGAATTCCCGACAAAGCACCAATTACTAAATGTGTTTTTGGAGTAGTATTAAGAAAAACTTAAATTCAGATTAACATTGTTAAAAGCTAGAAAGATGCCTTGGCAGAAAAACAATAGCACTAGTAATATCCGTTTTTTTTTCTTGTTAATTAATACTAAATGATGATTGGGATCATGAGTTTGTTCTTGTCTTCGTTCATGTAGCTTTAAATCTCTCTATAAGCTACATTCTTTGATTGTATCAAAACAGACCAATTCGATGGTTGCACAGGAAATGATGGATATTTCTTCAGAGAAAGCCAAACCCACCGAAGAAGTTACAGGCAAGAAGCTGGGTGGCCTTAGAACCATGCCCTTCATCATATGTAAGAATTTGCCAAGTGTTTGATGTGTAAGAATTTATTTTCCTTTCGAAAAATTAATCAAAGTATTGTGTGAATCTCATATTTGCAGCAAATGAGACATTTGAAAAGGTTGCAAGCTATGGTCTTCATGCAAATATGATCTTGTACTTGATGAATGAATATCACTTGGGGTTAGCCACCGGAACATGTATCCTGTTCTTGTGGACAGCTGCAACGAACTTTACGCCAATCATGGGGGCTTTTCTCTCCGATTCTCACTTGGGCCGGTTTCGCGTGATCGTTTTAGGATCAGTTGTTAGCCTACTTGTAAGCAAATTTAGTTACTCATAATCAACTTCACAATAAAATTTAGATGAAACTATGTAATAGCCATTTTTGTTGTTGCAGGGAATGGTGGTGTTATGGTTTACAGCAATTTTTCCACACGCAAGGCCACTCCATTGTGATCCGAAATCTGGAGATAAATGTGTTCCAGCAAGCTCAGCTCAACTCATGCTACTCTATTCAGCATTTGCTCTCATGTCAATTGGATCCGGCGGCATCAAACCATGTTCATTGGCCTTTGGTGCAGATCAATTGCACAAACCCGAAAACCCGAAGAATGCAAGGATCCTGCAGAGCTTCTTCAACTGGTATTATGCTTCAGTTGGAATCTCAGTTATGATTGCAGTGACAGTCATAGTTTACATTCAAGACTCAGCTGGTTGGGTTGTGGGTTTTGGAGTCCCAGCAGGACTCATGTTGGTGTCTACAATTCTCTTTTTGTTTGGATCTTTCCTTTATGTTAAAGTGCCTGCAAACAAGAACCTATCTGCTGGATTTGTGCGAGTGATTGCTGCTGCTTGGAAAAACAGACAATTTGATTTGCCAACCCAGAATTTTGATGGATGGTATAGTCCTAAAGGTTCAAAGCTTGTTACCCCAACCAATAAACAAAGGTATAATACTCATAATCAAGTTAATTACTAAACTCATGGTATGGTTAGCTATCATATTAATTTTTAACTTCTGCGTTACCCCTCATTTAGAGCTAATTTTAATTTTATATAACCTGTTTTCTTTCATAACAATATGACTCGTTAAAAGGCTTTAGGAATGACAAAAAAGAAAGAAGGAAACTAATAGTCTGATATCCCTAGCTAACTTAATAGTTTGATATCCCTTGTGATTCCAGCCACGAGTTTCAGATGCATGTCATGCGTGAATAAAAGTTTAGATCCAAAGTTCGAGTCTCATTTGTTTAAGAACAAGAGGAATTGATAAACAGAAAGGGAGAGTAATATTTCAGAGAGAATAAAGATTTCAATGTGTTTATTCATCTCATACAAAGGGGTATTTATAGGAATACATTTCAAGTGTGAAAGCTCAAAGAGAAAATCAAAATGATAACCATCTTGATGATGATTTTCTGCCATGCTTGTTGCCCTTTGGCAAAGCATGTTTACATAAGTCTTCATACACTCAAGTACCTATGATTATACACTCAAGTACCTATCTAAATACTTTTACGTATTTTGTTACATGATATAGACATATACGGTATTTATACATTTATACTACAACACTCCCCCTTGGATATTTCATGTTCAATAGTATTGTGTAGATGGTGCGCATCGAAGTTGCCTCGTTAAAAACCTTGCCAAGTAATAAAACTCTGTGGGAAAAACAACCTTGGTCGAAAGGGAAAAAGAGCACAACGCGCGTTGAGTGTGAAGTATGTTTCTGGATACTCCCCCTGATTTAGACTCCTCTTGAAGATCGTGGGAGTTCGGATATCCTCCTCAATCCGATGCTCCTTACATGTTTCTCGAAAGGGGATTTTGGTAGTGACTTAGTAAATAAATCAGCTACATTATCTTCTGATCGGATTTGATTTACTTCAATATTTAGAAGTGTTTGCTGTTGCTGATTGTAGAAGAATTTCGGCGATATGTGCTTGGTATTGTCGCCTTTGATGAAACCTAATTTCATTTGCTCAATACAAGCTGCATTGTCCTCGTAAATGCATGTAGGTTCATTTGTGGTGAATTTCAAACCACAAGTTCCTCGAATGTGTCTATTTATAGACCTTAGCCATATGTACTCACGCACGGCTTCATGTAGTGCAATTATCTCTGTATGATTTGAGGAAGTAGCAACAAGAGTCTGTTTTGTAGATCTCCAAGATATCGCGGTGTTTCCCATGGTAAAGACATAACCTGTTTGGGAGCGACCTTTGTGAGGGTCAGAGAGATACCCTGCATCAGCAAAACCCGTCAAAACATCATTTTGATGGAGGGGAGGAGGAGAATGTCGGTCACTATGGATAGTGTTGCCGGCGCTCACATTTCTTTTCTCTCTGTAGGGATAGAACAAGCCCATATCGATCGTACCTTTTAGGTATCGAAGGATTGTCTTTATACCAATCCAATGGCGGCATGTTGGAGCAGAACTGTGTCGAGCTAACAAGTTTACTGCAAATGAGATATCCGGTCTTGTGCATTGAGCTAAATACAATAATGCGCCTATCGCACTTAGGTATGGTATTTCAGCTTCTAATAAATCTTCGTCCTCATCCCTTGGACGAAACGGATCTTTCATGGGCTCAAGACTACGGTTGATCATAGGAGTACTCACAGGCTTTGCTTTATCTTCATTAAAGCGCCTTAGTAACTTTTGAGTATATGCTGATTGATGGATCATAATCCCATCATTACGGTGCTCGAGTTCTATTCCGAGACAAAACCGTGTTTTCCCGAGATCTTTCATCTCAAATTCAGATTTCAAATATGTAGCAGTTTCTTTTAACTCATCTAGAGTTCCAATTAGGTTCATGTCATCAACATAAACTGCTACAATTGCAAATCCGGATCTTGTTCTCTTAATGAACACGCAAGGGCATATTTCATTGTTAACATATCCCTTCCCAATCAAGTAGTCACTTAGACAGTTATACCACATCCGTCCGGATTGTTTCAATCCATATAGTGAGAGTCTTAATTTTATTGAAAACGCGCTCCGTGATTTAGAGCCACTTGATTTAGGTAATTGAAGTCCATCTGGAACCTTCATATATATCTCTGAATCTAGATCCCCATAGAGATATGCTGTAACCACATCCATGAGCTGCATGTCAAGTTTTTCGGAAACTACCAAACTGACAAGGTAGCGGAATGTTATAACGTCCATTACGGGAGAGTATGTCTCCTCGTAGTCGATTCCAGGACGTTGTGAGAAATCTTACGTCACAAGGCGGGCTTTGTATCTAACAACCTCATTTTTCTCATTACGCTTTCTAACAAAGACCCATTTATGGCCAACAGGTTTTATATTTGGTGGTGTTAGTGTTATAGACCCAAATACGTGTCTCTTTGTTAGTGAATCCAATTCAGTCTGGATCGCATTTTTCCATTTTGACCAATCTGCTCTTCGTTGGCATTCTTCAACGGAGCGAGGTTCGATATCATCGTATTCTATAATTCCTTTTGCAATATGATATGCAAACGCATCATCAATAGCCATAGAATTTCTGTCCATAATTACATGTATACTAGTGTAATTCATGGAGATCTCTCTATTCTCTGGAATTGGTTCTACTATTGGAGCGTCCTCCAATGATGTCTCTTGGACATAACCATAATCCGGAATTTTTTCATGAGATGGATTATTTATATCGATGATTAATGGATTATTTTGTGTCAAGCTCGCTTTCTTTCTTGGGCGAGAATCCATCGAACCTATAGGCCTCCCGCGCTTTCTAGCAGGAGCCATGGGTCTAGCCACTGCATCACCCATAGAGGGAATGTCATGTCCTTTAGTTTTAGGAACATCAATCCTTGCAGGTACGTTTGCAGCAGGTATGTGTGATCTTGTCACTTTAACGATATCAGAAAACGCATCAGGCATTGATTCTGCTACGTTCTGAAGATCGAGAATCCTCCGCACTTCTATTTCAGACTGTGTGGTTCGGGGATCAAGATGAGACAAAGTGGGGACAGACCACGTCAATTCCTGTCTTTTCTGTTGAACATTAATGTTCTTGTCTCCCCCTAATGACGGGAAGATTGTCTCATCAAAGTTACAATCCGTAAATCTAGCGGTAAATAGATCACCTGTCAAGGGTTCTATGTAGCGGATAATGCTTGGAGTATCATATCCAACATAAAGGTCTAAGCGTCTTTGAGGACCCATTTTGGTGCGCTGTGGCGGCGCAATTGGCACATAGACTGCACGCCCAAATATGCGTAAGTGTGAGACATTAGGCTCATACCCAGTCACCAGTTGGGACGCAGAAAAGGGTTGAGTGGCAGTGGGTCTTAGACGAATAAGCATAGCTGCATGTAATATTGCATAGCCCCAAGCAGAAATAGGGAGATTGGTTCGCATAACCAATGCCCTGGCAACCATTTGAAGTCTTTTAATGACAGCTTCTGCGAGTCCATTTTGGGTGTGTACATGAGGGACAGGATGTTCGACCTCAATCCCAATGGACATGCAATAATCATCAAAGGTTCTTGATGTAAATTCTCCAGCATTGTCAAGACTTATTGACTTAATAGGATGATCAGGGTGGTGAGCCCTTAATTTAATGATTTGTGCTAGGAGTTTAGCAAATGCAGCATTTCTTGTGGATAAGAGCATGACATGTGACCAACGTGTCGATGCATCAACCAACACCATAAAATATCTAAATGGTCCGCAAGTTGGTTGGATAGGTCCACAAATATCACCTTGTATTCTTTATAAGAATGGTATATTTTCTTTAGTGTCCTTTGCATAGGATGGTCTTGATCCTACCTTTGCTAAAGAGCAAGCTTTGCAAAACGAATGATATACTTTAGAAGTAACTCTTTGGACCAATATTTGGTTCGTACTTCTTTTCGTTTTGAAGAATGGATGTCCGTGTGAAGTTTTTAATATACAGAGCATCATGTCACGACCTGGATGTCCCAAACGGTCGTGCCAAAGCTTGTATGTGTCAGGATCCCATAAATTATCATTCATGACATGGTTGGATTCAATTACTCTAATAGTGGTTGTATACAATCCATTAGAGTGACACATAAGTTTATCTAAAACTCGTGTATTTCCGTAGTTTTTAGAGGTGATGCAAAGGAACTCTTGTCCATTCTCACAGTGTGTTTCCACATGAAAATCATTGGCTCTTATGTCTTTAAAGCTTAATAGGGTCCTTCCGGCCCTTGGAGCATATAGAGCTTCGGCGACATTAACATTTGTGCCATTTGGTAATAAAAATTGAGCTGGTCCTCGACCATGAATCAATTGTGATGGTCCTGCCATCGTAGTTACTGAGGATCGACTGGGTGTCATCCATAAAAATAATTGCCTATGTCGCAATATCGTATGTGTGGTGCCACTATCAAGAAGACATTCCAATTCTCCGGAAAACATACTGAAAGGAATAAAGTTCGGAATATTAACACATGTCCATGATATTGAATGCGATACTTTATTAATAGGGAAAATAGCCAATGATTACATCAAAGTTATTCATAAGTCTATTCCAAATATCAAACTTTAGACAAATTGCTATCACTCAATCCGTTTGGTAATTCCAATGAAATATGACCAGGAATGTAGAGAGATGTTGGTGGAGCGAGGCTCGCTTAAATACCCCGATCTCAATTGCTTTTCTAGACATCATACTTCATTGGGTACGCCACATAAGGAGTTTAATACAATTGTTATTTATTGACTAAGGCACATTTGCCATTCTTGGAAAATAGAACGAGGATTATTCTAATCAAAGTCTGTGGCATCCTCGTGCTCTTCATCTACAGCTTTGAAGTCCTCAACAGTGAGATTGACATCTTCACTATTTTCATCTTCGGCAAGGTTAGCTTCTTGCTCTCTTGCTTCCCTGTACTCCTTGTAGCGTGCAGCTAATTGGGTACTTGCATGACATTGTTTAAACCAATGCTCGATTGATCCACATCTATGACACATGTCATTGTGGTTCCCTCCCTTCATTTGAGGTATAGGTTGTGCAGGTTGTACAGATTGTGAGGGTTGTGCAGGTTGTACATGTACTCTAGTCTGAGTGCTTTGTCCATATGACGTCGCATCAAGATGATTGCTTGTGCATGCTTCTTGGGTGTTCGAGGGAACACAAGGGCCGGGTTTGGTTCATGGATGATGGGCAATATCCCCTTTGATGTGAGATGGTTCTCAACGTCGGTTTTCCAGCTATGGTAATCCGAACCTGTTGAGTCAAGGATTTGAAAATCGAGTCTAGGTTCATTCGACATCCTTAAAGATAAGAAGAAAATATTAGTTTCGGAGTTAAAACTTCCACGAAAAATAATAAGATTTCCAAGCTATGCTACCAAGAAATCAATTTCCAAGAATCATTGTGAACACTCTTAGTTCATTGATTACGAACGCTCTTAGTTCATTTGGCGTGAATTTCTATAATTCCGCTTTTGATTGTAAGTTCCCGAGAAAAAAGAAAAAGAAGAGAAAATAAATAAAAACTCAAAAACTGGAACTTTTAGTAAAGAATACCTTGGAATAGTGTTGCTGGAAATTTTTGACCGGAAAAATTATCGGAGGTGACCGGAAGGATCGTTGGAAAAAGTCGAGAAAAATTGTCCGAAAATTCGCCGGAAAAGTGTCGAAAAAGTCGTCGGAAAAGTTGTCGGAAAGTCGCCCCGCAAATCTGTCGACAGATGTGTCGACAGCTGCTCGGCAGCTGTTGCGCAGGGGTCGGGGTCTCGGCAGCTGCTGCGCAGGGGCCTCGGCAGCTTCTCGGCAGCTGCTGCGCAGCTCTCGGCAGGTCTCGACAGCACCTCGGTAGCTGCTGCGCAGCTCTCAGCAGCACCTCGGCAGGTCTCGGCAGCGGTCCGGCAGCGGTCCGGTTTGGTTTTTCTGCTTCCGGCGGCAGGTTCAGGCGGTTTCCGGCCGGTTCTGGCAATTCTGAGACCGGTTCCGGGCTCCTGGAATCAAGGGCTTTGATCTGAGCTAGGGTTTGGGGATTTTTTGTAGGTTTGGAAAAATGACTTCGATCGATGATGAACTCTTCTTTCGTCAATTTTCGATTCTAATTCTAGAGCAACTTCGTGCTGATAACGTGTTTAAGAACAAGAGGAATTGATAAACAGAAAGGGAGAGTAATATTTCAGAGAGAATGGAGATTTCAATGTGTTTATTCATCTCATACAAAGGGGTATTTATAGGAATACATTTAAAGTGTGAAAGCTCAAAGAGAAAATCAAAATGATAACCATCTTGATGATGATTTTCTGCCATGCTTGTTGCCCTTTGACAAAGCATGTTTACATAAGTCTTCATACACTCAAGTACCTATGATTATACACTCAAGTACCTATCTAAATACTTTTACGTATTTTGTTACATGATATAGACATATACGGTATTTATACATTTATACTACAACATCATTAACCCTTTGTGATGCTTTACTATGGTAACATAGTATTCGAAAACTAATTGGCGTTACTGCGTTAGATTGTGGAATAGCATATATGAAGGACCGAATGACTGATACAATAGTTTTTGGTATTGAACTTCTTTTTTCTTTCGGATCAAATTTTTGTATTGAAGTTGAGTTAAAAGTTAATATGCATTTCTTTTTGTTGTTTTAATTTCAGGTATCTAAACAAAGCTTGCATGATTAGAAGTCGTGAAAAGGACTTGGGCCCTGATGGATTAGCCATAGATGAATGGAGGTTGTGCACAGTTAGACAAGTAGAAGAGCTGAAGGTACTGATCAGCGTCCTGCCCATCTGGTCATCCAGCATCGTGATTGCCGTGATCATCACCCAACATTCAATTCCTGTAGTACAAGCAACCACCATGGACAGGCACATCTTCCCCCATTTTCAAATGCCAGCAGCCTCCTTCTCCCTCTTTGGAATTCTTACTCTCACAATTTGGGTGGCATTATATGACCGGGTTCTAGTCCCGTTGATATCAAAGTACACGAAGAGGCCTCGTGGATTGAGCTTCAAGCAACGAATTGGTACAGGGCTAGCTATCTCCTGCTTGGCAATGGCTGTGGCATCAGAGGTGGAGAGGCGTAGAAGAAACACAGCAATCCAAGAAGGGTTTGCAAATAACAAGCACGGTGTAACCACCATGTCTGCTAAGTGGTTAGTGCCACAACATTGCCTGATTGGCCTTGCTGAGGCTTTCAATGCCATTGGGCAGATAGAGTTCTACTACTCTCAGTTCCCAAAGAGCATGTCTAGTATTGCTGTGGCTCTTTTGTCACTTGGTTTTGGAATGGGAAGTTTGGTTGGAAGTCTCATTGTGACTGTTATGAACAATGTGACCAAGAAAAAGGGGGAGAGTTGGGTTTCAAGTAACCTCAACCAAGGTCACTACGATTACTACTATTTGGCAATTACTATCTTGAGTTCGGTCAATTTCTTGTATTATTTACTGTGTAGTAGGGCATATGGGTGTTGTGAGGATAGAAAGATTTGGGATGAAGGTAACGATGATGAAGACATGAAAGAGGAAGAGATGGCCAAGTCTGGAGAGCACTCTGTGATCTTCTCTGCTTGATTACTATTTGTTTTCTGAAAACCAGATAGCAAATGGCTTTGGCAAATATTGTATTGTTGTAAGACGATCAACAATGGAGCGTGACATGTTCCAAGCTCTTGGAAAGGGATACAAAAAAGTTCTGGTTGAAAGAGATTCAAAGATCCTTATCACGTAAGTAACGGACCTGTAACTGGTTTGGTTACAAAAAAGTTCTGGATGTCATTTTAAGTGACGGACCCGTAACTGGTTTGGTTAGTAGGGAGGAGTGTGGAGATTTCTTGTCCACCACCGGTTTTTCCCGTTCTATGTATTTTGGTTGCTTCTAAATAAATTTGTTATCCATTCTCCAAAAATAAAAATAAAAAACAAAATCCTTATCACGAAAGAGTGTAATATTCCCTAGTGCATTAAAACCTTAGTTAGAGACCTTATTTGGCTAGCTCAGTCTTTTGAACACAATTCTTTCAAGCATGTGTATAGAGAAAAACAAATTTTACCGCTGATAATTGAGTTGATGTTGGTCATTCTATTCCCGAAGTCGCTACTGGAATAGAGGACTTCCTCTTTCAAGTCTATCTGCTTTTAGTTTTGATAGTGTTAGTTTTGGACTTTTGGTTGTAAAATTTGTTTTTTTTTTTTTTAAGTTTAAAATGTCATCCATTATATAATTCAACAAGCAGTATATACAATAATGACACACACATGAGTCGTTAGAAAAGTCGTTACACAGCATACCCATTACACATCTGTATGTATTCACTGGCCAACGAACAGTACGCCTACTAGGAGCTATGGCCCCATGTAAAACTTTTTCTTTTTCCTTTTTGATGATCTAATGGGCAATTAAGTGCAATTTTATGAAATTTTTTAACTAATTAGCTCCCATAAGGTTCTTAATGCACTGCTACAAGGAGAATAGCCAAGGAAAAATTGGGTCTGCCATTGTTGTATGCATGTCTACGGTTTTCTATCGGTCCTATCCTATGAAACAATTTTTGGACTAGCTGAAATCTTCAATAAGCTCATACGATGTAAGAAAAGAATACCATATGTTAAGAATCATTGAAGAACTTGTTGCATGTTAGACATTCTTTTCATATGATTTTAAGCTCGAATGTTTTCTAATAATATCATGGGTCCTTCAATGATGTTAGCTCTGTGGTTAGAGCGCCCACTACTTAGGATCTATGTTCTGGGTTCGAGTCATCATGGGCGTATGAGTGAAATCCTTTTATCATCTTTTTTTTTAAAAAAAAAAAAAAAGACTTTGACCCAAAGCACCAAAATTGATCAAAATTAACCCACTTACCCTAGCAACGGATTTTTATTTCCATTAACACAATTTAAACTAAATTGACATTTTTGCCCTCAGCCTAATTAAAAAACTACATCCATGCCATTTAATTCCTCTCTCCCCTCTTTACCACCGGCCACGACTCTCTCTCTCTCTCTCTCACAGATCTGATTGGGGAGCAGTATTGTCGTCACCATCTTCTTCCTCAGCGGCGAAGCCACTCTCCACGGGTTGATGACCTCTGCCGACACCACCACCTGCGCCGGTGGAGGAGAACAGCGTTGATCTGGTGCCACCACCACCACGACGTCGACAATCTCCGATCCGATTGGGAATAGAGTGCAGGGTCAAAAGGTTATCTCCAGCGAAAGAGTTCGTCTCGATTCTACTGCAGCCCGTCGCAGATCAAAGATTGTCGACTGCAACCGCCACAGATCAGAGATACTCGCCTTGATTTCAACTGCAGCCTCAACGAACAACCACGATTTGGTGCCCAGAGCTTTTCTCTGGGTGCCCAAATCAATTTCTTTCTTTCTTTGTTTCTTTTTTTCTTTAGGCGTAAAATTGGGGCAAAAGGCCCAAAATGAAAAAAAATAAAAAGGTTCTATTAGAACTTCGCCGAAATGAGGCAGAAGAAAATGAATTTTTTTTAATTAAAGTTTTATTTATCTAATTTTATGAAGATTAGTTCCTATAATGTTCTATTAGAGGACAATAGACGTCTATTAGGGGGCAATAGATGATTGGGGCAATAGACATCTATTGGGGGACAATAAACGTCTATTGGGAGGCAATAGACGTCTATTAGGGGCAATAGAGGTTTTCAGAAAAATCTTGTGGGCAGCGGCTGGTGACCAGAACCAGGCGAAAGTTGGCCGGAATCCGGCTCCGGCGGCCGGAGAACGGCTCCGGCGAAGTATATGGTTTCTCTCTCTTCCATTTTCTTTCTCTCTTCTCTAAGTAACAAAAGGGTGAGGGTAAAATAGTATTAAAAAAACAAAAAACTTTAATGGAGTATTAGGGAAGACTCTCTTAGAGTGTTTTGGGTAAGAGAGAATTAAAAAAACTTAATGGGATAAGTGAGAAAAAAATCCCTAGAAATAGGGTAAATGGACAAAAACCCTAATATCATTAAAGTAATTAAAAGCTAATTGTCTGGTACTAGAGTGTTTTAAAATGTCTAAATCACCGAATTAGTGGAAGAAAAAAACTGTCAAGATGCATATAGTAATACCCAGTACGATTTGGTCTAGTGGCATACTCCCCTCTTTGTATGTGGGAGGTTGTGAGTTCGACTCACGAAATACTAATTGTGAAATTTGCAATGATGAACAATAGTCGTAGTTTGAATAAACTCTAATTTGAACTTCTTCTTTTTTAATAATGAACTTTTTTTTTATCTCCACCCACCATATTTATTCATGTCATTGAAAGTTGAAGTCGTGATCTCTACATTATTAATTAGGCTAGCTAACCATTTTGTCATGACTCGCCCAAAAAAAGAGTAAATTTATCATTGTTTCATCTTTTGTGCATTAAGTTTAATTTTTTTTTTGAATAAAATCAAGGATTTCTCATTATAGTCGTCAAGCTAGAGCATTACATTACATATCTTTCCACTGCCTTGAATACAGAGGACAAATAAGAAAAGTGGTATATGTATCTAGTACCACTCTTTAACGAACTCCCATGCTCACTTATTAAAAAGCAAGCCTAAAACTATGAAGAAAAACATAGTTGATATAGTTCAAGTAACCTAAAACTCTATATTTTCTCCTTGCCCTTAACACTAGGGCTGGGAGGTTTTGTCAGAAAAGCCAAGCAAGCTTCCTGTGCAGCAGCAACATTTTTTGACTTCGGTGGGTTTTTTTGTTTTTTGATCCCAAAGGCCTGCCTCTCTTCTTTTTAGTCCCAGAACTATCAGCTTCAGACTTTGGAACAAGAATGCTACCCAAAGTTTCAATTAACCCCAAGGATTTAGCATTGAATTTAGAACTAAACTTCGGTATCTTGAGCTTTTTGGAGGGAGCCTCAGTGCATCCCGCTGAAGTAAACAACTCAGGCAAGAGTACCTTTAAATTTGTTGGGGAGCTATAGTCAGAAGGCTGCCAATCTCTCTTCGTCGAAGTAGTTGACTCAACCGGGACTAAGGCCAAGGTGGAACACTCTTCATCTCTGTTGGATGCCGACCTACTATCTGATCCCTTCAACACCACAGGTTTACGGCCTCCCTGCTCCTTTGAGTGAAAAAGGGAGCGTGCCACCGATGGTAACACAGGGTTCTAGAGCCCATGGAACTTAAACATGCCATTCTAAAAACGGGCTTTGCATGAAGCTTACAGAAGGACCAATGATCTCCAATTTCCGTTAAACGGGATTTTGTTCCATACGAGGAAGAGCCCTGCCATCTGCTGCAGGACACACACCATGCTCATGGAAAATTAAATCACATTGGCTACACTTACCCACAAGGTTCTCAAAGAAGAAATTGATCTCCGCTTCAACATCCGGTGCAAGCTTGACTTTCTTTGTTAGAGCAAAAGGTTTGGAAAGCTCACGGGAAACCCTAACCCGTTCTTGCCGGTATTATAAAAAAGTTTCTCATCCAACTCCATGACCTTACCCTCAATAGCAGCAATATCCCAAATATTGTTTTTGTTCTCAAAGAGTGGTGGGATACCAGTGATACGTACCTAAAAAAATAACATATTCAAATCCATCGAGTGCGGTGGTGCAATACCATCATACTCTTGTAGCACGACCGAGGCTTGGTTGAAACGCCATGGTCCTCCACGCATTACCTTGTTTAGGTCTCCTTTGAGGTCAAAAGCAATGACAAAAGAGGCTGCAACGTCATCCATGGATGGAGCAGCAGTCTGGGTTTGGCGTGTAGTAGCGGTTCCGGCAGTCTTGATGAGCAGCTTAGGGTCTGGCGTCCATAGCAGCACCTAGGTTTTTCACACTGTCCTTCTTTGAGTTGTATGAGTTGACACATGAAATTGAACTTGTTTATGTCAGGAAAATGCATTTATAATTCGGAATTCTTCAGTGTCGTCAAATTTTTTTGTATCATGCATTAAGTTTAATTGTTTAAAAGAAATGGTAATAAATAAAGTGTATCATTTTACTCAAACTCTATTACATATTTTTTTTTTTTGACAAAGATTTCACATAATTTGTGGTATCACACATGAACTTATCATTATTATTATTATTTTTTATATATTATTATTTTTTATATAGAAAACCGAAACTCACATTTGGTGATAAAAATGTTAAGAGATACAATTAAGTGGACCACAACTGACATAATTATACATCAGAAATTGGAGAATCTTGCTGATGTCTACAACAGAACATGAGTGCCACAGGGTCCAAAACACAAGTAGTCAGCTAAGGAACAACAGAACACCAAACTTATTTACCGACAATTCAAGAACCCCTCAGAAAAGAGACCACCATCTCCTGCTTCCATTCTGCATGTGGTGGGGTGATGGTCCAGCAACATGACCATGCCGTCAAAAATGATTAGCAAAGTAGCCCTGTCCTGCCAGACGTCTTCTTTCCATTAGGCGAGTTCCCAACCACGGAACGCGAACTATGCCACAAGACTGACAATTGGAGCAGCAGGAAGAAGAAACCAACTCCCCCAACTATTTTCTCCACCGGAGGTAATAGAGTCAGATTCCCTACTTACTTGGAACCTATGCTTCACTCTAGTTTCATTAAAAGCATGTTTTTCACCTTCTTCGATCAGCTCTATTAGAAACACCAGCAGACCTGTCCTCTCTAGCATTCTGCCGCCGGGCGTGGATCTCCACTGTACCACCAGCATTCCGCTTCCCCTCTTCGTAGTCTCTGTCATCAGTTGGTATCTCATAACGACAAAGGGGGCAAGAACTCCGTGTACTCAACCATGGCAGAATACAGGGAGCTAGTGATACAAGTGAAAGCAAGGAAGCTGATTCACTTCAGTGCCAATAGTCAATACGTCCTTGCAAATTGCACAGGCAAAGTCATCATGCGTCTCATGTTCCTTGCTAATAAGAATGAGAGGCAGATTATTCGAAAATGAGACAGCAGCAGGAGGTGCTCCTCGTCTTAAAGCTGTCTGCCTCAGCAAGATGCTCCAGCAATTCTTCAAAGCCTAGTGCATCAGGATAGTCACCAGAATTTGTAACATAAGGCATCATGTCTGAATCATCGAAGTTAGATAACATATCACGGGAATTCCTTCCCCTCATTCCCCAACGAAGTGGACCATCAGTTTCAGTAATATGTCTTGGTGCATTGACTGCGCGGTTTCTTCTATCAGAACTCGAAATCAAAGGGTTTCGCGGTTGACTATTGGCTTCTGCAGATTCAACCATGTTTTTCACAGACTCAACTTCTTCCCATTCATCATCTTCTTCATCCTCCTCATCATCGTTATCATCTTCTTCATGGGTAATAAGACTTTTTCACACGGATTTACTGTAGTTAAAAGCCACAGATATCCGTACAAAATATAAATATTAACAGAAATCCGTGTGAAATGAGCATAATTAGACCCACAATAATTTATATAATAACAATATTGACGGAAATCTGTGTGCATAACCAATAGTAACAGATATCTGTGTAAAAGCTAAAACATTTTCACACGGATATCTGTGTGAAAAATCAATTCACACTGATTTCTGTGTCTATTATAAATTAGTTTATTTTGAAATCATCATTTTTTATGTTATGTGAATTATGGAGGCACGGATTTCCGTTACAATAAGTATTTGATACAGATTTCTGTGTGAATGAGTAACACACAAATATCTGTGTGAAATGTTTGACACAGACATCCGTGTGAAAAGAAAAATTGGCTACAAAATTCCCTGTGAAAAAAGCATAATTGGGTCCATATTAATTTTTACAATAATAATATCAACGGAAATCCGTGTGCATAAATAACAGTAACAGATATCTGTGTAAAAGCTAAAACATTTTCACACGGATATCTGTGTGTCACTCAATTCACACTGAAATTCTGTACATATTACAAATTAGTTTATTTCGAAATAATTAATTTTTTTTTGTTATGTGAATTACGAATGGATAGATTTCCGTTACAATAAGTATTTGATACAGATTTCTGTATGAAATGAGTAATACATGAATATCTGTATGAAAATATTGACACAGATATCCGTGTGAAAAGAAAAATTGGCTACAGAATTCCGTGTGAAAGAGAAATTTGATACAGATTTCTGTGTGAAATGAGTAATACATGAATATCTGTGTGAAAATATTGACACAGATATCCATGTGAAAAAAAAGTTGGCTACAGAATTCCGTGTGAAAAGAAAAATTTGCTACAGAATTCCGTGTGAAAAATGAGATTACACACAGAATTCCGTGTTAAATAATCGACTGACAATTGAGATGACAGTAATGGTTACCGAGGTAAATACACACGGAAATTAGTTGTAACTGTGTAAGTATTTCACACGGATTTCCGTGACAATTCTGCTTATAATTAGCAAATTGATCAATTTTGGCCATTGTTCTTATGTTCTTCTGTTATTCTCATCAAACCAGCTACTGATGCTGTGCTCCCTATTACTCCACAAGTTAGAGAAGACATCTATGCACAAGTTCTTGGGCCAGAGAAGGGTAACCGAGTGAGAGGACTTGGAGCGGGAGTACGCTGGCGTGATGTTCCGTACATTCATACAGAAAAAAGAAGTATTTCAGCCACTATGGAAGCAATGAAAGCAACAATTGAGGAACAACGCTTGGAGACTGCAAGATTGAGGAGTGAGGCTGAAAAAGAAAGACAAGAAGCTGCACAAAGGGAGGAAATGATTAGGATTGAATCAGCTGAGATGAACAAACGTTTCGCCGTACAAATGGAGGACTTTAAGAAGCAGCAAGAGGCAGCTATGGAAGAGAATGCAAGGAAGGTGAATGAACTTGCAAGACTTCAAATTGGTAGATGGATGAAAGAAGCTGGTTTTTCAGGGATTGAAACGGCACCACAATTAGATAGCGACCCAATGACACAGCTTGCAACAGTCCAACCACAATGCAATAGACCTGCGATTCCAACCCCACCTATCGAGGATGTGTATCAACCCGAAATGCCTCAAACTGTGCAAGAATCGTAGCTGAACTGAAAGGGTTAGTTTCACCTACCATTATCTAGTTTGATGGTTATGTTTTTGCCTACTTTGAGTTAGCTCTCAAAGTATTTTGATGAAAATTATTCTTGGACAAGGATTATGTTGTTAAAGGGGGAAAATCTTAGTGATATTCCACCTTAAACAACAATGTATTCTAGAAAACTCCCTTGTTTTTGTAATCCAAGAATTTACCTTCATATGAAATGTATTTTGCTAGAAATGTAAAGAACATCAAGCTATGAATGTAAAGTTTTAATATTTTAGATTCATTTGTGGATTTGTTCATTTTATTATAAATATTTGAAGTATATTTATTGTAGAATACTAAAAATATTATTATGTTCAGGTTGCAGATTAATTAATAATTATTTTTTAAATGCTGGTACTTTTACACACTAAAATCAGTGCGAGTTAGATTATATAGATTTCTTTCGAAAAATAGGTTTTGACACAGAAATCAGTGTGAAATAGAGTTTTATATTTCACACGGATTTCTCACACAGAATTCCGTGTGAAATACAGTTTCCACATTTGACACAGTAATCCGTATGAAATATAGTTGTTAACAGATATCCGTGTGAAATACAGTCTACACATTTGACACAGAAATCCGTGTGAACAACTCTATTTGACACGGATTGCGTTCTATTCCGGTAATTTATATTTATGGAATTATAGTGGGGCCCACGTCTAATATTCATACGGACAAAATAATCCGTGTGAGATGAGCATTACCCCCCCTCCAAACCGCACGGTAACTCAATCTATGCGTGTACGGTGGGTAAAAGCTATCACACACTGAAATCCGTGTGAAAAAGTCTTATTACCCACAGATTTTTATCTGTGGGTAATTGTTATTTTGCTAGTTAAATCCTGATCAGGGTCATCTGAGTTCCATGGGTTGAGACCAGCATGCATTGGATCAATGTCAATATCACTATCAAAAGCGCTTCCATAATCTGGTTGTGCAAAAGTCTCTGTATCCAAGAAACCATGCAGGTCTACAGAAGCATCGGAATCGCCATAGGCACTAAAAGATACTACATTGATATTTGATTCACTCTCCCCATAGAGAGAATCCACATCATCGAAACCATCACTTTCAGTATCAGAGAGAACCCGCCTTCATCTTCTAGACCCACTTGGTGTAGTACTGGAACTTGTGCGCTGTGATATCCTAGCAGCAGAATCACCATCTACAGGTAGATCCTCAAGCCCAGAGCCAGGGGACTGATTTTGCCGCACCAGATTAATCATAAGTGAGAACTGTTGTGAGAAAATATCCTCAACTGACTCGGAAGTCGGAAGACTCGGAACTACTGTACCTAGCTCTTCTTCTCCTAGACGGCCTCCTCCGATAAGAGTCACGTGTGGAGGTACCAAGATCTTCAAGGTACAAAAATTTACAGTCCCCACACATGTTGGCAGTTGCCAGATCACCAATTGCCTCGTTCTTGGGCGAAAGAGCCCTTTGGCACAGAGCACATGTTGCAGGTTCCACAGAATGGTCAGCTATCATCCCACTATCCATCTCGGGACTAAATTGAAAAGCTCAAAAGCTTGAATCTTTTGAGCCCAGCAGCTCCGATCATGCGGTCTCCAACTTCAGAAAAAATTTACGATCTTTCTGTAATGATTTACCGGGAAAAATCGTACGCAGTGGGCTAAGGAAAAAAAAAAAGGAGGACAAGACCTCTTCCACCACACATGAACTTAAATACTTGAGCATTTTCTTTTTTTTTCTTTTTTTTTCTTTATATTGGAGTGATATCCATGCAATAAACTAGGTACAATTAAGTAGTATACCTTAATTCCAGTTTTTGTATAGTTATATCAAAGGTGCATAGAAAAGAAACACAGAAATCATCTTATACCATTACAGACAACGTAAGTTAAGGGTAGCCGCTCGTTAAAATCAAACACCCCACTACAGGAAAACAAGAAAGCCTAAAGGAGTGAAGGCCAAGGGCGTCAAACCCAAATACAACGACTATATTGTGACAAAAGGTATTTATGATTTTGAATGCATGACCGGTGATTACATAGCATCTAAGTCCTAATCGAACCATAACGCCAAGTACAAAACAAATTTTTTCATTAGTGAAAAAAAAAAAATCCAAACTTGACTTAAGAATGTTAGGTTGCATATGAGTACGTACTCTAGTCTTTATGGATAGGGACCTTTTTTTAGTTGGTCCAAAGAATGTTAGCTAGGTTGCATGTTGAAGACTTGAAGGTATTATAGCGGCCGGGAAGGCATAACTCAAACCAATTATATATCATGTTTTAATTGCAGAGGGATGGCTTAAAAAAAAAAAACTGGGACGATGTTGCTATAATCAAGCATATCTTTTTGTACTCGTTCGGCAGAATATTGGTATTACGTTCCTTCCGATTTCTTTTGTTCCGAATATGAAATTAGAAGTTTGATGGCTGGACTCTGGAGTACTTTGACTCAATGGACTAAAATGATGCCTCCATGCTTTGCTGATGATAAACGTTAATATGACAATGTTGCCATATTGGAATACCCCACAAAGCACCAATCACCAAATTACTACGAAAAATGTAGTCATAAATCCATATCGTTAACACTATGTGGACAAGAAAGATGCCGCGCGGCAGAGATACAATTGAAATCCAGTCAGTATTAAATATATTTCTTTACTAATTTTAAATATTAGTGATGATTGTGATCATGTAGCTTTAAATATCCCCGTTCGTTCTTTGATTGTACACAAACAATTCAGTCTGAAAGAAATTCTGATGGTTGCAAAGGACATTATGGAGCAAACCAAAGCCAGCAAAGCAGTTACAAGCAAGAAGCTGGGTGGCCTTAGAACCATGCCTTTTATAATAAGTAAGAACTTTCCCAGGTGTTGGATGATTAAGTTCCTTCGTTTTCCTTGGAGAAATTGATCATGGTTTTATGTGAACATCATATGTGCAGCAAATGAGGCACTTGAAAAGGTTGCAACCTATGGTCTTCAAGCAAATATGATCTTGTACTTGATCTATGAATATCACTTGGAGGTAGCCACTGGAGCAAGCATTCTGTTCTTGTGGACATCCCTATCGTACTTAACGCCTATCTTGGGGGCTTTTCTCTCTGATTCTTGGTTGGGTCGGTTTTGTGTGATCACTTTGGGAACAATCATTAGCCTACTCGTAAGAAAATTTGATTACTCATCATCAACAAATCCCATTAAGTTTATATGAAACTATATGTAATTATCATCTTTATTATTGCAGGGAATTGTTATTTTATGGTTTACAGCAATATTCCGAAAAGCAAGGCCAGTCCATTGTGATCTGCTGTCTGGAGAAAAATGTGTTTCACCAAAGCCACCTCAACTCTTGCTTCTGTTGTCCTCATTTGTTCTCATGTCCATCGGATCTGGTGGTATCAAACCTTGTTCAATGGCCTTTGGTGCAGACCAAATGGAAAATCCTGAAAACCCAAAGAATGCAAGCATCATGCAGAGCTTCTTCAATTGGTACTATGCATCAGTTGGAGTCTCAGTCATGATTGCAGTGACAGTCATGGTTTACATTCAAGACTCGGCTGGTTGGGTTGTGGGTTTTGGAGTGGGTGCAGGAGTCATGTTGCTGTCTGCTATCTTCTTTTTGCTTGGCTCTTCTGTTTATGTCAAAGTGCCTGCAAACAAGAAATTGTCTGCTGGATTTCTGCATGTGATTGCTGCAGCTTGGAGAAATAGACACTTGGATTTGCCGCCGGAGAATTTTGATGGATGGTATAGTCTCAAAGGTTCAAAGCTTGTCACCCCAACCCACAAACTAAGGTATATTTACCCTAATCATGTTCCAAATATCATATTTAACCATGCAATTTCACTATGTATCCATAATATATAATTTCTCTCTTAGGTCTTAACAACATCTTTGTATAAATAAGCACATTTTCATGGAAAGTAGACGCTCAAGCCTTTACAATGTGTATAGAAAACACGGCCTTATTTAAGATTTTAGGAATAAAATAAACTAAATAATTTCAATAGTTTTAACTCAAATTACATGTAATGAAAGTGCGAATAAGGATTTAGATCATAAGTTCGAGTCTCATTATTTAATTTCTAATGCTTTAAAGTGTTTACAAAGTCTTTAGATACTAATGGTCATATATGATGGCCGCATTCATACAATAATTTCGGTACTAAACACAAGTTTGGTGTCGATCGATTTGCCTTTGTATGGCTGATTTTTTCAGGTATCTAAACAAAGCTTGCATGATTACAAGTGCTGAGAAGGACTTAAGCCCTGATGGGTTGGCCATAGATCCATGGAGTTTGTGCACCGTTAGACAAGTAGAGGAGCTGAAGGTCCTTATCAACGTCCTGCCCATTTGGTCCACCGGCATCATGATTGGGGTGGTCATGAACCAAAACTCATTTCCTGTCGTCCAAGCAAGCACCATGGAGAGGCATATCTTCCCCCACTTCAAACTCCCAGCAGCCTCCTTCTCCATCTTTGGAATTCTCACTCTCACAATTTGGGTGGTAGTTTACGACCGGCTTCTAGTTCCATTGATATCAAAGTACACAAAGAGGCCGCGTGGATTGACCCGCAAGCAACGAATAGGTGCAGGGCTAGTACTCTCTTGCTTGGCAACTGCAGTGGCAGCAGAGGTTGAGAGGCATAGAAGAAGCACTGCAATCAAAGAAGGATTTGCAAACAATGCGCACGGAGTAGTGACTATGTCTGCAAGGTGGTTAGTGCCACAGCACTGCCTGAGTGGACTAGCAGAGGCGTTCAATGCCATAGGGCAAATAGAGTTCTTCTACTCTCAGCTCCCAAAGAGCATGGCTAGCATTGCTGTGTCTCTTTTTACACTTGGGTTTGGAATAGGAAGTTTGCTTGCGAGTCTCATAGTGACTGTTATGAACGATGTGACCAAGAAATGGGGAGTGAGTTGGGTTTCAAGTAACCTCAACCAGGGTCACTATGACTACTACTATCTGGTTCTTACTGTCATGAGCGTGGTTAATTTCTTGTATTATTTACTGTGTAGTTGGGCATATGGGTCCTGCGAGGATAAAACTATTTGGGATGAGGATAATGATGATCATGACAAGAAAGAGGAAGAGATGAAGTCAGAAGAGTATGTAGTTGCTGTAACGGCTGCTTGATTTCACCATCTGTTTTGGCGAACCATGCCAATAATGGCAATATATAGCAAATATATGGTTCTAGAACACCCTCAGCATTAGAAGTCAGAATATATATGTATCTGCCCCATCATGTGAAACAATTTGTAGGCTTGGTGGAATCTTCGATATTAAGATCATACCATATTAGAAAAGTATAGTGGAAAACTGGAAAAGTATTGATGTGCCGAGAATATTGAAGCACTTTCATGTTTGACTTTTTTTTCGTAGGATAGTAAGCTAGAGTTTCTTTGAGGGCAACGAAAGATTGATTCATTGATATTAATCATACTCGGTCAACCTTGAGAGGTCCGAAGACCACTAATCAATGCTCAGGTAAAAACGACGAAAATCCAAAGCGGAAACTCCAAAAACTAAAATCCTAAAAGAACTGCAAAAATAAAAATACAGAATTTAAAAAACTCCTACCCCTACACTGCCCTAAAATGGTACCAATGTCCTGACTATCTTGACGCCTAAGACCCTCTTGGTGTACGTCGCAACATTCAACACACTCACAACAACATTCTAGGAACATGCGTAGGACAAAGAGCAGGACGAACCACCCTAAGAAGGCCCAAACCCAACCTGAGAGTGAAAGAATATGGGAATTGGGCTACCTAGGCCCAATTCACTGGACTGCATCTTTGCAGCTCATGAAGGCAGAGGCCCAAAGACCCACTGCTTAAACCCTACGTTCCAAACACCCCGTCGGCCGAATTTGGAACCTCCAAGAAGTACGTTCAAGTGATGGGCATTTTGGGACTTGAGGTTGATCAGTAGTTGAATTTCAAAGTTGGGTTTCTGAGATCGTGGTGGATGATGAAGATGGGGTTTTCAGAGGAGATGAGAGGTTTGATCTGAGTATTAAGATAAGGAAGAGGAGGAGAAAGGAGCAGAAGATGAGAAGTCTTGAGAATGATGCCACATTGAGGATTGGACCTCATTTTTTCTGATGCTTGTGAGAGAGAGACGGAGGATCAAGGTTATAGTGAATGTGGGACTTGATGAAGAGAGATAGGAGACAGAAAATTGACATGGTTGGTATATCTGCAAGTGTTTGTTGGATCTTTAATTATTATTGACTTATTTGTTTTTATTGGATAGATGTATATTCACATTTTTTCTTCTTCTAATTATATATATATATATATATATAATATTTGACGTATTCTTGTCATACCCATATCCTATTACATTTAAGATTTGCCATATTCACGTATCGCACCATATCGTATCCGGATACTCGTCTCCGTATCAATGCTTCTTAGTTTCAAGTAAAAGCTAGTTATTTGATACTAAAGTGTTCTAATAAAATATCTAAATCATAGAGTAAAAGAGTTGCAATCCACCTCGTAGTTATATATGTCTAATTTGGTTTGCCCTTGGAGAACAATAAACTCTAATTTGGATAAGAGGTCACCTCTTAATAATGAACATTATAAAAGTTGGATGTAGCCCGCACATATTTTCTTGTTAATTGCGGTCCATTTGCTTTTTTAGTAGTCTATTTTACCCTTAGAACCAAATAAGGTAAATAATTCCAAATTCACTAATTAAATCACAATTTTAGCTCAATATTAAATTTCAAATTTAAATTCCAAAATCTAGTATTCATCAATGAATAATTTTCAAACATATAAGACTAAATGCATTCCTGTGAAATCAATATATCTAAGATGTAGGTATAGAAATATCGAATATTTATATACTTACATTATATGGTGAAAAATATTAGGATAAATAGTAAAACATTATTGCTTCAATTGTATCTATATAGTAGGTATATAAAGTTGTATAATAGAGATTTGATCTACTAAGACATACGAAGCAGGAAAAGAAAAACATAAAATATATTACCAATCTAATTAAATGGTATAGATATGTACATATAGAACCCTATTTAAAAGATAAAAAGTATGAAAGAGAAAGTGAGAGGTAATGAGAGATATAGAAAAACTTGAATTTTTTTAAACTTGTGAAAGAAATGAGAAGTATGTGTTGGAAAGAAGATATGCATGGAAGAAGGAGAGGAAAAAAGAGATGATTCGATAGAAAAAACGAAGGAGAATGAGGCAATACGTAACAGGCAAGATATCTTCATTAGTCTTAATATATATATATATATATATATATATATATATATATATATTGTTAAAGAAAAACATATTGTGTGCCTTCGTCAAAGCAACTGACGGAGAGAGAATTAAGGAATCAGTGATTACCATCAATCAGCATAATTAAGGATCAATCAGCATTTAGTATCATTAATGTAATCGATGTTTCCGTTGTAATTCTATCCCTATATAAAAGGACTATGAAATGAAATGAGTAGACCGATTCTAATTGTCATTTTACTTTTACACGTTATCAGCACGACACACTCAGAGCGAATAGCCAAAGAACAAAAAAAATCATAATTTCCTTGTTTCTTTCTTCTTCCCGTTGAAAAGAAGAAAAAATTTTTTTTTCTTCTTTTCGCCGTCCACCTCACCTGCCAGGCCTCGCCTTGCGCACGCCTGCCTCCTTTTCAGATCGGCCTTCCCCCTCTGCGCGCCTCCCACCTGCACATACTGCTGCCCAGCGTGCAGCCCAGTCACAGCCAACAGCCCACGACCTTGCAAATCCCAGTGGCCTCACAACCCGCCTGCACGGCCCCTAGAACGCCCAGCCCATGCCCACATCACAGGCCTCCATCTTGATCTGTATCCCAGCCCACTGCCCCACGCAACCCCTCGCCTGCCAAAACCATCCCCACGCAGCCTCTGCCCCGCGCACCACCCTCCCCGTACCTGCGCGCCTCGCCTGCTCACCCTCCCAGCAGCCTCGCACGGCCCCTGCCCACCTCGCCTAGCTGCCTCAGCTCACCATCTATAAACCAGAAAAGAAGAACAGGCGGAGAAAGAAGGAGAGAGAAAAGAAGATGCAAAAAAAAATTAAAAAGTAGAGAGAAGACAAAAAAAAAAAAAAAAGAGAAAAAAAGTAAAAAGGATTGACCCGGCCCAAGGAAGAGGCAGACCCAGAAAAAAAATATGAAGGTGACCTGGCCCAAAGTATAGAGCTGGCCCAAAAAAAAAAAAAACAAAACAAAACAAAACAGGCCCTGCAGCCCAACAAATCAGCAGAACCCAAAAAAAAAAAATAAACATCGCTACGCACGCCTGCATCAACATTCGCGTACGTTAGGATTGTTTTTCTCGACACCAAGTATGTTCTCTTTTATTTTCATACTATGGTATATTTAATTATTTATAATTAGAATTTATTTTATTTTATTTTTTAGCATGCTATTTTATTGCTTGTTATATATATTCGTGGAATCTAAAGCATGTGATTTTCATTTATGTCTACTATTTTTAAACATGCTTTATACTTTATTATTTATGCAATTTTGAGTATGTTTTTATTTTATTTACGCTTTTATAAATTATGCCTACGCATGTTTTATATTATGCTATTGTTTATATTTTATTTTACGCATGATATATTATTACTATTATTATATGCAGCATATATTTCGTTGTATGTTTGTGCAATTTGAGCATGTTATGTAATTTATTTTTATATGCTATGTTTTATTTATTATTAAATGTGTTATAGTTACTTTTGTAATGCAACATATAAATTCCATTTTGCCATGATAATGAAAATTCATGTGCATTATACACACATTTACTGTGATAAAGTATCTTCACATAGCAACGAAAAAATGTAACCATTACGAATCTTGGTCTTGAAATCTAATTCATACGATTGGAAAATAATTTACGTGAATGTCTTTATGACTGCGTAATTTATATCTTCTCTCTTGTTTATGTAGATGGCTGATCCAACTCGACCTGAATTTGACATTTTGGACTCAGAAGGACTTGAGTACCATCGTTGGGTTTCTGATGTGGAAACTACCTTTGTGGCAAAAGACTACACTGCCACAATTACCGACCCCAAAGATGATGAACTATCTAATAAGGTGAAAGCAAATGCCTTAATGTTTCTGAGGCAACATATTGATCCTAGCCTACGCTGGGAGTACCTTCAGTTGAAGACACTCAAAGAACTGTGGGATGCCCTTAAGGGATGTTTTGGGAACATTCATGACACTTTGCTCCCAGAAATGGCTGTTCAGTGGAATGGAATCCGCTTGCTTGACTATAAAAGGGTCAATAACTTCAACAAGGACATGTTACGCTTAAAGGCACGTCTCAATTTCTGTGGAAGGGAAATCACAGAAGATGATATGATCTACAAGACTCTTTCCACTTTTCCTACTTCAGCACTTATACTAGCGAACCAGTATAGGCTAGAGTATGACAACAAAAGAATCACAACCTTCAATAAGTTGATCAGCCTTATGAGATTCTCTTGAACAACAATGTCAGGCCTACTGGGACAAAGAAAAATCCCGAGGCTAATTATGGAAAAATGAAAGGCGGAAAGAACTCCAAAGCAAAGGGGTTTAGACGTGCTAATCCCTACCCACGTGGCAACAATGCACCACGTGGAAAGGGACATGGGGATCGTGGACACAAGATGCAAAAGAAAAGAGTTGACAATGAACCATGTTATAGGTGTGGAGACATTAGGCATTGGTACAAGAACTGCCAAGCAAGCAACAGAGCAGCAACCAATTACAAGAGGTATAGAGAGTCTAAAGAACAAGAGGCTCACTATATGGACGAAGGAGGTCATGACCTAGACGTCAACCTTACAGTTGCAGACTTCAATGGCAAAGAGGAACTTGCTAAGTCAATGGATGCTCTCAATCTTGACTGATCTGTTTTATTTATTTTATTTTCCAAAGACAGTTGTGAAGACATAATGCCTCATTTTTAATTAGACTACTACTTGGTCTTAAAGTTTATTTCAATAATGGTTTGATGAATTAGATTTATGAACATGACCTTGATTTGATTATCGTTGGTGTCAGAACCCATCCCGAAAATCCTTTCAAATTTTCAAGATGGACTCTGCGGGGCCCACTTTTAAGAAAAATTCAACAGAACTTCCCTTAAAAGTGGACAACCCAACCTGTGAGAAAAACGACAAAACACATATTTCTAAATTCAAGATCTCACAACAAGCAGTCATCATATATTTCACAACCACCACAGTCATTAAGCAACAACCAAGCGTAAGGCAGTAAAATTTATACAATACAGCCTCTTAGGGTTATCAAAGCAATCTACGATAAAAGCAAATATATTACATGGGGTAGGTTAATATTAACCTACGAAAGGCAAGTGGCAGAACTGGTGCTAAGCCTCGATCTCACGCCGAACAGCAACACTGCGAACTGGGCAAAGGAAACCGAAAAGCCCAGGGGAAAATAAGCGATAAAACGTTAGTTGTGAGTGGACAAAAATATTTAATCAAGAAAGAAGTGTTTCTCACTTTCCCACTTTTATTGTTTAGAACATTCTTAATGCATGCAATAGGGAACCAAGGGTTTCCAAATCACTTCCATGACTAAGCCAGCCCCGCTGGCTTAAGGGAAGTTCGACCGACCCTGATAGTCGGACGAATAAACAAATAAGTAAATAATTTAAAAGGTATGAGGAAAAACGTCATCACCATACAATAAAATAAAGTGAGCCGCTAAGGCTCGGGTCGAAGTGTCCCACACTCAAGAGCATCCCATGCTTGGCTCTACTCACCCACTAACACAAAGTAAGCAGGGAGGAGTACCAATAAGCTAGCTAGCAATAAAGTATATCGACCCAGGTATGGTGGGTAAAAACCATATGAAAATCGAGAATTTGTGAGATTTCCTCGAAGTCTCACAAGAAAGGAATTTAGTCCAACGACGTGACCCCGCACGCCGACATGATTCAAAATTATGAACCAATATATTAAAATCATGTAAGTTTATAATCTCGAAGAAATCTTCCCTTTCCGAAGATTTTTCGAGAAACCCGAATCTACTAATAAATAATGATACTTTCATTTTCAGAAATAATCTTATCGAAGATTATTTCTAATAAAAAGTTCGAAATGGAACATAACCACTTCTAATCGGCAATTTGAACCATAACTAATTTCATAATCAAAAATCGAATAATATGCTTATTAAATAACAAATACTTTAAATAATTTCGTAACTTAGAAAATTTAATTGCATGCATGACTTTAAAATCAAACGTCCACTCACCGTATATGGCTAAGCCTGTCGTCGATCCGAACCCTCTTCGTAGGAATCCTCCTCACGTCCTGTACCATATAACGTTCATAAACCAATAAGTACAGGACGGATAAAAATTAAATCCACCAAAACCAAACCATATCCCAATTGTTATTATTTGCTTAAAAATCTCAAATTTCACTTTTCTAACTTCATTTCTTTACTTTGAGCTTCTGATTAAGGAATTCCGATACACGGATTATTCGTGAATTAATCAATGAATTTCACACCATAACGAAAACCATATCTACACTTCACAAAATTAATCCGAGGTCACCAATATGCAAACTACATTATACTATCGACTTAATAACCAAATTACGACAATCAGAAACCTGCCCTACACCACCTCACGCGCCGCCCACAGTGGCGGCGAGTGGCGGTTACTCGCCGGAATCAACCTCCTCCTATGGCCACCAAATTTCATCCACAACATCAATTCTACTCACTGATCATTTCATTCAACTACAACACATCCAAATAACAATCAAAACCAGTCGAAATCAACGAATGAACATAAACCCAGAAATTATCCAAGAACCCTAGAATTTCAATTCAACAATTCGACTTCTACACAGCAAATCGAGACACAAGGCCATAGGGGAAATGATCAGTGGAGAAAACCGAACCTTCGACACCGGTTTGGTGGCCGGAGACGACCGAAATCGCCGGAAATCACCGAAAAACCCAATCTGCTACAGTGAGCTTTGTGGCTCAATTCCGAGCTCCTCCGGTCGAGATACCATGAAATGTGACCATGAGCATGACGAGGAGGAAGAGGCGAACCCAGGAACGTCCGGGTTTCGTCGTGGGGCGGCCGGAATCGCAGGAACTCAGAGGGAGGGGTTTCGGTCGAACTGGAGGAGGAAGAAATCGGGGGAGAGGAGAGAGAAAAGGCCGGGTAAGTTTCCAATTTTGGAAACTTACCACAGTAACTTCCTATTTAAAGAATTTTACTATGAACAGTAATCGGGAATAGTAAATTTAGTTTTTCGCTTATAACTTTCGCATACTAACTCCGATTTTTACGAGCCACGTATGCATGTTCTCGGTTTAACATCCTCTACGACTTCCATGAATAACATTTTCTCAAATTATGACCCGAACAAAAAGTCAACTTTTAGGGCCACTAAAATCATATTACGGAGTAAAAAGTAAGTGTAATTGACATTTACCGTCAAATTAATAAAAATCGAAAATTCTGGGTTCGGGACGTAACAGTTGGCTTATCAATAAATATGAATTTTATTCTGAAACATTGAATTTATTCAAATTTATTTACTACACATATTTACATGGTTCGAAATCGCACTATAAAGATGTAAAGCAATACATCTAGAAAAAGAAAAAATTATTTGAATGAAAAGATTATCATTCTACCTAACATAGAAATACTCTAAAGAATATGAAATATATTTAATGTCACAAACGCTCTGTATGCACCAAGAGCTAATCAAACCTTCTTAAAGATTCAAAGATATTCGTGCCAACGATTATCATGTAGAAACACACTGTGAGAATGGAACTGAATACCTTTATATTAACTCTAATGAATGTGGAAGGAAACACATTTTAGATAAACTTATGAGTCAATCTAGTGGACTGTACCTCACTACGATTCGGATTATTGAATCCTATGTTGTCACCAACAATGAAATGTGGGACACTGACTCATACAGGCTTTGGCATGACCGCCTAGGGCACCCCGGTCGTGACATGATGATCCGTATTTTAAAGAACTCATACGAACATCCCTTTTTCGAGTGAAAAATAAAATGGGAGAAAAATCCGTCACACTGCAAGGTGTCGGTCCTAGTACTGCCCAAATGCAGTCATTGCTTTCTGAAGTACCAGAAACACTACGTCCATCCCATTATGCCTCATTGACTATTTCAAAGGCAAATCACTCGTTTTGTAAAGCATGCTCTTTAGCAAAAATAGGATCGAGACTTTCCTATGCTAAAGATATAAAATAAAACATTCCATTCTTACAAAGGATGCAAGGAGATATCTGTGGACCTATCCATCCAGAATGTGGACAATTTTAAGTACTTTATGGTTCTGGTGGATACTTCGACACACTGATCCCATGTCGCTTTATTGGCGACAAGAAATGCTGTAAAACTCCTAGCACAGATTATATGTTTAAGGGCTCACCACCCTGATCACCCTATCAAGTCTATAAGGCTTGATAACGCTGGAGAGTTTACATCAAAAGCATTTGATGATTATTGCATGTCTATCGGGATCGATGTAAAGCATCTTGTACCCCATGTGCATACACAAAATGGTCTCACAGAAGCCACCATCGAAAGGCTACAGATGGTGGCTAGGGCATTGGTTATGCGCACCAACCTGCCTATATCTGCCTGGGGTTATGCAATATTGCACGCAACGTTACTTACTCGTTTCAGACCCACTGCTAGCCAACCATTTTCTACGTACCAGTTGGTAACTGGATATGACCCTGACATTTCATACTTACGCATATTTGGTTACGCAGTATATGTGCCTATTGCGCCCCCACAGCGCACTAAAATGGGTCCTCAGAGACGATTAAGTATTTATGTTGGATATGAATCCCCAACAATTATCCGCTATTTGGAACCCTTGACAGGCGATCTCTTTACCGCTAGATTTGCGGATTGTCACTTTGATGAGACAGTCTTCCCGTCGTTAGGGGGAGATAGGAAAAAGGATTTTCCAAGGGAACGACAGGAATTGTCGTGGTTTGTCCCCACTCTGTCTCATTTTGATCCCCGCACTTCACAATGTGAAAGTGAAGTGAAAAGAATAATCGATCTTCAGAACGTAGCAGATTCGATGCCTGATGCGTTTATTGATATCGCAAAAGTGACGAGATCACATATACCAGCTGCAAATGTGCCTGCAAGGTTAGAAGTCCCCAACAAGGGGGCACGGTGTCGCAGATAGAGGCACTGCAACCACACTTAGTGGAGATGTGGTTGAGGCCGTGGCTCTCCAAAGGAAGAGGGGGAGGCCACTTGGTTCGATTGACACTCACCCAAGGAAGAAGAGGGCGAGTAAGGCACAAACCGATCCATTAATCATCAATGTAGAGAATCCCTCTCATGAGATTGTCTCTGATTATAGTTATGTTCATGAATCAATACTGGAGGACGCTCCGATGTTTGAAATGATTCCAGAGAACAAAGAAATCTCAATGGATTATGAGAGTGCGTATGAGTTGATAGAAAGATCTTCCATACACATTGATGATATATTTACATACACTGTTGCTCAAGAAATCATAGAGCACGATGATATCAAACCACGCTCTGTTGCAGAGTGTCAACAAAGAGCAGATTGACCTAAATGGAAAGAAGCAATCCAGGCAGAATTAGATTCTCTGACAAAGAGACAGGTATTTGGTCCGGTAGTGCTAACCCCACCAAGTGTAAAGCCTGTAGGACATAAATGGGTCTTTGTCAGAAAGCGTAATGAGAAGAATGAAGTTCTGAGGTTCAAGGCTCGCCTTGTGGCGCATGGTTTCTCACAACACCCTGGAATTGACTACGAGGAGACATACTCTCCCGTAATGGACGTTATAACGTTCCGCTACTTAGTTAGCTTAGTAGTTTTCGAAGGACTGGAAATGCAACTCATGGATGTGGTTACTGCATATCTCTATGGGGATCTAGATTCAGAGATATATATGAAAGTACCTGATGGCCTTACATTACCCAAGTCAAGTGACTCTAAACCACGGAGTGCGTTTGCAATTAGGTTGAAATGCTCACTTTACGGATTGAAACAATCTGGGCGGATGTGGTATACCTGTCTAAGTGACTACTTGATTGGGAAGGGATATAAGAACGATGAAGTATGCCCCTGCATATTCATAAAGAAAACAAGTTCCGGATTTACAATTGTAGCAGTATATGTAGATGATATGAACATAATAGGTACTCTTGATGAAATAAGAGAAACCGCGAGCTACTTGAAATCCGAATTTGAGATTAAGGATCTTGGGAAAACTCGATTCTGTTTAGGCTTTGAACTAGAACACCGAGTTTGTGGAATACTAATCCACCAGTCTACGTTTGTCCAAAAGATGCTCAGGCGATTTAACATGGACAAAGCACATCCTGCTAGCACTCCCATGATCAGTCGAAGTTTGGATGCAAGAAAAGATCCATTTCGTCCAAAGGAAGATGACGAAGAAGTGTTGGGAGCTGAAATTCCCTATCTAAGTGCAATAGACGCATTATTGTACTTAGCCCAATGTACTCGACCAGACATTGCATTCTCAGTGAACTTGTTAGCTAGATTTAGCTCAGCGCCAACGCAACGTCACTGGAATGGTATCAAGAACATTTTCCAATACCTAAAAGGAACCATTGACTTGGGACTGTTCTTTCCCTACAGAAAGACAAAAGGGACCGCAAATGGAACTGTAATCCTTAAAGGAAATGTTGATGGTGAAAGCGCCACTCACTACACCGAAACGCCAAATAACATTTTGGTTGGTTTTGCTGATGCTGGGTGCCTTTCTGACCCACATAAAGGTCGTTCCCAAACTGGTTATGTATTCACCATGGGAACACGGCGATATCTTGGAGATCAACCAAGCAAACCCTTATGGCTACCTCCTCGAACCACTCAGAGATCATTGCTCTACATGAGGCGGTTCGTGAATGTGTATGGTTAAGAGCTATCATCACACATATTCGAGGGACTAGTGGTTTGAGTCTACCACTGAAGAGCCTACTTGCATTTATGAAGATAATGCAGCTTGCATCGAACAGATGAAGCTAGGATATATCAAGGGTGATAATACAAAACACATATAGCCAAAGTTTTTCTACAATCAGCAACAACAAGCCCTCCTTTTTTAAGATTCAAGTGAATCAAGTAAGATCTGAGGAGAATGTGGCAGATTTGTTCACCAAATCATTGCCTAAGGCCATATTTGAGAAACATGTGAAAAGCATAGGAATGCGAAGACTTTCCAATCTCCCATGATTAATGTAAGTATCAGGGGGAGGTGTAGACGTCAGGGGGAGTCTAACACACACATGTCATCCTCAAATGTAAAAGGTGCGTTGTGCTCTTTTCCTTCGATCAAGGCGTATTTTTTGTCCCACAGGGTTTTTGTTGTTACTTGGCAAGGTTTTTAGTGAGGCAACAACTCATGCACCATTTCGCTTTGACTTGGCACAAGGGGGAGTGTTAAAGGAAAAACATATTGTGTGCCTTTGTCAAAGCAACTGACGGAGAGGGAATCAAAGAATCAGTGATTACCATCAATCAACACAATTACGGATCAATCAACATTTAGTATCATTAATGTAATCGATGTTTCCGTTGTAATTCTATCCCTATATAAAGGGACTATGAAATGAAATGAGTAGACCAATTCCAATTATCATTTTACTTTTACATATATATATTTCTCTTTTGAATTTAATCAAGAAACTAATAATGTAAATTAAAGTCAACATATTAAATTTGCTAATTTTACATTAACAAAATTGTATTGATTTAGGATTACAATTAATATATTGTGTAAAATATAGTAAAAAAGTGTATGTTAGGTATGAAAAATTTTGGTATTGAGTCAGCAAGATAGAAAAGAAAATAAATCCAATGTGGCAGTTGAGTCATAGGACCGTGATTAACAAAAATCATTCATTTGAATTACACTGAGGTGTGAGTTTTGGACTTTGATCCAATTAACTCTTTATTTATTTATTTATTTATCCTCACTCCACCCCACCCATCTCTGAACCAGTAAAATACAACCCCATGATCTCTACAATGTTAATTTGGACAACTAACCAACAAATAACAATTCACCGATCGGTGAGCTGTGACCTATTGGTTCTAACTAACACCGTGGAGGTTATGAGTTTAAATCTCACTGACATCAGGGATGAGGTAGGGTGGGAAAAAATTGTCGTCCAAAAATATATATATATATATATATACATACATATATATATATATAAAAGACAATTCACCAAAAAAAAAAATATTTTTGAGATAAAGAGTACATACCAATTGTATGCACTTGTTTCATAGATAAGAATAGTACAAATCGACTACTCTGTTTCAATAATTGTAGCTCAGAGCAGTCTATGTTAACAAAAAAATCTTGCCATGTAGGCAATCTATTTTACCTAATCTCACACGGTGACACTAAATACTTCCACATGGGCTCATAGAGATGCTCTCACTAAATGTTATTCTAGAAACCAACTAGGCAATTATGAAAATTCTAGGCCCAAATCCGGCTCAGAAACTATCTTCATGACTGTAGGATCGGTTAGAGACCCATCCAGCCCCCTGGAGAAATCAACCCAAACAAATGGGCCCTGAACTAGGCCCAAAGGAAACCCACACCAGAGGGATCTGACCGGACACCCAACCGTTGTTGGGCACCTAAACACGGTGTCGCGCGGCCACCGGCCAGTTATGCAAAATCCGGAGTCACCTGCAACCGGTCTACAAGCCTGCGGTTGAACCACCACCAAACCAAGAGCCTGCCTCTACCCAGCAACAACGCAATCAACACCACGACCACCACCATCAGCGTCGCCAGCTTTGACTGCAAGAAGGCCATCCACGGGAGTCAGCCCCAGCCACCACTCTGCAATACCTAAACCAAAGGTGCAATCGGATTCAAATTTTGGATCTCCCCCTCCCATTGCAAAACTGACCACGCCATCCCTCACATCTAGGGGGAAATCGAGCAGTCCTGAAGATAGACCGAGGCAAGCAAGGGGTGGAGGTGACAAAAGCCTCCATGATAGCTGATGTTAGACAAATAGTCACCCTCAAGTATAAGGGCCAAGTTATAGTGTAGGGATTATGAGTAGGGGATATCGTACCCAAGGGATTGGAAAACCCACTCTAACTAAGGAAAACCTAAAGGATGCTAGATGAATATGCAAATGTATAAATTACAAACAAGGGCTCATAAATAAACCAAAGTTCATGGTGATTATATGCAAGATGGGGTAGTGTTTTGATTTTAGTTTTAGAGATGATTTGATTCAGAAATAGCTAAATGAATACTTGACATGTAAAATAGCCTAAGATAAATTAGATATAATAAAATGGATGAGAGTTAGGACTTAAGGTTTTCACCTCTAGCCTTTCTTGCAAACAATGATGCTTCTATAATGAATGATGTCATTTTAATTAACCAATTTCTCTCCTTGCATCCATCTCGGGTATGACAAGACTCTTTTGATGATATCAAGCAACCCCTTTTGGGTGTAGTACTTAACTACTTAAATCATGCATTTCAATCCGGTTAGGTATCTAATGCATATACCTAAGTGCATAAAGCATGGAGATGAAGAAATTATGCAAACCAACCAAGCTTATCTCTAAGTGATTGTAGTTCACAACCCTAAAATGCACATATGATATTCTATCATGTTTCAAACAACCAAGGTTAATCAAGCCTTAATTATTTCTCATGTCATGGCAAATATTCATACCCAATTTGATTAAGTTTAAGCATAAACATTCAACTCTTGAACTAGCATGTTAAGGTGATAAAGAAAAGTCATCAACCATAATATTTACATCAAAGTCAAACAAGATTGGCTAGGGCTTTCAACCCTAGCCCCAACAAACTAACTACTCACTCATAATCAAATAAATAAACTCCAACATATTTATGAACATCAAACTAAGTAGGGATAGAGAAGTGACTAGTGATGGTCAAATTGAGGATGATGTAGATGAACTCATGGAGGTTTTGTCATGGTGATAATTATTCCTCAAGTGATGCTAGACTCCTCTCCTTCTTCTTCAAAGATTGATGATAGAATATGAGAAGTGGAAATGATCAAGTTGTGAAATGATGGAATGGTGAAGCTTTATGTATATGAAATAGAATGGGTAGATGGGAAAGATGATGACTTTGGTGGTGGTGGTGGTAATAGATGTTATGGATTGATGGTGGTGGTGATGGAGGTTTTGTGGATGAGATGATAGTGGATTGTAGAGAATATAGAGAGAAAAAGATCTAATGAATATGGGGTGGTCTATCAAGAGTGTAATGAAATGATGCTTATATAGAGAAGATAAAGAGAAGCATGATAATGAAAGTAATGATGAAAGTATAATAAATGAGGTGGAATATGATAGTGGAAGTATGGAGGTGGAGTATGAGTGAAAGTAATGATTAAAGAGAGTTAAAAAACATGACTAAAGGAAAAGAGAATAGCATCTAAACTCTCTTTATTGTGAGTGAGAGACATGAAAATGATAAGTGATGGAGATGGTTTTTGGTCACTTTCTTCTCCTTTATTCCTTCAACTATATCTCCACCAAGAATTCATAATGGGCCTTCGACTTTTTCATATCAAATGATCCACCATGACTGTAGATCATTCTGGTAAAATTTCAAAGCTTACTTCCATGTGGTTGGGCCGGAAATGCTTCTGGACTCCTTACAGGTAGGGTTTTCCAGTTTTGTCTTTCAGAAATTTGGATTGATTGTTTGAAGGTCTTCCACTCCAATATAGCTCTTGCACTATTCATAAGAAATGATCCTTGAGATGTCTAGAATGGATTTGGAAATTTTTTATCTCATTTAGATTTCGTTTGGTTAGTCTGCAGCCCCTCCTTCCTTATTTAGCTCGGTTTCTCCTAGCCGAAGTAGGAAAAAGTGCTAAAGTTGACTTTTCATTTCCATACTTCCATCATTTCCTAGCATGATAAAGAAAACATAATAAATATTTATAAATAAACACAAATCTTAAGCAAAGTATAAGATTAAGAAAATAATAAAATTGGATTAATCAACATTAAATTGGACTTTAGAACAAGTAATTTCCATATTTTAGGGCAATAAATATGTAAATGAATTATGACCCAACAGCTGCACAAAGAGAGTAGT
Source organism: Rosa persica (assembly GCA_025331145.1). Lineage (NCBI taxonomy): Eukaryota > Viridiplantae > Streptophyta > Magnoliopsida > Rosales > Rosaceae > Rosa > Rosa persica. The sequence continues at coordinate 3,469,480 of WFKR01000002.1, read as the reverse complement.
AGGGTGCTGGTGCTAGGGTTTTGAGAGAATTTGCTCTCGCTCTCCATTTACCACTTGTTGGGGTAGTCAAAAAAAAAAAATATTGTTTCATCTCTTGTGAATTAAGTTTAATTTGTTTTTAAAAAATACAAATATATAAAGTGTATCATTTTACTCAAACTCTATTACATATTTCATTTTTTTGACAATCATTATCACATAATTTGTGGCACCACACATGAGCTTAACTAATTAAGCATTTTATATAAGAAAAAACAAATGATTATTGAACTAGAAAAAACAAAATTCGAACGCGCCACACGTGTCTCTAATTTTTAATCCAGTATCAGTCCGGCGACGCGCTCTTGGTTTGTCGTCATCGGACGGGCATCTAGACAGCAAAATTCAAGGGGATCTGTACGCTTGGTTAAGGATGTGGTCACAACAAACGCAATTGAACTTGTTGATATTTTCGGACTTCATCTGGTTTGTGGGGGTTGGTTGCTTTTGAGGTTGATGGTGGTTTGATAGAGAAGACTACGTATTCTAATCGTGGTGACGGCTGTAGGGGTGGTCGGGTAGCCAATTGGGAGAACGACTTACTCCTAGACCCTTTTTTGTGAAAAATCTGCGTAGTACGCTATGGTTGGGTGATGACGGTGGATGCTAACATGCTACCATTCGTCGGCAGTGGCTTCAGGGTAGTTTGGTGACAATGACGATGGTGTTGGTGTTGTGTTCCTGGTTTGTTTATTCGACAGTGCTGCCGGTTGTTTGGCTCCAGTTTTGATACTAACCGTATTGGCAGCAGAGATCCAAACTGGACAGTCTGGGATGTTTCCTCATGCAGGGCTTGAGTGTCACATTCTTCCTTGCACCGCGAGCATAGGACAATGGGTAAACGAGTCTTGGATTCCCGCTTCACGGCTTTGTTTCCAGCCCTTATCAAATCCTTAACCGCATAGTCTGGACTTTGATTCTGCTGATCTTTTTCACCCCATGCCACGTCCACCATGTTGATGCCGGTATCTGGGAAGGGATCTAGGTCCACCAACGCTGCTGCTGTTGTTGGTGCCTCTACTTGCAAACTACCATTATTTAACCAGATTTGGATCTGATCCTTTAGCTTAACACAATCGGCTGTATTATGATTCCACATATTATGGAGTTTGCAGTATTTCTTCCCCCTTAGCTGCTCTGGTTTAGGAAATGGGCCGAAGTCGGTTTTCACCATCTTCACGGCGATCATTTCATCCAAGATTTCATGCGCTTTGTTCGCATCGTAAGTATAACTTGCGAACTCTGGTTTGGTGAAAACCACTGACTTGAGCTTCACCGGTTCTTTGCACAGCTTCAGTTGCTTTAGTGTTGAAGCCTTTTTTCCTGTGAGTTCCAGCGCAGCAATCTCGTCTTCTTCAGACTCGTCAGCCTCTGCTGTACTAGATTCCTCACTCTTGTAGTAAGGATCAAAGGGACTGGATTGATGGCTGAACGCAGCCACTATTCGGCGTTTCCCTGGGATGTATGTCCCTTTTGAGGCGTTTTTCATAGCGTCCATTTCCCTGAGCAAGTGCTCGAAACTTCCTACTTCTGTGATCAGTTCCCCCATGGAATTGAACATGCTTCCATGCTGTTTTTTGCGTTGGCGGGGCTCTAAGCCTTTGATTGCCAACTTCACCAGTTCTTTCTCCGGCAGAATCACATTCAACTTTCCTTTCTAGATCTGAAAGCGCTGAAGGTACATGACAGCAGATTCAGTTGGCTGCTGAGCCATCTGAGTGAGTGAAGCCAGATCTACTTCTGGCTCGATAGTCCCGAAGGTTTCCTTGAACAGCTTCTCCATCGCGGGCCAACTCGTAACTGATCCCGGTTGCAGCTTAGTGAACCAGGTGAAGGCAGATCCCGATAAAGAAGTAGCGAAGATATTACACTTCAGATTGTCATCGTTCTGGTACTGGCCACACTGTACTTGAAACCTAACCAAATGAGAAAGTAGAGAACGTAATGTTCTTATATCCCCTAGGATAAGGTGTCTGTGTAATATGCGGTGGGAAGGGCCCCTGGTAGGCCTCCTCCAAGTTAGGCCTCTGGTTCACGGCCCTGATCATTGCTTCTACCTCCTCTCTCCTTACATATCTTAGATCAGGAGGAGGCGGGTGAACCACTGTATCTTCAACTGACCAGATCAACGGTGGTGCCTGTGAAGCTTGATTAACCAAAGACATGCCACCTCCGTGGGTCATTTTATGTCGGGTTGACGTCTGCGACGCAAAACCCACTGCTGGCTGACCCTTTGTGGTTAAGGTAACCTTCGCTGGACTTTCAACCCGGTCGATACCATAATGGCTTGCTGGAGGTGGATCATGGTGCACGTATTCAACTCCGTCACTGTCATATTGGGGAAACGGGCTATGATCAACAAAGGCCCCTTCATTGAATTTCAAAGTCCTGGTCCCTTGCGTGACTGATGACGTGGCGTTGTTCTTCCCACCCGCTGCCAGAGTAGTCTCTTTACCTCTGACTGATGCGGCAGTAGCGCATGTGGATGTACTGCCGCCGCGAGCATTTGGTGGTATGTACTTAGCAGATATGGGGGACTGACCTAGAGAGCCTAGAATGGCACTAGGATCTCCCAGTGTTTTATGTAGAACCTCTCTGGCCTGATCGAGGTCAGCCTTCTGCATGGCCACCTGGGTTACGACGTTGGATCCTTCTTTGCGAATCGTCGAGACTTCCAAAGCAATGTGTTTGCTTGCGACCAACAGCTCTTCATGGTTCTTCTGCATTTTTTGGTTAATGCCATCCAATTGCCCTTGTGTTTGTTGTGCCCCTAGCTCAAGCCTCTTTATCGAGATCGTGAACTCATCAAGCCGTCGACGGTCCTCCGCAAAGGCTTTTTCCATCTTCTCATGGTATGCGGCAGAATTCTGTTGAAGGATATTAAGCCGCTCTTCTATGGTCGCATTTTCTGGAATGAGAATAGGCACAAAATCAATAGTTGTAACTGCGCTCGCGGCTTCCTGGGTGATGCTAGATGTATCGCCAGCCTGATTAGGCTGGGCGGCAGGAACTTGCTCGCCTTCAGTAGTAGGATGTCTATTTCCTCCTCGTTCAGTTGACATCTCTGTCGATGGAGGGTGGGAAGAAAATCTTTGGATTACTTGTTCTTCGGAAAGACCACGACAGTCTGCACGCGAGTGCGGTCTGTAACTGGAGGTCTTATGTTTCGGGCAGTTAACGTAAACCTTTTGATAAGGGTTTATGCTTGACTTCCCAATGGCTTCTGGAAGTCTGAATTCAATAAGTAGCTGAATTCAATAAGACACTGTGAATCAAGATTTAGACCTGCGGCCCAAGTATAGTCGCCTAGACACAAACTTTCTTTCAAATCCTTTGGGCAACCTTACTGAAATGGCCAGGTGGGGGAGGGCGAACAAAAGAGGCAGAATCCATTTTGGCATGAACTACTCCCACATAGTGGTTTAGGCCCATTTGCACGCACTTCTGGATTCAATAGCCTGTTATGAACGTTGTCCCCTTTCTAGACACCATTTCACATAGGCTATACTTACTAAGATGAGAAAGATCATAAGTGTGAAGACAGTTCAACAAGTGTTAATAAAAACCGCCCTTAACCTTAATGGACCTGAACTAGGCACCAATAAGGAGTTTAGGTCAATATTAACAAAAGAGACTTCACCTATTCCGTTATGATTCACAACCACTTACCAACCTCATCTTCTTAATAGTGGTGTGGTTTACAACTCGCAGTAGGTCCCACTGGGCGTGCCAAAATGTTTGGCTCCAGTTTTTCTTGAGCTGGTCAACAGTCTCTTTTCTTGCGTGGGCGTGCCAGCACCGTTCGGGTGCGGTCGTCGGGGGTGTCCCTTGACCTGACTTCTTCTGAGCGATTGTGGACGAGGAGAGCACCAACCTCGTCGTGGGGTTCTTTGTGCCTCGTGGCGAGGACTTTTGAAGAGCCTTTTCAAAATCACAATCGATACTCGATGTTGTAGATCGAGCAGAGCGAAAACCACTGGGAAGTGAGGAGAACTTGCTAAAGCGTGACTCTAGCTTGGCTGGTTTGCGAGGGCGTTACCCTTGCTTGGCTGGTTCCGTAACCGTTGTGGTCGTGGTACTACAGTCGGCTCCCAAGGAGACTAGGACCAAAGCACTTTGACAGAGGATTTGGTGGTACTGAAAGTTGGCTCCTAAGGAGACTAGAACTTAGAGTGTGATCACCGATAAGAGAAAGAGAAGGAGAGGAATTGCTCTTAGAGAGGTTGCTCTAGAGAGAACTTAGATCATCTTATAGATGTTTTGATGAGTGAATTGGTCCGATGATACTTGTTGTAGCCTCTATATATAGGCTTCCAAGCAACACTATTTGGCCTTTAAACAAATCATAGTAGGTTAGGCAAAATTCACTAACACTTAGTGGATTTGGTTAGGCCAAATTCACTAACACTTAGTGGATTTTGTTAGGCCAAATTCACTAACACTTATTTATTCCTTTAATTTTTATCTCCACTCAGAATTCATATTTAAATTTCGACTTCTTCATATGAAATGATCCACCATGGATGTAGATTATTGTGGTAAAATTTCAGAATTTATTTCCATGTGGTTGGGCCGAAAATGCTACTGGACTCCTTACAGGTCCAGTTTTCCAGTTTTGCTTCTGCAGAAAATTGGACTGATTGTTTGAAGGTTTTCCATTTCGAACAAGCTCTAGCACTCTTCATAAGAAATAATCCTTGGGATGTCTAGAATGAATCTGGAAAGTTTCAACTCATTTGAAGTTCGGATGGTTAGTCTGCCGCCCCTCCTTCCTTGTTTAGCTCGGTTTCTCCTAGCCGAAGTAGGAAAATGTGCTAAAGTTGATTTTTCATTTCCACGCTTCCATAGTAGACTTTATTTAGCCTCTAAATATATATTTCGAACTTGTCGACAATATATAGCTTGAGCCACTGATATTGGCTCGATTTCTCCAAGACATGCCTTGTCAGGCCAAAATGCTCATTTTGGGTCCAAACACTGGTCTAACCCTAGTGAGATGGGCTTTAGGGTTTAGGGCCATGTCTTGGACTAGGTTTTTTTCTTGGGTCTTCTTGTATTGGGCCTCTTTTGGGCAAAGAAAATTATTTTTCTTTGTTATTTAGTTTTGCCTACCAAATGGACCTTAGTCATCTGTCTGCTTAATCCTTAGTTTTTCTAGTTGTACACCAACTAAAGTTTTTAGGTAACTAGAGTTACTGTTATGAGTTAGGTTTTTAGCCCTTTGTTAGGCTCATTGTTTAATAAACGAAATAAACCTGTTTTATAGGAAATGATACTTGTCAATTTGTTCGGTTGCTTGACCTATTTATGCTTGGATCAAGACAAAAATTGATATACGTTTCTCTTGACTATATATAAGTAAGAAAATTATTTATTACCTAAAATAAATAAATAAACAAACTAATTAAGCATTTTTTTGCCTTCTTTTTGTTTTTCTTTACATTAAAGAGATCGAATGTTCCCCTAATCTAATTCCTTACTTACCCTAGAGCTTAGACATTTTTCCTTTCATGGAAGCAATTGAGACTTTAGAACCATTAGGCCAATATACATTGGGCCAGCTTAGGTAGTGATGTAAGATTTTAAGGCTATTATTTAAATTATTTAATCCGTAGCGGATCCCAAAATATATCCAATCCAGCTAACCAACCTCCTCAAATCCATCTCACTGTCACTCCCTATATAACTCTCACACCCCACAGACGCCATCCGTCTCCTCTTAACTGCCGCTCCTCCTCCGCCGTCTCTTAACGCCGTTAATCACCGCCACCGTCGATCAGAAGCTACCATGGCCCCGATTGCCGTCGGCGATTCAATTCCGGACGGTACTCTGTCCTACTTCGACGACCAAGACCAGATGCAAACGGTCAACATTCACTCCCTCGCCGCTGGCAAGAAGATCATCCTCTTCGGCGTCCCCGGCGCCTTCACCCCCACTTGCAGGTATATATGACTCTCCGTCTTCTAGGGTTTGAGAATTTTGTGTTTGAGGCCGATACGGTGGCGTTTTTGAAGAGGTAAAATTGATCGGTGTTTCCAAAGTTTGATTTTTTTTTCTTTGCTGTGGATTAGTGTGGAGATGTGAATTTTAGATGTTGTGAAATGTTGTTACTGTTACTGAGGTTGGAATTTTGGTTGGTTTTTACAGTTTGAAGCATGTTCCTGGATATATTGAGAAAGCAGATGAGCTGAAATCCAAGGGTGTTGACAAGATTATCTGCCTCAGTGGTATGAGCTTAATTTGATGTATATTTTGCTAATTATAATTTACGAGCTTTGCGGTTTATATTTGTAGGTTTCGATTAGTAAGATACTAAGATTTCATGATATAAGTAGGAAATAATGGTATGGTCACATTTGGTTGATGTATTGAAGGATTAGATTGAAATTTGATTGAGGTGTGAATTCGTGGAATATCTGAGAATGCGTTTTGAATATGCGGTTAGTGAAGAGTTTATCTTTTGTGTCAAAGAACTTTACTTGAATAAAGGAAATGCTTCATAGATATGCAGTTACTGACAGAAACTTGTTAAGTGGTTACTATACCTGATAGATAGATAGATAGATAGTTCGTTAAGAGTCACGAGAATATATCACGAGAATATAATGGGACTTAAAGTTTTCCTCTTTTTCACATGATTCTTTTATACTGTGGTGTTTGTATTCTTGTTTGTGATGTGGATGCCTGCCTTGTAATAACTAATGACTAAGCTCTGAGTAGATTCTTAATGTCTCGCTGATGGTTTCATCATGTTTTGACAAAGGTAAACTGGATTGGTAAAAGAACAAGAATTAATATATACAACTTGGTTCATTTCTGATGGACAAGGGAAAAATTTAACGATTTTAAGCTTTCAGTGGTGTACAATGTGTTATATGTTGGAGTATATAGTCTGTTTTCCTTTTTTTGTGCATTAAGATATCTAGCTCAAGGGTTTGATTCCTGTTTGCAGTGAATGACCCCTTTGTGATGAAGGCATGGGCCAAATCCTACCCAGAGAACAAGCATGTCCTTTTCGTTGCTGATGGCTCAGCGAAATACACCCATGCCCTTGGTCTTGAGCTTGACCTCTCGGAGAAAGGACTTGGAACTCGTTCCAGGAGGTTTGCTCTCTTGGTTGATGACCTCAAGGTGAAGGCCGCAAATGTTGAAGCTGGAGGAGAGTTCACCGTCTCCAGTGCTGATGACATCCTCAAGGCTCTTTGAAGAGTTTACATTGTCTCACCTTTAGCCTTGCCTGATCCCTTTTGTATTTGAGTCTTGTCTATGTTGTCTCCAGTCTCCTAGTATAGTCTGGTTGCATATTATGTATGTGGATCTTTAAATCTCATGCTTAGCAGAATGGTCTAATGAAAATAAAGAGCTTTTGAATTTGCATAAGGTCACTCATTTTGAAGGCATTTTTTGGTGTTGACCTGCAAATGCAAAACTAGGTATGACAGTAATCTAACCTTAAAAATATCTGACGGATAACAAAGTCATTGTATATGGATGTGCAAAGCACGCTGTTAAGTAATATCTTGATTACGAACGCGCTGCTCTTTTCAGATTAGTCCTCCTGTCTTGTATATAAACTGTTATTAGCCACAGGAAATTGCTTGCAGTAGACAATGTGAACAACCAACGCGTGTATGGTTGTCGATTTTTCACATATGAATACAGCGGGATTAAGCTTGTCGCCTTCATGCTTACATTTCTCCTCTTGGCTTAATAAGCTTGTGTTGATTTTCACACGACATGAATACAACACGGCACAAGATCTCAAAAACATGACTCTTTATATACTCCAGTTTACGCAAATAAATAGGTGGTTAGGTGCATGGCATGCCAGCTGCAAGATCGTTCTAGCTGGCCACTAGGGGTAAGCGAAATATGATTCACTATCAGAACACTATGATATGTCCAAGTAAAGCTAAACATTTGAATCGAGAAAAATCAAAAATGTGAAGATGGCATGCATTTGTTTAAACGCTCGATGCAGGTCATCTAAGAAACCACAACGTATATAACTAAACTGGGATTGAGTCCAGATACTCATGAGAACTAACAAGAAGGCAGTTGTCTTTGTCTAATAGTTGAACTTGGCTCAATAAATGAAAAAGGGTCATATTAGAGCTTTTAACCCAAGTTTCTAACTTTCTACAATCTCGATACAGCTAGAGTCGTCTGCAAACCGAAATTCATTTTTCAATCAAAGACATGTTATTTATATGGTTCGTCTTAGAGTTAACAAACATTGACCACTTAACAAAATTTTGGCTATCATAAATAGTGTTATTCATATGATTTCTATCGATATCAAACTATCAAAACTGTTGACAACTTAACACTTTGAGTCCTTAACAATACATTAATTGCTCCGATATATAATCTACTGATATAGCAAAAAAAATCTGTAGTTCTACATAAAGATTTATGGGAAACAACTTCAAAAGAATTTGAACAAGGTATTGTAAATTGGAGATGTGGGCCAAATCGGAAAACTTGGTCGTCCATCAACTCATCAAGCATGTGGGAAGCTCTTAATATTAAACGGTGGTTCCAGGTGTCTCATGTGAATGAACAGAGCCAGTAGCTATAAGCTGTTAGTATTAATATACTAGTTTTGTTTGGTCAAAATCCAATTAGTGCCCTAATCTGCCCAAAAGTTGGAAGCATTAACAAACCACAAAGTCTCTGTAAAACTGTAATTTGACGGGTAAAATTAGCATGGATCATTAAAATAAATTATCCAAGTAAAAGACAAGAGATAAAAGAAAATTAAACTCTTTTACTGTTCTACGTGACAGACATTATATGGTTAACTGTTGCCATTTCTCTGTTGTTTGTTTTTGTTGGTTTGTGCATTTCCAAGCATAATTAAACCTACTACCAGAGCTATCAAAAAGCGAGGACTCCATGTTCTAGCAAATCGGGGAAAACCCAGAAAAAATTCACTAGTGTTTCATTTTATTTTGTCAATGAGGAGAAGGTTATAACTAATGACTAGTTTCAAAACCCTTAATACAAGCAGAACCTAACAAATTAGAAATAAAGGTATGTCTTGCTCTACGAGGAGTATTACGCTTTCAAATATAATTTGAAATGACATTTGAATGCCATTGCATCCAATTATTCGAGAAAAGAATGACTTTTGAAAGACTTCAATGCTATTATGGTATTTTAATTTCTTATTTGGGAGGGATGGTAAGGTTCTGAACTCTCATTTGGGAGGTCAGAAGTTCGAGTCCCATCATAGGTGGGGTGGGGATTAAAAAAAAAAGACATTTTGAAGACTTCAATGCTATTATGATATTTTAATTTCTTATTCCTACGTTAGAATAATACTAGAAGTGAAAAATATATTAATCAGGTCCTTGTTATTGTGATTGTACTCTTTCATAGTTTCATTCGACATGGAGTGGAATTAAAACAAAACGAGAATCTGGTCCTATATTACTATGTCTTTATCCTCTCTTCCAAATTATCTGACAGAACATCAATGAGAACTTCAACTCTGGATAATTTGATTGATCAAACTGAATTATACCTTTAAACACAATAAAAATCTATTTTAAGCAAGACTTTTAAACATCAGAACCAAAACAAAAGGCAAGACCCTTTTTTATCTGTTGAGGATACATATTACTTTCCCCATAACTAAAGAAAGCAAACACAACGGTCACCTTAGCCAAGAACTAGCTAAGATGGAGAAATTCTAACAGCAGTGATCCTGCTACAATTTCATGTGTAAAACTTAAACATAAAAGTATAAAACTATAATTATTACTATACCTTCCAAAAAATTAAAAATCCATGCAGATGTTTTGTGAAAATTCAAACTTTTCTAATAGGAAAACTCATTTTACCATAAATAATGTGAAGGGAAGTTGGAAGCCAGCAATAAAGGGAGCCAAGATGGCTTATCAGGCTCATAGGTACCGTTTGAGAAAGGGGCCCATTTTATCAAATTTCAAAAAAATATTTTATGGTTTTGATTTGAAATTTATTTAGAGGGACTACAAAGGTTCAGCTAGGACCCTTTGACTAGAAACAAGAGAACAGCAGCTCTCTCTCTCTCTCTCTCATATGCTTCATTTTAAATCCTTCTTCTTGAAATTAGAGTAGAACTTGGCCTATATATTGCCTCACAGCTCAACATAAGCCAGTCACTGTTGTCTGTCTTAGCACTACCTCTTCTTCTTCTTCTTCTTCTTCTTCTTCTTCCACAAGCTATACTTCTGGTTCACCTTTTTGTTTGAATCTGCAGCCTCCTCTTCTGGGTTTCTTTAAAGGACTTAACATTAATTGAAGATCATACAAGTCGCAGTGCTTTTAGCTAAAGAGCTGCTGTTTTGAATTTGTGGGGTTGAGAGAATGAGTGCTTCAAAGTTCATTAAATGTGTTACTGTTGGGGATGGAGCTGTAGGGAAGACCTGCATGCTAATATGCTACACCAGCAACAAGTTTCCTACTGTGAGTCCTTGAATACCCATCTAAGAAATTCTCTTTCTTTCTTTAATTCTTGCATTTATGGATATTTCGTGAGATTTCTGTTCTGGGTTTGCTTCAACTCCCAAAATGGTTTGTTTTTCAATTCAAATTCCTCCTCTCTTTCTGCTTATTTGTCTTGTGCACGGAAGTTTTACTGTAACAGTAAGCTATAAACCACGAAGAAGGTGAAACTGTATGTAATGAATGTTGAGATGAGGCTTTTAATTTAGTAATCTCTGTAAACCTCTGTTCTTTGTTATGTGGCAGGATTATATACCCACAGTGTTTGACAATTTTAGTGCAAATGTGGCTGTGGATGGGAATATTGTCAATTTGGGGCTATGGGACACTGCAGGTAATTTGGTTCTTTCTTCTGTAGTGCTTATTCTTGTCTTCAAGGTTTGGAGTTGGTGTTTCGGCTAATTTTTCGGTTTCAACTAATTTTATGTGTTTGGTTTTAAGGTCAGGAGGACTACAGCAGGTTGAGGCCACTAAGTTACAGAGGTGCAGACATATTCGTGTTGGCTTTCTCTCTAATTAGTAGGGCAAGCTATGAGAATGTTCTTAAGAAGGTACTGACTTCATGACCAATATCTTTTCTTTTCTTTTCACTGCACTTTTTCTTTGAAAGGTTCACTGCACTTTATATGATCTTGGATCAAGCTGTAAAAAAAAAAGTAAAAGCCATTTCATTCAAACTCCGTACTTTTTGCTCTGCAATTTAGGAGTTTTCAAACGGGCGAAATGCATCATTTTAACTCAATTGTTCTTGTGGTTTTAGTTTGATGTTTCACTGACTACACTTCGTCCATTGTAATGTGCTTCTCAGTGGATGCCAGAACTTCGCCGATTTGCGCCTAATGTTCCAATTGTCCTTGTTGGGACAAAGCTTGGTAGGCAACAATTTAACTTTTGCAAATTTTTTTTCCCAACAAGTAATGCATTTAGAATTCATATTCTTAATGCCAACCTTATATTTTCTTTGTATTAGATCTTCGTGAGGACATGCGCTATCTAGCTGATCATATGGGATCGAACATCATAACTTCTGCCCAGGTACTGATTTGTGTGTATTGGTTCATTTTCGTATTGTATTTTCATAAAAGCGTTACATTTATGTATAAGAAGCTCATTATGCTTAGTATACAGGGAGAGGAGTTGAGAAAGCAAATAGGAGCCGCAGCTTATATTGAATGCAGCTCTAAGACCCAACAGGTAGAGTTAAAGCCTAGGTTCTGGGGTTATTCATGTCTAATCTTTTTAAAGGATATTCTTGGATCTAAAACTGTTAAATAGTGTCAAGTTCTTGTTTGATAAGACTACTGAGTGGTGAACTCTGCTTGATTGATTAGAATGTCAAAGCGGTGTTTGATACTGCCATCAAGGCTGTTCTTCAACCTCCGAGAAGGAAGGATATGGTTAAGCCGAAAAGGCACCGAAGGTCTGGTTGCTCAATTGTGTAAGTATTTCTTGCATTCTCTTAGGATAATAAACATGACAAGTATCCCACCAGACTGATTTGTTTCATCAACCAAGTAACAAATTCATGCGAGAACATGGAAGAAAAAGTAAAAATAACTTCATTTACAATATTAAATATGCCAAAAGACCTAATAGGACAAAAGTGGTTAGAATCTGTATCTTTCCTTCCATTAAATGCTTGCTTTTGTTAAAAAACAAAATTCCGTTAAATGCCTGCTTGCTTGCTTCTGTTCTTTGCCGTAGTCTCTCCTGTGGTCCAAGGAACTAATATGAAAAGACATCAAGATACCTGGGTTGTCATTTGTATGCGAGTAATGTCGGTATAGTTAAATATGTTAATTCTAGATCTTGGAAACACATGCAAATCTTCCCTAATCTAGGTTGAACACCTATTGTTAGACGTACACTCGATCTGTACTCTATTTCTGATACAGAAAGTGCATTGATAGGTTCTTTATAGTTTATACTTCATACTCAATAGTAAGCTACAGATGCTTATCCTCTCCCAGAGTCACAAATCAAAAGATTTATAATCCCTTACATGAGTTCTTTAATGATAAGAAAGTATGACTGCAAATTTACCTCATATATAGGATTATAGTCTGCTAAATTCCCACTGAAAGAAAAGTTTTGGTGTTTCCAATGGCAGGAGCATTGTCTGTGGAGGATGTGACGCTTAGGACAAAGCCAGGCAAGCAAAGTAATTGCTGTTGGGGGGTTTACAGGCTTAATCCTGAAAGCTAATATATTCTTATGCGTGTATTGTTCTAGTTTGAGTATCATTAAATGGGATTTCTTATGTCTACTTTGCAAACTGCTGACTGGTGGGGAAAGGGGAGGGAATTGTTCATTCTCTCATGTATTGGTGTATGATCATTTCCCAAGTTATAACTAGTTTTTATTACCAATCCTTCTTCCTAGATCATATGGCTCTTAATTTTGTTGTGGTTGTGTTCATGAACTTATAGTAGTTTGTTTTGTACTCCCTCTCCTAAACTTGTGGCAAAGCCATTGCATCAATCACCCATCAAAAAGTGGTGATTGCATAGGGAATTGGCACATGAAACGCTTCATGTTTCATTGTCCTGAAAGACCATAATGAATAAGAACAGAAGGAATTAGATGGATCATAATGGCTGGGGAGGCATCTTTTTCTGTTCTATTCAGGTAACTGACATTATTAATGTGGCAGTGGTCCTAGTATGTGTGATGATCTTACTAGAAACAAGACAGGTGAGCTTGCATTGACTGCTATCTACCCACAGGATTTAAGCTTGCCTTGTCAAGTCCAATGGCAGAGTGCCAGAGTACGTTCATGGCTTCACCAGTCGTAGGACCCTAAAATTGAAACACTTCATGATTCACTAGGCTCCTGCATAAGTTCCATACTTCCAACATAAAAGGACATTAAGTGCAATCAAAATTGTGAGTTATTGCAAGACACTACCAAGAAATTTTTATATGGTTGCAGAGATGCACTATCAAATGGTAAATATCATCTTAAACAAAATAACTATAGTTAGTTTTATAATTTTTTATCATTACCATTTTCCGATGAATATGTCATCGATAAATATGGTCTACTATTTCTTGTTTAATTAAATTTAAAATTTCAACCCCAAAAATATGAAGAAAGAGAGCTTTCACTCTCTTTTGCTTTGCATTTGCTTCAAATAGTTTCGAGAAGATTAAAAATTTTTCATGCAAATTGTATAATTTTGATAACCATTTCTGCGCCTATAAAAATAAAAATAACGTTCACATGATCAGTAACTAACCAAAAAATTACTCTGAATTACAGTTAAATCTAAACCTAACGCTGGAAAACTGGAAATAATTATTTTTAAATTGAATAAGCAAAATTTTTTGTTCAGTTACTGACCATGTAAACATTATTTTCATTATAACAAGCACATAAATGGTTATCAAAATTATACAATTTGAATAAAATATTTAATTTTTAGTTTCTTGAAACTATTTGAACCGAATGTGAAGCAAAGAGAGTGAAAACTCTCTTTCTTCATATTTTTAGAGTTAGAAATTTTAAAGTTAATTAAACAAGAAATGGTAGATCATCTTTGCCGATGACATACTGGTCGAAAGATGGTAATGAAAAAATTTCAAACATTTAAAAGTGAATGGTACCGATCAAAATAATTCATTCACTTCCCTTAGGTACGTTAGGGTCAAAGGTCCGATACCCCACCATCCACAAAACGGTGCGTTTCATTCGTTTACTCTTTTATAGCTTTTGGTTAAGCGAAAATAAGAGACCATCATCGTGTGTTTATTCAGGACCTAATAATGGATTCTCCACCGGCGAAGAGCTGGAGCATCCACACCCGACCCGAGATCATCGCCAAGTACCAGATCCTCGAGCGGGTCGGATCCGGCGCCTACTCCGACGTCTACCGCGCCCGCCGCCTCTCCGACGGCCTCACCGTCGCCCTCAAGGAGGTCCACGACTACCAGTCGGCCTTCCGCGAAATCGAGGCGCTCCAGACGCTCCACAGCTGCCCCAACGTCGTCGTTTTGTACGAGTACTTCTGGCGCGAGGACGAGGATGCCGTGCTCGTGCTCGAGTTTCTGACCAGTGACCTGGAGACTGTGATCAGAGCGGCGAAGAAGAAGGAGGGCGGGATTCGCTGCGGTGAGGTCAAGAGGTGGATGCTGCAGATGCTGTCTGGGATCGACGCGTGTCATCGGAATATGATCGTGCATCGGGATTTGAAGCCGAGTAATCTGTTGATCGGGGAGGATGGAGTGCTCAAGCTGGCTGATTTCGGACAGGTAAAAATTCTGAATTTGGTGGTTTTGGTTTGAAAAGATTGAAATTTTATATTTACTGATGAAGTGAATATGGTGATCGGAGTTTAGCTATTTTGGTTGATATGCACAGGTTTTGATTGCAAGGTTTGCATTTAGGGGTTTGATGGTTTCATTTATTTATCTGATAGAGTGCTCCTTTATAAGGAATGGTTGGCATAGTGTGTTTAACTGATCGAAAAAGCATGAGCATGTTTGGATCAAAATGTTGTTTAGTTGGAGTAGTATCAGATCAAACCGACATTAGTTGGATGTTAACTGCATCAATTGTTTCTGCAAACATTGGCTAGGAAGGGTGTGTATCAATTGCAATGAGAAGTCATAACTTGATAAGTGCTTTCAATACTACAATGATAAAAGGTGGGGCGAAAAAATCAGAACATTTGAACACTTCTGTACTTTATTACAGTATAACTGCGTTGGAATCCTATTTGTTATTTTCTCATTAGTATGTCTCCCTTTTTAGGCAAGGATACTGCTCGAGCCTGGATATGCTCCTGATGATGAAAACCGTGAAGCATATGAGCAAAGCTCTCAAAGTCAAGCCAATGCTATTCAGCCACCTGAAGCATTTCCTGTAGAAGACAATTCATTTCAAGAAGGGTACAGAATTCGGGATGGAAGTATGAGCAAAGAAGAATATTTTAGGGTCTTAGATGAGGTCAAGGCAAAGGATTTTGACAAGGATACAAATTTTCCTGATGGAGATACATCTTGTCTAGCAACATGTACAGCAAGTGACGTAGACGATGAGGTTTTCAAGGCTTCTTATTCATACGAGCCAGAGGATGAGGGAGATGATAGAGTTGGTATGACGTCCTGTGTTGGAACTCGATGGTTCAGAGCCCCTGAACTTCTCTACGGTTCAGTAGACTATGGTTTACAGGTAGATTTATGGTCATTGGGTTGCATTTTTGCTGAGCTTTTTACTCTGCAACCACTCTTTCCCGGTAATTCTGATATCGATCAGCTCAGCAGAATCATCAGCGTTCTGGGAAATCTAACTGAGGAGATATGGCCTGAGTGTGATAAGCTTCCGGATTACAAGACAATTTCATTTAATAAAGTAGAAGACCCAATTGGTATAGGGGCCTGTCTCCCCAATTGTTCCCCTGGTGAAGTCGCTATGGTGAGCAGACTTGTTTGCTATGACCCAGCTAGAAGAGCTACGGCAATGGAACTGCTCCAAGACAAGTATTTCAATGAAGAGCCACTTCCAGTTCCCCTATCTGAGCTGCATGTTCCCCTCGAGGAGAGTGGGTCAGCTGAGGTTTCTGGTGGCTGGCGTGATTACAATGATATGGGTTCAGACTCTGATTTTGATGAATTTGCCAATGCGGAAATTACCGCCACCAAAACTGGTTCTTTCATGCAGTTTTCTTGAGTGACATTAAGTGTTACTGGTATCTATTGTTTCTATTGTTTGAAAGCTTTTTGGAGAATTAATATTAAGGAATCTTGATATCTACTTCAGTTGTCCAAACGAAAGCAGGGCAGTTCTACAAGTTTTTATTTTCATCCTCATTGAGGTTGGAAAACCAGTCCCAATATCTCTCAGCGATTATTAAAGTTTGAAAACATGAACAGCACTTAAAGCTAACAGTAGTTGGTCGAAAGCCAGAGATGAGGTTGGAGGACAAACCATAGAAAGGCATAGACGAACAAAATATATAGCTGACTGAGAACTGGGCAAGGATAGCAGACAACACCCACCCCCCCAAAAACCGGCTATTGATATAAAAGAAATAGACGAGCGCACACAAAAGAGACCATAACCATACAGAAGAAACTACATCTAAGCAAAACGGAAACGTAACATTACACACGGATCAGTTTGCCCTATCCATCTTATTCTAAAGGATAATACGACAACATCATAGACAATTTAAGGACTCAGTGCTGGTAAAAACCGGCTATTGATATAAAGGAAATAGACGAGCGCACACAAAAGAGACCATAACCATACAGAAGAAACTGCATCCAAGCAAAATGGAAACGTAACATTACACACGGATCAGTTTGCCCTATATATCTTATTCTAAAGGATAACATAACAACATCATAGACAATTTAAGGACTGAGTGCTGGTGTAGCTGTTGCTTGTGTTCTTCAATCCCTTCAAGTTAGTTGACATCTTCCATCATGCTTGAGTTAATCGACCTCTCCTCCACAACTACCTACTGACTAAAAAGAGTCAAAATGGTAACGCATGAACATCGCCAGAAAAATCTTCTAGTTTAGAAACAGTTGTAAAATTGGAGACAGGAATATGCTGAACCATCTGACGATGCGGACAATTGAATAAGTTTATGGGGCATGTAATCCAGATCCAGCTTGTAGAGTGAACTCAGACCACGAATGCCATTTGGAAGAGAACTCAGATTCGGACATCTAGAGATGGTTAGCTCCCTAAGCCGCGGCATTGCTCCGTGTTAGAGGCTGCACTTGTAATGCCACAAGCAACCTTGTCCATGGTCATTAGTTAAGCGTTTGGTTGGTTGCTTGTGTGCTTGAGGTGTTTTGGTAATTTACAAACTATGTAATTTATTTTATTTAGCAGTTATTCTCCTCGGCCATTTACATGTATTCTCATGCCCATTTCATATAAGCCCGATATGCTCTTTAGGGAGGTGTTCCTAGTCGGCATAGTTTGGACTACGGAACTAGTATAGGTAAGCACATGTACGTTTACCTCTCTTACCGTCTTACCATCAATAAAAGAGGAATTATTCAATCATCTGTGTCCCGTGAGATTGCTCCTTGATCTTTCCTTTGGATTACTCATTTGTTCTTCGTGGTTGCCCAACATTTATATCATTGTGTTCTTGCTTGTCGCTAGCACTATTTTAATATCGTGTGGTTTCATTGTTCCTTGCAAGGTACTCACTTGGTTGACTTGCTTACTAACAAGTGCCGCATGGTCCGCTTTGCGCATTGCAAAGTTCGGCTCGTGACAGTTAGTATCAGAGCCAACTTGGCTCAAGACACTCGCTACGATGACAGGCAAAATGACAAACCAACAAAGATTCGATTGGTATGACCAACAATTGGGAAAACTTGCGGAGGTGCCCGATAAATTGATTGAGATAACTAGCGTGTTGGACCGTGTCGACCTAGATGGTTTGGTGGCACGGATGACAGAGGTGGAGAGCCTCAGGGACCGAGATATGGTCCTTGAAAAATGTAAAGCTCGAGGAGACAAAAGGGAGAGAAATGAGGAATAAGCTCCCATTTCGAACGAGCAAATGGGGCAGATGAGTGATGCCCTTGATACACTCCAGGTGACTGTGGACAATATGGCAGAAGATGTCCGAGACACCATCGATGCCTTCAAGAATGAGCTGATGGAGATGAACACCAAGTTCAACTTGACCATCTGTGCGATGGGAAACCAACCTGTGAAGGTCTACAGGAAGGTAAAGATACCAAAACCTCAAGCTTTTGGAGGGGCGCGGGACGCCAAGGAGCTTGAGAACTTCTTATTTGATATGGAGCAGTACTTTAGAGCAGTAAAGCCTGACTCGGAAGAGGTGAAGGTGAATATGGCGACAATATATTTGTCAGGAGATGCTAAACTTTGGTGGAGATCTAAATACAATGACATTCAAAGAGGAGTGTGCACTATCGATACATGAGAGGATCTAAAGAAAGAGCTTAAAGCTCAATTCTTCCCTGAGAATGTTGAATACATTGCCAGACGGCAACTAAGAGAGCTCAAACACACCAACAACATCAGAGACTTTGTGAACAAGTTCTCTATGCTCATGCTCGACATCCCAGACATGTCAGAGAAAGATCGGTTGTTCTATTTCCTTGAAGGCTTAAAACCATGGGCAAGAACCGAGCTTCAGCAGCAGAAGGTCCAAGATTTAGCCTCCGCTCAGGCTGCTGCTGAGAGACTGACAGATTACACATTTGAGGAGAACTCCAGCAAGAAGACTCAGTCATTTTTGAATACGAATGCCAACAGATCCTTGAGGCCGGAGCCGAGTAAAAGTAGGGGAGCGGAGTCCAAATTCTCCAACTCAGGAGGAGGGGATAGGAGGACCACTTATGCGAGGGACACGGCAACTTCCAGGCCGGGTGCCTCAACTAGAGTCTTCACCCCTCGACCCTTTAATCTTTCAGGGTACGCCCCAAGGCCAGTGTCTTGCTTCTTATGCAGAGGACCTCACAGAGTAAACGAGTGCCCTCACAAGATAGCCTTATCGGCCCTACAAGCCCACATTCAATCAAAAGAAACAGAAGACCAGCAAGAGTCGGAGGAGGAACATAACCACATGGGAGCTTTGAGATTCTTGGGTGCAGTTAAGAAACAACCACAACCACCTTAGAAGGATCAGGCCAAGGGCCTAATGTTCATGGATGGTTTTGTCAATGGGAAGGTTGCCAAGGGTGTGATGGTTGACACAGGGGCCACGCACAACTTTGTGTCGGAGACAGAAGCACGAAGGTTGGGGTTGAAGTTGGAGAAGGATGTTGGTCGCATGAAAGCTGTGAAT
Source organism: Rosa persica (assembly GCA_025331145.1). Taxonomy (NCBI): domain Eukaryota; kingdom Viridiplantae; phylum Streptophyta; class Magnoliopsida; order Rosales; family Rosaceae; genus Rosa; species Rosa persica. The sequence goes on along the minus strand of WFKR01000002.1, from coordinate 3,450,157 downwards.
TACGAGGCCTCACCCACAACTAAGCTGTCCCAAGGGGTACCACTCAAGTTGGGCAATTAGGAGGGAAAAGTAGATGTTATAGTTGTCCGAATGGATGACTTTGATTTCATATTGGGGATGGAGATCATGTTGGCAAACAAAGCTATCCCCATTCCTAGCGCCCAACACTTGCTCATTATGGGGGAAAGGCCATGTGTAGTTCCAGCAAGAATCAAGCAACCAAGTGAACCTCGTCTCTTATCTGCCTTCCAATTTAAGAAAGGTGTGAGGCGCCATGAGCCTACATATGTAGCAGTTCCTCTAATGAAGGATGATAGCAAGAGGGAAATGGTTCTGAGAGAAATCGAGGGGGTATTGGAGAGTTATGCATATGTGATGCCACCCGAACTTCCTAAGGAACTACCTCCAAGGAGGAGTGTGGACCACGAGATCGAACTACTTCTGGGAGCCAAGCCACCTGCAAAAGCACCTTATAGAATGGCTCCTCCCGAACTGACAGAACTTAGGAAGCAGCTAGAAGACCTACTCAAGGGGCTGCACTTGTAATGCCACAAGCAACCTTGTCCAGATTCATTAGTTAAGCCTTTGGTTGGTTGCTTGTGTGCTTGAGGTGTTTTGGTAATTTACAAATTATGTAATTTATTTTATTTAGCAGTAATTCTCCTCGGCCTTTTGCATGTATTCCCCTGCCCCTTTCATGTAAGCCCGATATGCTCTTTAGGGAGGGATTCCTAGTCGGCATAGTTTGGACTACGGAACTAGTATAGATAAGCACATATACTTTTGCCTTCCTTACCGTCTTACCATCAATAAAAGAGGAATTATTCAATCATCTGTGTCCCGTGAGATTGCTCATTTGTTCTTCGTGGTTGCCCAACATTTATATCATTATGTTCTTGCTTGTCGCTAGCACTATTTTAATATCGTGTGGTTTCATTGTTCTTTGTAAGGTACTCACTTGGCTGACTTGCTTACTAGCAAGTGCCGCACGGTCCGCTTTACGCATTGCAAAGTTCGGCCCGTGACACTCCGTCATCAAATGAAATGGAATTCAGCTCAGTAAATTGTCCCATTTTTAATATCATTAGACGCTTGAATGTACCAGCAGTGAATATCAACTTTTCCCCTTTGTAATAGGTCACCAAGTCGAGCTCAAGTAGATAAGGTAGAGCTGGAAGGAACTCAAGTGGGTTAACATCAGCCCTCAGCTCTGAACCATATAAACCAATCTTCCCTAGACTACTAAGCTGGAGAATCCACTTAGGTAGCCCTTCTAGGCGTCCTTCCAAATGTAGACGCTGGAGAAAATGAGGAGGGGATCGCATATGATCCAAATCAAGGAACTTCAGGCGTTCTGCTCTTATATCAAGTGTCGAAAGATGCTTCATTTTCTCAAGGGCAGTACATAGTTCTTGTCCATCTTGTGTTTCAAGATCTACCAGTCCTAAATTCCTAACATTTTCAACTCTCCCAAGGCTTTTATGATTGTTCTGTTGTTTTTCACCTTAATCAGTGACAACCCGTGTATGGAAGATAAAGCTTTAATATTGCCAGCCGATAACATCACTCCGCCAGTATGATTGGATGAGACTGAAAAATGGCGCAGATTCTTGAGTACACGCATCTTTTTTTCTGGCAATTTGATCACCATGGTGTCTTCAAAAACTAAGGTCTTCAAGCATTGATACTTTCTTATGGACTTTGGAATTGTTGTATTCCTTGTAATGTTTTAAAACGCGAGCTTCGGGCGCGCCTTAATGCCCAGAAAGCATGAGGCGCTGCTTGAATTGCGTCTGTTTTGCAGATAAGGTGCAGAGGTGCTGAAGGCGGAGGAAAGCGGAGGAAGTACGCGTCAAGGTTGTCTGGGCGCACGCCTGACAAATTTTTTTTTTTTTTTTTTTTTTTTCACATTCCAAAACGACGTCGTTTTGGTTTGGTGAGTGTTTACATTCATTAAGGTCGTTTTGAACACCAGCCAATCCCCAAATCAGTCTCAGCAGCGCCCCCAACCCCCCCTCCCCCTCGACTCTGCACTCTCAGGCTCTCAGCAGCCTCCTCCCCGACAACATCAACCCATAAGGTATGATCATTCCTTATTTCATGTAGATTGTAACCGTAAAAGCACTCTTCTTTGTGAGCAAGATGTGAATATCTCAATTAGATCTAGTCCAACATCCTCTGCCATCGAAAGACCCAATCGTTATAGAGTTTAATGCTTCTGTTTGGGTTGGATTGTTGAAACTTGTTTGAAATTTCTCAAGAATATATATCAGTTTTTGTTTGCTCTGATCTGGGGTTCGGGGTAAGGTGTTGTTTGTATGTTGATTGGCTTGGCTGATCTGTAATTGCTTAGAAAACTCGACTTGGGAGTTGGCTGGCTTGGAAGAGAGTAGGAGGTTTTGTATGTATGTTGAATTGTTGATTGTAATATGCTAGAATGGATCAGTGGCCATGTGCTCTTATATACACACACACATATATAGCCGATTTTAATAAGCTAGAATGGATCAGTAGGTATATAACTATATATAGCTGATTATAATAAACTAGATTAATGGATCAGTGGGTATATATAGCTGACTGTAATAAGCCATGTGCTCTATGTGTATATATATACCCATGTGCTCAATCGGTTTGGCATATATAGCTGATTATATAAGAATAGATCAGTGGCCATGTGCTCGGTTTGGCATATATAGCTAATTATATATATATCTTTCCTCCTATTTTTTTGACTGAGAGCTTACTGTCAATGATTCCTTTTGTTTTGTTTATGATTCCTTAATTCATAATTTGATATAAGTTTTGAAATTGTGTAGGCACAATGAGTTCTAGTACTAGTGAAACAAGTACAACAAAGAAAGATTATGCTTGGCAATGGACGAAACCAATTCCCGGGGACTTGAAGTATTTTTTTGTGTGCATTTTGTGATCAAAGAAATACCGGTGGCATATTTATATTCAAGCAGCATTTAGTTGGCAGTCATAAAAGAATCAAACCTTGTAACAAAGTTCCACCAAATGTGAAAGATTGGTGCACTATAGCACTTGCAAGAAATGAAGAGGAAAAACGAGCAAGGATTGCGGTGCGTCGGGAGATAGGGGGATTGAAAAGTCTAGAAGAAGAAGATGAACATGATCATGAGGTTACAAATGTGGCTACAAGTGAGAGTGATAGTGCTCAAACTCCACTTGGTGGTGGTTCTATGGGTCAGCCGAAGGCTAGAGGACCGATGGACAAGTTTGTATCCTCAAAAGCTCGTCAAGCTACTTTGAATACCTCATACAAGAAAGAAGAAAGACATGATGTTTGTAGGGAAATTGGGCGCTTGTCTTATACTAGTGCATTGGTTTTCAATGTGGCAAATAATCCTTATTATTTTGAGGCATTGGAGATGGTTGGGAAATACAGTCCCGGTTTTCAACCTCCAACAAGTCATGAATTAAGGACTTGGATTTTGAAGGAAGAAGTTGAAGATGTTCAAAAGTTGATGGCAACACACAAAAAAGATTGGAGTCACTGTGGATGCACTATTATGTCGGACGGTTGGATGGATGGCAAGAGTAGGGTTATACTAAATTTTTTAGTAAATAGCCCTAAAGGTACATGGTTCTTGAAATCGGTTGATGCATCGGATACAATTAAAAATGGAGAGTTGATGCTAAATTATTTGGATAATATTGTGGAGGAGGTAGGGGAGGAGAATGTTGTCCAAATAGTTACGGACAATGCTTCCAATTATAAATGGGCGGGAAAGGAACTAATGAAGCATAGGAGCAAAATGTGGTGGACTCCGTGTGCGGCTCATTGCATTGACTTGATGTTAGAAGATATTAGCAAGATGAAAGTCTTTGAAACTACCATTCAAAAAGCTAAGCAAATTGTGAAATTCATTTATGGGCATACTCAAGTTCTTTCTATTATGAGAAAATTCACCGGCAATCAGGAGATTATTCGACCGGCTGTTACAAGGTTTGCCACATCTTTTTTGTCTCTTCAAAGTTTATATAAGCAAAAGGAGACTCTTATTAGTATGTTTTCATCAAAAGATTGGTATGAATGTGGATGTACAAAACATAAGGATTCTTATGAGGTGAGGAAGTGGATCCTTCGTGACACAAGTTTTTGGAACTATGTTGCTTATTGCATAAAGAGTATCTTGCCTCTTGTTTATGTCTTAAGAGAGGTTGATTTGGAAGTGAGACCTGCCATGGGATTTATCTATGAGTTGATGGATGTTGCAAAAGATAAGATTGCAAGAAATCTTTGAAATGTGGAAGCAAAGTATGGACCAATTTGGAAGACAATAGATAATAGATGGAGTCCACAACTTCATCAACCATTGCATGCTGCAGGTTATTACTTGAACCCTCAATTCCGATATGAAGACAACTTTAAAAATACCGAACATGTGAAGAAGGGTTTGGAAGAGTGCATGGATAGATGCCATTTGGTGAGGCTCGTATTGCAGCGGAAATACAATTGGACTTATATGAGCGAAAGCTTGGTAAGTTTGGAAGTGCGCGCGATGGCCGAATCTACAGGAAAAATCGAATCACCTGGTTAGTTATTATTTTCTTAACTTCTACTTTTAAATGAAAATTTACCAAATGTATATATGATTTTGATTTATTAATCTATATTTATTTTATGTTCTTAGTGTTTTGGTGGGAAAAATATAGAACACAAACACCGGAGTTGATGGATTTTGCTATTCGGGTCCTTTCCCTTACTTGTAGCACAGCGGGGTGTGAGAGGAATTAGAGTACTTTCGAAATGGTAAGTTCTTTTTATCACTTTTAAGTTAAATTATTAATAGTTGATAATTACCGAGCATTTATTGAATTGTTGCATTTGAATGTTGAATGTCGATTGTAGATTCATACCAAAAAGAGGAATAGACTTGACCACAAGAGGTTACATGCTTTAGTCTATGTGAAATATAATATTGCTCTAAGAGATAGAACTTTGAAAAGAAATGCTACAATGATTGATCCTATTGTAGTGGAAGAAATCGAGTCTGATGATAAATGGATTATAGAGATAGAGGATCCAGCTCTTCCCACAGATCTACATTGGCTTGAGGACAATGTGGAAGAACTGACATTGAATGATGAGGCGGTAAGAAATGTGCCAATTGGTACATATCAAAGTACCCTAGTTGATAGAGAGCGTCCTCCTCGTGTGCCTTCTCCTCTTCATGAGCCTTCTCCTCCCCGTGACCCTACTCCTTTCCGTGAGCATACTGCTTCTCTTGATGAGCCTATTGGTTTATACAAAAGGAAATCTAGTGTAAGAGCAAGTTCAAGTAAAAGAAAGGCTCCAAGGAAATCAATGCGTCTTGATGACATTGTGGATGATGGTATTAGAATTAATCCATATGATGACACCAATCCTATCTTTGAGTACCATGGTAGTGATAGTGATAGAGATGATAGTGATGGTGGTGATAGTTTGGGTGATGATAGTTTGGATGGTGATCTTCTAATTGATGAGGATGATGATTTCCAAGGATGAGGTTGATTTCAATAATTGTTCTTGTTGTTTGGTCTATCAACTATAAATCTTTGGATTTATTTTATGTTTGCTGATTTGGTCGAATCATATAGTTTTAGTACTTGATTATTATGAATGAATGACAATTTATAATGTTTTTTTTTGTTACAATACATGTTCTATGTATAAAACTAGTTCTATACATAAATATAGCAAATTTATACGTAAGGCTTACGCCTTACGCCTCAAGACAAGCGCTTTGCTAAGGCTCTCCCAGCTATGCCTCGGTTACGCCTCAGCCTTTTAAAACATTGATTCCTTGATCCCCGCAGACTCAAGTACTTCAAGAGAATGAGACCCTTAACGGAAAAATTTCTGGGAAACTCCTTCAAATTAGTTACTCCTTGCAAATCTAAAACCCTCAAATATTTACAGTTTTCAAGTACCCATTCAAGCTCAGAATAAGACCAACTACCAAAGACCACTAAGGTATGCAAATGTTTCAAGTTGAAAGAGTACCGCAGACTGACACAATCAGCTTTAACACTGAAAGGTGTCGAATTTTCTCAAATGCAGGCCTAGTCCTCCTGTCCGGATCAGACTCCAAAACAGTAACGAAATTCCCCTCTTTTGAAAGTATGTAATCACGGACAGGGTGCAAAACAACATAACAACTCTGTAGTTGTCCATTGATTTCTCCTTAAGTGGCAAGAACCATATTTCTGGAGATAAGTTCATTCAAATAACTTTGTGCAACATACTCCATCGGCATCGTACGATAGGGGGCATAACGTTCCGGAAGTCCTTCCGCAACCCATAAGTGAATTAACCTCTCAGGCTGGATGGCATAGTTGGGAGGAAAAATACTCCAGTACGGAAAACAGGATTTAAGATGGTCCGAAAGATCCATAAAACTCGGCTGCAAAATATTGCTAACAATTTCAAGAATAGAGCCCGGTCCAGTTTTAGATCCAAGATTGTTATAAATATTCTCCCACTCTGCTGGAGTTTGTGGCTTCTCTGCTAGCAAACTACCGACCGCTGAAATTGCAAAGGGCTAGTTCCCGCACCATTGAAGAATTTTATCAGTGCAATCCTCCACCTCGGGTTGCAAATTTCCTAGATGATTCCGGAGAACCTTCCTGGTGAATAGATTCTTGGCCGCTTCAGGTGACAACCCACTACTCAAATCATGGATATACTTGCGGGGGATATACTTGGGGGAGAGAAAAGAGACGACACTAGAATTACGACTAGTTATTATCATCTTACTTCCGGGAGCACCATTTGGTAACGCTTTTACAATGCAATCGAAATCTTGTTCACTCCAAACATCGTCTAAGACAACCAGATACCTCCTTTGCTGCAGAAAAAGTCTCAATTTTGCTCCTGGATCATCGATTTCTTCTGAATTTTTATACCCAAAATCAGTCAGCATGTGTTGCAGGAGTTCCTTGAGTGGAAGTGGCCGACGCGTCACACGAACCCAAGTCTTGCACTCAAACAACTCTACAACCTTCCACTTGAAAACAAAATTTACCAGGGTGGATTTTCCAGATCCACCAGGACCGACAACACAAATTGTTGAAAGCTGTGGCTCTTCATCTATCAAATTTTCGAAGAGTTTTTGTGCAAGCGCTTCAAAGCCCTGTACTTCGTTGTAGTTTGCAAGTTCACTATCCTGTGGTGAACAGCCGCTTAGTCTCGTCGAGACGCGTCGCGAGTCGGCTGTGAAGTTAGTTTTCTGACAAAATCAGTGTTCTTCACAACAATTCTATGAATTCTTGCGAACAAATTGAGACTTGTGACCCAAAATGCTTGTTTCATCAATTTCAAAACCTGCTTATGCATGAACTTGTCAACACCATGATAGTGTGAAACCAGCTTATGCATCAATTTGTCAAGAGGTTCCATGATAGCAGTAGCTTTCTCTTGGATTTGGTGTCTGTTTTCATAAGTGCCACCTTCGAAGTCGATTAGATAGGCATTCATCACATTCAAATCTCTCTCGACGCAAGCTATATATAAATGTAGACGTTCGAACTTATTGCACAGGAGGTTTCTCACCCTCAAAGCTAGGGCTAATGCTTCTTGAATGGAAAATTCAGCCATTTGGCCGGATTATTCTTTCAAGTTTACAAGTTCCAGAAAGAAGAACAAGAAAGGGAACCTGCAGACCAAAAGAGAGAAACTCTATTTTTTTTTTTTTTTGGGTCGTGAGAAAAGAACTCTGTGTATCCAAACCAAATTTGCAGAGCAGAATAGTTTTGTCATCTATATATACCGACGTTTCTATTAAGGAATGATGATATCTACTTGAGTTGTCCAAAAGAAAGCAGGGCATAACCCTGCTCTATCTATTGATACATCCTTAATGATCATGTCCTCATGTTTTACTTTACTCATTTTTACTTAACAATTAGTTGATACTTCTCATTTAGGGTAAGAAAGAAACTTAGAACACACGTTGGAGATATAGATGCCGGAGCAGTTCCATGCGGCTTTGGTCATGCTGTTGGTACCAAGGTTCGTATATCTCCATTCATAGTGGTCATTGTTGCATGTATAGTAGTTAGCAACTTGTACCTGTTTGTATTTTCCATACCAGAAGCTAGGTTAATGCAGTAATTAAGCTTGATTGCCTATGTTCCCTTTTCCAAGTACTGGTTCAGTATTAATTCTTTGAAATGAAATATTAGAAAAAAAAATGGTTCTATGAGTTTATGACCCTGACCAGGCTCATTATGATGTCAAGCAGGGAGGTGTAGATTTGAGAATCAGAGTCTATGATCAGATAATGTGCTTTGTGAACTGTCACTTGACTGAACATTTGGAAGCTGTCAATCGCCGCAATGCTGATTTTGATCACATTTATTGAAATATTGTCTTCAATCGGTCATCTCTACTTAACACAGCAGCTGGTGTGATACAATACCTGATTTTGTCTTGCTCTTTTGCCTTCTCTGCATATTTATTTTGGCTACTTTATTCTTCTGGCTTGCCATGGGTCCTCTCTTTTGCAGCTGCATGATGTGTCTACTGCCGTTAACACGGTTTGCACTACAAATGTATGTACTTGTTTCACTCATATGTATATATTTGCTCTTATCGATCCACACTCTGGTCTATCTTGTCCCTTTATCTATCTTCAATTCTTATCTTTATTAGCTAAGAGTACTTACAAGAAGTTGGGGATTTAGGCTGCAGGCAGCAACTTTGAAGAAGCAGCAAGACCTAAATTAGCCTAAGCCGATGTGGTTGTTTTTCTGGGTGATTTCAATTACCGAAGCAATTATCGGCTGCAAAATCATATAATTTTGGCCTGAAGGTTTGATTACCTCTTGTCAGTTCCTTTTGTCTGTTCATTATTGTAAAGGTGTACTACAAATATGCATATTAGATGGTCTGGCTAAATTTTGAATATAGAAAAGACTCGTCTTATTTCCTTTTGTTTTGCTGCAAAGCTGAATGTCAAGTTTGAAAATATAGATAACAGTGTGTCTATGTTACTCATCATATTATTAATGTAAAAAGTAAAAAGACATTGGTACTTGTCAAGAATTTAAGTCGTGGAAAAAATTGGTAACCTTTGTTAGCTAACTAGAATTGATCTTGGCTTATATGCATAATTTAGAAAGAATTTCTTAGGTCTATGTTTTAGCAAGGATTGGTTGTAGACTTGTAGGCTATGCTCCCTTGCCAGGAACCCTAGTTTGGCTGGCAGAGTAGTGAATGTTGGGGTTGTTCTCCACTGATTTTGTTACCGTCTACAGCTACTAGGGGTAATTTTTGTTGGTCTGGTCGGAGGAAGTTAACTAGGTGGTTCTTCTGTTCTTTTTCTGGTTAGAAATTAGGTGATTTTCTCTGTAATTTTTTAAGTCCTTTGTTAACGCCACAAACTAGGATCTTGTGCCACATTATTAGTGTAGGAGGTCATACTTCTAACACTTCATTGTTTTTTTTTTTCCCCCTCAACTGCAAGCCAGTTTCCAGCACGGTCAACTAAAGAGGGTTCTTATTTCAAGAATCGGCCCAAGTCAAGTGCCATTAAGCTAATTGATCTTGGAAGGACAACGTTTGAACATCAAGATCATAGCTATGTTGTGTCAACACGTCATTCTCGTGCACTACAGGTTGTTTTAGGTAAACAAACGTTGGATGCTCGAACACAAATCCTGGATACTTGAGCAAATATTGATTTGGAATTTTAGGTATGTTGTAGTATAAATGTATTATACTATGTATGTCTATATCATGTAACAAATACTTAAATGTATAAATAGGTACTTGAGTGTATGAAGACTTATGTAACATGTTTTACCAAGGGGCAACAAGCATGGCAGAATTCATCATTGAGATTGTTATCATTTTGATTTTCTCTTTGAGCTTTCACACTACAAATGTATTCCTATAAATATTTCAATGTATGAGATGAATAAACACACTTGAAAATCTCATTCTCTCTGAAATATTACTCTCTCTCTCTCTGTCAATTTAGCTTGTTCTTAAACACGTTATCAGCACGACGTTGCTCTAGAATTAGAATCGAAAATTGACAAGAGAAGAGTTCATCATCAATCGAAGTCATTTTTCCAAACCTACAAAAAATCCCCAAACCTTATCTCATAACAAAGCCCTTGATTCCAGAAGCCCGAAACCGGCCTCAGAATCTCCTGAACCGGCTGCCGGAAGTTTTGAGCACGAACCGAACAGCTGTCGACAGCACCTGCCGACATCTGCCGAGCACCTGCAGAGACGCTGCGCAACAGCTGCCGACAGATCTGCGGGGCAAGTTTCCGACGACTTTTCCGGCGACTTTTCAGACGATTTTCTCGATTTTTCCCAGCGATCCTTCCGATCACCTCCTATAACTTTTTCCGGCCAAATTTTCCGGCAACACTATTTCAAGTTATTCTTTACTAAAAGTTCCCGTTTTTGAGTTTTTATTCATTTTCTCTCATTTTTCCTTTTTCTCGGGAACTTACAATCAAAAGCGGAATTATAAAAATTCACGCCAAACGAACTAAGAACCTTCGTAATCAATGAACTAAGAGTATTCACAATGATTCTTGGAAATTGATTTCTTGGTAGCACAGCTCGGAAATCTTATTATTTTTCGTGGAAGTTTAAACTCCGAAACTAATAGTTTCTTCTTATCTTCAAGGATGTCGAATGATCCTAGACTCGATTTTCAAATCCTTGACTCAACAGGTTCGGATTACCATAGATGGAAAACCGACGTTGAGAACCATCTCACATCGAAAGGGATATTGCCAATCATCCATGCACCAGACCCGGCCCTTGTGTTCCCTCGAACACCCAAAACACATGCACAAGCAATCATCTTAATGCGACGCCATATGGACAAAGCACTCAGATTATAGTACATGTCTATCAAAGATGTAAAGGATCTATGAGGGGCGCTAGCAGAGCGCTTTAAAAATATCCAAGATTCCCTCCTCACTGACTTGAGGTTCAGTGGAACGATGTACGCTTCTCCGACTTCAAGTCTATTGCTGAGTACAATTCAGAAGCTCTTTGCCTCAAAGCTATGTTGAGGTTCTGTCAAAAACCCCTCACAGATGAAGAGCTAATTGAGAAAACTCTCTCTACCTTCCCCGTTGCAGCCATTTTACTATCAAAGCAATATCGCACTGAAGTAAATGCTGGATGAATTACGAGGTTCAATAAACTCATTAATGTTTTGTCGGTAGCTGAAAAGCACGGCAACATTCTCGTAAAGAATTATAATTTAAGACCCATTGGAATCAAGAGTGTCAGTGAGGCAAATTATAATGCACCCAAGAGAGGGCGCAAGGAGTGGTACCCTAACAATAGGGGACATGTGTACCCTAATAATAGGGGACATGAAGGACGAACAGGTCCATATAACCGCCTCAATAAGGAAGGAAACAGCAACTTTAGCGCGGGTACACGTGATGGCAACTCCACACGTGGAAGAGGGAGATATGGCAACACCAGCCGTGGAAATAGCACCATGAGCCGTGGAGGTCGCACCATGAGCCGTGGTAGTAGCAGCAACCATCCTAGAGAATATCCACAACGTGCACAACCTGTACAACCTGCACGACCTTCACCTCAAATGAAGGGAGGTAACCACAATGACATGTGTCATCAATGTGGATCAATCGAGCATTGGTTTAAGAAATGTCATGCAAGTACCCAACTAGCTGCACGTTACACGGAGTACAGGGAAGCAAGAGAGCAAGAAGCCAACCTTGCTGAAGAAGAAGATGGTGAAGATGTCAATTAATCCATTAATCATCGATACAATTAATTCATCTCATGAAAAAATTCCAGATTATGGTTATGTCCAAGAGACATCATTGGAGGACGCTCTAATGGTAGAACCAATTCTAGAGAATAGAGAGATCTCCATGAATTACACTAGTATACATGTAATTATGGACAGAAATTCTATGGCTATTGATGATGCGTTTGCATATCATATTGCAAAATGAATTATAAAATACGATGATATCGAACCTCGCTCCGTTGAAGAATGTCAACGAAGAGCAGATTGGTCCAAATGGAAAAATGCGATCTAGACTGAATTGGATTCACTAACAAAGAGACAGGTATTTGGGTCTATAACGCTGACACCACCAAATATAAAACTTGTTGGCCATAAATGGGTCTTTGTTAGAAAGCGTAATGAGAAAAATGAGGTTGTTAGATACAAAGCCCGCCTTGTGGCGCAAGGTTTCTCACAACGCCCTGGAATCGACTACGAGGAGATATATTCTCCCGTAATGGACGTTATAACGTTCCGCTACCTTGTCAGTTTGGTAGTTTCCGAAAAACTTGACATGCAGCTCATGGATGTGGTTACAGCATATCTCTATGGGGATCTAGATTCAAAGATATATATGAAGTTTCCAGATGGACTTCAAATACCCAAATCAAGTGGCTCTAAACCACGGAGCGCGTTTTCAATAAAATTAAGACGCTCACTATATGGATTGAAACAATCCGGACGGATGTGGTATAACCGTCTACGTGACTACTTGATTGAAAAGGGATATGTTAACAATGAAATATGCCCTTGCGTGTTCATTAAGAGGACAAGATCCGGATTTGCAATTGTAGCAGTTTATGTCGATGACATGAACCTAATTGGAACTCTAGATGAGTTAAAAGAAACTGCTACATATTTGAAATCTGAATTTGAGATGAAAGATCTCGGGAAAACACAGTTTTGTCTCGGAATAGAACTCGAGCACCGTAATGATGGGATTATGATCCATCAGTTAGCATATACTCAAAAGTTACTAAGGCGCTTTAATGAAGATAAAGCAAAGCCTGTGAGTACTCCCATGATCAACCGTAGTCTTGAGCCCATGAAAGATCCGTTTCGTCCAAGGAATGAGGACGAAGATTTATTAGAAGCTGAAATACCATACCTAAGTGTGATAGGCGCATTATTGTATTTAGCTCAATGCATAAGACCGGATATCTCATTTGCAATAAACTTGTTAGCTCGATATAGTTTTGCGCCAACACGCCGCCATTGGATTGGTATAAAGACAATCCTTCGATACCTAAAAGGTACGATCGATATGGGCTTATTCTATCCCTACAGAGAGAAAAGAAATGTGAACGCTGGCAACACTATCCATAGTGACCGACGTTCTCCTCCTCCTCTCCATCAAAATGATAATGATGTTTTGACGGGCTTTGCTGATGCAGGGTATCTCTCTGACCCTCACAAAGGTCGCTCCCAAACAGGTTATGTCTTTACCATGGGAAGCACCGCGATATCTTAGAGATCTACAAAACAGACTCTTGTTGCTACTTCCTCAAATCATGCAGAGATTATTGACTACATGAAGCCGTGCGTGAGTGCATATGGCCAAGGTCTATAAATAGACACATTCGAGGAACTTGTGGTTTGAAATTTACCACAAATGAACCTACATACATTTACGAGGATAATGCAGCTTGTATTGAGCAAATGAAATTAGGTTTCATCAAAGGCGACAATACCAAGCATATATCGCCGAAATTCTTCTACAATCAGCAACAACAAATACTTCTAAATATTGAAGTAAATCAAATCCGATCAGAAGATAATGTAGCTGACTTATTTACTAAGTCACTACCAAAATCCCCTTTCGAGAAATATGTAAGGAGCATCGGATTGAGGAGGATATCCGAACTCCCACGATCTTCAAGGGGAGTCTAAATCAGGGGAAGTATCCAGAAACATACTTCACAACCAACGCGCGTTGTGCTCTTTTTCCCTTTCGACCAAGGTTGTTTTTCCCACAGGGTTTTATTACTTGGCAAGGTTTTTAACAAGGCAACTTCGAAGTGCACCACCAACACAATACTATTGAACATGAAATATCCAAGGGGAGTGTTGTAGTATAAATGTATAAATACTGTGTATGTCTATATCATGTAACAAATACGTAAAGTATTTGGATAGGTACTTGAGTGTATAATCATAGGTACTTGAGTGTATGAAGACTTATGTAACATGCTTTACCAAATGGCAACAAGCATGGCAGAAAATCATCATCAAGATGGTTATCATTTTGATTTTCTCTTTGAGCTTTCACACTTCAAATGTATTCCTATAAATACCCCTTTGTATGAGATGAATAAACACACTTGAAATCTCCATTCTCTCTGAAATATTACTCTCTCTTTCTGTGTGTCAATTCCTCTTGTTCTTAAACAGACCCCGCTTAATGGCATGGAGCTCAACTTACTTTGGAGATGATACATGCATTATTGGGACTACCAAAGCAGCATGGAACCCCCCAGTATTATCACGCAACACCATCCCAACTCCTCCCACGTTATTTGTAGGCAAAAATCTGCCATCGACATTCAGTTTCCATTGTCCATTTGCAACTGGCACCTGTCTTTGGCGTGGATGAGATTGTGTCGGCTTTGCATCTAATTGTCTAGCTTTCTAAAACTCCTCCAATCATGTGAAGGCTCCCAACACCAAATCACTAGCTGACTGACAAGCATCATTCTAGACTTTGTTGTTCCTATTCTTCCAAATTGCCCACAGAGTGATGACAAGCTTTTCAAAGATAGCAGGTTTCATGTGAATGGCCCGCTCCAACATCCATTCCTTAAAATTGATATTTGGCATAAGAATGGCACTCAAATTAAAAGGTGGAGCTGATAAAATGGAGTTGGCAATGGAACACTTACTAAAAATGCGGCTGCCATCCTCATATCGATGTGAACACAAGACACAACTTAAATCTCCAGTGTAGCCTTTGGTAGTTAATTTGGCACGAGTTGGTAAGAGATCATGGCATGCACGCCAAATGCATATATGGACCTTACCAAGTACTTTTGCTTTCCACAATCTCTTCCACAGCTCCACATAGGGATCACCAGTAGAGGGGGATGCCAGACGGTTATCAAGTGCCACTACCCGAGCTATCCAATAAGCTGTACGAACCGAGTAAAAGCCTTGCCACTCAGGATTCCAACTAATGGTATCGTCCAAACTCCAACTACTAACAGGGATGCATAGGATCTTCTCAGCTACAGATCAGTGAAAACTGAACGGACCAAAGACACACATGATTGCTTTGTGGAAACATCAATTAGGCCAGAGACTTTGGTGAGGGTACATCCTGGCGGTTTTTGCACAAGATACTGAGGACAATCAGGGATCCACTTATCGTGCCACATGTTGATATGATTACCATTGCCCCTCTCCACTGAACACCCGCTTTTAGTACCAGTCTTCCATTCAAAATACTCCTCCAGGAGAACGAGGGAGCCTCCCCTACCTCAGCTTCCCAAAACGAGCAGTTGGGGTGGTATTTGGCTTTGTACAAACATGCAATTAAAGAGTTGGGATTAGACACTAGCCTCCAGCCTTGTTTAGCAAGCATTGCTAAATTGTAGGCATATATATTTTTGAAGCCATTTCCAACTGTCGAGTGCGGTGCACATTGTTGCTAAACACGACATTGCTTTTTTGAAAATTCAATCTTTGACCAGATGCCCTTTCATAAATATCAAGGATGCTTCTAAACTGAAGATATTCTTCATTGGTAGCAGTACCAAATAAGATGTTATCATCAGCAAAGAGAAGATGATGTAGTGTAGGGGCTTGAGGGCACATAGTAAGGCCATGAATAACATTCTGCTCAACTGCTTTAGAAATTAATGACTAAAGGCCTTCACTGCACAAAATAAAAAGGTACGGTGATAACGGATCACCTTATCTGATGCCCCGGGTAGGAACAATCGCCGGAGTTGGCTACCCTTGAACCAAGATAGAATACCTGACGAATGTAACACAAGTCATAATGATATGTATCCACTGTGATGCAAAACCCAGCTTTGACAGGATTGCTTCGATAAATTTCCATTCAAGCCTATCATAGGCCTTACTGATATCAAGTTTCAGAGAAAAGAAACTTGTTTCTTGTTGCCGCAGTTTATGCATAAAATGTGCTGCCTTTGTGGCCACCAAAGTGTTGTCCGAGATAAGTCTCCCCGGGACATACGCACTTTGCAATGGAGAAATAATATCTGGTAGCACCAACTTTAGTCTATTGGCTACTACTTTTGAGCAGATCTTGCAAATGACATTACATAGGGCAATTGGTCGAAAGTGAGAAGCCTCCTTCGGGTCTTTCTGTTTTGGTATAAGACACAAGTGAGTGAAGTTTGATTTAGGCCATATCTCCCCCCTTTCAATTAGAGCACGAACTGCATTGCAAACGTCATTGCTTACAATATTCCAGAATTTCTGAAAGAAGAATGGGGACATACCATCAGGTCCCGGGCTCTTAGACGGGTGCATTTGGAACAACGCCCTTCTAATTTCGTCATCAGAGACCGGTTGTAGCAATGCAGCGTTCATATCCTCCATTACTTTTATTGGAGTAGCTTCAACCACCCTTGCTACGGCTTCACAATCTACTCCCTCAGTTGAGAAGACCTGTTTGAAGTACAGCAATAAAAGTCTTTGTATTTCCGTGGGGGCATTTTGCCATTCCCCAAACTCATCTGACAAACCTTTGATGGTATTCTTCGCCCTCCGGTTACTAGCTCTCTAGTGAAAAGGGTTACTAGCTCTGCAGTGAAAAAATCAGAATTACGGTCTCCATCCTTGAGCCACATAACCTTCGATCGTTGCTATGGCTCTGTTTATCACTATATTACGATGCCAAATAAATTTGAATTTTTTGTTAAAAAAAAAATATATTTGTTTATAGTCGACAAACCAGAATTGTTGTCTACTATCATTTAGTAATTTATTGAAAATTAAAATTGAATTTAAAAATGATTTAAAATTTGAGAATCAAAGGAGATGGAGTTTTGCCCTCTATTTGTTTGATTGGCGTCATTTATGGTTAATTATTGTGTCAATTTCTAAATACTGAATGAGAATGGAGGATGAAATTTCATTGAATATGGTACATTTTTTATTTCTTCTCCAAATGCACTAGGAAATAGAATTTATCGGTCATTGCCTTAAATAATTAGAGACGAGGATTAGGAGATGACTTTAGTCACAAAACAGTTCCGTCTCAAAAAAAATTTGCGGGACGAATTTTCAGTTTTTGAAGATCCAACTCCACAAGCAACAAACAAATCAAAGGCTGGGGATGGAGAATCATGAGCAGCAGCGATTTCGTTGTTAGTGTAAGATTTTAATAAATACTGTAGAAGCATAATCATAGTAATTATGAACGGATCAGAATAGCAGATACTCTGTATCTGCCAGGTAATGGGATTGGGTCAGATCGAAAATTTTTATTACTAAACTTATTCGAATTTAAGTTTATCCTCGGCCTAACATTCACAGATCTAGCTGGCACAGCTAGAAACCTATTTATGGTTTGATTTGATTCAGTTTCGATGAAGTGATGAACTGAGTTGTCAACCCAAGTGACTAGTAAACGGTGTTACTTCGTCCCGTTTTCAGGGATCCATCAAGAGACGAGATTGGAAGTACCTGTTAGAGCGTTGGATTATGGATGAGCAGTTCTAAGGAAAAAGATTGAGAAGATAAAACAATATATTTCCTTTTTCTTTTAAGTAAAACTAATATCTTGTTGACAGTGAAGTTTGCAAAACCAGTTCCGTTCCCAATACTTATTTTTGCAACAAATTAACAAGAGTACAGAGTTCATATAGGAAAAAAGGTGAAAAAGGAAACAAAACCTAACAGTCTAAAGCTGGCTTATCGCACCGGCTGCTGATTGTAGTGATTCTTCTCTTTTTTCTTTGCTGAAGCTAGCCTAGCATTCCTGGCAGCAGCTTCACTTGCAGCAGCTCGGGCTGCAGCATCCATTTCCTTGCTTGATTTCTTCTTCTTCATAGATGCCACTTTCTTTAGCCGCTCTTTAACATCACCAGTTGACGTATCTTCTACCTTCTCGGTTTCAGTGGTTTCTTCTGCTGCTGCATTTCCAACGCCATCAGGCTGGTCCTGGGATTCTCTCGACTCCTTCGATGACTTATCCTTCTTTTTCTTCTTTTTGGCACTTTTGCTCTCCCCAGAGGTTTCCTTCTTGTCTATGTCACCATTTAGGTTCTCTAATTTCTTCTCTTGGGCGCCATCTGCATGTAAAGGTAAGCCAAACCTTAGATCACTGAAGAACAAAACGCCAACTGTATATGATAAAATCTGATGAAAATTGCAACGAAAGGGTGATTCTTCAGTGGAAGAACCAACTTTGATGGCAGTCCCAAAATGGAGTTAAGACAGAAACCAAATATATTGTTTGTCAACTTTCAATAAATGACAACTTATCATATATATAAAGGTAGAAACCAGATGGTAACTGTGTCAAGAATGTGGTGAAAAGTCAAACAAAGAAGAGACAAGATAGTAATAGACCAAAATTTCAATTTATTACAAGCAGTGAAAGGCAATCATCAATAATCCTTTTATAACCACAGAACTTTACCATGTTGAAGTGTCAAATGAAGTATTTAATCTTCTGGAAAATAGACACTCATTTTGACTACGAATCCACAGTTAAAAAACAAGAACCAACCAGCATGCATAATGTTCAAGACTTTAGCATGTTAGTGCTAAATGAAGTGTTTGATCTTCTGGAAAATAGACACTCATTTCTGACTACGAATCCACAGTTAAAAAACAAGAACCAACCAGCATGCATAATGTTCAAGACTTTAGCATGTTAGTGCTAAATGAAGTGTTTGATCTTCTGGAAAATAGACACTCATTTCTGACTACGAATCCACAGTTAAAAAACAAGAACCAACCAGCATGCAAAATGTTCAAGACTTTAGCATCTTAGTGTTAAATGAAGTGTTTGATCTTCTGGAAAATAGTCACACATTTCCGACTACGAATCCACAGTTACAAAACAAGAACCAACCAGAATGCATAATGTTCAAGACTTTAGCATGTTAGTGTCAAAATAAGTGTTTAATCTTCTGGAAAATAGACGCTCATTTCTGACTATGGAACCACAGTTACAGAACAAGAACCAACCAGCATGCATAATGTTCCACGACTACATACCTCCAGATTCAATGTGGCCACTGGTCTCATTTTTGCCAAGTCCTAGCTCAGCAAGAACTGCTTCCAGTTCTTCAAGTCCTTTTTTCTTCAGTTCCTTCTTAGAAAGCTGCCTTTCTGTATCCTTAGGAGCTGTAGAAGCTTCAGCTAGCTTCTTACCTGTCTCAGTTTCAACTGGTGCTTCAAGTTCGTTATCATGATCCTCATCCACATCATCATCAACATCATCGAGACCTTCCTCTTCACTGTCACTTACCTGGAATCCAGGCTAAAAATCAAAATTACAGAATCTAACCAGTCTTAAAAGCAATATACTTGTGTATTTAGTAATATTAACTCAACTGATAGTATATTTGGTAATACTTTCATTCTGTAATTTACAATAAAGTTGATTCGGTGTTAAAACAAAGATGAGCGTGACAACCAACTTTTATCTTACTTATAAAACCATCCTAACTATTGGTCAAAACAAAACTAAAACGTGGAGGAATTGGGCTAGGTTGGCATGAACAATTAACAGGCATACCACATTTAGAACAGATAGGCTTGACACTGCATGATTTATGTTATGCAATGCCAACATCCAATAAGTCGTGCCAAACAAGGATGGGCACACACTGGTTCTGGCATGCATAAGTCTGTTTAATTTGTAACAGATTACGACAAAAAAACATTGAAGGCATGAACACAAAAACACAGCACAAGTAGAATTAGGAACAAGCGCAACACAATCATGAATTTCCTAAATGCCTTTACCCATTTCGTGCCTAACACAACAGAACTTGAATGTTTCCATTTTAAATGATGATTTGAGAGTAAGACTTTCCTTTTCAGTTATTTTCCATTGTCTACACATCCTGATCCCAGATGTTAATCTGCCATGAAATGACATTATAATTCACAGACCAAAGACCAGCTAAGCTACTCGTAAGGCCATCCCCAAGCTCAGGCTATCAATTTTATTAATCCTACGACAAAATTATTACATATCATATATCCATGATCACATAAACAAAAAATAAACAAGTACAAGGTGACATATGTTCATGTTAGGCAGGTAAATGTATTAGTTAATCGGTTCTGTCTTTTGATACAGGCAGAAGAACACATCACCAAGCTGCACTTTCCCCAATACCGAAAGATGATGTATGCTTGTTGAAATGACATCACAGGTAGAAAAATATAAGTCAATCATCGACACCTGCCTACTAAGACAATGTCTGTGTGTCGATGGGGTACCTATTATGGACAATCCATGATACAGAAAAGATCTCGCTATTTCTAACAGCATAAGGAAATATAATTAAGCGAATTCAAGGTAGCAATAAAACAAAATTAAATGTAACCATAAGGGCAGCAAACAACCTAGTCATAGCATCAATAATGCGATCATCTACCACGTGTAGACAAAATGTAGTTGACTGTATCCCTTTACAGAGAGTGCAACTACATTTGGACTTTCAAAGATTCGTTTCTACTACCATTAACTCGCATCTCTACAACCGTCTTTTGTTTTATCCGACACTATCTTTAAACATGATAACCAAATGACCAAAACTAGGCAAGATATCCACAGAATCATCAGATACGAATATTCAATGAATTCCATAACTCCCCTCAAACCATCATGCTGTCCAAAACGAGAAACAACTACAATCAAATAGTCTATTCATCGAATACCACTGACATAACAAACAACCATCATGCATTTCCCCTCACCAAATCTCTACCACTGTAGAGTCATCTCAATTTCGCAAAATCAATTTCCTACCCTAAACAGAAAAACAAACCTTTATATGCAGTGCATGTTTTCCATTACTACCATTCAAATTAAGATCATGAAAAACCAAAAGCAGCTGAAAGAGTAATATACCAAATCACCGACCTCCACATGCTCAGGCTCGAGCTCACTCTGCTTGTGGTCCTTGGAGTCACCGCCGGCCCAGCCCAGTTCCGGCGGCGCAGTAGTTGCAAAGTAATCGTCATCGTCCTCGTCATCGACATCGGCCCATGACTTGACGGTGAGCGGCGCCGGGGCCCAATAAACCTCCTTCTCCGGCTCGGCCTGACCGCTCTTCCCACTCTTTGACTTATCGGACTTCTTCTTCTTCTTCAAGCTCCCCAGCGCCGCAAACACGTTCGTGCTGTTCAGCACCACCGACTCGTCCTTCCTGCTCCCGCCTCCCGCCATTTCCTTCTCCCCGCTCCGGCCTTATCCGAACACCGGTGAGGTTCTACAATCGGAAATGAGAAAGAGTGAGCGTGAAAAGCTAGGGTTTGGGGGATTTGGATTGTGAGGATCTGAAACGGCGAAACGGTGGCGTTTTGGGAGGACTTTGGGGTGAAGAGTGAGAGACTCGAAGAGTCTGAGAGAGAGAGAGAGAGAGAGAGAGAGAGGGGAGAAAACGGTGGTGGTGGTAATGAGATTTTCAGAGCTGTGTCTATGTGTGAATCTGTGATGGGCCTTATAAACGGGTCCAAGTGGTCACGGGAGTGGGGGATTTGGGCTGTGGGTGAAGCCTGGCCGATGGCTTTGAGAGGACGGCTGTGATGGGTGGATCCTAGTGGGATCCTAGTAGGAGATGAGGCATTTGGCTTGCATGCAGGTGATCATGACCCCACTAGAATAGTGTGTTACTGTTCAAAAAGATTTTTTTTTATGAAGGTTTTTATTTTTAGATTTTGTTATTAATGTGTTCATATTTTTTTTTTTTAAATCAAGCCCGCGGGGCGAAATAGTATATTCATCACAAACCAGAATAAGTCATTACATATCATTCCACTGTCATTTAAGGACATAGACAGACAAGAAGATAGTGGTAGTACCCACAGTGGTACGTAGAAATAGACACACTAATTACAAGTTTCAGATCGTAGAGCTAGCGGAGATCCTCCTTTGGTACTACACCGGAGGCGCTAAAATTCTATGTTCCTAATATAAGGAAACTTATTGTAATTAGACAAAAAAATCTAAAAACTTAGGTTTGGGCCAAGAGCCTAAACCCTAGCCCAAATAGAAGTTAATGCACTAGAATAGGATCCCAGCCCAACAAAAACTGAGCCCAATAGGGTAGTCACCAAGGGGAGCACTCCAGGCCCAACAGCCTGATTCAGGCCCAGTCCACCATCTTCTCCCAGTTCTTCGTCACTATCCGACAGAGCTCCATCCGATCCAGTCCGCCGCCCTCCGAAGACGCAATCCACACCGCCAAAGCAACGCTCAGCGTTGTCCCAAGCCACGTCCCGCGTCATCCCGAGCCACACCGCCAATCTGCATCACCATGGAACAACACCATCCCCTATCTGGGTTCTCATGGCCCCAAACCACCGACGATCGAAACTGCAGGTGGCATCGGCTCTCCAAGAGACCCATCGCAGGGACCGATAACCAACATGTAACATCACGACCTCATCCTCCGCCACGAGCCTAACAGAACCGAAACTGCCAAAAACCCGAAGCACAACCCCTTCGACGAAGCCTGATGGGCGGTAGATATCGATCACCCGTCCAGCAGCCACCCCATGACGGTGAAGAGGCCGAGGCCACCTAGACGTCGGGGCGCCGTCGGACAAGAACAATTTGCAGCAAACGAAGAACGCCGGCCTTAGGGTTTCTCTTAGAGGCAGTTGCTTTCTGTGTATATTAATGTGTTCATATTTGGGTCATTGAAAATTTTCAATATTATTTTACCCTAATATTTAATATTTAAGAAAGTCCATGTTAAAACAAGTATTAATTCCAATAAAAAAAAAACAAGTATTAATGTTGATTAACTTTTGATTCGTTTTGGATTTTAGGTGATGTGATTTGAACTTCAAATCTCATTCATTATTAAAGTTTAATTATTATCGAGTTTGGTCGATAAAGTTATTAATATTAATTTAACATAACTTTTTATCCTGATTGGATAATATGATGTTTGTTATATGCTCACGATTTCCATACATACGCGAACACAAATTATTGCGGATTGAAAAACGAACATATATTGACTAATAGATTTTTCAAAGTTGGCTATTGAGGATCACCACCTCTCATCAGAACTATGTTAATACTGTACTATTTTTTGAAATCTAGCACTCAATTAAGGAAGTGAAAGAAGTCAAACAAATGGTAAATAATTTCAAACTAAGAGCTTTGAAATATTTTTTTTTATAATAATTTGACCAACTTTTATTGCATTTCCTTGTAATAGTAACACTCATAATAATTTTTAATTTAAACCATCACATAGCGTCATAGCCTTATCGAATGGTTGAAATTAAGAGTTCTTGTCAATCTTTATTACAAAGAATCAAAGATTGTCATTTGAGAGTTGAGACTTCCCTAATATATTCTAGGAAGACTAGAGCTTTATGGCCTCGAGTGGGAGTTTCAAGAAGAACAAGCAAGGCATACGGTCCACAAATAATTTTCTTCAAACCCAATCTCTTCAATATGAATTTCATTTATTTATGTTGAAATTTCGTTTACTTTCTTTGTTTCTTTGTTCCCAACCATTGGCCCCCTTGGCATCTGAATGTTTCAAATACACCATGATACAATGGAATAACTGAATAAGTACCCAATCACATATATGTGAAAATGAAAAACATACTTTTGATTAGTTTCTTGAAGTGATCGCATGTATATAACCTGTCCACTAAGTTAATTTCAGATACTTGAGCAAATTCTTAACCATCAAGTATAGCCAGCATAATAATATGAAGATCACAACAAACTCAATCATCATCATCATCATCATTACTCTTTAAAAATAAAGAGAACAACTGTTTTTTTTTCCTTAATAATGTTGTGAATTCTGACATAATACTCCCGGCAAGGAACTCGGTCTTCTAATTGTTTTGGTCACGATTACAAGACGGATGAGTAGATGATGTGTTTGAGGCCATCAATGTAAGAAGCCATAAAATTTGTTCCAAGATAAATCATCTCTTATATGCCAGCATATGTTTAGCCAATCCAATTACAAATAATAAGAAAGAGCAAATTAGGATTTTGTTAAAGAAAAAAAATTGAAATAATTTCATTATGATTTTACAAATGTCACAGTTATTAACGAGTTAATCATTATTTAAAAAAAAAAAAAGGAGTTAATCATTGCTTCCGAAATTAGACGCGGTGCGGGCAATGTTATTGTCTCATTAGTGCCCTAGGTAGTTCAACTTAACTATCAGATTGCCATCACAGCATGTTTGGTTATGGCAAGTCCGTAAATCAGTAGAACATAGTGAGGGTCCTTAGGGTAGCCAGCACATCATTTAATTACGCCAGCTCATACGCGCCAAAAGTGAATGCAATTCACCCACGAGCCCAGGTAACGCTTTTGTTTCGATTAATGCCCTGGATAGTTTGCCATAATTTACAAGAATGGCATCCCATTATGGCAAATTTGTAAATATGTGGGTTACTATGGGCTTCTTTTTGGGACATTAGCGCTAAGGTTGAAAACGGGCGGCGCCTCCCCTCCGTATAATTCACATTTTGTCTTTCCCAGTAATATTTGACTACATCAACACGAAGAATCTCGATGAGCAAATCCAGACAAAAACAAAAAAAAACAAAACGAAAAGTCTCCATTTCCGAGCACTTGTTTCATTTGTTGCTTCTCATTGATACTCCATTGTGCTAGCTTAATGAAGCCAAAATCCTTTTATGAACTAAAAACTAGTGGTTTTTAAAACGACAAATTAATCGTGGTTAAATGTACACTTTTTTATGAGAGATTTTTGCTAACAAATAATATTTAACATTTCATCACATTTGTTGATGAATTTCATTGGTGAATGACTCTCATTAAAATATAATAAAAAAGATGTTGTAGTATAAATGTATAAATGTTTATATCATGTAATAAGTACTTAAGTGTATAGATATGGTATTTGAGTGTATAAATATAGGTATAAAGACTTGTGTGACATAAAACATGTAGAGAGGCAATAAACATGACAAATATCATCATTGAAGCAACCATGTGGAGTTGTTTGATGATGATCATAGTTAACAAATTGGTTTTCTCTTACAGCATTCATACTAGCTTTGTATTCCTATATAAACCATCCACTGAGAGAATAATAAATACACATTACTCTCTCCCTCTCTCTGTTAATTTTCGCTAGTCCACAAACACGTTATCAGCACGATATTGCTTTAGGATTCGAATTGCAAATAGACTAGAGAAGAGAAAGTTCATCATTCAAAGCTGTTCACCACTCTCGTTCCTGTGCAGATCAGCCTGCTTGCACACTCCGAAACGTCTTATTTAGGCCTCTAATCCAAATCCTTTCTTCATCAAAGTTGTTCATTTCTGTCTCTTCTATCGGACCTCCAAATTTCAGCCATGTTGGAGTCGTTTGAAGACTTGTACACCATTCGAAGTGAGAGTTGTTTAGCACGCTCGTTCCTGTGCAGATCAGTCTGCTTGCACGCCGAGAAACGTCTTTTTCGGGATCTCTAATCAAAATACTTTCTTCATCAAAGTTGTTCATCTCTATCTTTTCTATAGGATCTCCAAATTTCAGCCTTGTTGAAGCCGTTTTGAGACCTGTAAACCATTTGAAGTGGGATCTGTTCAGAAAAGAATTTGCTCCGAATTTCAACAAGTAAGTTTTAAAGATTAAAGTTCCCGTTTTTGAGTTTTTATTCATTTCTCTTCTTTTCGGGGACTTGCAATCAAAAAGCGGAATTATAGGAATTCACGCTAAATGAACTAAAAGTATTCATAATATTCAGACTAAGAGCGTCCGCAAGCATCAATTTATGACCATATTAAACATCATTGTTTCGGTCTAATCTAAATATTCTAGGAAATTGATTTCTTGGTAGCATAGCTCGGAAATCTTATTATTTTAGTTTTTGTGGAAGTTTTAACTCCGAAACTAATATATTTTTTCTTCTTACATTCAGGATGTCGGATGAACGTAGACTCGACTTTCAAATCCTTGACTCAACATGATCGGATTACCATAGTTGGAAAACCGACGTTGAGAACCATCTCACATCAAGAGGGACATTGCCCATAATTCAAGCACCTAACGCGGGTCTTGTGTTCCAACGAACACCCATAAAGCATGCACAAACAATTATCTTGATGCGACGCCATATGGACAAAGTACTCAGATTAGAGGACATGTCCATCAAAGATGCAAGAGACCTATGGGGAGCGCTAGAAGAGCGCTTTGACAATATCCAAGATTTCGTCCTCCCTGACTTGAAGATTCAGTGGAACAATGTACGCTTCTCCGACTTCAAGTCTGTTGCTGAATACAATTCAGAAGCTCTTCGCCTCAAAGCCATATTGAGGTTCTGTGAAAAACCTCTCACAGAAGACTAGCTAATTGAGAAGACTCTTTTCACCTTCCCCGTCGCAGCACTTTTGCTATCAAAGCAATATCACACTGAAGTCAATGCTGGATGAATTACAAGGTTTAATGAGCTCATTAATGTTATGTTGGTAGCTGAAAAGTACGACAACATCCTCGTAAAGAATTATAATTCAAGACTCGTTGGAACCAAAAACGTTCGTGAGGCAAATTATAATGCATCCAAAAGAGGGCGCAAGGAGCGCTACCCTAATAACAGGGGACATGAAGGATGAATGGGTCCATATAACCGCCCCAATAAAGAAGGAAACCGCAACTTTAGAGCGGGCACACGTGATGACAACTATACACGTGGGAGAGGTGGATATGACAACACCGGCCGTGGAAGTAGCACCATGGGCCGTGGAGGTAGCACCATGAGCCGTGGAAGTCGCATCATGCGCCGTGGTAATAGCAGTAACCCTCCTAGGGAATATCCACAATGTGCACCACCTACACCTCAAATGAAGGGAGGTAACCACAATGACATGTGTTATTGATGTAGATCAATCGAGCATTGGTTTAAGCAATGCTATGCAAGTACCCAACTAGCTGCACGCTACAAGGAGTACAGGGAAGCAAGGGAGCAAGAAGCCAACCTTGCAGAAGATGAAGATAATGAAGATGTCAATCTCACCATAGAGGACTTCAAAGCTGGAAATGAAGTGCACGAGGATGCCGCAGACTTTGATTAGAATAGTCATTTCTATTTTCCAAGAATGGCAAATATGCCTTAGTCAATAAATAACAAATTGTATTAACTCTTTCTCATGTGGCGCATCAAATGAAGTATGATGTCTGGGAAAGTAATTGAGATAGTGGTATTTAAGCGAGCCTCGCTCCACCAACATCTCCTCTACTTTTCTGGTCATATTTCATTGGAGTTACCAAACGGATTGAGAAATTACAATTTGTCTAAGTTTGATTTTATTCTGGAATAGACTCTGGAAATTTTGATGTAATCATTGGCTATTTGTTAATAAAGTATCGCCTTATTATTCAATGTCATGGACATGTGTTAAAATCTGAACTTTATTATTTTTCAGTATGTTTCCTAAAGAGTTGGAATGCCTTCTTGACAGTGGCACCACACATACTATATTATGACATAGGCAACTATTTTTATGGATGACGCCTAGTTGATCTTCAGTGACTACGATGGCAGGACCATCACAACTAATTCATGGTCGAGGGCCAACTCAATTTATATTGCCAAATGGCACAAATATGAATGTCACCGAAGCTCTATATGCTCCGAGGTTTGGAAGAACCCTATTGAATTTTAAAGATATAAGAGCTAATGGTTTTCATTTGGAAACACATTGTGAGAATGGATAAGAGTTCCTTTGCATCACCTCTAATAACTAAGGAAATACACAAGTATTAGAGAAACTTATGTGTCGCTCTAGTGGATTATATGCAACCACTATTAGAGTCATTAAATTCAACCATGTCATGAATGAAAATTTATGGGATTCTGACACATACAGGCTTTGGCACGACTATTTGGGACATCCAGGTCGTGATATGATGATCCGTATATTAAAAACTTCACACGGACATCCTTTCTTCAAAACGGAAAGAAGTATAAACCAAAGATTGGTCCAAGGAGTTACTTCTAAAGCCTATCATTCGTTTTGCAAAGCTTGCTCTTTAGCAAAAGTAGGATCGAGACCATTCTATGCAAAAGACACTAAAGAAAATATATCATTCTTGCAAATAATACAAGGTGATATTTGTGGACTTATCCACCCAACTTGCGGACCATTTAGATATTTTATGGGGTTGGTTGATGAATCAAAATGTTGGTCACATGTCATGCTCTTATTCACAAGAAATGCTGCATTTGCTAAACTCCTAGCACAAATAATTAAGTTAAGGGCTCACCACCCTGATCATCCTATTATGTCAATTCGTTTTGACAATGCTGGAGAGTTTACATCAAAAACTTTTGATGATTATTGCATGTCCATTGGGATTGAGGTTGAACACTTTAGCGATGTGCTTTCTGACATCAATCCTTGCAGGCACGTTTGCAGCAAGTATGTGTGAATTCTCAATCCTGATGTGCTTTCTGATATCGCTAAAGTGAGGAAATCACACATACTTGCTGCAAACGTGTCTGCAAGGATTGATGTCCCTAAAACTTAGGGCTGGCTGTGGCATAGTTGCAGACATTTTTGGGGTCAGCCGAATACTGACCGAAGATCTTCGGTTTCGTCAGAATTGAAACTGGTATCGTGCCAGAAGTTCAGTACCGAAACCTAAGTTTACCGAGGTAAACAGTCGATCGGTTGGTATTTTGGCACACTAATCGTCGGAGGTCAATGAGGTCCGTGATGGTGGAGGTGAGTCATGGTGGTGACCGGAAGTGGGTGTCGGAGGAGAGAGAAAATAGATCTAGTTCCTCTGTCTTCCATTAGACCAAAACAATTTGGAGATGAGAGAGGGAGGCAGAGAAGAGGAGCTGGGATATGAGAGAGAGGGAGAGCAGTGGGTGAAGGAGCAGAGAGAAGGGGAGGCGGAGAAGAGGGTTGGGGGGGGGGGGCAGTGGGTGGAGGAGATGACTAGATGAGAGAGAGTGAGACAGAGGAGAAGAGGAGCTGGATTCCACCATGAGGTTTGGGAGATTTGCAACATGTACTCCTTGTAGTTAATTAGAGAAAGAATCTAAGATAGAATGGCAGAAGAATAGAAGTCAGAAATGAAGAGAGAGAGAGAGTCATTTCTGGAAGAAGAAGAAGAAGAAGAAGAAGGAAGATCGAATAAGAGAGTGAGGGAGAGAGGAAGTCGTTTCTGGAAGGAATAAAATGGAACCTTTTTTTATTTCAATTAAGTATCATATATGTTTGACGTTTGTGCATCACCTATCACATGTGAGCTTGTGGCTTGGTGGTAGGAGGCTTGAATTTGCAACAAACTTCTGAAGAGTTCGATGGTTGGCACGCGTAAAGAGGTGGGAATTTTTTGGAATTAAACCATGTCGGTCAGTTCGGTAATACCTAACTTATGAAACATGTTGTGCCACTACCGAGCCGACAATCTCACTTCAGTACAGCACTACCGGTACCAATCCACCGGTTCGGCTGGTTTCTGGTCGGTTGCGGACATGACGTCCCCTATATGGGTGACGCAGTGGCTAGGCCCAAGGCTCCTGCTAGGATGCGCGGGAGGCCCATAGGTTCGATGGATTCTCATCCAAGAAAGAAAGCGAGTTTGGCACAAAATAATCCATTAATTACCGATACAAATAATCCAATTCATGAGAATATTCCGGATTATGATTATGTCCAAGATACATCATTGGGGGACGCTCCAATGACATAACCAATTCCAGAGAATAGAGAGATCTCCATGAATTACACTAATGTACATGTGATGATTGATAGAAATTCTATGGCTATTGATGATGTATTTGCATATCATATTGCAAAAGGAATTATAGAATACGGTGATATCAAACCTCGCTCCATTGAAGAATGTCAATGAAGAGCAGATTGGCCTAAATGGAAAGATGCGATCCAGACTGAATTTGATTCACTAAAAAAGAGACAGATATTTGGGTCTATAACGCTGAAACCCCCAAATATAAAGCTTGTTGGCCATAAATAGGTCTTTGTTAGAAAGCGTAATGAGAAAAATAAGGTTGTTAGATACAAAGCTCGCCTTATGGCACAAGGTTTTTTACAAAGCCCTGGAATCGACTACAAAGAGACATATTCTCCCGTAATGGACGTTATAACGTTCCGCTACCTTGTCAGTTTGGTAGTTTCCGAAAAACTTGACATGCCGCTTGTGGATGTGGTTACAACATCTCTCTATGGGGATTTGGATTCAGAGATATATATGAAGGTTCTAGATGGACTTCAATTACCCAAATTAAGTGGCTCTAAACCACGGAGCACGTTTTCAATAAGACTAAGACGCTCACTCTATGGATTGAAACAATCCGAACGGATGTGGTATAACCGTCTAAGTGACTACTTGATTAGGAAGGGATATGTTAACAATGAAATATGCCTATGCGTGTTCATTAAAAGGACAAGTTCCAGATTTGCAATTATAGCAGTTTATGTCGATGATATGAACCTAATTAGAACTTTAGATGAGTTAAAGGAAACTGCTAAATAATTGAAATCCGAATATGATGAAAGATCTTGGGAAGACACAGTTTTGTCTCGGAATAGAACTGGAGCACCGTAGTGATGGGATCTTGATCCATCAGTCAGCATATACTCAAAAATTACTAAGGCGCTTTAATGAAGATAAAGCAAAGCCTGTAAGTACTCCCATGATCAGCTGTAGTCTTGAGTCCTGAAAAGATCCGTTTCATCCAAAGGATGAGGACTAAGATCTATTAGAGGTTGAAATGCCCTATCTAAGTGCAATAGGCGTATTATTATACTTAGCTCAATGCACAAGACCGAATATCTCATTTGTAGTAAACTTGTTAGCTCGACATAGTTCAGCACCAACACGCCGCCATTGGGTTGGTATAAAGTCAATCTTTTGATTGTACTACCCGCAATTTTCATTTTGAATTCGAGTAATTGTGTTGAGTGATTATTATACGATTTAACGATTGTTGTTCGATAATAATTAACTTTTACATTTATCGAAGTTTCGAAACAATTATTTTTAACGAAAAGCTCGAAATAGTCGGTTTGAGAAATCGACTTTTTCTACGTACGAAATTTGGAGAAACTTCCCTCATAAAAGTTGTAGAGCTCGCCGATACGAGTCCGTACACGTGCGGAACACAAAGATCGGATTTTTTCTGATTTAGTTATCGAATTTAGAAGTTTTCCGAAACTCGTATATATAGAAAATTTTTTGGGAAACCCTAATTTTCCACCGGCCTCCCTCTTTTTCTCTCTTTTTTTTTTTTTTTTCAGAAAGCACAGTGCTTTCTCTCTCTCAGCTTTCGCATCCCTCTCTCTCGACCGAAATAGAGAGCAAAGTTCTCCTTAATTGTTCTCCCTCCACAGACCACCTCTCGACCTCAAACCAAGTCCCAGGCGTTCGTCTCGAGCTGCTCTAGCTCCCAGAGGCAGTTTTACAAGGCGGCGCGGCCTGTAGCGGCGGCGGCACGGCCCGAACCGAAAACCACCATTTTCGGTTCGAGCTTGATATCTCGAGCTACACATCACCATTTCACTTGATTCTTGGCTCATTGAGCTCGCCTCAACTTCCTCTACAAGCACCAAAAAGGACAGAAACTGGGTCGAACGTTTTCACGTTCGTCGGAGCTCGACCCGAACGGATCGAAACACAGAAACTTTCGATCAAGATATCTCGAGCTATACAAGATGGTTTCTTGTGATTCTTGGCTTGTTGAGTTCGCAAGGAAGTTCTGAACAAGTTTCCAGAAGGGATCGGGGCCTGAGGTTGCAGTTTTCACGTCGGTTTTCAAGCTCGTCGGTTTCTGGAATTTTTCCGGCCACCGACTGTAAATCGGTACTTTTCAATCCCTTCCCGTCATTTTTAGGTCTTGTGCTAGTTATGAAAGTTGCTCAGAATGATGAAACGAAGGGGACAAGCTCAGCCCCGACACCATTGGCGGTGGTCGGTGGTGGCTCTGTCCCTAACTCCGGCGGCCCTTTCCGGCCACCTCCGGAGGTCTAAAATTTGGTTTCTGTCCATTTTATGATTCTATGTTTCGATACGATCATTTTGACGTATTATACGTATTTTTCGGATATCGTATGAATTAGTTATGAATTTTGTGATTTCGATCGATTTCGATCGGTAGATTTTTGATCTGTGAAATTATGACCTTCGGATGAACTTATAAATTTGTTATGATGATCATATGATTGTCCCAGAGGCTTTGTGTGGTCATGGGCGAAGATCCGACCGTTGGATCTTTGTATATGTGTAAAACGGTAATTAGGGGAGCGATTCGTGAGAAACCGCTCGTCGGATTTTAATGTAAATTAGAATCTGGCAGTTAAATGGTAGTTAATTTATGTGTTGAAATTGTTGGCTAAATTCGAATCATATTTGGTTAGGTGATTGACGGATTTTATTTGAGTGGGCTATTTCGGCGTTAATTATAATTATAATTATATTGAAGACGCAGCGGGAATTTCGAGGTGAGTAAAACTCACGTGGTTCATATTACGAACCGAATGTTTTTTTAAATTTATTTATTTATGGTAATTGTGTGAAAAATATTTGCGGATTAAATATTTGTTTTAAAATTTCATGGACTTGAATCACCACGGTCCATAGGTAAGTAAAATGAATTTTAAATATACAAATGAATTTTTATGATTTTCTTGTGTGAACTATAGATGGTATTAGTGGTCATTCCTGAGTGGATGATTACGTATATATATATTTACCTGGAAAATATATATTGATGAGTGGATTGTTGTGTGATGATATGATTGAGTAGAATTGATGAATTGATTTTATTTCAATTGTGTAATTCCATAATAATATGGTGTATCTTGGTTGGGTTGATTTCAGTATGTGATATTATATGTTGTGCTCATTTATGGGTTTAGGGTCGACGTAATGACCGGTGTGGGGTAATCGGACGCTCTAATCCTGGGTGGATGATGGGATACGATTGGTTAAGTATGTGGAATTATCGGACGTTCTAAATATGTATATAGGTATACATATTGATGAAATACGATAATGATAAATATGTCGGATGCCATAACCTAGGCCAGGTGACGGGCTACTTTTCAGTTAGAGCTCTAGTCTGTCAAGTACCGTATTTTTTTATAAATACGATGATGAGAGTTGTGAAGGAAGTTGTGAGTTGGATTGTTTTGATATATTGAATTGGTGTTGATTGAGATTGTCAGTACTTGCATATGTGGAAATTATTGAGTGTTGTTGTGTGTAGGAATAAATGAGATTAAATTAAGTAACAGTTCTTTCTTTTACTCATACAAGCTTTCATAAGCTTACCGGGTTTTGTGTTGTTGCAATCCCGATACACTATTCAATGGTGTAGCGGATATTCCTACAGGTCAGGATAACCAGGGAGGTGACCAAGCTGCGTAGGTGTTACAGCAGTTTTGCTATTTCATTTAGTTGTGAGGTGTGTATGCTCATTTAGAGCTTTACATTACATTTTGGATTTGAGTGTAATAATTAACCGAGACTAAATTCGGTTTGATTTTATTTCGTGTGGAGAGGTTGTTATAAAAAGAAATTTTCAGGATGATTATTTTGGGTTTGTAGTATTTTCATGTTTCGGATTTTGAATTGTTATTCTAAAATTCGGGGTGTGACATTGATACTTGAACGGTACGATTGATATAAGATTGTTTTATCCCTACAGAGAGAAAAGAAAAGACAGAAGTATGGGATCGGACCCCACAAGGCAAAACGCCACCTTCCGTATTATAGACGCCGGCACCACTGTCCATGGTGGCCGACGTTATCCCCCTCCCCTCCATCAAAATGATGGCGATGTTTTGATGGGTTTTGCTGATGCAGGGTATCTCTCTGACCCTCACAAAGGTCGCTCCCAAATAGGTTATGTCTTTACCATGGGAAGCACCGCGATATCTTGGAGATTTACAAAACAGACCTTTGTTGCTACTTCCTCAAATCATGCAGAGATTATTACTCTACATGAAGCTGTGTGTGAATGCATATGGCTAATGTCTGTAAATGGACACATTCGAGGAACTTGTGGTTTGAAGTCTACCACAAATGAACCTACATACATTTATGAAGATAATGCAGCTTGTATTGAACAAATGAAATTAGGTTTCATCAAAGGTGACAATACCAAACATATATCGTCGAAATTCTTCTACAGTCAGCAACAACAAACACTTCTGAATATTGAAGTAAATCAAATCCGATCAGAGGATAATGTAGCGGACTTATTTACTAAGTCGTTACCAATATACCCCTTCGAGAAACATGTAAAGAGCATCGGATTGAGAAAGTTATCCGAACTCCTATGATTTTCAGGGGGAGTCTAAATCACGGGGAGTATCCAGAAACATATTCCACACTCAACGCGCATTGTGCTCTTTTTCTCCTTCGACCAATGTTGTTTTTTCCCACAGGGTTTTATTACTAGGCAAGGTTTTTAACGAGGCAACTTAGAAGCGCACCACCTAGACAATACTATTGACATGAAATATCAAAGGGGGAGTCTTGTAGTATAAATGTATTATAATATAAATGTCTATATCATGTAATATGTACTTGAATATATAGATAAGGTACTTGAGTGTATAAATGTAGGTATGAAGACTTGTTGACATAAAGTATGTAGAGAGGCAACAAGCATGATAAATATCATCATTGAAGCAACTATGTGGAGTTGTTTGATGATGATCATAGTTACCAAATTGGTTTTCTCTTAGAGTATTTATATTAGCTTTATATTCCTATATAAACCCTTCATTGAGAGAAGAATAAATATACATTACTCTCTCCCTCTCTCTGTTAATTTTCGCTTGTCCTCAAACAAAAGATACAATTTTAGTTCTATACCAATAATATTTCGGCTTATATAAAAAAATAAAATGAAAAGCACTTATCCCTCGCTTCGTCAGCAACTGCATGAAAACTGTGCTTTATATCTTATTTTCAGTTTCTACAGCTACAGCTTATTCGATTTAGATTATAGACTATTACACAAAGAAATAACTAAAATTATAGAACTAACTAACTGCTTGCTGTTCTACTCAATCTTGGACTTGCAGTTTCTTCCTAAAGATATATAGCAGGAGAGAGGTAGGCTTAGGAAAACCAATATAACAAGGAAAATCTTCCTATCTGATTCAGGATTGTAGCTTAATGGCCACTAGAATCTATTAGGAAAGAAATTCTCAATCCTAATACCTCTAGGAATACGCATATACTAAGGACGGGACCAAAACTAGAGCTTGGGTATTGAAGTAATGAAAGTATATATGATTCAAATACTGCATTTGAAGACATAATTATAAGATCGGAAGATAATGCATGAAGACCATCCAGGTTTAAAGGGCCAATTTGAGCAATAATTTACTAATCGCATGAGCGTAAAAAGGAGTTTAGAAGGCTTCGATCATCTTCATGGGAATTGGGAAATACATGTGGGTAAAATCTTATTGAAAAATGTTGCTAGTGTTGGTGAACAAGTGTGCTCCACAGAATACCTAGGCCTATACATCAATAGTAGAAGCATATTTGATGGTTAGACTCATCCATTTCCTATGCTCCTCCTTTTCTGCATGTTTATAACCAAACACGCTGCTTATACTCATCCATTTCCTATGCTTTTGCTCTATATTTATGACAAAAAGAAATCCGAACTTTGTTTGGGAAAGAATAGACCTCTCTGTTCTTCTCTTAAGAACCAAACTAGCAAGAATCTCACAAAAAGAAAGAACACAGAAGAGAAAAATGGCATTTGTTCTCAATCAATTATGCCCTATCTGTCATCAGCCGTTGCGTCGAAATGAGGTCCTTTCTGTGGCCTGCCAGTTGCCACACTATTTTCATTACGATTGCTACACATATGGCCATCAAGTGTCTGCTTCGGAGATGGTGGAAGTGCCATGTACCTGTCGAACAACTAATCGTTCAACTCTAAACTATATGTAGCTTCACACCGGTCTCAAGCGGATCGCTGATGCTGACCTTCCTCCTGCTGCTCCGCATCCTATGCCGCTGGTTCTTCCTCCTCCTCCGCCTATGCGGGTGGATGTAGCGCTCGAGGGTCCGGTTGCATAGGTAAATTCTATAGCTTTATGTAAAGCCTAAATGGAAGCATGTTATTGATCTGCCTCATTTAGATATGTACCGTTTTATCAAAGTACTATTCGCATCTAAAAATAAGCTCGATGTAAACCTCAATTACAAGTTAATTAGCAACTTCTAGTAAGGCTATTAGGCATTTCCGGGGTAGGGTTTTTCCAAGGGTTGTAATCTTCTAACTTTTTCACATTCACAGTGAAGGAAACTGCTTTGTGTTCTTTCTTTGAGGTTATTGATTCTTGTGATTTGCGTTTATCCAATTTGAATGACAATGAGGATTGTCGGTTGTGAAGACAATATGGATCGAATTGGCAGTTCTTCACTTCAGTAAATACCATAATTCAAATCAAAAGTCGAATTAATATTGCCAAGATAACTAGAGAACGATATCTTACAATTGGGACTCAATTCTACATACTCAAAGAGGAGTTGAAAATTAAATAAATCAATTGGAGTAGATCTTCAAATCTCAATCCATGATTAATCCATAAAGACCAAAATAAGCCTAAATGAAAATCAAGACGAAGCAAGATGTGAGGAATTGTCAAATGTCGTCCCAACATGTTGAATAACAAAGCCATAGATCTTTCTCTTGAGCCGATCAACCTTTTCATTCAGTAGATCATCCCTTTTGGATACGACTCGATCCAACCACTCATTAACTCGCTTCAACTGTGACAAGACAGCTGCAATGGAGCCACAGTCTAGAGGTAACTTAACACCATCGGCAGCGCACTCTCCAAACACCCGAAAACCAGCATCCATGGCTTTCTCAACAAACTGTAGAAACCACATTTGCATCTCCGACTGCAAGTTCTTTGCAAGCTCAACCGTCTCTCTCATTCCATTTCCCTTCTTCCAATCCCCAACATGAGCATTGGACTGCGGCGACAAAGAAGAAATCTTCAAATTAGCTTTGGCAGGTGCGTTAAGAGATTGTCGTTTTGACAAACTTTTCTGCAGAGTGGGTGGAGACTCATGATCTTGGGGGCTAAGAAGAGAGACAACTCCAAGATCAGTAGCCAAGGCAGCTTCGACCCAAAGAGAAACTGCTTTTGATTGCTCAGTTGGAATGTTATCATTAGGTGCATCAGAATTGCGGTTGCAGGCAATTGATTCTAGAGTAGTTGTTGATTTAACAACATCATCATAAATCGAAAAGAACTGGTCAATGGCAGGTATAGGGTTCCCAACCTTTGATGTGGACGACAGTTCTGCAAACATGCTGAGATGGAAAGGAAAAGCGAAAGTAAAATTTTTGTTTACACCAGTCACTAATAATGGTATGATCATTCAGTAAATGCAATACAATGCACAACAGAAGACAATATGTGATATTAACTATCAATGCATTCATGAATTCGTAGTACCTTAATTTCCTAACAAGAGACTCCGTTGCAATCGCCTCCTCAAGTGCTTCGGCTGCAGCTGTGGCAGCAAGTGCCTTCCTTTGCATAGCTTCCTGCAATTGGGTATAGTTTAGTGGATGTCAAACTATTGATTTCTATAAACAATTCTTGCCCAATTTGCATCCAATCCCAAATAAGCAACAAGATCAAATCCTTATCCATACCTTTCCAAGTCTTGCAAGGTCTGCAGAGACTCCATCTAATGGAACACTACCATCAGTCCATTTCCTTTCATGAACAGTGATCCCCAGAGCTGCATAGCTTGGCTTCTCTTGGAACGGGGAATCTTCATGTGAGCTAGCCTTTGATTTCACACTCGAACAATCATCACTTGTTGTTTTTGCATCACTTAATCTTCTCGAAAGGGCAGCCTGCACAGACAGAATGACGAATTCAGCAGCCATATTAAGAAAAGCTTCAAACTAATAAGCAGGGGAACGAGTCAAATCCTTACCTGAGTTCGCAAAATTGCTTGCACATCCGGTTTGTTCTTTGACACAGGCTTCTCCTTTTGTTGCACCGCAGGTGACTCGTCGTCCCATCCCTTCCGATTATTCTTACCGGACCCCGCAATTGAATCCGAAATCTTCGAAATTCCGGCAACAATTGTAGCCATTTTCTTCCTTGCAGCAGAGTCCTTCGCTCCCCCAACAGACAATCTCCTCCCCGGTGAAATCGAAGCTCTTCGGGGATTTGGCGACGCCTGCCTCCTCCCAATTGGCGACGGCTGCCGGTACCTAGACGGCACAATAATCGACGGCTCCTTGGCCACCTTCCGATTCTCTTCACGCGCCACCATCAAGCTCGGAACCACACATTTCGACGGCGCCGGAGACGACGATCTCTTTCCTTTTCCGGCAGGCGACGGATCCCTCTCCGCCGGAGGTACGGCCACATTCTTCTTCCCGGCTGAAGCAGACCTCTTCGCGGTGGCCGGCGATGAGAATCTGGCCGCCACCGGCCGATCCGAGACCTTCTTCGACTCGTCGGAATTCACATTCCCTCCCACATTCACATTCTCTCTATTCGCAAACGGCTGCCGCCGCTGCGGTGATCTTCCCTTCTCGATCTTCGCCTTCTCGGTCTTCGCCTCCGTCCTGACGGCCGGCTGATCCTGCTTCTTGGACAGATAAATGGCCATGAAATCGGCGGACTGGTCCGAATCCGACACCGGCTTGATCACGAACTCCCTCTTAGACGCCGAGATCTGCGCCACGAGCGGCTCCGGGGCTCCGACGAAGGGGTGGCGGCCCCGATGGGGCGGATTCCCGAGACACGGGGCACCGGGGAGTCGAAGTCGAAGCGGTCGACGTAGACGAACTGGCCGAGCTGGAGGCGGTTGGCGAGGATGAGATCGGTGTCTTTCTCGGAGAGGGAGACGTAGGTGGAGTTGAGGGAGTCGGAGAGCTGGACGTAGAAGCCTTGGTTGGGCCAGAGGTCGTCGGAGCCGGCGAGGGCGGGGACGATGCCGATGACTTGGAGGAGGGCGGAGCGGTGGTCGCCGGTGACTTTGGTGGAGGAGTTCATGGACTGAAGGAGCCGGAGGAGGATTCCGGGAGTGGGTGACGCCATTGAGGGTGAGAGAGAATCAGAGAGAGGATTGGGATTTGTGTGAAGATGATGACTTGTAAGGAAGAGGAGTTTAGGTTTTTTTTTGAAAAAGGGGGAAGAAGAGCATCGTCCGGGCCGTTAGGTTTTTTGAAATTCAAATTCCCCCGCAGACTAATTATTATTCGTTTATTTTAATTTTTTTGAATTGAGACGTTACCGTTACGTTATCCCCGTTGATTGCGAGATGCTAAAATCACTGGGCCGTC